>CM057337.1:270708704-273108704 GCA_030015575.1 Agapanthus africanus
ACTGGCAGCCCAACCGCCACTGTTTGCACGACTCCTTTGAGCCGTGGTAGGGTAGTGATCAAAGTGCAGTGGGAACACACTTGAGGCGAAGTGCCAGTGTCAAGTCAGCGGACTAAGCTGTACTCATGTCACCTGGGAACTGATGACTGACGATAGGTATAATACCAACCGGTCAGTTCCCGACGAGTCTGTCCAGTGTACTCGTAACCCAACGAGCACCCGTATACTATCTCCAGTACGACGTACTGATGGCTGTGGGACAGACCATCTCCCACACTGGGATGAGAAGCGCATACGCTAGTCTACTCCGGAGTATCGATGCCCTGTCTCGATAGTCCTGCGACTAGGGACCTGTATAAGGATGTGCTTATAGATTACCCAGCCCCCACTAGTGTGACTGCCATCACAACGCTGGTAATCAAGCAAAGATCCTAAGGGCTCCACTAATGCGTATAAGTGATATAGTAAAATAAACACAAGTACACATTGAAGTAGAGACAAACCAAGTAGCATACTACTATTTTGAGCAAGATTGAGATTGTATATACAAGGTGAATATCCCAAGCATCCATTAAGTAATATACAAACTAGTATGATACAGTAATGGCCTCTAGGGCATATACACTAACAATCTCCCACTTGCACTAAGGCCATGTACTGGCGTATCGAAGACCTATCATCTCGATCAGCCGCTCGAACTGAGTCTGGGGCAAGGCCTTGGTGAATGGATCTGCAGTGTTGTCTTCTGAAGCGACTCTCCGAACCTCGATCTCCTTGCGATCCACGATCTCCCTGATCAGGTGATACCGCCTCAAGATGTGCCTGGATCTCTGATGGGACCTGGGTTCCTTCGCTAAAGCTATAGCCCCGTTGTTGTCGCAATACAGAGGTATTGGATCAACAATGGACGGAACCACCTGAAGTTCTTTCAAGAACTTCCTCATCCAGACAGCTTCTTTTGCGGCATCAGATGCAGCGATGTATTCCGCTTCCATCGTCGAGTCTGCAACGGTTTCCTGTTTGGAACTCTTCCAACACACCGCCCCTCCATTAAGGGTGAAGACAAAACCCGACATGGACTTGGAATCATCCTTGTCACTCTGGAAGCTGGAGTCAGCAAAGGCCTCGATCTGGAGGTCTTTTCCGCCATACACCAAGAACATCTCCTTAGTCCTTCTCAGGTACTTGAGAATGTTCTTTACTGCTATCCAATGTTTCTCCCCAGGGTTTGACTGATACCGGCTTACTATACTCAGTGCATAAGCTACATCCGGTCTGGTACACAACATCGCATACATTATAGAGCCTACCGCAGAAGCGTAGGGTATAATAGACATGTGATCCCTCTCCAAATCAGTCTTGGGAGACATCTCTTTAGAGAGGGTGATCCCGTGACAAGCCGGTAGGTTACCGCGCTTGGAATCTTCCATACTGAATCTTTTCACTATGGTGTCGATGTACCTGGACTGAGAAAGTCCCAATATCCTCTTGGATCTATCACGATGGATCCGGATCCCCAGGATGTATGAGGCATCACCCAGGTCTTTCATGGAGAACCTTTGTGACAAGAATCCCTTGACAGATTGTAGCATAGGAATGTCATTTCCTATTAAGAGAATGTCATCCACGTATAAAACGAGGAATACTACAGTTCTCGCTACAAATCTACTATAGATGCATGGTTCATCTGGATTTTTGATAAAGCCAAATTCTTTGACTGTCTCATCAAAACAGATGTTCCAACTCCGCGATGCCTGCTTTAGTCCATAGATGGACTTAAGCAACTTGCACACCTTTCCGCTGCTCCCACTCTGAATGAAACCCTCTGGCTGATCCATGTAGACACACTCCTCTAAATTTCCATTTAGAAAAGCTGTCTTTACGTCCATTTGCCAGATCTCATAATCGTGGAAGGCAGCAATGGCAAGAAGGATCCGAATGGATTTCAGCATGGCTACTGGAGAAAAGGTTTCGTCGTAGTCCAAGCCAGGTCTTTGACGAAAACCCTTTGCTACCAGCCTAGCTTTATAGGTCTCAACCTGTCCATCTACACCAATCTTCCTTTTGAAGATCCACTTGCATCCTACGGGTTTTACCCCGTCTGGAGCAATGTCCAACGTCCATACCTTGTTGGTGTACATGGACTCCATTTCGGTCCGCATTGCATCCAGCCATCTCTCTGAGTCAACGCTCTGAACGGCCTGCTGGAAGCTAGTAGGCTCATCATAATCTATGATGCAATCCTCTCTATCCCCGTCTATGAGAAAACCGCAGTATCTCTCGGGCGGATGAGACTGCCTACTACTCCTGCGGAGCGGCGTAGGAATGTCCTGTTCTGTTGAACCCTCTGGTTCCACTAAGCTTTCAGTAACAGTCTGTGGTTCTGGAATTTCTTCCAGTTCTATTGTGTTCCCACTTATCTGGGTTTCCAAAAACTCAGTTTCCAAGAAGCGGGCATGCTGAGAAACAAAAACCTTTTGTTCCTCAGCGGAATAGAAAAGATACCCCCTGGAGTTCCTTGGGTATCCCACAAACTTACACTGTACTGAACGTGCCTCAAGCTTGTCCGCATGCTGCTTTTTTACAAAAGCTGGACATCCCCATACCTTGAGATAATTAAGATAGGGTTTCTTCCCAGTCCACATCTCATATGGGGTGGTGGGCACAGTCTTGGTAGAAGCCTTGTTCAAGAGATACGCAGCTGCTTCTAGTGCATATCCCCAGAATGATCGCGGTAACTCAGCGTTACTCATCATGGACCGCACCATATCCAATAGGGTGCGGTTCCGTCTCTCCGATACACCGTTATGTTGCGGGGTGTATGGAGGAGTAAGCTGAGAGAGAATTCCGTTCTCTTTTAAATAGTCCAGGAACTCGGCACTTAAGTATTCTCCACCTCGATCCGATCTTAGAATCTTAATACTTTTGCCGGTCTGTTTCTCTACTTCATTCTTATACTCCTGGAATTTTCCAAAAGCCTCGGACTTATGTTTCATTAAGAAGACATAACCGTACCTTGAGAAGTCATCCGTAAAAGTAATGAAGTAAGAATGTCCGCCTCGGGCATGTGTAGACATTGGACCGCACACGTCACTGTGTACGAGTCCTAAGAGCTCGCTCGCTCTTACTCCACGTCCAGTAAACGGAGTCTTTGTCATCTTTCCTTTGAGACAAGATTGACAAGTGGCATATGATTGATATTCGAACGCATTCAAATATCCTTCTGTATGCAACTTAGTCAACCTTCTCTCATTGATGTGACCCAATCTACAATGCCATAAGAAAGTCTGATTTATTTCTGGAGACTTTCTTTTGTGTGTATTCTGGACATTAAAAATCTGTGGTTGGTTTAACACGTATATACCATTACTCAATGTACCTGACCCAATCAGAACTTGATTAAGGTGAATGTTTACAACATTACTTACAAACGCAAATTCATAACCTTCTTTAGAAACTAAAGATACAGAAATGATATTACAAGTTGCGTTGGGTACAAAAAAGCAATTACGCAAAACCAAAACATGTCCATCTGACATTCCCAGGTGATAGTCCCCCACGGCTTTAGCATCCATGCAAGCTCCGTTCGCAACTCTGAGGGTCATGTCACCTGCCTTCAAATCCCTACGGTTTCTCAACGCCTGCAAAGAATTACAGATATGAGATCCTGATCCGGTATCCAATACCCAGGAAGTAGAGTTTATTGAAAGACAGTTTTCAATAACATACACACCTGAAGCTGAAGCTGCAACCTGCTTCAATTCCTGTGTTCTGGCCTTCCAGGCCCTGCAATCATTCTTCCAGTGTCCTTTCTTATGACAAAAGAAGCATTCTTCCTTATCCACAAGCTTCCCCGCTATCTTTGTTGCTTTCCCTTTTCCCTTCGTATCCACTTTACTAACACCGCCCCTTGGTTTGGCGGGGGCCTTCTTCTTCTTTCCCTTGGCTTTCGCCTTGGACCTAGAAGAAGATGATCCTCCTACAAACAAAGTGGATGTATCCCTACTTTTCTGTAGGGTGCCCTCTGCGCTCCTCAGCATGTTGAGGAGCTCTGATAGTTCAACCTCTTTTTCTTGTAGGTTGAAGTTCAGTATAAACTGGGCGTAAGTGGAAGGAAGGGACTGGAGAACTATATCCGTATATAGCTCACTCTCCAATGTGATCCCTAGGTCAGCGAGCTCCTCAATGTAGCCGATCATCTTTAGCACGTGCTCGGCTACTGATGATCCGACGGCCATTCTTGTCGAAAACAACTTTTTCGACGCTTCGTATCTTGCGATACGTGATTGCTCTCCGTACAGTTCTTTTGTATGGAGCAATATGGACTCCATGTCCATATTCTCATGCCTCCTCTGATGTTCGTTGTCCATCGAGGCAAGCAGGAGGCACTTGGCCTTCGCGCTATCAATCTCCCAAGTCTTGCGGATTTCCTTATCCGCGACACTGGAAGTTGGACCAGGGACAGGGGGAGCTTTGGTGGTAAGAAGATACCCCAGCTTGTCATAAGTGATTGCTATCTTGACATTCCTGAGCCAATCTTTGTAGTTTGACCCTGTCAGTTTGTTTTTATCTAGGAGTAACTTAAGTCCAGTCATGTTGATTGGTCGCTGCAATTAGGAGAGAGAAGAAGAAACACTCAGCATGATGCTCTTGCAAGTTTAGAGTGGTTTTTAGTTTGTCTAAACAGGATGGCTCCCACTGTTTCTCGAATCCCTCCTCAAACCATAAAGGAAGAATTAGTCAGGATCAATCCCACCGTACAATACTTGCTTAACCGTTCAGCCAGGCCGGTGTCGGTACTTCGAGGGAGGTTTTCCAACGCTTTCGCGAAGTTCCTTAATTAAATAACCTCTTTTCCCTGGGGGCGTAACCCCGCTAACACCTTTCTAGGCACCTACTAGGTTTATAGCATTGATCGTTAAGTGAGAAATTTCCCGAGGAGCAGCATATACTCACAGTAGGATCGGGATCCAAATATCATCGCGTGACGAAACTGAAGGAATCCTACCAGAATCGCCACACTCCAAATGGTATGCAAATCTAGCAAGTTTCAGTACTTATGAAACTCCCGATGTGGATTTTTGCCCCATGCTCTTATGACCTTGACGAAGGTCAACAAATCATAAGTCACATGTCAAGTTCTGCCCGTCATTATCCAGGTTAATTTGAATCCACCCGTATATACCCTTGACGAAGGTCAACAAGGTAATGCGAGTGTCCCAAACCAACGCATCTATCTATGCTACATATGAACACCCAATAGCTACCAATCACTATGCCTTGACGAAGGTCAACAAACACAGCTTGAATACTATTGAATATTCATACGAAACGACGGAGGGCTACGAATGGTTTTGGCAAAACCGTGAACGTAGTGAACTTGATTTGGTCGATGGAACGAGATAGCTTTTAAAAGGAGTGGCTCAAGCTCCGCATTTAAAAGTTGTTTTTGAAAAGAACCGAGTGGTTTTTCGAAAGTGTTCCAACGACTTTAACTTGGTTTATTATCTTGCATTAGTTCTTTTAATGCGTGATATTCTTGCATTAGTACTTTTAATGCGTCCCATCATTTAATCCTACCATTGCAGAAAACAACCAAAATATGACGTACGCTTATGCCATTCGCATTCGCCACGGGGCCCCGTCATTACCCGTTAGGTTACTTAACTAACGACAGAGCGGGGGCTGGGCTAGCGCGTCTGTAAAACATAAGCAACGCCTAAATAGAAAGCAATGATAGACATTTCAGATCACAGATAAATACATTGGATATACTAGCAATCTGTAATTTGTACGAGCCTGTAACAAAAAACAGATAACACGGTCGCGGTGAATAGCCAAATCCCCACCCAAGACCCCTACGGGTGCGGCAAACTACCCGCCAAGTCCTCGGTAGTTTGTGCACCCCTCCATGGGTCTATCCTAGGAGCAAAAACAGTAAAAAGAATTATACAATGACGGCTACAACCCCGACCCGGTTGTGCGGCCAAACAAATAATATAATTACATCAATTTACATTTACAATGAATTGCAAGAAAAGAAAACTCTCGTCTCACAACCCCCCGGCTATTCACCCGCGACAATCCAACATATTTATATACACATTCCAGCACATTACAGATCATGTATAACCCCGACTAATCGTCTTATAGCGATTAGCCGACGTTCAATACATGCAAACATCACAGATATAACCATCATAGTCAAAGTGTAGTGAAGTTCGGAAAAAATACGGAATTATAGGACCCCAAAAGGAAATTTCTTTTCTGCAAAATCTGGGCACATATAATATATTTCAAAAATCCCAAAACCAACACACAAACACACTGCACGAAAAACGATGCAGCGAAGACACCAAGTCACGGCGGTTCCACGGCGGCTAAGAAGGATCACGCGGCGGAAGCGCGGCACTTTAGGCGAATCACTGTATCGTTTTTCTTGGGTGTTCACAAAAAACCCTGAGCCGAATTTACAAGTGTAAAGTTTTTCATTTTGAGCAGAAAAAATTTCAACAGAAACTCAGTTTTTGTGATTATCCGGTTTTGTGATTTTTTTTCGGTTTCGAACTTCGTTACACTTCACTACTAAGCTAGTTTAAGTTTAGTTAGGCTCTGATACCACTGTTAGTCCATATTGCGACCCCCGGTGCTTACGGGGAGGCGGAAACGGTATAAAATCAAAATTTTAACGCAAGAGGCAACATGGACTAAACTATGGTCGGGATCGTTGTCTAAACTAAAACTAGCAAACTATGCTAAAGAGAGTTAGCTACTCGGATGAAGATGGTTATACCTAGACTTGAACTCCTTCGTCTTCAAACTTTGTAGAGGTTGATGGTTCTCCTTTGTCGCCTTCTTCCGTCGAAGATGGATCCACCTCGAAGGCTCGACCTTTGGGCTCTTTCTCGTACTTGGAGTGAACTAGAATCGCCGGCTTGCTAGACCCTTGATCCTAGAGTGAGTAGAGAGTGTCTAAGGGTTGCTTTTGTTTTTCAAGAGAAGGATTCTCAACTCATGAGAAGGTTTCTCTTGACTAGAGGAAGAAGAAGATGAAGTGAAGAGAGAGAGTGAGAATGATAGAATGAGCTATATTTTTTTCTTTCTTGCAACCATAATGCAAAAGAAAAGAATTATCTAATAATAATAATTGAAAATGAGAATAGTTGATGGCAATTTGGAATGACCATAACCATGCTTCATTTAAAAATGTAAGCATAAATCAAGGAAGACTTTTGAAGCATGATGGTGGTCAACTTTCAACCATGGTCAACAAGTCAACCATGGTCAACAAGTCAACAAAATCAACCATAACAAAATTCTCATTTAATTACTATTATAAATAGATAATCCATAAATCCATTAGGGTTTGGAAAAAGATAACTGTCAACTGTGCATACGCACCCGTTCCGAAACCCTAATGAAATACCTCATCCTCCGCCTCAAGCAACTGTGCATACACACCTGCATTCTCGTTCCGAGGAACAAGAATACCAAGATATAAAAGCAACCCCAAATATATATACCAGTATCTGGCTCAAACCAGAGCCTGCCAGTATAATCCGTCCGGACTCCAAACGTGCACAAGTGCGTGGATGAGAACGAACCCTGTCGCAAAACCATGCGACCTCTACTCTGTTTTGCCCAGAGGCGAATACCCTCTGTGTGGGACTCTAAAGACTCGACACTACGCTGGCAGTGGGTTTAACCACAGACCGCAAGCGGCACTAGCTGTGCATAACGGTCCCCAGGTAGATGTCGACAAGAAGGCTGACGAGGTGAAACCCCATCTGAACTCCTACTGAGTCTGAATGTGACAGTCTCCGTACAGTCCGGTCTGTTCGTCTGATACATCGCATGGCGGGCCTAGGGGGTGGTAAACGTCAGTCCCCCAATAGCGGTACAAGTCGTGCCGGAGCGAAGCCCAAAACACCCTGAGATAACACTGGAAACCTACCAGTATATCTCGATTGCCCTGGCCAGGGACTACTCGTGTAATGGCTCTCCTAGACACAGCGCGATGTCAACCCCCAATACCGGGAGAGACGAATCCTGTCTAACCGTCACTGCCTCCAAGTGCTTCGGGACTGCACCCAACCGCCACCTGTTTGCACGACTCCTTTGAGCCGTGGTAGGGTAGTGATCAAAGTGCAGTGGGAACATACTTGAGGCGAAGTGCCAGTGTCAAGTCAGCGGACTAAGCTGTACTCATGTCACCTGGGAACTGATGACTGACGATAGGTATAATACCAACCTGTCAGTTCCCGACGAGTCCTGTCCAGTGTACTCGTAACCCAACGAGCACCCGTATACTATCTCCAGTACGACGTACTGATGGCTGTGGGACAGACCATCTCCCACACTGGGATGAGAAGCGCATACGCTAGTCTACTCCGGAGTATCGATGCCCTGTCTCGATAGTCCTGCGACTAGGGACCTGTATAAGGATGTGCTTATAGATTACCCAGCCCCCACTAGTGTGACTGCCATCACAACGCTGGTAATCAAGCAAAGATCCTAAGGGCTCCACTAATGCGTATAAGTGATATAGTAAAATAAACACAAGTACACATTGAAGTAGAGACAAACCAAGTAGCATACTACTATTTTGAGCAAGATTGTATATACAAGGTGAATATCCCAAGCATCCATTAAGTAATATACAAACTAGTATGATACAGTAATGGCCTCTAGGGCATATACACTAACACCCCGTGCTCTCACACGGACTTAATTAAAATAAACCTCGTCTTCCCAGAGGCATAACCCCATTAACACCTTTTTAGACACCTACTTGATCGGCTAATTGTCCTGTGTAAAATTCTCCCAGGAGTAAGTTTTACTCGTAGTGGGTATCAGGATCCATCTATCTCATAGAAGGTATGCAATCTCATTGCAAATTTCAACACTTGAAATTCCCGATAAGGAACCCTTCACAGATCCTTTACCTTTGCAGCAGGCCGATCAGGTGTATTTCAGTGAACAGGCCGAGCAGTGAAGACCTGTTAGTATTTTAGTTTAGTTTCTTTCAGCATTTGTATTCCTGATGTGAGCCCGTATTTGGGACGTACATTCCAGATTATTATTGTTTATTGGATATATTGCTTCCACATATTATTTCTTGACTCGTTTATTCTAGCTTATGGACATGTACTAGATATTTTATTACATTTCTACTGTTCTTGATATCTCTAGACAGCCGTAATGTGACTGTGGAGGAATGTTTCCTATCCACGGGTAGCATGGTTGGCTCTGTCACGTGCCTATCTTAGCGCACTCTGGGAAGCGAGATGTGACAGAGTTTGTTTGGTATCAGAGCTATAGGATCTAGGTTAATCGAGTTTGATACTTTTGTAGTTGGGTATTGGACCCAATACACGAATCGGAAGATCCATAATTAGGAACATGTCCTGCCGCATTGTTATTGTGATTCTTGAATCAAATCCTTCTCTTGACCCTATGTCTTGACGATATGCAAACCACTTTGCATCTCGACTTGAAACTTTTGGTTCCCTATTGTTTATCACTAGGATTTGGGCGACTTGAGTGGAGTTATGTGATTGTAACTATGTACCGCGGCATGGTTACAATGCGGTACTCTATTTAAGTAACTTGGAGTTCTAGTCTTGATTCATATCCTTGATTTATGGTCATTATTTATCGCAAGTTTGAATCTTGTTATCATACTAATCCTTTTTGGTGTCTTGGTTGCAGGATCATGGCAGACAGGAATCTACGATCGTACCAGAGGCGTGTCGATGACGCCTCTTTACTTGGAGTAATACGTAGGATGCTGGAGAACCAGAAACGGCAGACCGAGCTGAACCAGCTTCAGGCTGAAGCTTTTCAGGAAGGTTTGCGGACCGTCCAGCAGTCCATGAACAATGTTGCGGCCAAACCAGTAGAGTGTGTGGGTACCGTGGCGGATTTCAGGAAACTTGGTCCGTCCATCTTCACTGGTCTGGAGGAGCCATTGCCAGCGGAGCAGTGGATGGTTGATACGGAGAATTTGCTAGTCGCGGCACAGATTCCAGAGGACAAGAGAGTGGATGTCGTGCGCATCCAATTGGTGGGCTATGCCCGTGAATGGTGGCTTGTGGAAGAGACCCGTTTGCCCAAGCCGATCAGTTGGGCTACTTTTTCGAAGAGTTTCTTGGAGAAGTTCTTCCCGCAGACGGCACGGGAGGAAATGGAAGAAAAGTTCATCAGCTTGAAGCAGAATGGCGTATCTGTGGATGCGCATGCGGCTGAGTGGACATGGCTCAGTCGATTCGCTGGACCTTTAGTGGTCAAAGAGGCTGATAGGGCACGAAGATTCATGCGTAGTTTGGATGTGGAATCCAGAGGCACATTATATCTTTGGGATTGACCACTTTCTCGCAAGTGCTTAAAGCAGCCAGGGAGCAGCAGAATTTATCATTGAAGACTGAGGGTACACAGCAGCAGGCAGTTGTGGTACGGAAGCCGGCGTTTACGCCGAACCGGGCGCCTATACGCAGAGGTATTCCGGTGAACCGACGTGGCGTGGTGCCGATGAAGAAGCCCGTCGTAGCCAATCAGAGAAAGAGCGTGATTTGTGACTACTGCCATTTACCCGGACATGTGCAGAGAGAGTGTCGAAGAATGTGGGGACTTTGTTTGGTTTGTGGATCGGCGAATCATACTATCAATGCTTGTCCGTCGAAACTTCGTTTGAAGGATGATGTTCAGAAGCCACTGCAGAAGCAGTTTCAGGGGCAAAAGCAGATAACTCAGGGACCCAATCAAGCTCGAGCCTTTACTCTGACGGCTGAAGAGGCTAAGGCTTCAGATGAAGTTGTTTCAGGTATCCTATTTGTTCATGATTTTCCCGCATTACCATTATTCGATTCTGGTGCATCCCATTATTTTATGTCGTCCAAGTTTATTGCTGCACACTCGATTTCTTGCACGACCCTATCTAGTTGTTGGGACATACATATTGGGAATGGGAAGATCATATCTAGTAGTGAATGCAAGGATTGTTCTGTTGTTATTTGTGGACGGGAGTTATTTGCAGATTTCTTGGTGATCGATACTGGCAGCTATGATGTTGTTTTGTGAATGGATTTTCTCGGCACTTTCCACGCTCACATAGATTGTAGAGCAAAGATAGTGATTTTCCAGATTCCCGAACATCCGGAGTTTGTTTTCACTGGAGGAAGCAGTTCTGTCTGGCCAATCGAGTTTAGAGCTAGGCCGACAAGCAGTGTTCTTTCATCAATGGAAGTTAATAAGGAGGAAGCGCCAGCTGTAGTTCGAGAGTTCATGGACGTGTTTGAGGACATCTCGGGTTTACCGCCAAAACGAGATGTGGAGTTCGCGATCGATCTTGTTCCTGGAGCAGCGCCAATCTCAAAGGCGTACTATCCGATGGCACCAGTGGAGTTGGAAGAAGTCAAGAAGCAGGTTACCGAATTACTTGAGAAGGGTTGGATTTTAGCAGCAATTCACCTTGGGGAGCTCCAGTTCTTCTAGTCAAGAAGAAAGATGGCACAAGAAGGATGTGCATCGATTATCGAGAATTAAACCGGGTGACTATTATGAACAAGTACCTGATCCCTCGCGTTGGCGAATTGTTCGAGCAGCTTATTGGCGCGAGGGTATTCTCGAAGCTGGATTTGCGGTCTGGATATCATCAGGTCCGAGTTAAATCAGAAGATATTTGCAAGACTGCGTTCCGAACTCGGTATGGACATTACGAGTATTTAGTGATGCCATTCAGCGTCACGAATGCACCGGCGTTATTTATGGACTTGATGAACCGAATCTTTTCACCGTTCTTAGACCAGTTTATAGTGGTGTTCATCGATGATATTCTGGTCTACTCGAGGAGCATTGAAGAGCATGCGGAACACTTAAAGATCGCACTGCAGACATTGAGGCAAGAAATATTGTATGCAAAGATGAGTAAGTACGAGTTTTGGCTTGAAGAAGTGAAGTTTTTGGGGCATGTTGTATCCAGAGATGGAATTGCCTTTGACCCCGAGAAGATTGCAGCAGTTCAAGATTGGCCGATTCCGAAGAACATAGCAGAGATCAGAAGTTTTCTTGGACTTGCCAGATATTACAGAAGGTTCGTGGAGAATTTTACCCTTTTGGCTGAGCTTTTGACCAAGCTTACACGGAAGAAGGTACCGTTCATATGGACGGATAAATGTGCGTCAGCTTTTGAGGCGTTGAAGCAGAGATTGATAACCGCTCCTATTTTGACCGTACCAGACAGTTCGGGAGGATTAGTAATTCACAGCGACACATCTGGGAAAGGTTTGGGATGTGTTTTGATGCAGCATGGGAAGGTTATAGTTTACGCATCGCGACAGTTGAAGACCTATGAGAAGAATTACCCAACTTATGATTTGGAGCTTGCAGCGGTGATTTTCGCTTTGAAGATTTGGAGACACTACTTATTGGGCGAAAGGGTCGAAGTACTCACCGATCACAAAAGCCTAAAGTATGTGTTCACGCAGAAAGAGCTTAACATGAGGCAACGTGGATGGTTGGAGCTGATGGCTGACTACGATCTTGATCTCATGTACCATCTGGTGAAAGTTAATGTTGTACCGAATCCACTTAGTCGGTTGCCAGCAATTCGGATGTTGACTGCACAAAAGGTGCTTATCGAAGACTTTCGAAGATTCGAATTGGAGATCGTGCTACCGCATTCTTCGGGACAGTTGATGCAGCTGCAAGTACAGTCGTCGTTGATCGAGAATATTAAAGCAGCACAGTGACAGGACCCAAGATTGCAGAAGTTTCGAGAACAGGTTGAAGCTGGACTTCGAACGGACTTGTTATTTCATGAAGATGGTTCGTTGCGATATGGTAGCCGTTTGTGTATGCCAAAAGGAGAAATTCACGAAGAAGTTATTGTTAGTTATATGTATACCCTAGAGGCCATTACTGTACATAGGATGTATATTGTAGTGGATGCTGGGACATATATAGGGAGGACTTTCTTGCTCGACGTGATAGTATGCTATCTGGTAGCTCTTTACCTTAACGTGTACACAGATTGTCTCTCTGATACATGTTGGTAAAGCCCTTAGGAAGTGTACTTGACTACCTGGACTATGATGCGGATCATACTAGTGGGGATATGGTAGTCCATAAGTACATCCTTCAAGATCCCTAGTCGTGGGTGTATCGAGACGGGGCATCGATATACCAGAGTAGACTAGCGTATACCTTCTCGACCCATACAGATGGGCGATGGATGATCCCATATCCATTCGTGTTTGACATCAGAGATGATATACGGGTGCTCAGTATGAGACTGGGTACACTGGACGGACTCGCCGAGAACTCCCAAATGGTATTATACCTTACGTCAGATAGCAGTTCTCTGGTGACACTGGTACAGGTTAGTCTGTAGACCCGAGATCGTCATAAAGTCTTGTGTGATTCCCACTGTGCTTTGATTTCCACCTTACCACATCCAAGAGGGCGTGCAAAACGATGGTTTTTGGGTACAGTCCCGAATCACATGGAGGCAATGAGCGATAGGAGGGGATTCGTCTCTCCCGGTATAGGGAGTTGATGTTGCGCTGTGTTCGATTGGCTATAACCGGAAATCCCTGGCCAGGGTTGCTGAGATTTACTGGTAAGTGTTATCAGTAGTTTCTCGAACTGTTATAGACCTCATATCGACACGACTTATCGAGCTACTGGGGCCTGACGTTTACCACCCCTAGGCGAGATATGCGACATATCAGACGATCAGACCGGACTGTACGGTAAGTGTTGCTGGTTGGATTCACAGGAGTGTGAGCGGGCTTGCTCGTTGATCTTCTGATCGCTCAATACCCGGGTGGCCGTTACGTTTAGCAGACCGTTTGCGGCTTATGGGTGTTTGATATGATCATCACCTGCTGCCGGCGTATTGACGAGTCTTTAGAGTCATACACAGAGGTTTCCTGGCTCAAGCGAAACGAAATAGGAGCGCATATGAGATATGTGCGGGACCGAGAATAATACCAGTATGTGATACTGAATTCTATTCTCGCGATTTGTATCATCGGTCGGTTATATGTGATATAGCCGGGTTACCGAATCAAGTGTTGATTCGATACATTGATACACTTGATACTAGTCGGTTATATGCGACATGACCGGATCATTAAATAATGTGTTGATTTAATTATTTAATGTACAATTATATATTTGATATATTACTTTACATTAACTAGTATTAGTTCACTTAAGATAGATTTTCTCACTTGAAGTGCACATTGTATATTTGATATAGTTTTGTGCACTAGTTTGTATCATATTTGATGATACAAGCAAACTTGGGTGTGTATGATTAAACCATGATTGGGTTAATGGTTAGGGTTTGATTTACTTATTTATTTATTTCTTTTCATTTATTTTTTGGCAAGAAAGAAAATGGTTGCTTCTTTTGTTTTCACTTGAAGCTTCATGAAGCTTTGAAAAAGGTTTGACCATTTTGTTTCTTTCCTTAACCCTAACCATTTACTTTAACCCTAGTTTATTCTCTACACTTGTTAACTCACCCATGGTTGCTAAATGATAACCATCACTTCATTTTCTTTTTGGATTTTAATTCATTCTTATTCTTTCTTCTTCTTCTTCTTGAAGAAGAAAGAAAACCTTTTCTTGAAAATGTCTAAGTGATGATTCCAAGTGAGAAATCCAAATCCAAAGTGAACCCACTTCCTATTTCTTCATCCTCTACTACTTGCCAAGTAGTATATGGTGTTTTCTTCACAAGTTTCATGACTTGGTGAAGTTGGAGCTTGATCTTGAGTTGCCTCGACGTAGATCATCTTCGGCATCGAAGTCGACGACCTAGCCAGATGATTTCTTCGACGAAACCATCGCTAGAGTCCGAGATCCGATGATCGCAGCGGAGGGACATCATCACGCAGCTAAGGAAGTGGAGGACCGGATCTACAAAGGTTGTAGTCTCTTTCACTTTGCAGTAAAGTTGTTTACTAGCTTGTAGTTACGCCTATTCTCTAGTTAACGATCTAGTTTAGGGTTTCTCGGCACCGGAAAATTTTGAATTTGGCATGGTTGATGCCTTGTGAGACCTCATTTGTGTGCCTAGGAACCCTACAGTGGTATCAGAGCCTAGCTAGAGCCTTAGGCGATGAGTAGACGAAGTTAGAAATCCGAACGAACCCCGAAACCCTAACTCAAACCACTCTCTGGACATTTTCTGGAATTTTGGATTTTTGTGAATTAAAAATATCCAAAAAATACAGCAGGAGATTATAGGAGTTACTATGAAGCACGTGCGGCTAAGTCAACCAAAGAGCCGCGGAACCGCGGCCCCACCCTAGCATGTGCGGCGGTTCCGCGGCCAGAATGGTGATTCTTGGCACGTGCTTTGCACAGTAATGCCCATATTAATTTTCTGTGTTTTCTGGGAATTTTTAAATTATACTCAACAGTTGAGTTTTCAGGGGTTGTTTTGGGAATTCGACGATTCGATCGGATTGTTTAACTTTGTCTATGTGTTTTTCCGGGTAATTTTAGAATATGTTAAAAAGTTCGACCGGATATAGATACCCAATTTTTCCCCTGCCGGGAAATTTCCAATTGTTGGATATTTCCGTAGTTTAATGACGTTCTAAGTAGTGAAAGTACGCGATGGTCCCTCTAGAAGACAACAAACCTTAACTCGATTATGTGACCGTCTTGAACTGCCCTTTGAACCTTAGGGTTTGGGGCAGTACGGCGTGCCACATGTGAAGCGTTGGCTTGACCCTTCTATGGCTGGACCGTTGGTACTGAAGCATGAAGTGAATGTTTTTAAACTTATTTCATGTGTTGAGCTGTTTCGGGAAAACTTGGGTGTTTGACTCTTCGATCGGAAAGTTTAACATTTTCTGTTTATCCGGAATGTGATACAATATTTGGAATTCACAAGTGGTTATGTGATAACTGATTTGAATGTTATAAACATAGCAGTTTAGTCTCACTTGATCGGTTGCCACCGAATTTTGATGCGATTAAAAGTCCGTCGCAATCACGTAGCGTACGCGGATACCCGGCGGATAAACTTAATAGACAGCTACACCCCTTAGCCCCGACCAAGTGACTGTAGGAGAACCCCGTCGCCAAAAGCATCCGTTCGGGTGCTCGCGGCAGCGGTGTTCCGCCTTAGTGCACTTCGTCAACGGCATCGAGGGTGCGGTCGTCTACTAAAGTTTGCGACGAGCATTCGATCAGAATGTCGGGAATCTTGTTGAATTGCCCGACTTTATATTGAAAAGAGTTTTCGATAATGAGACTAAAATGCGGGGTTTATAATTGTTAGGCATGCGATGTCTAAGGAATTCTTTTGATTAGGCATGTGATGTCTAAAAAGGTTGCGGATTCCAACTGTTGTAGTTTTACACTTTCTTTTCTGCGACCGTAAGTGTAATATGTGATATCGCCGGTTTCGTTGCTATATGTCAACGACAATTGGGATACGCATGTTTACTTACGTTGATGACATATGATGTTATGTGTTGCTGGATATGTTATATTGGATCGTCGTGTTTGAATAGCCGGGGTTTTTTATGTGAGATGAGTGTTTTTCATTTTCATTCATGTAAAAACTTGTATGTAATATTCTTTTATTGGGGCACTTCCAGGTTGCGGAAGTTGTCACCGTTGATGTATATTATTTACTTTTCCGCACTAGGATAGACCCAAGGAGGAGGGCACAAGTAACCGGGTTTTGGAGTCCAGTGGGAGACCAACTCGAGGAGTCGAGTCCGGGTCTCCTAACTCTAGAATTGGTAGGGTTGCTTGCCGCTCTCGTTGGGGTCTAGGGGTGTGGGTTTGGCTATTCATCGCGACCGTAGAATCCGTGTTTTATACTGGCTCGTATTGAAAACACGGACGTCCTAGTATATCCAATATTTCATATGTTTCTTCTGCTGCGATATCTGTGATGTGATCATTTGATGTTCTGTGATAAATACTGTATATAGTATATATGATATATTATATAGGCGTTACTTACATTTTACATCCGCGCTAGCCCTGCCCCGCTCTGCCGTTAGTTATCTAACCTAACGGTGCAGACGGGACATCGAGACGAATGCGGATGGCATAAGTGTACGTCGTATTTATATATGATGTTTAGGTGCTTAAATGATGGGACTTCATTAATGTGATTAATGAAAGAAAAGAAACCTAAAAGATGTTGTGGAATCGAATTTTCAAAAACAGGTAGCTACAGTTCTTGCTTTGCATCGCGGTGTTCCTTGTAGAACATCCTGCACCTTATTCGATAAGGAAAGGGCCGAGATCCCTTCACCGGGAGTGACCCCTTTAGCAATAACTGGCAGATGCTACAACTCTCGGTTTGTCTTTTGATTGCTTCTATAGTTTTTGCTTTGCACAGCGGTATATATGATATATCCTGCATCTTATTCGATGAGGAAAGGGCCGACGATCCCTTCACCGGGAGTGACCCCTTTAGCAAAACTACAAAAGCCTCAAAAAACACTCCATTTTAAAATCATTTGATTCTACAACGATATCAAGTTCATTACGCAATAGGTTTTCAGAAAAACCTGTCGTAGCCCTCCGTTATTTCAGATAAGTCCTACTTAGTATTCGTGCTACGTTTGTTGACCTCCGTCAAGGCGTAGTGTGCGGTAGCTAACTAGCATTTATCTGCTTATGTATATGATGCAGATTGGATTAGGATAGTCGTGCGACCTTGTTGACCTCCGTCAAGGGTCGTGCGGGTGGGTTTGATTCAATCAAGAAATGACGGGTTGAACTTGACTAGTAGCCTATGGTTTGTTGACCTCCGTCAAGGTCATAGGGTGCTAGGGGTAAAATTTTCGGGAATTTCAAGTGTTGAAATTTGCAATGAGATTGCATACCTTCTATGAGATAGTTGGATCCCGATACCCGCTGCGAGTAAGAGTTACTCCTGGGAGAGTTTTACACATTACAATTAGCCGATCTAGTAGGTGTCTAGAAAGGTGTCAACGGGGTTACGCCTCTGGAAAAACGAGGTTTACTCTAATTAGGTCCGTGCGAAAGCACGGGGAACCTCCCTCAAAGTACCGACACTGGCCTGGCTGAAAGATTGGCGAACTTGTAGCGTGTAATTAATCCCGGCTAGTCTTTCCTTTTAGGGTTTGAAGAAAGATTTGATAAAAAACAGTGGGAGCCATCCTGATTAGATAAAATAATAACCAATCTGATCTTGCAAGAGCATACGCTGAGTGTTTTCTTCTCTCTCTCTCCAGGTAGTGACCAAATCACGCCTTAATCAAGATAATAATACGGATATTGACCGAACCCGCTTGTTATACTGAGCTGGGGAACGTTGGTCCCGCTCCAACTTATAATTGTTATAAGACAGAGCAGGAAATAGGGGATTACCAGAATTCCCGTGTCGCCCAAACGAAGAAAGTGCATGTGATGCATCTCCTTCGGGTGTGTTCATTATAAAGAACTGTTTCTCAGTATCCTTTACGTCCTGGGTATGTGATACCAGATCAAGATCTCAGATATGTAATATGTTACATAGGGCTACAGAAAGGTAGAGAACTGAGAACGGGTGATAAGTTTCATGAGACAGAAAACGGTGCAAGTGTTGCAGCCAAGTCTGTTGGTCACTGTCACCCTGTATGAACAGTACATTGATTCTGAACGAATTTTGTTAGATACCGAACCTGATATACAAAATCATATCAGTCTCTTTATTAGTAAAGAAATGATAAAATTTTGTATTGTTGGATAATGTTTTGAACATTTCCTATATCAAAAGTTGATCGGTTCAGGCACATTATCTAAAAGCATTGATGATCTAAATCAAACTACAGTTCTTAGTATACGGAACACACATAAGAGGAATAGTTCAGAAATGAACGGATCCTTCTTGAGGTATTGTAGACTAGGTCATATCAATGCGACCCGACTAGCTAAGTTGCACATAGATGCATATTTAAATCTGTTTGAATTTACATCTTGTGAAACTTGCCAGTCATGTCACAAAAATTAGATGACCATAGCTCCGTTTATTGGAAACAGAGAAAGAGTTAGTGAACTCTTGGGATGATACATGTTGATGTATGTAGGTCCCCTGTCTACACATGCCAAGACTGGTTCTTTGTATTTCATTACATTCTCTGATAATCTCTCAAGATTCAGACATATGTTCCTGTTGAAACACAAGTCCGAACCTTTTGAGATATTCACAGAATATAAGTTAGAAATAGAGAACCAAAACGGGTATAAGTATTATGTCCTTTGATGTGATCGAGGAGGAGAATACTTGAGCACGGAATTCCTGGATTATTCTAAAGGAGAATGAGATTCTCTCTCGGTATTACTCCTCCGAATATACCACAGCACAATGGTGTATCGGGGCGGAGCAATCGCACCATATGTGATATAGTGTGCTCTATGATGAGCACTACTGAGTTTCCTATTTCCTTTTGGGAGTTATGCACTTATGAAGTTGCATACCTATTGAATAGGTTCGAATCAAATCAGTGCCTACCACTCCATATAAGATATGGAAAGGGAAGAGTCCATATCTTAAGTTTGTTAAGATTTAGGGTTGTCCGGCCTATGTCTAACAGCAAAATCCGGACAAGCTCGAGGCAAGGTCTGTTATGTAGAACTGAAAATATTCCAGCTATACAAACTGCAGCTGATGATTTGGAAGAACCAAAGGATTCAATAGTCCCCGACGAACCTCAGCCTTTCCGCCGATCTGGTAGGGTTCCTCATCCGCCTGAGAGATACTTTGGTTTCTCGATGATAGTGGGAGCAAGGATTGCATCATGAGATGATGACCCAACTAGTTTCGAACTGGCCATCAGGAGTGGGACTCTATAAGAATGGCTGGATGCTTAGCGTTCTGAGATGGAATCCTTATACACCAACAAAGTATGGACTTTAGTTGCTTTATCTGAAGGGTTAAATCCTCATCGGGAGCAAGTATATCTTGAGAAGATTACTTGGTGTACATGGAAAAGTTGAGACTTTCAAAGCTAGACTTGTTAAAAGTTTGCATCATTGACCAGGTATGGATTATGATGAAACATTTTCTACGTAGCTATGCTTAAGTCCATCCAGATCCTACTTGCTACGGCTACATACCATGACTACGATATCTGGCGGTTGGGTGCCATGACTGCTTTTCTAAGTGATGTTTTAGAAGAGTGCGTCTATAAGTACACAGCCAGAGGGCCTCGTAGACAGTGGGAGCAGCGGAAACGCGAGCAAGATGTTTTATGTGATAAAGCAGGTATCGCGGAGTTGGAACGTCTGTTTTGATGTATTAGTCAAAGAGCTTGACATCATCAAAATGGTAGATGAACCTTGTATAAACAAAAAGGTAGTAGGGAGTATGGTGACGATCCTCGTAGAGTACGTGGATGACATACTCTTGATAGGGAAGGAGTTTCCTATGCTACGCTCGGTCAATCTCCGCCTATCACAAGGATTCTCCAAATAGGATCAAATTGATACCTCCTAAATCCTGAGTTTTCATCTATGAGATAGATGTAATTGGAAGCTAGGATTTTCACTAGTAGTAGTGAAATGGTATCAATCGATCCTGGGGAGAATCACTGGAAAAGTTCCAGGGTGATAAGGACGACTGAATGTCAGTCACAGGCATTGTCTTTACCCTCACTGGAGGGACGGTATGTTGGAAGAGTTCCAAGATAGATACCATGGCATACTAGACGATAAAGGCAAGATACATCGTTACCAAAGATGCTACTAAAGAGAAAGTCTGGGTGTATATTAGTTCATGAGATGAACTTAGTTCCTCCCATTGTGTGACAATGGAGTTGTGGCTTATGCCAAGGAACGTCCGTCCCATCTATGATCCAGACATATTCTGAGGCAGTATCACCTGATCATGGAGATAGTTGATCTCCAGGGTGATCGAGGTTACGAGAGTAGACTCAGAGGAAAACACGGCGGATCTACTCACAAAGGCCTTTTCCCAGAGAGAGACTTTTATGGGATGGTTGAGTATAAGATACTGCAACCACTGCTACAGATGGCCCTAGTGAAAGTGGGAGATTGTTAGTTATATGTATGCCCTAGAGGCCATTACTGTACATAGGATGTATATTGTAGTGGATGCTGGGACATATATAGGGAGGACTTTCTTGCTCGACATGATAGTATGCTATCTGGTTGCTCTTTACCTTAACGTGTACACTGATTGTCTCTCTGTTACATGTTGGTAAAGCCCTTAGGATGTGTACTTGACTACCTGGACTATGATACGGATCATACTAGTGGTGACATGGTAGTCCATAAGTACATCCTTCAAGGTCCCTAGTCGTGGGTGTATCGAGACGGGGCATCGATATACCAGAGTAGACTAGCGTATACCTTCTCGACCCATACAGATGGGCGATGGATGATCCCATATCCATTGGTGTTTGACATCAGAGATGATATACGGGTGCTCAGTATGAGACTGGGTACACTGGACGGACTCGCCGAGAACTCCCAGATGGTATTATCCCTTACGTCAGATAGCAGTTCTCTGGTGACACTGGTACAGGTTAGTCTGTAGACCCGAGATCGTTATAGAGTGTTGTGTGATTCCCACTGTACTTTGATTTCCTCCTTACCATGTCCAAGAGGGCATGCAAATGTTGGAGATAGTGCCCTCAGAGTCAATTATTAGGTCACAGGTACGTGATTGCAATGATTGATGGAGGACCTATCCCGGTAGGACAGTCTTACTCGAGATGATAGTATGCTATCTGGTTTACCTTTATCATCGTGTACTGTTTTAGGTGACCTGACACGTCGCTATTACACGTTGATAGAGCCCCTAGGATTCTTGCTTGACCACCAGCAGTATGAGGGCGATCATATAAGTGGGAGCTGGGGGTCTATAAGCATATCCTTAAATGGTCCCTAGTCGTGTGAGTTTCGAGACAGGGCATCGATACTCCAGAGTAGACTAGTGTATACAGTCGAGACCCCGACGAGGGGCGGTGGCCGGTCTCACAAGCCACTGGTGTCAGTTGGATCACCTAAGATGTATACAGGTGCTCATTGGGTTATGAGTACACCGGACAGGACTCGCCGGGAACATGCTAGTTGGTCATATACCAGACGTCAGATGGCAGTTCCCTGGTGACATGTGTACAGGTTAGTTCATCGACCTGGGGATCGTCATTTGTCTCGTGTGAGTTCCCACTGTACTTTGATTACTATCCTACCACGGCTCAAAGGAGTCGTGCAAACAGTTTTTAGTTGGGTACAGTCCCGAGCCACATGGAGGCAGTGAGCGTATCTTCAGGGGTTCGTCTCTCCCGGTATTGGGGGTGAGGTCGTGCTGTGTCTAGGAGAGCCATTACACGAAGCCCTCGGCCGAGGCAAGGAGATTTACTGGTAGGTATTCCAGTATTATCTCAGGGTGTTCTGGGCTACACTCCGACACGACTTGTACCGCTTTTGGGGGTCTGACTTTTACCAACCACCTAGGCCCGCCATGCGATGCTCATAGACGAACGGACCGGACTGTACGGATATTGTCACTGACAGGCTCAGTAGGGAGTCAGGCTGAGTTCGCTCACAGACGTCCCTTTTGGTCAATACCTGGTAGCCCGTTATGTATTAGCTTATACCTCTAACGTGCTAGTGGTTAAATCCACAACCAAGGTGTTGATGAGTCTTTAGAGTCCCCCACATTCAGTTACTCAAGCTTTCGGGCGAAAAGTTGTAGAGGCCGTATGGAGATATGGCAAGGTCCGATCAGATACGTGCGGTATTGCACGGATCAGGATCGGACAGTCTGTACTATAGGCCGTATGGATATATGGCAGGGTTCGATCAGATGCGTGCGGTATTGCACGGATCAGGATCGAACGGACATTACTGGCCGGCTTTGGTTTAAGCCGGATCCTAGTATAGTACAGTGTAGATTTTGTCTCATTGCATTTGTATTTCGGTCGGAATACAAATGCGGGTGTGTATGCACAGTATCGGGGTTTTTCCTGTAATTTATTACGGGACCAGTTTTCTGGAGTTGCCAGTTTGCTTTCCGTTTCGGCCGATTTCCATTGTTCCGTTCATTGGCCGAAGTTTGGTGGAGGAGGGCTTATTTGCATTGTTGCAAATAAGCATTTGTGGAGGGGGTCTTTGCATATTATCATGTCATGATACTTGTCCCATCATTTGACTTCATAAACTCATGATTGCTTGACTTTCTTTATCATCATGGTTTTGATGATGGTTGTTGATGATGGGAGATGGTATGGTTGTTGAGTGAGGATTTTTCTTTGTGATCATTATTTTCCATATGATACATTTCTCTCTCTCTCCATTTTGTATTATTGGAGGGCTCCTTCATTCTCACCCCCCCCCTTGATTGTCTTGGCCGGCCACTCTCATGGGTGGGCTGTCCAACATTTTGTGTGTGGGATTTTGGTTCATTTGAGGTTGCAAAAATCCCACAAGATCATTCCAAAAAGCTCCAAGTTCAATCCCTCCACCAATGGCAATTCCTACAACCCCAAAAGGGACTTCTACACTACACATTCTACAGCGAATCTTGGGCACGTCGAGTAGCCGGCTTCGTGCCCGAGTTGCCTCGGCATTGAGGTGGGAGCCCGTAAAAGAAGTAGGCGATGTGGTGCACTTCCGGCGACGAGGAGGAGACGGGACATTCCGCAGGAGATCGGGACGATGACGAGAAGACCGGAGGACTTGGATCGTCGGTATATCTCTATTCCCTTTCTTGTAGATAGCTAGGACTAATTAATGGTTCGATCCGGGTATTAGTGCGCGGCGGTTTGCCAGTTCAAGTAAAATTTAAGTTTATCACCGCTTCCGCATTTGGCCGTCGGATTGACGGCCGGGGCGCCGCCGTGCACTTACAGTGGTATCAGAGCCTCGCCATTAACTTAGTCTAGCTTTCCTTAATGTGTTTTACAATTCCGATCGAAGAAATGTTCCGAAAACCCAATATCACCCACGACAGTTTTCTGTTGTTTTTTTTCAGTCTCGAAAAATTTTTCAGGTTGTAAAATATTGATGTACTAGAAATTGTAAGACTACTGTACAAATTCGAGGCACTGATCTTCTAACCAGAGCGCGGAACCGCGGCCAAAACCCACTTGTGGCCGCGGTTCCGCCGCAGTATGGAGGAATCAGTGGGTTGGGTTTTTACAGTGGGCTTCTGGGGAGATTTTAGGGGTTTTGGAATATTAATTTTGGGCCCAGAATTTCTTGGTGTGCTACAGTAGTACTTGGGGGCCCACTTGTTAAAGTTTGATCGATCGGATATTTTAAACACATTATTTCACAGTATTTACATTATATCTGCGACCGTGAATGTCACTTGATCGGTAAATCCGGTCTAACTGCTATAGCCCGGTTAGACGGATTTGCGAACGTGACTTTCACGTTGATGTTCTGTTTTTGCTGTGATGTTGCGGATCGGTCGTGGGGGATAGCCTGGATGCAATGCTAGTACAATTGTGGTTGTATTATGTACATTTGATATTGCGGGACGAGCGTCCGACATGTGGACTGCCGTCACTGCCTGTTTGTATTATTATTTTGGGGCACGACCTGGTTGCGGTCGATGTACCCGTTGTATGTATATTTTACTTTCTGTACTAGGCTTACCCCGCGGAGGGGTGCACGGATAGCCGGGTCCTAGAGGGCAACAAGCCCGCATCTCATGGCATTGGGACGGAGGGGGCTTCACTCTAGGATTGGCGGGCTATTCGCCGCACTCGTAGGGGGTACAGGTTGACCCAGGAGGGGTGCCCAAGTTACCGGATTCCGTGAAGTGCTGGGTGGTCCATTCACGGCGCTGAAGGGGGCTGCCTCGCTTCAGGTTTTGGCGGGTGACTTGCCGCGCCCGTAGGGGTCTAGGTTCTCATTGTACAGGCTATCCACACGACCAGGGGAATGTCGGGTTTCAGTAGTGGCTCTGTGAAACCCGGGGATCCTAGATATCTGTATTGTTTCTGTGATGCTGTACATTTCTGTGATGTTGCATTTTATCACGCCTTGAGCGAATATAATATATTGGTATATATATTAGTAGATGTTGTATATGTTTTGCATCCGCACTAGTCCAGTCCCCGCTCTGTCGTTAGTTAGCTAACCTAACGGGTAATGACGGGACCCAGTGGCGAATGCGGATGGCATATACGTACATCAGTATATTTTCGTTCTTTTTGGTGTGATCAATTGATGGGACTGCGTTGATTCGGATCAATGCAAGTTAAAAACAAACCTAATCTGATGTTGTTGGAACACTTTTTTCAAAAAGCTGTTATTGCAAGGACGTTCTCTTTTGTTTTGCACAGTGATATTCGGTTATGAATATCCAGCACCTCAGTCGACGAGGCAAGGGCCGAGATCCCTTCACCGGGAGTGACCCCTTGGACAAAAAGTTTGCGTCAGGGCAATAACTTCACTATAGCCGATTACTTTTGCTTTGCATCGTGGTATTCAGTTGGAATATCCTGCACCTCATTCTACGGGGAAAGAGCCGAGATCCCTTCACCGGGAGTGACCTCTTTAGCAACGGTTTTCGTCACTATATTTTTAAAAGCTATCCGTTCCTTCAACGATATCAAGTTCTTTACGTTAAAGGTTTTCGCCAGAAACCATTCGTAGCCCTCCGTCGTTTCATGTGGGTAGTCAATAGTATTCAAGCTGTGTTTGTTGGCCATAGTCAAGGCACAGTGTTTGGTAGCTATTGGGTGTTCATATGCTGCATAGATAGATGCGTTGATTTGGGACAGTCGTATAGCCTTGTTGGCCCTAGTCAAGGGCTTGTACGGGTGGGTTCAAATCAACCTGGATAATGATGGGTAGAACTTGACATGTGACTTATGATTTGTTAGCCTTAGTCAAGGTCATAAGAGCATGGGGCAAAAATCACATCGGGAGTTTCAAAAGAACTGAAACTTGCCAGATATGCGCATACCTTCTGGAGTGTGATACCGTGAGCGCATTCCGTCACGTTATCATGCGATGATAGTTGGATCCCGATTCCCACTGATGAGTTAGTTTACTCCTCGGGTGACCCCGACTAATTCTTCTTTCAGGTTTGGAGGAGAATTTGAGGTACAGTGGGAAGTTTCCAGATTAGATAAATTGGTAACCATTCTGATCTAGGTTAGAGTGCACGCTGAGTGTTTCTTTTCTCTCTCTCTTTGGCAGCGACCATTGACCCGACCCTAAGACTATGACTCAGTGACCAAGTTGACCGAACCTTCTTAACAC
Organism: Agapanthus africanus; assembly: GCA_030015575.1. Classification (NCBI taxonomy): domain Eukaryota; kingdom Viridiplantae; phylum Streptophyta; class Magnoliopsida; order Asparagales; family Amaryllidaceae; genus Agapanthus; species Agapanthus africanus. The sequence continues at coordinate 270,734,943 of CM057337.1, forward strand.
TGGCTTTTGGATTGTCAGAGTTGCAAACCTCATTGCCACTCCTACTTTTACCCTTTTCTCCAGGACACCCCGTATTGCTACGAACGTCCACTTCCATTGGACCAAACCATCGTATGGTTATATACGAACTCAAAGGGATTTATTCGAGGATGGTTTCCGGTTCTGGAGAAAACGGATAGGACTATTCAGTTGTCTTTTCCTTTTACCTTCTCTCAGGTTGTGAGTACCCCTAAATTAGGGGATAGTACACCTATTACGCAAATTGGATAGTCTTCTTCCAAACCTTAGGCTGGTGCCGAACAGTGGGGAATGAAGAAAACCAATTAGCATAACGATGGTGTACAGAAGGTATTAAGTTAAGACAAAGCAAGGGATTAGTAAGAGGGCAAAGTAAATTGCAACAGGTATTCACGACCAAACCAGGTATTTCATTACCACTCCCAAATCACCTTTGTATTTCTCCAGAACACTCCGTATCACTACGAAGATCCACAGTTTATTGGATACTCCATCGTATGGTTATATACGAACTCGAAAGGAACTTGTTCCAGTTCGGGGATGGATTCTGGTTCAGGAGAAATAGGAATAAGGTTTATTCGGTTGTCTTTTATCTTCACCTTCTCTCGCATTGCGAGTGCTCCTGGGATTAGGACAGTACACCCATTATGCTTATTGGATAGTCTTCTTCCAAACCATAGGCTGGTGCCGAACGGTAGGGAAGGAAGAAAACCATTTGGCCTAAAGGGGTGTGTAGAAGGTAAAGACTAAAGACATATGAAGGGATTTGGAGAGGTGGCAAAGAATTATACGGTTACAGTCGTGAATCTAGAAGAGGCATTACTAGGAATGCCGGGATACCCCATCGAAACATTTCAATGTTTCAGTCTCACTGTGTACTGTTAAAGGAAAACTGATTTCCCGATTAGATACTTACTCCATGGTATGTATTTACCAGTCACGATTCTCACATCTGTATGGCTTTACAGATGATGAGTGGGAGTAAGTTATTGGGAATTGGGTGATCATCCTCATTATATCGGGATTCGTAGTAATCGGTGATATTTGAGGAAGTCACCTGGGTTGTTTGCCGGTCGGCAAATATTTGGTTTTGAATATCCGCTGTTATGCACCAATTTCAAATCGATATATCTGTACGTCTATTTTCATAGAGTGAGATATACCTTTTTGAAATTATGTCTGTGACATTTACCTACATCAGTGGATGGTTAGGTAAGGAGCATTAAACAGCGGTGTAATTCTTCTTAACCATAAGTACAGTTTTCAACCTACGACACACAGTGAATGAGTTTTCAGACTCAAGGGACTTATACAGAGTATTGTATGTTGTCCAGGGTCCGTCAGGACAGAGGGGTTGGTCCTCGTACTATATTCGGTTTACTTATGACTTCTCTAGTTTTTAGACAGGTGTTTCGTAGGAAACACAGGGTCCGAATTTTGAGAAGTTATAGGTATCTGAATAGAGTAGAGAACCAGGTGTAGCAAGTATCGGGATTCTTCAAAGTGATCGAAGATGTAGATACTTGTGTATGGTATTCAGATGATAGTAATGTTTAAGAGATCTTGCTTCTCTTTCAGATTACTCATAATTGGAAGTATTCCTAAGTTGAGTAACGCTGATCCGCCTCCTTCCATTTAGTTGACATGCACTGGAGACAGCTGCATGATTTGAATCTGGTTCAATTAAATCAGTGCCTCTGTTTCTAAATTGGATATAGAACAGTTCATATCTTAACGTTGTTAAGGTACGGGGAGTTGTCCGGTTTATGATTAAAACCAGACACTGGACAACTCAAGGCACGTTTCTGTAATGGTTGTTTGTAGGTTGACCCAGGCTATGACGAGGGTTGACTTTCTACCATCTGGATGAACAATAGCAATATTGTTCTAGACTCGCCACAGTTTTATTAAAAATGGATTTTTTCAGAAAACAGTAGTGGGAGTATGGTAGAACTGGAAGTGATTCCAGAACCACAAACGATTACTGAAGATTTGATAAGGAACCTAAAGATTCAATCTGGATTGACATTCCATTGGCCACTCCGCAGATAAGGTGGGTAACTTCAGGCACCCGAGAGGTACTCCGGTAGCCTCAAGGACGGTGACAGGGAAGTTCTTGTTTACCCACAATTACCATTGCTGTTGTTCCAGGCTGCGAGACCCGGCGGGAGGATGAGTATAGCGTTCTAAACTAGTTTTAGAAGTGTACGTGTATATGACTCTGCCAGAGGGTTGTCGTAGTCAGTGGGAGCAGCGGAAGCATTGGTGGACAGGTAGCTTATGTCTATTTACAGACTGAAGCACCAGTAGCGGAGATAGATCATCTATTTCTGACATGACAGTCATGGGTTTGACTTCATCAGAATAGGGGATGGATCTGTTGAGAAGGTAGTAGGGTGTGATGTCATGGTATTTGGATGACATACACAGAGTAGGAAAAGAAACTCCTATACTACAATCGGTTATACTTTGGTCGTCACACAGTGGTTTCTCCACAAAGGAAATGGATTTTGTATCAGACATACTGGTTACTAGATCTATGGTTTTAGATCTAGATTTGGGTAGTTTCCCAATCTGGGTACTTAGACAGCATTCTAAGGGTATTTAGAATGGACGACTCCATGCACGGTAGTGTACCTGCAGAAGATGGAGTCACCCTCTCTAAAGGTGTCTTACAGACTAAAGGGGAGAGGGATGTGCATGATTGGCAGATCACTTGCTCAGGCAATTGAGTCAATCATGAGATGTCAAGTACCACACCAGACATTGTTCTTGCACTAGATGCAATAAGCTGACATTAATCCAATCCTGGAGAAACGGTCGGAAGCAGTTTTAGAACATAAGTGGATGTTCTAGGGATATGATAACGACAGCCTCATTCGTGAAACAGTTATCATTCCAGGCTTCCAAGGTGACATGGACGACAAGGAGGTTATCAGAGCTATAGTTTTCCTTCTGATGAGGGGCAGTATTTTGGACAGGTGGTCCAAGGCAATACCGAGGGTGGCATGGCGCAGGATACTGATTAAGTTCAGTTGACGATACAGTCTAAGAAGTTTGGATTTGGAGTTCATTTATGAGCTATGTCCCATCAGACATCCAGACACATTCTAAGACAGGTATTGCTCTTTTCGGGAGATGGCTTTCTCCGCGAACTTGAGATATAGAGAGACATAGAAAGAAACAACAAAGCGGATCCACTCACTGAGGCTGTTCCTCGAACGCAATAGTTTCGCAAACGAGCTTTGTGAGACTGACTAGTAGAGGAGTTGGGTGTTCGGTATCACACGGGCTGTGAGTATGCGACATCGCAATAATTAGCCTTGAGTGCAAGTGGGAGATTGTTGGAGATAGTGCCCTCAGAGTCAATTATTAGGTCACAGGTACGTGATTGCAATGATTGATGGAGGACCTATCCCAGTAGGACAGTCTTACTCGAGATGATAGTATGCTATCTGGTTTACCTTTATCATCGTGTACTGTTTTAGGTGACCTGACACGTCGCTATTACACGTTGATAGAGCCCCTAGGATTCTTGCTTGACCACCAGCAGTATGAGGGCGATCATATAAGTGGGAGCTGGGGGTCTATAAGCATATCCTTAAATGGTCCCTAGTCGTGTGAGTTTCGAGACAGGGCATCGATACTCCAGAGTAGACTAGTGTATACAGTCGAGACCCCGACGAGGGGCGGTGGCCGGTCTCACAAGCCACTGGTGTCAGTTGGATCACCTAAGATGTATACAGGTGCTTATTGGGTTATGAGTACACCGGACAGGACTCGCCGGGAACATGCTAGTTGGTCATATACCAGACGTCAGATGGCAGTTCCCTGGTGACATGTGTACAGGTTAGTTCATCGACCTGGGGATCGTCATTTGTCTCGTGTGAGTTCCCATTGTACTTTGATTACTACCCTACCACGGCTCAAAGGAGTCGTGCAAACAGGTTTTAGTTGGGTACAGTCCCGAGCCACATGGAGGCAGTGAGCGTATCTTCAGGGGTTCGTCTCTCCCGGTATTGGGGGTGAGGTCGTGCTGTGTCTAGGAGAGCCATTACACGAAGCCCTCGGCCGAGGCAAGGAGATTTACTGGTAGGTATTCCAGTAGTATCTCAGGGTGTTCTGGGCTACACTCCGACACGACTTGTACCGCTTTTGGGGGTCTGACTTTTACCAACCCCCTAGGCCCGCCATGCGATGCTCATAGACGAACGGACCGGACTGTACGGATATTGTCACTGACAGGCTCAGTAGGGAGTCAGGCTGAGTTCGCTCACAGACGTCCCTTTTGGTCAATACCTGGTAGCCCGTTATGTATTGGCTTATACCTCTAACGTGCTAGTGGTTAAATCCACAACCAAGGTGTTGATGAGTCTTTAGAGTCCCCCACATTCAGTTACTCAAGCTTTCGGACGAAAAGTTGTAGAGGCCGTATGGAGATATGGCAAGGTCCGATCAGATACGTGCGGTATTGCACGGATCAGGATCGGACAGTCTGTACTATAGGCCGTATGGATATATGGCAGGGTTCGATCAGATGCGTGCGGTATTGCACGGATCAGGATCGAACGGACATTACTGGCCGGCTTTGGTTTAAGCCGGATCCTAGTATAGTACAGTGTAGATTTTGTCTCATTGCATTTGTATTTCGGTCGGAATACAAATGCGGTGTGTATGCACAGTATCGGGGTTTTTCTTGTAATTTATTACGGGACCAGTTTTCTGGAGTTGCCAGTTTGCTTTCCGTTTCGGCCGATTTCCATTGTTCCGTTCATTGGCCGAAGTTTGGTGGAGGAGGGCTTATTTGCATTGTTGCAAATAAGCATTTGTGGAGGGGGTCTTTGCATATTATCATGTCATGATACTTGTCCCATCATTTGACTTCATAAACTCATGATTGCTTGACTTTCTTTATCATCATGGTTTTGATGATGGTTGTTGATGATGGGAGATGGTATGGTTGTTGAGTGAGGATTTTTCTTTGTGATCATTATTTTCCATATGATACCTTTCTCTCTCTCTCCATTTTGTATTATTGGAGGGCTCCTTCATTCTCACCCCCCCTTGATTGTCTTGGCCGGCCACTCTCATGGGTGGGCTGTCCAACATTTTGTGTGTGGGATTTTGGTTCATTTGAGGTTGCAAAAATCCCACAAGATCATTCCAAAAAGCTCCAAGTTCAATCCCTCCACCAATGGCAATTCCTACAACCCCAAAAGAGACTTCTACACTACACATTCTACAGCGAATCTTGGGCACGTCGAGTAGCCGGCTTCGTGCCCGAGTTGCCTCGGCATTGAGGTGGGAGCCCGTAAAAGAAGTAGGCGATGTGGTGCACTTCCGGCGACGAGGAGGAGACGGGACATTCCGCAGGAGATCGGGACGATGACGAGAAGACCGGAGGACTTGGATCGTCGGTATATCTCTATTCCCTTTCTTGTAGATAGCTAGGACTAATTAATGGTTCGATCCGGGTATTAGTGCGCGGCGGTTTGCCAGTTCAAGTAAAATTTAAGTTTATCACCGCTTCCGCATTTGGCCGTCGGATTGACGGCCGGGGCGCCGCCGTGCACTTACCGCAAAACGGTGGTTTTTGGGTACAGTCCCGAATCACATGGAGTGTAACACCTTAGAATGTGTTTTGTAGCTAATTATATTTTAATATATGGTTTTTATCAAAAAGTTTACCAAATTAAGTTTCAAATATTTTATCCTATTTATTGAGTATTTTATTAGATTTTTCCTAGGCTTGCACACACTTGTGCATGATAACTAGGCTTGTTTTTGGTGTTTAACCATGATTGGTAACATGGTGAACTAACCATTCCTTAATCTAGTTTATTATTGTATTAGGTGTTTTGGGTTTAATAGTATATAGTTGTTTTAAAATGAATTTGAATATGGTTGTTTGAATGGTTGACTTTGAGAGGGAAAGAGGGAGAGAAAGCATGGGGCATCATGGCTTTGCCCATGCCTTCATTAATGAGAGAGAGAGAGAGAGGAGGGGGTTGACTTGTGGTGTTCTCTTATTCTCTCACTCTCATTATCTCACTCCCATTCTCTCTCAACACACACACACACCCTCATCACCATCATCAGCAGCAGCAAGAGCACTGGCAGCAGCAACAACAACAAGTGAAGCAGCAGCTTCATCAACACACACACACTCACCCGCAGTAGCAGAAGCAGCAGCAAGCAGCACCATCAGCAACAGCATCAACAGCAGGCAGCACTGTAGCAGCAGCAGCAACAGGAACCCCAGCAGCAAGAGCAACCCCTCGTCTCCCCCATTCACTCAATCTCCTGCTTCCTAGGGTTGCATTGGGTATACTTCCTGAACCCAATTCCTAGATTGCTTAGTTGTATGTTAGTTTAGTTTCGGTTTGCGATTAATGTGAGTTTAGTGCTAGATTATGGTGTTTTATGTGGAAATTTGGTTAAGTCTTGATTGTGTTGGTTAACCTAGCTCAGTGTAGTGTTAATAGGGCCACTTCAACTGAGATTCTACCCAGATTACACTAAAATACCATAGGTTTTCCTTTTCGTGCTAAATTGTCGTTTTTAAGCGATATTTGTGATTTCTGTGATCTGCTTGTGACCCGATGGATTCAGGTTAAAATTGAGAAGACTGCAGTATAGTGGATAGGTGCTGATACCCCAGATTTAACCCGACCCCCAAATTCCATCTCGTGGCCGCCAATTAATTCGTTCTGGCCGCAATTTGCGGCCAGATGGGTAGGGTTTGGGTTGGGGTTTGGTCCATTGGGTGTCTGCTGCTATGTGTAGTTCTGTGGTATACTTATTTTTGCATTTTAGGTTCTGTGTAGAAATCTGGGATCAAATACCGTTTTTCATGTCCGTTGTGTTTGCGCGATACGCGCGATACGTGAGAGGGTTCTGTGATCCAGCGTATCGCGGCGTGTCGCGATGGTTTTAGACGCGTACACACACGTTTCAGCGTATCGTGCACACGCGCGTTTAGTTCGCGACGCGAGTTTCTCGTTTTGGTTCGATATCGCGTTTCGCGGAATATTTGGCTTATATGTGATTTTCATGCCTTATTTGCAGGTTTGCAGGCAGGGGCTACGGACACGGCTACAGGGGGAGCAGATGATAGGATTCACCCAGCGTGGAGTGTAGGTGAGTAGATTTAACATCTATAGGGGAATCGCCCGCATGGCGTTATGCGTCTGGGCTAGGATTCAATACCTGTCGCACATTCTACGTCATTGTTAGAATTGCGCCTTTACTTTATTTCCTTGATATAGTTATACTGTGACTAGTAGCCGTAGGGCACTGCACACATTATTGACGGTTCATGTTGCACGAGCACGGATTGTATGCTACACACACACCGTCAATAATTGCCATGTCACACACAACCCCTTATAGATACTATTGCTTGTCACACATGACATCTAGCTTACCGGCATACCTGTAGTGTATCATATCCTTAGTGATAGGTACATATACACCTTGCGATACAGCTACAGGTATACCTTTTAGATATTTTACTTATACCGAGGGGGATATCTTACTCATATTCTTCTTATACCCCGGGGGGGTATACGACATCAGTTCCTATAGGTAGATACCTATACATTGCTACACCTGTATGTTACACACATATTCAGTTGCAGTTACATATTTACCCTTACTGATGTTACTTAGCTGTACCTTATTGGTTTTGCATACATCTGGTTTCAGCTACATATTCTCATTTATATGCTCGCATTTCAGATATATCGCATATATTTATTCCTGAATTTGCGCATTGTTTATTTGGATTTTATATGATGTTTTCAGGATTTGGGAACCGCGGGAGTTCATGAAATTATGCATACATGGAACAACCCGGTTTTCTTGATACGATATTTGCGCGTCCACCATGAGTTTTATCGGTGCTGATTATATACTCCATACGAGGTGTGGTTGCCGTATGAGAGCACATGGTGGGACCCGGTATGGTTCCCCTCGGCAAGAAGATCGATGGGTTTTCCGATTGAGCCTGAAGGCGGGCGAGTACCTACCGGTGATTGGTTGGACCTGGCAGTTGTCCGGAGGATACTGGCCAGAGTCGAGAGATGGATGCGGGATGATCTGTACTGCCGGGGCCGAGGGCCGACACCGCAGACGGACCCCGTGGGCCGATCCAGACTGACGGAGCCCGATATACGAGGATTTCTGTGTCGATGCTTGGCACACTGTTTTCATGATATTTCTCTTAAACACCTTTTGTATATATAACAGGGGATTTAGCCGTTGTTATATATACATTTACACCAATATTAGTGGAATGGGACGCTATTGCCCCCATCATATTTATTTCTGTATATATATATGTTTAGGATGTTAGAGATTATTTGAGATTTGACTTGGGTTATTAGGTGATTCATCGAGATTGGATATTGGATATGAAAGATATGGTCGATATTGTACTTGAGATGATGTGAGATCTATGTGATGTGAGAGTCCAGTTTGGGGGCCGATTTGATGTTTGGGATGTAAGTGTCTTGATGGATTGTAATCCTACCACGATGTCAGGTTTCCGTGGAAAATGACATATTCCACCCTATACCACACCCTTATCTACCTTATGCACGGATTCATATAGTGGTAGTACCCGTTGTATACCCTTATGATAGTTGCATATCTACATTTTCATATCCTTATTGCATAGTTTCTGCATATTACTGTCATGTTACTATAGCCTCACATTTTGATTGTACCGGCTACTGTACTTTTCTTATTTCAGCATTTGCATGACATGTTATTACTGTAATCGCATATCTTAGATTCATGCTGTACGTGCATTCCTGCGATTACCTGCATATGTTATCTACTATTCACGAGTTGGCAACTCACCCCCGTTGTGCCACAGGTGTTTCAGGTTGTTCCCCAGAGTAGTCGAGGCCGGCTATTCCTCCATTCAGCTATCCAGCTACCATCTTTTGCTACAGATACCGCATCAGCTCACAGTACCTTTTTGCTTAGGTGGGTTAGATGATTATCTGTATTTCATATTGTACATTCGTTGTATTTTGTACTCTCCATCTACTATTGTATTGTTGACTTAGAGACTTGGTGAGGACGTTATGTGTATTATTGTGGATTTGATGTCCTTTTTATACAGCTTTATCTCTATTGTCTTTCATTTCTTCGCTACGGCGTCGTATACTTGTGATGAGATTGTTTTTCGCCTTTGGGCCACTTTTTACAAAAAGGGGGTGTTCCTAAAATTTTAAAGAAAGAAAGTAAGACTTTTTTAAAGAATTTGGGTTGTGAATTCAAATGTTTCAAAAACTTATACTATCTTTTCCGTATTTTCTTGGTTTAGATTTCTGGGTTTTGGCTTTCTTTTACTACGTTACGTCTTTAGGCGTTGCGTAGTATTAGGGCCGTCACGGGCCAATTTCGGGTCGTGACATGGAGGCAATGAGCGATAGGAGGGGATTCGTCTCTCCCGGTATAGGGAGTTGATGTTGCGCTGTGTTCGATTGGCTATAACCGGAAATCCCTGGCCAGGGTTGCTGTGATTTACTGGTAAGTGTTATCAGTAGTTTCTCGAACTGTTATAGACCTCATATCGACACGACTTATCGAGCTACTGGGGTCTGACGTTTACCACCCCTAGGCGAGATATGCGACATATCAGACGATCAGACTGGACTGTACGGTAAGTGTTGCTGGTTGGATTCACATGAGTGTGAGCGGGCTTGCTCGTTGATCTTCTGATCGCTCAATACCCGGGTGGCCATTACGTTTAGCAGACCGCTTGCGGCTTGTGGGTGTTTGATATGATCATCACCTGCTGCCGGCGTATTGACGAGTCTTTAGAGTCCTACACAGAGGTTTCCTGGCTCAAGCGAAACGAAATCGGAGCGCATATGAGATATGTGCGGGACCGAGAATAATACCAGTATGTGATACTGAATTCTATTCTCGCGATTTGTATCATCGGTCGGTTATATGTGATATAGCCGGGTTACCGATTCAAGTGTTGATTCGATACATTGATACACTTGATACTAGTCGGTTATATGCGACATGACCGGATCATTAAATCAAGTGTTGATTTAATGATTTAATGTATAATTATATATTTGATATATTACTTTACATTAACTAGTATTGGTTCACTTAAGATAGATTTTCTCACTTGAAGTGCACATTGTATATGTGATATAGTTTTGTGCACTAGTTTGTATCATGTTTGATGATACAAGCAAACTTGGGTGTGTATGATTAAACCATGATTGGGTTAATGGTTAGGGTTTGATTTACATATTTATTTATTTCTTTTCATTTATTTTTTGGCAAGAAAGAAAATGGTTGCTTCTTTTGTTTTCACTTGAAGCTTCATGAAGCTTTGAAAAAGGTTTGACCATTTTGTTTCTTTCCTTAACCCTAACCATTTACTTTAACCCTAGTTTATTCTCTACACTTGTTAACTCACCCATGGTTGCTAAATGATAACCATCACTTCATTTTCTTTTTGGATTTTAATTCATTCTTATTCTTTCTTCTTCTTCTTCTTGAAGAAGAAAGAAAACCTTTTCTTGAAAATGTCTAAGTGATGATTCCAAGTGAGAAATCCAAATCCAAAGTGAACCCACTTCCTATTTCTTCATCCTCTACCACTTGCCAAGTAGTATAGGGTGTTTTCTTCACAAGTTTCATGACTTGGTGAAGTTGGAGCTTGATCTTGAGTTGCCTCGACGTAGATCATCTTCGGCATCGAAGTCGATGACCTAGCCCGATCATTTCTTCGACGAAACCATCGCTAGAGTCCGGGATCCGATGATCGCAGCGGAAGGACATCATCACGCAGCTAAGGAAGTGGAGGAACAGATCTACAAAGGTTGTAGTCTCTTTCACTTTGCAGTAAAGTTGTTTACTAGCTTGTAGTTTCGCCTATTCTCTAGTTAACGATCTAGTTTAGGGTTTCTCGGCACCGGAAAATTTTGAATTTGGCATGGTTGATGCCTTGTGAGACCTCATTTGTGTGCCTAGGAACCCTACAGTTATGAAGGAGGCGCACAGTTCCACGTATTCCGTACATCAAGGAGGCACGAAGATGTACCGTGATCTAAGACAGCATTTCTGGTAGGAAGGCATGAAAAGGGAGATTGCTCGCTTTGTAGCGAAGTGCTTGGTGTGTCAGCAAGTTAAAGCTGAACATCAAAAGGTTGCTGGTTTATTGCAACCACTTCCGATTCCTCAATGGAAGTGGGAACATATAACGATGGATTTCATGACAGCTTTACCGCGGAGTCCAAAGGGCAACAATGCAGTTTGGGTGATTATTGATCGTTTGACCAAGGAAGCTCATTTCATACCATTTCGAGTTGGTCAATCAACGGAATCGTTGGCAGAACGGTACATGCAGGAGATTGTAAGATTGCATGGAGTACCTGTGAGCATCGTGTCCGATCGTGACACCCAATTCTTATCGCACCTCTGGAGGAGTTTACAGGAAAGTTTGGGGACGCGATTGAAGTTTAGCACAGCTTATCATCCCTAGACAGATGGCCAGTCGGAGAGAACGATCCAAACTCTTGAAGATATGTTGAGAGCTTGCATGTTGGACTTCAAGGGTTCGTGGGAGGATCATCTACACTTGGTGGAGTTTTCATACAACAACAGTTTTCAGCCGACTATTCAGATGGCTCCATTTGAAGCATTGTATGGTCGCAAGTGTCGTTCACCCCGTTTGTTGGGATGATATTGGAGAACGAAAATTGTTGGGACCGGATTTGATCGTGCAAATCGTGGAGAAAGTTAATGCTATCCGGAATCACATGAAGGCAGCACAAGATCGGCAGAAGAGTTGGGCTGACACATCGAGAAGACCTCTAGAGTTCGCTATTGGTGATCTTGTATTCTTAAAGATATCACCGACTAGAGGAGTGATTCGTTTTGGGAGTCGAGGTAAGCTTAGTCATCGATTCGTGGGGCCTTTCGAGATCATGGAGCGTGTTGGAGAAGTGGCTTATCGATTGGCGTTATCACAATCTTTGGCGAATGTTCATGAGGTGTTTCATGTATCTCAACTCCGTAAGTATGTTCGAGATGAAACACACTTGCTGGACCATTCGGAGCTGACTGTAAGAAAGGATTTGACCTTTGAGGAGCGATCGATGTCGATTGTTGATCGAAGAGAAAAGGTTCTTAAGAACAAGGTTATCCCTCTCCTACTTGTTTCTTGGGAAAATCGCTCGCACGAAGAATCGACTTGGGAACGAGAAGACGAGATTCGACAGAAGTTTCCACACCTATTCTTGTAGATTCATGTTTGTTTATCTTTTCTTGTTCCTGAAATTTCGAGAACAAAATTCTTTTGTAGTTGGGTATAATGTAACACCCTAATTCATTTATACCAGTTCTAGTTCATGTATTTCTTTATTTATGGTATTTTCCTGATTTACTGTGTTTTGGGTGCGGATAGTGTTTTGACATTGTATTGCATCCGACCCGACCCGCTTACTTGAAAGCTGTCTTGATTCATGTTTATGATTTATCCTGACTTGTTACGTGGACTCGTGCACTTTCATTTGCATACTGCATACTGGCATTTTATCTGGCATCTGTATTTTTAAATATAACATTTAAAGTCACATAAAATATTTTTAAAATACATTACATGGCTTGCATGATACCCCTGACCCCGTGGTAGCATCCACACATCTTGTTCTCGTCCCGTTCAGTGAAACAGACTTGTTTGGATGGCTACGCGCACGTACGTGCATCCGTCCTTGGGGGTATGCATTTTCGTTACCCGGATATCCAATTTTAATTTTGGTCTACATGTATATTTTTCATATTTTGAAACTAAATTTTAGACCCGACCCGGGTGTGTTTTGGACTAAGTTTGTATTTACCAGAAAATCAAATTTTATTAATATAATTGCTTTATTAAAAATTAACACGGTTTAGATTTTTATAATTAAACATTTTTTTAAAATTTAAAATCTTATCTATAACAACCTTTCTCTCTCTCTCTTTCTCTCTCTCCCTCGCTGAGTCTCTCTCTCTTTCTTTCTCTCTCCTCTCACGCTCTCTCTCTCCTCTCACGATTCCTGTGCGCTCCTCGATTCCCGTCACTGCCCCTCTCCTTAGTGTCACCTCCCTCATTCTCTCTATCTTATTTTTTTCTCCCTCTATAAAAACCACCGAGCCCCGCCACAAGAACCCATTGCTAAAACCAAACCCTAACCCTATAACTCCTCTGCCTCCTCTAAACTCGACCTCGTCACCACCTCCATCACATCACCTCCTCCTCCTCCTCGTCGTTGTCATCTTCTTCTCCTTCCTCCTTTCCCCGAGCCTGCACCCCACAGAACCCAATACCTGCACACCTCGCCGCCAATCACCTCGTCATCGCCAGCACCTTCTTCTCTCCTCATCTCCATCATCTCTTTCTTCTCTCCCCTCCCTTCTTCAACCAACAATCCCTGCACACCCGAGCCTAACCCTAGCACCCAAACCCTAACTTCTCATAACCAAAGCCCTAGCCTTCATCTTGATTGCACCTCACCGCCGGTGAACCCTACACCACTACCTCGTCTCCTCTGTCCCCAGAAAACCAGAGAGCACCAACCACAGTGAGCCTTTCTCTTCTTCTTCCTCTTCTTCTTTTTCTTTTCTTTTCTTTTTCTTGAATCTTGCTTTTTCAGCGATTGCCGGAGCTGTGAGTGTCGCTGCCGTTCCAGACGATCCAGTGAACGTACCTTACTTGCGTAATCACCCTCTTACCTTGCTTGGACCTGTCCCACATGCCGTGCGTGCGCTGCGACGTTTTACTGACGTCGGACGTGCCGCGCATATCCATCGCGTGATCCATCGAGGCAAGTTTATCTTGCTACATGCTATGTTACTCTATTTACATCTATTTGAATAAATATAATACATGTATTTTAAATTATGCATCCCATGTTATAGTTTTATAGTTTTACGACGTCCGTTTGTATCCATATCATTATTTATATATCTAGACGCATGTTAATTCATCTTGCTACATGCTAGGTATAGTATTGTGCATCCATATAAGTAAAATGTTACCCGTTTATTACATTGTGCATCCATTTTACAGTTTTTACTGTTTTCGGATATCCGTTTGCATCCATATAATTTAAAATATATATAACTGCATCTATAGATCACATTAATTCATATTACTATTGTAGTAACAACCCATGCTTAATAATGCGCATCCTACTTAGTTTGGAACTATAAATGTAACCCTAATCGATATTTGTGCATATATACCATTAGTTATATATCAATTTGCATGCCATGTCACATTGTTTCATATTATTGTTGTATTAGTACCCCATGCTTGATTTTGTGCATCCTGCTTAGTCATGGTATAACCCATAGTGGATATTTGTATACACATGCTGTTATCATACATCCGCATTCTACCCTGGTTCAATACTTGCTACATTTTACTGTTGGGCACCCACTTGATACATATACACAATCATTGACATGACCTAATATATCACTACTTGACATGACCTGGTATATCACTACTTGACATGACTTGATACATGTACACTACCCGACATGACCTGATATATCACTGCTTGACATGTTACCTGATTCTGTTTCTAATGCCGACAATCCTGACATATTGTCCCGATGGACATATCCTGTTGTCTGTATAGATAAACCTGTTCCTGCTTGATTCTGTGTTGGCATTAGCTTCAGATTTATCAATACCTGATTGGAACACAAAACTTGGGGGTATGGGGAAATCAATGATGAAACCTGACTTGTAACTCGACAGTTCGATACTTATACCGATCGGTCTTACGGGCTAAGCCAGCCCCGGGATGATGCTGCTGACATCATTCGTCTGTACATGTTACCTGTTTACTGCCTAGCGGCACGTCTCGGATTCAGCCCGAGAGTCTTGACTGTGGTCCCGGGCACGCACGGGATACTATTGAGTTACATCGACGATTCATTAAATTGATTTCACAGAATTGAGAGTAGTTACCCAGTAGTTTAGTTCAGATTACCCACTGCACGTCACATATGCTTTCACCCTTCACTGTTCCACATCCGTGTTACTGTTATACCTTTATTACTGTTCATACCCGTGCCTGCATGTTTGTTACCCCTGATTATATTATTGTTGATATTATGACGCACTGACGTCTGGGGTTTGCATGGCCCAGATCCTCTACCTTTGCAGCAGGCCGATCAGGAGTATTTCAGTGAACAGGCCGAGCAGCGAGGACCTGTTAGTATTTTAGTTTAGTTTCTTTCAGCATTTTCATTCCTGATGTGAGCCCGTATTTCGGACGTACATTCCAGATTATTATTGTTTATTGGATCTATTGCTTCCGCATATTATTTCTTGACTCGTTTATTCTGGCTTATAAACATGTACTAGATAGTTTATTATATTTCTACTGGTCTTGATACCTCCAGACAGCCATAATGTACTATGGAGGGATATTTCCTATCCACAGGTAGCATGGTTGGCTCTGTCACGTGCCTATCTTAGCGCACTCTGAGAAGCGGGACGTGACAGTTAGCTCCACAAGCCAACCTTTAGTCGCTTTCCTGTATGCTTCGTCCGGGGGTCTCGTCTTTTCATTTTTTGAACTTTTTTTCCGATCGGACTAACTATGTAATAAGTATTGTTGAATTTATTTATTTTAGATTTTTTATGATTTAAATTCTTGTGTTATTTTCTTATGACTGCTTATACAAACGCTTAGCATATTCATATCGGAATGTGTGCTTTCGGTGTGAATACGTCACGGATTTATCACTCTCGCTCCTCATCTTTTGGGAAGAGGGGCCGACTGATCGCCGCCGCTTACTGTTCGCTGTCGCCGACCGTCAATCATCACCGCCATCGTTGCCTTCCGTCGCCCGTCGTCTGGCTCCCGCCGCCGTCCCCGATCGTCGCCACCATCGCAGCCGGCGTCTCCTGATCGCAGTTCGTGATCAATGCCGTCTCCGATCGATGCCTCCAACCGTTGGCCGACCATCCTCATTGCAAGCTACACCAATGCCTGCCGCCCCGATTGATGCCTCTGTCCACCGGCCGACCATCCTTGTCACCGGTCGCCGCCGTCATTGCCTCCTTTAACCGTCGACCGACCATCCTCACCGTTGACCACCGTCCCCGATCGTCGCCACCATCGCCGCTGTCCCCGATTGCCGCTTCCAACCGCTGGCTAACCATCCTCGTCGCCGGCAGCGCCACCGGCCATCCTCCGCCATCGATCGGCGTCCGTCGAATCTTTGTCAGTTGAGTACCGGTTAACGCCCATTATTAAATGTATTGTCCTACATTACATATGGATTTTGAAATCAAATAATTAGCATTTTAAATAGAAAAGAATTTTATTAAAACTAGGGCCATTACATTTAATTCAAATGATTAGGGAAAAGATTATTCAGGAATAACCCCTTAGATTTTAGATATATGAGATAAGATATACGGATTGCATGTTCTAGAATGCAAATTTCCTTCCATCCCTCACCCCTCCACCCACGTGCCCCCCAAACGCCTCCAAACCGCGCATCTAACGCCCATCTCTTCTCCGTTAATCCAATCAAACGGCGCGCATTTGAAATTCAAATTTCTAAAAACGGTCACATAACATCACACACTGTCTCTCTCTCATCAAAACCCCAACAGCCAACTCTCTCTCTCATCATCATCATCGCATATCCCCATCAACGATGGCGACTCTAACCCCAGGCGTCCTCCTAAAACTCCTCCAATCGATGAACTCCCCTCACCCAACCCCGATCCTCTCCGACCACCGCTCCCCGATCCTCCAGATCACCGGCATCGCCCCGGCCACCTCCGACCTATGTCCTCCATCCTCCAGCATATTCTACCTCCAGATCTCCGATTCCGTCAACTCCACCTACGTCTGCCTCTCCGACCGCGACCCCGACTCCCTCAGCCTCGGACAGTTGGTCCACATCGACCGCCTTGTCCCGGCCCACCCCGTTCCCTGCGCTGCCGGCCTCCGCCCCGTCCCCTTCCACAAGCGGGATCAGCCCTTCTTCGGCAGCCCCGCCCCACTGGCCGCCCTTTCCGACCCATCCGACCCCTCCGTCTTCGTCATCCAGCCTGCGGAGCCTGATTCGGCCCCGCCCATGGTGGGGCCAGGTGTACGTGGTGCTGAGGCTGCGGCGAAAGAGGATGTGATGGAGGTTATTGTACCGAAGAGACGGTTTTCGTCGCCTGCCAGGGGTAAAATTCCAGGGAAGAGAGACCCAGGGAAGAGGGACCCTTCGCCTGCAGCCATCGTGAGGGCGGGGTCGAGATCATCGTCGCCGGTTCCGTCAAAATGTGTGGTGCCGAGCTTGGTGGCGGCGAAGGAGGAGAATAGGAGGACGGCGAGGGAGGCGGCCATTGTGGTGCCATCTAGGTAATTGTCCAGAAAGTCCCTCTTTTGAACACAATGCAGTTTTGTGTGAACCTGATTAGATATTAAGCTGCTGAGTTGTGGTATAACAATGTAACAAGCTAATACGATACTTAACAGGTATCGGCAGCCGTCGCCGGTAGGGGGGAGGAGGGGGTCGATGTCGCCAGGAGGACGGAGGCTGTCGGGAGGTTTGAAGGGGTCGCCGGCGGCAGGGGAGGGGAAGAAGAAGGTTGGGATTGTCGTGGCAGGGATTTCTAGGGTTTCAGATGCAATGATGAGCTCTGGGAAGTCGGCCAGGAAGAGCTGGGAGGAGAATTCAGGAGGTTCAAGGGAGTCTGGGGAGGGGACGGAGAAGGGTGGTGGAGGGAGGAACAAAGTTGATCTGAAGGCTATCTTGAGAACTCAGGTATCAGATTTGTTTGTTCATGTTCCTGGTTTTGTTCTAGATTTTTATGCTTAAGAGTAGATTGGTGCAGTATTGTAAAAAAGTTCATTTCTTGATTTTATAATTTATCTTGGTTTAGGGTAAACTTCACCAACAGGTATTTATTGGTGTCAGAAAAATGTTTCTCATCTGTTTTGAAATTGCCCAATGTTAACTTTGAGTTCGATAAGTGTCTATGCAATGTTTTAAAAGCTGAAAAGAAAAACAGAACAGCCAAGGAGCCAAACCACTTAAACGGACGCTCAAAAATCAGAAAAGTGGTGTTTCATCAATTTCTTTTTTTCTTGTTAACAATTATTGATTCTTATTAGGTTTTAAACATTTTTATGCTCCTTTTGCACTGGTAGATGCCTAAATTCAATCCCGAATTTGAAAATTTTGCTCAAACAATATAGTATTTACTAAGAATATGCTCAAACAATACAAAGCAAAATTGAAATTTTCCTAGAAATTATTAGTCTGTAGCGTTTCTCAATTTCTGTGTAAAACTTAACAATCTAACGAAATGAGATCCGCTTATTCCGAGGTGGTTGACTCCATTGAAGGTATAGACAATGCTCTTTATATTCCATTACACGCCTTGACGATCGATTCAAATCCCTTTTATCTATCTGGCATTTATGGAGACTTCTTTCTTTTTTGTTGTTTTATAGTCTCCCTTTTCTAGTGATGAGACTCTCTTTGCTTACTTCCTGTTCATAAGTTTTTCGATACCCAATATCAAGCATCATAGCTCAAATAAGCAAGAAAAAAATCTAACAAATTATAAAAAAAAAGTACCTAAAAGATTATGGCCCGAAACCAAGTGGAATCGAACTCGAATTGGAATTTCAAGCTCGAAATTCAAAATCTACTTGAAATCGAAATAGAGAATTCTACGATTGCTCGAAATCAATTCGGATCTCAATTTCTTAAAGTTGATAAACCCAAAATTTTGGATTTTGATACCTAAATCTTGAAGTTTCTTAAAGTTGAGTAGCTCGAAAATGTTAGCCCCTATCGTAATCCCTGAATTGCAGCTGAGCTTGAATCTAGATCATCACTAGAAAGCGCAGTGCAACTCCTCGCCCTGGATGCTGACCAGCAAGCCTCATCGACGTAGGTCATGGACGCCCCTGTGCACACAGATCCTTTGTTTGAAAATCCGCAAAGAAGAAAGGGACTGATTGATACGCACCACCCCCTTCCCCAATGCCCCTCTCGTAACAAGAAGCATCAACCGGTTCTTGAAACGTTAGAAGTCAAGCATGAATGAGAAAAACAATATTGAAGAAGAGAGAAAAGATGGAATATTGGTTTTAATTGGTATTGTGTTATTCTCATTCCAATAACAGTACTTATATACCAATGACAACACTTTTGAGGTCTATAGATCAATAAAAATAGGTTGTGTAATATCACCCGCTTAAGCGGAATAAAGCGGAGCAGCGAAACCCGTTCGGCCGCTTAAGCGATTAAGCGGCCACTTTTTAGAACATTGTGTCTATGTATGTACTCTAAAGTGTTTCTCATTAACTTTTTGGTGTAGCTTTCATGGTAGCAATTGAAACATGGTTCTTGAAATTTTCTTAAATTGCTTATGCAGACATTTTTGATATATAATTTGGTAGACAATTCCCACCCCGCATTGAAGTTCATGAAAAGCGGTTTCATTATAAATACTTTAATAATCCAAATCCTAATACACAAGGTCATGGTTTCTGTCCACCGAGTTCCTGATTTCCTGTCAAAAGAAAATCAAGGATCTGATTTGATTAGTAATGTTTACATCAGGGAAACAATTTTTCTTTTGAATTTTGGATGCCTTCCTGTGTTGAGAACATATGAGCTCCACAGAGTTGAATAAGAAGTTAAAGGTACACATCGGTGGTTACAAATGTTGTGAACAAAAAAGGCTTCAATGTTATTGTTCCAAACCTCGTTGAGAAACAAATGAATTTGGAATAAAGGCCTGTGGGCGCTGCCATTTCACAATTATTTGGGGGCAGAAATAGTATGCTTCCGTAGATATCATACCCTTGTGTGGCCAATTTCTATATTTTCATATTAATTTAGTACTCTGAAAAATATTTGTCTGATATTTATTTGCGAACGCCATTATTTCCTGATTGCTTCATTGTTTTCTTTTGTATCTTCTTTGTTGAGAGTATGATGATTTGTTTTTTTCCTCCAAAAAGCATGATAATTCATTTATTTGTTCTTTTCAAACTTGGTCTATACATCTAAGCAGTTTTCGGTGAACTCTAGAATTTGTTTTCGTTTTATGGTGCTCACCATCAAATTTGTAACTCATGTCCTCCATATAATCGTAGGTTGCTATATCAAAAAGATTGAGTGATGCTTCAAGGGAACAGCTTAATAATGAAGAAGAAGAAGCACCGAAAATTGAGAAGCCGAAAACAATCAAGAAGATTGAACTGTCTCCAAAAGAGAAGCCAAACAATGTGACTCCAAAGATTACTATTCATGATCGTAAATGGACCGATGGCTGCATTCCTTTTGAAATTGTTTCCGAAAACATTGCAAAACTCGGCAAGGTAATTTAAAAGAACTAGTGATTACTATTGCTTTTGTTTTCTATAGTAAAATGGCATCTCTGGCTTTATCTAACATATGCCTTTATGGGGTAAAAACAGGAAGCTCTTTTGAGAAGAAATATAGCTTCTGCAGCTGCAGCCGAGGCCCTAGAAGAGGCCTTGGCAACTGAATCTGTCATAAGGTGTCTGAGGTAATTATCTTTATCACAACTGAGAAGAAAACGACGCTCTCATATTTCTAAACTTTTTTGACCTTTAGCGTTAGCTTTATTCAGATAAATGCCATTGCCATATAACATGTTAAACTGCAATAAAATACCATGAACTTGCTGTTCAACAAACAAATACCATGAGCTTTCAACATTTTAAAAATATAATACCTTATATTGTTGGTGTGAAATAATAAAGATATTAAAAGACAGAAAGCTTCTTTCCAAGAAATGGTGCATGGTATTAAAGAGTTAATTGCCGATGACTCTTGGTACCTATTTAAAAAATAGTAAGTTCGTGACATTTATATTGTATGGTATATATCTGCAAAATGCTGCAAATTGATGCATTTCAATGAAATTTATCATTTTTATTTTTTCAAATAAAAGTGGCTAAATGGTATTTGCAATCTGTTGTCTCCTTGTAGCATGTTTTCAGATCTTTGCTCATCATCAAAAGCTGGAAACCCGCTTCCAACTATTGACAGGTTCTTATCAATTTATGAGGATGTGATGAAATGGATCACTATCTCCGAATCACTTGCTGTGGCACATAATGAAGCCAATTCAAATGACAATACAAAGCTAGCCTCTCAATGGGTTGAGGCAGCATTAGCCACTGATCTCGAGGTTGTCACTTTGGTAAACAACCTTGATGGTTATTCAAAACAAAAGTTCTCCGAAAAACCTTCAATTCCGCTAGTGGATACTCCAAGAATGAGTTTTTTGAAGAAGAATTCCCTCGTAAGTTCTGCTAAGAGCCAAGCAAAGGTCTCAACCAATACGTGGTGCAGAGGACAGAATGTTGGCGAGACTGTAAATTTCACCAAGTCTCTTCGACGAGAAATGCAAAACTGGTTTATGAAATTTGTGGAGGATGCATTAGATGTTGGTTTTCGATTGTTTGGAGAAGCTTCAGAAGGCTCTTGCAAAGACAATTGGCGAGTTGCGGCAGTTCTGTCGCAACTTAAGAGAGTTAATGATTGGTTGGATGCAGTGGGCAGAAGGAAGCAAGATGAGGAGATGGTTTTGGTAGAAAAGATTGAGAGGTTGAAGAGAAAGATTTATGGGTTTGTTATAACTCATGTCGGATCCGCGTTTGATAATTCAGTTTCGCTTTCGAAGGTTGGATGAGCCCTTTTCAAGTTGAGAACACTTTCAGTAGTAGGTTTTCTTTTTGGTGTTGTTATGTAAAATCAAACTGGGGAGGTGAATCTATATTGGTTGTATTAATGGTAATTACTAATTATTCAACTCTTTGAATAAATATGGTAACCGTAATGTTTGAAATGTAGTTATGGTCAGTTCATTTCAGTTTCATGATTTCACGAACTATTAATTTATGGTTTAATCAGTATTTGATTCTTGTTGCTGGTTGAGTAGTTTTTTAAAAATGTAAATATTTTGATCATTGGTTTGCTATTATGATTTAACCAACTTGAGTAATCCTGTTTAGCAATATAACAGGACAAGGTATAAGAGTCGCTGGAAGCAAACCATATAATTTTTCCTGAAGAAACAAAGTGAGCACATAAGATGGCTTTTTAACATACTGCAGGATAGTGAAATTGCTTGTTCAGTTGTGATGCATGCAAGGAATTAGAAAGAACAATTGTAGAGCAAAAGCTGCATAAAAATAATGTTGGAATAAATTAGGAGAACAACTTTCAATCGTCTCTTATTTTCTCTCCGAAAATTTTTTAAAAACAGAAAATTCTTCACCATCTTAAATGTCTGCATTATCAGAAACTGTTAATCTAGATTAGTAAATTTGCATTCTGTACAACTTCACACTTGCAAACATCTAGTAAAGATTTATCAAAAGAATACGGCGGTTTGCTCGGCAATTGCTAATCAAGATGTTACCATGTAGACTGACAAAAAATAAAACAAGACCTTTGGCCTGTTCAGTTGAGCGGTGTGAAATCATGGTTTTGTAACCAAACCATATTTTGGGGTGTGTTCGGGTGAGTTGTTTGAAACCATGGTTTTGTAAATATAACTTTTTTAAAAATTTAATATATTTTTAAAAAATAAAGTAAAAGGAGGCCGACAGTTTAAATTTTTTTTTAAAGGGGGCACCATCTTTCTCTGCATAATTAAAACCACAATTTTTTTAAAGGGGTGCTCACCATCTTCCCAACCGCTCAAATTGAGCGGTGGGAAAAGCTCGCCGCTCCCCCGAACGGGCCCAAGGAACCAATGTCAGTTACTGATGAGGCTCGATATCGGTAACTCTCCAGATGCTGACACGTTACAGATGACGTGTCCCAAAACCTACTAGAAAGGATCAAGAATTTCAGTTGGAATCGCACCTCGGGCCCCCAGTCCGAGGAGTCTCCCGACCTTCGTTGGCCTTCCAGACCATCCCCGGCTTCCCTCCGATCTATTACAGAACCAAGATGCCTCGGCCCCCCGCTCGTGCCCGAGCCACCCACCGAGCTCATCTTCCTCGGTCTCATCCAGACCGATCCACAGCATTGATCACAGGCGTCTCCGCCACGGCTGCGCGAATCTCGCCATGCGCGAGATACCCGCCGCCCACGATCCCGCGTCCCCACGCCATCACGATCCCTCATTAACGAGCCTGTCTCGTCATTAATACGTGATCCCGCCTATCGCGCGGGCGTGATGCCAGGGGCGTAACGGCCGGCGTGATTCTCGTGCCCGCCTGCCCATTGCTGCCGCTATATAAACACTTCTCTCAAACGATTGAGGTAAGCCATTTTTTACTCCACTAGGCCTTTACTCTGCCAAAATACCCCGCCTAACTTGATCGTCGGAGGGTCCTCGGTGGCACAACCACTCCGGGACTTCTTTGCAGGTAGCTCGGCCTCAACCACACCAAACCCATTGAGATCCACACGCTCCAGTGGTCAATCCTCTAACTCAATCTCAGCCGTCCGTCAACACGCGAAGAGATCAACGGAAGATAATATCTGAAGGAGATCTAGAGATCCATCAGTTGGCGCCATTTGTAAGAAACAAAAATTCCACTCAACCAAAAGTTCATCTCCCGATCTCGATTACATGGAAAGCGGTCACCGCGACGATCCAAGCACCAGCCGTTGGCCTCCCCACGGTGGAAACGAGGGAGAATCCCCTCCTCCACCAAACGTCATTCACGCCCTATCCGCTCGGATAAATCGACTCACGTCAGTCGTGCGCTCGTCCATGTCCAAACGGCCCGGAAAGCTCCCCAGGTCGCTGCTCCCCCCCTCGCGGGACCGAGACCCCTACAGAGGGAGAGAAGGCTCTGTCCGCGTTGGCACGGCCGATCACCGCCTCGCTGTCTCCGGCGGCCGCAGATCCCCTGGGCCGTCATACTCCATGATCCGGTGGGTGCCACACAGTTTAACTCCGAAGTCTTACACCAGAGCGCCTTGCCCCGAGCCCCATCGCGCCCCCGTCCCTCCCGAGGAGGTGTCTGTCAGCTCGCCTGCACCTAAGCATGACCGGCACCCCCTCCCTCGACGGGGTCACATGCACGGGACTCGCCACGGCAGCTCAAAAACGACCTCACCAGGAGACCTGAGGAACCTCATCGAATGGAACCGGGGCCGCAGCCAGGCTCAGGTCTCCGGCAGCAGAGGCAAAAAATTAGAGTGTGCCGAATCGTCGGGATACCACGACCGACTTGACGCCCTCGAAAAGAGGATCGAGGGCATGCATCGGGAAAGTCGTCATTCGAGTGACGGGGATAAATATGCCGCCGACTCGCTCACGAAGCCCTTAACCGAAGAGATACTCATAGTCCACGTCTCCTCCCGGAACATACCCCCGAAGGTCTCACTTTTCGATGGGAAGTCTGACCCGAAGGACCATCTGGACATGTTCACAGCAGGGATGAGTTTCCAGGACTGTTCCGACGCCGCCCAATGTCGCGCTTTCCCGGCCACTCTCATCCGCTCGCACCACGCTCAATCTCAACCTTCGATGAGCTGGCCACCTAATTCCTCAGCCACTTCGTCGGGAACAGACGGCAAAAGCGGACCGTCGACCATCTCTTCACAATAAAGAGCGGGGACAAAGAAACCTTCAAAGGGTACATCACCCGCTTCTACAATGCCCTCCTCGAGGTCCCGGAACACCGGGATGAGACGGTCATTACGGCCCTCAGGTCAGGTCTTAGGCACAAGGAGTGGTTACGCTCCTTTGCATCAGCGCAACCTAAGACCATGGCCGAGGTAAAGGCCTGGACCGAGCGTGAGATCCAGTTTGAATTCGAGGTGAACGCCAATCTTCCCTAGACAGAACAAACTGATCACAAGAAAAAGGCCCGGGAAGAGAAAAAGAAGATTGAGCAGCCGAAACCCTACTCCCCGAAGTTTCAGGAGTACACCCCGCTCAATGTCTCCCAGACGGTACTGCTGGAGGAGGCAAAGGGGGAGAGGTTCTTCAAGCTCCCCCCAGTCTTGCGCATGGTGACAAAGCGCACCCGGGGCCCCTATTGCGGCTTCCACCAGTCGCAAGGCCACTCCACAGAGAACTGCAAGCAGCTCCGAGACTACATCGAGGAGCTCATCCATTCGGGGAACCTGGCAGCGTACTTGCGAGACAAGCGGCAAGCTGACCGTGAGCAAGAGCAACGTCCCCCTCCCGACAAATTAACAATCGGCCAAATCATGGTCATGTCAGCGGGGGGTACGTCGAATACGTATGAGGCTCAGCACCCCTCACCGATCGTGGAGACTGACGGCTAACCGAGGAAGAAGGCCAAGGCAACCGAGCCGATCGTTTTTAACGACGAGGACCTCCATGGTATATCCCTACCCCACAAAGACCCGCTGGTGATCACAGCTCGGGTCCACCGCTATGAGGTGCAGAGGACACTGGTCGACTCGGGAAGCTCGGCGGACATTCTATTTTATGACTGCTTCCTGCGTATGGGACTCTCCTCGTCGGACCTAAGGACGACCTCCCACGTCCTGTCAGGATTCACCAATCACTCCATCCCAGCGGAGGGGGTAATTACTCTTCAATTTAACATCGGGGAGGCCGGCCGTATGCACACCGTGCCTGTGGAATTCATCGTAGCAAGAATCCCGTCGGCCTACAACATCCTCCTCGGTCGCCCCACGCTTAACTCCCTCCGAGCCCAGATATTGACTTACTACCTGGCGATGAAATTCCCGCTCGACCAAGGCGGGATAGGTCGGGCTTACGGAGACCAACGAACTGCGAAGGTTTGCTTCACCGCAACGTCTACGTCTGAGCGGCAAAACAACGATGTTGAGGGCGAGGGTGGCATCAAGGGTTCTCTGGACACTCGAGACGAGCAAAAAGAGGTCCGAGGAACCCGGTGGAGCCACTGACAGAGGTCCCCCTCGTCGAAGGGGACGACGAGCGAACCATCGGGTCGCTTTTAACAGGGGCCCAGCGAGACGACCTGGTTCACTTCCTCAGAAACAACCCTGACGTGTTCTCCTGGGCACCTGCTGACATGCCTGGGATCGACCCCAAAATCATATCTCATAAGCTCGGGGTAGATCCTACGGCCCGACCCGTCAGGCAAAAAAAGTGAAGCTTCACCCCGATCAAATAGAAGGCGATCGAGGACTAGGTAGACAGGCCTCTCGCCGCCAACTTCATTCGAAATGTGCCCGACTCGGAATGGTTGGCGAACGTAGTCCTGGTCAAAAAGTCAAGCGGGAAGTGGCACATGTGTGTCGACTTCACCGACCTCAACAAGGTCTGCCCAAAAGACAACTATCCTCTCCCTCGGATAGATTAGCTCGTCGACAGCTCGGGAGGCCACGAGCTATTGAGCTTCATGGATGCTTTATCTGGCTACAATCAGATCCGTATGAAGCCGGCAGACGAGGATCTCACTGCATTCACAACGGACCGGGGGGTATACTGCTACAAGGTAATGCCTTTCGGCCTCAAAAACGCCGGAGCTACGTACCAACGCTTGGTTAATCGCATGTTCAAACCGCATATTGGCAGAAACATGGAAGTTTATGTCGATGATATGCTCGTCAAGTCGGTCTCATCGGTTGACCACGCCAAGGATCTGGGCGAGGCCTTCGACGTCCTCCGCAAGTTCAAGATGAAACTGAAAACCGCCAAGTGCGCTTTCGGGGTCACCGGGGGAAAATTCCTCGGTTTCATGGTCACTCACCGCGGGATCGAAGCTAATTCGGAGAAAATCAATGCCATCTTGAATATGGCCACGCCCAAGACTAATGTCGAGATCATGCGGCTGACAGGGCGGGTTGCCACTCTGTCACGTTTCATGTCGAGGTCTGGGGAGAAGTGCCTCCCGTTCTTCAAGGATCTAAGGAAAATTCCAAGGTTCGAGTAGTCGGAGGAGTGCCAGACCGCCTTTGACCAATTGAAGAGGCACCTTGCGACCCCACCGCTGCTCACCCGACCGGTTGAAGGGGACGAGCTATCCCTATATCTGGCGGTATCCGACCAAGCAGTGGGCTCAGTGCTCGTCTGAGAGGTCGACGGAGTCCAGAAGCCGATATACAATGTGAGCCACATCTTCAAAGACGCAGAAACGAGGTACCCAGCCATAGAGAAGATCGTTTTGGCACTCATCGTGGGCTCAAGGAAACTACGACACTATTTCCAGGCCCACACCATCCTCGTCCTTACTGAGCGGCCTTTAGGGGCTATCCTCGCTTCCCCCGAGTCTTCTGGCCGCTTGGAGAAATGGAGGTGGGAATTGTCCCAGTTTGATATAAAATACCGCCCGAGACAGGCTATCAAAGCATAAACCCTAGCCAATTTTATCGCCGAGTGCACTATCCCCAGCAAGGAGCCGGAGTTAACGCCGGCCCCCGTAACTCAACCCTCGGTCGATGGGAAGCCCGACTCAGTCCCTGATTGGATCCTTTACGTTGACGGGTCCTCGACCGAGGAAGGATGTGGTGCCGGCCTCAGTGTTTTGGGCCCGAACGAGGCAGAAATGGAGTATTCTCTAAAACTCGGGTTCAAGGCCTCAAATAACGCGGCGGAATACGAGGCCTTGCTAGCTGGACTGCGCATGGCCTCCGGACTGGGGATGAAAACAATTCGGATCTGTAGCGACTCAGCCCTAGTCGTTGGCTAAGTGATCGACCGTTTCGAGGCACGGGAGCCTCTGATGGTGAAGTATCTGGCTGAGGTAAGAAGACTGCGGAAGGACTTCGATGAAGTCCAGATAGAGAAGATCCCCAGATAGCTCAACACCCAAGCCGACGCCTTGAGTAAGCTGGCTTCATCCTACTCGGCCAACAACAAGAGGAACATCCTCTTCGAGGTCTTGCCACAGCCCAGTGTGGAAGACGGGGAAACAATACTTCAAGTGTACACAGCCCGGGAAGAAAACTGGGATTGGAGAAAGCCCCTTGTAGAATTCCTGAGGGAAGGTACGCTCCCAGAAGATCGGGGAGAAGCTCGCTGACTCCAAGAAAAAGCTCGCCATTTCGTCTGGAGCAATAGAAACCTCTACAAGAAGTCCTTCACTCAGCCCCTTCTCCGGTGCTTCGACTCCCACGAAGCCGACTATGTCCTCCGGGAGATCCACAAAGGGGTCGGCGACGCCCACCAAGGGGCCCACACCTTAGTCCAGAAGGTGCTGCTTCAGGGGTACTATTGGCCGACAATTCATCAGGACGCCCAGAAGCTTGTCAGGAGGTGCAAGAGCTGCCAACTCCATGGAAGCATACCTCTCCTTCCTGCTACCGAGCTAACTGCTCTGACCTCCCCATGGCCATTTTCCCAGTGGGGAATGGACATGATAGGCCAATTCCCTACCGGTACGGGTGGGCACAAGTACGTCCTCGTCGCAGTGGACTACTTCACGAAGTGTATCGAGGCCATTCCCATCAGGAAACCGGAAGCCACCACGACCATTAAGTTCCTGCAGAACAATGTGATACTCTAATTTGGCATCCCGAGGTGCATCATCATCGACCACGGAACAAATTTCGAAAACGAAAGAGTTAAGGAATTTTGCAGTGAATATCACATCCTTATGAAATTTTCCGCGGTCGCACATCCCTAATGCAACGGGTAAGCCGGGGATGCTAATCGGGATGTCCTCCGAGGTCTTCGAAATGCCTAGAAGGACGCCAAGGCAGTTGGGTCGAGGAATTGCCCCGGGTCCTATGGGCCCTGCGCACGTCGAAGAAAACCCCCACCGGGGAAACTCCTTTCAGCCTCTACTACGGAACCGAGGCAATGGTCCCAGTGGAGATCGGGCTCCCCAGTCACTGGGTCGAGCATTTCAACGATGAAGCGAACACATCGGAACTCCGAGCTAACCTGGACATCTTGTTGGAAAAACGTGACCGGGCTCAAATCATAGCTGCCGCCTATCAACAACAGACCACCCACTACTACAATGCGCGAGTCAAGCGTCGCTTCTTCAAGGCCAGAGATTTAGTCCTAAGGAGGAACGAGTTCGTCGACCAAGGCAGGCTGCATAAGTTTTCCATAAAATGGGACGGTCATGTCCTCGTCTCCGAGGTACTGCCCGGCGGAGCCTACCGTTTGCAAGACGCGGAAGGTCGCAAGTTTCCATGGCCTTACAACACTGAGAAGCTCAAGATGTACCTCTGAAAGAGTATTTATGTATATTTCTTCTTTCGCAAAGGCAATGTAAATCTTTCTAAAGTTCTTTCTGTTCAAATAATAAGAAGGGAACACTAAAACATTGCAAAAAGAATAGTTTTATTCATTCAAAAGGTACTACGGGCTCCTCATACTTACAGGGAAATAAAAAAGAAACATTTACAACAGAGGTGGCACGGGATCGATGAAGTACTCCTGGTGATACTCGAAGTAGATTTCCGCTAGCCGAGCCCTATCCTCTACAGCCCGTTCCTGCCGATGCTACACACGAACCCGGGACGCCACAGAAGAACCCGACGCTCCGCCCTCTGGGCCTTGGCTCATGATGTACCTCATTTTGAAGCACTCCAGAATGAGGGCCAAGGATCGGTCGTGCCTGGCTTTTGAGATGAGATCGAGCAGAAAGATCGAACGCACCTTGTCAAGCGCCACATCCAGAAGCTCCTCGGTGAACGGGTTGTCCAACTCCGGGGACCTCCTCCAAATCGCGTACATCAGCAACTGAAGCATGGACGACCGCCGAGGGAGAAGCCGGCCGACGTGATCCTCGAGACGCTGAACCACTCCCCGATACCCATCCCCGGCCAGGGATTGGTCATATAAGGAGACGCCATCAAAGGTGATGATCTCTTCGATCGAATACGTACGACCAATCATCTCAAAAGAAAATGATGCCGAAGGGGCTGCCATCTCCTTCTCTATTTATAACCTCAAACAAAATCCTTGAGGACCCAGGTTTGCGCGCGCATGGGCACGAATCCCGGGATCCATCAAGGTTACTCCAATGCCGCGCTCCCACGTGGCAGAGCTGACGTGACTTCCTGAAACGTTACGCCTTCCCTAAGCTTTCCTGACGCGTGCAGGAACGGAGGATAGACTGGACCTTTGGATCCACCGAGCAGCTACCCTGCTCGGTCCATTCTTTGCAGACTGCTACTTGGATTCTTCAACAAAGCAATGCAGATTCTTCTAAGTTCGTTTTATTTAAACAGACAAGAAGGACACGAAAGAGCATTGCAGAAAAGAAGAATTTTATTAATTCAAAAAGGTATTGTGGGCTCCTCAGCCATACATTGAAAAAGAAAAAGAAAATTTACAGTAGTCGGGGAAGGGGGTGCAGGAAGCATTGCTCGTGGTACTCGGAGTAGATCTCCACCAACCGAGCCCTCGCCGCCTCGGACGCCTGCCTCTGATGCCGTCCGCGAACGTCGGTTTGATGCCTCAATCGGTAGCACTCAAGGACGAGTGCCACCGAGCGATCCCGCCGACCCGCCGAGATTAGGCCGAAACGATGCAATGACCGCAGCTTATCGACCACCTCGTCCACCAGCTGCTCGGACAAGGGGTTGCACAGCCTCGACGACGCCCTCCAGATGGAGTACATTAGCAGCTAGAGCAGAGGTGAGCGCCGGGGAAGCAGTCGGCCAAAATGGTCCTTAATGCATCCTATCACTAACTCCACCGTATCCTCGGTGCAGTACTGGTCGTAGAGGTACACATCCTCGAAATTTATGATATCAGGGATGGTGAAAGGGAAAGCGTCCATTCTTACGTGTGGGGTTGGAGAAAGGAGTGCTCAACAAGCCCTCCGTTTTATATTTCCACAGCGCCCTCAAGAGTACAACAGTCGCTCGTTCATTCCAATCCCGTACTACCACGTGACGGATATCCCGCCTCCTTAGGCAAACCGAAATCGGAACGATGTGGCTCTTACGCTTCGCCTCCCTCCGCGGGTTTGTGACACGTGTCACCCGCGATGGTCGCTTTTCCCAATGTTCAAACACCAGGGAAGATCGGGCAGTAAACCTTCTCGGTCCATCCTTAGCAGGCTTCCCTATGCCCTCCCGCGCTAAGGATCAAAGCCCTCGTCAAGAGGCAACCGAGCGGCTACCTTGCTCGGTTATCCCTGGCTGGTGGTTCCCTTACCCCACGATGCTAGGGATCTAAGCCCTCGCCAAGAAGCAACCGGGCAGTAAACCTGATCGGTCCATCCTTAGCAGGCCTCCCTATGCCTTCCCGCGCTAAGGATCAAAGCCCTCGTCAAGAGGTAACCGAG
Organism: Agapanthus africanus; assembly: GCA_030015575.1. Classification (NCBI taxonomy): domain Eukaryota; kingdom Viridiplantae; phylum Streptophyta; class Magnoliopsida; order Asparagales; family Amaryllidaceae; genus Agapanthus; species Agapanthus africanus. Next base: position 270,766,187 of record CM057337.1, read on the forward strand.
TGGCTACCTCGCTCGGTTATCCCCGGCTGGTAATTTCTTACCCCACGAAGCCAGGTATCAAAGCCCTTACTAAGAGGCAACCGGGCAGCAACCCTGCTCGGTCATCCTTAGCAGGCTTCTTTATGCCCTCCCGCTCTAAGGATCAAAGCCCTTACAAGGAGGCAACTGGGCAGTAACCCTGCTCGGTTATCCCCGGCTGGTAGTTCCCTACCCACTGACGCCAGGGATCAAAGCCCTCGCCAAGAGGCAACCGGACAGCTACCCTTCACGGTTATCCCTGGCTGGTAGTTATCTACCCCACGACGCCAGGGATCTAAGCCCTCGCTAAAAGGAAACCGAGTAGCAACTCTGCTCGGTCTATCCTTAGCAGGCCCCTCTAGGCCCTCCCGTGCTAAGGATCAAAGCCTTCGTCAAGAGGCAACCGAATGGCTACCCTGCTCGGTTATCCCTGGTTGGTAGTTCCCTACCACTGACGCTAGGGATCAAAGCCCTCACCAAGAGGCAACCGGGCAGCAACCCTGCTCGGTTATCCCTGGCTGGTAGTTCCTTACCCACTGACGCCAGGGATCAAAGCCCTCGCCAAGAGGTCGCCGAGCAGCTATCATGTTCGGTCCTTCCTTGGCCGGTAGTTCACTACCCACGACGCCAAGGGTCAGAGCCCTCATCAAGAGGCCACCGCGCAGCTACCCTGCTCGGTCTGTCCATATCTAAGGGATCTCCACCTCGACTTTAGGGCCATGGAGATACCGACCCTATAGGGTTCCTAGGCACACTAATGAGGTCTCACAAGGCATCAACCATGCAAAATTCAAATTTTTCTTGTGCCTACAAACCCTAATACGGATCGTTAACTAGAATTTAGGCGAAACAAGCAACTAGTTAACAACTTAACTACGAGTTGAACGGAAATACAACCTTTGTAGATCCGGTCCTCCACCTCCATAGCTCCGTGATGAAGTCCCCTCGCTGCGATCATCGGATCTCGGGCTCTAGCGTCGGCTTCATCGGAGAAATGGGCGGGCTAGGTCGTCGACTTCGATGCCGAAGATGATCTATGTCGAGGCAACACAAGATCAAGCTCCAACTTCACCAAGCCATGAAACTTGTGAAGAAAACACCCTATACTACTTAGCAAGTGGTAGAGGATGAAGAAATAGGAAGTGGGTTCACTTTAGAATTGGATTTCTCACTCTTTTCATGAAATCACCATTGAAGGTTGCAAGCTCTCTTCTTCTTGAAGAAGAAGAAGAAGAAGAAAAAGAATATCATAAGTCATTTAAAATAGGAAATAAAATGATACTTATCATATTTGCAACCATAGTTAGGTGTAGAGAATAAACTAAGGATAGATTGAATGGTTAGGGTTAAGCATGAAACAAAAATGGTGGACTTATTCAAAGCTTCATGAAGCTTCAACAAGGAAACAAAATTAGCCACCATTTTCATTTTGCCAAAATGAATGAATAAATAAATAAATAAGCAAATAAATCAAATGAAACCCTAACCATTAACTAACCATGGTTTAATACAAACATACACCTAAGTTTGCATGTATCATCAAACATGATACAAGCAAGTGCACAAAAATATATCACATATACCACTTGTGCACATCAAGTGAGAAAATCCATTTAAAGTGAACCAATACTAGTTAATGCATAGTAATATATCAAATATATAATTATGCATTAAATCATTAAATCAATACTTGATTTAACGATCCGGTCATATCGCATATAACCGACTAATATCCAATGTATCGGCTTATCGAATCAAACCTCGATTCGATAACTAGGTTATATCACATACAACCATTCGATACATTCATCGCGAGAATATAATACGGTATCACATACATGCATTATTCTCGGTCCTGCACATATCTCATATGCGCTCCTATTTCGTTTCGCTTGAGCCAGGAAACCTCTGTGTAGGACTCTAAAGACTCGTCAATACGCCGGCAGCAGGTAATGATCATATCAAACACCCACAAGCCGCAAGCGGTCTGCTAAACGTAATGGCCACCTGGGTATTGAGCGATCAGAAGATCGACGAGCAAGCCCGCTCACACTGCTATGAATCCAACCAGTAACACTTACCGTACAGTCCGGTCTGTTCGTCTGATATGTCGCATATCTCGCCTAGGGGTGGTAAACGTCAGACCCCAATAGCTCGATAAGTCGTGTCGATATGAGGTCTATAACAGTTCGAGAAACTACTGGTAACACTTACCAGTAAATCTCAGCAACCCTGGCCAGGGATTTCCGGTTATAGCCAATCGAACACAGCGCAACATCAACTCCCTATACCGGGAGAGACGAATCCCCTCCTATCGCTCATTGCCTCCATGTGATTCGGGACTGTACCTAAAAACCACCGTTTTGCACGCCCTCTTGGACGTGGTAAGGTGGAAATTAAAGCACGGTGGGAATCACACAAGACTCTATGACGATCTCGGGTCAACAGACTACTCTGTACCAGTGTCACCAGAGAACTGCCATCTGACGTAAGGTATAATACCATCTGGGAGTTCTCGGCGAGTCCGTCCAGTGTACCCAGTCTCCACTGAGCACCCGTATATCATCTCTGATGTCAAACACCAATGGATATGGGATCATCCATCGTCCATCTGTATGGGTCGAGAAGGTATACGCTAGTCTACACTGGTATATCGATGCCCCGTCTCGATACACCCACGACTAGGGACCTTGAAGGATGTACTTATGGACTACCATGTCCCCACTAGTATGATCCGCATCATAGTCCAGGTAGTCAAGTACACATCCTAAGGGCTTTACCAACATGTAACAGAGAGACAATCAGTGTACAAGTTAAGGTAAAGATCAACCAGATAGCATACTATCATGTCGAGCAAGAAAGTCCTCCCTATATATGTCCAAGCATCCACTACAATATACATCCTATGTATAGTAATGGCCTCTAGGACATACATATAACTAACAATCCCCCACTTGCACTAGGGCCATCTGATAGCAGCGGTTGTAGTATCTCTTACTCAATTATCCCATAAAAGTCTCTCTCTGGGAAAAGGCCTTTGTGAGTGGATCCGCCGTGTTGTCCTCTGAGACTGTTCTCCTAACCTCGATCACCCTGGAGATCAAGCATCTCCATGATCAGGTGATACTGCCTTAGAATATGTCTGGATCACTGATGGGACGGACGTTCCTTGGCATAAGCCACAACTCCATTGTCACACAATGGGAGGAACTAAGTTCATCTCATGAACCAATATACACCCAGACTGCCTCTTTGGTAGCATCTTAAGTAGCGATGTATCCAGCCTTTATCGTCCAGTATGCCACGGTATCTAGCTTAGAACTCTTCCAACATACCGTCCCTTTACTGAGGGTAAAGACAATGCTTGTGACTGACATTCAGTCGTTCTCATCACGCTGGAACACTTTCAGTGATTCTCCCCAGGATCATTTGATACCATCTCACTTGAACTAGTGAGAATCCTAACATCCATTTAGATCTATCTCATAGATCCAAAACCCAGGATTTAGTAGGTATCACTTTGATCCTATGTGGAGAATCATTGTGATAAGCGGAGATTGATCGAGCATAGCATAGGAAACTCCTTCCCTATCAAGAGTATGTCATCCACGTACTCTACGAGGATTGTCACCATACTCCCTACTACCTTTTTTGTTTATACAAGATTCATCTACCATTTTGATGATGTCAAACTCTTTGACTACTTCATCAAAACAGACGTTCCAACTCCGCGATGCCTGCTTTATCCTATAAAGCATCTTGTACACGTTTCCGCTGCTCCCACTATTTACGAAGCCCTCTGACTGTGTACTTATAGACCCTCTCTTCTAAAACATCATTTAGAAAAGCAGTCATGACACCCAACCGCCAGATATCGTAGTCATGGTATGTAGCCGTGGCAAGTAGGATCTGGATGGACTTAAGCATAGCCACTGGAAAAAGGTTTCATCATTTTCCACGCCTGGTCGATGACGAAAACCTTTAACAAGTCTAGCTTTGAAAGTCTCAACCTTTCCATCTACACCAAGTAATCTTCTCAAGATATACTTGCTCCTGATGGAGATTTAACCCTTCAGATATAGCAACCAAAGTCCATACTTTGTTGGTGTATAAGGATTCCATCTCAGATCGCTAAGCATCCAGCCATTCTTACGGAGTCACACTCCTGATGGCCAGCTCGAAACTAGTTGGGTCATCATCTCATGATGCAATCCTCGCTCCCACTGTCATCGAGAAACCGAAGTATCTCTCAGGTGGGTGAGGAACCCTACTAGATCGGCGGAGAGGCTGAGGTTCGTTGGTCTCTACTGAATCCTTTGGTTCTACCAAATCATCTGCTGTAGTTTGTATAGCTGGAACCTTTCCAGTTCTACATAACTGACCTTGCGTTGAGCTTGTCCGGATTTTGCTTTTAGACATAGGCCGGACAACCCCAAATCTTAACTAACTTAAGATATGGGCTCTTCCCTTTCCATATCACATATGAAGTGGTCGGCAAGTGATTTGATTTGAACCCTATTCAATAGGTATGCAGCTTCTCAAGTGCATAACTCCCAAAAGGAAATAGGTAACTCAGTAGTACTCATCATAGAGCACACCTTATCATATAGGGTGTGATTGCTCCGCCCCGATATACCATCGTGCTATGGTGTATACGGAGGAGTAATGCTGAGAGAGAATCTCATTCTCCTTTAGAAAAGTCCAAGAATTCCGTGCTCAAGTATTCTCCTCCTTGATCTCATCAAAGGACATAATACTTATACCCGTATCGGTTCTCTACTTCTAACTTATATTCTGTGAATATCTCAAAAGGTTCAGACTTGTGTTTCAACAGGAACATATGTATGAATCTAAAGAGATCATCAGAGAGTGTAATGAAGTATAAAGAACCGGTCTTGGCATGTGTAGACAGGGGACCTACATACATCAACATGTATCATCCCAAGAGTTCACTAACTCTTTCTCTGTTTCCAGTAAACAGAGCTATGGTCATTGTATCTTTGTGACATGACTGGAAAGTTTCATAAGATGTAAATTCAAACAGATTTAAATATATATCTAAATGTAATTTCAGCTAGTCAGGTCGCATTGATATGACCTAGTCTACAATACCTCAAGAAAAATTCGTTCATTTCTGAACTCATCCTCTTGTGTGTGTTCTGTATACTAAGAACTGTGGTTTGATTTAGAACATCAACGCTTTTAGATAACGTGCCTGAACCGATCAACTTTTGATATAGGAAATGTTCAAAACATTATCCAACAATATAAAATTTTATCATTTCTTTACTAATAAAGAGACTGATATGATTTTTTATATCAGGTTTGGTATCTAATAGCATTTGTTCAGAATCAATGTATTGGTAATACAGGGTGACAGTGACCAACAGACTTGGCTGCAACACTTGCCCCGTTTTCTGTCTCATGAAACTTATCACCCGTTCTCAGTTTTTCTACCTTTTTGCAGCCCTATGTAACAGATTACATATCTGGGATCCTGATCCGGCATCAAATACCCAGGACGCAGAGGATATTGAGAAACAGTTCTTTGTAATGAACACACCCAAGGAAGATGCATCATATGCACTTTCTTCGTTTGGGCGGCACGGGAAATCTGGTATTCCCCTATTTCCTGCTCTGTCTTATAACAATTATAAGTTGGAGCGGGACCAACGTTCCCTAGCTCAGTATAACAAGCGGGTTCGGTCAATAATCCGTATTATTATCTTGATTAAGGCGTGATATGGTTGCTACCTGGAGAGAGAGAGAAGAAAACACTCAGCGTGCGCTCTTGCAAGAATAGATTGGTTATTGTTTTATCTAATCAGGATGGCTCCCACTGTTTTTATCAAATCTTCCTTCAAACCCTAAAAGGAAAGACTAGCCGGGATTAATTACACACTACAAGTTCGCCAATCTTTCAGCCAGGCCAGTGTCGATACTTTGAGGGAGGTCCCCCGTGCTTTCGCACGAACCTAATTAATGTAAACCTCGTTTTCCCAGAGGCGTAACCTCGTTAACACCTTTCTAGACACCTACTTGATCGGCTAATTGTAATGTATAAAACTCTCCCAGGAGTAACTCTTACTCGCAGTGGGTATCAGGATCCAACTATCTCATAGAAGGTATGCAATCTCATTGCAAATTTCAACACTTGAAATTCCCGATAATTTTGCCCCTAGCACCCTATGACCTTGACGGAGGTCAACAAACCATAGGCTACTAGTCAAGTTCAACCCGTCATTTCTTGATCGAATTAAACCCATCCGCACGACCCTTGACGGAGGTCAACAAGGCCGCACGACTACCCTAATCCAATCTGCATCATATGCATAAACAGATAAATACTAGTTAGCTACCGCACACTACGCCTTGACGGAGGTCAACAAACGTAGCACGAATACTAAATATGACTTATCTGAAATAACGGAGGGCTACGACAGGTTTTTCTGAAAACCTATTGCGTAATGAACTTGATATCGTTGTAGGATCGAATGAATTTTGAAATGGAGTGTTTTTGAGGCTTTTTTTAGTTTTGCTAAAGGGGTCACTCCCGGTGAAGGGATCGTCGGCTCTTTCCTCGTCGAATGAGGTGCGGGATATATCATATATATCACTGTGCAAAGCAAAAACTCTTAAAAGCAATCAAAAAACAAACCGAGTGTGTAGCATCTGCCAGTTATTGCTAAAGGAGTCACTCTCAGTGAAGGGATCTTGGTCCTTTCCTTATCGAATAAGGTGCAGGATATATCATATATACCACTGTGCAAAGCAAGAACTGTAGCTACCTGTTTTATTTTTGAAATTCGATTCCACAACATCTTTAGGTTTCTTTTTCTTTCATTAATCATATTAATGAAGTCCCATCATTTAAGTACCTAAACATCACAGATAAATACGACGTACACTTATGCCATCCGCATTCGCCTCGATGTCCCCTCGTGCACCGTTAGGTTAGGTAACTAATGGCAGAGCGGAGCAGGGATAGCGCGGGTGTAAAACATAAGTAACGTCTATATAATATATCATATATACTATATACAGTATTTATCACAGAACATCACATGATCACATCACAGATATCGCAGCAGAAGAATCATATGAAATATTGGATATACTAGGACGTCCGTGTTTTCATTACGAGCCAGTATAAAACACGGATTCCACGGTCGTGATAAATAGCCAAACCCACACCCCTAGACCCTACGAGAGCGGCAAGCAACCCTACCAATTCTAGAGTTAGGAGACCCGGACTCGACTCCTCGAGTTGGTCTCCCACTGGACTCCAGAACCCGGTTACTTGTGCCCTCCTCCGTAGGGCACTTCCAGGTAGCGGAAGATGTCACATTTTGTATATTAAACTAAGGTTAGGTTGAATGGTTAGGGTTAAGCATGAAACAAAAATGGTGGACTTATTCAAAGCTTCATGAAGCTTCAACAAAGAAACAAAATTAGCCACCATTTTCATTTTGCCAAAATGAATGAATAAATAAATAAATAAGCAAATAAATCAAATGAAACCCTAACCATTAACTAACCATGGTTTAACACAAACATACACCCAAGTTTGCATGTATCATCAAACATGATACAAGCAAGTGCACAAAAATATATCACATATACCACTTGTGCACATCAAGTGAGAAAATCCATTTAAAGTGAACCAATACTAGTTAATGCAAAGTAATATATCAAATATATAATTATGCATTAAATCATTAAATCAATACTTGATTTAACGATCCGGTCATATCGCATATAACTGACTAATATCCAATGTATCGGCTTATCGAATCAATCCTCGATTCGATAACTAGGTTATATCACATACAACCATTCGATACATTCATCGCGAGAATATAATACGGTATCACATACACGTATTATTCTCGGTCCTGCACATATCTCATATGCGCTCCTATTTCGTTTCGCTTGAGCCAGGAAACCTCTGTGTAGGACTCTAAAGACTCGTCAATACGCCGGTAGCAGTTGATGATCATATCAAACACCCATAAGCCGCAAGCGGTCTGCTAAACGTAACGGCCACCCGGGTATTGAGCGATCAGAAGATCGACGAGCAAGCCCGCTCACACTCCTGTGAATCCAACCAGTAACACTTACCGTACAGTCCGGTTTGTTCGTCTGATATGTCGCATATCTCGCCTAGGGGTGGTAAACGTCAGACCCCAATAGCTCGATAAGTCGTGTCGATATGAGGTCTATAACAGTTCGAGAAACTACTGGTAACACTTACCAGTAAATCTCAGCAACCCTAGCCAGGGATTTCCGGTTATAGCCAATCGAACACAGCGCAACATCAACTCCCTATACCGGGAGAGACGAATCCCCTCCTATCGCTCATTGCCTCCATGTGATTCGGGACTGTACCTAAAAACCACCGTTTTTCACGCCCTCTTGGACGTGGTAAGGTGGAAATCAAAGCACAGTGGGAATCACACAAGACTCTATGACGATCTCGGGTCAACAGACTACTCTGTACCAGTGTCACCAGAGAACTGCCATCTGACGTAAGGTATAATACCATCTGGGAGTTCTCGGCGAGTCCGTCCAGTGTACCCAGTCTCCACTGAGCACCCGTATATCATCTCTGATGTCAAACACCAATGGATATGGGATCATCCATCGCCTATCTGTATGGGTCGAGAAGGTATACGCTAGTCTACACTGGTATATCGATGCCCCGTCTCGATACACCCACGACTAGGGACCTTGAAGGATGTACTTATGGACTACCATGTCCCCACTAGTATGATCCGCATCATAGTCCAGGTAGTCAAGTACACATCCTAAGGGCTTTACCAACATGTAACAGAGAGACAATCAGTGTACAAGTTAAGGTAAAGATCAACCAGATAGCATACTATCATGTCGAGCAAGAAAGTCCTCCCTATATATGTCCAAGCATCCACTACAATATACATCCTATGTATAGTAATGGCCTCTAGGGCATACATATAACTAACAGACCCTTCACCGGTCTTTGAACACTTGGCAAATGGTCGACTTCAACTCTCAACTCGACGTGCAATCGCTAGACGAAAAACCGACCTAAAATGAAAGCAGTACCGTGCAAATACAAATGTTTACCACAAACAAAAGGAAAATGCGCACGCAAAGAAAATGCAAAAAAAATTTTTATTCATAAAAAGTCAAGAAGTCTTTACAAAGGTATTATGGGCTCCCCAGCCTTATAAAAATGTCCGGAGGCTTACAAAATTTGGCGCCCACCGTGGGGAGGCGAGAAAGTTCAGGCCTCAGGGCCGGGGAGAAAATCGATGAGCCTCGCGTCCACTATGACCACCGGGGCAGCATCTTCAGGGTCGGCGCCCGTGGTGGGAACCTCGGCGCCGGTGGCCGGGACTTTCGACTTGTCCCCAACGGGCCCGCCAGGGGCCTCTTCCCTTGCAGCACCGCCGGGAGCATCCCCCTGCACCTCTCCCCCGTAGGGGTACTCAGCCCGAAGCTTGCCATCAGGAAACTCTGGTATCTGGGCCTTGACAGCGTCAAGGGCGTCGTGCCAAATAACGCAGGCAGTGTCACGACCCGAAAATTGGCACGTGACGGCTCTTAAACTACGCAACGTCTACAGGAGTAACGCAATTTAAGTAAGCCGAAAACCCAGCAATCTAAACCATCAAAAGTAGTAAGTGATAAGAACATTGTTAAAACTTTTGAAAATCTCAAGTACAAATTCTTTAAAGTCCAATTTAGTTTCTTAAAAATTTTGGCAGCACCTCATTTGTAAAAACTAACCCCAAAAATGGGTACAAAATAAATATAAGTAAAGCATCCCAAACGGGAGCAAAATCCACGCCCAAGGGCGGAAAACAAGCACCACAACAAGTATACGACGCCATAGCGAAGAAATAAAAGACGATATAAATAAAACTGCATAAAAGACCTCCAAGTCAAAATAATATACAATATTGCCCTCACATCACGTCTCTAAGTCATACATGAAAGTGGTAGATGGAGAGTACATGGTATAAAAGATATACAATGAGCAACATCGGATAACCACAAAACCTACCTATAGCAAAACTGCACACAGTCAGCCGGAGTGGTATCCACTGCAAAAGATGACGCGATAGGTAGAAAAAGCCTTGCCAACGACTGCTCTGAGGGACAACCTGCAAAACCTTGTGGCACAATGGGGGTGAGTTGCTAACTCGTGAATAGTAAATAACATATGCAGGTAATCTCAAGTATGCACATACAACGCGAAACTAATACATGCAAGCATGAAGCAATAAATGGCAATATGTATATGCAACAGTCATGAAAGGTACTCTATCAGGTACTACTAATACATGAAGCAATAAATGTCAATATGTATATGCAACAGTCATGAAAGGTACTCTATCAGGTATTACTAATACATGAAACAATAAATGGCAATATGTATATGCAACAGTCATGATAGGTACTCTATCATGTACTACTAATACATGAAGCAATGCATATAAAATAAATGCCGAGTATGGATGAAGCACATCCTGTAAGTCTCATGGAAACCTGAGTGTCAAACCCCGACACCCGAAAACATCATAAAAACTAGTGTCTAGTATCGACGCATAAATACTCCTCTATCAGGCGCTGTCATACCGACTGGCCCTGAAGGTACGTATCATACGCTATCTGGAAAACCCGAGTGCCCAGCTTCGACCCTCGAAATTCCACGTATCCATACGTACATGACTCCGGTCGATATTTCCGCGATCACCGATGAGTCCAATACTGTCACCGGTAGGTATGGTTCCCCCACTAACTCATCGCCATCACCTGCGATCTTCTTGCCTTGGGGTGCCTCCGGGCCCCACCATGTACCCGCACACAGCCTACACCGCTCCTCGCATGGGGTATATAAATATCAGAACCGATAAATCTCAAGGTGGCTGCTGAAATATCATATCAAGAGAAACCAATTTTTTCAAATAATGCATAAATTTATGAAACTACCACGGTCCTCAAATCCAAAAAACATCAAGAAATCAATAATTATAATTGCATAGATCATTATATATGTGTACATATATATCAGCGTCCCATTCTACTGATATATATATACTTAGGAGTAAAACATCATATGAAATCCATGAATATAATATATGCAACATGAAACAGTAATATGAGCATATAAAGGAAAAGCCGCTATTTAACTGCAACAAGTTAATCTATATATCATGCGGTTCCTAATTTCGCCAAGTCCATATAACATCAAATAAAGGTGAACATGTAGATATAGCCAGGTGTGCGTAACCATGTCGGTATAGCAAGATATGTGTATCTACCTATCTATAATGATGTAATACCCTCTAGGTATATGTGTAAGCATATATGCAAGATGTACATGTAGCTATGTCTCATATGTGTATATACCTATCACTAATAGTACAATACCATATAGGTATATGGGTAATTAGCATGTAAGCATGTCAAGGCATATGTGTAAGTATATAGGTATACTGGTATGCTATATGTCATATGCACGAAGGAAAATAAGGACCATGTCTCAATGTCCCTAAACCATACAATATCACATATATGGGTGTTGTGCGTATCATGGCAATTATCGACGGTGTGTGTGTAGCATACAATTAGTGCTCGTGAAGCATGAACCGTCAATAATGGCGTTGTGTCTCATTAATACTAAATCCATGCATAATAGGAAATGAGATATGCAACAAAAGTACACATGCACAATCAATATCCGTATACATCTAATTAATAGTCATATCATTTAATCTAGCCCAGACGCATAACGTCATGCGGGCGATTCCACTGTAGATGTTAAATCTACTCACTGATGATCCTGGGGCTAAGTAAAGCCAACCACTCGCTTTCCCTTCTTCGCAGCGCCCGAAGTCCCTGCCTGCGTCCCTAAGATCATAAAACAACATAACAAGTATATATTAGCAATCGACCAATAACACGTACCAACTACGTTTGACCGACGCACCAACTCCAAATATACTCTCAAGTGTTCGTCTAGTGGCTAACGCGCGTAGCGACACTACGAAACCAACTCAAGAGCAAAAGCTACACAAAGACACGAACGACATCGGTACAACCCGAGTTAGGAACGCTAAATGACACAACCATCAAGCCTAGACCTTGATCGTACCGATCGCGCATTCACAACACAATAAATAACGTGGAATCTAATAAAAATAATGTCGCAACGTCAAAAAAAACCCACGCCTAAATTATCCGGAAATTTAGTAAGCAACATATATCATTTTTAGCTCAAAACTACAAGTTTTACCAAAACTATCAATCACAAACATCACAATATAGCATGATTAAACCATACAAACCCTTTCTAGAATTTTAATCTCACTTAATTAATATTTAGAAAAAGTTTAGTTTGTAATTAAGCTAATTAGATAATTAGGAAAATATCATTTAACAAATCTAGCAACTATGTTAAGTTTTCATTTGACTAAACATCACACTTAACCATTGCAACTAACAAAACCTAACATGATTACCAAAACCCTTTTTTAGAAATTCTAAACATGCAACTAAAAGTTTTAAATTAACAACTAATAAGCTAATTAAAGTATTAGAACAACAAATAGAGATTAGGGTTAGGGTTTTATACCTCCAAATTGATTCAAAAACTTGCAACAAAACACCAAATCTAAGCTTCCAAAATGAAGTCTTCCATGATGATCCAAGCTTGATTTGTGAAGAGGAATAATGGGTTTTGATTTATTTATGAGTTTGTGTGAATATTTGATGAATTTTGAGAATTTATTTGAGGTTTAAAGAGTTGAAATGGGATGGAAAAAGATGAAGGGCAGCAAGGGGAGGCTCGGCCAAGGGGGGGGGGGCAAAATGGTGAAGGCTAAGGAAAAGAAATGGAAAAATCTAGAAGAAAACAAAGTAAAAGCTTTAATTCAAATGCCACCTTGAAATTCATTTTCTTTTTATAATTAAAATTTTCCATTAAATCAACAAATATCTAGATATTTTGGATGGATATTTTCAAAAATGGATTAGTGCTAATCTAGTGATTAACTTAGCATAGATTCACTTAGCAATAATTAACCCAAGCAAAAAAATATAATTACCACTAATTAAGTGCATAAATAAAGCTTAAAATAATATTTTAATTAAGGAAAATTATTAAAATGCACAAAAATTACAAGTGGCTTACAAAAACCCGCAAACTAGCAATAATCTAGTTAAATAAGGTGCAGTGAATTCTATACTGCAAAAAAATCGCTCCTAGGTTTTTACGGAAAAAAAAACAATTTATTTTACCAAAAAAACGGAAAATCACCTAAACGATTTCCAAAACGTTACAATCTTCCCCCTTAAAGAAATTCGGTCCTCGAATTTAAAATTTATCTACGTGTACCTTCAAAGAGATGGGTTCAAAACTTCCACATCTCAGTCGCAGCCTCCCAAGTGATCACCTCACTAGACGGCTAAGCCAAAGAACCTTCACAGATAGCAAGACCTTTGACTGAAGTCTCTCCACCTGCCGATCTACTATAACTATCGGCTGCTGGTGAAAGAAAGATCGCGTCCAAAAGAATGGCCTAGTGCTAAATCATGTGAGAAAGGTCATGAAGGTATCTTTCAAGTATCGACACAAGAAATACGGGGTGAATACTCAAAAAATCTGGGCGGAAGTGCCATAATATAGGCAACGGTACTAACTCGCTTCAAGAATCTAAAAAGGACCTACTATTCTGGGCCTAAGCATTCCAAAACTCAACATGCCATTCATCGGAAAAATCCGGAGGAATACATGATCTCCCATTGCGAACTCAAGTCTGCGACAACAACTGTCAGCATAAGACTCCTGTCTGCACTAGGCTGCCTCATCCTGACCTGAATCAACTGGATCATTTCCGTAGTCTCATGACTAGCCGGGATCCAAAAATCCTACTCATGCAGAGTCAGTAAAACAGACTGGCGATCGACACCACCTACCAAACAAAACCTCAAGGTTGCCAATTAGAATGTCTCCTGATAACAGCTATCGAAGAAGAACCCTATCAATGGCAAGTGACGATCCCAACTGCCAACAAACAATTAGTACGTACTCACAAGCATAACCTCCAGAGTCTATATAGTCCGCTCTAACTAACCATCGTCCTACAGATGGGAAGCAGATCTAATATATATCCAAGCATCCACTATAATATACATCATATGTACAACAATGGCCTCTAGGGCATATACATAACTAACAATCTCCCACTTGCACTAAGGCCAGCTGTTGAAGTATCTCATACCCAACAACCCGAAGAGTCTCTCAAAATGTATCTGGGGTATGGCCTTCGTGAGTGGATCCGCAGTGTTGTTCTTCGTGCCAACTCTCCTGACCTCGATCTCGCGGCGATCAACTATCTCCAGGATCAGGTGATACCGTCTCAGAATATGCCTGGATCTCTGATGGGACCTGGGTTCCTTGGCCAAAGCCACAGCTCCATTGTTATCACAATACAAAGGTATTGGATTCTCAATGGACAGAACCACTCCAAGTTCAGTGATGAACTTCTTCATCCATACAGCCTCTTTGGCAGTATCGTTGGCAGCGATGTATTCAGCCTCCATCGTCGAGTCTGCCACGGTTTCTTGCTTGGAACTCTTCCAACAAACCGCCCCTCCATTTAAGGTAAAGATAAATCCCGATTGCGACTTAGAGTCGTCCTTATCACTTTGGAAGCTCGAATCGGTAAAGGACTCCACCTTGAGTTCTCCGTTACCATACATCAAGAACATCTCCTTAGTCCTTCTCAAGTACTTGAGAATGTTCTTCACAACTTTCCAGTGACTCTCTCCTGGATTTGCTTGATACCTGATCAGTCAAAAATACTGCATTTTTAACACGGCAATTTCCCTATCATTTGCACTCATCTAGAAGTGTTCGGTATTCATATTGCACATATTAGCAAAACATCTCTGAAATACCAGATTGCATGTGTTAGACTTTAAAACCGGCACTTTTAGGGAAATTGTGTGTTTATCATGGCATCGCATCATCCTTGTATTGCGCAACTCTTGTCCCGAGAAATTGTGCAGGAAATTGCAGAAGAGCTGATCAAAAATACGCCAACTCAATGATTTCAGATCTGGTAGCAATTTAGAGGGAAATATAAAAATCAACATATCAGAAAAAGGCCTACATATCAGCCCAAGACCACAGCAGAAGACCCAAGCCCTGAAGCTTCCAAAGCGCCGCGGTTCCGCGGCGGGAGCCTGCTTCCGCCGCGGAACCGCGGTGTGATGACGTCATCAGCTCCTCAGGTTTTCTCCACATTTCTAAAATAACGGCCAAAGCTTCCAGAATACTGTAGAAACTCCACGTGGCTCATCTAGAAGGCTCGGCTTAACAAACTATTTCTAGAAGGCTCTCTTAACAAACTTTTGGAGGGAAAATTCAAAATTCAAATCCTAGAACTAGGGTTTTGGAGTTCTATAAAAAGGAGCATAGATCTAGGGTTGAGGGGGTTCATCAATCAATTCTTCATCTCTCCCTCCTCCATCCACAAGTTGAGTGACACGACTTGTGCGAAACCCTAACCCTAATTCCAATTCAAAATCAAGATCAAGATCCCGAGTACCATTCAAGCAAGAGAGCCTTCAACCTTTAGCAAGCGACGCCGGATTTCATCGGAGCAAGAGATCCAAGCCGATCCGCGACTCAAGGAGCTGAGCGAAGCCGAAATCGACGATCTAGTTCCTTCCTTTTGTAAATTCAAGAGAGTTGTAACGAAATTTATCGATAAATAAAGGTGAAATTTCTATATCTTGCTTATCTTTTGATTCTTGCATCATGATTCGATCTCAATTTGTGATTGTAGTTCTTATGATGATGTTTGAGTAAAACTCCGCTCGTATAGGAGTTGTGACGATCAATAGAATGATGATGATTTAGATCTTTTTACAATTCTTAAATCCTATAACGTTTGTAAATTCTTGTGAATCAAATGATCGATGACCTAGTTTCGGGATGATCCTTTCTTGATTATGTTCACTCAAAACTAGGGAACAACTATTGATCATTTGATTAACTAGAAGCTAGAATTTGAATGAGATTCATCGAAAGGATAAAGGATAAGACGAGGAAACCCTAGCTTCTTCACAAGATCCTTAACCTCGATGAATTATCATCGATCTAGTATCAATTCGTTAAAGGATAAGAACATGAAATCATTAGATCTCATCACATCTATAGATCCGATCTACTCCTACGAGCTACACTTCGAATCTTGATTGTTGGTTGAAAATCATCCCAAATTATCACTTCTTGATTTTAATGCTTTCTTAGATTTAGATATTTTCTCTTTCTTGAATTGCAATTTTAAATCATGAATTGTTTTCTTTTCTTTTCCTTAAAGTTTCAACTCATCTAATTTGAAACACGAACGATTACACTTTCTCTGTGGACGATCCACACTTAGTAATGCGCTACATTTGACACCATTATTGATTGCGGTCAAATATTTTTGGTTGTGATTTCTTTACAATTTTCTCAAACATACACAATCGGAAATCGTATATCCAATCAAATGGCGCCGTTGCCGGGGATAGTGCGCTAATTGTTCGTATTTTGAAATTTGAGTTGAAAGATTTATTCCATTACAATTTTTAGATCAAAATTCACGCAAACACTAATACGTGTTGTTGTGATTTGATTGCGAGGAAATCTGGAATTATCGGAGCTGGAGAATTTTTTTTCTGAAATTTCCTGAGAGCAGGAAAAGTGAACAGAAGCTTGCTGGAAAATGTTGGAGCTGTGATCCCTTCCTTCCACCGCGATTCCGCGGCATATACCCCTCTTACACCGCGATTCCGCGGTGGATCTAGCCCTTCACTGCACCAAAATTCCTCTGTGAGTTTCTAACTTTCTTATCTTCTCCCTCATCTGCTCCAATTAACATTTTGTGCAGGTTTCTTTGCAAATAATCGCAGCGCCACAAAAGCAAAATAAATTGTGCGTGTTTTGATTTTTGGTTGTTTGCATATTAATACGGATATTAAGGGGCATGACCAAATCCAGATTAGGTGGGGAGTCATTACCCTTCCTAAGCCCCAAAAATCACAAACTTGCATCCGCATTTACCCTCATTAACTAAAAAATATCTAGAGATGACTCTAAGGACCATCGCGCTCACTTAGGACAGAAGAAGGCCGTGGGTGATTCATTGCTTATCCGCGTTTTCTTGTGGTGTCTAAGGCAAGTGTGTCGAAGGCTAGTGGTTATTAATTAGGCCCACTACTTACGTAGTGGAGTACCTTCCCACTTACCTGGCACTTACCTGGCCACAGGGGGACAAAGAGGCAGTGGAGCATTTATCCCGCGACTTGTCTTTTAGCAGTTAGGAGCGGTCTAGAGCCTGACCTAGGTGACCACTAGATTTTAGGGTATTGCTTATTGCATTTGTTGTGCTTGCATCATTTTTTCAAAAATCCGTATCAATTTTCAAAACAAACACCGCATTCATTCATCATTTCCCCTAATTATAAGTCACGCTGCCACTTATACTAACCCTTTTTAGTGCAAGATAGGCTGGACACGGGATTCTAGTGCCCGTTTAGTCCGCGTCCCCCCGATCGACTCCGAAGTCGGTATTTCTACATTTACCTTTTCTTTGACCACCACCACACCCACATCGATGGATCCGTCTCCATCGAACTTCTTTACCACTACTCTGCCGCCGTTCGTTGGTGCGCAGAATCCACCTCGCATCTCTCTCCAAGAGAGGTGCTATCCTATTCGAGGTCCCCTTTCCACCTGCCTTTCCATTCCACCAGCCAATGGGGAAAATTTTCAAATAAAACCCTAATACATCAACCTTCTACCAAAATTTCACGGTCTCGAGACTGAAGACACATATGTCTTTATCACCAAATTTGAAAATGTATGCGCAATGATGAGTACCTCACAGCTTTCTGTGGATGCTTTGCGTCTTCGTCTTCTCCCATTCACCTTGTGCGATATAGCCGAGAAGTGGCTGTATAACACTACCGCACATTCCATTTCAAATTGGGAAGAATTCGTCAAAGCATTCCTTAAGAAATTCTACTCACATCATAAAACAGCTCGAGTCCGCAGCGAAATAAATCAATTTACCCAGCTTCCAAATGAACCATTTTCAAAATGTCTTGAACGCTTCAAGGATCTGATAGTCCAATGT
The DNA here is from genome assembly GCA_030015575.1 of Agapanthus africanus. NCBI lineage: Eukaryota > Viridiplantae > Streptophyta > Magnoliopsida > Asparagales > Amaryllidaceae > Agapanthus > Agapanthus africanus. The sequence continues at coordinate 270,784,387 of CM057337.1, forward strand.
CCACATCACGACATCCTTAGATGGGAACTGTGCTGAATCATTTATGAGGGCATTAATCCTAACACAAGACAGACCCTTGAATCCATGTGTCAAGGCAACTTCATAACTAAAGATGATGGGGAAGCCTGGAAATTTCTAGAAGATTTCGCTGAAAAATCTTTACAGTGGGAGGGTGTGAGTCAATCGTCTAGGGATGGCAATGATATTTCCATAGGAGTTAGAGCTGACATTGCAGCTATACACAAGAAACTCGAGACTATGGAAAACAAATTTTTAGCCGCCACCCTAAATCAAATGTCACTCTCCAAAACTGTATGTGGCTGCTGTTCTGATCCTTCTCATTTGACGGAAGAATGTCCACGAAATTCTCTGTTTCAAGGTCATGAGCATACCAATGCCGCATTTCAAAGACCTAGAAACGACCCTTTTTCTTCCACATATAATCAGGGTTGGCGGAATCACCCTAACTTTGCTTGGAACCAACCACAATCTCAAAACACGGTTCCAACCCAACACAATTTCCAAAGGGTCCCTCTACCACAACAACAACCACCACTTCAATTGAGTCAGCACCCCTTCCAATCACATAACTTCCAAAATCCGGCCAACACTTTTTCACCACATGAAAACTCTTTACAATTGACCGGTATAGATAATACCTTTGCATTAGCACAAACCTTGGATACTTTCATGAAACAATCCATCCAAGGGACGACAAGTTTGCAATCTTCCGTCGAAAATGTGATGAAGATCATTGTCTCTCAAAATGAGAATATCAAATCGATGGAAGCAGAAATTTCAAGATTAAAAGCCGAAATGAGTGCAAGAGAGAAAGGGAAACTTCCAGCTCAACCTTTACCCAATCCTGGCTATTCACATCATGTGGATGCAATCACGTTGAGATCTGGGAGAGTGCTTGACAACCACGTTAGGGAAGAGTTTGATGATACTGATAAATCAATCAATGATACCCCTGCTGAGACCTTTCCTTCCACTTCTACTTCTAATTTTGATCCCAGTTCTTCTACCCCACCACCTTCTTGCGAGCCTATTCTCCGTTTTCCCAAAGGCTCGCCACCTCAGTCCACCTCTTCTACTACTCCACAGACGATCCCCATTCCTATTCCGGGATCACGTCTACACACACCACCTTCTCTTATGATGGACCCAGCGCTTATTGCTAAAGCACCTTATCCTAATCGGTTAAGGGCTAACACATCGAGTCCACATATGGAGAAGATTATGGACATGTTTAAGCAAGTTAACATCAACATCCCTCTCCTAGATGCTATCCAACAAGTTCCGTCCTATGCGAAAACTCTTAAGAACTTGTGCACTAGGAAGAGGAAGACTCAAGTGCCCAAGAAGATATTCATGGCAAAGACTGTAGACACGGCTTTCCCCCAACAATTACTGAGGAAGCGTAAGGATCCTGGATATCCTACGATTTCCATTTCTATTGGGAAAAAACACATCAACCGTGCTCTACTAGACCTTGGCGCTAGTGTTAACTTGCTTCCATATTCAGTCTTTAGGGATCGGAGAGTTGAAGCCAACCCATTGCACTCTCCAGATGGCTGACCGATCAATCACCAAACCTAGGGGTGAACTGGAGGATGTGTTAATAAAAATCGGGGAATTCATATTCCCTGTGGACTTTATTGTAATTGATACACAGCCTGTAGCGAACCCACGGAATCAAATTCCGGTGATTTTAGGTCGCCCTTTTTTGGCCACTTCCAACGCTATCATCAACTGTCGTAATGGTTCTATGACCCTATCCTTCGGGAATAGGTCAATAGAGCTGAACATTTACAAGTTGGGAAGTGTACCCTCTGAACCTACTGCTCAGGTCTGTTCTGTCGACTTAATGGATGTCGACAGCAGCGAATTTGATGATCCTCCTGATACTGATCTTGACTCTTTTCATATGTTATTGTTTGACCCAACTATGTATCATACACATACGGACTCTTCCACTGAGATGTCCGGGTCAACAATTAACACTGATTATGAACTGCTTTTAGAGTTTGAAGATCACCCCGCACTTTGTGATGACATTATTCATCGGGGTATTGATGGAACTTTTGAGGAAATCTTCGCTGAAGAACTCGTATTTTTGAATGACACGGGTGTTGAGATGAATCATGTCCCAATCACTGAAATTGAACCTCCACCCCTTCTTCTGAACTGTAAAAAGAATGCAAGCAATCCATCACATTCACTGCATCGTCTCTCCAAAATAAGACACACACACGTTCTATTCTACCCCTTACTCTTTCCCCACTTCTTCTTCCACCAACCAGAGCACTGCATTGATAAAATTTTTGAATGGTTGGTGTTAACATTCGGTCTTTGCAAAGCTTGGCATCGACCAATGATTTTTTGACCCCCTCATGTGATTTTTGAAGCTTAACAATGCATAACTCAAGTTTGGGGGGGGGGTATAATCGGGCTCCTAAAAAGAAAATTTTTACAAAATTTTGAGCCAAAAATAAGTTTGGGGGAGGATCTTCACTTAAATATTTTGCCCCTGTTCATATCAGATTTTTGCATTTTCATACCGTCCAATTTTTATCACATTGCATATCGGTAGGTACTCTTGAGCCGCGTTTGCTTGTCAATTGCAGGATACAGGTTCTCGGCTCTAAACGGTGAAATTCATGGAAAAACACGACAAAATCCGGGTTCCTGCCAATGTAGCGTTTTGAAAATCGTTTCGGTGAAATTTCGGAAAATCGGTAAAATAAGGGTTTTTTTTTGTAAAAAGTCAAAATACAAATATCTTATTATAAAAATTAAATATACATATTATAGCTATGTAATTGCTAGTATTTGGTGTTTATTGAGCCACTGGTGAAATTTCAAATTTTCTGAAAAAAAATTATTTTATTATTATTTTAAGCCGTCACTAATACATTTTATTAGGGAAAATTACAAATTGGAATGAGTTGAAACAAATTTTGTGCATCATAAAATATTAAATAAAATTTTATCATGTGGTTTTTGAAACGAAATCGTTTGCCAAAACGGTTTAGAAAATATTGAAGAAGAAGGCTTATTTTGTGAAAATAAAACGGTTTTGGTGCATATTGTATTGGTGTTTGGTGTTCATTGCTCCACACACACACCCTCTCTCCTCCCCACCATGTGGCCGACCCTCTTTTTGACAGCCCTCTCTCTCTTTCTCTCTCCAATCACCTCATTTTTCACTACTTTTTAAATGGAATAAAAAAAAAGAAAGAGTGAACATATTAATTAATGAAGTATAGGATGTTTGACTTTAATGTACACATAATTCTCTCTCTCCCCCACTTCCACTCACAGCAGCCCCTCCTCATTTGGCCGAGCCCCAATTCTCCAACAGCCCTCTTCATGTCTCCACTTCTTTTCTCTTTAAAAATCCCTCCATTTTGCTTCAAAAATCCATCCAAAGTCTCACAATTTCACCCTTTATCATTTACCCAATATTCTTTGACCCAAAGTGGTTTGGATTGAGGAGCAAGGAGGCATCTTTTGGAGGTCTAGATTTCATATTGATCCATGGTTCATGAGGTATAAGCTTCATCCAAAATTGTCACTTGTTAATTGTAGGTTTGAATTTAGTTTCAATTAGATATTCTTATAACCTTAATTTCAAAATGAGAATTTCAAGAGAATAGGTTGTGATCAAATTAGGCTTGTTATCATTAGATTTTGGTCTTATGGAGTAGATTAACATGTTAATGTTATGTAAAACTTGATCTTGTTGCATCTTGCTAATTGCTACATTAAAAATTGTCCAAATTGCATAATATTGTAAACTAGGTTTTTAAATTAATTATATTTTGTGGGATTAAAATCTAAATTAAGGTTTCATGTCATTATTAATATTATAATGAGTGGTTTAATGATTTTGGTTCATGCAAAATCAAGCTTAATTGTTAAATTGTGAATTTTGCTTTAAAAGATGTTAAAAATTGATATTTTTGCAAACTAGGATTTTGGAAATTATGCAAATTTATGAGATTAAATTATGGAAATGGTTTTTATGACTTATTTAAGTTATTTAATAAGTATTATGGCCGCTAGAATTGTTTAAACGTCGAGTTTTGTACTAAAACGGGTAATTTTGCTTGCTAGTTTTTCGGAAGAACGACTTTTAAAGTGAATTTGGGGTTTTTGTGAGTTTTAACCTATTTTATATTAAAATTAGTGTTCGTGAATGTGCAAATGAGTGTATTTGGGTTTTTCTCGATGGTCTGGCGTTTTTACGCCGACGTCGAGGGTTTTTGGGTCGATTTGTGAAAGCAACCATAGGTTTTGACCTATGTGGGATTCGTGTGTCATTTTGGTCATGAGTCGGATTTTAATACGATACGATGCGTTGTGATATGTAGGTACCCCCATATGGACTTCGAGACGACAAGCAAGCGCGTGGCGACGTCGGCACCGGCTAGCGAGGACCAGGTGAGTAGATTTATATCTACGGGGAGAAGTCGGATGGATGGCGTATAGCACCCCCGCTGTCCGTAGTGTAGCTCATATATATATGTTTATATAGGTGTCTTATGATACGAGAATGTTCATTCATGTTATGTTTATGTGTTCATGGAGTACCTTTGGGTTAGTTGCGAAACCCTAGAGTAGTTGTTATACCCACATACGCACACACAGACTTGCATACTTTACTTTCTTGTGCATAGATTTGGGATGTGTATATATGTATATATGCGTGGGTATGGGACTATGCATATGTACATTCATATACACATGCATGGATAATGAGGATGTACTTGGGATTTAAGATGAGTCGATGAGATTTGATTTGAGGCCGTGAGATCGGTGATATAGCAGGGTTCGTATTTGAGATACGACATGACGTTGTAACGGGTCTTGACGTAGTGTTTCACACACGTGCATGCATACTTAGGCGGTATCAGTATTGTACTAGACGTAGATCAGTACCCCGATCATGATATTTGATAAAGAGGATACCAGGTGAATAGTATGATGGATGTGATATTGACCCGTACCCAGATTTGGGATGTCGTACGCCGGATTTACGTACGAGCTATATTGATGATTGATCCGCACTCTTGACTTGGGATGTCTGATTGTAGATATGGTATCGGATATGATATTATTGAGGCGGGATCACCGACTAATATATATATACAGGTATGTATATGGATCGACTCAGATGTTAGGCGGTTTCCTTACCTGTAGTCCAGCTTGTTAGCTTAGCCCTTTAGTTTAGTTTAGTTGTTAGATTAGATTCGATTCTTACCTATTTCAAAAACTAACGAATCGTGGGTATTTTAAAAGACAGCCCAAGGGATCCTACGGATATTTCAAAAGACGTATCTTTTCATAAAAACACCGTAGCCCCTATTTTCAAAACCCCATGATTTGTGTTATTTCAAAAGGCACCATTTGTAGGACTTATATTAGATTAATGCAGATTAGTTATAGTTGCGTCTAGTATTCAGCTCCCGCTCATTATTGTGGTTCGCTTTGCATCGCATGCTTATATTATGTTTCATACTCCATTATTGATATCATGCTGTTAGGACACCAGCACCATTACCGATGATGCGTATGTACCACGTACACTTACTTGCCGGCTCACACACATCTTCATCGGTAATTGCCATGTCACGTACACCTTAGAAAATATTATTGCTTGACATAGCTTGTTAGCTAATAGTTTACACATTGTAGTTATTACCTGCTACTTCATGCATACTGTTATTCATTGTTATGCCGCATTCATGGATTCTCATGCATATATTCACTATTTTACGTGTTATTGAGGTTTTGGATTCGGATTCCATGAGATTTTCTGGATTTGGAGGAAAACCGCAAAAACATAAATAAACCTTTTCTCTCTTTTAAAATAAAAAGTGCGGTTTTCCCATGATGTATGAGTCGTCCACCATGAGTTTGCTGATGGATTTCGAGACCCGATTCGAGGAGTGGAGGAACCGTTTCGGGTACATGGTGGGCCCGGTGCGGTACCCCGGGGCAAGAGGAATGTGTTGATGACGTTGAGCCTGGCAGGGGAGCACTACCGACCGGTGATTTTACCCGACGCGTCGGATATCCGGAGGATACCGTCGTGGTCTTGAGATAGATGGTAGGGGCCGGTCTGGACTGACGGCGCCCTAGATATTGTGATTGAGACATTGAGATTTTTGAGATTTTGAGGTACAGAGATTACGACACAGAGATATCGAGATATTTTGATACTTGTTTTGTGTCGATACTGGGCACTGTTTTATGCTGATTTCATTTATGGTACCTCCTATTTAAAATAAGGAAATCTCACTAAACTATGAAAACAGTTCTTCATTTGCATGTATTCTATTTTCATGCATTCATACCTCATTCATATGATATATTGCTACCTGAGGCACTGACACGGGCACATGAGATTACACTCGGGTTAGATATTTACCCTAGCCTTGTTATAGGCTACATGTTATATACCTTTTTGAGGATATATTATGATCATTGACCTAGGATTGCGTTATTTATGCGATTTCTGTGCGTAGATGTTTTTCTACTCACGAGTTGGCAACTCACCCCCGTTGTGCCACAGTTCTTGCAGGTTTCGCCGTACAGGTTTCATTACGGCTTTGCTGGCACTATTTCCATTTCCGGGTGGCTTGCTAGTAGGTGGGTTATTTGTATCTTACCCATCATTATATCTTGTATATTATTATTCAGTTGTATCTAGAAGTTCCATCAACCAAACATGTATTTATTGAGATAGAGACCAGTGTTGTTTATTCTTTCGACCTTAGAGTCGCTCGTTATATTTCTGGTGGTTTTGAGTTTCCTTTTGAGTTTTGATCCTCGCCGTTGGCGTTGTATATTATATTGCTTGTGTGGTTGTGACCGTCGATTGACGAAGAGCTAGCTCCCGCTTGGGGATGCCTTTTTCTTGATTTCGTATACTATTCATGTTGTATCCCGTTTAGGAGCCAGTATTTACAAAGGAGACTCTGCCGAAATTTTCAGTAAATTTTTGATGTTTTTTAAAAACCGCATAATTCGGCTTATGCTATTGAAACAACTTGCTTTAAGTTGGTTTTTCCTGCACTCTACTACTTTTCTTGGTTTGGATTTCTGGGTTTTCGGTTTACTTAGATTACGTACGCCTCGAGACGTTCGTAGTTTAAGTGCCGGTCATGTTCCGTACTTTCGGGTCGTGACAGCCAACCACAGATTAAACACGGGTCTCCGCTCTTTATCCGTCTGTTGCCACACACCAGTTTAGGAGACAAAATGGCAAATCGATTGTCACCTTCATGCACAAAGCACAATGGCAACACCAAGTCCAAGAAATCTACGCGGAGCTTAAGAAAATCATGACAAAAGATCCATGTCCAATCACCTTTTGATCCACTAGAATTCTGGAAGAAATGTGGAAAGATTATCAGAAAAAACATGTACCAGACAAAAGGGGATAGCAGACCAGGGAAGCACAGAAAATACCATGCCCCAACTCCATCAAACGGCCGCGGAACCGCGGCCAATAGGGGGTCTAGGCCGTGGTTCCGCGGCCGTTCAGGCGCCGCATTTGAAGATTTTTTAGGGGTATTTTGGTCTTTCTATGTACAGGCAGAATTTTGCCCTAGATTTCCATTTCCCTGCCTATAAATAGCCCAGAACCTTGTGAAGCCAGGGGTGCTTAATCTTGTATTTTTTAGGGTTTAGAATACTTGTTCTTCTTCCTCTTCTCATCTCTTCTCCATTGAAAAACTTGTAGTGAGCTTTTGTGAGTGAAGAATGATGAATAAAGAAGTTCATTTTGTTATTATACTTGTCTTGCTGTTTTTATGTTAATCGCTTGTAATCGTTAATTGATAAGTAGTTGTTGTTATTTATTGTTGTTTCTTTCTTTCTCTTTTTCTTTATCCTTAAAACAACCATGATGCTTACGCTTGATCCTTGCCAAGGTGAGGTCGCAAATAGCTAGTTGTTATCTTCTAATCTCTTTCTTTCTATCTTCCTCTTTGTTTTATTTTTCTTTTCATTATGATGTGTGAGTAGTTTCCATACTTGTTAGGGTAGGATAAGAGAAGTTTGAGAGAAGGAAATCTCTCTCACTCTTTCCTTGCCTAATATCTTAAATCAACTCCTGTTAATTGAACCACAATCCGCTCCCTACGGCACCCTATCCTACATGATAGCGGTGATTCCGTAGTGAGATCGGTTGTGGTTGAATTAACCTGAGGTTATGGCTAAGAGCCAAGAACGGACGGACAAGCACCAAAAGGAAGAACTTAAGCGTTGGAAAGCCTAGCTTATACTCGCAAGTTCCTTCCTAGTCGTGCTAATCCCCGTTGTTGCCGATTACCGTAACACCGATATTAAGAGTGGCAACGAAAGAAGTGAGCGACTCCTAACTCAAACTAACCTAATCCTAACCCTAACAAGCTCTCTTTACATATCATTTTAACACTTAGATAATCACAAACAAATCTGGAAAATTGGACTTAACTCGTTAAAGCACATAGAAAAAGATTCCCATCTCCCTGCGGACGACCCGTACTCAACCGGCTAGCTACAAGCGAAACCGTTTTGATTGCGGTAATTAACTAAACTTAAACACGCAGCACCTTTACCAATCAAATGGCGCCGTTGCCCGGGAGACGGTAGTTTATTTCTTTGTGTAATTTCGGGTTAACTTGTGAATATAAATATAACCGAAAAACAAAACAAAAAAATATACTTTGTAAAGAAAAATCATCTTGTTATTTTTGATTAGTTTTTGTGCAAGTGTGCAGGATAATACGGAGTTCGAGTTCAGCGCCAAAGACGTGGGAAGATAGACCCACATTTCGCGGCTACACCGCGATGGATCAAAACGAAGCAAACGGTCTACTGTAAAAATCTGGAGCAGATACAGTAAGCAAGTCAAAATTCAGCACATCCAGACAAGCAGAGGACACCCAACAGAGCACACCCAAAAATTTCAGAAGCCCAACTCCACCCTACTGCCGCGGAACCGCGGCATAAGCTGGCTTAGGCCGCGGATCCGTGGCCGTTTGGTGGCCTCAGGGTGCCAAAATCCCTGTAAGTGTTTCTCTCCTCTCTCCCACTCCTCTGGACTCCAATAAACTGTGTTTTCTGCAGCATTCTATGCGCAAATTCTCTTCCCCCTTCCAATAAACTGTTCTTGTGCAGGATTCTTTGCCCCGCGCTAAAAATAAAAATTGTTTGCAGTTGATTTGTTACTGCTTTGCATTTATTAATACGGACTTAAGGGGCTTGAAACCAATTCAGATTGGGTGGGGATTTCATCACCCTTCCCAGGACCCCAGAAATCACAAAAAGCATATGCATTGACCATTGTTAAATTAAAAAATACTAGACTCAACCCTAAGGACTTCGCGCTCAATAGGACATAGGACTAGTTACAGGCATCGGCCGTTTATCCTATCTGACTTTTGCGGTGTCTAGGCAAGTGTGTCAAAGGCAAGTGGTTATTTAATTAAGGAACTTCGCGAAAGCGTTGGACAACCTCCCACTTACCTGGCACTTACCTGGTCGCAATTGACGGAGAAGAGGCGGTTTGAGGTCCTATTTCTAGCCCTCTGGAACAGTTAGGAGCTGTCTAGCAGACCTAGGTGACCCTAGATCTAGGTGTGATTGTGCATATCTTGTTTGTGATTGCTTAAAGCCGTAAGTCCGTACATATTTCTGTAAAGCTCTTTCTAAAAATAAAATAAAAAAAAAGGAAAAAATCAAAAACTTTTATAAAAACTTGCCCTTTGTCGCCAAAATCCATTTTTCACCCACCACCCATCGCCTTTCTCCATTGACGTTTTCTTACCCTCACCTTCTCCGCTTTGACTATACTAAACTCGTTTAGTGTATGTCCGCTTGGACTCGGGACACTAGCGCCCGCCTAGTCCGCGTTACTTTAGTCGCTACCGACTACGCGATCGACTCAGACGTCGAAACTCCGTCCACTCCTCTTTCACCTTTACCTTTGCCGGCCAACTCCGACGTTGACCGGAATTCTGTTCATACATCTTCACCTTCACCATCACCAACCTCTTCTTCCGCGATGTCAGGATTTAATCCGAACATCTCTTTGACTACCCCTGGATTGGCTCCACCTCCTACGGAGACCAATAACCCACCACCACCGCCTGTTGTAGCGCCGCAGCGAATCGCGCTCCAGGATCGTTTCTATCCCACCCGTTCTGCACTTCCCACCTGCCTTTCTCTTCCACCGGCCAATGGGGATAATTTTTGAAATTAAGCCCCACTTCATCAACATGCTTCCACGATTTCATGGGCTTGAATATGAAGATGCCTACATCTTCATCAATAAATTTCAAAACGTTTGTGCCATGATGAAAACTACCCAACTGTCGGACGATGCTATACGTCTACGGGTCATTCCGTTCACTTTATGCGATCTTGCTGAAAAATGGCTGTATAGCACCGCTTCCCACTCCATAACCAGTTGGGACGAGTTTGTTAAAGCATTTCTCAAAAAGTTCTATCCGAATCATAAAACCGCAAGGATTCGCAATGAAATCAACCAATTCTCTCAGCTTCCTTCTGAACCCTTCTGGAAGTGCTTTGACCGGTACAAAGACCTTCTTGTTCAGTGTCCTCACCACGGTATAGAGAAATGGCAACTTTGCCAAACCTTATACGAGGGCCTGAACCCAGCAACGAAGCAGTTGTTGGAAACCATCTGTCAGGGGCACTTCCTATCAAAATCTGACGAGGAAGCGTGGCAATTCTTTGACGACCTTGCGGAGCAAACGCTACAATGGGAGAGCACCAGACCGACTTCTTCTTCTTCTACCTCCACTTCTACCGGTCAGTCTAGGGTAGGAATTCACTAACTTGATATCTCTATTGCGATGAAAGCTGAAATGGCTGCGATGAAAGCTGAAATGGCTGCAATAACGAGAAAGCTTGAAGCCATAGAGAGCAAATTTTCTTCTCCTGCTCCTGCCCCTGTTCTTCCCCTTCGTACCATCTGCGCTTGTTGTTCCGATCTTTCTCACTTAACCGAAGAGTGTCCTTACAATCCACCATCGCAAGGACAGGATCAGGTTAATGCTGCATTCCAGCAAAGACCGAGGAATGATCCATACTCTTCCACCTACAATCCCGGTTGGAGGAACCACCCCAATTTCTCCTGGAATCAGAATCAGAATCAATTCCAAGGCAACAATTTCCAAAGGCCCCCTCTGCCGCAACAACAAGCGCAACAACAAACTCAACATCAGTTTCAGCAACCCTTCCAACCCCAACCTTTTCAAAATCAGACGAACAACTTTGCACCCAACAATTCTTTTCCACCAAACAACTTTGTTCCGTCAAACAACGATAAGGTTTCCTCGCTCGAACGAAGTCTGGAGGCGTTCGTTAAACAATCGACACAATCCACCGCCAACATCCAGTCTTCCATTCAGTCCTTAGTGCAACACACTGCCGCTCACGGGCAAAGCATCAAGACCATCGAGGCCCAGATTGCACAACTGAATGCGGCCTTAAGCGAGCGAGAAAAGGGGAAGCTCCCGTCCCAGCCACTCCCAAATCCCGGTCACCCACAAAATGTACATGTTGCTCTTGAACAACAGACCCATAATGTGAGTGCCGTGACCACATTGAGATCGGGAAGGATGCTGCAAAACAACATTGGCACACGGATCAACGATGACACCCCGGCCGCTTCTTCTTCTTCTTCTCCTGCTTCTTCGTCTTCTGAGCCTATTCTCCATTCTTCAAAAGGCTCTCCTTCTTCTTCTTCTTTTGCTCTGAACGGATCCGCTTCTCACTCCACAAAAACACCTGTTCTGGGATCCGTTTCGACTCCACAATCTCCTCCACAAGTATTAGACTCAACTAATTTTAAAAACGTCCCATTTCCAAACCGGTTGAGGTCTAATAAACAAAATCTTCAAATGGAGAAGATTCTGGAGTTATTTAAGCAGGTTAACATTAACATTCCTCTTTTAGATGCCGTCCAACAAGTCCCATCCTACGCGAAAATCTTAAAGGACTTGTGCACGAAAAAGAGGAAGTCTCAGGTACCAAAGAAAGTTTTCTTGGCTAATGCTGTGAGTGATGCTCTTACCCAATCTTTACCACAAAAACGGAAGGTAAAAGGTTCCTAGGCACACGATAGAGGTCTCACAAGGCATCAACCATGCCAAATTTAAAAATTATGGTGCCGAGAAACCCTAGTTAACGGATCGTTGCTAGATGTCTAGGCGAAACGGAAAACTAGTTAACTATTTAACTAAAGTTGAGATGCTACAACCTTTGTAGATCCGGATTTTCGCCTCCTTAGCTCCACGTGGTCATGTTCTCGCTGTCCATCATGAATCCTCGACTCGATCATCGGCTTCATCGGGAAAACAAGCGGAATAGGTCGTCGGCTTTGTGTCAAAGACGATCTACGTCGAGGTTGCACAAACTCAAGCTCCGACTTCACAAACTTGTGAAACTTGTGAAGTAAACACCCAAAACAACTTGGCAAGAGGTAGAGGGTGAATAAATAGGAGGTGGGTTCACTTTAGAATTGGATTTATCTCACTAGATCTCAAGTTGCCATTGTTGTAGCAAGCTTGAAGAAGAAGAAGAAGAAGAGCTAGTTATGATAAGTTATTCTAAAAAGAAATAGAAAATCAAATACTTATCATAACTAAACTAGGGTTAAGTGTAGAGAATAAACCATGGTCACTTTAGAGGGTTAGGGTTAAGCATGAAGATAAGGATGGTTACAAAAGTCAAAGCTTCATGAAGCTTCAACTTAAAACAAAAAGAGCCACCATTCTCATCATAATCCATTTCAAATAAATAAATAAACAAACAAATAAATAAATGAATATGCAAAACCCTAATTATCAAATTAACCATGGATTAATTCTATACACTTAACTAAATGATCAAGTATCATCAAACATGATACAAAAAAGTGCACGAAAGCATATCACATATACAATGTGCATCAAGTGAGAAAAATCCGTTTAAAGTGAACCAATACTAGTTAATGCAAAGTAATATATCAAATATATAATTATACATTAAATCATTAAATTAACACTTGATTCAATGATCCGGTCATGTCGCACATAACCGACTAGTATTCAATGCATCGATTTATCGAATCAATGATTCGATAACTAGGTCATATCGAATATAACCATTCGAAACATATATCGCGAGAATGAAATGCGGTATCACATACACGCATTATTCTCGGTCCTGCACATATCTCATATGCGCTCCTATTTCGTTTCGCTTGAGCCAGGAAACCTCTGTGTAGGACTCTAAAGACTCGTCAATACGCCGGTAGCAGATGATGATCATATCAAGCACCCACAAGCCGCAAGCGGTCTGCTAAACGTAACGGCCACCCGGGTATTGAGCGATCAGAAGATCGACGAGCTAGCCCGCTCACACTCCTGCGAATCCGACCAGTAACACTTACCATACAGTCCGGTCTCTTCGTCTGATATGTCGCATATCAAGTCTAGGGGTGGTATACGTCAGACCCCAATAACCCGATAAGTCGTGCTGATGTGAGCCTCGTAACGGGTCGAGAAACTACTGGTAACACTTACCAGCAAATCTCTGATCAGCCCTGGCCAGGGACTTCCCTGTTACGGCCAATCGAGCACTGCGCAACATCAACCACCAATACCGGGAGAGACGAAACCCCTCCTATCGCTCATTGCCTCCATGTGACTCGGGACTGTACCCAAAGACCACCATTTTGCATGCCCTCATGGACGTGGTAAGGTGGAGATCAAAGCACAGTGGGAATCACACAAGACTCCATGACGATCTCAGGTCTACAGACTAACCTGTACAAGTGTCACCTGAGAACTGCCATCTGACGTGAGGTATAATACCATCTGGGAGTTCTCGGCGAGTCCGTCCAGTGTACCCAGTCTCCACTGAGCACCCGTATACCATCTCTGATGTCAAACACCAATGGATATGGGATCATCCATCGCCCATCACATGGGTCGAGAAGCGTATACGCTAGTCTACTCTGGTATATCGATGCCCCGTCTCGATACACCCACGACTAGGGACCTTGAAGGATGTACTTATGGACTACCATGTCCCCACTAGTATGATCTGCATCATAGTCCAGGTAGTCAAGTACAAATCCTAAGGGCTTTACCAACATGTAACTATAAGACAGTATAAAGAGACTAGTGTACATGTTAAGATAAAGAGTAACCAGATAGCATACTATCATGTCGAGCAAGAAAGTCATCTCTATATATGTCCAAGCATCCAATATAATATACATAATCTGTACAATACTGGCCTCTAGGGCATACATACAACTAACAATCTCCCACTTGCACTAGGGCCAGCTGCTGTAGTATCTCATACCGAGCATCCCGAAGAGTCTCTCAAACTGTATCTGGGGAATGGCCTTCGTGAGTGGATCCGCCGTGTTGTTCTTCGTGTCAACTCTCCTGACCTCGATCTCCCGGCGATCAACTATCTCCCGGATCAGGTGATACCGCCTCAGAATATGCCTGGACCGCTGATGGGACCTGGGTTCCTTGGCCAAAGCCACCGCTCCATTGTTATCGCAATACAAAGGTATTGGATGCTCAATGGATGGAACCACTCCAAGTTCAGTAATGAACTTCTTGATCCAGACAGCTTCTTTAGCAGCATCGTTGGCAGCGATGTATTCAGCCTCCATCGTCGAGTCTGCCACGGTTTCCTGCTTGGAACTCTTCCAGCTAACCGCCCCTCCGTAAAGGGTAAAGACAAAGCCCGACTGCGACTTAGAGTCGTCCTTATCACTCTGGAAGCTGGCATCGGTAAAGGACTCCACTTGGAGTTCTCCGTTACCATACACCAAGAACATATCTCTAGTCCTTCGCAAGTACTTGAGAATGCTCTTCACAGCTGTCCAGTGACTCTCTCCAGGATCAGCTTGATACCTGCTCACTATACTTAGTGAGTATGCTACATCGGGTCTGGTACATAGCATCGCATACATGATAGAGCCTACTGCCGAAGCATAGGGTATCCCTTGCATGCGAGCTCTCTCCAAATCAGTCTTGGGAGACATCTCTTTGGAGAGAGTGACTCCAGACATCGTGGGCAAGTTCCCACGCTTGGACTCTTCCATACTAAACCTCTTTAGTATGGTGTCAATGTACCTAGATTGGGACAATCCCAAAATCCGTTTGGATCTATCTCTATAGATCCTAATTCCCAATATGCAGGAGGCATCACCAAGATCTTTCATTGAGAATCTTTGTGATAAGAAGAGCTTGACCGATTGCAGCATAGGAATATCATTTCCTATCAAGAGTATGTCGTCCACGTACAATACGAGGAAGACAACCTTACTCTCTGCCACCTTCTTGTAGATACAAGGTTCATCTGGATTTTTGACGAAATCAAACTCTTTGATAACGACGTCAAAGCAGATGTTCCAACTCCGCGATGCTTGCTTTAATCCATAAATGGATTTAAGCAGCTTGCACACCTTCCCGCTGCTCCCACTGTCTACGAAGCCCTCTGGCTGAGTCATGTACACGCACTCTTCTAAATCACCATTTAGAAAGGCGGTCTTAACATCCATTTGCCAGATTTCGTAGTCATGAAAGGCAGTAATGGCAAGCATGATTCGGATGCATTTAAGCATAGCCACTGGAGAAAAGGTTTCGTCATAGTCCACACCTGGTCTTTGACGAAAACCCTTTGCTACAAGTCTAGCTTTGAAAGTCTCCACTTTCCCATCTACACCAAGTTTCTTCTTAAAGATCCACTTGCTCCCAATGGGTTTTACCCCTTCAGGAGCAACTTCCAAAGTCCATACTTTGTTGGTATACATGGAATCCATCTCGGACCGCATAGCATCCAGCCATTTCACTGAGTCCCCACTCGTGATGGCCTGCTCGAAGCTAGTTGGGTCATCATCCTCCATGATGCAATCCTCACTACCACCATCAATGAGAAAACCATAGTATCTCTCAGGTGGACGAGAAACCCTACTAGATCGGCGGAGAGGCTGGGGTACGTCGGGTACCACTGAATCCTCTGGTTCTACTAAATTGTCAGTTGCAGTTTGTGGTGCTGGAACCTCTTCCAGCTCTACCTCTTTGCCATTAATTTCTTTTGCAAGAAATTCCCTTTCCAAAAAGGTGGTATGTTGAGCAACAAACACTCTTTGTTCCTCAGCTTGGTAGAAAAAATATCCTTGAGAATTCTTAGGATATCCCATAAACTTGCAAAGGACTGATCGTGCCTCGAGTTTGTCCGGATTTTGCTTTTTGAAATAGGCCGGACAACCCCATATCTTAATTCGCTTAAAATATGGTCTCTTCCCACTCCATATCTCATATGGTGTGGTAGGTACAGATTTAGACGGAACCAGATTCAATAGGTATATGGCTGTCTCAAGCGCATACCCCCAAAAAGAAATAGGTAACTCAGCATTACTCATCATTGAACGCACCATATCTAATAGGGTGCGATTCCTTCGTTCCGATACACCGTTGTGCTGTGGTGTATAAGGAGGAGTAAGCTGAGAGAGAATCCCATTCTCTTTTAGATAATCCAGGAATTCACTGCTTAAGTATTCACCTCCTCGATCAGATCGAAGAACCTTAATACTTTTGCCCGTTTGGTTCTCTACCTCGTGCTTATATTCTTTGAATTTCTCAAAAGCTTCAGACTTGTGTTTCAACAGGAACACATGCCCGTATCTAGAGAGATCGTCAGTGAATGTAATGAAGTAGGAAGAACCATTTCTGGCCTGTGTAGACATTGGACCGCATACATCACTATGCACCAGTCCCAAGAGTTCAGTAACTCTTTCTCCGTGTCCTTTAAACGGAGTTTTGGTCATTTTTCCTTTGAGACATGAATGGCAAGTGTCATAAGATGATAATTCGAATGAATTCAAATATCCGTTCTTATGCAACTTAGCTAGTCGTGTCTCATTGATATGGCCAAGTCTACAGTGCCACAAGAAGGATTCGTTCATTTCTGAGCTTTTCCTTTTGTGTGTGTTTTGTATATTGAAGACTGTATTTTGATTGAGAATGAATATGCCATTATGTAGCGAGCCTGATGCAATCAACCTTTGATCTAGGAATATGTTCATAACATTATCCTTTACTACAAAATTATAACCTTCTTTACTTAATAAAGAAACTGATATAATGTTGCACATCATGTTCGGTATATAATAGCACTCATTCAGGACTAGTGTATCACCATTTGGTAATACTAGGTGATATATGCCAACTGCTTTGGCTGCAACATTTGCCCCATTCCCTACATGAACGGAATGTTCACCTTTTCTCAGTTCTCTACCTTTTCGCAGCCCATGTAACATCTTACATATGTGGGATCCTGACCCGGTATCTAATACCCAGGACGTAGGGTGAACTGAGAAACAGTTCTCAATGACAAACACACCCGAAGATGATGCATCAACATGCATGTTCTCCGTTTGGGCGGTGTGAGAATCCAGATATTCTCCTGTTTCCTGTTCAGTCTTATAACATTTATAAGATAGAACGGGTCCAACGTTCCCCTGCACAGTATAACATGCGGGTTCGGTCAATACATCCATATTATTATCTTCATTAGGGCATGAAATGGTCGCTACCTGGAGAGAGAGAGAAGAAAACACTTTAGCGTATGCTCGTGCAAGATCAGATTGGTTATTATCTTATCTAATCAGGATGGCTCCCACTGCTTTTTATCAAATCTTCCTCCAAACCCTAAAAGGAAAGACTAGCCGGGATTAATTACACAGTACAAGTTCGCCAATCTTTCAGCCAGGCCAGTGTCGGTACTTTGAGGGAGGTCCCCCGTGCTTTCGCACGAACCTAATTACTGTAAACCTCGTTTTCCCAGAGGCGTAACCTCGTTAACACCTTTCTAGACACCTACTTGATCGGCTAATTGTAATTTATAAAACTCTCCCAGGAGTAACAATTACTCGCAGTGGGTATCGGGATCCAACTATCTCATAGAAGGTATGCAATCTCATTGCAAATTTCAACACTTGAAATTCCCGATAATATTTTGCCCCAGGCGATCTATGACCTTGACTGAGTCAACAAACCATAGACCGCAAGTAAAGTTCAACCCGTCATTTCCTGATTGAATTAAACCCACCCGCACGACCCTTGACTAAGTCAACAAGGCCGCACGACTACCCTAATCCAATCTGCATCATATGCATAAACAGATAAATAGTAATCAGCTACCGCACACTACGCCTTGACTGAGTCAACAAACGCAGCACGAATACTAACTATTACTTATCTGAAATGACGGAGGGCTACGTCAGGTTTTTAAGAAAACCCTTTGCGTAATGAACTTTATATCGTTGTAGAATCAAATGAAGTTTTGAAATGGAGTGATTTTGAGGCTTTTCTAGTTTTGCTAAAGGGGTCACTCCCGGTGAAGGGATCGTCGGCCCTTTCCTCGTCGAATGAGATGCGGGATATATCATATATATCGCTGTGCAAAGCAAAAACACAAAAAACAGTCAAAAGCAAACCGAGTGTGTAGCATCTGCCAGTTATTGCTAAAGGAGTCACTCCCGGTGAAGGGATCTCGGTCCTTTCCTCATCGAATAAGGTGCGGGATATATCATATATATCGCTGTTCAAAGCAAGAACTGTAGCTACCTGTTTTATTTTAAAATCTGATTCTACAACATCTTAGGTTTCTTATCTTTCATTAATCACATTAATGAAGTCCCATCATTTAATACCTAAACATCACAGATAGATATGACGTACACTTATGCCATCCGCATTCGCCTCGATGTCCCCTCGTGCACCGTTAGGTTAGGTAACTAACGACAGAGCAGGGCAGGGCTAGTGCGGGTGTAAAACATAAGTAACATCTATATAATATATCATATATACTATATACTATATCCATCACATAATCACAACACAGATATCGCAGCAGAATAAACATATGAAATATTGGATATACTAGGACGTCCGTGTTTTCAATACGAGCCAGTATAAAACACGGATTCCACGGTCGTGATGAATAGCCAATCCCATACCCCTAGACCCCTACGAGAGCGGCAAGCAACCCTGCCAATTCTAGGGTTAGGAGACCCGGACTCGACTCCTCGAGTTGGTCTCCCACTGGACCCCAGAACCCGGTTACTTGTGCTCCCCTCCTTGGGTCTATCCTAATGCGGAAAAGTAAATAATATACAAAGGGTGACATCTTCCGCTACCTGGAAGTGCCCCAAATAAAAGAATATTACATACAAGTTTTTACATGAATGAAAAAGAAAATCACTCATCTCACATAAAAACCCCCGGCTATTCTAATACGACGATCCAATATAACATATCCAGCAACACATAACATCACATGTCATCAACGTAAGTAAGTATGCATACCCCAATTGTCGTTGACGTATAGCAACGAAACCGGCGATATGAACATACTACACTTACGGTCACAGAAAAGAAAGTGTAAAACTACAACAATTGGAATCCGCAACCTCTTTAGACATCGCATGCCTAACAGATATAAATCCCGCATTTTAGTCTCATCATCGAAAACTCTTTTCAATATCATATGGGACTAAATTGCTAGATTTATAACATTTATTCAGTTATCTCATAACTACTTGTGAATTCCAATCATTGTATCCAATTCCGGAAAAATAGAATATATTAAACTTTCCGATCGAACATTCGAACACCCAAGTTTTCCTGACACCGATCAACACATGAAATAGGTTCAAAGACATTCACTTCATACCTCAGTACCAACGGTCCAGCCGTAGAAGGGTCAAGCCAACGCCTCACATGTGGCACGCCGTACTGCCCCAAACCCGAAGGTTCAAAGGGCAGTTCAAGACGGTCACATAATCGAGTTAAGGTTTGTTGTCTTCTAGAGGGACCATCGCGTTACTTGCACTACTTCGAACGTCTTTTAACCACAGAAAAATCCAACACTTGGAATTATTCCGGCAGGGGAAAACCTGGGTATTTATATCCGGTCGAACTCTTTAACATATTCTACAGTTATCTGGAAAAACACTTAGACAAAGTTTGATATTCCGATCGAATCGTCGATTCCCAATATAACCCCAGAGTACTCAACCCTTAAATCAATTTAAAAATACCCAGAAAACTCACCAGAATTTATCAGGTATTACTGTGCAAACAAACATGGCTGACGTCACTATCTGACCGCGGAACAGCGGCAGAAGCCATGCTTCTGCCGCGTTTCCGCGGCTGATTGAACTGTTCATGGGAAACGTTTTACACAGTAATTCTTAGAATTCTTTGGTGAATTTTTTAAGCATTTTTAATATCAAAAATTCCCAGATTTCATAAAATGTCCAGAGAGCTCTTGGGCATCGGGGTATCGGGTTCGTCCGGACTTCAAACTCCGTCTAGACTTCGCCTAAGGCTCTAGCTAGGCTCTGATACCACTGAAAGGTTCCTAGGCACACGATAGAGGTCTCACAAGGCATCAACCATGCCAAATTTAAAAATTATGGTGCCGAGAAACCCTAGTTAACGGATCGTTGCTAGATGTCTAGGCGAAACGGAAAACTAGTTAACTATTTAACTAAAGTTGAGATGCTACAACCTTTGTAGATCCAGATTTCCGCCTCCTTAGCTCCACGTGGTCATGTTCTCGCTGTCCATCATGAATCCTCGACTCGATCATCGGCTTCATCGGGAAAACAAGCGGAATAGGTCGTCGGCTTTGTGTCAAAGACGATCTACGTCGAGGTTGCACAAACTCAAGCTCCGACTTCACAAACTTGTGAAACTTGTGAAGTAAACACCCAAAACAACTTGGAAAGAGGTAGAGGGTGAAGAAATAGGAGGTGGGTTCACTTTAGAATTGGATTTATCTCACTAGATCTCAAGTTGCCATTGTTGTAGCAAGCTTCAAGAAGAAGAAGAAGAAGAGCTAGTTATGATAAGTTATTCTAAAAAGAAATAGAAAATCAAATACTTATCATAACTAAACTAGGGTTAAGTGTAGAGAATAAACCATGGTCACTTTAGAGGGTTAGGGTTAAGCATGAAGATAAGGATGGTTACAAAAGTCAAAGCTTCATGAAGCTTCAACTTAAAACAAAAAGAGCCACCATTCTCATCATAATCCATTTCAAATAAATAAATAAACAAATAAATAAATAAATGAATATGCAAAACCCTAATTATCAAATTAACCATGGATTAATTCTATACACTTAACTAAATGATCAAGTATCATCAAACATGATACAAAAAAGTGCACGAAAGCATATCACATATACAATGTGCATCAAGTGAGAAAAATCCGTTTAAACTGAACCAATACTAGTTAATGCAAAGTAATATATCAAATATATAATTATACATTAAATCATTAAATCAACACTTGATTCAATGATCCGGTCATGTCGCACATAACCGACTAGTATTCAATGCATCGATTTATCGAATCAATGATTCGATAACTAGGTCATATCGAATATAACCATTCGAAACATATATCACGAGAATGAAATGCGGTATCACATACACGCATTATTCTCGGTCCTGCACATATCTCATATGCGCTCCTATTTCGTTTCGCTTGAGCCAGGAAACCTCTGTGTAGGACTCTAAAGACTCGTCAATACGCCGGTAGCAGATGATGATCATATCAAGCACCCACAAGCCGCAAGCGGTCTGCTAAACGTAACGGCCACCCGGGTATTGAGCGATCAGAAGATCGACGAGCTAGCCCGCTCACACTCCTGCGAATCCGACCAGTAACACTTACCATACAGTCCGGTCTCTTCGTCTGATATGTCGCATATCAAGTCTAGGGGTGGTATACGTCAGACCCCAATAACCCGATAAGTCATGCTGATGTGAGCCTCGTAACGGGTCGAGAAACTACTGGTAACACTTACCAGCAAATCTCTGATCAGCCCTGGCCAGGGACTTCCCTGTTACGGCCAATCGAGCACTGCGCAACATCAACCCCCAATACCGGGAGAGACGAAACCCCTCCTATCGCTCATTGCCTCCATGTGACTCGGGACTGTACCCAAAGACCACCATTTTGCATGCCCTCATGGACGTGGTAAGGTGGAGATCAAAGCACAGTGGGAATCACATAAGACTCCATGACGATCTCGGGTCTACAGACTAACCTGTACAAGTGTCACCTGAGAACTGCCATCTGACGTGAGGTATAATACCATCTGGGAGTTCTCGGCGAGTCCGTCCAGTGTACCCAGTCTCCACTGAGCACCCGTATACCATCTCTGATGTCAAACACCAATGGATATGGGATCATCCATCGCCCATCACATGGGTCGAGAAGCGTATACGCTAGTCTACTCTGGTATATCGATGCCCCGTCTCGATACACCCACGACTAGGGACCTTGAAGGATGTACTTATGGACTACCATGTCCCCACTAGTATGATCTGCATCATAGTCCAGGTAGTCAAGTATAAATCCTAAGGGCTTTACCAACATGTAACTATAAGACAGTATAAAGAGACTAGTGTACATGTTAAGATAAAGAGTAACCAGATAGCATACTATCATGTCGAGCAAGAAAGTCATCTCTATATATGTCCAAGCATCCAATATAATATACATAATCTGTACAATACTGGCCTCTAGGGCATACATACAACTAACAGAAGGACCCTGGCTGTCCTACGATTTCTATTACCATTGGGGATAAGAACATCAACCGCGCACTATTAGATCTTGGTGCCAGTGTTAACCTGCTTCCGTACTCAGTATACGAGCAATTAGGCGTAGGAGAGCTGAAACCCACACACTGTACTCTCCAAATGGCCGACCGATCGATCACCCATCCTAGGGGTGAGCTAGAGGATGTGTTAATCAAAGTCGGGGACTTCATATTCCCCGTTGACTTCATTGTATTAGACACACAGCCTGTAGCTAACCCCCGGAATCAAATTCCGGTGATACTCGGTCGCCCATTCCTTGCAACCTCAAATGCTGTGATCAATTGTCGCAATGGTTCGATGAACCTCTCTTTTGGAAACATGACAATTGAACTCAACATTTTTAGTTTAGGGAATCAGCCCTCCGAACCTAATGCTCATATACTGGACGTCTGCTCGATCCAGGAGATCACCCCAGAAGAGTGTGAATTCGAGGAGTTTCTGTTCGAACATGATAACCTTAACGCCACTAGTGCGTTCCTCCTCGAACCTGTTGCTGTTTCTGCGCCCGACAACGACTATGAGTGTTTCATGTTCTTGAACGATCTTAGCCACTCGCAACCCGAGTTTGAATCCTTTGAATTTCCGGATGAGTTACCTGAACCATCCGACTCGGTCGCTTACACTCGTTTTGAACCTTTGCTGGAGTCCTTTGAGTTCAAGACCTCTGCACCAATCTTGCCTTCAATCGTTTCACCTCCGACGCACGAACTCAAGCCTTTGCCGTCTCACTTTAAGTACGCTTACTTAGGTGAGAACGAGACCCTCCCTGTCATCATCTCGGCTTCTCTAGCTCCAGAGCAAGAGAAAGCCCTTCTTACGGTCTTGCACAGCAACAGGCAAGCTTTTGGCTGGTCCATGGCAGACATCAAGGGGATTAGTCCCCTGATCGTTGAACATCACATTCATCTGATGGATGATGCCAAACTAGCCCGGGATCCACAAAGACGTCTCAATCCAGTCATGAAAGAGGCTGTGAAGAAGGAGATCGTAAAATGTCTGGATAGTGGTATCATTTACCCTATCTCTGATAGCCAGTGGGTTAGCCCCATTCACGTTGTCCCCAAGAAATCAGGTATAACGGTCATCACTAACGAGGCGAACGAGTTAATCCCTATTCGCACCCAAACTGGGTGGCGAGTATGCATCGATTACAGAAAACTCAACGCCGCAACGCGGAAGGACCACTTTCCGCTACCTTTCATTGACCAAATGCTTGAACGATTGGCCGGACACGAGTACTACTGCTTTCTTGATGGCTACTCTGGCTATAATCAAATTCCCATCGCTGAAA
Organism: Agapanthus africanus; assembly: GCA_030015575.1. NCBI lineage: Eukaryota > Viridiplantae > Streptophyta > Magnoliopsida > Asparagales > Amaryllidaceae > Agapanthus > Agapanthus africanus. Next base: position 270,808,399 of record CM057337.1, read on the forward strand.
AAGACCAGGACAAGACCACTTTCACTTGTCCTTTCGGCACGTTTGCATATCGTCGCATGCCCTTTGTGTTATGCAATGCGCCCGCTACCTTCCAGCGGTGTATGATGGGAATCTTCTCAGACATGGTGGAAAAATTTCTGGAGATCTTCATGGACGATTTCTCCATCTTCGGCGATTCCTTCAATGAGTGTTTGCTGCATCTTGACGCTGTCCTTACTCGATGTAAGGACAAGAATCTCACTTTGAATTGGGAGAAGTGCCACTTCATGGTGCGCGAAGGTATTGTCTTAGGACATATCATCTCGCAAAATGGCATAGAGGTTGACAAAGCGAAGATTGAGGTCATTTCCAATCTCCCTCCTCCCCGATGCGTCAGAGATATCCGAGCCTTCCTTGGCCATGCCGGTTTCTATAGACGGTTCATCAACGACTTTAGCAAGATTGCTAGGCCCTTGACTCTTTTGCTGGCCAAGGACACGCCATTCGACTTCAACTCGAGCTGTGTGACTGCATTCGAGTCATTGAAAAGCTTACTCACTTCTGCTCCCGTTCTTTCTTCACCTGACTGGACGCACCCATTTGAGATTATGTGCGATGCATCCGACTTTGCCATTGGTGCTGTCCTTGGACAACACATAAACAAGATGCCGCACGTAATCTATTATGCGAGCCGAACCCTGAACGACGCCCAACTCAATTATACAACAACTGAGAAGGAATTCTTAGCTGTTGTATTTTCTTTAGAGAAGTTCAGGCCCTACCTCATCGGCTCTCCAGTCATTGTCTACACAGACCATTCTGCTCTGCGCCATCTTTTTGCGAAGAAAGATGCAAAATCTCGATTAATACGTTGGATCCTCTTACTTCAAGAGTTTGACCTTGTCATTAAGGACAAACGAGGATGTGAAAACGTAGTTGCCGACCATCTCTCACGACTTCCTTCTTCGCCTTCGTTTCCAATTCCGATCAACGACGTTTTCCCGGATGAACAGCTCTTGACAGTATCTTGCAAACCCTGGTTCGCAGATATTGTGAACTATTTGGCCACGGGATTACTACCGACTGAATGGTCAAGTCAGGACAGACTTCACTTCTTATCCCAAGTAAAACACTTTTACTGGGACGGACCCTATCTGTTCAAGTACTGTCCCGACCAGATTATTCGTCGGTGTGTCCCTGACGAGGAATTCAAGAGTGTGCTGTCATTTTGCCACGATCAAGCATGTGGCGGGCATTTTGGCCCCAGAAAGACAGCTGAGATGATCTTGCAATGTGGTTTCTACGGGCCACAACTCTTCAAAGACGCTCATGACTATTGCAAGACTTGCTCCCGGTGCCAACACTTGGGCCGGATATCTCGGAGGAACGAGATGCCGCTCCAACCGATCTTGGTTGTGGAGATTTTCGATGTTTGGGGGATAGATTTCATGGGGCCGTTTCCCAGCTCTTTCCGGAACTTGTACATTCTTCTCGCTGTTGATTACGTCTCTAAATGGGTCGAGGCTGTGCCCAGCCGGACTAACGACAACAAGGTTGTCGTTAGGTTTCTTAAAGAAAACATTTTCTCCCGTTTTGGGCACCCCCGAGCGATCATTAGCGACAATGGAAGTCATTTCTGCAATAAGACTTTCGAGGCCTTGATGCGGAAATATTCCATTAATCATAAGCTCTCTACGCCCTACCACCCCCAAACCTGTGGGCAGGCCGAAGTTTCAAATCGGCAAATCAAGCAGATACTGGAGAAGACGGTTTCCAAGAACCGTAAGGATTGGTCGCTGAAACTCACTGATGCCCTTTGGGCATTTCGAACCGCTTATAAGACCGACCTTGGCATGTCTCCCTATCGGCTTGTGTACGGAAAGGCTTGCCACCTACCTGTCGAAATAGAGTATCGCGCATTTTGGGCGATAAAGGAGCTGAATCTGTCTCTCGAAGATGCGGGCAGCCATCGGAAGCTGCAGTTGAATGAATTAAGCGAACTTAGGGATGAGGCTTACGATAATGCGGTTGTCGTTAAGAATCGAACAAAGGTGTTTCACGATAAACACCTTTTGCGCAAAACTTTCGTACCTGGTCAGCAGGTACTGCTTTACGACACCCGACTACACTTCCATCCAAGAAAGCTCAGATCTTGCTGGAAAGGGCCGTATTTTGTGCGGAATGTGTATCCGCATGGCGCTGTGGATTTGGAGAGTCCAAAGGACGGTTCATTTTTCAAAGTGAACGGACACCGACTAAAACCGTACCTTAGCGCCGAACCAACAGAGGTTCTCCTGTTCTTACAGGAGCCAGTTTACCCTGCATAATCTTCCTCCGTCTACCTCCAAACTTCGGTTATCCAGCCAAGAGCAAGTGGACACTGTTCCAAATAAGTTTGGGGGTATGTATATACCATTTTGTACATTTTTTGTGGATATTCTTTTTCTTTTCTTTAAAAACAAAAAACAAAAAAAAAAAAATAAAAATTAAAAAAAAAACTTTGTGTATATTTAACCGACAATTTTGACCCTTCAAATGATCTCTTCATGCAATGACAATGAGGACACTGTCCAGTTTAAGTTTGGGGGTACGCTTGGTACGCATTTCTAACCTTCGCATTCATATGTATATTTTGCATCTGCATACTAAATCCATAAAATCCATAAAAATCTGAAAATTTTCTAAAAACATAAAAACTTTTCTGTCAAGTTAGCTAGTGGGAGGACTCTGATTCAACATTTCGACGGTTTTGTTTGATAAAATAAAAATAACTAAATCTTATTTTTTAGATTTTGAAAACCTGAAAGATAACTCTCCTTTGAAGTTAACTATAGCTGATATACGTCTTTACATCACACTACACGTGTCGTGAGTTTTGGAAATTAGATGACAAGTCTTTTCTGTCTAAAAACTTTTAAATGGATAAATGATTTTCTGAGGATCAAATAGGTTTGTTCTGAAATAAGTAATGTCAAGAATAGTTTATGAAGTGAAGTGAATATGAAGGAATGTTATTGATGCCTTAATTGGAACTAAGTCTGAAAAATAACCCATCTGAAACTTGATTGGAATGATTACACACCGAACCCACTAAACACGTCTTTTATCCAAAAAATAATTGAACTGCCGGTTATGTCTCCGTTCGTATTGAATCATCATGATTTTCACGCCAAACTGTCTTTTTTTTTTGGACCTAGGTAACTTGAGTAATTAAGTCCGCTGGGGTGTTTCTACACCTAATGCCCTAAAGCCAACTGGTTTGGGTGCATTGGCCCAAAGCTCGCTAAGAAGCCTAGAAAGTCCAGATTAAAACAAAATCAAGCAAGTGTTCTCTCCGAGTTAAAATTCCTAACGGTTCTTTGTGTGAGAATAATCTTGATAAAAGACAGGCTTTTATAAAAATTTTAGCGGAGATATGAAGGTTTTATTCTATGATAAAGACTATTGCACGTTCACAGAGGTGTGTATGAAATGAAAACAAGAAAAAGGTGGGGTGAAAAATAAGACCTAGTTTCCTGTTAAGGAAGATAGAAATTCTGAAGTTGAGACTTTACTGGAAAACAAAACTTGAAAAATGCTTAACTCTTTATAAAACTTATGTGATCCTTTTTAAAATTTTTATCTGGGCTTTACTGTGTGACATAATGACTTTAATCGATCCTTCTGGAAACTTAACGACACTATTTGCACTGCACGTAAAGACATATAAAATCTGTAGTTAAATAAGAAGCGAGGTGTGAAAAATAAAGGTTCGATAGTCTAGACTTAGGATAATAGAATTGTTATTTTCTAAAACAAAACTTTAGGGTTTGAATCTTAGTTATTTTACAAAACTAACTTGACCGGATTTTGTGGGTAGTATCCGCTGAAAACCCTCAGGAGACAACATTCCTCCTACTAGGGACACCTAGAGGTTTAACGGCTTGTTGCACATGCTCAGTGCAATCGCGTTCCCTGCGAAAGTGAGGTTAGGAAAATTTTTGTGAATAAATTGGCTTTGCTCGGGACGAGCAAATGATAAGTTTGGGGGTATTTGTTCATATCAGATTTTTGCATTTTCATACCGCCCAATTTTTATCACATTGCATATCGGTAGGTACTCTTGAGCCGCATTTGCTAGTCAATTGCAGGATACAGGTTCTCGGCTCTAAACGGTGAAATTCATGGAAAAACACGACAAAATCCGGGTTCCTGCCAACCACAGATTAAACACGGGTCTCCGCTCTTTATCCGTCTGTTGCCACACACCAGTTTAGGAGACAAAATGGCAAATCGATTGTCACCTTCATGCACAAAGCACAATGGCAACACCAAGTCCAAGAAATCTACGCGGAGCTCAAGAAAATCATGACAATAGATCCATGTCCAATCACCTTTTGATCCACTAGAATTCTGGAAGAAATGTGGAAAGATTATCAGAAAAAACATGTACCAGACAAAAGGGGACAGCAGACCAGGGAAGCACAGAAAATACCATGCCCCAACTCCATCAAACGGCCGCGGAACCGCGGCCAATAGGGGGTCTAGGCCGCGGTTCCGCGGCCGTTCAGGCGCCGCATTTGAAGATTTTTTAGGGGTATTTTGGTCTTTCTATGTACAGGCAGAATTTTGCCCTAGATTTCCATTTCCCTGCCTATAAATAGCCCAGAACCTTGTGAAGCCAGGGGTGCTTAATCTTGTATTTTTTAGGGTTTAGAATACTTGTTCTTCTTCCTCTTCTCATCTCTTCTCCATTGAAAAACTAGTAGTGAGCTTTTGTTAGTGAAGAATGATGAATAAAGAAGTTCATTTTGTTATTATACTTGTCTTGCTCTTTTTATGTTAATCGCTTGTAATCGTTAATTGATAAGTAGTTGTTGTTATTTATTGTTGTTTCTTTCTTTCTCTTTTTCTTTATCCTTAAAACAACCATGATGCTTACGCTTGATCCTTGCCAAGGTGAGGTCGCAAATAGCTAGTTGTTATCTTCTAATCTCTTTCTTTCTATCTTCCTCTTTGTTTTATTTTTCTTTTCATTATGATGTGTGAGTAGTTTCCATACTTGTTAGGGTAGGATAAGGGAAGTTTGAGAGAAGGAAATCTCTCTCACTTTTTCCTTGCCCAATATCTTAAATCAACTCCCGTTAATTGAACCACAATCCGCTCCCTACGGCACCCTATCCTACATGATAGCGGTGATTCCGTAGTGAGATCGGTTGTGGTTGAATTAACCGGAGGTTATGGCTAAGAGCCAAGAACGGACGGACAATCACCAAAAGGGAGAACTTAAGCGTTGGAAAGCCTAGCTTATACTCGCAAGTTCCTTCCTAGTCGTGCTAATTCCCGTTGTTGCCGATTACCGTAACACCGATATTAAGAGTGGCAACGAAAGAAGTGAGCGACTCCTAACTCAAACTAACCTAATCCTAACCCTAACAAGCTCTCTTTACATATCATTTTAACACTTAGATAATCACAAACAAATCTGGAAAATTGGACTTAACTCGTTAAAGCACATAGAAAAAGATTCCCATCTCCCTGCGGACGACCCGTACTCAACCGGCTAGCTATAAGCGAAACCGTTTTGATTGCGGTAATTAACTAAACTTAAACACGCAGCACCTTTACCAATCAGCCCCCACTAATAAATTCCTCCCAAGCTTACAGGTTTTTCAGATTTAGCAGAAGGCAACAGTGAGGACACTGTTGAAAACAAGTTTGGGGGAGGTTTGTGCTTATTTTCGCATCAATTGCATCATACTTTGCATAAGCACAAATTTTTTTTTTAAAACCTATAAAAATTTAAAAATTTTCAAAAAAATAAATTTTTTTTGTACATAAATAAGATAATAAAAGATTAGATAGTGAAAAATTACATCCAAAAGATTAGAAAAATTTAAGAAAATTAAGAAAATTAGAAGTTTTCTTATACGAACTAGTAATAAGTAGTTATGAGCTGTTATCCCAAGGGTTAGTAAGATGAATGAAGTCACTAATCTGAGGATAAAAATAAGTCTGAAAAATAGTTTCTATTCTGGAAGCCAAACATTTTGAACGTTGATACCCTGCTATTCGCACTTACACACGTCTTGAAACTCGGGATAGTAGAGGATACCTTGAAATGCTCTTGTCTTAAAGCCAAATGTATGAAGGAAATAAAAAAAAAGTGAATAAAAAAAATATATATAAAGTGGTGAGAAAAATGAACACTGGTTTTGTTATCGCCGAGGGCAATAAAAAATATATAGCGAGGGTGCTTCTTCACCTAGTGCCCTAAGGCCAACTAGTCTGGGAGTCACTGCTATGCCTGAGGTGGTGCAAGACGAGGAAAATACACCAAATAAGCAAGCACATGTGTAATCGGTCGGTTAGTACCTCAAGAAGTATTAAGGGTCGCATGAAAATGTGTGAGCACATTTAAATATTCATTAATTAAAAAGTACTGAGGCTGATGGGCAAGAGTATGATAGCTTGAATTGAATTCTCCGGGTGTAGGGATGTCCTTTACACACACGCAGGGTGATATGATCGATGTTTGGAAGAAAGATAGGAATGAAGAATAAGACGATGTTTTATTGAGGGAGGACGTGATTTCTGACATCTTTTCATGACCATTAAGATAGGGCTCATGACAACCGAAAAGCTAGCTTAGTTGGAAACCCTAATTTTCAAGGCTTTTCTTTTACAATTCTTTTCTTTAAATGTAATATTCATGATCTTCCTTTTATTATTGGATTTTGTGGGTGCAATCCGCTGAAAACCCTCAGGAGACAACACTCCTCCTACTAGGCACACCTAGAGGTTTAAAGGCTTGTTGTGCGTGCTCAGTGCAATCGTGTTGCCTACGAAAGTGTGCTAGTTAGTTTTTCTCTTTCTTTATTTTCTCCTTCTCTTTTTAATAAAACAATTCGATCGAGACGATCGAAAATAAGTTTGGGGGAATTTGATCAGTCGAAAATACTGCATTTTTAACACGGCAATTTCCCTATCATTTGCACTCATCTAGAAGTGTTCGGTATTCATATTACACATATTAGCAAAACATCTCTGAAATACCAGATTGCATGTGTCAGACTTTAAAACCGGCACTTTTAGGGAAATTGTGTGTTTATCATGGTATCGCATCATTCTTGTATTACGCAACTCTTGTCCCGAGAAATTGTGCAGGAAATTGCAGAAGAGCTGATCAAAAATACGTCAACTCAATGATTTCAGATCTGGTAGCAATTTAGAGGGAAATATAAAAATCAACATATCAGAAAAAGGCCCACATATCAGCCCAAGACCACAGCAGAAGACCCAAGCCCTGAAGCCTCCAAAGCGCCGCGGTTCCACGGCGGGAGCCTGCTTGCGCCGCCGAACCGCGGCGTGATGATGTCATCAGCTCCTCAGGTTTTCTCCACATGTCTAAAATAACGGCCAAAGCTTCCAGAATACTGTAGAAACTCTACGTGGCTCATCTAGAAGGCTCGGCTTAACAAACTATTTCTAGAAGGCTCTCTTAACAAACTTTTGGAGGGAAAATTCAAAATTCAAATCCTAGATCTAGGGTTTTGGAGTTCTATAAAAAGGAGCCTAGATCTAGGGTTGAGGGGGTTCATCAATCAATTCTTCATCTCTCCCTCCTCCATCCACAAGTTGAGTGACACGACTTGTGCGAAACCCTAACCCTAATTCCAATTCAAAATCAAGATCAAGATCCCGATTACCATTCAAGCAAGAGAGCCTTCAACCTTTAGCAAGCGACGCCGGATTTCATCGGAGCAAGAGATCCAAGCCGATCCACGACTCAAGGAGCCGAGCGAAGCCGAAATCGACGATCTAGTTCCTTCCTTTTGTAAATTCAAGAGAGTTGTAACGAAATTTGTCGATAAATAAAGGTGAAATTTCTATATCTTGCTTATCTTTTGATTTTTGCATCATGATTCGATCTCAATTTGTGATTGTAGTTCTTATGATGATGTTTGAGTAAAACTCCGCTCGTATAGGAGTTGTGACGATCAATAGAATGATGATGATTTAGACCTTTTTACAATTCTTAAATCCTATAACGATTGTAAATTCTTGTGAATCAAATGATCGATGACCTAGTTTCGGGATGATCCTTTCTTGATTGTGTTCACTCAAAACTAGGGAACAACTATTGATCATTTGATTAACTAGAAGCTAGAATTTGAATGAGATTCATCGAAAGGATAAAGGATAAGACGAGGAAACCCTATCTTCTTCGCAAGATCCTTAACCTCGATGAATTATCATCGATCTAGTATCAATTCGTTAAAGGATAAGAACATGAAATCATTAGATCTCATCACATCTATAGATCCGATCTACTCCTACGAGCTACACTTCGAATCTTGATTGTTGGTTGGAAATCATCTCAAATTATCACTTCTTGATTTTAATGCTTTCTTAGATCTAGATATTTTCTCTTTCTTGAATTACAATTTTAAATCATGAATTGTTTTCTTTTCTTTTCCTTAAAGTTTCAACTCATCTAATTTGAAACACGAACGATTACACTGTAAGTCTACGTTAGCGCCCCGGCAGTCTACAGACGCCAATTGCGGAATAAAACTTTTTAACTTGGCGCTATCGTATACTTTAACCCGGATCTGCCATTATTGCTAAACTAACAAACAGTAAAGAGTATAGAAATGTTGTACCGACTGATCCGAGTCCTCCGGTCTTCATCTCCACTCCGATCTCCTCGCGGGATCTCCGTCTGTCTCCTCCTCGTCGGAAAGGGCACCACATCGCCTGTAGCTTTTACGGGCTCCCACCTCAATACCGAGGCAACTCGGGCGCGAAGCTGGCGAATCGACGCGTCCAAGATTTGCTGTAGGAAGTGTAGTGTAGAGGCTACTTGTCTCTTTGGGGTTTGTTGCCTTTGGATGGAGGAATGAATGTTGAACTTTGGAGGGAAATGAAGCAACCATTTTGCAAGCCAAATGAGATGAACAAAATGAAGCACAAAATGAATCTCTCAATTTTTCTCTCCTCCTCATCAAGTGGCCGGCCATTTCAATAATGAAATGGTGGAGGGAAAGAATGGATATATATGATGAAGGGAGGTGAGTGTAGGAGTGAAGAAGGGGGTGACCACATCAAGGGACAAACAAGCATGCTTCACTTTAATCAAACCATACCTTCATCAAATCACATAAATGCAAGCATGGTGCAATAGATAACAATCCTATCATAATCAAGACAAGTGCAAGAAACCCCCTCCACAAAGATTATTTGCACAATTGCAAATAACCCCCTCCATCGGAAAAGTCCGGCCGGGAAAGAACAAAGGAAAACCGGCCGGAACGGAATGCAAACTGGCAACTCCAGAAAACTGGTCCCGTAATTAATTACAGGAAAACCCCGACACTGTGCATACACACCCACATCTGTATTCCGTCCGGATACAAATGCAAAGAGACAAAATCTACACTGTACTAAACTAGGACCGGCTTAAACCAAAGCCGGCTAGTAATATCCGTTCGATCCTGATCCGTGCAATACTGCACGTATCTGATCGAACCCTGCCATATAACTATACGGCAACTAGTACAAACCGTCCGATCCTGATCCGTGCAATACCGCACGTATCTGATCGGACCCTGCCATATCTCCATACGGCCTCTACAGCGTTTCGCCCGAAAACTGAGTAACTGAAAGTGTGGTAGACTCTAAAGACTCATCAATACTATGGCTGTGGATTTAACCACTAGCACGTCAGAGGTATAAGCCAATACGTAACGGGCCACCAGCTATTGACTAAAAGGGACGTCGATGAGCGAACTCATCCTGACACCCTACTGAGCCTGTCAGTGACAATATCCGTACAGTCCGGTCCGTTCGTCTATGAGCATCGCATGGCGGGCCTAGGGGGTTGGTAAAAGTCAGACCCCCAAAAGCGGTACAAGTCGTGTCGGAGTGTAGCCCAGAACACCCTGAGATACTACTGGAATACCTACCAGTAAATCTCCTGCCTTGGCCAAGGACTTCGTGTAATGGCTCTCCTAGACACAGCGCGACCTCACCCCCAATACCGGGAGAGACGAAACCCCCGAAGATCCGCTCACTGCCTCCATGTGGCTCGGGACTGTACCCAACTAAAACCTGTTTGCACGACTCCTTTGAGCCGTGGTAGGGTAGTAATCAAAGCACAGTGGGAACTCACACGAGACAAATGACGATCCCCAGGTCGATGAACTAACCTGTACACATGTCACCTGGGAACTGCTATCTGACGTCAGGTATAAGACCAACTAGCATGTTCCCGGCGAGTCCTGTCCGGTGTACTCATAACCCAATGAGCACCTGTATACATCTTAGGTGATCCAACTGACACCAGTGGCTTGTGAGACCGGCCACCGCCCCTCGTCGGGGTCTCGACTGTATACACTAGTCTACTCTGGAGAATCGATGCCCTGTCTCGAAACTCCCACGACTAGGGACCTTTTAAGGATGTGCTTGTAGACTCCAGCTCTCACTTATATGATCGCCCTCATACTGCCGGTAGTCAAGCAAGAATCCCAGGGGCTCTATCAACGTGCAATAGCGACATGTCATGTCACCTAAAGCAGTACACGATGATAAAGGTAAACCTGATAGCATACTATCATCTCGAGTAAGACTGTTCTACCGGGATAGGTCCTCCCTCAATCATTGCAATCACGTGCCTGTGATCCAATAATTGACTCTGAGGGCACTATCTCCAACAATCTCCCACTTGCACTCAAGGCTAATTATTGCGATGTCGCATACTCACAGCCCGTGTGATACCGAACACCCAACTTCTCTACTAGTCAGTCGCACAAAACCTGTTTGCGAAACTATTGCGTTCGAGGAATAGCCTCAGTGAGTGGATCCGCTCTGAAGTTTCTTTCTATATCTCTCTATATCTCAAGTTCGCGGAGAATGCCATCTCCCGAAATGAGCAATACCTGTCTTAGAGTGTCTGGATGTCTGATGGGACCGAGTTCATAAATGAACTCCAAATCCAAACTTCTTAGACTGTATCGTCAACTGAACTTAATCAGTATCCTGCGCCAAGCCTCCCTCAGTATTGCCTTGGACCACCTGTCCAAAATACTGCCCCTCGTCAGAGGGAAAACTATAACTCTGACAACCTCCTTGTCGTCCAGGTCACCTTGGAAGCCTGGAATGATAACTGTCTCCTGAATGAGGCTGTCGTTATCATATCCCTAGAACATTCACTTATGTTCCAAAACTGCTTCCGACTGTTTCTCCAGGATTGGATCAATATCAACTTATTGCATCTAGTGCAAGAACAACATCTGGTGTGGTACTTGACATCTCATGAATGACTCAATTGCCTAAGCAAGTGATCTGCCAATCATGTACATCCCTCTCCCCTTTAGTCTGTAAGACACCTTTGGAGAGGGTGACTCCATCACCTACAGGTACACTACCGTGCCAGGAGTCGTCCATTCTAAATACTCTTAGAATGCTGTCAAAGTACCCTGATTGGGAAACCACCCAAATCTAGATCCAAAACCATAGATCTAGTAACCAGTATGTCTGATATTGTGTCCAAGTTCCTTGTGGAGAAACCAATGTGTGACGACCAAAGAATAACCGATTGTAGTATAGGAGTTTCTTTTCCTACTTTGTGTATGTCATCCAAAACCCGGATATCACACCCTACTACCTTCTCAACAGATACATCCCCTATTCTGATGACGTCAAACCCATGACTGTCACATCAGAATTAGATGATCTATCTCCGCTATATCTGCTTTAGTCTATAAACAGACATAAGCCTGATGTCCACCAATGCTTCCGCTGCTCCCACTGACTACGACAACCCTCTGGCAGAGTCATATAGACGTGCACTTCTAAAGCTAGTTTAGAACGACGCTATACTCATCCTCCTGCCGGGTCTCGCAGCCTGGAACAACAATGGCAAGTGTAGGTAAACAAGAACTTCCCTGTCACCGTCCTTGAGGCTACCGGAGTACCTCTCGGGTGCCTGAAGTTACCACCTTTTCTGCGGAGTGGCCAATGGAATGTCAAATCAGATTGAATCTTTAGGTTCCTTATCAAATCTCCAGTAATCGTTTGCGGTTCTGGAATCGTTTCCAGTTCTACCATACTCCCACTACTGTTTTCTGAAAAATAACCATTTCTTTTAAAATGTGGCGAGTTAAGAACAATATCACTATTGATCTTCCAGATGGTAGAAAGTCAACCCTCGTCATAGCCTGGGTCAACCCACAAACAGCCATTACAGAAACGTGCCTTGAGTTATCCAGAGTCTGGTTTTAATCATAAGCCGGACAACTCCCCGTACCTTAACAATGTTAAGATATGAACTGTACTATATCCAATATAGAACCAGAGGCACTGATTTAATTGAACCAGATTCAAATCATGCAGCTGTCCCCAGCGCATGTCAACTAAATGGAAGGAGGCCGACCAGCGTTACTCAACTTAGGAATACTTCCAATTATGAGTAATCTGAAAGAGAAGCAAGATCTCTTTATCATTACTATCAACTGAATACCATACACAAGTATCTACATCTTCGATCTCTTTGAAGAATCCCGATACTTGCGACACCTGGTTCTCCACTCTATTCAAATACCAATAACTTCTCCAAATTCGGACCCTGTGTTTCCACGAAACACCTGTCTAAAAACTAGAGAAGTCATAAGTAAACTGAATGTAGTACGAGGACCAACCCCTCTGTCCTGATGGACCCTGGACAACATACAATACTCTGTATAAGTCCCTTGAGTCTGATAACTCATTCACTATGTGCCGTAGGTTGAAAACTGTACTTATGGTTAAGAAGAATTACACCGCTGTTTAATGCTCCTTACCTAACCATCCACTGATATAGGTAAATGTCATCGACATAATATCAAAAGGTATATCTCACTCTATGAAAATAGACGTACAGATATATCAATTTGAAATTGGTGCATAAAAACGGATATTCAAAACCAAATATTTGCCGACCGGCAAACAGCCCAGGTGATCTCCTCAAATATCACTGATTACAACGAATCCCGATAAAATGAGGATAATCACCTAATTCCCAATAACTTACTCCCACTCATCATCTGTAAAACTATACAGATGTGAGAATCAAACTTGGTAAATACATACCCTGGAGTAAGTATCTAATCGGGAAATCAGTTTTCCTTTAACATTACACAGTGAAACTGAAACATTGAAATGTTCCGATGGGGTATTCTGGTATTCCTAGTAATGCCTCTTCCTGATTCACGACTGTAACCGTATAGTTCTTTGCCATCTCTCCAAATCCCTTCATATGTCTTTAGTCATTACCTTCCGCACACCCCTTTAGGCCAATTGGTTTTCTTCCTTCCCTACCGTTCGGCACCAGCCTATGGTTTGGAAGAAGACTATCCAATAAGCATAAAGGGTGTACTGTCCTAATCCTAGGAGCACTCGCAACGCGAGAGAAGGTGAAGATAAAAGACACCTGAATGTACTTTATTCCTATTTCTCCTGGACCAGAATCCATCCCCGAACTGGAACAAGTTCCATTCGAGTTCGTATATAACCATACGATGGAGTATCCAAATAAACTGTGGATCTTCGTAGTGATACGGAGTGCCCTGGAGAAATACAAAGGTGATGTGGGAGTGGTAACGAAATATTTGGTTTGGTCGTGAATATCTGTTGCAATTTACTTTGCCCTTTTACTAATCCCTTGCTTTGTCTGAACTTAATACCTTCTGCACACCATCGTTATGCTAATTGGTTTTCTTCATTCCCTACCGGTCGGCACCAGCCTAAGGTTTGGAAGAAGACAATCCAATTTGCGTAATAGGTGTACTACCCCTAAACCAAGGAGTACTCGTAACCTGAGAGAGGGTAAAAGGAAAAGACAACTGAATAATCCTATCCGTTTTCTCCAGAACCGGAAACCATCCTCGAATCCCTTCGAGTTCGTATCTAACCATACGATGGTTTTGTCCAATGGAAGTGGACGTTCGTAGTAATACGGGGTGTCCTGGAGAAAAGGGTAAAAGTAGGAGTGGCAATGAGGTCTGCAATTCTGACAATCCAAAAGCCTGTGTTAAGAAGCTTCGGTCAACTTGGTCACTGAGTCAAAGTCTTAGGGTCGGGTCAATGGTCGCTGCCAAAGAGAGAGAGAAAAGAAACACTCAGCGTGCACTCTAACCTAGATCAGAATGGTTACCAATTTATCTAATCTGGAAACCTCCCACTGTACCTCAAATTCTCCTCCAAACCAGAAAGAAGAATTAGTCGGGATCACCCGAGGAGTAAACTAACTCATCAGTGGGAATCGGGATCCAACTCTCATCGCATGATAACGTGACGGAATCCGCTCACGGTATCACACTCCAGAAGGTATGCGCATATCTGGCAAGTTTCAGTTCTTTTGAAACTCCCGATGTAATTTCTGCCCCATGCTCTTATGACCTTGGCGTGAGGTCAAAATATCATAAGTCACATGTCAAGTTCTGCCCGTCATTATCCAGGTTAATCTGAACCCACCCGTACATACCCTTGACGTAGGCCAAAATAGTAGTACGACTGTCCCAAACCAACGCATCTATCTATGCAACAGATAAATACCCGGCAGCTACCAATCACTATGCCTTGGCGTGAGGTCAAAATACATAGCTTGAATACTACCGAATATTTAACTGAAATGACGGAGGGCTACGAATGGTTTCTGGCGAAAACCTTTAACGTAATGAACTTGATATCGTCGAAGGAACTGATAGGTTTTTGAAAATATAGTGACGAAAACCGTTGCTAAAGAGGTCACTCCCGGTGAAGGGATCTCGGCTCTTTCCCCGTAGAATGAGGTGCAGGATATTCCAACTGAATACCACGGTGCAAAGCAAAAGTAATCGGCTATAGTGAAGTTAATGCCCTGACGCAAACTTATTGTCCAAGGGGTCACTCCCGGTGAAGGGATCTCGGCCCTTGCCTCGTCGACTGAGGAGCAGGATATTCTAAATGAATACCGCGATGCAAAACAAAAGTGAACGTCCTTGCAATAACAGCTTTTTGAAAAGTGTTCCAACAACATCAGATTAGGTTTGTTTTTAACTTTGCATTGATCCGAATCAATGCAGTCCCATCAATTGATCACACCACAAAGAACGAAAATATACTGATGTACGTATATGCCATCCGCATTCGCCACTGGGTCCCGTCATTACCCGTTAGGTTAGCTAACTAACGACAGAGCGGGGACTGGACTAGCGCGGATGTAAAACATATACAACATCTACTAATATATATACCAATATATTATATTTCGCTCAAGGCGTGAATAAAATGCAACATCACAGAAATGTACAGTATCACAGAACAATACAGATATCTGGGATCCCCGGGTTTCACAGAGCCACTACTGAAACCCGACGTTCCCCTGGTCGTGTGGATAGCCTGTGCAATGAAAACCTAGACCCCTACGGGCGCGGCAAGTCACCCGCCAAAGCCTGAAGCGAGGCAGCCCCCTCCAGCGCCGTGAATGGACCACCCAGCACTTCACGGAATCCGGTAACTTGGGCACCCCTCCTGGGTCAACCTGTACCCCCTACGAGTGCGGCGAATAGCCCGCCAATTCCAGACTGAAGCCCCTCCGTCTCAATGCCCTGAGATGCGGGCCCGTTGCCTTCTAGAACCCGGCTATCCGTGCACCCCTCCGCGGGGTAACCCTAGTACAGAAAGTAAAATATACATACACCGGGTACATCGACCGCAACCAGGTCGTGCCCCAAAAGAATAATACAAACAGGCAGTGACGGCAGTCCACATGTCGGACGCTCGCCCCGCAATATCAAATGTACATAATACAACAACACTGTACTAGTATTGCATCCAGGCTATCCCCACCGACCGATCCGCAACATCACAGCAAATACATAGAACATCAACGTGAAAATCACGTTCGCAAATCCGTCTAACCGGGCTATAGCAGTTAGACCGGATTTACCGATCGAGTGACATTCACGGTCGCAGATATAATGTAAATACTGTGAAAACTAACGTGTTTAAATTTCGATCGACAAAATATCAAGATGTGGGCCCCACGACTTACTGGTGAACAGTAACAAAATCTGGGCAAAAATGATATATATTAAAAACCCCAAAAACCCACATAGAATAACCTGACAAAATTTGGGAGCACGTGCTCCCCACGTGGCCGCGGTTGCGCGGCCAAACCATGGGTTTGGCCGCTCTTCCGCGGCAGCTTGGGGGGATCACGACCCCAAATTTTGTCGGGTGTCTTAAATGTTCCTGCTATGATTTTTAAGACATCCAGAAATAATTTTTGAGACCGTTTAAAAACAACAGAAACTGTCGGCTTGGATTTTTGTAGTTTTCAATTTCCGGTCGGATCGAAGTTTTAAACGCGTTAGCACAAGTTAGCATAGCAAAATGGTGAGGCTCTGATACCACTGTAAGTCTACGTTAGCGCCCCGGCAGTCTACAGACGCCAATTGCGGAATAAAACTTTTTAACTTGGCGCTATCGTATACTTTAACCCGGATCTGCCATTATTGCTAAACTAACAAACAGTAAAGAGTATAGAAATGTTGTACCGACTGATCCGAGTCCTCCGGTCTTCATCTCCACTCCGATCTCCTCGCGGGATCTCCGTCTGTCTCCTCCTCGTCGGAAAGGGCACCACATCGCCTGTAGCTTTTACGGGCTCCCACCTCAATACCGAGGCAACTCGGGCGCGAAGCTGGCGAATCGACGCGTCCAAGATTTGCTGTAGGAAGTGTAGTGTAGAGGCTACTTGTCTCTTTGGGGTTTGTTGCCTTTGGATGGAGGAATGAATGTTGAACTTTGGAGGGAAATGAAGCAACCATTTTGCAAGCCAAATGAGATGAACAAAATGAAGCACAAAATGAATCTCTCAATTTTTCTCTCCTCCTCATCAAGTGGCCGGCCATTTCAATAATGAAATGGTGGAGGGAAAGAATGGATATATATGATGAAGGGAGGTGAGTGTAGGAGTGAAGAAGGGGGTGACCACATCAAGGGACAAACAAGCATGCTTCACTTTAATCAAACCATACCTTCATCAAATCACATAAATGCAAGCATGGTGCAATAGATAACAATCCTATCATAATCAAGACAAGTGCAAGAAACCCCCTCCACAAAGATTATTTGCACAATTGCAAATAACCCCCTCCATCGGAAAAGTCCGGCCGGGAAAGAACAAAGGAAAACCGGCCGGAACGGAATGCAAACTGGCAACTCCAGAAAACTGGTCCCGTAATTAATTACAGGAAAACCCCGACACTGTGCATACACACCCACATCTGTATTCCGTCCGGATACAAATGCAAAGAGACAAAATCTACACTGTACTAAACTAGGACCGGCTTAAACCAAAGCCGGCTAGTAATATCCGTTCGATCCTGATCCGTGCAATACTGCACGTATCTGATCGAACCCTGCCATATAACTATACGGCAACTAGTACAAACCGTCCGATCCTGATCCGTGCAATACCGCACGTATCTGATCGGACCCTGCCATATCTCCATACGGCCTCTACAGCGTTTCGCCCGAAAACTGAGTAACTGAAAGTGTGGTAGACTCTAAAGACTCGTCAATACTATGGCTGTGGATTTAACCACTAGCACGTCAGAGGTATAAGCCAATACGTAACGGGCCACCAGCTATTGACTAAAAGGGACGTCGATGAGCGAACTCATCCTGACACCCTACTGAGCCTGTCAGTGACAATATCCGTACAGTCCGGTCCGTTCGTCTATGAGCATCGCATGGCGGGCCTAGGGGGTTGGTAAAAGTCAGACCCCCAAAAGCGGTACAAGTCGTGTCGGAGTGTAGCCCAGAACACCCTGAGATACTACTGGAATACCTACCAGTAAATCTCCTGCCTTGGCCAAGGACTTCGTGTAATGGCTCTCCTAGACACAGCGCGACCTCACCCCCAATACCGGGAGAGACGAAACCCCCGAAGATCCGCTCACTGCCTCCATGTGGCTCGGGACTGTACCCAACTAAAACCTGTTTGCACGACTCCTTTGAGCCGTGGTAGGGTAGTAATCAAAGCACAGTGGGAACTCACACGAGACAAATGACGATCCCCAGGTCGATGAACTAACCTGTACACATGTCACCTGGGAACTGCTATCTGACGTCAGGTATAAGACCAACTAGCATGTTCCCGGCGAGTCCTGTCCGGTGTACTCATAACCCAATGAGCACCTGTATACATCTTAGGTGATCCAACTGACACCAGTGGCTTGTGAGACCGGCCACCGCCCCTCGTCGGGGTCTCGACTGTATACACTAGTCTACTCTGGAGAATCGATGCCCTGTCTCGAAACTCCCACGACTAGGGACCTTTTAAGGATGTGCTTGTAGACTCCAGCTCTCACTTATATGATCGCCCTCATACTGCCGGTAGTCAAGCAAGAATCCCAGGGGCTCTATCAACGTGCAATAGCGACATGTCATGTCACCTAAAGCAGTACACGATGATAAAGGTAAACCTGATAGCATACTATCATCTCGAGTAAGACTGTTCTACCGGGATAGGTCCTCCCTCAATCATTGCAATCACGTGCCTGTGATCCAATAATTGACTCTGAGGGCACTATCTCCAACATACACTTTCCCTGTGGACGATTCGCACTTACTAACGCGCTACATTCGACACCGTTATTGATTGCGGTCAAATATTTTTGGTTGTGATTTCTTTATAATTTTCTCAAACATACACAATCGGAAATCGTATATCCAATCAATACTTACTCACTACACTTAGTAAGTATGCTACATCGGGTCTGGTACATAGCATAGCGTATATGAAAGAGCCTACTGCCGAAGCATAGGGTATCCCTTGCATGCGAGCTCTTTCTAAATCAGTCTTGGGAGATATCTCTTTAGAGAGAGTGAGTTCAGAGATTGTGGGTAAATTCCCACGCTTGGATTCTTCCATACTAAACCTTTTTAGTATGGTGTCAATGTACCTGGATTGGGATAATCCCAGTATCCTCTTAGATCTATCTCTATAGATCTTAATTCCTAAAATGCAGGAGGCATCACCTAGATCTTTTATTGAGAATCTATGTGATAAGAAGAGCTTGACCGAGTGCAGCATAGGAACATCATTTCCTATCAAGAGTATGTCATCCACGTACAATACGAGGAAGACAACCTTACTCTCTGCAACCTTCTTGTAGATACAAGGTTCATCTACGTTTTTGATGAAGTCAAACTCTTTGACTACTACATCAAAACAGATGTTCCAACTCTGGGATGCCTGTTTTAACCCGTAGATGGATTTAAGCAGCTTGCACACCTTTCCGCTACTCCCACTTTCTACGAAGCCCTCTGGCTGAGTCATGTACACGCACTCCTCTAAATCACCATTTAGAAGGGCGGTCTTAACATCCATCTGCCAGATTTCATAGTCATGGTATGCAGCAATGGCAAGTAGGATCCGGATGGACTTAAGCATAGCCACTGGAGAAAAGGTTTCGTCATAATCCACACCTGGTCGTTGACGAAAACCCTTTGCAACAAGTCTACCTTTGAAAGTCTCAACTTTTCCATCTACACCAAGTTTCTTCTTAAAGATCCATTTGCTTCCAATGGGTTTTACCCCTTCAGGAGCAACTTCCAAAGTCCATACTATGTTGGTGTACATGGATTCCATCTCAGATCGCATTGCATCCAGCCATTTCACAGAGTCTCCACTTGTGATGGCCTGCTCGAAGCTAGTCGGGTCATCATCTTCCATGATGCAATCCTCGCTCCCACCATCAATGAGAAAACTGTAGTATCTCTCAGGTGGATGAGGAACCCTACTAGATCGGCGGAGCGGCTGGGGTTCGTCAGGAACTACCGAATCCTCTGGTTCCACTAAATCTTCAGTTGCGGTTTGTGCTGCTGGAACTTCTTCCAGTTCTACTTCTTCACCACTAATTTCTTTTGCAAGAAATTCCTTTTCTAAAAAGGTGGCATGTTGAGCAACAAACACCTTTTTCTCCTCACCGTGGTAGAAAAAATATCCCATAAGAATTCTTTGGATATCCCACAAACTTGCAGAGAACTGATCGTGCCTCGAGTTTGTCCGGATTTTGCCTTTTGACATAGGCTGGACAACCCCATATCTTAACTCGTTTAAGATATGGTCTCTTCCTACTCCATATCTCATATGGTGTGGTAGGTACAGATTTAGATGGAACTTGATTCAATAGATATGCTGGTGTCTCAAGCGCATAACCCCAAAAGGAATTAGGCAACTCAGCAGTGCTCATCATAGAGCGCACCATATTTAATAAGGTGCGATTCCTCCATTCTGATATACTGTTATGCTGTGGTGTATAAGGAGGAGTAAGCTGAGAGAGAATCCTATTCTCTTTTAGATAGTCCAGAAACTCATTTCTCAAGTATTCTCCTCCTCGATCAGATCGAAGAATTTTAATACTTTTACCCGTTTGGTTCTCTACTTCGTGCTTATATTCTCTGAATTTCTCAAAAGCTTCAGAGTTGTGTTTCAACCGGAACACATGTCCGTATCTTGAGAGATTGTCAGTGAATGTAATGAAGTACAAGGAACCATTCCTGGTATGTGTAGACATGGGACCACATACATCACTATGTATCAGTCCCAAGAGTTCCTTAACTCTTTCTCCGTGTCCATTAAACGGAGTTTTGGTCATTTTGCCTTTGAGACATGACTGGCAAGTGTCATAAGATGAAAATTCGAACGGATTCAAATATCCATCCTTATGCAACTTAGCTAGTCATGCCGCATTGATATGACCTAGTCTACAATGCCACAAGAAAGATTCGTTCATTTCTGAACCCTTCCTCTTGTTTGTGTTTTGTACATTAAGGACTGTAGTTTGGTTTAGAACGTATATGCCATTATTTAACGAGCCTGATCCAATCAATTTTTGATTCAGGAAGATGTTCATAACATTATCCTGTACTACAAAATTATATCCTTCTTTACTCAATAAAGAAACTGATATAAGATTGCATATCAGGGTCGGAATGTAATAGCATTCGTTCAGAATCAATGTATTACTATTTAGTAACACAAGGTGATATTCGCCAACAGCTTTGACTGCAACATTTGCACCATTTCCTACTCTTATGGAATGATCACCCATTCCCAGTTCTCTACCTTTCCGTAGCCCATGTAACATATTACATATGTGGGATCCCGATCCGGTATCTAATACCCAGGACGTAGAGTGAACTGAGAAACAGTTCTCGATAACTAACACACCCGAAGATGATGCATCATCATGCTTATTCTTCATTTGGGCAGCATGAGAATCCGGATATTCGCCTAATTACTGCTCTGTCTTATAACGTTTATAAGAAAGAACGGGATCAACGTTCCCCTGCTCAGTATAACAAGCGGATTCGGTCAATACATCCAAATTATTATCTTGATTAAGGCCTGACATGGTCGCTACCTGGAGAGAGAGAGAGAAGAAAACACTTTAGCGTATGCTCTTGCAAGATTGGATTGGTTATTATCTTATCTAATCAGGATGTCTCCCACTATTTTTCATCAAATCTTCCTTCAAATCCTAAAAGGTAAGACTAGCCGGGATTAATTACACTTTACAAGTTCGCCAATCTTTTGGCTAGGCCAGTGTTGGTACTTTGAGGGAGGTTCCCCGTGCTTTCGCACGGACCTAATTAAAATAAATCTCGTTTTCCCAGAGGCATAACCCCGTTAACACCTTTCTAGACACCTACTTGATCGGCTAATTGTCATGTGTAAAACTCTCCCAGGAGTAACTCTTACTCGCAGTGGGTATCGGGATCCAACTATCTCATAGAAGGTATACAATCTCATTGCAAATTTCAACACTTGAAATTCCCGATAATGCTTTGCCCCTAGCGATCTATGACCTTGACAAGGTCCACAAACCATAAATCGCAAGTCAAGTTCAACCTGTCATTTGCCAATTGAATTAAACCCACCCGTACGACCCTTGACAAAGTCAACAAGGCCGTATGACTACCCTAATCCAACCACATCTCATGCTTTAACAGATAAACACTAATCAGCTACTGTACACTACGCCTTGAAAAGGTCAACAAACGCAGCACGAATACCAAGTAGGATTTATCTGAAATGACGGATGGCTACGACAGGTTTTTTCTGAAAACCTTTTGTCGTAACGAACTTGATATCATTGTAGAAACTAGTGATTTTGAAAAAGAGTGTTTTTGAGGCTTTTACTAGTTTCTCTAAAGAGGTCACTCCCGGTGAAGGGATGTCGGCTCTTTCCTTATCGAATAAGGTGCTGGATATTCTACAAGGAATACCGCTATGCAAAGCAAGAACTAGAGCTACCCTTTTTATAAATTTGATTCTATAACATCTTTTAGGTTTCTTTTTCTTTCATTAATCTCATTAATGAATCCCATCATTTATGCTTCCTAAGCATCACAGAAGAAACGAAAATACAACGTACGCTTATGCCATCCGCATTCTCCACAATGTTCCGTTATGCACCATTAGGTTACTTAACTAACAGCATATCGGGACGGGACTAGCGTAGGTGTAAGACATAAGCAATGTTTACTATATATCTCATATATAATAATAAAGCATTCATCTCAGGCAGTAATATGATCTCATCACAGTATATCAGCAGCAGAAGATAACATATGAAATATTGGATATACTAGGAGGTCCGTGTTTTATTTTAAGCCTGTATAAAACACGGATTCCACGGTCACGATGAATAGCCAAACCCACATCCCTAGACTCCTACGAGAGCGGCAAGCAACCCTACCAATTCTAAGGTTAGGAGACCCGGTCTCGACTTCTCGAGATGGCCTCCCACTGTACCCTAGAACCCGGTTACTTGTGCTCCCCACCTAGGTCTATCCTAATGCGGAAAAGTAAATAATATACAATGGTGACATCATCCTCAACCCGGAAGTGCCCCAATAAAAGAATATTACATACAATGAATTTTACATGAATGAAAATTAAAAACTCTCATCTCACATAAAACTCCCGTCTATTCAAAACACGACGATCCAATATAACATATCACAGCAACACATAACATCATATGTCATCAACGTAAGTAAATATGCGTATCCTAATTGTCGTTGATGTATAGCAACGAAACCGGCGATACACCACATATTACACTTACGGTCGCAGAAAAGAAAATGAAAAACCACAACAATTGGAATCGTAACTGCCCTTAGACAACATAAACCCGAGATATCACGTATCTAAGATTTCATGCCTAACAATATAAAGCTCACATTTAGGTCTCACCCATGAAAACACCTTTTCAAAATAGTCGGATAATTCAATAAGATTTCCGATTACACCCGAGACCGAAATGTTAGATTTATACGTAACAAACAAATTTATAGATTCTAATTATTGTATTACATTACAGAAAACTAGACGACGTTAAATAATTCGATCGAATCAACGAATTCCTAAAATTCCCAGAAAGCTTAACACTTAAGCAAAAATTAAAAATTCCCAGAAACATGCCCCGGTAGTTACGGACCAACAGCTGAAGGGCCCGACCCAAGCCTCTTAAGTGGCGCCGCGGATCCGCCGCCAAAACCAGGTTTTAGCCGCGGATCTGCGGTCACTTAGATGAGATAGGGTTTCGTTCTTCAGGTATGTCCATAGAATTCCCTGCATGATTTTCTAAATATTTTTAACATGGAAAAATCCAACTTTTTGAAAAATTTCCAGAGAGGGGGTCCAAAATGGTGTTTCGGGGTTCGATCGGACTTTTAACTTCGCCTACGCAACGCCTAATGCTCTAGCTAGGCTCTGATACCACTGTAAGGTTCTTAGGCATGAGAACAAGGTTCTACAAGGTATCAACCATGCAAAAATTAAATTTTTCAAGTGCCAAACAATCTAAGCAAGGATCTTTACTAGAGAATTAGGGTTAACATTGAACAAGTAAACAACTTTACTTCTAAGAGTTAGGGATTACAACCTTTGTAGTCTGTTCCTTCCTTTATAAGCTCCGAGTTGAGGTCCCTTCGCTGCGATCATCAAGTTCCCATACTCTTGAGAGGCTCCATGAAGTGAATGATGCATGCTTGCTAGTAATCTTCACAATCCAAGATGATCTACCTTGAGGAATTACAAACCCAAGCTCTCTTTTCACTAATTAGGTATTAGTGAAAAGAACACCCTAATCTAAGTGGCTAGAATAGATGGGGATGATGACGTAGGAATTTCTCTCTCTTTTGTTTTCTATTTCTCACTTTAATTCATCACAAATCTAAAAGCTAGAAAGCTTTTGTGAAGAGGAAGAAGAAGATGAATTGTGATGAATGAATTATGAATTATATTGTTGAGGTTAGAAATGTAACCAAGGGTTAAGCATATCATGCTTAACCTTTGTAGAGAATAAACCATAGGTTAGGGTTAGGGTAAGGTTTACAAATATCTTGATAAATATCTAAAGATGGTGGACCAAGTCAAAGTTCCATAAAGCTTCCTCAAAGCTCATCCAAAACTTAATCCATCATTAAGAATTAACCAAAATAATTAACCTAATCCCAACCCTAATCATGGTTTAACTCATAAACTTTAGTTGCATTTGTAACCCTAATATGTTACAATATTATATATCACATATATAATATATAATGTAACAAAAGAAAATAATACAATTAACATATATCACATATATATCAATGTATCATCAAGTGAGAAAAAGAATCATTTAAGTGATCTTATATTAGTTAATATAATGTAATATATCACATACATAATTATACATTAAATTATTAAATCAACACTTGATTTAATAACCCGGCTATATTACATATAACCGACTAATATAATATGTACCTTTTTATCGAATCAACACTTGATCCGATAACCCGGCTATATCTCATATACCCGGCCGATATCACATAACGCGAGAATCGAATACAGTATTACATACTCGTATTATTCTCGGTGCCGCACATATCACATATGTGCTCCTACTTCATTTTGCCTGAGCCAGGAAACCTCTGTGTAGGACTCTGAAGAATCGTCAATACGCCGGCAGTAGGTGATGATCACATCAAACACCCACAAGCTGCAAGCGGTCAGCTAAACGTAACAGCCACCCAGGTATTGAGCGATCAGAAGATCAACAAGCAAGCCTGTACACACTCCTGTGAATCCAATCAGTAACACTCCCGTACAGTCCGGTCTCTTCGTCTGATATGTTGCATATCTAGTCTAGGGGTGGTAAATGTCAGACCCCAGTAACCGATAAGTCGTGTTGACGTGAGGCTCATAACGGGTCGAGAAACTACTGATAACACTTACTAGTAAATCTCCATATCAACCCTGCCCAGGGACTTCCAGTTATAGCCAATCGAACACAGTACAACATCAACTCCCAATACCAGAAGAGACGAAACCCCTCCTATCGCTCATTGCCTCCATGTGATTCGGGACTGTACCCAAAAACCACCGTTTTGCACGTCCTCTTGAACGTGGTAAGGTGGAAATCAAAGCACAGTAGGAATCACACAAGACTCTATGACGATCTCGGGTCTACAGACTAACCTGTACCACTGTCACCAGAGAACTGCTATCTGACGATAGGTATAATACCATCTAGGAGTTCTCGGCGAGTCTGTTCAGTGTACCCAGTCTCCACTGAGCACCCGTACACCATCTTTGATGTCAAACACCAATGGATATGGGATCATCCATCGCCCATCAAATGGGTCAAGATGCGTATACGCTAGTCTACTCTGGAGTATCGATGCCCTGTCTCGATACACCCTCGACTAGGAACAGTTATAGGATGTACTCTTAGACTATCCTGGCCCCACTAGTATGATCTTCATCATAGTCCAAGTAGTCGAGTACATATCCTAAGGGCTTTATCAACATGTGAGACCAAGATAGTAAATCAATACAAAACAACATGTTAAGACAAAGTGAAACCAGATAGCATACTATCATATCGAGCAAGAAAGTCCTCTCTCTATATATCCAAGCATCCACTATAATATACATCATATGTACAACAATGGCCTCTAGGGCATATTCATAACTAACACTCCCTCAGCCGCATCATGAGCGACTTTTTGAGATGTTGGGTATGAGATACGCCAATAACTGGCCTTAGTGCAAGTGGGAGATTGTTGGATATATGTATGCCCTAGAGGCCATTATGTGATAGTGGATGTATTTTTACATGTATATATATTCAGGAGACTTTCTTGCTCGACATGATAGTATGCTATCTGGTTACTCTTTATCTGACATGTTCACTTGATCATGCTTTTATTCATTTATACATGTTGATAAAGCCCTGAGGATATTTGCTTGACTACTCTGATTGTGATGTACATCATACTAGTGGGACATGTGTAGTTTATAAGCATATCCTGAAATGTCCCTAGTCATGGGTTTATCGAGACGGGGCATCGATATTCCAGACTAGACTAGCGTATATGATAGTAGACCCAGATGATGGGCGATGGATATTCCCATATCCATTGATGTTTGACATCGAGATCGTATACGGGTGCTCAGTGGAGACTAGGTGCACTGGACGGACTCACCGATAACTCCTATATGGTATTATATCTATCATCGGATAAGCAGTTCTTAGGTGACACTGGTACAGATTAGTCTGTAGACCCGAGACCGTCATAGAGTCTCATGTGTTCTCCCACTGTGCTTTGATTTCCACCCTACCACGGCTCTGCTGAGTCGTGCAAACAAGTGGCTTTTGGGTACAGTCCCGAGACATGTGGAGGCAATGAGCGATAGGAGGGGTTTCGTCTCTCTCAGTATTGGGGGTTGATGTTGTGTTGTGCTCGATTGGCTATATTAGTAAGTCCCTGGCCAGGGCTGTTGAGATTTACTGATAAGTGTTATCAGTAGTTTCTCGATTTGTTATAGGCCATTCATCGGCATGACTTATTGAGTTATTGGGGTCGACGTTGCCATCCCCAGACTTGATATGAGCATATCTGACGAAGAGACCAGACTGTACGGTAAGTATTACCGGTTGGCTCGACAGGAGTTCTGACAGGTTCTCTTGTTTTTCTTCTGCTCGCTCAATACCCGGGTGGCCGTTACGTTTAGCTGACCGCTTGCGGCTTGTGGGTGTTTGATATGATCATCGCCTACTGCCGGCGTATTGACGAGTCTTAGAGTCCCACAAAGGGGTTACTTAGCTCAGGAGAAACGATGTGGGGTGCATATGGTGATACCGCATTATAATCTGGCGTTTTCTTTTGGTCGGGTCATATGTGATATGACCGGTATATTAAATCAATTGTTGATTTAATATTAATGACCATTAGTCTTTTCACTTATAACCTTTTCTTTATTTATTTAGTGTATGCATGAATGTATGTACATATGATGATATAAATGCACACATGCATACATACTTGTGTCAAGGTTGATGATACATTGGAGTTGGCTATGCAAGACTCATATGGTTTGGATATTTATTTATTTTGATTATTGATTAAAGAATTAATTAGGATTATATCATGGTTGCTTTGTTTCTATACACTTCCATTGTTGACTTTGACTTAAACCATGGTTTAATCTCTACACTTAACCATGATTTAATCTCTACACTTATTCTTTAACCAAATAACAAAATATCTAGATATTCTTTAACCTTGGCTATGAGTGAGTGTGACCCTCTCTCATATATTCATTATTCATTTTATTATTGGCATAACAATTATCTTGAGCTTGCTTAGCCTTCTCCTTCTTCTTCCTCCTCAAAAGCTTACTACCTCCATCAAAGTGAGTTAAGGAGATAAAAAGAAAAGATTTTTAAGTGGGATCCAAACCCACATCACCAATCTACACTAGTTTAGCCCACTAGTTTATGTTATTTTGCATCACTTCTACTTTGTTCTAGTGAAGCAAGGAGCTTGAGCCAAGGTGCTCCGCGATGGATCGTCGTGGACAACGAAGGACTCAAGCGGACCTGTCCAAACACCGAGTTGATCCAAGGAGTCTCAAACGGGATATCTACAAAGGTTTTATTTCTCATCTATTAGTATTAGACTCTTCTATTTAGTATGTGATACTATATTTGTTACTTTAAATTTCTAGTTTTGATCCTAAGTTAGTTTGCTTAGCACCCTAAAAAATTAAATTGTAGCATGTTTGATGCTAGATAAACCCTTGTGTGGTGCTATGTAAACCCAACAGGTGTAAATGATAGGACTGCATTACATTAATCCAAAGAAAACAAACTAAAGCTGAATCGTCGGAAATTTTTTAAAACCATTCGGTTATTTTAAAACAGGAGACTTTTAAATGCGAAGCTTAAACCACTCCTTTTAAAAGCTATCAGGTTCGTTCGATTATATCAAGTTCACTACGTTCACGGTTTCGCCAAAACCATTCGTAGCCCTCCGTCATTTCAGTTGAATATTTAGTAGTATTCAAGTTATGTATTTTGACATTCGCCAAGGCATAGTGTTTGGTAACTACTGGATATTCATCTGTAGCATAGATAGATACGTTGGTTCGGGACAGTCATACTACTATTTTGGCCTTCGTTAAGAGTATGTACGAGTGGGTTCAAATTAACCTGGACAATGACAGGTGGAAATTGACATGTGACTTATGATATGTTGGCCTTCGTCAAGGTCATAAGAGCATGGGGCAAAAATCCACATCGAGAGTTTCTAAGGAAATTGAAACTTGCTAGTGCTGCATACCATTGGAGTGTGATAATGTTGGTAGGATTCCTTCAGGATTAACACACAATAATATTGTTGGGTCCACGTTACCCACCCCGGTCATTTCGGGGAGGCGGAATAGGTAAAACGAAAATTTTTCCTAACTAGGCAACATGGACCGTTCAAAGAGGATCGTTGCTAAGCAAGAACTAACAAATATTCTACAAGTTCTAACTACTATGTAGAATGGTTATACCTTGGTCTTGAAATCCTTCTCTTCTTGTTGTTGCTCTTCCTCTTGCTTGCTCCTTGTAGTCGCTTGAACGGATCCTCCTTGTCGTCTCCTCTTTGCCATAGATGGATCCACCCGAGGGTCTCGAAATTGAGCTCCAATCTCAACCTAGAGATGACTAAGGTTTTTGGTTTGCTAAACCTAATACCTTAGATTGAGTAGAGATGAATGATGGTGGTTTTGTCTCAACGGTTCATGATTTCCAACTCATGGAACACTTGAACCTTGAGAGAGGAAGAGGGAGAGCTTTTTTCATGAGAGAGAAAGAAGATGATAGAATGAGCTCTCATAATGCAACCATCCTCACAAAAGTGAGAATAATGATAATAATAATAATAATTAAGTATGGTGATGGTTAGCTTCAATGACCATTATAATTTCATGCAATTATTTCATTTTGTAAACAACAAGCAAGCAAAAGTCAAACCCATGAAATGATAGCTATGAAATGATGATGGTCAACAAGTCCAAAATGGTCAACCGGTCAATAAAGTCAACAAGTCAACAAAAGTCGAACTTTCAACTCAACCATGACACACTAATACTTAATTAATATTATTAGTCATATATCATATTCTCATTAGGGTTAAGAGAAAAGTCAACGGTCAACAAGTCAACCAAAACCAAATAGTCAACAACCCTAATGAGAATGCACTGCCTCTGCCTCTGTCAACTGTGCATACACACCCGCATCCGTGCTCCAAGGAACATGAATACACTGAGACAAAACCAATCCCAAAACAATTACTAGGATCTGGCTTAAACCAAAGCCCACTAGCAACTACTGTCCGGGCACCAAACGTGCACAAGTGCGCGGATGTGAACGAACTCCGTCGCAAAAGCATGCAACCTCTACTCTGTTTTGCCCAAAGGCGAGTAACCCTTTGTGTGGGACTCTAAAGGCTCGACACTACGCTGGCAGTGGGTTTAACCACAGGCCGCAAGCGGTACTAGCTGTACGTAACGGTCCCCAGGTAGATGCCGATAAGAAGACTGATGAGGTGAACCAATCGAACTCCTACTGAGCCTGAATGTGACAATCTCCGTACAATCCGGTCTGTTCGTCTGAAAATATCGCATGGCGGGCCTAGGGGGCGGTAAACGTCAGTCCCCTAATAGCGGTAAAAGTCATGTCGGAGTGTAGCCTAAAACACCCTGAGAATCTACTGGAAAACCTTCCAGCAATTCTCGCTTGCCCTGGCCAGGGACGACAATGTGTAATGGCTCTCCTAGACACAGCGCGATATCAACTCCCAATACCGGGAGAGACGAATCTGTTAGTTATATGTATGCCCTAGAGGCTATTACTGTACATTGGATGTATATTGTAATAGATGCTGGGACATATATAGGTAGGACTTTCTTGCTCGACATGATAGTACGCTATCTGGTTGCTCTTTATCTTAACGTGTATACTTTCTGTCTCTCTGATTACATGTTGATAAAGCCCTTAGGATGTATACCCGACTTCCAGGACTATGATGCAGATCATACTAGTGGGGCCTGGGTAGTCAATGAGTACATCCTTCATTGTTCCTAGTCGTGGGAATATCGAGACGGGGCATCGATATTCCAGAGTAGACTAGCGTGTATCTTCTCGACCCATGTGATGGGCGATGGATGATCCCATGTCCATTGGTGTTTGACATCAGAGATAGTATACGGGTGCTCAGTGGAGACTAGGTACACTGAACGGACTCGCCGAGAACTCCCAGATGGTATTATACCTCACGTCAGATGGCAGTTCTCTGGTGACACTGGTACAGCTTAGTCTGTTGACCCGAGATCGTCATAGAGTCTTGTGTGTCTCCCACTGTGCTTTGATTTCCACCCTACCACGGCTCTACTGAGTCGTGCAAACAGGTGGTTTTTGGGTACAGTCCCGATTCACATGGAGGCAATGAACGATAGGAGGGGATTCGTCTCTCCCGGTATTGGGGGTTGATGTTGTGCTATGCTCGACTGGCCATAACAGGAAATCCCTGGCCAGGGTTGCAGTGATATACTGGTAAGAGTTATCAGTAGTTTCACGAATGTTATGGACCCTACGTCGGCATGACTTATCGAGCTACTGGGGTCTGACGTTTACCACCCCTAGGCGAGATATGCGACATATCAGACGAACAGACCGGACTGTACGGTAAGTGTTACTGGTTGGATTCACAGGAGTGTGAGCGGGCTTGCTCGTCGATCTTCTGATCGCTCAATGCCCGGGTGGCCGTTACGTTTAGCAGACCGCTTGCGGCTTGTGGGTGTTTGATATGATCATCATCTGCTGCCGGCGTATTGACGAGTCTTTAGAGTCCTACACAGAGGTTTCCTGGCTCAAGCGAAACGAAATAGGAGCGCATATGAGATATGTGCGGGACCGAGAATAATGCGTGTATGTGATACCGTATTTCATTCTCGCGATGAATGTGTCGAATGGTTGTATGCGATATAACCTAGTTATCGAATCAAGGATTGATTCGATAAGCCGATACATTGGATACTAGCCGGTTATATGCGATATGACCGGATCATTGAATCAAGTGTTAATTTAATGATTTAATTTATAATTATATATTTGATATATTACTTTGCATTAACTGGTATTGGTTCACTTTAAATGGATTTTCTCACTTGAATTGTGCAAGTTATATATGTGATATATTTTTGTGCACATGATTGTATCATGTTTGATGATACATGCATACTTAGTTAAGTGTATGATTAAACCATGGTTGTGTAATGGTTAGGGTTTTGTATTTATTAACTATTTCTTTATTTATTCATTCTTCATTTGGAATGAAAATAAAATGGTTGATTGTTTTGTTGCTTTCTTTGAAGCTTCAAGAAGCTTTGACCATTTTGTCTTCATCTACAAAACCTAACCATTCACTAACCCTAGTTGATTCTCTACAATTAACCAAGGGTAAGATTATGATAAGTATTCATATTTTTATCTATTTTAAATATACTTATCATATCATCTTCTTCTTCTTCATCTTCTTCTTACATGAAGAAAAAGCTTGCCTCTTCAATGGCAACTAGTGAAATCAAGTGAGAAATCCAATTCTAAAGTCTACCCACTTCCTATTTCTTCATCCTCTACCTCTTGCCAAGTTGTATAGGGTGTTTACTTCACAAGTTTTCAAAGCTTGGTGAAGTTGGAGCTTGTTCTTGTGATGCCTCGACGTAGATCATCTTCGGCATCGAACCGACGATCAAGCCCGCCTATTCTTCGATGATGCCAATGCTAGAGTCAAGGGTTCGATTTGGACAGCGGAGGGAGATCATCGCGGAGCTTAGGAAGTGGTGGACCGGATCTACAAAGGTTGTAATCACTTTCCCTTAGCATTTAATTCGATTACATGCTTCCTTCGCCTATATATCTAGTTAACGATCCGTATTAGGGTTTGTAGGCACAAGGAATTTTTTGATTTGTGCATGTTTGATCACTTGTGAGACTTCATTAGTGTGCCTAGGAACCCTACAGTGGTATCAGAGACTAGCTAGAGCCTTAGGCGAAGTCTAGACGGAATTAGAACTCCGATCGAATCAAAACCCAAACCCTAATATTGCTCTCTGGACTTTTTCTGAAATCGTGGTTTTTTCGAAATTAAAAATATGCAGAAAATACAACAGGGAATTATAAGAATTACGATGCAAAATTTTTTCAATGATACCTCTTGGCTAGTCATTTGATCGCACGCTTTTGGCGTGTCGGATGTTCAAAGAATTTAAGTGTAACCGCGATCAGGACGGTGTTGCTTTGCAGCTAGCCGGTTGAGCACGGGTCGGTCCACAGGGAGATGGTGTTATCTTACCTTCTTGTTTTAGACGAGTCAATAAAGAATCTGTATGTTTGTTTGATCTAACCTATGTGTTTATCTGCAAGTATAAAGTTGTTAAGAAAAGATACGAGATTGTAAGCTAAGAAATCCGTACTCAAAACCTTTGAGCCGAGTCTTGACCAATTGAAGCTAAGCAATCGGCAACAACGTGGATTAGGGGATTTAAGCGCGGTATTCGTGGAATCCGGCTTATTTACCCTTGTCCTTCCGTTCTTGTCTCTTGCTTTCGCCTCCGGCCAAACCGAACGCAACCGGCCGTGGTTAGGAATCACCGTTACCTTGTCAGGGTACGGTGCCTAACGGAGCGCTTGCGTATGGTTTGGGCGAAGTTCAAATGGAAAATAACGGGAAAAGGAATTGGCAAAGAAACGTTAACTTACAATACCGTATTAATTCTTAACAACGACGATAATTACAACATTCACAAAATAAACAAAAGAGAACAAAAAGAAAAGAACAAAGAAAAGAAAAGATACAAGTATTAAAGTGCATGAATAAAATTGCAAGTAATAAAAGCAAGAATGAAAAATGCAAGTAATAAATAAGCAAATAAAAAGAACACGGAAGTAGAACCCAAGCCAAGCATGTGCTCAATAGCCAACCCTTAAACTTGCAAGCTCAATGAAGAGGTTGCAAGATCAAGGGAAGGGTAGAGAACGCATGTGAAGTGAAGAACTAGTCCCGTGAGAAAATACGACCCTTGAGATCAATAACTAACCCTTACCCATTCAAGCTCAATGAAGAGGTTGAATGAGCAAGAGAAAGCAAGAATCTCAAGGGGGAGCAAACTAACAAGAAAGATAAAAAACCCTCAACTTCATTAATCTTCCACTCAAAAAGCTCTCACTACAATTTTAATGGAGAAAGAATGAAGAAGAGGAAGAAGAAGAACAAAATTACAAAAAAGAGGCTAAAGAAAAGCTCTCTTGGTTTGGCTCAGATCTGCTGTATTTATAGGCAGGAGAATGGAGTTCTAGGGCAACCAGCAGACACAATATGAAGTACCCAAACTACCCAGAAAAAACGACAAGGAGTGGGCCCCACCTAGCCGCGGATGCGCGGCCAATACCCCCTATTGGCCGCTCATCCGCGGCCGTACTGGTGAATTGGGTGGTCAAATTTGGTGGCTCTTTCTGGTTTGTCTTTTCCTCGTGTTTGCAATCTTCATATTGCACAGAAGTCTTCAGAATATTTGCAGATTTCAAAGTCCAAGATTACATTATCTTTTCTTTACTTTTGACTTTATCTCCCTCGAGCTCCGCGCACCCATTGATTCTTGTGCAGCCCACCTCGTGCTCTGTGCTTGTCCCAGACATGAATGACTACTGTCACATGTCTTGTATCGGGAACCGGTACTCGGCACTTGGACGGATATGGATGACCGGAACCCGGCTTTTATTTGCTGTCGACAGATGTTCTGCATTTGGCGTAACTGTGGAGATTTTGTCTTGATTTACAATATTTGGACTGGAAACCTGTATTCTGTAAACATGTAACAAACACGGATTAAAAGTACCTACCTATAAACACACGAGCGTAAGAATGGGCGGTATAAAATGCAATATTCTGATATGAACAAATACCCCCAAACTTAACTTTTGCTCGTCCCGAGCAAAACCAATTATTCAAAAAATAAAATGATAACCGCACTTTCGCAGGGAACGCGATTGCACTGAGCACGTGCAACAAGCCGTTAAACCTCTAGGTGTCCCTAGTAGGAGGAGTGTTGTCTCCTGAGGGTTTTCAGCGGATACTACCCACAAAATCCCGTCAAGCTAGTTTATAAAAATAACTAAGATTTAAGCCCCTAAAGTTTTGTTTTAGAAAATAACAATTCTATAATCCTAAGTCTAGACCATCGAACCTTTATTTTTCACACCTCGCTTCTTATTCAACTACAGATTTTATATGTCTTTACGTGCAGTGCAAATAGTGTCGTTAAGTTCCCAAAAGGTCGAATAAAGTAATTATGTCACACAATAAAGCCCAGATAACAATTTTAAAAGGATCACATAAGTTTTATAGAGAGTTAAGCATTTTTCAAGTTTCGTTTTCCAGTAAGGTTTCAACTTCAGAATTTCTATCTTCCTTAACAGGAAACTAAGTCGTATTTTTCACTCCACCTTATTCTTGTTTTCATTTCATACACACCTCTGTGAATGTGCAATAGTCTGTATCATAGAGTAAAACCTTCATATCTCCGTTAAAATTTTTATAAAAGCCTGTCTTTTATCAAGATTATTCTCACACAAAGAACCGTTAGGAATTTTAACTCGGAGAGAACACTTGCTTGACTTTGTTTTTAAAACTGGACTTTCTAGGCTTCTTAGCGAGCTTTGGGCCAATGCACCCAAACCAGTTGGTTTTAGGGCATTAGGTGTAGAAACACCCCAGCGGACTTAATTACTCAAGTTACCTAGGTCCAAAAACAAAAGACAGTTTGGCGTGAAAATCATGATGATTCAATACGAACGGAGATATAACCGGTAGTTCAATTATTTTTTTGGATAAAAGACGTGTTTAGTGGGTTCGGTGTGTAATCATTCCAATCAAGTTTCAGATGGGTTATTTTTCAGACTTAGTTCCAATTAAGGCATCAATAACATTCCTTCATATTCACTCACTTCATAAACTATTCTTGATATATTACTTATTTCAGAACAAACCTATTTGATCCTCAGAAAATCATTTATCTTATTTAAAAGTTTTTAAACATAAAAGACTTGTCATCTAATTTCCAAGACTCACAACACGTGTAGTGTGATGTAAAGACGTATATCAGCTATAGTTAACTTCAAAGGAGAGTTATCTTTCAGGTTTTCAAAATCTAAACATAAGATTTAGTTAATCCTATTTTTTCAAACAAAAACCGTCGAATGTTGAATCAGAGTTTTTCCACAAGCTAACTTGACAAAAAGTTTTTATATTTTTAGAAAATTTTCAGATTTTTATGGATTTTATGGATTTAATATGCAGATGCAAAATATACATATGAATGCGAAGGAAGAAAGCTTACCGAGCACACCCCCAAACTTAAACTTGACAGTGCCCTCACTGTCAGGCTATACCAAGAGGGTTAAAATTGCCGGCGCTTCCTAGAAAAAAATTATATACAAAACAAAAAGGAAAACAAAAATATATACAAAAAGTGTCCCCCCCAAACTTAAGTAAAACAGTGTTTCCACTGTTAAGCGTTGAAATTCAGGATTTAGGGGGGGAAGAACAGTGTCCATCTATACAAGGCCTTACACAGGCCAAAAGTTAACACCAACCATTCAAAGATTTTATCATGGTAAAGCAGTGGTTGGTGAAAGAAGGTGAAGAGGAAAGAGATGGAAAATACGCGAGACCGCTTGTGGAGAGAAGTGGAATGCGGTCTCGGTAGATGAGAAGAAGAAGAATGGCGGAAGGGAAAAAGAAGTGGAGTACGAACTTGAGGGTGCAAATGGAGTAAATAGATTAGCACAATTTGTGATGAGTGATGTGTAAAAAGCGATTGTGCTAATATATTTACCCGTCGAGAGATTGGGTCAAATCCCTCAAGGTTCGTGAGAAACCATGGGTACGCCGAACTTGGTAAACCAGCCACCGGAAGTGAAAATGATACGGGTTCTTGCAAGGTCGGAACAATGGAAAGGATGGAGAGAAGTGGTTGAGGAAGGGTATCGGTTAAAGGTTCAGGAGGGTGTACACAGTCAGTGGAAGGGATATGATGAATTGGAAAATCCGACTCATCAATTATAACTGGTTCATCCTCAAAACTATCCTCAGAATTCTCCTCAAAGTTAAGCTCATCCATGCCTTTATCATCAATATCAAGACGCATATGAAGTTCGGGAAAAACATTTAATGACTCGGGATGATGATTTGAAGAGACAAACTCAGCCAAATCTACGGGTTCATCATCCAAAATATTCCCAGCGTCAATATCCTCAATCAAGTGAAAATCAAAACTCTCAGACACCTCATCAAAAGCATGGATTTCAATCGATTCTGGTTCTAAGATAGAGGTGTAGAGGTCAAAAGGATTGGGTATTGTTTCACTCAAAAGGGACCTTTCACAATCGGGCAAATCACACACTACGAAGTCACACAACTCATTATCTGTTCTATCTGTAATCAATGAATTATTTGGAACACTAGATAGACATTCAAAACCGGAGTTGTGGGATTCAAGTTGAAACGGGTAGGTTTGATTTGGAAGGGTATACAGCTCACTCTCTCCACTCAAATTCACAGCCTGTCCTACCGCCTCTTCATACATTGGAAAATTCGGAGCTAATTGAAAACTAGCTACCGGGTCACTAGGTTGTATGAGGGCGGCCATGGACGCATTCAAATCCATCATCTGTTGGCTTGACGCTACCCTAAAGTCTTCCAATGACTGTTCTAGGCTAGACATAGGTTGTGATGGGGTTTCAGTAAAAGATTCGAAGTTGTTTGGATACTGGAAACCCCCAAATGGCTGTGTAGAAGCAATGTCTAGGGAAGGTGCAAAAGTCGGGTAGGACTGGTAGGAATTGAATGGCTGGACAGGAGTGGGATCAACATTGGGATAAGAAGGTGAATGGAATTGTTGATCCTAAGAATTTGTAGTGGTGAAAGAAATGAAAGATCGGCTACGAGATTGTTCAATACGTTCAGCGATGGACAAAGGACGACTTGCAGAAGGGGTATCAACATAAGCGGGAGTGAATGTTTGAAACGGTTGATACGAAGTGGAATGAGGAGTGCAAGTGTTTGTCCTAGACGCTGCTATGCGATCTTTCAGTGAAACTTTGGGCATGGAGGGGTCGTTCGAAGTTCGGCCAAAGCAAGAACCGTAAGATGTAATGTCTGGTTGTGGGTACCAAAGTTCGGCAAGAGTTTTGCGAGGTGGAGTACCCATGATATGAAGAGAGAGAGAGAAAGGTAGAGAAAAGGAGGGGAAAAAGAATGTGATTTTTTTTTTATTAGTTGTTAGCAAAAGAATGAAATATACACAAAAAAATATGGAAAAAAATAATCACGACACAAAAATACCACACACCTAATCATTCTAGGGTTCACCTAGGTCAACTAGACCTGCTCCAGAACTTGATTGTCGAAGTTAAACAGCGTCGAGAAACGGGCTTAAAAATACACTGATCACGAGGCCAGGTAAGTGCAGAGATAAGGGGAGGTTGTCCAACGCTTTCGCGAAGTTCCTTAATTAAATAACCCTTTCTCTTTCGGCGGTTGCGCCTTTAACACTTTCCTAGACACCCCGTAAACAATATACCGTTAAGCGAGGTTCTAAACACGGTTTATCTTCTCCTAATGAGCGCGAAGTCCTTAAGGCTTAAAGTCTAATTTCTTTTAAAATTTGTGCGGGTAAACGTTATGCTCAAGTTCGTGATTTGTGGGCCACGGAAAAGGTGATGAAATCCTTTACCGTATGTTGTGGGGTTCGCTTGCCCTTAAGTCCGTATTAATGTATGCAATGCGCAATTCAAAAATTCTATAAAGAATCAAACAATCGTTTTTTAGTTTAAGCGCGGCGCTGCAACAAATACGGGTTAGTCAATTTTTTTAGCGTTTGCTAGCGAACTTGCAAAGAATCCTGCAAAGAATAGTATATTGGAAGCGTCGGATTTGAGAAGAAGGTGTTAGTAAAGTACGTACCGTTTAAGTTTTGGGTTAGGAAACCCCCGTTGAATCAAATCCGGTAAGCTTGAAAGGTTCGCTTGCGCGGGTCAAACTACCCGGATCTTTGGCACTGTACTTCGTAATCACCTTAACGTTGAATGTACACTTTGCTTCCCCACTATCGCAGTTTGCAAATACGCAAAATTCTGCACACTTGCCCACAAAAATATTGTCCAAAAAACAAAAAAGAATATATATATTTTTTTATATACAAAAAGAATATTAACCCGAATAACAAGAAAGAAAATACGCTACCGTCTCCCCGGCAACGGCGCCATTTGATTGTTAGGATACGAGCGTGTTCAAGTTTAAGTTTAAATACCGCAATCAAGACGGTTTCGCATGTAGCTAGCCGGTTGAGTACGGGTCGTCCGCAGGGAGATGGGAATCTTTTTCTATGTGTTTTTCGACGAGTTAAGTCCGGTTGTTCAGATTTTGTTTGTAACTATCTAAGTGTTAAGTTGATATTTAAAGAGAGCTTGTTAGGGTTAGGATTAGGTTAGTTTGAGTTAGGAGTCTCCACATCTTTCGTTGCCCCACTTAATATCGGTGTTACGGTAATCGGCAACAACGGGGATTAGCACGACTAGGAAGGAACTTGCGAGTATAAGCTAGGCTTTCCAACGCATAGTCCTTCCTTTTGGTGCTTGTCCGTCCGTTCTTGGCTCTTATCCATAACCTCCGGTTAATTCAACCACAACCGGTCTCACTACGGAATCACCGCTATCATGTAGGATAGGGTGCCGTAAGGAGCGGATTGTGGTTCAATTAACGGGAGTCGATTCAAGTTGTTGGGCAAGGAAAGAGTGAGAGAGATTTCCTTCTCTCAAACTTCCCTTATCCTACCCTAACAAGTAAAGAACTACTCACACTTCATGATACGAAAAACAAAACAACACAAAAGAGGAAGATAGAAAGAAGGAGATTAGAAGAATACGACTAACTGTTTGCGACCTCACCTTGGCGAGGATCGAGCGTAAGTATCATTGTCGTATGTAAGGATAAAGAAAAAAGAGAAGAAAGAAACAACAAAGAAATAACAACAACTACTTAACGAATTTAAAGTTACAACAATTATAACAAGTAAAGAAAGAGACAAGCATGATAATAATAAAAATGGTCTTCTTTATTCATCACTCTTCACTCAAAAGCTCACTACAAGTTTAATGGAGAAGAGGTGAGAAGAGGAAGAAGAACAACACTAAAACTAGGCAAAATGAGAATACAAAATTGGACCCTTTCCTTCACAAAGTTCTGGGCTATTTATAGGCCAGAGAATGAAACCCTAGGGCAACCAACAGAACCCTGATGCAATGACCAAACTGCCCCTGAAAAGTCTCTGCCTGAACTGCCAGTACGGCCGCGGATCCGCCGCCTATAGCCCCCTATGGCCGCGGATCCGCGCCCCTATGGTGGTGTTAGGGTGTGGGCTTCTGGTGTTTTTCCTGGTCTCCTGTCCCCTCTTGTCTGGTGTGGGTATTTTCTGATAATTCATTCCTATTTCTTCCAGAATTTCTATTGAGCAAAGGTGGACTTTTTTGTGGAGATTTTGTCATGATTTGCCTCGAGCTCCGCGTAGATCTCTTGGATCTTGTGCTACCATTGAGCCTTGTGCATGAGAATGACATTGATTTGACCTTTTGTCTTCCTATTGATATCTGGCAGCATACGGATGAAGAGCGGAGACCGTGTTTTATCTGTGGTTGGCAAGAACCCGGATTATGTCGTGTTTTCCATGAATTTCACCGTTTTGGAACCGAGAACCTGTATCCTGCAATTGACTAGCAAACACGGCTCAAGAGTATCTACGGATATGCAATGTGATAAAAATTGGGCGGTATGAAAATGCAAAAATCTGATATGAACAAATACCCCCAAACTTATCATTTGCTCGTCCCGAGCAAAGTCCATTTATTCACAAAAAATTTCCTAACCTCACTTTCGCAGGGAACGCGATTGCACTGAGCACGTGCAACAAGCCGTTAAACCTCTAGGTGTCCCTAGTAGGAGGAGTGTTGTCTCCTGAGGGTTTTCAGCGGATACTACCCACAAAATCCCGTCAAGCTAGTTTATAAAAATAACTAAGATTCAAGCCCCTAAAGTTTTGTTTTAGAAAATAACAATTCTATAATCCTAAGTCTAGACCATCGAACCTTTATTTTTCACACCTCGCTTCTTATTCAACTACAGATTTTATATGTCTTTACGTGCAGTGCAAATAGTGTCGTTAAGTTCCCGAAAGGTCGAATAAAGTCATTATGTCACACAATAAAGCCCAGATAACAATTTTAAAAGGATCACATAAGTTTTATAGAGAGTTAAGCATTTTTCAAGTTTCGTTTTCCAGTAAGGTTTCAACTTCAGAATTTCTATCTTCCTTAACAGGAAACTAAGTCGTATTTTTCACTCCACCTTATTCTTGTTTTCATTTCATACACACCTCTGTGAATGTGCAATAGTCTTTATCATAGAGTAAAACCTTCATATCTCCGTTAAAATTTTTATAAAAGCCTGTCTTTTATCAAGATTATTCTCACACAAAGAACCGTTAGGAATTTTAACTCGGAGAGAACACTTGCTTGACTTTGTTTTTAAAACTGGACTTTCTAGGCTTCTTAGCGAGCTTTGGGCCAATGCACCCAAACCAGTTGGTTTTAGGGCATTAGGTGTAGAAACACCCCAGCGGACTTAATTACTCAAGTTACCTAGGTCCAAAAACAAAAGACAGTTTGGCGTGAAAATCATGATGATTCAATACGAACGGAGATATAACCGGTAGTTCAATTATTTTTTTGGATAAAAGACGTGTTTAGTGGGTTCGGTGTGTAATCATTCCAATCAAGTTTCAGATGGGTTATTTTTCAGACTTAGTTCCAATTAAGGCATCAATAACATTCCTTCATATTCACTCACTTCATAAACTATTCTTGATATATTACTTATTTCAGAACAAACCTATTTGATCCTCAGAAAATCATTTATCTTATTTAAAAGTTTTTAAACATAAAAGACTTGTCATCTAATTTCCAAGACTCACAACACGTGTAGTGTGATGTAAAGACGTATATCAACTATAGTTAACTTCAAAGGAGAGTTATCTTTCAGGTTTTCAAAATCTAAACATAAGATTTAGTTAATCCTATTTTTTCAAACAAAAACCGTCGAATGTTGAATCAGAGTTCTTCCACAAGCTAACTTGACAAAAAGTTTTTATATTTTTAGAAAATTTTCAGATTTTTATGGATTTTATGGATTTAATATGCAGATGCAAAATATACATATGAATGCGAAGGAAGAAAGCTTACCGAGCACAATCGCGAGGCTGTGCCTAGCCGGACTAACGACAACAAGGTTGTCGTTAGGTTCCTTAAAGAAAACATTTTCTCCCGGTTTGGGCACCCCCGAGCGATTGTGCTCGGTAAGCTTTCTTCCTTCGCATTCATATGTATATTTTGCATCTGCATATTAAATCCATAAAATCCATAAAAATCTGAAAATTTTCTAAAAATATAAAAACTTTTTGTCAAGTTAGCTTGTGGAAGAATTCTGATTCAACATTCGACGGTTTTTGTTTGAAAAAATAGGATTAACTAAATCTTATGTTTAGATTTTGAAAACCTGAAAGATAACTCTCCTTTGAAGTTAACTATAGCTGATATACGTCTTTACATCACACTACACGTGTTGTGAGTCTTGGAAATTAGATGACAAGTCTTTTATGTTTAAAAACTTTTAAATAAGATAAATGATTTTCTGAGGATCAAATAGGTTTGTTCTGAAATAAGTAATATATCAAGAATAGTTTATGAAGTGAGTGAATATGAAGGAATGTTATTGATGCCTTAATTGGAACTAAGTCTGAAAAATAACCCATCTGAAACTTGATTGGAATGATTACACACCGAACCCACTAAACACGTCTTTTATCCAAAAAAATAATTGAACTACCGGTTATATCTCCGTTCGTATTGAATCATCATGATTTTCACGCCAAACTGTCTTTTGTTTTTGGACCTAGGTAACTTGGGTAATTAAGTCCGCTGGGGTGTTTCTACACCTAATGCCCTAAAACCAACTGGTTTGGGTGCATTGGCCCAAAACTCGCTAAGAAGCCTAGAAAGTCCAGTTTTAAAAACAAAGTCAAGCAAGTGTTCTCTCCGAGTTAAAATTCCTAACGGTTCTTTGTGTGTGAATAATCTTGATAAAAGACAGGCTTTTATAAAAATTTTAACGGAGATATGAAGGTTTTACTCTATGATAAAGACTATTGCACATTCACAGAGGTGTGTATGAAATGAAAACAAGAATAAGGTGGAGTGAAAAATACGACTTAGTTTCCTGTTAAGGAAGATAGAAATTCTGAAGTTGAAACCTTACTGGAAAACGAAACTTGAAAAATGCTTAACTCTCTATAAAACTTATGTGATCCTTTTAAAATTGTTATCTGGGCTTTATTGTGTGACATAATGACTTTATTCGACCTTTCGGGAACTTAACGACACTATTTGCACTGCACGTAAAGACATATAAAATCTGTAGTTGAATAAGAAGCGAGGTGTGAAAAATAAAGGTTCGATGGTCTAGACTTAGGATTATAGAATTGTTATTTTCTAAAACAAAACTTTAGGGGCTTGAATCTTAGTTATTTTTATAAACTAGCTTGACGGGATTTTGTGGGTAGTATCCGCTGAAAACCCTCAGGAGACAACACTCCTCCTACTAGGGACACCTAGAGGTTTAACGGCTTGTTGCACGTGCTCAGTGCAATCGCGTTCCCTGCGAAAGTGCGGTTATCATTTTATTTTTTGAATAATTGGTTTTGCTCGGGACGAGCAAAAGTTAAGTTTGGGGGTATTTGTTCATATCAGAATATTGCATTTTATACCGCCCATTCTTACCCTCGTGTTTTTATAGGTAGGTACTTTTAATCCGTGTTTGTTACATGTTTACAGAATACAGGTTTCCAGTCCAAATATTGTAAATCAAGACAAAATCTCCACAGTTACGCCAAATGCAGAACATCTGTCGACAGCAGATAAAAGCCGGGTTCCGGTCATCCATATCCGTCCAAGTGCCGAGTACCGGTTCCCGATACAAGACATGTGACAGTAGTCATTCATGTCTGGGACAAGCACAGAGCACGAGGTGGGCT
Organism: Agapanthus africanus; assembly: GCA_030015575.1. Classification (NCBI taxonomy): domain Eukaryota; kingdom Viridiplantae; phylum Streptophyta; class Magnoliopsida; order Asparagales; family Amaryllidaceae; genus Agapanthus; species Agapanthus africanus. The sequence goes on from CM057337.1 coordinate 270,851,984, forward strand.
GCACAAGAATCAATGGGTGCGCGGAGCTCGAGAGAGATAAAGTCAAAAGTAAAGAAAAGATAATGTAATCTTGGACTTTGAAATCTGCAAATATTCTGAAGACTTCTGTGCAATATGAAGATTGCAAACACGAGGAAAAGACAAACCAGAAAGAGCCACCAAATTTGACCACCCAATTCACCAGTACGGCCGCGGATGAGCGGCCAATAGGGGGTATTGGCCGCGCATCCGCGGCTAGGTGGGGCCCACTCCTTGTCGTTTTTTCTGGGTAGTTTAGGTACTTCATATTGTGTCTGCTGGTTGCCCTAGAACTCCATTCTCCTGCCTATAAATACAGCAGATCTGAGCCAAACCAAGAGAGCTTTTCTTTAGCCTCTTTTTTGTAATTTTGTTCTTCTTCTTCCTCTTCTTCATTCTTTCTCCATTAAAATTGTAGTGAGAGCTTTTTGAGTGGAAGATTAATGAAGATGAGGGTTTTTTATCTTTCTTGTTAGTTTGCTCCCCCTTGAGATTCTTGCTTTCTCTTGCTCATTCAACCTCTTCATTGAGCTTGAATGGGTAAGGGTTAGTTATTGATCTCAAGTGTCGTATTTTCTCACGGGACTAGTTCTTCACTTCACATGCGTTCTCTACCCTTCCCTTGATCTTGCAACCTCTTCATTGAGCTTGCAAGTTTAAGGGTTGGCTATTGAGCACATGCTTGGCTTGGGTTCTACTTCCGTGTTCTTTTTATTTGCTTATTTATTACTTGCATTTTTCATTCTTGCTTTTATTACTTGCAATTTTATTCATGCACTTTAATACTTGTATCTTTTCTTTTCTTTGTTCTTTTCTTTTTGTTCTCTTTTGTTTATTTTGTGAATGTTGTAATTATCGTCGTTGTTAAGAATTAATACGGTATTGTAAGTTAACGTTTCTTTGCCAATTCCTTTTCCCGTTATTTTCCATTTGAACTTCGCCCAAACCATACGCAAGCGCTCCGTTAGGCACCGTACCCTGACAAGGTAACGGTGATTCCTAACCACGGCCGGTTGCGTTCGGTTTGGCCGGAGGCGAAAGCAAGAGACAAGAACGGAAGGACAAGGGTAAATAAGCCGGATTGCACGAATACCGCGCTTAAATCCCCTAATCCACGTTGTTGCCGATTGCTTAGCTTCAATTGGTCAAGACTCGGCTCAAAGGTTTTGAGTACGGATTTCTTAGCTTACAATCTCGTATCTTTTCTTAACAACTTTATACTTGCAGATAAACACATAGGTTAGATCAAACAAACATACAGATTCTTTATTGACTCGTCTAAAACAAGAAGGTAAGATAACACCATCTCCCTGTGGACCGACCCGTGCTCAACCGGCTAGCTGCAAAGCGACACCGTCCTGATCGCGGTTACACATAAACACACGCTTTTGGCGTGTCGGATGTTCAAAGAATTTAAGTGTAACCGCGATCAGGACGGTGTCGCTTTGCAGCTAGCCGGTTGAGCACGGGTCGGTCCACAGGGAGATGGTGTTATCTTAACTTCTTGTTTTAGACGAGTCAATAAAGAATCTGTATGTTTGTTTGATCTAACCTATGTGTTTATCTGCAAGTATAAAGTTGTTAAGAAAAGATACGAGATTGTAAGCTAAGAAATCCGTACTCAAAACCTTTGAGCCGAGTCTTGACCAATTGAAGCTAAGCAATCGGCAACAACGTGGATTAGGGGATTTAAGCGCGGTATTCGTGGAATCCGGCTTATTTACCCTTGTCCTTCCGTTCTTGTCTCTTGCTTTCGCCTCCGGCCAAACCGAACGCAACCAGCCGTGGTTAGGAATCACCGTTACCTTGTCAGGGTACGGTGCCTAACGGAGCGCTTGCGTATGGTTTGGGCGAAGTTCAAATGGAAAATAACGGGAAAAGGAATTGGCAAAGAAACGTTAACTTACAATACCGTATTAATTCTTAACAACGACGATAATTACAACATTCACAAAATAAACAAAAGAGAACAAAAAGAAAAGAACAAAGAAAAGAAAAGATACAAGTATTAAAGTGCATGAATAAAATTGCAAGTAATAAAAGCAAGAATGAAAAATGCAAGTAATAAATAAGCAAATAAAAAGAACACGGAAGTAGAACCCAAGCCAAGCATGTGCTCAATAGCCAACCCTTAAACTTGCAAGCTCAATGAAGAGGTTGCAAGATCAAGGGAAGGGTAGAGAACGCATGTGAAGTGAAGAACTAGTCCCGTGAGAAAATACGACCCTTGAGATCAATAACTAACCCTTACCCATTCAAGCTCAATGAAGATGTTGAATGAGCAAGAGAAAGCAAGAATCTCAAGGGGGAGCAAACTAACAAGAAAGATAAAAAACCCTCATCTTCATTAATCTTCCACTCAAAAAGCTCTCACTACAATTTTAATGGAGAAAGAATGAAGAAGAGGAAGAAGAAGAACAAAATTACAAAAAAGAGGCTAAAGAAAAGCTCTCTTGGTTTGGCTCAGATCTGCTGTATTTATAGGCAGGAGAATGGAGTTCTAGGGCAACCAGCAGACACAATATGAAGTACCCAAACTACCCAGAAAAAACGACAAGGAGTGGGCCCCACCTAGCCGCGGATGCGCGGCCAATACCCCCTATTGGCCGCTCATCCGCGGCCGTACTGGTGAATTGGGTGGTCAAATTTGGTGGCTCTTTCTGGTTTGTCTTTTCCTCATGTTTGCAATCTTCATATTGCACAGAAGTCTTCAGAATATTTGCAGATTTCAAAGTCCAAGATTACATTATCTTTTCTTTACTTTTGACTTTATCTCCCTCGAGCTCCGCGCACCCATTGATTCTTGTGCAGCCCACCTCGTGCTCTGTGCTTGTCCCAGACATGAATGACTACTGTCACATGTCTTGTATCGGGAACCGGTACTCGGCACTTGGACGGATATGGATGACCGGAACCCGGCTTTTATCTGCTGTCGACAGATGTTCTGCATTTGGCGTAACTGTGGAGATTTTGTCTTGATTTACAATATTTGGACTGGAAACCTGTATTCTGTAAACATGTAACAAACACGGATTAAAAGTACCTACCTATAAACACACGAGCGTAAGAATGGGCGGTATAAAATGCAATATTCTGATATGAACAATACCTCTATTGCGCGGCGGAACCGCGGCAGAAGCCTGGCTTCTGCGGCGGTTCCGCGGTCACGTGACTTGATTGGGCTTCAATATTTGCACAGTAATTCATGATTTCTGGTGTTGGTTTTCCTGGGAATATTTTAATATTTATTCCAGAGTTTTATTTTCTGGGTTGTATTGGGGACTCGGTGTATTCGATCGGACTGTCTAATTTTTTGTCGGTGTGCTTTTCCGGGTATTTTTAGAATATGTTAAAAAGTTCGACCGGATATAAATACCCACTTTTTCCCCTGCCGGGAAATTTCCAATTGTTGGATTTTTCCGTAGTTTAACGACGTTCTAAGTAGTGCAAGTAACGCGATGGACCCTCTAGAAGACAACAAACCTTAACTCGATTATGTGACCGTCTTGAACTGCCCTTTGAACCTTCGGGTTTGGGGCAGTACGGCGTGCCACATGTGAGGCGTTGGCTTGACTCTTCTACGGCTGGACAGTTAGTACTGAGGCACGAACTGAATGTTGTTAGACTTATTTCATGTGTTGAGTAGTATCGGGAAAACTTGGGTGTTCGATTGTTCGATCGAAAAGTTTAGCATTTTCTGTTTATCCGGAATGTGATACAGTAATTGGAATTCACAAATAGTTATGAGATAACGAAATGAATGTTATAAACATAGCACTTTAGTCTCACTTGATCGGTTGCCACGGAATTTTGATGTGATCAAAAGTCCGTTGCAATCACGTAGTGTACGCGGATACTCTCCGGGTAAACTTAATAGACAGCCTCACTCCATAGCCCCGACCAAGTGACTGTAGGAGAACCCTGTCGCCGAAAGCATCCGTCCGGGTGCTCGCGGCAGCGGTGTTCCGCCTTGGTGCACTTTGTCGACGGCGTCGGGGGTGCGGCCGTCTACTGAAGTTTGCGACGAGCATTTGATCAGAATGTCGGGAATCCTGTTGAATTGCCCGACTTGATATTGAAAAGAGTTTTCGATAATGAGACTAAAATGCGGGGTTTATAATTGTTAGGCATGCGATGTCTAAAGAATTCATTTGGTCAGGCATGCGATGTCTGAGGTGGTTGCGGATTCCAACTGTTGTAGTTTTACACTTTCTTTTCTGTGACCGTAAGTGTAATATGTGATATCGCCGGTTTCGTTGCTATATGTCAACGACAATTGGGATGCGCATATTTACTTACGTTGATGACATGTGATGTTATGTGTTGCTGGATATGTTATATTGGGTCGTCGTGTTTGAATAGCCGGGGGGTTTTTATGTGAGATGAGTGTTTTTCATTTTCATTCATGTAAAAACTTGTATGTAATATTCTTTTATTGGGGCACTTCCAGGTTGCGGAAGATGTCACCGTTGATGTATATTATTTACTTTTCTGCACTAGGATAGACCCAAGGAGGGGAGCACAAGTAACCGGGTTCTAGGGTCCAGTGGGAGACCATCTCGAGGAGTCGAGTCCGGGTCTCCTAACCCTAGAATTGGTAGGGTTGCTTGCCGCTCTCGTAGGGGTCTAGGGGTGTGGGATTGGCTATTCATCACGACCGTGGAATCCGTGTTTTATACTGGCTCGTATTGAAAACACGGACGTCCTAGTATATCCAATATTTCACATGATTTTTCTGCTGCGTTATCTGTGATGTGATCATGTGATGTTCTGTGACAGATATTATATATAGTATATATGATATATTATATAGACGTTGCTTATGTTTTACACCCGCGCTAGCCTTGCCTCGCTCTGGCGTTAGTTACCTAACCTAACGGTGCAGACGGGACATCGAGGCGAATGCGGATGGCATAAGCGTACGTTATATTTATCTGTGATGATTTGGTGGAATTAAATGATGGGATATTCATTAATGAGATTAATGAAAGAAAATAAACCTAATTGATGTTGTGGAATCGAATTTCAAAATAAAAACAGGTAGCTACAGTTCTTGCTTTGCATCGCGGTGTTCCTTGTAGAACATCCTGCACCTTATTCGATGAGGAAAGGACCGAGATCCCTTCACCGGGAGTGACTCCTTTAGCAATAACTGGCAGATGCTACAACCCTCGGTTTGTCTTTGATCGCTTCTATAGTTTCCGCTTTGCACAGTGATATATATGATATATCTCGCACCTCATTCGACGAGGAAAGGGCCGACGATCCCTTCACCGGGAGTGACCCCTTTAGCAAAACTAGAAAAGCTTCAAAAACATTCCATTTAAAAACCATTTGATTCCGCAACGAGATCAAGTTCAAAGCTTTAAAGGTTTTCACAAAAACCAGCCGCAACCCTCCGTCATTTTAGGAAGTAGAGTACTTAGTATTCGTGCTGTGTTTGTTGACCATAGTCAAGGCACAGTGTACGGTAGCTAAGTGATGTCTTCCTACACCGCATATGATGCGATTAGTTAGGACAGTCGCATGACTTTGTTGACCTTAGTTAAGGGTCATGTGGGTGGGTCTAATTAATCACGAAATGACGGGTAGAACTTGACTAGTACTTATGATTTGTTGACCATAGTTAAGGTCATAGGTGCTAGGGGTAAAAACCTTTATCGGGAGTTTCAAGTGTTGAAATTTGCAATGAGATTGCATACCTTCTATGTGATAGTTGGATCCCGATACCCACTGCGAGTAATTATTACTCCTGGGAGAGTTTTGCACTTTGCAATTAGCCGATCAAGTAGGAGTCTAGAAAGGTGTCAACGGGGTTACGCCTCTGGGAAAACGAGGTTAACAGTAATTAGGTCCGTGCGAAAGCACGGGGAACCTCCCTCAAAGTACCGACACTGGCCTGGCTGAAAGATTGGCAAACTTGTAGAGTGTAATTAATCCCGGCTAGTCTTTCCTTTTAAGGTTTGAAGGAAGATTTGATAAAAACAGTGGGAGCCATCCTGATTAGAAAAAATATATAACCAATCTGATCTTGCAAGAGCGCACGCAGAGTGTTTTCTTCTCTCTCTCTCCTGGTAGCGACCATATCACGCCTTAATCAAGATAATAAAATGGATGTATTGATCGAACCCGCTTGTTATACTGAGCTGGGGAACGTTGGTCCCGCTCCAACTTATAATTATAAGACAGAGCAGGAAATTGGGGAATACCAGAATTCCTATGCCGCCCAAACGAAGAAAGTGCATATGATGCATCTCCTTCGGGTGTGTTCATTATAAAGAACTGTTTCTCAGTATCCTCTGCATCCTGGGTATATGATACCGGATCAGGATCCCAGATATGTAATCTGTTACATAGGGCTACAAAAAGGTAGAAAAACTGAGAACGGGTGATAAGTTTCATGAGACAGAAACCGGGGCAAGTGTTGCAGTCAAGTCTGTTGGTCACTGTCACCCTGTATTACGAATACATTGATTCTGAACAAATGCTATTAGATACCGAACCTGATATACAAAATCATATCAGTCTCTTTATTAGTAAAGAAATGATATAATTTTGTATTGTTGGATAATGTTTTGAACATTTCCTATATCAAAAGTTGATCAGTTTAGGCGCGTTATCTAAAAGCATTGACGTTCTAAATCAAACTACAGTTCCTTGTATACAGAACACACACAAGAGGAAGAGTTCAGAAATGAACGATTCGTTCTTGAGGCATTGTAGACTAGGTCATATCAATGCGACCCGACTGGCTGAAGTTACATTTTAGATACATATTTAAATCAGTTTGAATTTACATCTTGTGAAACTTGCCAGTCATGTCACAAAGATAAGATGACCATAGCTCTGTTTATTGGAAACAGAGGAAGAGTTGGTAAACTCTTGGGACTGATACATAGTGATGTATGTAAGGTCTCCTGTCTACACATGCCAGGACTGGTTCTTTATACTTCATTATATTCTCTGATAATCTCTCAAGATTCAGTCATATATTCCTGTTGAAATATAAGTCCGAACCTTTTGAGGTATTCACAGAATATAACTAGGAAGTAGAGAACCAAAATACGGGTATAAGTATTATGTCGTATGATGAGATCAGGGAGGAGAATACTTGTGCATAGCATTCCTGGACTATTCTAAAAGAAAATGAGATTCTCTCTCAGCATTACTCCTCCGTATAAACCATAGCACGATGGTATATCGGGGCGGAGCAATCACACCCTATATGATAAGGTGTGCTCTATGATGAGTACTACTGAGTTACTTATTTCCTTTTTGGGAGTTATGCGCTTGAGAAGCTGCATACCTATTGAATTAGGTTTGAATCAAATCAGTGCCTACCACTCCATATAAGATATGGTGTGGGAAGATCCTATCTCTTAAGCAAGTTAAGATTTGGGATTGTCCGGCCTATGTCAAAAGCAAAATCCGGACAAGATCGAGGCAAGGTCAGTTCTGTAGAACTGGAAAGGTTCCAGCTATACGAAACTACAGCTGAAGATTTGACAGAACCAAAGGATTCAATAGTTCCCGACGAGCCTCAGCCTCTCCGCCGATCTAGCAGGGATCCTCACCCACCTGAGAGATACCTTGGTTTCTCGATGACAGTGGGAGCATGGAATACATCATGAGATGATGACCCAACTAGATTCGAGCAGGCCATCAAGAGTAGGGACTCTGTAAGAATGGCTGGATGCTTAGCAATCTGAGATGGAATCCATATACACCAACAAAGTATGGACTTTGGTTGAGATATCTGAAGGGTTAAATCCCCATCAGGAGCAAGTATATCTTGAGAAGATTACTTGGTGTAGATGGACAAGTTGAGACTTTCAAAGCTAGACTTGTTAAAGGTTTTCGTCATCAACCAGGCACGGATAATGATGAAACCTTTTCCAGGGACTATGTTTAAATCCATCCAGATCCTACTTGCCACGGCTACATACCATGACTACGATATCTGGTGGTTGGGTGCCATGACTACTTTTCTAAATATTGATTTAGAAGAGAACGTCTATAAGAACACAGCCAGAGGGCCTCGTAGTCAGTGGGAGCAGCGGAAACGTGTGCAAGATGCTTTATAGGATAAAGCAGGCATCGCGGAGTTGGAACATCTGTTTTGATGGGTAGTCAAAGAAGTTGACATCATCAAAATGGTAGATGAACCTTGTATAAACAAAAAGGTAGTAGGGAGTATGGTGACGATCCTCGTAGAGTACGTGGAATGACATACTCTTGTTAAGGAAGGAGTTTCCCATGCTACGATCGATCAATCTCCGCTTATCACAAAGATTCTCCAATAGGATCAAAGTGATACCTACCAAATCCTAAGCTTTGGATCTATGCGATAGATCTAATTGGATGTTAGGATACTCACTAGTTGTAGTGAGATGGTATTAATCGATCCTGGGGAGAATCACTGGAAGGGTTCCAGAGTGATAAAGACGATTGAATGTCAGTCACAGGCATTGTCTTTGCCCTCAGTAAAGGGACGGTATGTTGGAAGATTTCCAAGCTAGATACCGTGACAAACTAGACGATAAAGGCTGGTAACATCGCTATTAAAGATACTACCAAAGAGGCAGTTTGGGTGTATATTGGTTCATAGGATGAACTAGGTTCCTACCATTGTGTGACAATGGAACTGTGGCTTTGGCCCTGGAACCCTGGTCCCATCAGTGACCCAGACAAATTCTGAGGCAGCATCACCTGATCATGGAGATAGTTGATCTCCAGGTTGATCGAGGTTAGGAGAGTAGACTCAGAGGACAACACGGCGGATCCACTCACGAAGGCCTTTTCCCAAAGAGAGACTTTAATGGGATGGTTGAGTATGTGATACTGCAACCACTGCTACAGATGTCCCTAGTGCAAGTGGGAGATTGTTAGTTATATGTATGCCCTAGAGGCCATTACTGTACATTGGATGTATATTGTAGTGGATGCTGGGACATATATAGGTAGGACTTTCTTGCTCGACATGATAGTACGCTATCTGGTTGCTCTTTATCTTAACGTGTATACTTTCTGTCTCTCTGATTACATGTTGATAAAGCCCTTAGGATGTGTACCCGACTTCCAGGACTATGATGCAGATCATACTAGTAGGGCCTGGGTAGTCAATGAGTACATCCTTCATTGTTCTTAGTCGTGGGAATATCGAGACGGGGCATCGATATTCCAGAGTAGACTAGCGTGTATCTTCTCGACCCATGTGATGGGCGATGGATGATCCCATGTCCATTGGTGTTTGACATCAGAGATGGTATACGGGTGCTCAGTGGAGACTGGGTACACTGAACGGACTCGCCGAGAACTCCCAGATGGTATTATACCTCACGTCAGATGGCAGTTCTCTGGTGACACTGGTACAGCTTAGTCTGTTGACCCGAGATCGTCATAGAGTCTTGTGTGTCTCCCACTGTGCTTTGATTTCCACCCTACCATGGCTCTACTGAGTCGTGCAAACAGGTGGTTTTTGGGTACAGTCCCGATTCACATGGAGGCAATGAGCGATAGGAGGGGATTCGTCTCTTCCGGTATTGGGGGTTGATGTTGTGCTATGCTCGACTGGCCATAACAGGAAATCCCTGGCCAGGGTTGCAGTGATATACTGGTAAGAGTTATCAGTAGTTTCACGAATGTTATGAACCCTACGTCGGCATGACTTATCGAGCTACTGGGGTCTGACGTTTACCACCCTAGGCGAGATATGCGACATATCAGACGAACAGACCGGACTGTACGGTAAGTGTTACTGGTTGGATTCACAGGAGTGTGAGCGGGCTTGCTCGTCGATCTTCTGATCGCTCAATGCCCGGGTGGCCGTTACGTTTAGCAGACCGCTTGCGGCTTGTGGGTGTTTGATATGATCATCATCTGCTGCCGGCGTATTGACGAGTCTTTAGAGTCCTACACAGAGGTTTCCTGGCTCAAGCGAAACGAAATAGGAGCGCATATGAGATATGTGCGGGACCGAGAATAATGCGTGTATGTGATACCGTATTTCATTCTCGCGATGAATGTGTCGAATGGTTGTATGCGATATAACCTAGTTATCGAATCAAGGATTGATTCGATAAGCCGATACATTGGATACTAGCCGGTTATATGCGATATGACCGGATCATTGAATCAAGTGTTGATTTAATGATTTAATGTATAATTATATATTTGATATATTACTTTGCATTAACTGGTATTGGTTCACTTTAAATGGATTTTCTCACTTGAATTGTGCAAGTTATATATGTGATATATTTTTGTGCACATGATTGTATCATGTTTGATGATACATGCATACTTAGTTAAGTGTATGATTAAACCATGGTTGTGTAATGGTTAGGGTTTTGTATTTATTAACTATTTCTTTATTTATTCATTCTTCATTTGGAATGAAAATAAAATGGTTGATTGTTTTGTTGCTTTCTTTGAAGCTTCAAGAAGCTTTGACCATTTTGTCTTCATCTACAAAACCTAACCATTCACTAACCCTAGTTGATTCTCTACAATTAACCAAGGGTAAGATTATGATAAGTATTCATATTTTTATCTATTTTAAATATACTTATCATATCATCTTCTTCTTCTTCATCTTCTTCTTACATGAAGAAAAATCTTGCCTCTTCAATGGCAACTAGTGAAATCAAGTGAGAAATCCAATTCTAAAGTCTACCCACTTCCTATTTCTTCATCCTCTACCTCTTGCCAAGTTGTATAGGGTGTTTACTTCACAAGTTTTCAAAGCTTGGTGAAGTTGGAGCTTATTCTTGTGATGCCTCGACGTAGATCATCTTCGGCATCGAACCGACGATCAAGCCCGTCTATTCTTCGATGATGCCAATGCTAGAGTCAAGGGTTCGATTTGGACAGCGGAGGGAGATCATCGCGGAGCTTAGGAAGTGGTGGACCGGATCTACAAAGGTTGTAATCACTTTCCCTTAGCATTTAATTCGATTACATGCTTCCTTCGCCTATATATCTAGTTAACGATCCGTATTAGGGTTTGTTGGCACAAGGAATTTTTTGATTTGTGCATGTTTGATCACTTGTGAGACTTCATTAGTGTGCCTAGGAACCCTACAGAATCCTGTCTAACCGTCACTGCCTCCAAGTGCTTCGGGACTGCACCCAATTACTACCTGTTTGCACGACTCAGTAGAGCCGTGGTAGGGTAGTAATCAAAGAACAGTGGGAACACACTCGAGGCGAAGTGACAGTATCAAGTCAGCGAACTAAGCTGTACTCATGTCACCTGGGAACTGTTAACTGACGATAGGTATAATACCAACCAACAGTTCCCGACGAGTCCTGTCCAGTGTACTCGTAACCTAACGAACACCTGCATACTATCTCCAGTACGACGTACTGATGGCTGTGGGACATACCATCTCCCCTGCTGGGAAGAGAAGCATATGCACCAGTCTACTCTGGAGTATCGATGCCCTGTCTCGATAATCCTACGACTTGGGACCAAAATAAGGATGTGCTTATAGACTATCCAGCCCCCACTAGTGTGATCGCCATCACAACGCCGGTAGTCAAGCAAAGATCCTAAGGGCTCCATCAATATGTATCAGCGATATGTTAAAAGAAACATATACACATATTAAGATAAAAACAAACCAAGTAGCATACTACTATATCGAGCAAGACTGTTGTAAATCCGTATATATATCCCAAGCCTCCAAAATGTATTATACAAACTAGTACTATACAATAATGGCCTCTAGGGCATACATATCTAACAATCTCCCACTTGCACTAAAGGCCAGTTATTGGTGTACCGCATACCCAACGTCTGCACTAAGGCCAGCTGCTGGCGTACCGCATACCCAATAGCTTAAAAAGTCGCTCGAACTGTGTTTGAGGGAGGGCCTTTGTGAATGGATCCGCCGTGTTGTCTTTTGTGTCCACTCTCCGTACCTCGATCTCCTGGCGATCAATGATCTCCCTGATCAGGTGATACCGCCTCAAGATGTGTCTGGATTTCTGATGGGACCTTGGTTCCTTCGCTAAATCTATAGCCCCATTGTTAACGCAATACAAAGGTATTGGGTCAACAATGGACGGAACCACCTGAAGTTCACTAATGAACTTCTTCATCCAGACCGCCTCTTTTGCGGCATCGCTTGCAGCAATGTATTCAGCCTCCATCGTCGAGTCTGCGACGGTATCCTGTTTGGAACTCCTCCAACATACCGCCCCTCCGTTGAGGGTAAACACAACCCGAGACAGACTTGCTGTCATCTTTGTCACTCTGAAAGCTTGAATTGGTAAAGGACTCGACCCTGAGGTCTCCATTACCGTAAACCAGGAACATCTCCGTAGTCCTTCTTAGATACTTGAGAATGTTCTTCACTGCCGTCCAGTGGTCCTCACCTGGGTCTGACTGATACCGGCTCACCATGCTCAGCGCGTAAGCTACATCTGGTCTTGTACATAGCATCGCATACATTATAGATCCTACCGCCGAAGCGTAGGGTATAGTGCTCATGCGAACCCTCTCCTCGTCAGTCTTAGGAGACATCTTCTTAGAGAGGATAATTCCGTGCAATGCGGGTATGATACCGCGCTTGGAATCCTCCATACTAAATCTCTTTAGTATGGTCTCTATGTACCTGGACTGCGAAAGTCCCAGTAGTCTCTTGGATTTATCTCTGTAGATCTTGATCCCCAGAATATACGAGGCATCACCCAGGTCCTTCATGGAGAACCGTTGTGACAAAAATAGCTTGACCGATTGTAGAATAGGAATGTCATTTCCTATCAAAAGAATGTCGTCCACATACAAGACTAGGAACATGACAGTTCGTCCTACAATCTTCTTATAGACACAAGGTTCATATTCGTTCTTGATGAAATCAAATTCCTTGATTGCCTCATCAAAACAGATGTTCCAGCTCCGCGATGCCTGCTTTAATCCATAAATGGATTTAAGCAACTTGCACACCTTCCCGCTGCACACCTTGTTTAATCTCCACTAATCATGTTGCATTAGTAATTATAACATGTTACAATATTATATATCCCATATATAATATATTTTGTAGAAAAATAAAATAATACAGTTAACATATATCGCATATATATCAATGTATTACCCGAGTGAGAAAATGAATCAATAAGAGAGCTAATATTAGTTAATGTAATTTAATATATCAAACATATAATTATACATTAAATTATCAAATCAACACTTGATCCGATAATCCGGCTATTTCATAAATAACCGACTAATATAATCTGTATCAGTTCATCGAATCAACACTTGATCCGATAACCCGGCTATATCTCATATACCCGGCCGATATCTCATATCGTGAGAATCTAATACAGTATCAAATACACGTATTGTTCTCAATCCCGCACATATCATATATGTGCTCCTACTCCATTTTGCCTGAGCCAAGAAACCTCTGTGTAGGACTCTAAAGAATCGTCAATACGCCGGCAGTAGGTGATGATCATATCAAACACCCACAAGCTGCAAGCGGTCAGCTAAATGTAACAGCCACCCAGGTATTGAGCGATCAGAAGATCAACAAGCAAGCCTGTACATTCTCCTGCGAATCCAATCAGTAGCACTCCCGTACAGTCCGGTCTCTTCGTCTGATATGTCGCATATCTCGCCTAGGGGTGGTAAACGTCAGACCCCAGTAGCTTGATAAGTCGTATCGATATGAGGTCCATAACAGTTCGAGAAACTATTGATAACACTTACCAGTAAATCTCAGCAACCCTAGCCAGGGATTTTCAGTTATAGCCAATCGAACACAGTGCAACATCAACTCCCTATACCGGGAGACACGAAACCCCTCCTATCGCTCATTGCTTCTATGTGATTCGGGACAGTACCCAAAAGCCACCTTTTTGCACGCCTTCTTGGACGTGGTATGATGGAAATCAAAGCACAGTGGGAATCACACAAGACTCTATGAGTATCTCGGGTCTACAGACTAACCTGTACTAGTGTCACCAGAGAACTGCCATCTGACGTGGTGTATAATACCATCTGGGAGTTCTCGGCGAGTCCGTCCAGTGTACCCAGTCTCTACTGAGCACCCGTACACCATCCTTGATGTCAAACACCGATGGATATGGGATCATCCATCGCTCATTATATGGGTCAAGATGCGTATACGCTAGTTTACTCTGGTGTATCGATGCCCTGTCTCGATACACCCTCGACTAGGAACAGTTATAGGATGTTGTCACGTCCCGAAAGTACGGAACATGACCGGCACTTAAACTATGAAACGTCTCGAGGCGTACGTAATCTAAGTAAGCCGAAAACCCAGAAATCCAAACCAAGAAAAGTAGTAGAGTGAAGGAAAACCAATTTAAATCAAGTAGTTTTAATAGCATAAGCCGAATTATGCGTTTTTAAAAAAAACATCAAATATTTCTTGAAAATTTCGGCAGAGTCTCCTTTGTAAATACTGGCTCCCAAACAGGATACAACATGAATAGTATACGAAATCAATAAAAGGCATCCCCAAGCGGAAGCTAGCTCTTCGTCAATCGACGGTCACAACCACACAAGCAATATAATATACAACGCCAAGGGCGAGGATCAAAACTCAAAAAGAAACTCAAAACCACAAGAAAACCACGGAAATATAACGCGCGACTCTAAGGTCGAAAGAATAACATCACTGGTCTCTATATCAAAATAAATACATGTTTGGTTGATGAAATTTCTAGATACAACAGAGTAATAATATACAAGGTATATAATGGGGGTACGATACAAATAAACCCACCTACTAGCAAATCACCCGGAAAAGAAAGTAGTGCCAGCAAAGCCGTAATGAAACCTGTACGGCAAAACCTGCAAGAAACTGTGGCACAACGGGGGTGAGTTGCCAACTCGTGAGTAGAAAAATATCTACGAACAGAAACCGCATGAACAACGCAATCCTAGGTCAACGATCATAATATATCCTCAAATATATATAACATGCATCCTATAACAATGACTAGGGTAAAAGTCTAACCTAAGTGTAATCCCATGTGCCCGTGTCAGTGCCTCAGGTAGCAATATATCATATGGATGATGTATGAATGCATGAAACAGAATGCATGTACTGAAGAAAACTGCATTCAAAATTTAGTGAGATTTCTGTATCTTGTTAAAACGAGGTATCATAATGAAATCAGCATAAACCGTGCCTAGCATCGACACAAAACAAATATCCAAATATCTCGATATCTCTGTGTCACAATCTCTGTACCTCAATATCTCAAACATCTCTGTATGTCTCAATCTCACTATCTAGAGCGCCGTCAGTCCAGACCAGCCCCAACCATCAATCTCAAGACCACGGCGGTATCCTCCGGATATCCGACGCGTCGGCTAATATCACCGGTCGGTAGTGCTCCCCTGCCAGGCTCAACGCCATCATCTGCGATCCTCTTGCCCCGGGGTACCGCACTGGGTCCACCATGTACCCGAAACGGTTCCTCCACCCCTCGAACTCGGGTCTCGAAATCCATCAGCAAACTCATGGTGGACGACTCATACATCATGGGAAACCGTATTTTTTTATTTAAAAAGAGAGAGAAGGTTTATTTATGTTTTTGCGGTTTTCCTCCAAATCCAAGAAATCTCATGAAATCCAAATCCAAATCATCAATAGCATGTAAACAGTGAATATAGGCATGAAAATCCATGAATGCGGCACAACAGTGAATAATAACATGCATGAAGTAAGAGGCAATAACTACAATGTCTAAACTAGCATATAAAGCAAGTACACTAATATTATGTTTAAACTATTCGCTAACAACCTATGTCAATGAAATAGTATTTTCTAAAGTGCTCGTGACATGGCAATTACCGATGAAGATGTGTGTGAGCCGGCAAGTAAGTGTACGTGGTACATACGCGTCATCGGTAATGGTGCTGGTGTCCTAACAGTATGATATTAACAATAGAATATGAATCAAAAATAAGTATGCGATGCGGAGCAACAACAATAATGAGCGGGAGCTAAATACTAGACACAAGGATAACAAATCTATATTTAATATAAATCTAGTCTAACAACTACACTAAACTAAAGGGCTAATCTAACTGGCTACTGAAGGTAAGGAACCCGCCTAACCTCTGAGTCGATACATATACCTACATATATATGTTAGTCGGTGATCTTGCCTCAATAATATCACATCCGATACCATATCTATAATCAGACATTCCCAAGTCAAGAGTGCGGATCAAACATCAATATATAGCTCGTACGTAAATCCGTCGTACGGCATCCCCAAATCTGGGTACAGGTCAGTATCACATTCATCAATTTAATCATTTGGTATCCTCTTTATCAAAGATCATAATCCGGGGTATTGATCTACGTCTAGTACAATACTAATATCATCAATCTAATCATGATCTGACTGCTGATCTACAGCCTCATACAAACCGATATCATCATCATATATCGTCATAAAGAGGTATACATCGCCTAATGCGACCTATTATGAATATCTTAACATATCTTATCTCATATCATGATCACATATCAACCATTCAATGTATAACACTATTCACATGTATCGTCGTCCCAAGATCCGCTATAACATCAGGACGTATCTCAAGTACGAATCCTGCCGTATCACCGTTCTCGTGGTCTCAATCAAATCTTATCGACTCACCTCAAATCCCAAATACCATCCTCAAATCTAGTATGCGAACACACAGTCCCATACCCATGTGAACACATAACAATATAACCCCATATAAGCATATATGAAAGAAGAATGTATGCAAGTATGGTGTGTGTGTGTGTAAATGTGGTGCAACCTCTACTCTAGGGTCTCGCAACACTAAACTAATCCGATCACACCCTAAATCCATCTATGTCATCAATAACATCAAACAATATATATAATCACTATGTGTGTATACGTATTCGTATACATCACCACGAACCGCGGGGGTGCTATACGCCATCCACCTGACTTCTCCCCGTAGATATAAATCTACTCACCTGATCCTCGCTCGGCGGTGCTGACGTCGCCATGCGCTTGCTTGTCGTCTTGAAGTCCACATGGGGTACCTACATATCATAATGCACCATATCGCATTAAAATCCGACTCATGACCAAAACGACACACGAATCCCACATAGGTCAAAACCTATGGTTGCTTTCACAAATCAACCAAAAAACCCTCGACGTCGGCGTACAAACGCCAAACCATCGAGAAGAACCCAAACACACTCATTTGCACAATCACAAGCACTAATTATAATATAAAATAGCTTAAAATTCGCAAAAAACCTCAAACTCACTTTAAAAGCTATTTTTCCGAAAATCTAGCAAGCAAAATTACCCGTTTTAGTACAAAACTCGACGTTTAACAAATCTAGCGGCAATAATTCTTGTTAAACATCTTAAATAAGTCATACAACCAATGTTAATTAGATTTTAAACTTAACTCTTAATATCAATCTCAAAAATCTAGTTTGCAAACATAACCAATTTTAACAATTTTATAGCAAAATGCACAAACAACAATCTAGCTTGGATTTGCTTGATCTAAAGCATTGAAATACAATTTAAAATGTTAATAAAGTCATGAAAACCTAATCACATTTTTCTCTTAATCAAATTCATAGTTTACAAAAACCTAGTTTATTAAAAAGCTTAAATTTGGACATTTTCAAGTAGCAACTTATAATTAGCAACTATATTAGTTTTAACAAGTTTTCAAAATGCAATCCCACATCACATAACCATGCACCATTGATCACAACCCTAACTCCAAAACAAAACCCTCACTTGAATTTCTTAACTTGAAATTGGAACCATGATATTTACTAAATAAGTTTTGATTAAAGCAACCAAACAACAATTTAACAAAAGGTTGAGATTATACCTTTAAACCATGAGATCAACATGGAATTAAGCCTCCAAAATCCCAACTTTTTCCCAAGATCCATAGTAGATAGGCTAAGGTAAAATGGGTAGGGCTTGGATTTTGAGTTTGCTTTGAATTTGTATGGATTTTGAAGCATTTTGATGGATTTTTGGGGCAAAATTGTATGGGATTTTTGGGGGAGGGCTGCTGCTGTTGGAGGGGCTGCTGTTGATGGGGGAAGAGGTGAGTGTGTGAGGGGAGAGAATGGCACGTAAAGAAAAGTCCAACTCAACACAAACACCTACCTCATTTTCTCTTTCTTCCTTTCTTTTGTTTTCTTAAAATAGATGAGAATGAGAAGTGATTGGAGAGAGAGTGGGGAGGGGGGGGGGGGAGGGATAGGCTCGGCCAGAAATGTGGCTGGAAATGTGAGGGAGTGTGTGAGAAAAGAGAGTTAACCTTACCCCATACTCACATTAACACCTAAACTCTTTAATTATATCATAATGTTTTATTTAAGCCTTTTTTTTCTATCATATTTTCAAAACCGTTTAACAATTTATTTTCATTTCAAAAGCAATATTTTCCATGTTAGTTAAATATGTCATGATGCACAAAATTTGTTTCAACCCATTCCAATTTGTAATTTTCCCTAATTAAATGTATTAGTAGCAGCTTAAAATAATATTAAAATAATTAATTTCGGAAAATTTTTCAGAAAATTTGAAATTTCACCTGTGGCTCAATAAACACCAAATACTAGCAATTATTTAGCTAGAATGTGTATATTTAATTTTATAATAAAGATATTTGTATTTTGACTTTTTACGGAAAACCCCCTTATTTTACCGATTTTTCGAAATTTCACCGAAACGATTTTCAAAACGTTACAATCTTCCCCCCTTAAAGAAATTCGGTCCCCGAATTTAAATTAAAACTCCCCCCAAATACTAAAACATCTAAGCAAAACCATCAAGTTGTCGGGGCTCCGAAATCATAAATACATAAAACAAATTGTAGCGCAGCGCATGCGCATGAAAAATAAGCATATAACTCAAAATCAAAACTCCGTCAAGCATCCCGCAATCATCGGAGTCATGGTAAGGACACAAATGTCAAATCCAATACAAAACCAATATGATATAATTCGAAACTATACAAGTAAATATCAAATCTATATATGTACATATCTGAAGGAACTGCATGCCAAATCTTTTAAAGTCGCTGTGCAATGCGCATAACACTGCACAGTGGCGGACGTCTATCATAAGAAAATAACCATATACATATATACCTTTTGTTTAAAATGTACGTTCCGCCGTTTTGGAAACAATTTAGAAGGGTCTCCTTGTTTTAAACATTTCGTGTCACATCAGACACGTAGGTAAATACTGAGACTATAGCTCGCTTTTTGGAAATCCCTTCAATAACTATCAATGCATGCAAAATATATTCAGGTACTGTCCTCTGACTAGTCCTGCTCAGTACAAAACTCATAGCAATCATCATAAAAACGTACCGCTCCATAAGAAATCAATCCCAAAATATGCATATAAATACTGTGTGCGTCTGGTGCGCACGGAAATCAAAATTCATAAATGTGCCATACGTGCACAGAAACAATATCTAAGTGCATCGGGTGTGCACGAAACATCTGTCAAGGGAAACAGGTGTGCCTGACAGCAAAAACGGGTGCATCTGACATGCAAGAAGAATCTCGATTTAGTGCATCTGGTGTGCACCAAAATCGCATCTCAAAACATGCGCTCAACATGCGCGGAAATCCAAATCAGGTGCATCCATCATGCACGAAATCATGAAATCCAATATCAAGTGCCGAACATGCGCAAAATCAAATCAGGTGCACAAGGTGCACAAAACCAATATCGAGTATCACAATCGAAATCGAAGTCCAGTGCATCTATGTACACAAAATGCGTATCACTGCACTGCAAGCATATGGGAATCATACCGAGTGCAAAAACCAAATCGTGTGCGTATATACGCACAAAATCAACTCAACTGTATGAAACCCATAAAATCATAAACATGAGAAACCAAGGCACGAAAACGATATCAAGTGCAACAACTGTGCAAAAATCGTAAATACTCAGCGGGTACAACCATGGTCCATGAAGACAAATATCATGAAACTCAATCATCAAAATAAATCATACGAATAGTGTTGGAGATAGTGCCCTCAGAGTCAATTATTGGATCACAGGCACATGATTGCAATGATTGATGGAGGACCTATACCGGTAGGACAGTCTTACTTAAGATGATAGTATGCTATCTGGTTTATCTTTATCATCGTGTACTGCTTTAGGTGACCTTACAGGTCACTATTGTGCGTTGATAGAGCCCTTAGGATTCTTTCTTGACATCTAGCAGTATGATGGCGATCATATACGTGGGAGCTGGTAGTCTATAAGCACATCCTTAAAAGGTCCCTACTCGTGGGAGTTTCGAGACAGGGCATTGATACTCCAGAGTAGACTAATGTATACAGTCGAGACCCTGACGAGGGGCGGTGGCCGGTCTCACAATCCACTGGTGTCAGTTGGTTCACCTAAAATGTATACAGGTGCTCATTGGGTTATGAGTACACCGGACAGGACTCGCCGGAAACATGCTAGTTGGTCTTATACCAGGCGTCAGATAGCAGTTCCCTGGTGACATGTGTACAGGTTAGTTCATCGACCTGAGGTCGTCATTTGTCTTGTGTGAGTTCCCACAGTACTTTGATTACTACCCTACCATGCTCAAAGGAGACGTGCAAACAAGTTTTAGTTGGGTATAGGCCCGAGCCACATGGAGGCAGTGAGCGGATCTTCAGGGGTTCGTCTCTCCCGGTGTTGGGGGTGAGGTCGCGCTGTGTCTAGGAGAGCCTGTTAGTGTATATGCCCTAGAGGCCATTACTGTATCATACTAGTTTGTATATTACTTGATGGAAGCTTGGGATATTCACAGCTGTATATACAATCTTGCTCGAAATGGTAGTATGCTACTTGGTTTGTCTCTACTTCAATATGTGCATGTGTTTTTTTTAGCATATCGCTTATATACATATTAGTAGAGCCCTTAGGATTTTTGCTTGATTACCAGCGTTGTGATGGCGCTCACACTCGTGGGGGCTGGGTGATCCATAAGCACATCCTTATACAGGTCCCTGGTCATTGGACTATCGAGACAGGGCATCGATACTCTGGAGTAGACTAGCGTATGCGCTTCTCATCCCAGCGTGGGAGACGGTCTGTCCCATAGCCGTCAGTACGTCATACTTGAGATAGTATGCGGGTGCTCGTTAGGTTACGAGTATACTGGACAGGACTCGTCGGGAACTGTTGGTTGGTATTATACCTATCGTCGTTATCAGTTCCCAGGTGACATGAGTACAGCTTAGTCCGCTGACTTGACACTGTCACTTCGCCTCGAGTGTGTTCCCACTGCACTTTGATTACGACCCTACCACGGCTCAAAGGAGTCGTGCAAACAGGTAGTTTTTGGGTGCAGTCCCGAAGCACTTGGAGGCAGTGACGGTTAGACAGGATTCGTCTCTCCCGGTATTGGGGGTTGACATCGCGCTGTGTCCAGGAGAGCCATTACACAAGTAGTCCCTGACCAGGGAAAGCGAGATATACTGGTAGGTTTCAAGTGTTATCTCAGGGTGTTCTGGGCTACACTCCGACACGACTTGTACCGCTATTAGGGGACTGACGTTCACCGCCCCCCTAGGCCCGCCATGCGACGTATCAGACGAACAGACCAGACTGTACGGAGACTATCACATACAGGCTCAGTGGGTGTTCAGATGGGGTTACCTCGTCAGTCTTCTTATCGGCATCTACCTGGGGACCGTTACGTACAGCTAGTGCCGCTTGCGGTCTGTGGTTAAACCCACTGCCAGCGTAGTGTCGAGTCTTTAGAGTCCCACACAGAGAGCTATTCGCCTTTAGGCAAAATGAGTAGAGGTCGCATGGTTTTGCGACATGGTTCGTTCACATCCGCGCACTTGTGCACGTTTGCTGTCCGGACAGCTTATACTAGCGGGCTTTGGTTTAAGCCAGATCCTAGTATATGATTTGGGATTGGTTTTATCTCTTTGTATTCGTGTTTCTCGGATCACGAATACGGGTGCGTATGCACAGTTGCTTGAGACAGAGGGAGAGGACTTTGATTAGGGTTAATGACCATTGTCATTTTATTAATCCTAATGCTTATGTGTGTATTATGGTTAATTGATATTAGTTTAATATAATTGTGCATGGTTATGGTTGTTGACCATTTGACATTCTTGACTTGTTGACCTAGGTTGACACTTTGACCATCATCATTTCATTTGGAAGATGCTCTTTGATCCTTGCAATTTGCATTAAAAATGAAATGATAATGGTCATGTCTTGATTAAGCCATGACAATTATCTCACTAATTATAAATTCACAATAATTCACACATATATGTGAGAATGCTTCATATTTCTCTCATTCTATCATATACTTTCTCTCTCTTGCTCTTCCTCAAGCTCTCCCCTCTTATGTGTTGAGAAATACTTGAGCTTGAGAAAAACCATTCCATAGTAATCTCTACTCTCATCTAGGGTTCTAGGATTAGCACTTCTAGCACCCTAGTTACTTCTAGCTTGAAGTTGAAGCCAAAGGTTGAGGCTTTCGGGTGGATCCTTCTTCGACGTGAGAAGACGACAAAGGTGATCCCTTTCTACTACAACAAGGAGCAAGGAGAGAAGGACTTGAAGTCCTAGGTATAACCATTCTTCCTTGTAGCTACTCTCTAGTTAGCTTTTAGTTAGTTTTGTTTAGCAAAGATCCCGACTTTGTCTAGTCCATGTTGCCTAGAGTAGTAAAAATCCGTTTTTTATTCCGTTTTCCGCCTCCCCGCAAGCAACGGGGTGGGCAACGTAGACTTATAGTGGTATCAGGGCCTAACTAAACATAAACTAGCTAGGTAGTAAAAGTATATGGAAGTTCGATCGGAAAAATCGCTAAACTATGACATGCAAAACCCCAAGTTTTTGTTAAATTTTTTTTTGCTCTAAAAATAAAAAGTCATACTCCAAAAATCATCTCAGGGTTTTGTGAAGAAGCCCACCAAAAACGGTCGAGTGATCCCTTCAAAGCGCCGCGGTTCCGCGGCAATGGGTATACTTTTGCCGCGGAACCGCCCCTGTTTTGACTCGGTTCATGACCGAGTTTGGTGCAGTGTTCTTAGGTTGTGGTTTTGGGATTTTTAAGATGGTTTATTTCAGCCCAGATTTTCCAGAAATGAAATTTGTATTTGGGGGCCTATAAATCCGTATTTTGGATCGAACTTCATTATACTTTGACTAATCGGTTATATCTGTGATGTTTATATGTATTGAACGTCTGCTAATCGCTATAAGTCGATTAGTGGGGGTTATACATATCTGTGATCTGTGTTTGATGCTGGTATGTGTATATGAATGCGTTGGGTTGTCGCGGGTGAATAGCCGGGGTGGATGTGAGATGAGTGTTTCTTTTTCTTTCATTCATGTAATATGTAAATTGATGTATTATTATTTGTATGACTGCACAACCGGGTCGGGGTTGTAGCCGTCATTGTATAATTCTTTTTACTGTTTTTGCTCCTAGGATAGACCCATGGAGGGGGTGCACAAACTACCGGGTATCTCGAAGTGCCGAGTGGCCTACTCACGGTGTTGAGGGAGGTTGCTTCGCTTCGGGTACTTGCCGGGTAGTTTGCCGCACCCGTAGGGGTCTTGGGAGGGGTATTTGGCTATTCACCGCGACCGTGTAATCCGCTTTTTGTTGCAGGCTCGAATGGATTGCGGATTCCTAGTATATCCAATGTATTCATCTGTGATCTGTAATGTCTATCATTGCTATATATTTATATACTATAACTATTTAGGCGTTGCTTATGTTTTACAGCCGCGCTAGCCCAGCCCCCGCTCTGTCGTTAGTTAAGTAACCTAACGGGTGATGACGGGGCCCCGTGGCGAATGCGAATGGCATAAGCGTACGTCATATTTTGGTTGTTTTCTGCAATGGTAGGATTAAATGATGGGACGCATTAAAAGAACTAATGCAAGAAAATAAAACAAGTAAAAGTTGATTGGAACACTTTGAAAACCACTCGGTTCTTTTCAAAACTAAACTTTTAAACGCGGAGCTTGAACCACTCCTTTTAAAAGCTATCTCGTTCCATCGATTATATCAAGTTCACTACGTTCACGGTTTCGCCAAAACCATTCGTAGCCCTCCGTCATTCCACATGAATGGTCAAAAAGTATTCAAGCTATGTATTTTGGCCAAAGTCAAGGCATAGTGATTGGTAGCTATTGGGTATTCATGTGCAGCATAGATAGATGCGTTGGTTTGGGACAGTCGTGCTGCCATTTTGGCCAAAGTCAAGGGTAGGTACGGGTGGGTCCAAATTAACCAGGAGAATGACGGGTAGAACTTGACATGTGACTTATGATATTTTGGCCAAAGTCAAGGTCATAAGAGCATGGGGCAAAAATCCACATCGGGAGTTTCATAAGTACTGAAACTTGCTAGCGCTGCATACCATTTGGAGTGTGATGATTCTGGTAGGATTCCTTCGGTTTTATCACGCGATGATATTTGGATCCCGATTCTACTGTGAGTATATGCTACTCCTCGGGAAAACTCTCACTTAACGATCAATGCTATAAACCTAGTAGGTGTCTAGAAAGGTGTTAGTGGGGCTACACCCACAGGGAAAAGAGGTTACTTAATTAAGGAACTTCGCGAAAGCGTTGGAAAACCTCCCTCGAAGTACCGACACTGGCCTGGCTGAACGGTTAAGCAAGTATTGTACGGTGAGATTGATCCCGACTAATCTTTTCTTTGCGGTTTGAGAAGGGATTCGAGAGACAGTGGGAGCCATCCAGTTTAGACAAACTAAAAACCACTCTAAACTTGCAAGAGCATCATGCTAAAGTGTTTCTTTTCTCTCTCCTAATTGCAGCGACCATTCAACATGACCGGACTTAAGTTATTACTAGATAAAAACATACTGACAGGGCCAAACTACAAAGATTGGCTCAGGAATGTCAAGATGGCAATCACTTACGACAAGTTGGGGTATGTCCTTACCACCAAAGCACCCCCTGTCCCAGGTCCCACCTCCAGCGTCGCGGATAAAGAAATCCGTAAGACATGGGAGATCGATTGCGTGAAGGCCAAATGCCTCGTGCTTGCCTCGATGGACAACGAACATCAGAGGAGGCATGAGTATATGGACCTAGAGTCCATATTTCTCCATACGAAAGTGTTAGTGTATATGCCCTAGAGGCCATTACTGTATCATACTAGTATGTATATTACTTAATGGAAGCTTGGGATATTCACCTTGTATTGACAATCTTGCTCAAAATGGTAGTATGCTACTTGGTTTGTTTCTACTTCAATGTGTACATGTGTTTATTTTAGTATATCGCCTATACACATTAGTGGAGCCCTTAGGATCTTTGCTTGATTACCAGCGTTGTGATGGCAGTCACACTAGTGGGGCTGGGTAATCTATAAGCACATCCTTATGCAGGTCTCTGGTCGCAGGACAATCGAGACAGGGCATCGATACTCCGGAGTAGACTAGCGCATGCGCTTCTCATCCCAGTATAGGAGACGGTCAGTCCCACAGCCGTCGGTACGTCGTACTTGAGATAGTATGCGGGTGCTCGTTGGGTTACGAGTACACTGGACAGGACTCGTCGGGAACTGACTAGTTAGTATTATGCCTATCGTCAGTTATCAGTTCCCAGGTGACTTGAGTACAGCTTAGTCCGCTGACTTGACACTGTCACTTCGCCTCAAGTGTGTTCCCACTGTACTTTGATTACTACCCTACCACGGCTCAAAGGAGTCGTGCAAACAGGTGGTAGTTGGGTGCAGTCCCGAAGCACTTGGAGGCAGTGACGGTTAGACAGGATTCGTCTCACCCGGTATTGGGGGTTGCATCGCGCTGTGTCTAGGAGAGCCATTACACGAGTAGTCCCTGGCCAGGGCAAACGAGATATACTGGTAGGCTTCCAGTGTTATCTCAGGGTGTTTTGGGCTTCACTCCGACACGACTTGTACCTCTATTGGGGGACTGACGTTTACCGCCCCCTAGGCCCGCCATGCGATGTATCAGACGAACAGACCGGACTGTACGGAGAATGTCACATTCAGGCTCAGTAGGAGTTCAGATGGGTTTCGCCTCGTCAGTCTTCTTGTCGGCATCTACCTTGGGACCGTTACGCACAGCTAGTGCCGCTTGCGGTCTGTGGTTAAACCCACTGCCAGCGTAGTGTCGAGTCTTTAGAGTCCCACACAGAAAGCTATTCGCCTTTAGGCAAAAGAGTAGAGGTCGCATGGTTTTGCGACAGGTCGCATGGTTTTGCGACAGGGTTCAGTCACATCCGTGCACTTATGCACATTTAGTGTCTGGACAGTTCACACTAGCGGGCTTTGGTTTAAGCCAGATCCTAGTGTACCTTTTGGGATTGGTTTTATCCAGTATGCATCCGTGTTCCTCGGAACGCGGATGCGGGTGTGTATGCACAGTTGACGGAGAGACAGAGGCAGAGGATTCTCATTAGGGTTGTTGACCGTTGACCGTTGACTATTGACTTTTTGCTCAACCCTAATGAGAATATGATATATGATTAACAATTATATTAATTAAGTATTATGGTGACATGGTTGTTGTGGGATTGACTTTGTTGACTTGTTGACTTTTGTTGACTTGTTGACTTTGTTGACCGGTTGACAAGGCTTGACTAGTTGACCATCATGATAACTATAGCTATCATTTCATGGCAAAGACTTTTTCTTGCTTGCTCTTTTGTGCAAAATGAGTGCATGAAATGATATGGCTATGGTTGCTTAAACCATCACATAATACTTGATTGATATGAGGTGTTATGATTGTTTTGGATTATGAGAACCAAAAGAGAAAACTCTTCTCTCATTCTATCATTCTCATTCTCTCTCTTGTTCTTGAGCTCTCATCTTCCTCCTCTTGCTCTCCCTCTCTTGACTCTATGGTTCACTTGTTTCATGAGTTGAGAACCAAAAACCATAGATAAAATCCCATACAAACTCTTCTCTACTCACTCTAGTTCACAAGGTTTAGCAAACCGAGTGAACTAGTTTCTTCAAAGATCGAAGAAGGAGCCAAAGGTTGAAGCTTTCAGGTGGATCTATCTTCGACGTAAGGAGACGACGGGAAGAAGCCGATCCGGACCACCATCGAGGTTTGAAGACGAAGGAGTTCAAGACAAGAAAGGTATAAACCCCCTAACCGAGTAGTTAACGACTCCTAATTAGGTTGTTAGTTAGATATTTAACAAAGATCCGGGTTTTAAGTCCATGTTACCACCTCTAAGAAAATCGTTTTTCATCAAATTCCGCATGCCCGAAAGTACCGGGAGAGGTAGCATGGACTTACAGTGGTATCAGAGCCTAGTTAAACTCTATCTAACATGTTAGCAAAGTAGCTAGAAGATCGATCAAAGGAAAAGTCGCAAAACGAACCCGGTTTTTTAAACTTTCTGTCGATTTTAAAAGTGCTGGAAATTTTTTTTGAGATACACAAAAAATCGACTCAGGGTTTTCTGAAGAAACTGCAAAAATTTGACCCCCTAACTCGATCAAAGCGCCACGGAACCGCGGCCGAGTTGACTCGGTCATGGGGTTTCTTCTTTGCAGTTTGCTCATAGGGGTATTTTGGGATTTTTGGAATATATATTTTCTGCCCAGATTTTCCAGAACGAAAATTTTATTTTTGGGGTCCTGAAAATCCGTATTTTTGATCGAACTTCTAAAAGACTTAAGCTGACGGGTTTTTCTGTAATGTGATATTTGTATTGAACGTCTACTAATCGCTATATGTCGATTAGTGGGGGTTATACAAATCTGTGATCTGTAATGTCATTGGAATGTGTATATGAATTCATTGGATTGTCGCGGGTGAATAGCCGGGGGTTGCGAGACGAGAGTTTTCTTTTCTTTCAATTCATGTAAATTTATAAATTGATGTTATAATTATTTGTATGGCCGCACAACCGGGTCGGGGTTGTAGCCGTCATTTTATAATTTCTTTTTACTGTTTTTGCTCCTAGGATAGACCCATGGAGGGGGTGCACAAACTACCGGGTATGCCGAAGTGCCGAGTGGCCTACTCACGGAGTTGAGGGAGGTTGCTTCACTTCGGGTACTTGGCGGGTAGTTTGCCGCACCCGTAGGGGTCTTGGATGGGGTATTGGCTATTCACCGCGACCGTGTAATCTGCTTTTCATTACAGGCTCGTACGAATTGCGGATTCCTAGTATATCCAATGTGTTCATCTGTGATCTGAAATGGCTATCATTGCAATATATCTATATATGATATTATTTAGGCGTTGCTTATGTTTTACAGCCGCGCTAGCCCAGCCCCCGCTCTGTCGTTAGTTAAGTAACCTAACGGGTAATGACGGGGCCCCGTGGCGAATGCGAATGGTATAAGCGTACGTCATATTTTGGTTGTTTTCTGCATTGGTAGGATTAAATGATGGGACGCATTAAAAGAACTAATGCAAGAATATCACGCATTAAAAGAACTAATGCAAGAAAATAAACCAAGTTAAAATCGTTGGAACACTTTCGAAAAACCACTCGGTTCTTTTCAAAACCAACTTTTAAATGCGGAGTTTGAGCCACTCCTTTTAAAAGCTATCATGGTTCCATCGATTATATCAAGTTCACTACGTTCACGGTTTCGCCAAAACCATTCGTAGCCCTCCGTCGTTTCAGTTAAATATTCAGTAGTATTCAAGCTATGTATTTTGACCTTCGCCAAGACATAGTGATCGGTAGCTGCTGAATGTTTATCTGTAGCATAGATAGATGCGTTGGTTTGGGACAGTCGTACTACCATTTTGGCCTTCGTCAAGGGTATGTACGGGTGGGTTCAAATTAACCTGGATAATGACGGGTAGAACTTGACATGTGACTTATGATATTTTGGCATTCGTCAAGGTCATAAGAGCATGGGGCAAAAATCCACATCGGGAGTTTCATAAGAACTGAAACTTGCTAGTGTTGCATACCATTTGGAGTGTGATGATTCTGGTAGGATTCCTTCAGTTTCGTCACGCGATGATATTTGGATCCCGATCCTACTGTGAGTATATGCTACTCCTCGGGAAATTTCTCACTTAACGATCAATGCTATAAACCAAGTAGGTGTCTAGAAAGGTGTTAGCGGGGCTACGCCCCCAGGGAAAAGAGGTTATTTAATTAAGGAACTTCGCGAAAGCGTTGGAAAACCTCCCTCGAAGTACCGACACTAGCCTGGCTGAACGGTTAAGCAAGTATTGTACGGTGAGATTGATCCCGACTAATTCTTCCTTTTTGGTTTAGAGGAGGGATTCGAGAGACAGTGGGAGCCATCCTGTTTAGACAAATTAAAAACCACTCTAAACTTGCAAGAGCATCATGCTGAGTGTTTTCTTCTCTCTCTCTTAATTGCAGCGACCAAGTGACCGCACCTAGGTTACATCTAGATAATAATATGACTGAACCTGACTGTTATGACTGGCAAAGGTCTGTCCAGATGTCCATTACCCATGACAAGCTGGGACACCTCTTAACTAATCAAACCCCTGCTATCTCAGGTCCAGTTTCCCCTGTCACGGATGTTTACATCCAAAGGACATCGGAAAAGGATTGTGCGAAAGCCAAGTGCCTCGTATTAGCCTCAGTTGATGGTACAAACCAGGGGCAGCACGAGAAGATGGACTCAGTTTCTATCTTCCTCCATAACAAAGATTTATATGGAGAGCAATCTCGTATCGCAAGATATGAGACCTCGAACGAATTGCTTCAAGCGAGGTTGGCTGTCGGGTCATCTGTAAGGGACAACGTCCTTACAGAGACCAGCTATTTTAAGCTCACGGACCTGGAGACCACGTTGAAGAATGGGTCAAGTACTGACTTAATTCTACAGTCCCTGCCCTCTGCTTATACCCTGAAAGAAACCAGGGAAGAAAAAGGAAAAGCAAGGGCAAAAGTTTCAGGACTGGATATAGTAAAAGAGGGACGTTCCTATTGTAATGGGAATGAACAATGGCAGAAAGATTGCAGGGCTTGCAAAGCCAGTAGCCAGAATTCGAAGCATGTTGTGGCTTCGGCTTCGAGTGTGTTTGTAATAGAGAACTGTTTGTCAGTTAACCCTACTTCCTGGGTATTGGATACCGGATCAGGATCTCATATCTGTAATTCGTTACAGGCTCTGAGAAACCGTAGGGTTATCAGGAAAGGTGATATGACTCTCAGGGTTGCTAACGGAATGAGCATGGATGTTGTATCCGTAGGGGAATATCACCTAGGACTGACAACTGGGCAGATATTGATTCTGCGTAACTGTTTGTATGTACCAGGTGCGACTTGTAATATCATATCTGTATCCTTACTTTCTAAGGAAGGATATGATTTTGCTTTTGTAAGCGATGTAGTAAACATCCACCTAAATCAAGTACTGATTGGGTCAGGTACATTAAATAACGGTATATACGTATTGAATCAAGCTCAGATATTCAGTGTCCAGAACACACTTAAAAGAAAGTCTCCAGAATTAAATCAGGCTTTCTTATGGCATTGTAGACTGGGTCACATCAATGAGACACGGTTGACTAAGTTACATAAAGAAGGATACTTGGATCCGTTCGAGTACCAGTCTTATGCCTCTTGTGAATCTTGTCTCATGGGAAAGATGACAAAGACTCCGTTCACTAGACACGGAGTAAGAGCGAGCTCGCCCTTGGGACTCATACACAGTGATGTGTGTGGTCCAATGTCTACACATGCGCGAAGTGGTTATTCATACTTCATTACTTTCACAGATGATTTCTCTAGGTATGGACATGTCTTCTTAATGAAGCACAAATCCGAGGCCTTTGGGAAATTTCAAGAATACAAGAATGAAGTTGAAAAACAAACCGGCAAAAGTATAAGATTCTAAGATCGGATCGAGGTGGAGAATACTTGAGTGCCGAGTTTCTGGACCACTTAAAAGAGAATGGAATTCTCTCTCAACTTACTCCTCCATACACACCACAACACAACGGTGTATCGGAAAGGCGGAATCGGACCCTATTGGATATGGTTCGTTCCATGATGAGTAAGGCTGAGTTACTGCGATCTTTCTGGGGTTATGCACTAGAAACAGCTGCATATCTCTTGAACAAGGTTCCAACCAAGACTGTGCCTACCACCCCATATCAAATGTGGAGTGGGCAGAAACCCTGTCTTAAGTACCTAAAGACATGGGGATGTCCAGCTTTTGTTAAAAAGCAGCATGCGGACAAACTCGAGGCACGCTCAGTACTGTGTAAGTTTGTGGGATACCCAAAGAACTCCAGGGGTATTTTTTCTATTACGCAGAGGAACAAAGGGTTTTTGTTTCTCGTCATGCCCACTTTCTGGAACATCAGTTTTTAGAAAAAGGAAAAAGTGGGAGCGCAATAGAACTGGAAGAAATTCCAGAACCACAAGCTATTACTGAAAGCTTGGAAGAGCCAGTAGTTTCAGGAGAACCGGATATTCCTGCGCCACTCCACAAGAGTAGTAGGCAGTCTCATCCGCTCGAGAGATACTACGGTTTTCTCATAGACGGGGATAGAGAGGATTGCACCATGGATTATGGTGAGCCTACTAGCTTCCAGCAAGCCATTCAGAGCGGTGACTCGGTAAAATGGCTGGATGCAATGCGGACCGAGATGGAGTCCATGTACACCAACAAAGTTTGGACTTTGGACTTTGCTCCAGAAGGGGTAAAATCCGTAGGTTGCAAATGGATCTTCAGAAAGAAGATTGGTGTAGATGGGCAGGTTGAAACCTATAAAGCTAGGCTCGTTGCAAAGGATTTTCGTCAAAGACCTGGTTTGGACTATGACGAGACCTTTTCTCCGGTAGCTATGCTTAAATCCATTCGGATCCTTCTTGCCATTGCTGCCTTCCACGATTATGAGATCTGGCAGATGGACGTAAAGACGGCTTTCCTAAATGGAAATTTAGAAGAGTGCGTCTATATGGATCAGCCAGAGGGATTCATTCAGAGTGGGAGCAGTGGTAAAGTGTGCAAGTTGCTCAAGTCCATCTATGGACTTAAGCAGGTATCACGGAGTTGGAACATCTGCTTTGATGATACTGTCAAAGAATTCGACTTTGTCAAAAACCCAGATGAACCATGTATTTACAGTAAGATTGTAGGGAGAAATGTGGTATTCCTCGTCTTGTACGTCGATGACATTCTCCTAATAGGAAATGATATTCCTATGCTACAGTCAGTCAAAGGATTCTTGTCACAGAGGTTCTCCATGAAGAACCTGGGCGATGC
Source organism: Agapanthus africanus (assembly GCA_030015575.1). Classification (NCBI taxonomy): domain Eukaryota; kingdom Viridiplantae; phylum Streptophyta; class Magnoliopsida; order Asparagales; family Amaryllidaceae; genus Agapanthus; species Agapanthus africanus. The sequence continues at coordinate 270,884,259 of CM057337.1, forward strand.
CAACTACATTCTGGGGATCCAGATCTATCGTGATAGATCTAAGAGGATGTTGGGACTTTCACAGTCGAGGTACATCGACACCATACTGAAACGATTCAGTATGGAAGATTCCAAGCGCGGTAATCTACCGGCTTGTCACGGAATCACCCTCTCCAAAGAGATGTCTCCCAAGACTGATTTGGATAGGGCTCGCATGTCATCAATACCCTACGCATCTGCAGTAGGCTCTATTATGTATGCGATGTTATGTACCAGACCAGATGTAGCATACGCATTGAGCGTTGTAAGCCAGTATCAGTCGAACCCAGGGGAGAAACACTGGATAGCAGTAAAGAACATTCTCAAGTACCTGAGAAGGACTAAGGAGATGTTCTTGGTGTATGGCGGAAAAGACCTCCAGATTGAGGCCTTTGCTGACTCCAACTTCCAGAGTGATAAGGATGACTCCAAGTCCATGTCGGGTTATGTCTTTACCCTCAATGGAGGGGCGGTTTGCTGGAAGAGTTCCAAGCAGGAAACCGTTGCTGACTCAACTATGGAAGCGGAATACATAGCTGCTTGCGATGCCGCAAAGGAAGCTGTCTGGATGAAGAAGTTCCTCACGGAACTTCAGGTGGTTCCTACCAGTGTTGATCCAATACCGCTGTATTGTGACAACAACGGCGCTATAGCTTTAGCGAAGGAACCCAGGTCCCATCAGAAGTCCAGGCATATTTTGAGGCGGTACCACCTGATCAGGGAGATCATTGATCGCCAGGAGATCGAGGTAAAGAGAGTAAATTCAGAAGATAACACTGCAGATCCATTCACCAAGGCCTTGCCCCAGACTCAGTTCGAGCGGCTGATCGAGATGATAGGTCTTCGATACGCCAGTACATGGCCTTAGTGCAAGTGGGAGATTGTTAGTGTATATGCCCTAGAGGCCATTACTGTATCATACTAGTATGTATATTACTTAATGGAAGCTTGGGATATTCACCTTGTATTGACAATCTTGCTCAAAATGGTAGTATGCTACTTGGTTTGTTTCTACTTCAATGTGTACATGTGTTTATTTTAGTATATCGCCTATACACATTAGTGGAGCCCTTAGGATCTTTGCTTGATTACCAGCGTTGTGATGGCAGTCACACTAGTGGGGCTGGGTAATCTATAAGCACATCCTTATGCAGGTCCCTGGTCGCAGGACTATCGAGACAGGGCATCGATACTCCGGAGTAGACTAGCGCATGCGCTTCTCATCCCAGTGTGGGAGACGGTCAGTCCCACAGCCGTCGGTACGTCGTACTTGAGATAGTATGCGGGTGCTCGTTGGTTTACGAGTACACTGGACAGGACTCGTCGGGAACTGACTAGTTGGTATTATGCCTATCGTCAGTTATCAGTTCCCAGGTGACATGAGTACAGCTTAGTCCGCTGACTTGACACTGTCACTTCGCCTCGAGTGTGTTCCCACTGTACTTTGATTACTACCCTACCACGGCTCAAAGGAGTCGTGCAAACAGGTGGTAGTTGGGTGCAGTCCCGAAGCACTTGGAGGCAGTGACGGTTAGACAGGATTCGTCTCTCCCGGTATTGGGGGTTGACATCGCGCTGTGTCTAGGAGAGCCATTACACGAGTAGTCCCTGGCCAGGGCAAACGAGATATACTGGTAGGCTTCCAGTGTTATCTCAGGGTGTTTTGGGCTTCACTCCGACACAACTTGTACCGCTATTGGGGGACTGACGTTTACCGCCCCCTAGGCCCGCCATGCGATGTATCAGACGAACAGACCGGACTGTACGGAGAATGTCACATTCAGGCTCAGTAGGAGTTCAGATGGGTTTCGCCTCGTCAGTCTTCTTGTCGGCATCTACCTTGGGACCGTTACGCACAGCTAGTGCCGCTTGCGGTCTGTGGTTAAACCCACTGCCAGCGTAGTGTCGAGTCTTTAGAGTCCCACACAGAAAGCTATTCGCCTTTAGGCAAAAGAGTAGAGGTCGCATGGTTTTGCGACAGGTTGCATGGTTTTGCGACAGGGTTCAGTCACATCCGTGCACTTGTGCACGTTTAGTGTCCGGACAGTTCACACTAGCGGGCTTTGGTTTAAGCCAGATCCTAGTGTACCTTTTGGGATTGGTTTTATCCAGTATGCATCCGTGTTCTTCGGAATGCGGATGCGGGTGTGTATGCACAGTTGACGGAGAGACAGAGGCAGAGGATTCTCATTAGGGTTGTTGACCGTTGACCGTTGACTATTGACTTTTTGCTCAACCCTAATGAGAATATGATATATGATTAACAATTATATTAATTAAGTATTATGGTGACATGGTTGTTGTGGGATTGACTTTGTTGATTTGTTGACTTTTTTTGACTTGTTGACTTTGTTGACCGGTTGACTAGGCTTGACTAGTTGACCATCATGATAACTATAGCTATCATTTCATGGCAAAGACTTTTGCTTGCTTGCTCTTTTATGCAAAATGAGTGCATGAAATGATATGGCTATGGTTGCTTAAACCATCACATAATACTTGATTGATATGAGGTGTTATGATTGTTTTGGATTATGAGAGCCAAAAGAGAAAACTCTTCTCTCATTCTATCATTCTCATTCTCTCTCTTGTTCTTGAGCTCTCATCTTTCTCCTCTTGCTCTCCCTCTCTTGACTCTATGGTTCACTTGTCTCATGAGTTGAGAATCAAGAACCATAGATAAAATCCCATACAAACTCTTCTCTACTCACTCTAGTTCACAAGGTTTAGCAAACCGAGTGAACTAGTTTTTTCAAAGATCGAAGAAGGAGCCAAAGGTTGAAGCTTTCAGGTGGATCTATCTTCGACGTAAGGAGACGATGGGAAGAAGCCGATCCGGACCACCATCGAGGTTTGAAGACGAAGGAGTTCAAGACAAGAAAGGTATAAACCCCCTAACCGAGTAGTTAACGACTCCTAGTTAGGTTGTTAGTTAGATATTTAACAAAGATCTGGGTTTTAAGTCCATGTTACCACCTCTAAGAAAATCGTTTTTCATCAAATTCCGCATGCCCGAAAGTACCGGGAGAGGTAGCATGTACTTACAGAAAGAACTGTATGGAGAGCAGTCTCGTATCGCAAGATACGAAGTGTCGAAGAAGCTATTTTCGGCAAGATTGGCCGTTGGATCATCGGTAGCGGAACACGTGCTTAAGATGATTGGCTACATAGAGGAGCTCGCGGACCTTGGGACCACGTTGGAGAATGAACTCTATACTGATTTGATTCTCCAGTCCCTTCCTTCCACTTACGCCCGGTTTATCCTTAACTTCAACATGCAAGGAAAGGAGGTTGAACTTTCCGAACTTCTGAACATGTTGAGGAGTGCTGAGGGCACCCTACAGAAAGGTAGGGAGACATCCACTTTGTTTGTAGGAGGATCTTCCTCTTCTAGATCCAGGGCGAAAGCCAAGGGTAAGAAGAAGAAAGCCCCCGCCAAACCAAGAGGCGGTGTCAGTAAAGTGGATACGAAGGGAAAAGGAAAGGCAACAAAGGTAGCGGGAAAGCTAGTGGGGAAGGAAGAATGCTTCTACTGTCACAAAAGTGGTCACTGGAAACAGGATTGCAAGGCTTGGAAGGCCAGAACCCAGGATTTGAAGCGAGTTGCGGCTTCAGCTTCAGGTGTGTATGTTATTGAAAACTGTCTATCATTAAACTCTACATCCTGGGTATTGGATACCGGATCAGGATCTCATATCTGTAATTCTTTGCAGGCGTTGAGAAAGCGTAGAGTTTTGAAGGCAGGTGACATGACCCTCAGAGTTGCAAACGGTGCTAGCATGGATGTTGAGGCCGTGGGGGACTATCACCTGGGACTGTCGGATGGACACTTTTTGGTTTTGCATAGTTGTTATTATGTACCAAATGCAACCTGTAATATATTTCTGTATCTTTATTATCTAAAGAAGGTTATGAATTTGCATTTGTAAGTAATGTAGTGAACATTCACCTTAATCAAGTTTTGATTGGGTCAGGTACATTAAACAACGGTATATACGTATTGAACCAACCACAGATTTTCAATGTCCAGAATACACACAAAAGAAAGTCTCCAGAAATCAATAAAACTTTCTTATGGCATTGTAGACTGGGTCACATCAATGAAAGAAGGTTGACTAAGTTACATACAGAAGGATATTTGGACCCGTTTATATATCAATCGTATGCAACTTGTCAATCCTGTCTCAAAGGAAAGATAACAAAGATTCCGTTCACTGGACACGGAGTAAGAGCGAGCGAGCTCTTGGGACTCGTACACAGCGACGTGTGCGGTCCAATGTCTACACAGGCGCGAAGCGGTTATTCTTACTTCATTACTTTTACGGATGACTTTTCAAGGTACGGTTATGTCTTCTTAATGAAACATAAATCCGAGACTTTTGAAAAATTCCAGGAATATAAGAATGAAGTGGAAAAACAAACAGGCAAAAGTATCAAGGCACTGAGATCTGATCGAGGTGGTGAATACTTGAGTGCCGAGTTCCTGGGTTACTTAAAAGAGAATGGAATTCTCTCTCAGCTTACTCCTCCATACACTCCGCAACATAACGGTGTATCGGAGAGACGGAACCGAACCCTATTGGATATGGTACGGTCCATGATGAGTAACGCTGAGTTGCCGCGATCGTTCTGGGGATCTGCGCTAGAATCAGCTGCATACCTTTTGAACCGAGTTCCAACTAAGACTGTGCCTACTACACCATATCAGATGTGGTGTGGGAAGAGACCCTATCTTAATCACATTAAGACATGGGGTTGTCCATCTTTTGTAAAAAAGCAGCATGCGGACAAGCTCGAGGCACGCTTAGTACAGTGCAAGTTTGTGGGATATCCAAAGAACTCCATGGGATATTTCTTCTATTGCGAAGAGGAACAAAAGGTTTTTGTTTCTCGCCATGCCCACTTTCTAGAACACCAGTTCATAGAAAAAGAAATAAGTGGGAGCGCTGTAGAACTGGAAGAAATTCCAGAACCACGAGCTATTACTGAAAGCTTAGTAGAACCAGAGGGTTCGAAAGATCAGGACATTCCCACGCCACTCCGTAGGAGTAGTAGGCAGTCTCATCCGCCTGAGAGATACTACGGTTTTCTCATTGACGGGGATAGATAGGATTGCATCATAGATTGTGATGAGCCTACTAGCTTCCAGCAAGCCATTCAGAGCGTCGACTCAGTAAAATGGCTGGATGCAATCCGGGCCGAAATGGAGTCCATGTACACCAACAAAGTATGGACGTTGGACATTGCTCCAGGTGGGGTAAAACCCGTAGGATGCAAGTGGATCTTCAAAAGGAAGATTGGTGTAGATGGACAGGTTGAGACCTATAAAGCTAGACTGGTTGCAAAGGGTTTTCGTCAGCGACCTGGTTTGGACTATGACGAAACCTTTTCTCTAGTAGCTATGCTGAAATCCATTCGGATCCTTCTTGCCATTGCTGCCTTCCACGATTATGAGATTTGGCAGATGGATGTAAAGACCGCTTTTCTAAATGGACATTTAGAGGAGTGTGTCTATATGGAGGGTTTCATTCAGAGTGGGAGCAGCGGAAAGGTGTGCAAGTTGCTTAAGTCCATTTATGGACTAAAGCAGGCATCGCGGAGTTGGAAGATCTGTTTTGATGAGACGGTCAAGAAATTTGGCTTTATCAAAAATCCAGATGAACCATGCATCTATTGTAGATTTGTAGCGAGAACTGTAGTATTCCTCGTTTTATACGTGGATGACATTCTCTTAATAAAAAATGACATTCCTATGCTACAATCTGTCAAGGGGTTCTTGTCACACAGGTTCTCCATGAAAGACCTGGGTGATGCCTCATACATTCTGGGTATTCGGATCTACCGTGACAGATCCAAGAGGATATTAGGACTTTCACAGTCCAGGTACATCGACACCATACTGAAGAGATTCAGTATGGAAGATTCCAACCGCGGTAATCTACCGGCTTGTCACGGGATCACCCTCTCCAAAGAGATGTCTCCCAAGACTGATTTGGAGAGGGATCGCATGTCTATTATACCTTATGCTTCTGTGGTAGGCTCTATAATGTATGCAATGTTGTGTACCAGACCAGATGTGGCTTATGCACTGAGCATGGTAAGCAGGTATCAGTCAAACCCTGGGGAGAAACATTGGATAGCAGTAAAGAACATTCTCAAGTACCTGAGAAGGACTAAGGAGATGTTCTTGGTGTATGGAGGAAAAGACTTCCAGATCGAGGCCTTTGCTGACTCCAGCTTCCAGAGTGACAAGGATGATTCCAAGTCCATGTCGGGTTTTGTCTTTACCCTCAATGGAGGGGCGGTGTGTTGGAAGAGCTCCAAACAGGAAACCGTTGCTGACTCGACTATGGAAGCGGAATACATCGCTGCATCTGATGCCGCAAAAGAAGCTGTCTGGATGAGGAAGTTCTTGAAAGAACTTCAGGTGGTTTCGTCCATTGTTGATCCAATACCTCTGTATTGCGACAACAACGGGGCTATAGCTTTAGCGAAGGAACCCAGGTCCCATCAGAAATCCAGACACATCTTGAGGCGGTATCACCTGATCAGGGAGATCGTGGATCGCCAGGAGATCGAGGTTCGGAGGGTTGCTTCAGAAGATAACACTGCAGATCCATTCACCAAGGCCTTGCCCTAGACTCAGTTCGAGCGACTGATCGAGATGATAGGTCTTCGATACGCCAGTACATGGCCTTAGTGCAAGTGGGAGATTGTTAGTGTATATGCCCTAGAGGCCATTACTGTATCATACTAGTTTGTTTATTACTTGATGGAAGCTTGGGATATTCACAGTTGTATATACAATCTTGCTCGAAATGGTAGTATGCTACTTGGTTTGTCTCTACTTCAATATGTGCACATGTTTCTTTCAGCATATCGCTTATATACATATTAGTATAGCCCTTAGGATCTTTGCTTGATTACCAGCGTTGTGATGGCGCTCACACTCGTGGGGGCTGGGTGATCCATAAGCACATCCTTATACAGGTCCCTGGTCGTTGGACTATCGAGACAGGGCATCGATACTCCGGAGTAGACTAGCGTATGCGCTTCTCATCCCAGCGTGGGAGACGGTCTGTCCCACAGCCGTCAGTACGTCGTACTTGAGATAGTATGCGGGTGCTGTTAGGTTACGAGTACACTGGACATGACTCGTCGGGAACTGTTGGTTGGTATTATACCTATTGTCAGTTATCAGTTCCCAGGTGACATGAGTATAGCTTAGTCTGCTGACTTGACACCGTCACTTCGCCTCGAGTGTGTTCCCACTGCACTTTGATTACTACCCTACCACGGCTCAAAGGAGTCGTGCAAACAGGTAGTTTTTGGGTGCAGTCCCGAAGCACTTGGAGGCAGTGACGGTTAGACAGGATTCGTCTCTCCCGGTATTGGGGGTTGACATCGCGCTGTGTCCAGGAGAGCCATTACACAGTAGTCCCTGGCCAGGGCAAGCGAGATATACTGGTAGGTTTCCAGTGTTATCTCAGGGTGTTCTGGGCTACACTCCAACACGACTTGTACCGCTATTAGGGGATTGACGTTCACCGCCCTCCTAGGCCCGCCATGCGATGTATCAGACGAACAGACCGGACTGTATGGAGACTGTCACATACAGGCTCAGTAAGAGTTCAGATGGAGTTACCTCGTCAGTCTTCTTATCGACATCTACCTGGGGACCGTTACGTACAGCTAGTGCCGCTTGCGGTCTGTGGTTAAACCCACTGTCAGCGTAGTGTCGAGTCTTTAGAGTCCCACACAGAGAGCTATTCGCCTTCAGGCAAAATGAGTAGAGGTCGCATGGTTTTGCGACAGGGTTCGGTCACATCCGCGCACTTGTACACGTTTGCTGTGCGGACAGCTTATACTAGCAGGCTTTGGTTTAAGCCAGATCCTAGTATATGATTTGGGATTGGTTTTATCTCTTTGTATTCGTGTTCCTCGGATCACGAATACGGGTGCGTATGCACAGTTGCTTGAGACAGAGGGAGAGGACTTTGATTAGGGTTAATGACCATTGTCATTTTATTAATCCTAATGCTTATGTGTGTATTATGGTTAATTGATATTAGTTTAATATAATTGTGCATGGTTATGGTTGTTAACCATTTGACATTCTTGACTTGTTGACCTAGGTTCACACTTTGACCATCATCTTTTCATTTGGAAGATGCTCTTTGATCCTTGCAATTTGCATTAAAAATGAAATGATAATGGTCATATCTTGATTAAGCCATGACAATTATCTCACTAATTATCAACTCACAATAATTCACACATATATGTGAGAATGCTTCATATTTCTCTCATTCTCTCATATACTTTCTCTCTCTTGCTCTTCCTCTTCCTCAAGCTCTCCCCTCTCATGTGTTGAGAAACACTTGAGCTTGAGAAAAACCATTCCACAGTAATCTCTACTCTCATCTAGGGTTCTAGGATTAGCACTTCTAGCACCCTAGTTACTTCTAGCTTGAAGTTGAAGCCAAAGGTTGAGGCTTTCGGGTGGATCCTTCTTCGACGTGAGAAGACGACAAAGGTGATCCCTTTCTACTACTCCAAGGAGCAAGGAGAGAAGGACTTGAAGTCCTAGGTATAACCATTCTTCCTTGTAGCTACTCTCTAGTTAGCTTTTAGTTAGTTTTGTTTAGCAAAGATCCCGACTTTGTCTAGTCCATGTTGCCTAGAGTAGTAAAAATCCGTTTTTTATTCCGCCTCCCCGCAAGCACCGGGGTGGGCAACGTGGACTTACAGAGCCATTACACGAAGTCCTTGGCCAAGGCAGGAGATTTACTGGTAGGTATTCTAGTAGTATCTCAGGGTGTTCTGGGCTACACTCCGACACGACTTGTACCGCTTTTGGGGGTCTGACTTTTACCAACCCCCTAGGCCCGCCATGTGATGCTCATAGACGAACGGACCGGACTGTACGGATATTGTCACTGATAGGCTCAGTAGGGTGTCAGGATGAGTTCGCTCATCGACGTCCCTTTTGGTCAATATCTGGTAGCCCGTTACGTATGGCTAATACCTCTGACGTGCTAGTGGTTAAATCCACAACCAAAGTATTGACGAGCCTTTAGAGTCCCCCACAGACTGTTTCTCAAGTTTCGGGCGAAACGCTGTAGAGGCCGTATGGAGATAAGGCAGGGTTCGATCAGATACGTGCGGTATTGCACGGATCATGATCGGACGGATAATACTAGCGGGCTTTGGTTTAAGCCAGATCCTAGTATTGTACAGTGTAGATCTTGTCTCATTGCATTTGTATTCGGTCGCAATACAAATGCGGGTATGTATATACAGTCGGGGGGTTTTCCTGTAATTTATTATGGGATCAGTTTTTTGAAGTTGCCAGTTTGCATTCCGTTTCGGCCATTTTCCTTTGTTTCTTTCTTTGGCTGAAAGTTGGTGGAGGGGGTTATTTGCAATTGTGCATTTAACAAAGGAGAAGACTTTTTGTGCATCATGATGGTTTCATGATGGTGCACCATCCATTGACTTCATTGGTTCATCATTGCTTGACTTTGCTTGATGGTAATGGGATATGATTAGGTGATGGAGTGGGGATTTGGTAGTGATGATTATTCCTCATGGTCATCTTTTTTCTCTTCCTTGTATTATTTTCTCTCTCTCCTTTTCACACAAAGGGGCCGGCCATAAGAGGGAGTGGGGCGGTACAAAAATTTTGGTGAGGCATTTTTGTTCTCTTCATGCTCACAAAAATCCCTTTGTTCATCTCAAAAAGCATATATCTCATTCCTCCACCAAAAGTAAACTTCTAGTAACCCCATCGAGACAAAAGAGTTCTACACTTCATCTACAGTATTCTTGGACACGTCGACTCGCCAACTTCGTGCCCGAGTTGCGTCGGTCCAGAGGTGGGAGCCCGTAAAAGAACCCGGCGATGTGGTGCCCTTCCGACGAGGAGATGAAGACCGGAGATTCCGCGGGGAGATCGGGACGACGACGAGAAGACCGAAGGACACGGATCGCTTGGTATATCTCTCTACCCCTTCTCTAGTTAGCTAGGAGTAGATTAATGGCCCGATCCGGGTTTTTAGTGCGCGGTGGTACCGGTTTACAAGTTTCGTAAAAGTATCGTTTCCGCATTTTGGCCTCGTTCAGACGGCCGGGGCGCCGCCGTGCACTTACACTGGTATCAGAGCCACGCCATTAACCTAGTCTAGCTTGCTTTAACGTGTTTACAAGTTCGATCGAACGGATTTTCCGAAAACCCGCATTTTCTGGTTCAGTTCTCTGTCGAATTTTTTTTGGCTCGAAAAATTATTTGGAGCATTGCAAAAATTCATGCAGGCATTTTTAAGCATACTGTAAAAATTTGATACAGTGATTCCTTAGAAGGACCGTGGAACCGCGGCCAAATCCCTGTTCTGGCCGCGGTTCCGCGGCAAGAAAATGTAATCATCATACCAAATTTCTACAGTGGCTTTTTGAGTTGAAAATGGGGTTTTTGGAATGTTCTGTTTGGGCCCAGATTTTTCTTTGAGTACTACAGTAGTGCTTGGGGCCCACTCCGGAAAATTTAGTCGATCGAAAATTTTAAACATGTTAGTTCACAGTATTTACATTATATCTGCGACCGTGAATGTCATTTGATCGGTAAATCATGTCTAACTGCTATAGCCCTTTTAGACGGATTTACGAACGTGACATTCACGTTGATGTTCTGTGTTGTGCTGTGATGTTGCGGATTGTCGTATTGGATAGCCTGGATGCAATGGTAGTACAGTTTTGGTATTATTATGTACATTTGATATTGCGGGGCGAGCGTCCGACATGTGGATTGCCGTCACTGCCTGTTTGTATATTATTCTTTTGGGGCACGACCGGGCTGAGGTCGATGTACCCGTTGTATGTATATTTTACTTTCTGTACTAGGATTACCCCGCGGAGGGGTGCACGGGTAGCCGGGTTCTAGAGGGCAATGGGCCCGCATCTCATGGCGTTGAGACGGAGGGGGCTTCACTCTAGAATTGGCGGGCTATTCGCCGCACTCGTAGGGGGTACAGGTTGACCCAAGGAGGGGTGCCCAAGTTACCGGATTCCGTGAAGTGCTGGGTGGTCCATTTACGTTGTTAAAGGGGGCTGCCTCGCTTCAGGTTTTGGCGGGTAACTTGCCGCGCCCGTAGGGATCTAGGATTTCATTGCATAGGCTATCCACACGACCAGGGGAACGTCGTGTTTCAGTAGTGGCTCTGTGAAACCCGGGGATCCCAGAAATCTGTATTGTTCTGTGATACTTATTACATTTCTGTGATGTTGCATTTAATCACGCCTTGAGCAAATATTATATATTGATATATATACTAGTAGATGTTGTATATGTTTTGCATCCGCGCTAGTCCAGTCCCCGCTCTGTCGTTAGTTAAGTAACCTAACGGGTAATGACGGGACCCAGTGGCTAATGCGGATGGCATATACGTACATCATTATTTTCGTTCTTTATTGGTGTGATCAATTGATGGGACTGCATTGATTCAGATCAATGCAAGCTAAACAAACCTATTCTAATATTGTTGGAACATTTTTCAAAAAGCTGTTATTGCAAGGACGTTCACTTTTGTTTTGCACAGTGGTATTCGGTTATGAATATCCAGCACCTCAGTCGACGAGGCAAGGGACGAGATCCCTTCACCGGGAGTGACCCCTTGGACAGAAGTTTGCGTCAGGGCAATAACTTCACTATAGTCGATTACTTTTGCTTTGCATCGTGGTATTCAGTTGGAATATCCTGCACCTCATTCTACGGGGAAAGAGCCGAGATCCCTTCACCGGGAGTGACCTCTTTAGCAAAAGTTTTCGTTACTATATTTTTATAAAAGCTATCCAGTTCCTTCAACGATATCAAGTTCATTACGTTAAAAGTTTTTCGCCAAAAACCATTTGTAGCCCTCCATCATTTCAGACGGGTAGCACGTAGTATTCATGCTATGTTTGTTGGTCTTAGTCAAGGCATAGTGTATGGTAGCTGCTTGTTACCTTTCTGCTGCATAGATAGATGCGTTGGTTTGGGACAGTCGTATAGCCTTGTTGACCTTCGTCAAGGGCTTGTACGGGTGGGTTCAAATTAACCTGGACAATGACGGGTAGAACTTGACATGTGACTTATGATTTGTTGACCTTCGTCAAGGTCATAAGAGCATGGGGTAAAAATGACATCAGGAGTTTCTAAAGAAACTGAAACTTGCCAGATATGCGCATACCTTCTGGAGTGTGATAACGTGAGTGGATTCCATCACATTATCATGCGATTATAGTTGGATCCCGATTCCTACTGATGAGTTGGTTTACTCCTCGGATGATCCCGACTAATTCTTCTTTCAGGTTTGGAGGAGAATTTGACGTTACAGTGGGAGGCTTCCTGATTAGATAAATTGATAACCATTCTGATCTAGGTTAGAGTGCATGCTGAGTGTTTCTTTTCTCTCTCTCTTTGGCAGCGACCATGACCCGACCCTTGACTATGACTCAGTGACCAAGTTGACCGAACCTTCTTAAACACTGGCTTTTGGATTGTCAGAGTTGCAAACCTCATTGCCACTCCTACTTTTACTCTTTTCTCCAGGACACCCCGTATTACTACGGACGTCCACTTCCATTGGATAAAACCATCGTATGGTTATATACGAACCCAAAGGAATTTATTCGAGGATGGTTTCCGGTTCTGGAGAAAACGAATAGGACTATTCAGTTGTCTTTTCCTTTTACCTTCTCTCAGGTTGCGAGTACTCCTTGGATTAGGGGATAGTACACCCGTTACGCCTATTGGATAGTCTTCTTCCAAACCTTAGGCTGGTGCCGAACGGTAGGGAATGAAGAAAGCCGATTAGCCTAAGTGTGGTGTACAGAAGGTATTAAGTAAGGACAAATAAAGAGATTAGAAGGAGGGAAAAGTAAATTGCGACTGCTATTCATGACCAAACTAAGTACTTCATTACCACTCCCACTTCATCTCTGTATTTCTCCAGCACACTCCGTATCACTACGAATATCCACAGTTATTTGGATACTCCATCATATGGTTATATACGAACTCGAAAGGAACTTGTTCCAGTTCGGGGATTGATTCTGGTTCAGGAGAAATAGGAATAAGGTTTATTCAGTTGTTTTTTATCTTCACCTTCTCTCGCATTGCGAGTGCTCCTAGGATTAGGACAGTACACCCATTATGCTTATTGGATAGTCTTCTTCCAAACGATAGGCTGGTGCCGAAAGGTAGGGAATGAAGAAAACCATTTAGCCTAAGAGGGTGTACAGAAGGTAATGACTAAAGACATATGAAGGGATTTGGAGAGATTGCAAAGAAATATACGGTTACAGTTTTGAATCTGATAATGGGAGAGGCATTACTAGGTGTTAGTTATATGTATGCCCTAGAGGCCATTACTGTACATTGGATGTATATTGTAGTGGATGCTGGGACATATATAGGTAGGACTTTCTTGCTCGACATGATAGTACGCTATCTGGTTGCTCTTTATCTTAACATGTATACTTTCTGTCTCTCTGATTACATGTTGATAAAGCCCTTAGGATGTGTACTCGACTTCCAGGACTATGATGTAGATCATACTAGTGGGGCCTGGGTAGTCCATGAGTACATCCTTGAAATGTTCCTAGTCGTGGGAATATCGAGACGGGGCATCGATGTTCCAGAGTAGACTAGCGCATATCTTCTCGACCCATGCGATGGGCGATGGATGATCCCATATCTATTGGTGTTTGACATCGAAGATGGTATGCGGGTGCTCAGTGGAGACTGGGTACACTGAACGGACTCGCCGAGAACTCCCAGATGGTATTATACCTCACGTCAGATGGCAGTTCTCTGGTGACACTGGTACAGCTTAGTCTGTTGACCCGAGATCGTCATAGAGTCTTGTGTGTCTCCCACTGTGCTTTGATTTCCACCCTACCACGGCTCTACTGAGTTGTGCAAACAGGTGGTTTTTGGGTACAGTCCCGATTCACATGGAGGCAATGAGCGATAGGAGGGGATTCGTCTCTCCCGGTATTGGGGGTTGATGTTGTGCTATGCTCGACTGGCCATAACAGGAAATCCCTGGCCAGGGTTGCAGTGATATACTGGTAAGAGTTATCAGTAGTTTCACGAATGTTATGGACCTCACGTCGGCATGACTTATCGAGCTATTGGGGTATGACGTTAACCACCCCTAGGCGAGATATGCGACATATCAGACGAACAGACCGGACTATACGGTAAGTGTTACTGGTTGGATTCACAGGAGTGTGAGCGGGCTTGCTCGTCGATCTTCTGATCGCTCAATACCCGGGTGGCCTTTACATTTAGCAGACCGCTTGCGGCTTGTGGGTGCTTGATATGATCATCATCCGCTACCGGTGTATTGACGAGTCTTTAGAGTCCTACACAGAGGTTTCCTGGCTCAAGCGAAACGAAATAGGAGCGCATATGAGATATGTGCGGGACCGAGAATAATGCGTGTATGTGATACCGTATTTCATTCTCGCGATGTATGTGTCGAATGGTTGTATGCGATATAACCTAGTTATCGAATCAAGGATTGATTCGATAAGCCGATACATTGGATACTAGCCGGTTATATGCGACATGACCGGATCATTGAATCAAGTGTTGATTTAATGATTTAATGTATAATTATATATTTGATATATTACTTTGCATTAACTAGTATCGGTTCACTTTAAATGGATTTTCTCGCTCGGGTGTGCGCATTGCATATGCGATATGATTTTGTGCACATGCTTGTATCATGTTTGATGATACATGCCTTTTTAATTAAGTGTATAGAATTAAACCTTGGTTAATGGAATGGTTAGGGTTTACTATTTGCTTATTCATTTTATTCATTTATTTATTAATCTTTTTCTTATTGGAAAAAGGAAATGAAATGATAAAATGGTGGCATTTCTTTTGTTCATTCATGAAGCTTCATGAATGCTTTGACTTGATGACCATTTTGTTTTTAGCTTAACCCTAACCATTGCATTAAACCATGATTAGTTCTCTACACTTAACTATGGTCATGTTATGATAAGGATTGATTATTCTTTTCTTTTTTAAAATAACTTATCATAACATAATTCTTCTTCTTCTTCCTTTCTTCACTTGAAGAAAGCAAGCTCCATCAATGGTGATTGATGGTAATGAGTGAGAAATACAATTCTAAAGTCTACCCACTTCCTATTTTTTCATCCTCTACCTCTTGCCAAGTAGTAGAGTGTGTTTCCTTCACAAGTTTTCATGACTTGGTGAAGGTGGAGCTTGATTTAGCGATGCCTCGACGTAGATCATCTTCGGCATGGACATCGACGACCTAGCTCGCCATTTCTCCGACGAAGCCGACGCTAGAGCCCGGGAATTCATTTGGACAGCAAAGGGACTTCGTTGCGGAGCTATGGAGGTGGAGCACCGGATCTACAAAGGTTGTATTTCCGTTTCTTTGTAGTTAAGTTGTTAACTAGATTATATTTTCGCCTAGATTTCTAGCCAACGGTCCGTAGTCGGGTTTCTCGGCACCTAGAATTTTTGAAATTGGCATGATTGATGGCTTGTGAGACCTCACTAGTGTGCCTAGGAACCCTACACTAGGAATACCAGGATACCCCTATGAAACATTTCAATGTTTCAGTTTCACTGTGTACTGTTAAACGAAAACTGATTTCCCAATTAGTCCTTACTCCAGGGTATGTATTTACCAGGTATGATTCTCACATCTGTATGGTGTTACAGATGATGAGTGGGAGCAAATTATTGGGAATTAGGTGATCATCCTCATTATATCGGAATTCGTTGTAATTGGTGATATTTGAGGAAATCGCCTGGGCTGTTTGCCGGACGACAAATATTTGGTTTTGAATATCCACTGTTATGCACCAATTTCAAATTGATATATCTGTACGTCTATTTTCATAGAGTGAGATATACCTTTTTGAAATTATGTCTATGATATTTACCTATATCAGTGGATGGTTAGATAAGGAGCATTAAACAGCGGTGTAATTCTTCATAACCATAGTACAGTTTTCAACCTACGACGCACAGGGTTTGAGTTATTCGACTCAGGGGACTTATACAGAGTATTGTATGTTGTCCAGTGTCCATTAGGACAGAGGGGTTGGTCCTTGTACTATATTCGGTTTACTTATGACTTCTCTAGTTCTTGTTAGTTGTATGTATGCCCTAGAGGCCAGTATTGTACACATGATGTATATTATATTGGATGCTTGGACATATATAGAGAGGACTTTCTTGCTCGATATGATAGTATGCTATATGGTTACTCTTTACTTTAACATGCATACTTGTCTCTTTATACTGTCTTATAGTTACATGTTGGTAAAGCCCTTAGGATGTGTACTTGACTACCTGGACTATGATGCGGATCATACTAGTGGGGACATGGTAGTCCATAAGTACATCCTTCAAGGTCCCTAGTCATGGGTGTATCGAGACGGGGCATCGATATACCGGTGTAGACTAGCGTATACGCTTCTCGACCCATGAGATGGGCGATGGATGATCCCATATCCATTGGTGTTTGACATCAGAGATGGTATACGGGTGCTCAGTGGAGACTGGGTACACTGGACGGACTCACCGAGAACTCCCAGATGGTATTATACCTCACGTCAGATGGCAGTTCTCTGGTGACACTTGTGCAGGTTAGTCTGTAGACCCGAGATCGTCATAGAGTCTCGTGTGATTCCCACTGTGCTTTGATTTCCACCTTACCACGTCCATGAGGGCGTGCAAAACGGTGGTTTTTGGGTACAGTCCCGAGTCACATGGAGGCAATGAGCGATAGGAGGGGTTTCGTCTCTCCCGGTATTGGGGGTTGATGTTGCGCTGTGCTCGATTGGCCGTAACAGGGAAGTCCCTGGCCAGGGCTGATTCTGAGATTTACTGGTAAGTGTTACCAGTAGTTTCTCGACCCGTTATGAGCCTCACATCGGCACGACTTATCGGTTATTGGGGTCTGACGTTTACCACCCCTAGACTTGATATGCGGCATATCAGACGAGGAGACCGGACTGTACGGGAAGTGTTACCGGCAGGCTTTTTACAGGAGTTGGAGCGGGCTTGCTTGCTGATCTACTGATCGCTCAATACCCGGGTAGCCGTTACGTCCATTTAATACCGCTGACGGCTTGTGGGTGCTTGATGTGATCATCACCTACTGCCGGCGTATTGACGAGTCTTTAGAGTCCTACATAGAGGTTTTTCTGGCTCAGGCAAAACAAAATAGGAGCACGTATGTGATATGTGCGGGACCGAGAATAATGCGTGTATGTGATACTGTATTTTATTCTCGTGACTTTTTGTATCGGTCGGTTATATATGATATCACCGGGTTATCGAATCAAGTGTTGATTCGATAAGTCGATACGATGAATGTTAGTCGGTTATATGAGATATGACCGGATTATTAAGTCAAGTGTTGATTTAATAATTAAGTGTATAATTGTATATTAGATATACTAGTTTACATTTACTAACACATGTTCACTTAGGGTTTTTTCCTCACATGTACACATTTTTACTATATATGATATATATGAAAATGTGTTGTATTTTTGTATCATGGTTGATGATACACTATACATGGGTGTATGAGACTTACACTATGCTAATTTTTATTTAGGGTTTTTAATATCTAAAGTAATTACAAAATCAAGTGGAGGATTAGAAAATGCATGAAGCTTGTGGAAGCTTGTGGATGCATTGACTAATTCAACTTGGTTTTGTTTTTACTATGGATATTTCTTAACCCAACCATAAAGATTAGCCTAGGGTTAAGTCTCTACAAGGGTTAGTATATGATACTCACTCACCATGGTTAGCCTTCTCACTTGATCATTATCCTTTCCTCTTTCTTTTGTTCATCTTTTTCATTGAACAAAAGAGAAAGAAAACTAGGGTTTTGAAAAGAGAGCAAAAGATTGTGAGATATAAAATTCCAAAGAGAACCCACTTCCTATTTCTCCATCCTCTACTAGACTAGCACTTTAGTTTAGGGTGTTTACTTCACTAATTCTCTAGTTAGTGAAGTAGGAGCTTGAGTCGGAATTCCCTCGACGTAGATCATCTTCGGCCTCGGAGACTTCAAGCAAGGTCGCATCTTTCGCCTCGTGAAGCCAAGCAAGAGTCCGGGAGAACCTTGATCGCAGCGAAGGGACTTCATCAAGGAGCTTTAGAAGTGAAGGACCGATCTACAAAGGTTGTATTTCGTATTCCTTTTAGAGTAAAGATGTTTACTTGCTAATTGTTTCGCCTAAACTCTAGTATACGATCTTGCTTAGTGTTATTCGGCACATAAAAATTTAATTTTGGCATGGTCGATGCCTTGTAGAGCCCTGTTAGTGTGCCTAGTAATCCTACAGTGGTATCAGAGCCTAGCTAGAGAATTAGGCGATGTGTTAACGAAGTTAAAACTCCGAACGAAACCGACAACGTCGAAATCAACCCCTCTCTGGACTTTTTTCAAAATCTGGGATTTTTGTGAATTAAAAATATTTTAAAAAATCAGCAGGGTTTTATAAGAATTATTGTGCAAAACGAGGACATGACTAGTACAGTTGACCGCGGTTCCGCCGCAAATCCCTGCTTGTGCCGCGGAATCGCGGTAGTATGGTGACCTTTGGATCCTCTGTTTGCACAATAATCCTATATTCTGTGATTGGTATTTTCTGGGTATTTTTAATTTGACTCAAGTGTTGAGTATTCAGGGGTTCATTTTGTAATCGTCGATTCGATCGGAGAATTTAATTTTGTTTTGTTATTCCGGATAATTTAGAAAGTACTAAAATGTTCGAACGGATATCATTAACTCAATTTTTCCCGGAACGAAAAAGTTTCAAGTGTTGAATTTTTACCGAGTTTGAATCTTTCGAAAAAACGTGCATGTGATGTGATAGACCCTCTAGAAGACAACAAACCTTAACTCGATTATGTGACCGTCTTGAACTGTCCTTTGAACCTTAGGGTTTGGGGCAGTACGGCGTGCCACATGTGAGGCGTTGGCTTGACCCTTCTACGGCTGGACCGTTGCTACTGTGACGTATTCTGGAATTTTTGAACTCCGCTCAAGTGTTGAGATATTTAGGAAATCTTGGGTGTTTGATGATCTGTTCGGAAAGTTTAATACAGTCTATTTATCTGGAATGTGATACAATATGTGGAATTCATACCATTAGGCATGAAATGCGAAATATGTGATATTTCGGATTTACGATGTCTAAAGAGATTATGGATTCCAAATGTTGTAGTTTTACACTTTCTTTTCTGCGACCGTAAGTGTAATATGTGATATCACCGGTTTCGTTGCTATATGACAACGACAATTGGGATGCGCATATTTACTTACGTTGATGACATGTGATGTTTTGTGTTGCTGGATATGTTATATTGGATCGTCGCGTTCCGAATAGCCGGGGGTTTTATGTGAGATGAGAGTTTTTATTTTCATTCATGTAAAATTAAAATGTATGTAATATTCTTTTATTGGGGCACTTCCGGGAAGAGGTTGATGTCACCTTTTGTATATTATTTACTTTTCCGCACTAGGATAGACCCAAGGAGGAGAGCACAAATAACTGGGTTCTGGAGTCCAGTGGGAGACCAACTCGAGGAGTCGAGTCCGGGTCTCCTAACTCCAGAATTGGTAGGGTTGCTTGCCGCTCTCGTAGGGGTCTAGGGGTATGGGTTTGGCTATTCGTCGCGACCGTGGAATCCGTGTTTTATAGAGGCTCAAAATAAAACACGGACGTTCTAGTATATCCAATGTTTCATATGTTTCTTCTGCTGCGATATCTGTGATGTGATCATGTGATGTTCTGTGATAAATACTGTATATAGTATATATGATATATTATATAGACGTTACTTATGTTTTACACCCGCGCTAGCCCTGCCCCGCTCTGCCGTTAGTTACCTAACCTAACGGTGCACGAGGGGACATCGAGGCGAATGCGGATGGCATAAGTGTACGTCGTATTTATCTGTGATGTTTAGGTGACTTAAATGATGGGACTTCATTAATGTGATTAATGAAAGAAAAGAAACCTAAAAGATGTTGTTGAATCAAATTTTAATAAAAAAGGGTAGCTACAGTTTTGCTTTGCATAGCGATATATATGATATATCCCGCACCTTATTCGATGAGGAAAGAGCCGAGATCCCTTCACTGGGAGTGACCTCTTTAGCAAAACTGGCAGATGCTATAACACTCGGTTTGCTTTTGACTGCTTTTGGAGTTTTGCTTTGCATAGTGATGTATATGATATATCCTGCACCTTATTCCATAAGGAAAGAGCCGAGATCCCTTCACCGGGAGTGACCTCTTTAGCAAAACTAATGAAAGCCTCAAAATCACTCCATTTCAAAATTCACTCGTTTCTACAACGATATCAAGTTCATTACCTAATAGGTTTTCAGAAAAACCTGTCGTAGCCCTCCGTCATTTCAGATAAATCCTACTTAGTATTCGTGCTACGTTTGTTGGCCTGCGTCAAGGCGTAGTGTGCGGTAGCTAACTAGTATTTATCTGCTTATGCATATGATGCAGATTGGATTAGGGTAGTCGTGCGACTTTGTTGGCCTGCGTCAAGGGTCGTACGGGTGGGTTTAATTCAATCAAGAAATGACGGGTTGAATTTGACTAGCGCACTATGGTTTGTTGCCCTGCGTCAAGGTCATGGGACGCTAGGGGCAAAATATTATCGGGAATTTCAAGTGTTGAAATTTGCAATGAGATTGCATACCTTCTATGAGATAGTTGGATCCCGATACCCACTGCGAGTAATTGTTACTCCCGGGAGAGTTTTACACAGGACAATTAGCCAATCAAGTAGGTGTCTAGAAAGGTGTCAACGGGGTTACGCCTCTGGGAAAACGAGGTTTACTTTAATTAGGTCCGTGCGAAAGCACGGGGAACCTCCCTCAAAGTACCGACACTGGCCTGGCTGAAAGATTGGCGAAGTTGTAGGGTGTAATTAATCCCGGCTAGTCTTTCCTTTTAGGGTTTGAAGGAAGATTTGATAAAAACAGTGGGAGCCATCCTGATTAGATAAGATAAAAACCAATCTGATCTTGCAAGAGCATACGCTAAAGTGTTTTCTTCTCTCTCTCTCCAGGTAGCGACCATATCATGCCTTAATAAAGATAATAATATGGATGTATTGACCGAACCCGCATGTTATAATGTGCTGGGGAACGTTGGTTCCGTTCTTTCTTATAAGAGTTATAGGACTGAACAGGATATAGGGGAATACCAGGATTCCCATGCCACCCGAATGAAGAAAGTACATGTTGATGCATTTTCTTCGGGTGTGTTCGTTACAGAGAACTGTTTCTCCATTTCCTCTACGTCCTGGGTATTAGATACCGGGTCAGGATCCCATATATGTAATCAATTACATGGGCTTAGGAAAGGTAGAGAACTTGGAGAAGGTGATAAAGACATAAGGGTTGGAAATGGTTCAATTGTTGCAGCTAAAACCGTCGGGAAACATCACCTTGTATTGCCAACTGGTAATACATTGATTCTGAACGAATGCTATTACATGCCGAACCTGATATGCAACATTATATCGGTTGCTTTGTTGACTAAAGAAGGATATTATTTTGTATTACAAGATAATGTTATGAACATTTTTCTAAACCAAAAGTTGGTTGGATCAGGCATGATGTGCAGTGGCATTTATGTTCTAAATCAATCAACAGTTCTGAGCATAACAAACACACACAAGAGGAAGAGTTCAGAACTGAACGAATCCTTCTTGTGGCATTGTAGACTGGGTCACATCAATGCGACACGACTAGCCAAGTTGCATAAGGATGGATATTTGAATCCGTTCGAATTTTCATCTTATGACACTTGCCAGTCATGTCTTAAAGGCAAGATGACCAAAACTCCGTTTACGGGACACGGAGAAAGAGTTACCGAACTCTTGGGACTAGTACATAGTGATGTATGCGGCCCTATGTCTACACATGCCTGGAATGGTTCTGCGTACTTCATTATATTTACTGACGATCTTTCTAGATTCGGATATGTGTTCCTGATGAAACACAAATCAGAAGCTTTTGAGAAATTTAAAGAATATAAACATGAAGTCGAGAACCAAACCGGAAAAAGTATTAAAATCCTTCGATCTGAGCGAGGAGGAGAATACTTGAGCAATGAATTCCTGGACTTCCTAAAAGAGAATGGGATTCTCTCTCAGCTAACTCCTCCATATACACCACAGCACAACGGTGTATCGGAACGGAGGAACCGCACCCTATTAGATATGGTGCGCTCTATGATGAGCACAGCTGAGTTACCTATTTCCTTCTGGGGGTATGCACTGGAAACAGCTGTAGACCTATTGAATATGGTTCCCACCAAATCTGTGCCAACCACTCCATATGAGATATGGAAAGGAAAGAGACCATGTCTTAATTATGTTAAGATATGGGGTTGTCCGGCCTATGTAAAAACGCAAAATCCGGACAAACTCACGGCAAGGTCCATTCTGTGTAAGTTTATTGGATATCACAAACATTTGTGCGGGTATATCTTCTACCAAACCGAGGAACAAAAAAGTGTTTATTTCTCGACATGGCACCTTTTTAGAAAAGGAATTTCTTGAGAAAGAGATTAGTGGAGGTAGAACTGGAAGAGGTTCCAGCAATATAGACTACGACAGAAGATTTGGTTGAACCGGAGGATTCGGTAGTTCCCAATGAACCTCAGCCTCTCCGCCGATCTAGTAGGGTTCCTCACCCACCTGAGAGATACTGCGGTTTTCTCATGGACGGTGGGAGCGAGGATTGCATCATGGTTGATGATGACCCAACTAGCTTCGAACAGGCCATCACGAGTGGGGACTTAGTGAAATGGCTGGATGCAATGCGGTCCGAGATGGAATCCATGTACACCAACAAAGTATGGACTTTGGAAGATGCTCCTGAAGGGGTAAAACCCATTGGGAGCAAGTGGATCTTCAAGAAAAAACTTGGTGTAGATGGGAAAGCGGAGACTTTCAAAGCTAGACTTGTTGCAAAGGGTTTTCGTCAAAGACCAGGTGTGGACTATGACGAAACCTTTTCTCCAGTGGCTATGCTTAAATCCATCCGGATCATGCTTGCCATCGCTGCATATCATGATTACGTAATCTGGCAAATGGATGTTAAGACCGCCTTTCTAAACGGTGATTTAGAAGAGTGCGTGTACATGACTCAGCCAGAGGGCTTCGTAGATAGTGGGAGCAGCGGGAAGGTGTGCAAGCTGCTTAAATCCATTTATGGATTAAAGCAAGTATCGCGGAGTTGGAACATCTGCTTTGACGTCGTTATCAAAGAGTTTGATTTCGTCAAAAACGTAGATGAACCTTGTATTTACAAGAAGGTGGCAGAGAGTAAGGTTGTCTTCCTCGTATTGTACGTGGACGACATACTCTTGATAGGAAATGACATTCCTATGCTGCAATCGGTCAAGCTCTTCTTATCACAAAGATTCTCAATGAAAGATCTAGGTGATGCCTCCTGCATATTGGGAATTAGGATCTATAGAGATAGATCTAAAAGGATATTGGGATTGTCCCAGTCCAGGTACATTGACACCATACTAAAGAGGTTTAGTATGGAAGAGTCCAAACATGGGTTTTTACCCACGATCTCAGGGCTCACTCTCTCCAAAGAGATGTCTCCCAAGACTGATTTGGAGAGAGCTCGCAAGCAAGGGATATATTATGCTTCGGCAGTAGGCTCTATCATGTACGCGATGCTATGTACCAGACCCGATGTAGCATACTCACTAAGTGTAGTGAGTAGGTATCAACCTGATCCTGGAGAGAGTCACTGGACAGCTGTGAAGAGCTTTCTCAAGTACTTGCGAAGGACTAAAGAGATGCTCTTGGTGTATGGTAACGGAGAACTCCAAGTAGAGTCCTTTACCGATTCGAGCTTCCAGAGTGATAAGGACGACTCTAAGTCGCAGTCGGGATTTGTCTTTACCCTTTACGGAGGGGCGGTTAGCTGGAAGAGTTCCAAGCAGGAAACCGTGGCAGACTCGACGATGGAGGCTGAATACATCGCTGCCAACGATGCTGCCAAAGAGGCTGTCTGGATCAAGAAGTTCATTACTGAACTTGGAGTGGTTCCATCCATTGAGCATCCAATACCTTTGTATTGCGATAACAATGGAGCGGTGGCTTTGGCCAAGGAACCCAGGTCCCATCAGCGATCCAGGCATATTCTGAGGCGGTATCACCTGATCCGGGAGATAGTTGATCGTCGGGAGATCGAGGTCAGGATGGTTGACACGAAGAACAACACTGCGGATCCACTCAAGAAGGACATTCCCCAGATACAGTTTGAGAGACTCTTCGGGATGCTCGGTATGCGATACTACAGCAGCCGGCCCTAGTGCAAGTGGGAGATTGTTAGTTGTATGTATGCCCTAGAGGCCAGTATTGTACACATGATGTATATTATATTGGATGCTTGGACATATATAGAGAGGACTTTCTTGCTCGATATGATAGTATGCTATCTGGTTGCTCTTTACTTTAACATGCATACTTGTCTCTTTATACTGTCTTATAGTTACATGTTGGTAAAGCCCTTAGGATGTGTACTTGACTACCTGGACTATGATGCGGATCATACTAGTGGGGACACGGTAGTCCATAAGTACATCCTTCAAGGTCCCTAGTCATGGGTGTATCGAGACGGGGCATCGATATACCGGTGTAGACTAGCGTATACGCTTCTCGACCCATGAGATGGGCGATGGATGATCCCATATCCATTGGTGTTTGACATCAGAGATGGTATACGGGTGCTCAGTGGAGACTGGGTACACTGGACGGACTCGCCGAGAACTCCCAGATGGTATTATACCTCACGTCAGATGGCAGTTCTCTGGTGATACTTGTGCAGGTTAGTCTGTAGACCCGAGATCGTCATAGAGTCTCGTGTGATTCCCACTGTGCTTTGATTTCCACCTTACCACGTCCATGAGGGCGTGCAAAACGGTGGTTTTTGGGTACAGTCACGAGTCACATGGAGGCAATGAGCGATAGGAGGGGTTTCGTCTCTCCCGGTATTGGGGGTTGATGTTGCGCTGTGCTCGATTGGCCATAACAGGGAAGTCCCTGGCCAGGGCTGATTCAGAGATTTACTGGTAAGTGTTACCAGTAGTTTCTCGACCCGTTATGAGCCTCACATCGGCACGACTTATCGGTTATTGGGGTCTGACGTTTACCGCCCCTAGACTTGATATGCGACATATCAGACGAGGAGACCGGACTGTACGGGAAGTGTTACCGGCAGGCTTTTTACAGGAGTTGGAGCGGGCTTGCTTGCTGATCTTCTGATCGCTCAATACCCGGGTAGCCGTTATGTCCAGCTAGTTCCGCTGACGGCTTGTGGGTGCTTGATGTGATCATCATCTACTGCCGGCGTATTGACGAGTCTTTAGAGTCCTACATAGAGATTTTTCTGGCTCAGGCAAAACGAAATAGGTGCACGTATGTGATATGTGCGGGACCGAGAATAATGCGTGTATGTGATACCGTATTTTATTCTTGCGACTTTTTGTATCGGTCGGTTATATATGATATGACCGGGTTATCGAATCAAGTATTGATTCGATAAGTCGATACGATGAATGTTAGTCGGTTATATGAGATATGACCGGATTATTAAGTCAAGTGTTGATTTAATAATTAAGTGTATAATTGTATATTAGATATACTAGTTTACATTTACTAACACATGTTCACTTATGGTTTTTTCCTCACATGTACACATTTTTACTATATATGATATATATGAAAATGTGTTGTATTTTTGTATCATGGTTGATGATACACTATACATGGGTGTATGAGACTTACACTATGCTAATTTTTATTTAGGGTTTTTAATATCTAAAGTAATTACAAAATCAAGTGGAGGATTAGAAAATGCATGAAGCTTGTGGAAGCTTGTGGATGCATTGACTAATTCAACTTGGTTTTGTTTTTACTATGGATATTTCTTAACCCAACCATAAAGATTAGCCTAGGGTTAAGTCTCTACAAGGGTTAGTATATGATACTCACTCACCATGGTTAGCCTTCTCACTTGATCATTATCCTTTCCTCATTCTTTTGTTCATCTTCTTCATTGAACAAAAGAGAAAGAAAACTAGGGTTTTGAAAAGAGAGCAAAAGATTGTGAGATATAAAATTCCAAAGAGAACCCACTTCCTATTTCTCCATCCTCTACTAGATTAGCACTTTAGTTTAGGGTGTTTACTTCACTAATTCTCTAGTTAGTGAAGTAAGAGCTTGAGTCGGAATTCCTTCGACGTTGATCATCTTCGGCCTTGGAGACTTCAAGCAAGGTCGCATCTTTCGCCTCGTGAAGCCATGCAAGAGTCCGGGAGAACCTTGATCGCAGCGAAGGGACTTCATCAAGGTGCTTTAGAAGTGAAGGACCGATCTACAAAGGTTGTATTTCGTATTCCTTTTAGAGTAAAGATGTTTACTTGCTAATTGTTTCGCCTAAACTCTAGTATACGATCTTGCTTAGTGTTATTCGGCACATAAAAATTTAATTTTAGCATGGTCGATGCCTTGTAGAGCCCTGTTAGTGTGCCTAGTAACCCTACAGTTCTTAGACAAGTGTTTCGTAGAAACACAAGGTCTGAGTTTCGAGAAGTTATAGGTATAAGAGTAAAGTAGAGAACCATGTATTGCAAGTATCGGGATTCTTCAAGGTGATCGAAGATGTAGATACTTGTGTGTGGTATTCCGTTAAAAGTAATGGATATTGAGAGAACTTGTTTCTCTTTCAGGTTACTCATATCTGGATAGGGTTCCTTCTATTTAGTTGACATGCACTGGAGACAGCTGCATGATTTGAATCTGGTTCCAATTAAATCAATGCCTCTGTTTCTGTATTGGATATAGAACAGTTCATATCTTGACATTGTTAAGGTACGGGGAGTTGTCCATCTTATGCTTAAAACCAGACACTGGACAACTCAAGGCACGTTTCTGTAATGGCTGTTTGTAGGTTGACCCGGGCTATGACGACGGTTGACTTTCTGACATCTGGAAGATCAATAGTGATATTGTTCTAGACTCGCCACAGTTTTAATAAAAATGGATTTTTTCAGAAAATAGTAGTGGGAGTATGGTAGAACTGGAAGTGATTCCAGAACCGCAAACGATTACTGAAAATTTGATAAGAACCTAAAGATTCAATCTGACTTGACATTCCATTGGCCACTCCGCGGATATGGTGGGTAACCTCAGACACTCGAGAGGTACTTCGGTATGCTCAAAGACGGTGACAGGGAGGTTCTTGTTTATCCAGACTTGACACTACTGTTGTTCCAGGCTATGAGACCTGGCAGAAGGATGTGTATAGCGTCGTTCTGAACTGGCTTCAGAAGTGCACGTGTATATGATTCTGCCAGAGGGTTGTTGTAGTTAGTGGGAGCAGCGGAAGCATAGTGGACAGGTAGCTTATGTCTATTTATGGACTAAAGCAGATATAGCGGAGATAGATAATCTATTTCTGATGTGACAGTCATAGATTTGACTTCATCAGAATAGGGGATGGATCTGTTAAGAAGGTAGTAGCGTGTGATGTCCTAGTATTTAGATGACATACACAAAGTAGGAAGTGAAATTCCTTTACTACGGTCGGTTATACTTTGGTCGTCACACAGTGGTTTCTCCACAAAGGAAATGGATTTCATATCAGACATTCTGGTTACTGGATCTATGGTTTTAGATCTAGATTTGGGTAGTTTCCCAATCAGGGTACTTAGACAGCATTCTAGAGGTGCTTTAGAATGGACGACTCCTGGCACGGTAGTGTACCTGCAGGTGATGGAGTCACCCTCTCTAAAGGTGTCTTAAAGACTAAAGGGGAGAGGGATGTGCATGATTGGCAGATCACTTGCTTAGGCAATTGAGTCAATCATGAGATGTCAAGTACCACACCAGATGTTGTTTTTGCAGTAGATGCAATAAGTTGATATTGATCCAATTCTGGAGAAACGATCGGAAGCAGTTTTAGAACATAAGTGGATGTTCTAGGGATATGATAACATCAGCCTCATTCAGGAAATGGTTATCATTCCAGGCTTCCAAGGTGACCTGGACGGCAAAGTGACTGTTAGAGTTATAGTTTTCCCTCTGACGAGGGGCAATACTATGGACAGGTGGTCCAGGCGGATACTAAGGGAGGCATGGCGCAGGATACTGATTAAGTTCAGTTGACGATACAGTCTAAGAAGTTTGGATTTGGAGTTCATTTATGAACTAGGTCCCATCAGATATCCAGACACATTCTAAGACAGGTATTGCTCATTTTGGGAGATGTCTTTCTCCGCCAACTTGAGATAAAGAGAGACAGAGAAAGAAACATTAGGGCGGATCCACTCACTGAGGCTATTCCTCGAACGCATTAGTTTCGCAAACGGGTTTTGTGAGACTGATTAGTAGAGGAGTTGGGTGTTCGGTATCACACGGGCTGTGAGTATGCGACATCGCAATAATTAGCCTTGAGTGCAAGTGGGAGATTGTTAGAGATAATGCCCTCAGAGTCAATTATTGGATCACAGGCACGCGATTGCAATGATTGATGGAGGACCTATACCGGTAGGACAGTCTTACTCAAGATGATAGTATGCTATCTGGTTTATCTTTATCATCGTGTACTGCTTTAGGTGACCTTACAGGTCACTATTGCGCGTTGATAGAGCCCTTAGGATTCTTGCTTGACAGCCAGCAGTATGATGGCGATCATATACGTGGGAGTTGGTAGTCTATAAGCACATCTTTAAAAGGTCCCTAGTCCTGGGAGTTTCGAGACAGGGCATCGATACTCCAGAGTATACTAGTGTATACAGTCGAGACCCCGACGAGGGGCGGTGGCCGGTCTCACAAGCCACTGGTGTCAGTTGGTTCACCCAAGATGTATACAGGTGCTTATTGGGTTATGAGTACACCGGACATGACTCGCCGGGAACATGCTAGTTGGTCTTATACCAGACGTCAGATAGCAGTTCCCTGGTGACATGTGTACAGGTTAGTTCATCGACCTGAGATCGTCATTTATCTCGTATGAGTTCCCACTGTACTTTGATTACTACCCTACCACGCTCAAAGGAGACGTGCAAACAGGTTTTAGTTGGGTACAGTCCCGAGCCACATGGAGGCAGTGAGCAGATCTTCAGGGGTTCGTTTCTCCCAGTGTTGGGGGTGAGGTCGCGCTGTGTCTAGGAGAGCCATTACACGAAGTCCTTGGCCAAGGCAGGTGATTTACTGGTAAGTATTCCAGTAGTATCTCATGGTGCTCTGGGCTACACTCCGACACGACTTGTACCGCTTTTGGGGGTCTGACTTTTACCAACCCCCTAGGCCCGCCATGCGATGCTCATAGACGAACGGACCGGACTGTACGGATATTGTCACTGACAGGCTCAGTAGGGTGTCAGGATGAGTTCGCTCATCGACGTCCCTTTTGGTCAATACCTGGTAGCCCATTACGTATGGCTAATACCTCTGACGTGCTAGTGGTTAAATCCACAGCCAAAGTATTGACGAGTCTTTAGAGTCCCCAACAGACCGTTTCTCAAGTTTCGGGCGAAACGCTGTAGAGGCCGTATGGAGATATGGAAGGGTTCGATCAGATACGTGCGGTATTGCACGGATCATGATCGGACGGATAATACTAGCGGGCTTTGGTTTAAGCCGGATCCTAGTATTGTACAGTGTAGATCTTGTCTCATTGCATTTGTATTCGGTCGCAATACAAATACGGGTATGTATATACAGTCGCGGGGTTTTCCTGTAATGTATTACGGGATCAGTTTTTTGAAGTTGCCAGTTTGCATTCCGTTTCGGCCATTTTCCTTTATTTCTTTCTTTGGATGAAAGTTGGTGGAGGGGGTTATTTGCAATTGTGCATTTAACAAAGGAGAAGACTTTTTGTGCATCATGATGGTTTCATGATGGTGCACCATCCATTGAATTCATTGGTTCATCATTGCTTGACTTTGCTTGATGGTGATGGGATATGATTAGGTGATGGAGTGGGGATTTGGTAGTGATGATTATTCCTCATGGTCATCTCTTTTCTCTTCTTTGTATTATTTTCTCTCTCTCCTTTTCACACAAAGGGGCCGGCCACAAGAGGGAGTAGGGCGGTCCAAAAATTTTGGTGAGGCATTTTTGTTCTCTTCATGCTCACAAAAATCCCTTTGTTCATCTCAAAAAGCATATATCTCATTCCTCCACCAAAAGGCAACTTCTAGTAACCCCATCGAGACAAAAGAGTTCTACACTTCATCTACAGTATTCTTGGACACGTCGACTCGCCATCCTCATACCCGAGTTGCCTCGGTCCAGAGGTGGGAGCCTGTAAAAGAACCCAGCAATGTGGTGCCCTTCCGACGAGGAGATGAAGACCGGAGATTCCGCTGGGAGATCGGGATGACGACGAGAAGACCGAAGGACACGGATCGCTCGGTATATCTCTCTACCCCTTCTCTAGTTAGCTAGGAGTAGGTTAATGGCTAGATCCGGGTTTTTAGTGCGCGGTGGTGCCGGTTTACAAGTTTCGTAAAAGTATCGTTTCCGCATTTTGGACTCATTCAGACGGCCGGGGCGCCGCCGTGCACTTACAAATAGATCGCCCAAAATACCGAAATCAAGTATGGCGGAATAGTCCCGCTCAGGCACATCCTCCAAGAATCTCTGGCCAACTGTCGTGGTCATTCATAGCATGTCTTATCGACGATCCTGAACTCTGGCCTGCCGTTGTGCGTAACATGACCACCCCTCGGTCCAAGTCTTCTCGTAATTTATTCCAGAAAGGTCCTGTCGAGGTCTCTCCCAAAACTCATCTCTGCCGAACTGTCCGGACGTCATCGTCCTTTACTATGTCAGTTTCTTGTTCCGGAACGGCTGCATACTCATCGCGACTCCTTCTGGAAGGTATATCCAAGTACAATGCATTGGCATGCGTATCGCATCTCTGATGTCGGCGGAGTAGAACGTCGTCTCATCAAGATCTCGTACGAACCTCTTACTCCACTTCCTCTAATGTCGACTGCTTCGGACTCGTCTCGTCGTGGCTGTATGGACTAAACTCCAACGGCTATCCTCATATCTGGAGTCTCCCAAGAATGCATCTCACCACCTAGCATCCGAATGAAGTCGAACCATCCGATCGATTTGTCAAAACATCATAATCCCCCAAGAGCTCAACATCTTGGGTACAGTTTAACAGTATCGAGTACGTACCACAGCATCGATGGTCCAGCTGTAGAAGGGCAAACCCAAGCCTCACTAATGTCGCCGCGGAACTGCCGCAAACCCTAAGGTTCAAAGGCTTTCACACGGTCATTAAGTCGAGTTAGGGTTTCATTCTTCTAGAGGGTCCATAGAATTGCCTGCATGTCTTTCCAAATACTTTAAACTTGGAATAATAGGTTGCTGACATTCGATCGTCTCTGTCGACTCTCAACGTCTCCGCGTGAAGTCGTCTCTAGCTGGAATCAATCTATCTGATGACCTCGCATCGGGGTAGCGAAAGAACCACATGTCATAGTCATTCATCCTCGGTGACTAGCGACCTTCTATCATCTTTTAGTACAACTCGTCCTGCAATAGATCCAACATCCGGGGCGATATCTCGTCGTTCGCAGCAATGACTGGCTCACTCGTCTGCACGCTAAACAGTGCCTCAATCTGTTAGTTATATGTATGCCCTAGAGGCCATTACTATACATAGGATGTATATTGTAGTGGATGCTTGGACATATATAGGGAGGACTTTCTTTTTCGACATGATAGTATGATATCTGGTTGCTCTTTACCTTAACGTGTACACTGATTGTCTCTCTGTTACATGTAGGTAAATCCCTTAGGATGTGTACTTGACTACCTGGACTATGATGCGGATCATACTAGTGGGGACATGGTAGTCCATAAGTACATCCTTCAAAGTCCCTAGTCGTGGGTGTATCGAGACGGGGCATCGATATACCAGAGTAGACTAGCGTGTACCTTCTCGACCCATACAGATGGCGGTGGATGATCCCATATCCATTGGTGTTTGACATCAGAGATGATATACGGGTGCTCAGTGGAGACTGGGTACACTGGACGGACTCGCCGAGAACTCCCAGATGGTATTATACCTCACGTCAGATGGCAGTTCTCTGGTAACACTGGTACAGAGTAGTCTATTGACCCGAGATCGTCATAGAGTCTTATGTGATTCTCAGTGTGCTTTGATTTCCACCTTACCACGTCCAAGAGGGCGTGCAAAACGGTGGTTTTTGGGTACAGTCCCGAATCACATGGAGGCAATGAGCGATAGGAGGGGATTCGTCTCTCCCGGTATAGGGAGTTGATGTTGTGCTGTGTTCGATTGGCTATAACCGGAAATCCCTGGCCAGGGTTGCTGAAATTTACTGGTAAGTGTTACCAGTAGTTTCTCGAACTGTTATAGACCTCATATCGACACGACTTATCGAGCTATTGGGGTCTGACGTTTACCACCCCTAGGCAAGATATGCGACATATCAGACGATCAGACCGGACTGTACGGTAAGTGTTACTGGTTGGATTCACAGGAGTGTGAGCGGGCTTGCTCGTTGATCTTCTGATCGCTCAATACCCGGGTGGCCGTTACGTTTAGCAGACCGCTTGCGGCTTGTGGGTGTTTGATATGATCATCACCTGCTGCCGGCGTATTGACGAGTCTTTAGAGTCCTACACAGAGGTTTCCTGGCTCAAGCAAAACGAAATAAGAGCGCATATGAGATATGTGCGGGACCGAGAATAATACCAGTATGTGATACTGTATTCTATTCTCGCGATGAATGTATCGATTGGTTGTATGCGATATAACCTAGTTATCGAATCGATGATTGATTCGATAAGTCGATACATTGGATATTAGTCGGTCATATGCGATATGACCGGATCGTTAAATCAAGTGTTGATTTAATGATTTAATGTATAATTATATATTTGATATATTACTTTGCATTAACTAGTATTGATTCACTTAAGATGGATTTTCTCACTTGATGTGCACATTGTATATATGATATAGTTTTGTGCACTAGTTTGTATCATGTTTGATGATACATGCAAACTTGGGTGTGTATGATTAAACCATGGTTATGTTAATGGTTAAGGTTTTGATTTACTTATTTATTTATTCTCTATATTCTTTTTGGCAAAGGAAAAAGAAATGGTTGCTTCTTTTGGATTTACATTGAAGCTTCATGAAGCTTTGAAAAGTTCAACCATTTTTGTTTCTTTTGCCTAACCTAACCATTCACCTAACCCTAGTTTATTCTCTACACTTAACCATGGTTGCTTAATGATAACCATCACTTGATTTTGTTTTAATTATTATTATTCTTTTTCATTCTTCTTCTTCTTCTTCTTCAAGATGAAGAAAGAAAAGCTTTGTACAAAACTTCAAGTGATGAATCCAAGTGAGAAATCCAAATCCAAATCCAAAGTGAACCCACTTCCTATTTCTTCATCCTCTACCACTTGCCATGTAGTATAGGGTGTTTTCTTCACAAGTTTCATGACTTGGTGAAGTTGGAGCTCGAGTTA
This sequence comes from Agapanthus africanus, assembly GCA_030015575.1. Classification (NCBI taxonomy): domain Eukaryota; kingdom Viridiplantae; phylum Streptophyta; class Magnoliopsida; order Asparagales; family Amaryllidaceae; genus Agapanthus; species Agapanthus africanus. Next base: position 270,917,937 of record CM057337.1, read on the forward strand.
GAGTCGCCTCGACGTATATCATCTTCGGCATTGAAGTCATCGACCTAGCCCGATCATTTCTTCGATGAAACCACCGCGAGAGTCCGGGATCCGATGATCGCAGCGGAGGGACATCATCACGGAGCTAAGGAAGTGGAGCACCGGATCTACAAAGGTTGTAGTCTCTTTCACTTAGCAGTAAAGTTGTTTACTAGCTTGTAGTTTCGCCTATTCTCTAGTTAACGATCCGTATTAGGGTTTTTCGGCACCGGAAAATTTTGAATTTGGCATGGTTGATGCCTTGTGAGACCTCTTGAGTATGCCTAGGAACTCTACAGTGGTATCAGAGCTACTAGGCATTGGATGTCGACCTATGGGGGGTTCTCACTGTGTGACAGTGTGGCGAAGCATAGGCTCTTACCCCCTGGGTGTCCCGAGACCGGAAGGTGTTCCGGCGGGTTGTAGTCCTCGCGAGGGGGCATGCGTAAAAAGTAGCCGCTGAGGGACCCGTTGGTGCCACGGCGACCCCATTGGATGGGGTTGCTTCCTGAACTACAGTGGTATCAGAGCCTAGCTAGAGCTTTAGGCGATGTGTAGACGAAGTTAGAAGTCCGATCGAACCCGTAAACCCTGACAAAACCCTTCTCTGTATATTTTTCAAAACAGTGGATTTTTGTGAATTAAAAATTCTCAGAAAAACAAGAAGGAGAAACTAAGAATTACTGTGAAGTACGGTCCACTAAGTCAATAATTTGACAGCGGAATCGCGGCGAAACCATGGGTTTGGCGGCGGTTCCGCGGCCAAAATTTGGACTTAGTCCCTGAAATTTCATATATTTATTCTTAGGTCCTTTCTTGGTAATTTTTTATGGGAATATTTTAATTCCACTCAAGTGTTGAGTTTTCGAGGGTTTTATTGGGGACTCGTTAATTTGATCGGATAATTTAACTTCCTTTATGTTTTTCCGGATATTTTAGAAACTGTTAAAAAGTTCGACCGGATATAAATACCCACTTTTTCCCCTGCCGGGAAATTTCCAAGTGTTGGATCTTTCCGTAGTTTGAAAACGTTCTAAGTAGTGCAAGTAACGCGATTGACCCTCTAGAAGACAACAAACCTTAACTCGATTATGTAACCATCTTGAACTGCCCTTTGAACCTTAGGGTTTGGGGCAGTACGGCATGCCACATGTGAGGCGTTGGCTTGACCCTTCTACGGCTGGACCGTTGGTACTGTGGCATGAAATGGATGTTTTTGAACTTATTTCAAGAGTTGAGCTGTTTCGGGAAAACTTGGGTGTTTGTTTGTTCGATCGGAAAGTTTAACATTTTCTATTTATCTGGAATGTGATACAATATTTGGAATCCACAAGTAGTTATGAGATAACTAATTTGAATGTTATAAACGTAGCAGTTTAGTCTCGATTGATCGGTTGCCACGGAATTTTGATGCGATCAAAAGTCCGTCGTAATCACGTAGCGTACGCGGATACTCGCCGGGTAAACTTAATAGACAGCTACACCCCATAGCCCCGACCAAGTGACTGTAGGAGAACCCCGTCGCCGAAAGCATCCGTTCGGGTGCTCGCGGCAGCGGTGTTCCGCCTTGGTGCACTTCGTCAACGGTATTAGGGGTGCGGCCGTCTACTAAAGTTTGCGACAAGCATTCGATCAAAATGTCGGGAATCTTGTTGAATTGCCCGACTTGATATTGAAAAGAGTTTTTGATAATGAGACTAAAACGCGGGGTTTATAATTGTTAGGCATGCGATGTCTAAGGAATTCATTTGATTAGGCATACGATGTCTATGCAAGTTGCGGATTCCAACTGTTGTAGTTTTACACTTTCTTTTCTGTGACCGTAAGTGTAATATGTGATATCGCCGGTTTCGTTGCTATATGTCAACGACAATTGGGATGGGCATATTTACTTACGTTGATGACATGCGATGTTATGTGTTGCTGGATATGTTATATTGGATCGTCGCGTTTTGAATAGCCGGGGGTTTTTATGTGAGATGAGTGTTTTTCATTTTCATTCATGTAAAAACTTGTATGTAATATTCTTTTATTGGGGCACTTCCAGGTTGCGGAAGATGTCACCGTTTGTATATTATTTACTTTTCCGCACTAGGATAGACCCAAGGAGGGCAGCACAAGTAACCGGGTTCTAGGGTCCAGTGGGAGACCATCTCGAAGAGTCGAGTCCGGGTCTCCTAACCCTAGAATTGGTAGGGTTACTTGCCGCTCTCGTAGGGGTCTAGGGGTGTGGGTTTGGCTATTCATCGCGACCGTGGAATCCTTGTTTTATACCGGCTCGTATTAAAAACACGGACGTCCTAGTATATCCAATATTTCATATGATATTTTCTGCTGCGTTATCTGTGATGTGATCATGTGATATGTTCTGTGATAAATACTATATATAGTATATACGATATATTATATAGACGTTACTTATGTTATACACCCGCGCTAGCCCTGCCCCGCTCTGCCGTTAGTTACCTAACCTAACGGTGCACGAGGGGACATCGAGGCGAATGCGGATGGCATAAGTGTACGTCGTATTTATCTGTGATGTTTAGGTACTTAAATGATGGGACTTCATTAATGAGATTAATGAAACAAAAGAAACCTAATGATGTTGTGGAATCGAATTTTCAAAAAATAAAACAGGTTGCTACAGTTCTTGCTTTGCACAGCGATATATATGATATATTTTGCACCTTATTCGAAGAGGAAAGGGCCGACGATCCCTTCACCGGGAGTGACCCCTTTAGCAATAACTGGCAGATGCTACATACTCGGTTTGTCTTTTGATAGCTTCTATAGTTTCTGCTTTGCACAGTGATATATATGATATATCCCGCACCTCATTCGACGAGGAAAGGGCCGACGATCCCTTCACCGGGAGTGACCCCTTTAGCAAAACTAGAAAAGCCTAAAAAACACTCCATTTCAAAATCATTTGATTCTACAACGATATCAAGTTCATTACGCAATAGGTTTTCAGAAAAACCTGTCGTAGCCCTCCGTCATTTCAGATAAGTACTACTTAGTATTCGTGCTGCGGTAGTTTGGCATGCGTCAAGGCGTAGTGTACGGTAGCTAACTAGTGCTTATCTGCTAGTATACGATGCGATTGGATTAGGGTATTCGTACGGCGTTGTTTGGCATGCGTCAAGGGTCGTGCGGGTGGGTTTAATTCAATCAAGAAATGTACGGGTTGAACTTGACTAGCGGACTATGGGTTGTTTGGCATGCGTCAAGGTCATAGCACGCTAGGGGTAAAATATTATCGGGAATTTCAAGTGTTGAAATTTGCAATGAGATTGCATACCTTTTATGAGATAGTTGGATCCCGATACCCGCTGCGAGTAAGAGTTACTCCTGGGAGAGTTTTACATATTACAATTAGCCGATCAAGTAGGTGTCTAGAAAGGTGTCAACGGGGTTACGCCTCTGGGAAAACGAGGTTTACATTAATTAGGTTCGTGCGAAAGCACGGGGGACCTCCCTCAAAGTACCGACACTAGCCTGGCTGAAAGATTGGCGAACTTGTTGCATGTAATTAATCCCGGCTAGTCTTTCCTTTTAGGGTTTGAAGGAAGATTTGATAAAAAAAATAGTGGGAGCCATCCTGATTAGATAAAATAATAGCCAATCTATTCTTGCAAGAGCGCACGCTGAGTGTTTTCTTCTCTCTCTCCAGGTAGCGACCATATCACGCCTTAATCAAGATAATAATACGGATATTGACCGAACCCGCTTGTTATACTGAGCTGGAGAACGTTGGTCCCGCTCCAACTTATAATTGTTATAAGACAGAGCAGGAAATTGGGGATTACCAGAATTCCCGTGCCGCCCAAACGAAGAAAGTGCATACTGATGCATCATCTTTGGGTGTGTTCATTATACAGAACTGTTTCACAGTATTCTTTACGTCCTGGATATGAGATACCGGATCAGGATCCCGCATATGTAATTTGTTACATGGGCTACAGATAGGTAAAGAACTGAGAACGAGTGATAAGTTTCATGAGACAGAAAACGGTGCAAGTGTTGCAGCCAAGTCTGTTGGTCACTGTCACCCTGTATTCCAAATACATTGATTCTGAACAAATGTTATTAGATACCGAACCTAATATACAAAATCATATCGATCTCTTTATTAGTAAAGAAATGATAAAATTTTGTATTGTTGGATAATGTTTTGAACATTTCCTATATCAAAAGTTGATCGGTTCAGGCACGTTATCTAAAAGTATTGATGTTCTAAATCAAACTACAGTTCTTAGTATACGGAACACACACAAGAAGAAGAGTTCAGAATTGAACGATTCCTTCTTGAGGTATTGTAGACTAGGTCATATCAATGTGACCCGACTAGCTTAAGTTACATTTTAGATGCATATTTAAATTAGTTTGAATTTACATCTTGTGAAACTTGCCAGTCATGTCAAAAAGATAAGTTGACTATAGCTCCGTTTACTGGAAACAGAGAAAGAGTTAGTGAACTCTTGGATTGATACATGTTGATGTATGTAGGTCCCCTGTCTATGTTAGTTATATGTATGCCCTAGAGGCCATTACTGTACATATGATGTATATTGTAGTGGATGCTAGGACGTATATAGGGAGGACTTTCTTGCTCGACATGATAGTATGCTATCTGGTTGCTCTTTACCTTAACGTGTACACTGATTGTCTCTCTGTTACATGTTGGTTAAGCCCTTAGGATGTGTACTTGACTACCTGGACTATGATGCAGATCATACTAGTGGGGACAGATAGTCCATAAGTACATCCTTCAAAGTCCCTAGTCGTGGGTGTATCGAGACGGGGCATCGATATACCAGAGTAGACTAGCGTGTACCTTCTCGACCCATGCAGATGGGCGATGGATGATCCCATATCCATTGGTGTTTGACATCAGAGATGATATACGGGTGCTCAGTGGAGACTGGGTACACTGGACGGACTCGCCGAGAACTCCCAGATGGTATTATACCTTACGTCAGATGGCAGTTCTCTGGTGACACTGGTACAGAGAAGTCTGTTGATCCGAGATCGTCATAGCGTCTTGTGTGGTTCCCACTGTGCTTTGATTTCCATCTTACCACGTCCAAGAGGGCGTGCAAAACGGTGGTTTTTGGGTACAGTCCCGAGTTACATGGAGGCAATGAGCGATATGAGGGGATTCGTCTCTCCCGGTATAGGCAGTTGATGTTGCGCTGTGTTCGATTGGCTATAACCGGAAATCCCTGGCCAGGGTTGCTGAGATATACTGGTAAGTGTTACCAGTAGTTTCTCGAACTGTTATAGACCTCATATTGACACGACTTATCGAGCTATTGGGGTCTGACGTTTACCACCCCTAGGCAAGATATGCGACATATCAGACGACGAGACCGGACTGTACGGTAGTGTTACTGGTTGGATTCACTGGAGTGTGAGCGGGCTTGCTCGTCGATCTTCTGATCGCTCAATACCCGGGTGGCCGTTACGTTTAGCAGACCGCTTGCGGCTTGTAGGTGTTTGATATGATCATCACCTGCTGCCGGCGTATTGACGAGTCTTTAGAGTCCTACACAGAGGTTTCCTGGCTCAAGCGAAACGAAATAGGAGCGCATATGAGATATGTGCGGGACCGAGAATAATGCGTGTATGTGATACCGTATTCCATTCTCGCGATTTGTGACATTGATCGGTTATATGCGATATAGCCGGGTTATCGGATCAAGTGTTGGTTCGATAAGTTGTTACTATTGATACTAGTCGGTTATGTGCGACATGACCGGATCATTGAATCAATTGTTGATTTAATGATTTAATGTATAATTATATATTTGATATATTACTTTGCATTAACTAGTATTGGTTCACTTTAAAGGGTTTTCTCACTTGGATGTACAAGTTGTATATGTGATATACTTTTTGTGCAAATTATTGTATCATGTTTGATGATACATGTTTGCTTGGTTAAGTGTAAAGAATTAAACCATGGTTAAACTTATGATTAGGGTTTTGTTTTCTTTTTCATTTATTTCTCTATTTATTCTTTTTGGAAAAATAATAAGCATAAAGGAAAATGGTGGCTTAATTTGTTTTCTAGTTAAAGCATCATGAAGCTTTGACCAAGTGACCATTTTGTCTCCATGCTTAACCCTAACCATTCCCATTAACCATGATTTATTCTCTACACTTGACCATGGTTGAGACATGATAAGTATTCTTATTATTTTCTTTTTACAAAATCTTTTTATTATATCATTATCTTCATCTTCTTCTTCTTCTTCACATGAAGAAGCTTGCTTCATCAATGGTGATTGATGAAAAAGAGTGAGAAATCCAATTGTAAAGTGAACCCACTTCCTATTTCTTCATCCTCTACCTCTTGCCAAGTAGTAGAGTGTGTTTTCTTCGCCAGTTTCATGACTTGGTGAAGTTGTAGCTTGATCTAGCGATGCCTCGACGTAGATCATCTTCGGCATCGTCGTCGATGACCTAGCCCGCTTTTTCTCCGATGAAGTCGACGCTAGAGCCCAAGATCCGATTTGTACAGCGAGGAGACATCATCGCGGAGCTATGGAGGTGGAGGACCGGATCTACAAAGGTTGTATATCCGTTCACTTTAGAGTAAAGTTGTTTGCTCGCATTTGTTATCGCCTAAAATTCTAGTTAACGATCTAGTCTAGGGTTTCTCGGCACCGTAAAATTTGAAATTGGCATGGTTGATGCCTTGTGAGACCTCTTGAGAGTGCCTAGGAACCTTACAGTCTACACATGCCAAGACCGGTTCTTTGTATTTCATTATATTCTCTGATAATCTCTCAAGATTCAGACATATGTTCCTGTTGAAACATAAGTCCAAACCTTTTGAGATATTCACAGAATATAAGTTAGAAGTAGAGAACCAAAATATGGGTATAAGTATTATGTCCTTTGATGTGATCAGGGAGGAGAATACTTGAGCATGGAAATCCTGGACTATTCTAAAGGAGAATGAGATTCTCTCTCAGCATTACTCCTCCGTATACACCACAGCACGTCGGTGTATCGGGGCGGAGCAATCACACCCTATATGATATAGTGCGCTCTATGATGAGTACTGCTGAGTTACCTATTTCCTTTTGGGAGTTATGCACTTATGAAGTTGCATACCTATTGAATAGGGTTCCAATCAAATCAATTGCCTACCACTTCATATGTGATATGGAAAGGGAAGAGTCCATATCTTAAGTTTGTTAAGATTTGGGGTTGTCCAGCCTATGTCTAAAAAGCAAAATCCGGACAAGCTCGAGGCAAGATCTGTTATGTAGAACTGGAAATGTTCCAGCTATACAAACTGCAGCTGATGATTTGAAAGAACCAAATGATTCAATAGTTACCAACGAACCTCAGCCTCTCCGCCGATCTAGTAGGGTTCCTCACCCACCTGAGAGATACTTCTGTTTCTCTATGACAGTGGGAGCGAGGATTGCATCATGAGATGATGACCCAACTAGTTTCTAGCTGGCCATCAGGAGTGGGACTCTATAAGAATGGCTGGATGCTTAGCGATCTGAGATGGAATCCTTATACACCAACAAAGTATGGACTTTGGTTGCTATATCTGAAGGGTTAAATTCTCATCAGGAGCAAGTATATCTTGAGAAGATTACTTGGTGTACATGAAAAGTTGAGACTTTCGAAGCTAGACTTGTTAAAGGTTTGCATCATTGACCAGGTATGGATTATGTTAAAACCTTTTCTAAGGATCTATGTTTAAGTCCATCCAGATCCTACTTGCCACGGCTACATACCATGACTACGATATCTGGTGGTTGGGTGTCATGACTGCTTTTCTAAAATGATGGTTTAGAAGAGAGCGTCTGTAAGTACACAGCCAGAGGGCTTCATAGACAGTGGGAGCAGCGGAAACGTGTACAAGATGCTTTATGTGATAAAGCAGGCATCGCAGAGTTGGAACGTCTGTTTTGATGAGTTAGTCAAAGAGTTTGACATCATCAAAATGGTAGATGAACCTTGTATAAACAAAAAGGTAGCAGGGAGTATGGTAGTGATCCTCGTAGAGTACGTGGATGACATACTCTTGATAGGGAAGGAGTTTCCTATGCTACGCTCGGTCAATCTCCGCTTATCACAAGGATTCTCCATATAGGATCATAGTGATACCTCCTAAATCCTGGGTTTTGGATCTATGAGATAGATCTAATTAGATGTTAGGATACTCACTAGTTGTAGTGAGATGGTATCAATCGATCTTGGGGAGAATCACTGGAAGTGTTCCAGGGTGATAAGGACAACTGAATGTCAGTCACAGGCATTGTCTTCACCCTCAGTGGAGGGACGGTATGTTGGAAGAGTTCCAAGCTAAATATCGTGGCTTACTAGATGATAAAGGCAGGATACATCGCTACTTAAGATGCTACCAAAGAGGCTGTTTGGGTGTATATTGGTTCATGAGATGAACTAGGTTCCTACCATTGTGTGACAATGGAAGTGTGGCTTTGGCCCGGGAACCACGGTCCCATCAGTGACCCAGACATAATCTAAGGCAGTATCACCTGATCATGGAGATGGTTGATCTCCAGGGTGATCGAGGTTAGGAGAACAGACTCAGAGGACAACACGGCGGATCCACTCACAAAGGCCTTTTCCCAGAGAGAGACTTTTATGGGATGGTTGAGTATGAGATACTACAACCACTGCTATCAGATGGCTCTAGTGCAAGTGGGAGATTGTTAGTTATATGTATGCCCTAGAGGCCATTACTATACAAAGGATGTATATTGTAGCGGATGCTTGGACATATATAGGGAGGACTTTCTTGTTCGACATGATAGTATGCTATCTGGTTGCTCTTTACCTTAACGTGTACACCGATTGTCTCTCTGTTACATGTTGGTAAAGCCCTTAGGATGTGTACTTGACTACCTGGACTATGATGTGGATCATACTAGTGGGGACATGGTAGTCCATGAGTACATCCTTCAAAGTCCCTAGTCCTGGGTGTATCGAGACGGGGCATCGATATACCAGAGTAGACTAGCGTGTACCTTCTCGACCCATACAGATGGGCGATGGATGATTCCATATCCATTGGTGTTTGACATCAGAGATGATATACGGGTGCTCAGTGGAGACTGGGTACACTGGACGGACTCGCCGAGAACTCCCAGATGGTATTATACCTCACGTCAGATGGCAGTTCTCTGGTGACACTGGTACAGAGTAGTCTGTTGACCCGAGATCGTCATAGAGTCTTGTGTGATTCCCACTGTGCTTTGATTTCCACCTTACCATGTCCAAGAAGGCGTGCAAAACGGTGGTTTTTGGGTACAGTCCCGAATCACATGGAAGCAATGAGCGATAGGAGGGGATTCGTCTCTCCCGGTATAGGGAGTTGATGTTGCGCTGTGTTCGATTGGCTATAACCGGAAATCCCTGGCCAGGGTTGCTGAGATTTACTGGTAAGTGTTACCAGTAGTTTCTCGAACTGTTATAGACCTCATATCGACATGACTTATCGAGCTATTGGGGTCTGACGTTTACTACCCCTAGGCAAGATATGCGACATATCAGACGATCATACCGGACTGTACGGTAAGTGTTACTGGTTGGATTCACAGGTGTGTGAGCGGGCTTGCTCGTTGATCTTCTGATCGCTCAATACCCGGGTGGCCGTTACGTTTAGCAGACCGCCTGCGGCTTGTGGGTGTTTGATATGATCATCACCTGCTGCCGGCGTATTGACGAGTCTTTAGAGTCCTGCACAGAGGTTTCCTGGCTCAAGCAAAACGAAATAGGAGTGCATATGAGATATGTGCGGGACCGAGAATAATACCAGTATGTGATACTGTATTCTATTCTCACGATGAATGTATCGATTGGTTGTATGCGATATAACCTAGTTATCGAATCGATGATTGATTCGATAAGTCGATACATTGGATATTAGTCGGTCATATGCGATATGACCGGATCGTTAAATCAAGTGTTGATTTAATAATTTAATGTATAATTATATATTTGATATATTACTTTGCATTAACTAGTATTGGTTCACTTAAGATGGATTTTCTCACTTGATGTGCACATTGTATATATGATATAGTTTTGTGCACTAGTTTGTATCATGTTTGATGATACATGCAAACTTGGGTGTGTATGATTAAACCATGGTTATTTTAATGGTTAGGGTTTTGATTTACTTATTTATTTATTCTCTATATTCTTTTTGGCAAAGGAAAAAGAAATGGTTGCTTCTTTTGGATTTACATTGAAGCTTCATGAAGCTTTGAAAAGTTCAACCATTTTTGTTTCTTTTGCCTAACCTAACCATTCACCTAACCCTAGTTTATTCTCTACACTTAACCATGGTTGCTTAATGATAACCATCACTTGATTTTGTTTTAATTATTATTATTCTTTTTCATTCTTCTTCTTCTTCTTCAAGATGAAGAAAGAAAAGCTTTCTACAAAACTTCAAGTGATGAATCCAAGTGAGAAATCCAAATCCAAAGTGAACCCACTTCCTATTTCTTCATCCTCTACCACTTGCCATGTAGTATAGGGTGTTTTCTTCACAAGTTTCATGACTTGGTGAAGTTAGAGCTCGAGTTAGATTCGCCTCGACGTAGATCATCTTCGGCATTGAAGTCATCGACCTAGCCCGATCATTTCTTCGATGAAACCATCGTGAGAGTCCGGGATCCGATGATCACAGCGGAGGGACATCATCACGGAGCTAAGGAAGTGGAGCACCGGATCTACAAAGGTTGTAGTCTCTTTCACTTAGCAGTAAAGTTGTTTACTAGCTTGTAGTTTCGCTTATTCTCTAGTTAACGATCCGTATTAGGGTTTCTCGGCACCGGAAAATTTTGAATTTGGCATGGTTGATGCCTTGTGAGACCTCTTGAGTGTGCCTAGGAACCCTACACAATCATCATGAATAAGCAATACACCAACGGTCATCAAAATCTGGTTGGCCTCTGTCATTGGCTCAATCCTGTGGGGCTGATCTGCACGTCTGAGTAATCTCATACAGCAATCCACCCAACGCTCGTGGCGCAAAAACACAATGAAAAGACACATCTCTGCAATCGTGTGTCGCCGGAACCACGCCCTGGCCTGTCCTCATTCTTGACGAGCTCGTGCTGACCGCAACTCTAGCCGTAGCTCTCCCTGCCTGTAATCGTGGCAGCAAATCGTAACTGGTACCGATGAGGCTAGATCAGGAATGAATATGATACTGAGCAAAGAAATGTATAACCTAAGGCTCCTTAAGTGGAGTAGCATATCGTAAGTATGCCGCGGAACATACCCACGGTACGTCACTCTACTTTAGTCACCTATTCCATCAACCAAGGGTCATCCTAAGCTCCGAAGGTAAAACCTAACGCTCTGATACCAACTTTGTCACGTCCCGAAAGTACGGAACATGACCGACACTTAAACTACGAAACGTCTCAAGGCGTACGTAATCTAAGTAAGCCGAAAACCCAGAAATCCAAATCAAGAAAAGTAATAGAGTGAAGGAAAACCAATTTAAATCAAGTAGTTTTAATAGCATAAGATGAATTATGCGTTTTAAAAAAAAACACCAAATATTTCCTGAAAATTTCGGCAGAGTCTCCTTTGTAAATACTGGCTCCCAAACGGGATACAACATGAATAGTATACGAAATCAATAAAAGGCATCCCCAAGCGGGAGCTAGCTCTTCGTCAATTGACGGTCACAACCACACAAGCAATATAATATACAACGCCAAGTGCGAGGATCAAAACTCAAAAGAAAACTCAAAACCACAAGAAAACCACGGAAATATAACGCGCGACTCTAAGGTCGAAAGAATAACATCACTGGTCTCTATCTTAAAATAAATACATGTTTGGTTGATGGAAGTTCTAGATACAACAGAGTAATAATATACAAGGTATATAATGGGGGTACGATACAAATAAACCCACCTACTAGCAAATCACCCGGAAAAGGAAGTAGTGTCAGCAAAGCCGTAATGAAACCTGTACGGCAAAACCTGCAAGAAACTGTGGCACAACGGGGGTGAGTTGCCAACTCGTGAGTAGAAAAACATCTACGAACAGAAACCGCATGAACAACGCAATCCTAGGTCAACGATCATAATATATCCTCAAATATATATAACATGCAGCCTATAACAATGACTAGGGTAAAAGTCTAACCCAAGTGTAATCCCATGTGCCCGTGTCAGTGCCTCAGGTAGCAATATATCATATGGATGCTGTATGAATGCATGAAAAAGAATGCATGTACTGAAGAAAACTGCTTTCAAAATTTAGTGAGATTTCTGTATCTTGTTAAAACGAGGTATCATAATGAAATCAGCATAAACCGTGCCTAGCATCGACACAAAACAAATATCCAAATATCTCGATATCTCTGTGTCGCAATCTCTGTACCTCAATATCTTAAATATCTCTGTATGTCTCAATCTCACTATCTAGAGCGCCGTCAGTCCAGACCGGCCCCAACCATCAATCTCAAGACCACGACGGTATCCTCCGGATATCCGACGCGTCGGGTAATATCACCGGTCGGTAGTGCTCCCCTGCCAGGCTCAACGCCATCATCTACGATCCTCTTGTCCCGGGGTACCGCACCGGGTCTACCATGTACCCGAAACGGTTCCTCCACTCCTCGAACTCGGGTCTCGAAATCCATCAGCAAACTCATGGTGGACGACTCATACATCATGGGAAACCGTATTTTTTTATTTAAAAAGAGAGAAAAGGTTTATTTATGTTTTTGCGGTTTTCCTCCAAATCCAAGAAATCTCATGAAATCCAAATCCAAATCATCAATAGCATGTAAACAGTGAATATAGGCATGAAAATCCATGAATGCGGCACAACAGTGAATAATAACATGCATGAAGTAAGGGGCAATAACTACAATGTCTAAACTAGAATATAAAGCAAGTACACTAATATTATGTCTAAACTATTAGCTAACAACCTATGTCAATGAAATAGTATTTTCTAAAGTGTTCGTGACATGGCAATTACCGATGAAGATGTGTGTGAGCCGGCAAGTAAGTGTACGAGCTACATACGCGTCATCGGTAATGGTGTTGGTGTCCTAACAGCATAATATTAACAATAGAATATGAATCAAAAATAAGTATGCAATGCGGAGCAACAACAATAATGAGCGGGAGCTAAATACTAGACACAAGGATAACAAATCTATATTTAATATAAATCTAGTCTAACAACTACACTAAACTAAAGGGCTAAGCTAACTGGCTACTGAAGGTAAGGAACCCGCCTAACCTCTGAGTCGATACATATACCTACATATATATGTTAGTCGGTGATCCTGCCTCAATAATATCACATCCGATACCATATCTATAATCAGACATTCCCAAGTCAAGAGTGCGGATCAAACATCAATATATAGCTCGTACGTAAATCCGTCGTACGGCATCCCCAAATCTGGGTACAGGTCAGTATCACATTCATCAATTTAATCATTTGGTATCCTCTTTATCAAAGATCATAATCCGAGGTACTGATCTACGTCTAGTACAATACTAATATCATCAATCTAATCATGATCTGACTGCTGATCTACAGCCTCATACAAACCGATATCATCATCATATATCGTCATAAAGAGGTATACATCACCTAGTGCGACCTATTATGAATATCTTAACATATCTTATCTCATATCACGATCACATGTCAACCATTCAATGTATAACACTATTCACATGGATCGTCATCCCAAGATCCGCTATAACATCAGGACGTAACTCAAGTACGAATCCTGCCATATCACCGTTCTCATGGTCTCAATCAAATCTTATCGACTCACCTCAAATCCTAAATACTATCCTCAAATCCAGTATGCGAACACACAGTCCCATACCCATGTGAACACATAACAATATAACCCCATATAAGCATATATGAAAGAAGAATGTATGCAAGTATGGTGTGTGTGTGTAAATGTGGTGCAACCTCTACTCTAGGGTCTCGCAACACTAAACTAATCCGATCACACCCTAAATCCATCTATGTCATCAATAACATCAAACAATAAATATAATCACTATGTGTGTATACGTATTCGTATACATCACCACGAACCGCGGGGGTGCTATACGCCATCCATCCGACTTCTCCCCGTAGATATAAATCTACTCACCTGGTCCTCGCTCGGCGGTGCCGACGTCGCCACGCGCTTGCTTGTCGTCTCGAAGTCCACATGGGGCACCTACATATCATAACGCACCGTATCGCATTAAAATCCGACTCATGACCAAAACGACACACGAATCCCATATAGGTCAAAACCTATGGTTGCTTTCACAAATCAACCCAAAAACCCTCGACGTCGGCGTACAAATACCAAACCATCGAGAAAAACCCAAACACACTCATTTGCACAATCACAAGCACTAATTATAATATAAAATAGCTTAAAATTGGCAAAAACCCTCAAACTCACTTTAAAAGCTATTTTTCCGAAAATCTAGCAAGCAAAATTACCCATTTTAGTACAAAACTCGACGTTTAACAAATCTAGCGGCCATAATTCTTTTTAAACATCTTAAATAAGTCATACAACCAATGTTAATTAGATTTTAAACTTAACTCTTAATATCAATCTCAAAAATCTAGTTTACAAACATAACCAATTTTAACAATTTTATAGCAAAATGCACAAACAACAATCTAGCTTGGATTTGCATGATCTAAAGCATTGAACTACAATTTAAAATGTTAATAAAGTCATGAAAACCTAATCATATTTTTCTCTTAATCAAATTCATAGTTTACAAAAACCTAGTTTGTTAAAAAGCTTAAATTTGGACATTTTCAAGTAGCAACTTGTAATTAGCAACTAGATTAGTTTTAACAAGTTTTCAAGATGCAATCCCACATCACATAACCATGCACGGTCGATCACAACCCTAACTCCAAAACAAAACCCTCACTTGAATTTCTTAACTTGAAATTGGAACCATGATATTTACTAAATAAGTTTTGATTAAAGCAACCAAACAACAATTTAACAAAAGGTTGAGATTATACCTTCAAACCATGAGATCAACATGGAATTAAGCCTCTAAAATCCCAACTTTTTCCCAAGATCCATAGTAGATAGGCTAAGGTAAAATGGGTAGGGCTTGGATTTTGAGTTTGCTTTGAATTTGTATGGATTTTGAAGCATTTTGATGGATTTTTGGGGCAAAATTGTATGGGATTTTTGGGGGAGGGCTGCTGCTGTTGATGGGGGAAGAGGTGAGTGTGTGAGGGGAGAGAATGGCATGTAAAGAAAAGTCCAAGTCAACACAAACACCTACCTCATTTTCTCTTTCTTCGTTTCTTTTGTTTTCTTAAAATAGATGAGAATGAGAAGTGATTGGAGAGAGTGGGGGGGGGGGGAATAGGCTCGGCCAAAAATGTGGCTGGAAATGTGAGGGAGTGTGTGAGAAAAGAGAGTTAACTTTACCCCATACTCACATTAACACCTAAACTCTTTAATTATATCATAATGTTTTATTTAAGCCTTTTTTTTCTATCATATTTTCAAAACCGTTTAACAATTTCTTTTCATTTCAAAAACAATATTTTCCATGTTAGTTAAATATGTCATGATGCACAAAATTTGTTTCAACCCATTCCAATTTGTAATTTTCCCTAATTAAATGTATTAGTGACGGCTTAAAATAATATTAAAATAATTAATTTCAGAAAATTTTTCAGAAAATTTAAAATTTCACCAGTGGCTCAATAAACACCAAATACTAGCAATTACATAGCTAGAATGTGTATATTTAATTTTATAATAAAAATATTTGTATTTTGACTTTTTACGGAAAACCCCCTTATTTTACCGATTTTCCGAAATTTCACCGAAACGATTTTCAAAATGTTACAGATGTACTCGTCGACTACCGTGGCCCCACTAGTATGATCTCATCATAGTCCCAGAAGTCGAGTACATATCTTAAGGGCTTTATCAACATGTTGTAGGGTTGCTAGGCACGCGCACAAGGGTCTACGAGGCATCAACCATGCCCGATTAAAATTTTAGCCGTGCCGAACAACCCGAATACGGATCTTTAAACTAGAGATTAGGCGAAAACTAGAATGCTAAACACTTTAACACTAAGTGAGAGAGATTACAACCTTTGTAGATCCGGTCCTTCACTTCATATGCTCCGTGTTGAAGTCCCTTCGCTGCGATCATCATGCTCCGGACTCTCGAGAGGCTCCACGAAGAGAAAGGTACAGTCTTGCTTCCGATCTTCGATACAAAGATGATCTACCTTGAAGTTTCATTAACACAAGCTAACACTCACTAAAATTGAGTGAACACTCTCATCTAAAGGGCAAGGGAAGATGAGGATGATGAAGTAGGATCTTTGCTCTCTTTATTTATCTTTTTCTCACATATTTTCATCACAAATATCAAAGCAAGAAAGCTTTGCATGAAGAACTCAAGGAAGAAGAAGAATAGTGATCCATTTTCTTTTGTGATGAATAATGAAAGGATTAATATGATGAATAATGCAACCATGGTTGACTTAACCATTGTAGAGAATTAACCAAGGGCTAGGGTTTGGGTTGAGTTAAGAATGAGTCACTTGAAAATATCTTTTCCAAAACAAAAAGAAAACCTTCTAGAATCTACTAGAAGTCATTAACCCAAATCAAACCCTAATCTTGATTAATCTTTACTATACATGTTGCATTAGTTATCATATCATGTTACAATATTATATATCACATATATAATATTTATTGTAACAAAATAAAATAATACAATTAACATATATCGCATATATATCAATGTATTACCCGAGCGAGAAAAAGAATCTTTTAGTGAGCAAATATTAGTTAATGTAATTTTAATATATCATATATATTATTATACATTAAATTATCGAATCAACACTTGATCCGACAATCCGGCTATATCGCATATAACCGACTAATATTTATCCGTACCTATTCATCGAATCAACACTTGATCCGATGACCCGGCTGATATCATATATCGCGAGAATAGAATACGGTATCTCATATCATATTATCCTCGGTCCCGCACATATCACATATGTGCTCCTACTCCGTTTTGCCTGAGCCAAGAAACCTCTGTGTAGGACTCTAAAGAATCGTCAATACGCCGGCAGTAGGTGATGATCATATCAAACACCCACAAGCTGCAAGCGGTCAGCTAAACGTAACAGCTATCCAGGTATTGAGCGCTCAGAAGATCAACAAGCAAGCCTGTACATTCTCCTGTGAATCCAAACAGTAACACTCCCGTACAGTCCGGTCTCGTCGTCTGATATGTTGCATATCTCGCCTAGGGGTGGTAAACGTCAGACCCCAGTAGCTCGATAAGTCGTGTCGATATGAGGTCTATAACAGTTCGAGAAACTACTGATAACACTTACCAGTAAATCTCAGCAACCCTGGCCAGGGATTTCCGGTTATATCCAATCGAACACAGCACAACATCAACTCCCTATACCGGGAGAGACGAATCCCCTCCTATCGCTCATTGCCTCCATGTGATTCGGGACTGTACCCAAAAGCCACCTTTTTGCATGCCCTCTTGGACGTGGTATGATGGAAATCAAAGCACAGTGGGAATCACACAAGACTCTATGACGATCTCGGGTCAACAGACTACTCTGTACCAGTGTCACCGGAGAACTGCCATCTGACGTGAGGTACAATACCATCTGGGAGTTCTCGGCGAGTCCGTCCAGTGTATCCAGTCTCCACTGAGCATCCGTACACCATCCTTGATGTCAAACACCGATGGATATGGGATCATCCATCGCCCATCATATGGGTCAAGATGCGTATACGCTAGTCTACTCTGGTGTATCGATGCCCTATCTCGATACACTCTCGACTAGGAACAGTTATAGGATGTACTCGTCGACTACCGTGGCCCCACTAGTATGATCTCATCATAGTCCCAGTAGTCGAGTACACATCCTAAGGGCTTTATCAACATGTAACATAGAGACAATCAAAGTACATGTTAAGATAAAGTACAACCAGATAGCATACTATCATGTCGAGCAAGAAAGTCATCCCTATATATGTCCTAGCATCCACTACAATATACATCGTATGTCCAGTAATGGCCTCTAGGGCATACATATAACTAACAATCTCCCACTTGCACTAGGGCCATCTGTTATGGTATCACATACCCAACAATTAGCTGCGGTTGAAGTATCTCATACTCAACCATCCCATAAAAGTCTCTACTGGGAAAAAAGGACTTTGTGAGTGGATCCGCGCAGTTGTCCTCTGTGTCTACTCTCCTAACCTCGATCTCCCTGGAGATCAACCATCTCCATGATCAGGTGATACTGCCTAAGAATTATATCTGGATTTCAGATGGGACGGTAGTTCCTTGGCTAAAGCCACAACTCCATTGTCACACAATGGTAGGAACGAAGTTCATCTCATGAACTTATATATATCCAGACTGCCTCTTTGGTAGTATCTTTGGTAACGATGTATCTTGCCTTTAATCGTCTAGTAAGTCATGGTATCTAGCTTGGAACTCTTCCAACATACCGTCCCTCCACTGAGGGTAAAGACAATGCCTGCGACTGACATTCAGTCGTCCTTATCACCCTGGAACCTTTCCAGTGATTCTCCCCAGGATCGATTGATACCATCTCACTACAACTAGTGAGTATCCTAACATCCAATTAGATTTATCTCATAGATCCAAAACCCAGGATTCAGGAGGTATCACTTTGATCCTATATGGAGAATCCTTGTGATAAGCGGAGATTGACCGAGCGTAGCATAGGAAACTCCTTCCCTATCAAGAGTATGTCATCCAGGTACTCTACGAGGATCACCACCATACTCCCTACTACCCTTTTGTATATACAAGGTTCATCTACCATTTTGATGAAGTCAAACTCTTTGACTACCACATCAAAACAGATGTTCCAACTCCGCGATGCCTGTTTTATCACATAAAACATCTTGCTCACGTTTCCGCTGCTCCCACTGTCTACGAAGCCCTCTGGCTGTATACTTATAGACGCTCTTTTCTAAAACATCATTTAGAAAAGAAGTCATGACACCCAACCACCAGATATCGTAGTCATGGTATGTAGCCGTGGCAAGTAGGATCTGGATGGACTTAAGCATAGCTTTGAAAGTCTCAACTTTTCCATGTACACTAAGTAATCTTTTCAAGATATACTCGCTCCTGATGGGGATTTAACCCTTCAGATAAAGCAACCAAAGTCCATACTTTGTTGGTGTATAAGGATTCCATCTCAGATCGATAAGCATCCAGCCATTCTTACAGAGTCCCACTCCTGATGGCCAGCTCGAAACTAGTTGGGTCATCATCTCATGATGCAATCCTCGCTCCCACTGTCATAGAGAAACCGAAGTATCTCTCAGGTGGGTAAGGAGCCCTACTAGATCGGCGGAGAGGCTGAGGTACGTTGGAAACTATTGAATCTTTTGGTTCTACCAAATCATCAGCTACAGTTTGTATAGCTGGAACCTTTCCATTTCTACATAACAGACCTTGCCTCGAGCTTGTCCAGATTTTTCCTTTTAAACATAGGCCGGACAACCCCAAATCTTAACGAACTTAAGATATGGGCTCTTCCCTTTCCATATCATATATGAAGTGGTAGGCAACTGATTTGATTTGAACCCTATTCAATAGGTATGCAGCTTCTCAAGTGCATAACTCCCAAAAGGAAATAGGAAACTCAGTAGTACTCATCATAGAGCACACCATATCAAATAGGGTGCTATTGCTCCGCCCCGATATACCAACGTGCTATGGTGTATACGGAGGAGTAATGCCGAGAGAGAATCTCATTCTCCTTTAGAATAGTCCAGGAATTCCGTGCTCAAGTATTCTCCTCCTTGATCTCATCAAAGGACATAATACTTATACCCGTATTTGGTTCTCTACTTCTAACTTATATTCTGTGAATATCTCAAAAGTTTTGGACTTATGTTTCAACAGGAACACATGTCTGAATCTTGAGAGATTATCAGAGAATGTAATGAAGTACAAAGAACCAGTCTTGGCATGTGTAGACATGAGACTTTCATACATCGGCATGTATCAATCCCAAGAGTTTACTAACTCTTTCTCTGTTTCCAATAAACAGAGCTATGGTCATCTTATCTCTGTGACATGACTGGCAAGTTTCACAAGATGTAAATTCAAACAGATTTAAATATGCATCTAAATGTAACTTGGCTAGTCGGGTCGCATTGATATGACCTAGTCTACAATACCTCAAGAAGGATTCGTTCATTTCTGAACTATTCCTCTTATGTGTGTTCTATATACTAAGAACTGTAGTTTGATTTAGAACGTCAATACTTTTAGATAACGTGCCTGAACCGATCAACTCTTGATATAGGAAATGTTCAAAACATTATCCAACAATACAAAATTATATCCTTTCTTTACTAATAAAGAGACTGATATGATGTTGTATATCAGGTTCGGTATCTAATAACATTTGTTCAGAATCAATGTATTCTGGTAATACAGGGTGATAGTGACCAACAGACTTGGCTGCAACACTTGCACCATTTTCTGTCTCATGAAACTTATCACCCGTTCTCAGTTCTCTACCTTTCTGTAGCCCATGTAATAGATTACATATGCGGGATCCTGATCTGGTATCACATATCCAGGACGTAAAGGATACTGAGAAACAGTTCTCTATAATGAACACACCCGAAGATGATGCATCAACATGCACTTTCTTCGTTTGGGCGGCACGGGAAATCTGGTATTCCCCAATTTCCTGCTCTGTCTTATAACAATTATAAGTTGGAGCGGGACCAACGTTCCCCAGCTCAGTATAACAAGCGGGTTCGGTCAATATATCCGTTTTATTATCTTGATTAAGGCGTGATATAGTCTCTAGCTGGAGAGAGAGAAGAAAACACTCAGCGTATGCTCTTGCAAGATTAGATTGGTTATTTAATATATCTAATCAGGATGTCTCCCACTGTTTTTGTTAAATCTTCCTTCAAAACCTAAAAGGAAAGACCAGCCGGGATTAATTACGCGCTACAAGTTCGCCAATCTTTCAGTCAGGCCAGTGTCGGTACTTTGAGGGAGGTCCCTCATGCTTTCGCACGAACCTAATTAATGTAAACCTCATTTTCCCAGAGGCATAACCCCGTTAACACCTTTCTAGACACCTACTTGATCGGCTAATTGTAATGTGTAAAACTCTCCCAGGAGTAACTCTTACTCGCAGCGGGTATCGGGATCCAACTATCTCATAGAAGGTATGCAATCTCATTGCAAATTTCAACACTTGAAATTCCCAATAATATTTTGCCCCTAGCGATCTATGACCTTAACTAAGTCAACAAACCATAAATCGCAAGTCAAGTTCAACCCGTACATTTCCCGATTGAATTAAACCCACCCGTACGACCCTTAACTGAGTCAACAAAGCCGTACGAATACCCTAATCCAATCACATCTCATGTTTTAGCAGATAAACATTACTTAGCTACCGTACACTATGCCTTAACTAAGTCAACAAACATAGCACGAATACTAAATAATATCTATCTGAAATGACGGAGGGCTACGCAGGTTTTTCAGAAAACCCTGAGCGTAATGAACTTGATATCGTCGTAGAATCGAGTGATTTTAAAATGGAGTGCTTTTGAGGCTTTTCTAGTTTTGCTAAAGGAGTCACTCCCGGTGAAGGGATCGTCGGTCCTTTCCTCGTCGAATGAGGTGCGGGATATATCATATATATCACTGTGCAAAGAAAAAACTCTTAAAAGTAATCAGAAGACAAACCGAGTGTGTAGCATCTGCCAGTTATTGCTAAAGGAGTCACTCCCGGTGAAGGGACCTCGGTCCTTTCCTCATCGAATAAGGTGCAGGATATATCATATATATACCGCTGTGCAAAGCAGGAACTGTAGCTACCTGTTTTTTGAAAATTCGATTCCACAACATCTTAGGTTTCTTTTATTTCATTAATCTCATTAATGAAGTCCCAATTTAATTATGCTTCGCAAGCATATCTTTTTGAAACGAAATCTGCAATATAACATATATCTCATATATATAATATAAACATTCGTCTCAGGCAGTAATATGATCTCATCACAGAACATTGCAGCAGAAGAAACATATATGAAATATTGGATATACTAGGACGTCCGTGTTTTCAATACGAGCCTGTATAAAACACGGATTCCACGGTCGCGATGAATAGCCAAACCCACATCCCTAGACCCCTACGAAAGCGAAAAGTAACACTGCCAATTCTAGGGTTAGGAGACCCAGTCTCGACTCCTCGAGATGGTCTCCCACTGGACCCTAGAACCCGGTTACTTGTGCTCCCCGCCTTGGGTCTACCTAATGCGGAAAATTAAATAATATACACCGGTGACATCTTCCGCAACCTGGAAGTGCCCCAATAAAAGAATATTACATACAAATGAATTTTACATGAATGAAAAAGAAAAAACTCTCATCTCACATAAAACCCCCGGCTATTCAAACGCGACGATCCAATACAACATATCACAGCAATACATAATATCTCATATCATCAACGTAAGCAAGTATGCGTATCCCGATTGTCGTTGATGTATAGCAACGAAGCCGGCGATACACCACATACTACGCGTACGGTCACAGAAAAGAAAGTGTAAAACTACAACATTTGGAATCCGCAACCTCTTTAGACATCGCATGCCTAACCAAATGAATTCCTTAGACATCGCATGCCTAACAATTATAAACTCCGCATTTTAGTCTCTTTATCGAAAACTCTTTTCAATATCAAGTCGGGCAATTCAACAGGATTCCCGACATTCTGATCGAATGCTCGTCGCAAACTTTAGTAGACGGCCGCACCCCCGATACCGTCGACAAAGTGCACCAAGGCGGAACACCGCTATCGCGAGCACCCGAATGGATGCTTTCGACGGCGGGGTTCTTCTACAGTCACTTGGTCGGGGCTAAGGGGTGTAGCTGTCTATTAAGTTTACCCGGCGAGTATCCGCGTACGCTACGTGATTGCGACGGACTTTCGATCACATCAAAATTCCATGGCAAACGATCATTTGAGACTAAACTGCTGTGTTTATAACATTCATATTAGTTATCTCATAACTACTTGTGAATTCCAATTATTGTATTACATTCCAGATAAAAAGACAAAGTTAAACTTTCCGATCGAATAATCAAACACCCAAGATTTCCCCAATATATCTCAACACTTGAAATCAGTTTAAAAACATCCATCACATGCCACAGTACCAATGGTCCAGCCGTAGAAGGGTCAAGCCAACGCCTCACATGTGGCACGCTGTACTGCCCCAAACCCTAAGGTTCAAAAGGCAGTTCAAGACGGTCACATAATCGAGTTAAGGTTTGTTGTCTTCTAGAGGGTCCACCGCGTTACTTGCACGACTTAGAACGTTCTTAAACACGAGAAAAAATCCAACTTTTGAAAAATTTTCCGACAGGGGAAAAAGTGAGTTATTGATATCCGTTCAAACTTTTTAACAGTTTCTAAAAATTATCCGGACAAACTAAACAAAGTTAAATTATCCGATCGAATCAACGATTCCCCAATACAACCCTTGAAAACTCAACACTTGAGTGGAATTAAAATATGCCCAGAAGAATCAGGAATTAGCTACGGAGGTTACTGTGCAAACCCTATCCCTCAATCCTTCCTTCTTGCCGCGGAACCGCCGCCAATACCAGGGTTTGGCCGCGGTTCCGCGTCGCTTTGGACGATTTAGGGGGTCGGGTTTCACAGTAATTCCTAAAATACCCTGCTGAATTTTTTGGGTATTTTTAATATGAAAAAAATCACAGTTTTGAAAAATTTCCAGAAACTAGGGTATATCGGGTTTTCCGGGTTCGATCGGACTTTAAACTTCGTCTAGACATCGCCTAAAGCTCTAGCTTGGCTCTGATACCACTGTAGGGTTGCTAGGCACGCGCACAAGGGTCTACGAGGCATCAACCATGCCCGATTAAAATTTTTGCCGTGCCGAACAACCCGAATACGGATCTTTAAACTAGAGATTAGGCGAAAACTAGAATGCTAAACACTTTAACACTAAGTGAGAGGGATTACAACCTTTGTAGATCCGGTCCTTCAATTCATATGCTCCGTGTTGAAGTCCCTTCGCTGCGATCATCATGCTCCGGACTCTCGAGAGGCTCCACGAAGAGAAAGGTACAGTCTTGCTTCCGATCTTCGATACAAAGATGATCTACCTTGAAGTTTCATTAACACAAGCTAACACTCACTAAAATTGAGTGAACACTCTCATCTAAAGGGCAAGGGAAGATGAGGATGATGAAGTAGGATCTTTGCTCTCTTTATTTATCTTTTTCTCACATATTTTCATCACAAATATCAAAGCAAGAAAGCTTTGCATGAAGAACTCAAGGAAGAAGAAGAATAGTGATCCATTTTCTTTTGTGATGAATAATGAAAGGATTAATATGATGAATAATGCAACCATGGTTGACTTAACCATTGTAGAGAATTAACCAAGGGCTAGGGTTTGGGTTGAGTTAAGAATGAGTCACTTGAAAATATCTTTTCCAAAACAAAAAGAAAACCTTCTAGAATCTACTAGAAGTCATTAACCCAAATCAAACCCTAATCTTGATTAATCTTTACTAAACATGTTGCATTAGTTATCATATCATGTTACAATATTATATATCACATATATAATATTTATTGTAACAAAATAAAATAATACAATTAATATATATCGCATATATATCAATGTATTACCCGAGCGAGAAAAAGAATCTTTTAGTGAGCAAATATTAGTTAATGTAATTTTAATATATCATATATATTATTATACATTAAATTATCGAATCAACACTTGATCCGACAATCCGGCTATATAGCATATAACCGACTAATATTTATCCGTACCTATTCATCGAATCAACACTTGATCCGATGACCCGACTGATATCATATATCGCGAGAATAGAATACGGTATCTCATATCGCATTATCCTCGGTCCCGCACATATCACATATGTGCTCCTACTCCGTTTTGCCTGAGCCAAGATACCTCTGTGTAGGACTCTAAAGAATCGTCAATACGTCGGCAGTAGGTGATGATCATATCAAACACCCACAAGCTGCAAGCGGTCAGCTAAACGTAACAGCTACCCAGGTATTGAGCGCTCAGAAGATCAACAAGCAAGCCTGTACATTCTCCTGTGAATCCAAACAGTAACACTCCCGTACAGTCCGGTCTCGTCGTCTGATATGTTGCATATCTCGCCTAGGGGTGGTAAACGTCAGACCCCAGTAGCTCGATAAGTCGTGTCGATATGAGGTCTATAACAGTTCGAGAAACTACTGATAACACTTACCAGTAAATCTCAGCAACCCTGGCCAGGGATTTCCGGTTATATCCAATCGAACACATCACAACATCAACTCCCTATACCGGGAGAGACGAATCCCCTCCTATCGCTCATTGCCTCCATGTGATTCGGGACTGGACCCAAAAGCCACCTTTTTACACGCCCTCTTGGACGTGGTATGATGGAAATCAAAGCAAAGTGGGAATCACACAAGACTCTATGACGATCTCGGGTCAACAGACTACTCTGTACCAGTGTCACCGGAGAACTGCCATCTGACGTGAGGTACAATACCATCTGGGAGTTCTCGACGAGTCCGTCCAGTGTACCCAGTCTCCACTGAGCACCCGTACACCATCCTTGATGTCAAACACCGATGGATATGGGATCATCCATCGCCCATCATATGGGTCAAGATGCGTATACGCTAGTCTACTCTGGTGTATCGATGCCCTATCTCGATACACCCTCGACTAGGAACAGTTATAGGATGTACTCGTCGACTACCGTGGCCCCACTAGTATGATCTCATCATAGTCCCAGTAGTCGAGTACACATCCTAAGGGCTTTATCAACATGTAACATAGAGACAATCAAAGTACATGTTAAGATAAAGTACAACCAGATAGCATACTATCATGTCGAGCAAGAAAGTCCTCCCTATATATGTCCTAGCATCCACTACAATATACATCGTATGTACAGTAATGGCCTCTAGGGCATACATATAACTAACACATGTAACATAGAGATAACAAAGTACATGTTAAGATAAAGAGCAACCAGATAGTATACTATCATGTCGAGCAAGAAAGTCCTCCCTATATATGTCCAAGCATCCATTGCAATATACATCGTATGTACAGTAATGGCCTCTAGGGCATACATGTAACTAACAATCTCCCACTTGCACTAGGGCCATCTGTTGTGGTATCGCATACCCAATAATTAGCTGTGGTTGAAGTATCTCATACTCAACCATCCCATAAAAGTCTCTACTGGGAAAAAGGCCTTTGTGAGTGGATCAGTGCTGTTGTCCTCTGTGTCTACTCTCCTAACCTTGATCTCCCTGGAGATCAACCATCTCCATGATCAGGTGATACTGCCTAAGAATTATATCTGGATTTCTGATGGGACGGGCGTTCCTAGGCCAAAGCCATAACTCCATTGTCACACAATGGTTGGAACGAAGTTCATCTCATGAACTTATATATATCCAGACCGCCTCTTTGGTAGCATCCTTGGCAACGATGTATCTTGCCTTTACTCGTATAGTAAGTCACGGTATCGAGCTTGGAACTCTTCCAACATACCGTCCCTCCACTGAGGATATAGACAAAGCCTGCGACTGACATTCAGTCGTCCTTATCACTCTGGAACCTTTCCAGTAATTCTCCCCAGGATCGTTTGATACCATCTCACTACAACTAGTGAGATTCCTAACATCCAATTAGATCTATCTCAACATCCAATTAGATCTATCCCATAGATCCATAACCCAGGATTTAGAAGGTATCACCTTGATCTTATATGGAGAATCTTTGTGATAAGAGGAGATTGACCGAGCGTAGCATAGGAAACTCCTTCCCTATCAAGAGTATGTCATCCACGTACTCTACGAGGATCACCACCATACTCTCTACTACCTTTTTGTATATACAAGGTTCATCTACAATTTTGATGAAGTCATACTCTTTGACTATCACATCAAAACAGACGTTCCAACTCCGCGATGCCTGTTTTATCGCATAAAACAACTTGCACACGTTTTCGCTGCTCCCACTATCTACGAAGCCCTCTGGCTGTATACTTATAGACGCTCTCTTCTAAATCATCATTTAGAAAAGCAGTCATGACACCCAACCGCCAGATATCGTAGTCATGGTATGTAGCCGTGGCAAGTAGGATCTGGATGGACTTAAGCATAGCTTTGAAAGTCTCAACTTTTCCATGTACACCAAGTAATCTTCTCAAGATATACTTTCTCCTGATGGGGATTTAACCCTTCAGATAAAGCAACCAAAGTCCATACTTTGTTGGTGTATAAGGATTCCATCTCAGATTGATAAGCATCCAGCCATTCTTACAGAGTCCCACTCCTGATGGCCTGCTCGAAATAAGTTGGGTCATCATCTCATGATGCAATCCTCGCTTCCACTGTCATAGAGTAACCGAAGTATCTCTCAGGTGGGTGAGGAACCCTACTAGATCGGCGGAGGGGCTGAGGTTCGTTGGATACTATTGAATCCTTCGGGTTTACCAAATCATCAGCTACAGTTTGTATAGCTAGAACTCTTTCCAGTTCTACCTCATGACCATTAATTTCTTCACAAGAAATTCCCTTTCACAAAGGTGGCATGTTGAGAAACAAAACATCTTTTGTTCCTCGGTTAGGTAGAAGATATTCCCTTGCGTATGCTTGGGATATCCAACAAACATCCACAGATCTGACTTTGCCTCGAGCTTGTCCGGATTATGCCTTTAGACATAGGCTGGACAACCCCAAATCTTAACTGTAGGGTTCCTAGGCACGCTAATGAGGTCTCACAAGGCATCAACCATGCCAATTTCAAACTTTTACGGGTGCCGAGAAACCCTAATACGGATCGTTAACTAGATGTCTAGGCGAAAAAGAAACTAGTTTACAACTAAACTAAAAGAACGGAAATACAACCTTTGTAGATCCGTTTCTCCACCTCCATAGCTCCATGATGAAGTCCTCTCCGCTGTCCAAATCGAACCATGACTCTAGCATCGGCTTCATCGGAGAAAAAGCGGGCTAGGTCATCGACGACGATGCCGAAGAAGATCTACGTCGAGGCATCACTAGATCAAGCTCCACCTTCACCAAGCCATGAAAACTTGTGAAGAAAACATCCTATACTACTTGGCAAGAGGTAGAGGATGAAGAAATAGGAAGTGGGTTCACATTAGAATTGGATTTCTCACTCTCTTTCTCAACTTGCCATTGATGTAGCAAGCTTTCTTCATGAAGATGAAGAAGTAGAAGAAGATGAATTATGATAAGATTAATTAGAATAGAAAAGAAAAATCAATCCTTATCATAATTTTAACCATGGTTTTGTGTAGAGAACTAACTAGGGTTAAGTGAATGGTTAGGGTTAAGCATGAAGACAAAAATGGTGACTTAGTCAAAGCTTCATGAAGCTTCAACATCCATCCAAAGAAAGCCACCAATTTTCTCTATGCTTATTATTTTCCATAAAGAATAAATAAATAAATAAATAAATAAGAAAACCAAAACCCTAACCATTTAAATAACCATGGTTCAATCTTTACACAAACTCAAGTAAACATGTATCATCAAACATGATACAATCATTTGCACAAAAAGTATATCATATATACAACTTGTACATCCAAGTGAGAAAATCCATTTAAAGTGAACCAATACTAGTTAATGCAAAGTAATATATCAAATATATAATTATGCATTAAATCATTAAATCAACACTTGATTTAACGATCCGGTCATATCACATATAACCGACTAATATACAATGTATCGGCTTATCGAATCAATCCTCGATTCGATAACTAGGTTATATCGCATACAACCATTCGATACAATCATCGCGAGAATAGAATACGGTATCACATACACGCATTATTCTCGGTCCCGCACATATCTCATATGCGCTCCTATTTCGTTTCGCTTGAGCCAGGAAACCTCTGTGTAGGACTCTAAAGACTCATCAATACGCCGGCAGCAGGTGATGATCATATCAAACACCCACAAGCCGCAAGAGGTCTGCTAAACGTAACGGCCACCCGGGTATTGAGCGATCAGAAGATCGACGAGCAAGCCCGCTCACACTCCTCTGAATCCAACCAGTAACACTTACCGTACAGTCCGGTCTGATCGTCTGATATGTCGTATATCTTGCCTAGGGGTGGTAAACGTCAGACCCCAATAGCTCGATAAGTCGTGTCGATATGAGGTCTATAAGAATTTGAGAAACTACTGATAACACTTACCAGTAAATCTCAGCAACCCTGGCCAGGGATTTCCGGTTATAGCCAATCGAACACAGCGCAACATCAACTCCCTATACCGGGAGAGACGAATCCCCTCCTATTGCTCATTGCCTCCATGTGACTCGGGACTGTACCCAAAAACCACCGTTTTGCACGCCCTCTTGGACGTGGTAAGGTGGAAATCAAAGCACAGTGGGAACCACACAAGACTCTATGACGATCTCGGGTCAACAGACTACTCTGCACCAGTGTCACCAGAGAACTGCCATCTGACATAAGGTATAATACCATCTGGGAGTTCTCGGCGAGTCCGTCCAGTGTACCCAGTCTCCACTGAGCACCCGTATATCATCTCTGATGTCAAACACCAATGGATATGGGATCATCCATCGCCCATCCGAATGGGTCGAGAAGGTATACGCTAGTCTACACTGGTATATCGATGCCCCGTCTCGATACATCCACGACTAGGGACTTTGAAGGATGTACTTATGGACTACCATGTCCCTACTAGTATGATCCGCATCATAGTCCAGGTAGTCAAGTACTCATCCTAAGCGCTTTACCAACATGTAACAGAGAGACTGTCAGTGTACACGTTAAGGTAAAGATCAACCAGATAGCATACTATCATGTCGAGCTTGAAAGTCCTCCCTATATATGTCCCAGCATCCACTACAATATATATCCTATGTATAGTAATGGCCTCTAGGACATACATATAACTAACAATCTCCCACTTGCACTAGGGCCATCTGATAGCAGTGGTTGTAGTATCTCATACTCAACCATCCCTTAAAAGTCTCTCTCTGGGAAAAGGCCTTTGTTAGTGGATCCGCCGTGCTGTCCTCTGAGTCTACTCTCCTAACCTCGATCACCCTGGAGATCAACTATCTCCATGATCAGGTAATACTGCCTTAGAATATGTCTGGATCACTGATGGGACGGACGTTCTTTGGCATAAGCCACAACTCCATTGTCACACAATGGAAGGAACTAAGTTCATCTCATGAACAAATATACATCCAGACTGCCTCTTTGGTAGCATCTTAAGTAGCGATGTATCGAGCCTTTATCGTCTAGTATGCCACGGTATCTAGCTTGGAACTCTTCCAACATACCGTCCCTTTACTGAGGGTAAAGACAATGCCTGAGACTGATTTTCAGTCGTCCTTATCACCCTGGAACCCTTCCAGTGATTCTCCCCAGGATCGGTTGATACCATCTCACTACAACTAGTGAGAATCCTAACATCCAATTAGATCTATCTCATAGATCCAAAACCCAGGATTTAGGAGGTATCACTTTAATCCTATATGGAGAATCATTGTGATAAGCGGAGATTGATCGAGCGTAGCATAGGAAACTCCTTCCCTATCAAGAGTATGTCATCCACGTACTCTACGAGGATCGTTACCATACTCCCTACTACCTTCTTGTATATACAAGGTTCATCTACCATTTTGATGAAGTCAAACTATTTGACTACTACATCAAAACAGATGTTCCAACTCCGCGATGCCTGCTTTATCCTATAAAGCATCTTGTACACGTTTCCGCTGCTCCCACTGTCTACGAAGCCCTCTGGCTGTGTACTTATAGACGTCCTCTTCTAAAACATCATTTAGAAAAGCTGTCATGACACCCAACCACCAGATATCGTAGTCATGGTATGTAGCCGTGGTAAGTAGGATCTGGATGGACTTAAGCATAGCTACTTGAAAAGGTTTCATCATTATCCACGCCTGGTCAATGACGAAAAGCTTTAACAAGTCTAGTTTTGAAAGTCTCAACTTTTCCATATACACCAAGTAATCTTCTCAAGATATACTTGCTCCTGATGGGGATTTAACCCTTCAGATATAGCAACCAAAGTCCATACTTTGTTGGTGTACATGGATTCCATCTCAGATCACTAAGCATCCAGCCATTCTTACAGATTCCCACTCCTGATGGCCAGCTCGAAGCTAGTTGGGTCATCATCTCGTGATGCAATCCTCGCTCCCACTGTCATAGAGAAACAGAAGTATCTCTCAGGTGGGTGAGGAACCCTACTAGATCGGCGGAGAGGCTGAGGTTCGTCGGTATCTACTGAATCCTTTGGTTCTATCAAATCATCAGCTGCAATTTGTATAGCTGGAACATTTCCAGTTCTGCATTACAGACCTTGCCTCGAGCTTGTCCGGATTTTGCTTTTAGACATAGCCCGGACAACCCCAAATCTTAACTAACTTAAGATATGGGCTCTTCCTTTATCATATCACATATGAAGTGGTAGGCAACTGATTTGATTCGAACCCTATTCAATAGGTATGCAGCTTCTCAAGTGCATAACTCCCAAAAGGAAATAGATAACTCAGTAGTACTCATCATAGAGCACACCATATCAAATAGGGTGTATCTGCTCCACCCCGATATACCATCGTGCAATGGTGTATACGGAGGATTAATGCTGAGAGAGAATCTCATTCTCCTTTAGAATAATCCAGGATTTCCGTGCTCAAGTATTCTCCTCCTTGATCTCATCAAAGGACATAATACTTATACCCGTATTTTGGATCTCTACTTCTAACTTATATTCTGTGAGTTTCTCAAAAGGTTCGGACTTGTGTTTCAACAGGAACATAGGTCTGAATCTCGAAAGATCATCAGAGAATGTAATGAAGTATAAAGAACCGGTCCTGGCATGTGTAGACAGGGGACCTTACACACATCAACATGTATCATCCCAAGAGTTTACTAACTCTTTCTCTGTTTCCAATAAACAGGGCTATGGTCATTTTATCTTTGTGACATGACTGGCAAGTTTCATAAGATGTAAATTCAAACTGATTTAAATATGCATCTATATGTAACTTCAGCTAGTCGGGTCGCATTGATATGACCTAGTCTACAATGCCTCAAGAAGGATTCGTTCATTTCTGAACTCTTCCTCTTGTGTGTATTCTGTATACTAAGAACTGTAGTTTGATTTAGAACATCAACGCTTTTAGATAACGTGCCTGATCCGATCAACTTTTGATATAGGAAATGTTCAAAACATTATCCAACAATACAAAATTATATCCTTTCTTTACTGTTAAAGAGACTGATATGATTTTGTATATCAGGTTCGGTATCTAATAACATTCGTTCAGAATCAATGTATTTGTAATACAGGGTGACAGTGACCAACAGACTTGGCTGCAACACTTGCCCCGTTTTCTGCCTCATGAAACTTATCACCCGTTCTCAGTTCTCTACCTATCTGTAGCCCTATG
This sequence comes from Agapanthus africanus, assembly GCA_030015575.1. Classification (NCBI taxonomy): domain Eukaryota; kingdom Viridiplantae; phylum Streptophyta; class Magnoliopsida; order Asparagales; family Amaryllidaceae; genus Agapanthus; species Agapanthus africanus. The sequence continues at coordinate 270,950,625 of CM057337.1, forward strand.
TAACAGATTACATATCTGGGATCCTGATCTGGTATCACATCCCAGGACGTAGAGGATACAGAGAAACAGTTCTTTGTAATGAACACACCCGAAGATGATGCATCAGCATGCACTCTCTTCGTTTGGGCGGCACGGGAAATCTGGTATTCCCCAATTTCCTGCTCTGTCTTATAACAATTATAAGTTGGAGCGGGACCAACGTTCTCCAGCTCAGTATAACAAGCGGGTTCGGTCAATTATCCGTATTATTATCTTGATTAAGGCGTGATATGGTCGCTACCAGGAGAGAGAGAGAAGAAAACACTCAGCGTGCGCTCTTGCAAGAATAGATTGGTTATTATTTTATCTAATCAGGATGGCTCCCACTGTTTTTATCAAATCTTCCTTCAAACCCTAAAAGGAAAGACTAGCCGGGATTAATTACACACTACAAGTTCGCCAATTTTTCAGCCAGGCCAGTGTCGGTACTTTGAGGGAGGTCCCCCGTGCTTTCGCACGAACCTAATTAATGTAAACCTCGTTTTCCCAGAGGCGTAAACCCGTTGACACCTTTCTAGACACCTACTTGATCGGCTAATTGTAATGTATAAAACTCTCCCAGGAGTAACTCTTACTCACAACGGGTATCGGGATCCAACTATCTCATAGAAGGTATGCAATCTCATTGCAAATTTCAACACTTGAAATTCCCGATAATATTTTGCCCCTAGTGTTCTATGACCTTGACGAATGCCAAACAACCCATAGTCCACTAGTCAAGTTCAACCCGTACATTTCTTGATTGAATTAAACCCACCCGCACGACCCTTAACGAATGCCAAACAACGCCGTACGAATACCCTAATCCAATCACATCATATGCTCAAGCAGATAAATACTAGTAAGCTACCGTACACTACTCCTTGACGAATGCCAAACTACCGCAGCACGAATACTAACTAGTACATATCTGAAATGACGGAGGGCTACGACAGGTTTTTCTGAAAACCTATTGCGTAATGAACTTGATATCGTTGTAGAATCAAATGATTTTTAAAATGGAGTGTTTTTGAGGCTTTTCTAGTTTTGCTAAAGAAGTCATTCCCGGTGAAGGGATCGTCGGTCCTTTCCTCGTCGAATGAGGTGCGGGATATATCATATATATCACTGTGCAAAGCAGAACTCTTAAAAGCAATCAAAAGACAAACCGAGTGTGTAGCATCTGCCAGTTATTGCTAAAGGAGTCACTCCCGGTGAAGGGATCTCGGTCCTTTCCTCATCGAATAAGGTGCATGATATATCATATATACCGCTGTGCAAAGCAAGAACTGTAGCTACCTGTTTTATTTTGAAATTCGATTCTACAACATCTTAGGTTTCTTTTATTTCATTAATCACATTAATGAAGTCCCATCATTTAAGTTACCTAAACATCACAGATAAATACGACGTACACTTATGCCATCCGCATTCGCCTCGATGTCCCATCGTGCACCGTTAGGTTAGGTAACTAACGGCAGAGCGGGGCAGGGCTAGCGTGGGTGTAAAACATAAGTAACGTCTATGTAATATATCATATATGCTATATACAGTATCTATCACAGAACATCACAGATATCGCAGCAGAAGAATCATATGAAATATTGGATATACTAGGACGTCCGTGTTTTCAATACGAGCCAGTATAAAAAACGGATTCCACGGTCGTGATGAATAGCCAAACCCACACCCCTAGACCCCTACGAGAGCGGCAAGCAACCCTACCAATTCTAGAGTTAGGAGACCCAGACTCGACTCCTCGAGTTGGTCTCCCACTGGACTCCAGAACCCGGTTACTTGTGCTCCCCTCCTTGGGTCTATCCTAGTGCGGAAAAGTAAATAATATACAAAGGGTGACATCTTCCGCAACCTGGAAGTGCCCCAATAAAAGAATATTACATACAAGTTTTTACATGAATGAAAATGAAAAAACACTCATCTCACATAAAAAAACCCCGGCTATTCAAACACGACGATCCAATATAACATATCCAGCAACACATAACATCACATGTCATCAACGTAAGTAAATATGCGCATCCCAATTGTCGTTGACATATAGCAACGAAACCGGCGATATCACATATTACACTTACGGTCACAGAAAAGAAAGTGTAAAACTACAACAGTTGGAATCCGCAATCTGCATAGACATCGCATGCCTAATCAAATGAATACCTTAGACATCACATGCCTAACAATTATAAACCCCGCATTTTAGTCTCATTATCGAAAACACTTTTCAATATCAAGTCGGGTAATTCAACAGGATTCCCGACACCCTGATCGAATGCTCGTCGCAAACTTTAGTAGACGGCCGCACCCCCGATATCGTCGACGAAGTGTACCAAGGCGGAACACCGCTGCCGCGAGCACCCGGACGGATGCTTTCGGCGACGGGGTTCTCCTATAATCACTTGGTCGGGGCTAAGGGGTGTAGCTGTCTATTAAGTTTATCCGGCGAGTATCCGCGTACGCTACGTGATTGCGACGGACTTTTGATCACATCAAAATTCCGTGGCAACCGATCAAGTGAGACTAAATTGCTATGTTTATAACATTCATTCAGTTATCTCATAACTTCTTGTGAATTCCAATTATTGTATCACATTCCGAATAAGATAGAAAATGTTAAACTTTCCGATCGAACAATCGAACACCCAAGTTTTCCCGAAACAGCTCAACACATGAAACAAGTCTAAAAACATTCAGTTCGTGCCTCAGTACCAACGGTCCAGCCGTAGAAGGGTCAAGCCAACGCCTCACATGTGGCACGCCGTACTGCCCCAAACCCGAAGGTTCAAAGGGCAGTTCAAGACGGTCACAAAATCGAGTTAAGGTTTGTTGTCTTCTAGAGGGTCCATCGCGTTACTTGCACTACTTAGAACGTCTTTAAACCACGGAAAAATCCAACACTTGGAAATTTTCCGGCAGGGGAAAGATTGGGTATTTATATCCGGTCGAACTTTCTAACATATTCTAAATATCCGGAAAACACCTAGACAAAATTTGATAATCCGATCAAATCATCGAATCCCCAAAACAACCCAGAATATTCAACTCTTGAATAAATATTAAAAATTCCCATAAAATACAGCACCTGAATATAGGAATTACTATGCAAAATTTGAAGGCAGATCCCATCATTTGGCCGCGGAACCGCCGCAGAAGCCATGCTTCTGCCGCGGTTCCGCCGCACAATAATCATATCATGGGTTAATTTTTGCATCGTAATTCATAGAATTCCCTGCTGAATTTTTTAAGCATTTTTAATCTGGAAAAATCCCAGAAATTGAAAAAAGTCCAGAGAGCACATTGTATTAGGGTTTCGATGTTCGATCGGGTTTCAAACGTCGTCTAGCCTTCGCCTAAGGCTCTAGCTAGGCTCTGATACCACTGTAGGGTTCCTAAACACGCTAATGAGGTCTCACAAGGCATTAACCATGCCAATTTCAAAATTTTACGGGTGCCGAGAAACCCTAATACGGATCGTTAACTAGATGTCTAGACGAAAAAGAAACTAGTTTACAACTAAACTAAAAGAACGGAAATACAACCTTTGTAGATCCGTTTCTCCACCTCCATAGCTCCATGATGAAGTCCTCTCCGCTGTCCAAATCGAACCATGACTCTAGCATCGGCTTCATCGGAGAAAAAGCGGGCTAGGTCATCGACGACGATGCCGAAGAAGATCTACGTCGAGGCATCACTAGATCAAGCTCCACCTTCACCAAGCCATGAAAACTTGTGAAGAAAACATCCTATACTACTTGGCAAGAGGTAGAGGATGAAGAAATAGGAAGTGGGTTCACTTTAGAATTGGATTTCTCTCTCTCTTTCTCAACTTGCCATTGATGTAGCAAGCTTTCTTCATGAAGATGAAGAAGAAGAAGAAGATGAATTATGATAAGATTAATTAGAATAGAAAAGAAAAATCAATCCTTATCATAATTTTAACCATGGTTTTGTGTAGAGAACTAACTAGGGTTAAGTGAATGGTTAGGGTTAAGCATGAAGACAAAAATGGTGACTTAGTCAAAGCTTCATGAAGCTTCAACATCCATCCAAAGAAAGCCACCAATTTTCTCTATGCTTATTATTTTCCATAAAGAATAAATAAATAAATAAATAAATAAGAAAACCAAAACCCTAACCATTTAAATAACCATGGTTCAATCTTTACACAAACTCAAGTAAACATGTATCATCAAACATGATACAATCATTTGCACAAAAAGTATATCACATATACAACTTGTACATCCAAGTGAGAAAATCCATTTAAAGTGAACCAATACTAGTTAATGCAAAGTAATATATCAAATATATAATTATGCATTAAATCATTAAATCAACACTTGATTTAACGATCCGGTCATATCACATATAACCGACTAATATACAATGTATCGGCTTATCGAATCAATCCTCGATTCGATAACTAGGTTATATCGCATACAACCATTCGATACAATCATCGCGAGAATAGAATACGGTATCACATACACGCATTATTCTCGGTCCCGCACATATCTCATATGCGCTCCTATTTCGTTTCGCTTGAGCCAGGAAACCTCTGTGTAGGACTCTAAAGACTCGTCAATACGCCGGCAGCAGGTGATGATCATATCAAACACCCACAAGCCGCAAGCGGTCTGCTAAACGTAACGGCCACCCGGGTATTGAGCGATCAGAAGATCGACGAGCAAGCCCGCTCACACTCCTGTGAATCCAACCAGTAACACTTACCGTACAGTCCGGTCTGATCGTCTGATATGTCGCATATCTTGCCTAGGGGTGGTAAACGTCAGACCCCAATAGCTCGATAAGTCGTGTCGATATGATGTCTATAACAATTCGAGAAACTACTGGTAACACTTACCAGTAAATCTCAGCAACCCTGGCCAGGGATTTCCGGTTATAGCCAATCGAACACAGCGCAACATCAACTCCCTATACCGGGAGAGACGAATCCCCTCCTATCGCTCATTGCCTCCATGTGACTCGGGACTGTACCCAAAAACCACCGTTTTGCACGCCCTCTTGGACGTGGTAAGGTGGAAATCAAAGCACAGTGGGAACCACACAAGACTCTATGACGATCTCGGGTCAACAGACTACTCTGTACCAGTGTCACCAGAGAACTGCCATCTGACGTAAGGTATAATACCAACTGGGAGTTCTCGGCGAGTCCGTCTAGTGTACCCAGTCTCCACTGAGCACCCGTATATCATCTCTGATGTCAAACACCAATGGATATGGGATCATCCATCGCCCATCCGAATGGGTCGAGAAGGTATACGCTAGTCTACACTGGTATATCGATGCCCCGTCTCGATACACCCACGACTAGGGACTTTGAAGGATGTACTTATGGACTACCATGTCCCCACTAGTATGATCCGCATCATAGTCCAGATAGTCAAGTACTCATCCTAAGGGCTTTACCAACATGTAACAGAGAGACTGTCAGTGTACACGTTAAGGTAAAGATCAACCAGATAGCATACTATAATGTCGAGCAAGAAAGTCCTCCCTATATATGTCCCAGCATCCACTGCAATATACATCCTATGTATAGTAATGGCCTCTAGGGCATACATATAACTAACATTAACATACTTAAGATATGGGCTCTTTCCATTCCATATCACATATGAAGTGCTGGGCAACTGATTTGGTTGGAACCCTATTCAATAGGTATGCAACTTCTCAAGTGCATAACCCCTTAAAAGAAAATAGGCAACTCTGTAGTACTCATCATAGAGCACACCATATCACATAGGGTGTAATTGCTCTGCCCCGATACACCGACGTGCTGTGGTGTATACGGAGGAGTAATGTTGAGAGAGAATCTCATTCTCCTTTAGAATAGTCCAGGAATTCCGTGCTCAAGTATTCTCCTCCTTGATCACATCAAAGGACATAATACTTATACCCGTTTTTGGTTCTCTACTTCTAACTTATATTCATTGAATTTCTCAAAAGTTCCAGGCTTGTGTTTCAACAGGAACATATGTACGGATCTTGAGAGATAATTAGTGAATGTAATGAAGTACAAAGAACCGGTCCTGGCATATGTAGATAGGGGACCTTCATATATCAGCATGTATCAATCCCATGAGTTCACCAACTCTTTCTTTATTTCCAATAAACAGAGCTGTGGTCATCTTATCTTTATGACATGACCGGCAAGTTTCACAAGATGTAAATTCAAACTAATTTAAATATGCATCTAAATGTAACTTAGCTAGTCGGGTCGCATTGATATGACCTAGTCTACAATGCCTCAAGAAGGATTCGTTCATTTCTGAACTCTTTCTCTTATATGTGTTCTGTATACTAAGAACTGTAGTTTGATTTAGAACGTTTATGTTTTTAGATAACGTGCCTGATCCGATCAACTCTTGATATAGGAAATGTTCAAAACATTATCCAACAATACAAAATTATATCCTTCTTTACTAATAAAGAGACTGATATGATGTTGTATATCAGGTTCGGTATCTAATAACATTCGTTCAGAATCAATGTATTCTGGTAATACAGGGTGATAACTGCCAACAGACTTGGCTGCAACACTTGCATCATTTCCAACTCTTGAAACTTATCACCCGTTCTCAGTTCTCTACCTATCTGTAGCCCATGTAACAAATTACATTTGCGGGATCCTGATCCGGTATCTCATACCCAGGACGTAAAGGATACTGAGAAACAGTTCTGTGTAATGAACACACCCAAGAAGATGCATCAACATGCACTTTCTTCGTTTGGGCGGCACGGGAATTTTGGTAATCCCCTATTTCCTGCTCTGTCTTATAACAATTATAAGTTGGAGCGGGACTAACGTTCCTTAGCGCAGTATAACAAGCGGGTTCGGTCAATACATCCGTATTATTATCTTGATTAAGGCATGACATAGTCGCAACCAGGAGAGAGAGATAAGAAAACACTCAGCGTATGCTCTTGCAAGATTAGATTGGTTATCAATATATCTAATCAGGATGTCTCCCACTGTTTTAGTCAAATCTTCCTTCAAACCCTAAAAGAAAAGACTAACCGGGATTAATTACACTCTACAAGTTCGCCAATCTTTTAGCCAAGCCAGTGCCGGTAGTTTGAGGGAGGTTCCCCGTGCTTTCGCACGGACCTAATTAAAGTAAACTTCGTTTTCCCAGGGGCTTAATCCCATTGACACCTTTCTAGACACCTACTTGATCGGCTAATTGTAATGTGTGAAACTCTCCCAGGAGTAACTCTTACTCGCAGCGGGTATCGGGATCCAACTATCTCATAGAAGATATGCAATCTCATTGAAAATTTCAACACTTGAAATTCCCAATAATATTTTACCCCTAGCGTCCTATGACCTTGACGCAGGCCAACAAACCATAGTCCGCTAGTCAAGTTCAACCCGTCATTTCTCGATTGAATTAAACCCACCCGCACGACCCTTTACACAGGCCAACAAAGTCGCACGACTTCCCTAACTCAATCGCATCATATTCTTTTACAGATAAGCATAAATAGCTATCGAACACTACGCCTTGACGCAGGCCAACAAACATAGCACGAATACTATGAAATACTTATCTGAAATGACGGAGGGCTATGATAGGTTTTTAAGAAAACCCTTTGCGTAATGAACTTGATATCGTTGTAGAATCGAGTGATTTTAAATGGAGTGTTTTTGAGGGCTTTTCTAGTTTTACTAAAGAGGTCACTCCCGGTGAAGGGATCGTCGGCTCTTTCCTCATCGAATAAGGTGCAGGATATTTCACAAATATCACTATGCAAAGAAAAAAATATAGAAACAATCAAAAGATAAACCGAGTTTGTAGCATCTGCTAGTTTCGCTGAAGAGGTCACTCCCGGTGAAGGGATCTCGGCTCTTTCCTTATCGAATAAGGTGCTGGATGTTCTACAAGGAACACCACTATGCAAAGCAAGAACTAGAGCTACCAGTTTTTAAACAAGTTTCTACAACATCTTTAGGTTTCTTTTAGTTTCATTAATCTCATTAATGAAGTCCCATTTTATTATGCTTCACAAGCATCACATTTGAAACGAAATCTGCAATATAACATATATCTCATATATATAATATAAACATTCGTCTCAGACAGTAATATGATCTCCACAGAATATTGCAGCAGAAGAACATATATAAAATATTAGATATACTAGGAGGTCCGTATTTTAATACGACCCTGTATAAAACACGGATTCCACGGTCGCGATGAATAGCCAAACCCACATCCCTAGACCCCTACGAGAGCGGCAATTAACACTGCCAATTCTAGGGTTAGGAGACCCGGTCTCGACCCCTCGAGATGGTCTCCCACTGGACCCTTGAACCTGGTTACTTGTGCTCCCCGCCTTAGGTCTACCTAATGCGGAAAAGTAAATAATATACAATGGTGACATCATCCTCAGTCCGGAAGTGCCCCAATAAAAGAATATTACATACAAATGAATTTTACATGAATGAAAATAAAAACCCTCATCTCACATAAAACCCCCGGTTATTGAAAACGCGACGATCCAATATAACATATCACAGCAACACATAATATCTCATATCATCAACGTAAGCAAGCATGCGTATCCCGATTGTCGTTGATGTATAGCAACGAAGCCGACGATACACCACATACTACGCTTACGGTCACAGAAAAGAAAGTGTAAAACTACAACAGTTGGAATTCGCAACCACCTTAGACATCGCATGCCTAACCAAATGAATTCCTTAGACATCGCATGCCTAACAATTATAAACTCCGCATTTTAGTCTCGATCTCGAAAACACTTTTCATTATCTAGTCGGGCAATTCAACAAGATTCCCGACATCCTGATCGAATGCTCGTCGCAAACTTTATTAGACGGCCGCACCCCCGGATGCCGTCGATGAAATGCACTAAGGCGGAACACCGCTGCCGCGAGCACCCGAACAGATGCTTTTGGCGACGGGGTTCTCCTACAGTCACTTGGTCGGGGTTATGGGGCATGGCTGTCTATTAAGTTTACCCGGCGAGTATCCGCGTACGGTACGTGATTGCGACGGACTTTTGATCACATCGAAATTCCGTGGTAACCGATCATCTGAGACTGAACTGCAAGATTTATAACATTCAAATTAGTTATCTCATAACTACTTGTGGATTCCAAATATTGTATCACATTCCAGATAAATAGACAATGTTAAACTTTCCGATCGAATGATCAAACACCCAAGATTTCCCAAATTGCTCAACACTTGAGCGGAGTCCAAAAAGTATTCATCACATGCCACAGTACCAGTGGTCCAGCCGTAGAAAGGTCAAACCAATGCCTCACATGTGGCAACGCCGTACTGCCCCAAACCCTAAGGTTTAAAGGCAGTTCAAGACGGTCACATAATCGAGTTAAGCTTTGTATTCTTCTAGAGGGTCCACCGCATTACTTGCACGACTAAGAACGTTCTTAAACTACGAAAAAATCCAACACTTGGAAATTTTCTGGCAGAGGAAAAAATGAGTTATTTATATCCGTTTGAACTTTTTAACACATCTAAAAATTACCCGGACAAACTAAACGAAGTTATACTTTCCGATCGAATTAATGAGCTCCCAATACATCCCAGAAAACTCAACACTAGAGTATAATAAAAATTCCCAGAACCATGCAAGAACATCTACGGAAGTTACTATAGGAAAAGCTAACAATAATTACCCTGTACGGCCACGGAACCGCCGCGCGACCCATGCTCATGCCGCGGTTCCACGGCGCCTTGGGCGAATTACGATGTCGTTTTTCACACAGTTCCATAAAATTACCTGCCGAATTTTCTGAGCATTTTTAATATGAAAAAAATCAACTTTTTGAAAAACTTCCAGAAACTAGGGTTTTACGGGTATTCGGAGTTCGATCGGACTTTAAACTTCGTCTAGACTTTGCTTAAAGCTCTAGCTTGGCTCTGATACCACTGCAGGATTACTAGGCACTCTCACAAGGGTCTACAAGGTATCAACCATGCCCGATTCAATATTTAGACGTGCCGTACAACCCTAACCAAGATCTTTAAACTAGAGATTAGGCGAAACAAAGCATGTTAAACACTTTAACACTAAGAGTTTGGGACTACAACCTTTGTAGTCTGGTCCTTCACTTCTAAAGCTCCGTGTTGAGGTCCCTTCGCTGCGATCATCGAGTTTCCGGACTCTAGAGAGGCTCCACGAAGAGAAAGATGCAAGCTTGCTTCCGATCTTCGATAACTAAGATGATCTACCTTGAAGTTTCTTTAAAACAAGCCCTCACTCACTAATGAAGTGAACACCCTAATCTAAATAGCTAGGATAGATTAGGATGATGAAGTAGGCTTTTAGCTCTTATTTGTTTTCTTAATCTCACTCATTTTCATCACTAAACCAAAAAGCTAGAAAGCTTTCAAGGAAGAAGAAGAAGAAGAATCAATTTTCTTTGTGATGAATAATGAATTGTGTTGATAATTGCTTATGCAACCATGGTTGCTAATATAAAATGAGCTAACCTTTGTGGAGAGTTAACTAGGGTTGAGGGTGTGGTTTGGGTTACAAAATATCAACAAAATATCTTAGCTCATGACAAAAAGAAAAGTTTCTAGAAGCTTCAAAAATGAGCTAACCCAAATCAAACCCTAACCTTGTTTAATCTCCACTAATCATGTTGCATTAGTAATTATAACATGTTACAATATTATATATCACATATATAATATATTTTGTAACAAAAGAAAATAATACAGTTAACATATATCGCATATATATCAATGTATTACCCGAGTGAGAAAATGAATCAATAAGTGAGCTAATATTAGTTAATGTAATTTAATATATCAAATATATAATTATACATTAAATTATCAAATCAACACTTGATCCGATAATCCGGCTATTTCACAAATAACCGACTAATATAATCTGTATCAGTTCATCGAATCAACACTTGATCCGATGACCCAGCTATATCTCATATACCCGGCCGATATCTCATATCGTGAGAATCTAATACGGTATCACATACACGTATTGTTCTCGGTCCCGCACATATCATATATGTGCTCCTACTCCATTTTGCCTGAGCCAAGAAACCTCTGTGTAGGACTCTAAAGAATCGTTAATACGCCGGCAGTAGGTGATGATCATATCAAACACCCACAAGCTGCAAGCGGTCAGCTAAATGTAACAACCACCAAGATATTGAGAGATCAGAAGATCAACAAGCAAGCCTGTACATTCTCCTGCGAATCCAATCAGTAACACTCCCGTACAGTCCGGTCTCTTCGTCTGATATGTCGCATATCTCGCCTAGGGGTGGTAAACGTCAGACCCTAGTAGCTTGATAAGTCGTGTCGATATAAGGTCCATAACAGTTCGAGAAACTACTGATAAAACTGACCAGTAAATCTCAGCAACCCTAGCCAGGGATTTCCAGTTATAGCCGATCGAACACAGCGCAACATCAACTCCCTATACCGGGAGAGACGAAACCCCTCCTATCGCTCATTGCCTCCATGTGATTCGGGACTGTACCCAAAAGCCACCTTTTTGCACGCCCTATTGGACGTGGTATGATGGAAATCAAAGCACAGTAGTAATCACACAAGACTCTATGACGATCTCGGGTCTACAGACTAACCTGTACCAGTGTCACCAGAGAACTTCCATCTGACGTGGTGTATAATACAATCTGGGAGTTCTCGGCGAGTCCGTCCAGTGTACCCAGTCTCTACTGAGCACCCGTACACCATCTTTGATATCAAAAACCGATGGATATGGGATCATCCATCACCCATCATATGGGTCAAGATGCGTATACGTTAGTCTACTCTGGTGTATCGATGCCCTGTCTCGATACACCCTCAACTAGGAATAGTTATAGGATGTACTCGTCGACTACCACAGCCCCACTAGTATGATCTCATCATAGTCCCAGAAGTCGAGTACATATCCTAAGGGCTTTATCAACATGTAACATAGAGGCAATCAGAGTACATGTTAAGATAAAGAGCAACCAGATAGCATACTATCATGTCGAGCAAGAAAGTCCTCCCTATATATGTTCAAGCATCCACTACAATATACATCGTATGTACAGTAATGGCCTCTAGGGCATACATATAACTAACACAATAGTCATGAAAGGTACACTAGCAGGTATAACTAATACATGAAGCAATGATATGACAATGTATATATGCAACAGTCATGAAAGGTACTCTATCAGGTACAACTAATACATGAAGCAATGCATATAAAATAAGGTATGTAAATGCAACAGTCATGGAAGGTACTCTATCAGGTACAACTATTACATGAAGTAGTGCATAAACAATAAATGTTGAGTATGGGATGAAACATGTCATTTCTACGGAATCCTGACATCATGGTAGGACCAAAATGTAGGGTTCCCAGGCACACTAAGGAGGTCTCACAAGGCATCAAGCATGCCAAATTCAAAAATTTCCGGTGCCGAGAAACCCTAATGCGATCGTTGACTAGAGATTAGGCGAAACATGCAACTAGTTAACAACTTAACTAAGAGTGAACGGAAAAAACAACCTTTGTAGATCCGGTCCTCCACCTTCATAGCTCCGTGATGATGTCCCCTCGCTGCGATCATCGGATCCCGGGCTCTAGCGTCGGCTTCATCGGAGAAATGGACGGGCTAGGTCGTCGACTTCGATGCCGAAGATGATCTACGTCGAGGCAACTCAAGATCAAGCCCCAACTTCACCAAGTCATGAAACTTGTGAAGAAAACACCCTATACTACATGGCAGGTGGTAGATGATGAAGAAATAGGAAGTGGGTTCACTTTAGAATTGGATTTCTCACTCTTTTTACCAAGGCACCATTGAAACTAGAATGGTTTTTTCTTCTTGAAGAAGAAGAAGAAGAAGAAAAAGAATATCATAAGAATGATTAAAAAAAAAAGAAAATAAAGTCATTCTTATCATATTAGAAACCATGGTTAAGTGTAGAGAATAAACTAAGGTTAAGTAAATGGTTAGGGTTAAGGAAAGAAACAAAATGGTCAAAGTATTTCAAAGCTTCAAGAAGCTTCAAAGAAAATCCAAAGTTTGCCATCATTTTATTTCTTTCTCAAATGAATAAATAAATAAATGAAGCAAATGAAACCCTAACCATTGACCAACCATGGTTTAAACCAAACATACACCTAAGTTTGCATGTATCATCAAACATGATACAAACTTGTGCACACAAATATATCACATATACAATGTGCACAAACAAGTGAGAAAAACATCTTAAGTGAACCAATATTAGTTAATGTAAAGTAATATATCAAATATATAATTATACATTAAATCATTAAATCAACACTTGACTTAATGATCCGGTCATATCACATATAACCGACTAATATCAATAGTAACAACTTATCGAAGCAACACTTGATCCGATAACCCGGCTATATCGCATATAACCGATCAATGTCACAAATCGCGAGAATCGAATACAGTATCACATACTGGTATTATTCTCGGTCCCGCATATATCTCATATGCGCTCCTATTTCGTTTCGCTTGAGCCAGGAAACCTCTGTGTAGGACTCTAAAGACTCGTCAATACTCCGGCAGCAGATGATGATCATATCAAGCACCCACAAGCCGCAAGCGGTCTGCTAAACATAACGGCCACCAGGGTATTGAGCGATCAGAAGATCGACGAGCAAGCCCGCTCACACTCCTGTGAATCCAACCAGCAACACTTACCGTACAGTCCGGTCTGTTCGTCTGATATGTCGCATATCTCGCCTAGGGGTGGTAAACGTCAGACCCCAGCAGCTCGATAAGTCGTGTCGATATGAGGTCTATAACAGTTCGAGAAACTACAAGTAACACTTACCAGTAAATCTCAGCAACCCTGGCCAGGGATTTTCGGTTATAGCCAATCGAACACAGCGCAACATCAACTCCCTATACCGGGAGAGACGAATCCCCTCCTATCGCTCATTGCCTCCATGTGATTCGGGACTGTACCCAAAAACCACCGTTTTGCACGCCCTCATGGACGTGGTAAGGTGGAAATCAAAGCACAGTGGGAATCACACAAGACTCTATGACGATCTCGGGTCAACAGACTACTCTGTACCTGTGTCACCAGAGAACTGCCATCTGACGTAAGGTATAATACCATCTGGGAGTTCTCGGCGAGTCCGTCCAGTGTAGCCAGTCTCCACTGAGCACCCGTATATCATCTCTGATGTCAAACACCAATGGATATGGGATCATCCATCGCCCATCTGTATGGGTCGAGAAGGTACACGCTAGTCTACTCTGGTATATCGATGCCCTGTCTCGATATACCCACGACTAGGGACTTTGAAGGATGTACTTATGGACTACCTTGTCCCCACTAGTATGATCCGCATCATAGTCCAGGTAGTCAAGTACACATCCTAAGGGCTTTACCAACATGTAACAGAGAGACAATCAGTGTACACGTTAAAGTAAAGAGCAACCAGATAGCATACTATCATGTCGAGCAAGAAAGTTCTCCCTATATATGTCCAAGCATCCACTACAATATACATCCTATGTATAGTAATGGCCTCTAGGGCATACATATAACTAACACAAAATCCATCAAGACAATCCAAATCCCAATTTCCTCAAATTAACCCCCAAATTGGCTCTCATATCATATAAGTCTCATAAATCCTGAATGTACAATATCAAGTAAATCTCATATATCCTGAATGTACAAAATCAAGTAGATCTCATATATCCTGAATGTACAAAATCTGCAATCTCATATATATCCTGTATCCAATCTTAAATAAATCTCCTATATCCTAAATCCAATATCAAGTGAATCTCATATACCCTGAATAAGTATGTTTGCATGAATAATTATGATGATGTATATTAATTGATATGTATACATATATATTAGCGTCCCATTCCACTAATATATATATATATATATATGCATATATAACAGCGTCCCATTCCACTGTTATATATACTTAGGAGTAAAAATATCATAAAAACATGTGCCAAGCATCGACACATAAAGGCTGATCTATCAGGTGCTGTCACCACGACTGGCACCCTGATTGGTACGTATCATACGCTATCCGAAAGCTCGAGTGCCTAGCTCTGACCCTCACCTCTCGACATATCCATACGTACATGACTCCCGTCGGTATCCCCATGATAACCGTCGAGTCATAGGTAATGTCACCGGATGGTATGGTTCCCCTGCCAGGCTCTATCGGCAAGGTCCTTCAATCGTCTTGGCCCGGGATACCTCCGGGCCCTACCATGTACCCTCATACGGCCTACGACTCCTCCTCGCATGGGGTATATATATCAGAACCGATAAAACTCATGGTGGATGCTGAAATATCATATAAAGAGGAACCGGATTTTTCAAATAATGCATAATTTCATGAAACTACCACAGTCCTCAAATCCAGAAAACATCATGAAAAAATATATATCTCAATGCGAAAATCCATGAATATAATATACGCAACATAAAACTGAAATGTAAGCATATAATGGAAAAGCCGCTAATTAACTGCAACGAGTTAATATATAAATCATGTGATTCCTAATTTCTCCAATTCTACATAACATCAAATAAAGGTAAACATGTAGCTATAGCCAGATATATGTGTGAACAAAAAGGTATAGCACGGTATATGTATCTACCTATAAGTAATGATGTAATATACCCTCCGGGTATAAGTGAAGTATGTATGCAAGGTATACATGTAGCTATGTCATCATGTGTATATGTACCTATCGCTAATGGTTAATACCCTATAGTATACAGGTAACTAGCAAGTAAGCATGTCAAGGCATATGTGTAAGCATGTAGGAATACATGTATGCTATATGTCATATGCATAAAGAAATATGAATCAATGTCTCAATGTCCCTAACCAAACAATATCGTATCTATTTGTGTGTTGTGCGTGTCATGGAAATTATTGACGGTGTGTGTGGCATACAATCAGTGCTCGTGCAACATGAGCCGTCAATAATAGTACAGTGTCCTAAAGGTACTAGTCCAAGCACAACAAGTAGCTAAGCAATAAGGTCTATGCGCAACTCTATATATGAAATAGAATATGCGACAAGTCAAGTCATCGCTAGCCCAGACGTACAACGCTATGCGGGCGATTCCCCTGTAGATGTTAAATCTACTCACCAGCGTTCCTGGCTAAGTGAAGCCAACCACCTGTTTTCCCTTCGTCGCAGCGTCCGAAGTCCCCGCCTGCGAACCTAAAACAATAAAACGATAAAACAAATGTATATTAGTAATAGACCCAAAACACGTACAAACTACGCGAACCAACGCGACA
Organism: Agapanthus africanus; assembly: GCA_030015575.1. NCBI lineage: Eukaryota > Viridiplantae > Streptophyta > Magnoliopsida > Asparagales > Amaryllidaceae > Agapanthus > Agapanthus africanus. The sequence goes on from CM057337.1 coordinate 270,967,002, forward strand.
ACACAAACATACTTTCAAGTGTTCGTATTGTAGCTAACGTGTATAGCGACACTACGAAACCAACTCAGAGCAGCAGAACACAGAACATGAACCGTATCGGATAACGTATCGCATGAAACAAAACACAAGAAATATGCAAAGTGGTCTCAGATTTTTCTATACTAACAATCTGTAAAAGTTGCAAGTACCATGAGACCACATACAACCTCAGAGACCCCTACACAAAAATCCACCACCCCAGTCCCTACTCTGGACGCAAATTGCGGCCAGAACCATTAAATCTGCGGCCGTAACAAGAGGGAATGGGCTTGTATTTTGAGGGCAGGTTCTAGGTCACTACACTAGGTCACTGTGATGGGAACTTTTGCAATAATTACCTGGTTTGATAGCAGATCATCCCAGACCCAAAATTACACTAAAAATACGATATTTACCCGAAACGATACAAAACGTGTTCAAAACAGAAACTAACAAGCTAAGTTACACAATAAACACCTATTTAACAGAAAGAGATCATTACCTAACCCAAAGAACTCAAAAATCCAAGCTTTGCAAGCTCCAAGGCATCCAAGAGGCAAAAGGTGGTAAAAGATGTGATTTTTGTGAGATTTGTGAATATTTGTGATGGTTTTTGTGAAGTGTTCAGTTTAGTTGTGAGAGGAAATGAAAAAGAAATGAGAAAGCAATAAGTGAGAGAGAATGAGAGAGTGAGAGGATAATGAGAGAGGGAGGTGAGTGTAGGGTGAGGGTGAGTGTAACCTTGCATTAATGCACCATCAATGCATTCACACTACCTCATTATGCCACCTCTTCATACAAACAAAAACCTAAAAACTATCTCTCGCACACCAACAAATATCTAGGATTAGGGTAAGGATTAGATTAAAACAAGGATTAGGATAAAACAAAGGATTAGATTAGGGTTAAGTGTCAAGGTCACTAATCTAGATCAACACAAAACAAACCCTCACATTAACGTGCACACATGAGTGCATGCCATAACAAATAATAATAAATTATTAATTAATTGTTATAAAATGTGAGGAACCCAAATTGGTAAACTTTTTACAGTAAACCCGCATTAACGTCTAAACTAACACTAACCGAAATTTAAGGCGTTACACCTATCTCATCGGTTCACACATTACGATATACATGGATCATTCAACTATTAAATATCTTATTTAAGAAAGATGCTAAGGCTCGATTAGTTAGATGGATCATTTTATTGCAAGAATTTGACTTTGAAATAAAAGACAAAAGGGATTTGAGAATGTTGTGTCCAATCACTTATCTTGTATCTCCCTTGCACCCACACAAGAATCTCCTATAAATGATCATTTTCGTGATGAGCAACTATATGTAGTTTCAAGCAAACCATGGTTCGTCGATATAGTTAATTTTCTTGTCACGAAAATGACACCGCCTGATTGGTCTAAATAAGATCGTTATAAGTTTTATTCCCAAGTGAAACACTTCTATTGGGAAGATCCTTATTTGTTTAAATAATGTAATGACCAAATTGTACGACGATGCATGCGTAATAATGAGATTAGGAGTGTTCTTTCGTTTTGTCACTGTCATGCTAGTGGAGGGCACTTTGGGGAAAAAAGACAGCTGAGAAGGTTTTACAAAGTGGGTTTATTGGCCCACATTATTTAAAGATGCATATGAATTTTGTAAAACCTGCTATCGCTGTTAACAGTTAGGTAAAATCACTAGACGAAATATGATGTCTCTCAATTCTATTATTATAGTTGAGATCTTTGATGTATGGGGCATCGATTTTATAGGGCTATTCCCTATTTCTTTTGGGAATGTGTATATCCTGGTGGCGGTCGATTACGTATCGAAATGGATGGAAGCCATGGCATGCAAAACCAATGACAACAAGGTTGTTGTCAAGTTCTTGAAAAATAATATTATTTCTCGGTTTGGCATCCCACACTCCATTATGTCATGACCTAGAAATGGTACGTGACCCGCACTTAAATCACGTAACGTCATTAAAACATCACCGCGACCCAAGTAAGCCAAAACTAAGATCTAAAACCTTTTATAAGAAAATAATAGAGGTGTAGTTTTGAAGAAGGGTTTCTAATATGAAATCAAGTTTTGTTTTGAAAGATAAACATGTTCGATTTAAAATCATGTTCATCATTTAAAAATCGGACAACACCTTCTTTGTAAATTTTGTAGAAAACCCTGTACAATGCATATAATATATAAAAGCATCCTCAACGGGAGTTAACTCATGCCCAATGGCGGAGAAAAAATCCACACACACACACACACACACACACACACGACGCCCATGGCGAAGATAAACACAAGCAATAAAACAATAGATATATAAATAACAACTCAAGCCGACTCCAAACGAGTCCAACACCCAAAACAATAAATATCTTAGTCTCGTCTCTAAGTCATGGATAATACAAATATGCAAGTGGTTGATAGAGTTTTTAACTAGATCAAAGAAGAAATACACATACACACACAATACAAGAGGCGGTTACAATACAACTGGTAACCCACTGTCACGACCCGAAAGTACGGAACATGACCGGCACTTAAACTACGAAACGTCTGGAGGTGTACGTAATCTAAGTAAGCCGAAAACCTAGAAATCCAAACCAAAAAAGTAGTAGAGTGAAGGAAAAACCAATTTAAATCAAATAGTTTACAACACACGCCGAAATGTGTATTTTAAAATCACAAGTCTTTTTTAAAAATTTCGGCAGAGTTTCCTTTGTAAAAACTGACCCCAACGGGTACAAAACCTGATAAAGCATATATAATGAATAAAGGCATCCCCAAGCGGGAGCTAGCTCTTCTTCAATCGACGGTCACAACCACACAAGCAATATAATATACAACGCCGAAGGGCGAGGATCACAACAGAAAAAGGAAACTCCAAACAACATGAAATCCATAGCAATAAAACGCGCGACTCTAAGGTCGAAAGAATAAACATCATTGGTCTCTATCGGAAATAAATACATGTTTGGTTGATGGAGCTTCTAGATACAACAGAATAATAATATACAAAGTATAATGATGGTCACGATACAAGTGAACCCACCTACCAAGCAAATCACCCGAAAAAGGAAGTAGTGCCAGCAAAGCTGTAACGAAATTTGTACGGCAAAACCTACAAGAAACTGTGGCACAAAGGGGGTGAGTTGCCAACTCGTGAGTAGATAAAAATCTACGAGCATAAATCGCATGAATAACGCAATCTTAGGTCATACGATCACTATATATATAATCCTCAAAATGACAAGTCTGGAACATGAAAAGGTGGCAAGGGTAAATATCTAACCCAAGTATAATCCCATGTACTCATGTAAGTGCCTCAGGTAGCAATATATCATATGGATGGAGTATGAATACATGAAAACCGAATACATGAAAATGAAGAAACCGCTTTCATAACTTAGTGAGATTTCTGTATTTTTAAAACGAAGTATCATAATGAAATCTGCATAAACAGTGTCTAGCATCGACACAAAACATATATCCCAATGTCTCAAAATCTCAGGCTCCGGCTATCCGGACTGGCCTGTATCATCAAATCTCAGTACCTCAATATCTCAAAAACTCAATGTCTCAATCTTACTATCTAGGGCGCCGTCAGTCCAGACCGGCCCTTAACATCAATCCTAAGACCACGATAGTATCCTCCGGATATCCAACGCGTCAGATAAAATCACCGGTAGGTAGTCTTCCCCTGCCAGGCTCAACGCCATCATCTGCGACCTTCTCACCCCGGGGTTCCTTACCGGGTCCACCATGTATCCGAGATGGTTCATCCAACTCCTCAAATCGGGTCTCGAAATCCATCAGCAATCATGAAAACTCATGGTGGACGACTCATACATCATGGGAAAACAGCACTTTTCATTTTAAAAAGAGAGAGAGAGAAGAAGTTTATATATGTTCTTGCGGTTTTCCCCCAAATCCAGGAAATCTCATGAAAATCCGAATCCAAATCATCAATAGCATGTAAAACAGTGAAAATAGGCATAAAATCCATGAATGTAGCATAACAGTGAATAACAATTTGCATGGAGTAGCAAATAATAACTGCAATGTCAAAACTGGAATATAATGCAAGTACACTAATATCATGTCGAAACTATTAGCTAACAAGCTATGTCAATGTAACAGTATTTTCTAAAGTGTACGTGACATGGCAATTACCGATGATGATGTGTGTGAGCCGGCAAGTAAGTGTACATGGAACATACTGTTAGTTATATGTATGCCCTAGAGGCCATTACTGTACATATGATGTATATTGTAGTGGATGCTAGGACATATATAGGGAGGACTTTCTTGCTCGACATGATAGTACGCTATCTGGTTGTACTTTATCTTAACATGTACTCTGATTGTCTCTATGTTACATGTTGATAAAGCCTTTAGGATATGTACTCGACTACTGGGACTATGATGAGATCATACTAGTGGGTCCACAGTAGTCGATGAGTACATCCTATAACTGTTCCTAGTCGAGGGTGTATCGAGAGAGGGCATCGATGCACCAGAGTAAACTAGCGTATACGCATCTTGACACATATGATGGGCGATGGATGATCCCATATCCATCGGTGTTTGACATCAAGGATGGTGTACGGGTGCTCAGTAGAGACTGGGTACACTGGACGGACTCGCCGAGAACTCCCAGATGGTATTATACCACACGTCAGATGGCAGTTCTCCGGTGACACTGGTACAGAGTAGTCTGTTGACCCGAGATTGTCATAGAGTCTTGTGTGATTCCTACTGTGCTTTGATTTCCATCATACCACGTCTAAGAGGGCGTGCAAAAAGGTGGCTTTTGGGTACAGTCCTAAATTACATGGAGGCAATAAGCGATAGGAGGGGATTCGTCTCTCCCGGTATAGGGAGTTGATATTGCGCTGTGTTCGATTGGCTATAACCGGAAATCCCTGGCCAGGGTTGCTGAGATTTACTGGTAAGTGTTATCAGTAGTTTCTCGAACTGTTATAGACCTCATATCGACACGACTTATCGAGCTACTGGGGTCTGACGTTTACCACCCTTAGGCGAGATATGCGACATATCAGACGACGAGACCGGACTGTACGGGAGTGTTACTGTTTGGATTCATAGAAGAATGTACAGGCTTGCTTGTTAATCTTCTGAGCGCTCAATACCCGGGTGGCTGTTGCGTTTAGCTGACCGCTTGCATCTTGTGGGTGTTTGATATGATCATCACCTACTGCCGGCGTATTGACGATTCTTTAGAGTCCTACATAGAGGTTTCTTGGCTTAGGCAAAACAGAGTAGGAGCACATATGTGATATGTGCGGGACCGAGGATAATGCGGTATGTGATACCGTATTGGATTCTCGCGATATGAGATATCGGCCGGGTATATGTGATATAGCCGGGTCATCGTATTAGTCGGTTATATGCGATATAGCCGGATTGTCGGATCAAGTGTTGATTCGATAATTTAATGTATAATAATATATATGATATATTAAATTACATTAACTAATATTAGCTCACTAAAAGATTCTTTTTCTCACTCGGGTAATACATTGATATATATGCGATATATGTTAATTGTATTATTTTATTTTGTTACGATAAATATTATATATGTGATATATAATATTGTAACATGATATGATAACTAATGCAACATGTTTAGTGGAGTTTAAACATGATTAAGGTTTGGATTAGGGTTAAGACTTCTAGTAGATTCTAGAAGGTTTCTTTTTGTCATGAATGAGATATTATGCTTGATATTTTTGTGTGACTCACTCTTAACCCAACCCAAACCCTAGCCCTAGTTAAATATCTACAATGGTTTGGTTAACCATGGTTGCATGATTCATCATTATCAACATTTCATTATTCATCACAAAAGAGATTCATTCATTCTTCTTCTTCTTCTTCTTCCTCTTTTGCAAAGCTTTCTTGCTTTGATATTTGTGATGAAAGTGAGTGAGAAATAAAAAACAAATGAGAGCAAAAATCCTACTTCATCATCCTCATCTATCCTTGCCATTTAGATGAGGGTGTTCACTTCATTTAGCGAGTGTTAGCTTGTGTTATTGAAACTTCAAGGTAGATCATCTATGTTATCGAAGATCGGAAGCAAGACTGCATCTTTCTCTTCGTGAAGCCTCTCGAGAGTCCGGGACACGATGATCGCAGTGAAGGGACCTCAACACGGAGCTTAAGAAGTGAAGGACCGGATCTACAAAGGTTGTAATCCCTCTCACTTATTGTTAAAGAGTTTAACATGCTTGTTTTCGCCTAATCTCAAGTTTAAAGATCTCGTATCGGGTTGTTCGGCACGGCTAATTTTTAAATCGGGCATGGTTGATGCCTCGTAGACCCTTGCGCGTGTGCCTAGCAACCCTACAAGAATACGGTATCACATATTGTATATGTGATATATATTATTGTAACATGTTAGGGTTACGAATTTAACAGTGGATTAGGGTTTAAACTTGGTTAGGGTTTGGATTAGGGTTAGCTTTTGCATGAAGCTTCCATGAAGCTTCATGAAGCTTTGACTTTGTGGTTGCTTGATATTTTTGTGAGATATTATGTTAACCCAATCCAAACCATTAACTCTAGTTAACTCTCTACAAGGGTTAACTCTTTCATGTTTAACCCTTGGTTAGATTTGTAACCACTATAATAATTCATTGTTCATCACAAAAGGATTAAGTTATCATCTTGATTCATCTTCTTCTTCCTTGAGTTTTTTCTTGAAAAAGCTTTCTTTTGTGATGAAAGTGAGTGAGAAAAAGATTATAAATGAGAGCAAAAATCCTACTTCATCATCCTCATCTATCCTTGCCATTTAGATGAGGGTGTTCACATCATTTCATGAGTGATAGCTTATGTTAACGAAACTTCAAGGTAGATCATCTATGTTATCGAAGATCGGAAGCAAGGTTGCATCATTCTCTTCGTGAAGCCTCTCGAGAGTCCAGAACACGATGATCGCAGCGAAGGGATCTCAACACGGAGCTTAAGAAGTGAAGGACCGGGTCTACAAAGGTTGTAATCCCTCTCACTTAGTGTTAAAGAGTTTTACATGCTTGTTTTCGCCTAAACCCTAGTTTAAAGATCCGGCTTCGGGTTGTTCGGCATGGCTAAATTTTTAATCGGGCATGGTTGATGCCTCGTAGACCCTCGTGCGCGTGCCTAGCAACCCTACACATACGCATCATCGGTAATGGTGCTGGTGTCCTAACAACATGATATCAATAATGGAATATGAAATCACAATATAAGTATGCGATGCGGAGCGAACAGCAATAATATGTGGGAGCTGAATACTAAACACAACGATAACTAATCTGCATTTAATATAAATATAGGTCATACAGTAGTGCCTTTTGAAATAACACGAATCGCGGTGTTTTTGAAAATAAGGGCTACGGTGTTTTTAAGAAAAGATACGTCCTTTGAAATATCCGTAGAATCCCTTGGCCTGTCTTTTAAAATACCCACGATTTGTTAGTTTTTGAAATAGGTAGGAATCTAATCTAGCTTAACAACTGCACTAAACTATACGGCTGAGCTAACAAGCTGAACTAAAGGTAAGGAAACCGCCTAACATCTGAGTCGATATATATACACATATATATATAGTCGGTGATCCCGCCTCAATAATATCACATCCGATACCATATCTATAATCAGATATTCCCAAGTCAAGAGTGCGGATCTATCATCAATATGTAGCTCGCACGTAAATCCGTCGTACGGCATCCCAAATCTGGATACGGGTCAATATCACATTCATCATATTATTCATCCGGTATCCTTTTTATCAAAGATCATAATTCGAAGTACTGATCTATATCTAGTACAATACTGGTACCACCTAAGTATGCATGCACGTGTGTGAAACACTACATCAAAGGACCCGCTACAACGTCATGTCGTATCTCCACTACGAACCCTGCCATATCACCGATCTCACGGCCTCAAATCAAATCTCATCGATGCATCTCAAATCCCAAGTACTATCTTCAAATCCAGTATATGAACACATAGTCCCATACCCATGTGAACACATAAATATATACTCCCATATACGCACATGTGAAAGAAAGAATGTATGCATGTATGTGTGTGCGTGTGTGTGGGTGCAACCACTACTCTAGGGTTTCGCAACTAACACTAAACCAATCCAAGAACACCAAAAATCCATCTTTATCATCAATAAACTCAAATAAACATACAATAAATATATGTGTGTATACGTATTCATATACATCACCACGAACTGCGGGGGCGCTATACGCCATCCACCCGACTTCTCCCCGTAGATATAAATTTACTCACCTTGCTTCTTGTGTGTCGATGCCGATGTCGCCATCTTCATCTTCAAAGCCTCGACATCACGTAGGGTAACTACAAGATAATACAATCGCAAAAGAATATGAAAATCACACCGGAAAACTAAAACGGCACACGCTACTCTCATAGGTAAAAACCTATAGTCTCGCATGCAAACACGACCAATAACCCTTTGCTGTTGACGTTTAAACGCCACCCGACAGAAACGAATCATCAAATATCAAAATCCATGTTTAAAACAAGTCGTAAAACAATGCACCAACACAGGAAAATTATCCCAGATTCTACCCTATGTGAAATCAGTCAAAGTTGCATATGCCAAGGGTCAAGTTTATAGGGTATAAAGCTACAGAACAAGAACGGACCCCAGAACCCATGCTCTGGCCGCAAATTGCGGCCAAAATGGATTAATTGGCGGCCTGAAGAAGAGGGTAGGGGCTAGGGCTTTAGGTGGTGGTTCCTAGTTGCCTGCACATCTCAATGTCAAACCAAAATAATTTAAGGAGTCTCGGAGTGATAGTAGATTTCCAAAAACACTCACAGAATTACAGTTTTTCCCGATATCGTTTCTCTAAATCCGTATTCCGGGTTTTAGTCCCAGGTTTAGTCCAATGTAACCTCACAACAGGGGTTGTAGTCCCTAACTACACCTCAATTCACCTTTGATTTCAATTCAAACCCTAAACCTTAACTTGAAATTTCCAAAGTTCATCAAAACACACAATATCGACATGAAACAAGTATGGATGCATAAGGAATCAAAATACTACTCTAAGGGTGCAGAAATTAGCTCCTTTGGCAACTTAAGAATTTTCTTGAGTTGCTCAAAGTCCTCAAAATCCTCTCTTTTTAGGTCCAATGTGTAGCTAGTGAGCTTGGGAACAATTTTTGTGAAATGGGAATAGGGTTTTGGAGTTGTATTCATGGTGTTATGGGGGATTGAAGATGGAAGAGGAAGAGGAAAAGGGCAGCAGCAGCAGCAAGGGGAAGGAGAGGGGAGAGAAAATGGTGTGAAGAAATGATGGGGAAAGGTCCACAAGTCAAAGGTAACCCCTCACCCACTCTTTCTCTCTCTTAATCATTCTTTCACTTTTTCTTTTCTTTTCTTTTCCTTCTCCTCACAATAGTAAACTCAAAACATCCCATGCACCCAAAACAAGTAAGAAAATGTAGCAAGTGTGAAAAAAATGATATGTGCATGTTTTGCACAAATATGCTAAAAAACCGATTAGCGATTTTTAATCGCGATTAGCACTAAATTAGCATATAACTAATCATAAAAACTTAAAAATGGCATAATTCCATAAAATACCCTATTTTATACTTTTCCATAATTTTCCAATTTTTTCCCCATTTATCGGTATTTAATTATACCGAAATATTAAAATATACATTAAAAATTAATATTAAATTATAAAAATTTCCAAAAATAATATTTTATTTTTTTGAAATGTTACAATCTTCCCCCCTTAAAGAAATTCGGTCCCCGAATTTAAATTTAAACCCCCAAATTCTAAAACATTTCAAATGAAAGTCCAAGTCGTCGGGGCTCCGAAATCATCAATACATAAAACGCATCATAGCGCAATGAATGCGCATGAGTAATGAGCAGATAACTTAAAATCAAAACTCCGTCAAGCATCCCGCAATCATCGGAGTCTTGGTAAAGACACGAATGCCAAATCCAAAGCAAAACCAATTTGATATAAATCAAAGCTGTACACGTAAATATCAAATCTATACATGTAAATATCTGAAGGAAATGCATGCCAAATCTTTTAAAGTCGCTATGCAATGCGCATAACACTGCACAGTAGCGGACGTCTATCATAAGAAAATAACCATATACATATATATCTTTTGTTTAATGTGTACGTTCCGCTGTTTTGGAAACAATTTAGAAGGATTTCCTTGTTTTAAAAGTTTCGTGTCATATCAGATACGTAGGTAAATACTGAGACTATAGCTCGCTTTTTGGAAATCCCTTTGAAATCTATCAATGCATGCAAAATATACTTAGGTACTGTCCTCTGACTAGTCCTGCTCGGTACAAAAACCCATAGCAATCATCATAAAAACGTACTGCTCCGCAAAAATCAATCCCAAAATACGCATATGAATACTATGTGCGTCTGGTGCGCACAGAAATCAAAATCCATATATGTGCCATACATACGCACAGAAACAACATCTAAGTGCATCGGGTGTGCACGAAACATCTGTCATGGGCAACAGGTGTGCCTGACAGCAAAAACAGGTGCATCTGACACGCACGAAGAATCTCGATTTAGTGTATCTGGTGTTCACCAAAATCGCATCTCATATCCTGCGCCCAACATGCGCGAAAACCCAAATCAGGTGCATCCATCATGTACGAAATCATGAAATCGAATAACAAGCGCCGAACATGCGCAAAATCCAATCAGGTGCATAAGGTGCACAAAACAAATATCGAGCATCACCATCGAAATCGAAGTCCAGTGCATCTAAGTGCACAAAATGCGTATCACTGTACTGCAAGCACATGTGAACTATACCGAGTACAAAAACCAAATCGTGTGCGTACATATGCACAAAATCAACTCAACAGTATGAAACCCATAAAATCATAAACATGTGAAACCAAGGCACGAAAACGATAACAAGTGCAACAACTGTGCAAAAATCGTAAATACGCAGTAGGTGCAACCATGGTGCATGAAAACAAATATCATGAAACTCAATCATCAAAATCAATCACGCGAATAGATCGCCTAAAATACCGAAATCAAGTATGGCGGAATAGTCCCGCTGAAGCACATCCTCCAAGAATCTCTGGCCAACTGTCGTGGTCACTCATAGCATGTCTCGTCGACGATCCTGAACTCTGGCCTGCTGGTGTGCGTAACATGACCACTCCTGGGTCCAGGTCTTCTCGTAATTATTCCAGAAAGGTCCTGTCGAGGTCTCTCCCAAATCTCGTCTCTGCCGAACTGTCCGGAAGTCATCGTCCTTTACTATATCTGTTTCTTGTTCCGGAACGGCTGCATACTCATCGTGACTCCTTCTGGAAGGTATATCCAAGTACAATGCCTCGGCATGCGTATCACATCTCTGATGTCGGCGGAGTGGAACGTCATCTTATCCAGATCTTGTACGAACCTCCTACTCTACTTTTCTCTAATGTCGACTGCTTCGGACTCGTCTCGTCGTGGCTGCATGGACTGAGCTCCAATGGCTATCCTCGTATCTGGAGTCTCCCAAGAAACGCATCTCACCACCTAACATCCGAAGAAAGTCGAACCATACGATCAATTCGTCAAAACCTCATAATCCCCCAAGAGCTCAACATCTTGGGTACAATCTAATAGTATCGAGTACATACCACAGCATCGATGGTTCAGCCGTAGAAGGGAAAACCCAAGCCTCACTAATGGCTCCGCGGAACTGCCGCAAACCCTAAGGTTCGAAGGCTTTCACACGGTCATTATGTCGAGTTAGGGTTTCATTCTTCTAGAGGGTGCATAGAATTTCCTGCATGTCTTTCCGAATACTTTAAACTTGGAATAATAGGTTTCTGACATTTGATCACCTCTGTCGACTCTCCACGTATCCGCCTGAAGTCGTCTCTAGCTGGAATCAATCTATCTGATGACCTCGCAATGGGGTAGGCGAACGAACCACATGTCCTAGTCATTCATCCTCGGTGACTAGCGACCTTCTATCATCTCTTAGTATAACTCGTACTGCAATAGCTCCAACATCTGGGGCGATATCTCGTCATTCGCAGCAACAACTGGCTCACTCGTCTGCACGCTGAACAGTGCCTCAATCATCATGAATAAGCAATACATCAACGGTCATCAAAATCTGGTTGGCCTCTGTCAGTGGCCCAATCCTCTAGTGCTGATCTGCACGTCCAAGTAATCTCATACAACGATCAATCAAACGCTCGTGGCGCGAAAACACCATAAAAAGACACATCTCTGCAATCGTATGTCGCCGGAATTACGCCCGGTTCAGTCCTCGTTCGTGACGAGCTCGTGCTGACCGCAACTCTAGCCGTAGCTCTCCCTACCCGTAATCATGGCAGCAAAACCATAACTGGTACCGATGAGGCTAGATCATGAATGAATATAATACTGAGCAAAGAAATGTACATCCTAAGGCTTCTTAAGTGGAGTAGCGTATCGTAAATATGCCGCGTAACATACGTACGGTACGTCATTCTACTTAAGCTACCTACTCCATCAACCAAGGGTCATCCTACACTCCGAAAGTAAAACCTAACACTCTGATACCAACTTTGTCACGACCCGAAAGTACGGAACATGACCGGCACTTAAACTATGAAACGTCTCGAGGCGTATGTAATCTAAGTAAGCCGAAAACCCAGAAATCCAAACCAAGAAAGTAGTAGAGTGAAGGAAAAACTAATTTAAATCAAATAGTTTACAACACACGCCGAAATGTGTATTTTAAAATCACAAGTCTTTTCTAAAAATTTCGGCAGAGTTTCCTTTGTAAAAACTGACCCCAACGGGTACAAAACCTGATAAAGCATATATAATGAATAAAGGCATCCCCAAGCGGGAGCTAGCTCTTCGTCAATCGACGGTCACAACCACGTAAGCAATATAATATACAACGCCGAAGGGCGAGGATCACAATAGAAAAAGGAAACTCCAAACAGCATGAAATCCATAGCAATACAACGCGCGACTCTAAGGTCGAAAGAATAAACATCATTGGTCTCTATCGGAAATAAATACATGTTTGGTTGATGGAGCTTCTAGATACAACAGAATAATAATATACAAAGTATAATGATGGTCACGATACAAGTGAACCCACCTACCAAGCAAATCACCCGAAAAAGGAAGTAGTGCCAGCAAAGCCGTAACAAAACCTGTACGGCAAAATCTGCAAGAAACTGTGGCACAACGGGGGTGAGTTGCCAACTCGTGAGTAGAAAAACATCTACGAGCAGAAATTGCATGAATAACGCAATCCTAGGTCATACGATCACTATATATATAATCCTCAAAATGACAAGTTTGGAACATGAAAAGGTGGCAAGGGTAAATATCTAACCCAAGTGTAATCCCATGTACTCGTGTAAGTGCCTCAGATAGCAATATATCATATGGATGGAGTATGAATACATGAAAACCGAATACATGAAAATGAAGAAACTGCTTTCATAATTTAGTGAGATTTCTGTATTTTTAAAACGAAGTATCATAATGAAATCAGCATAAACAGTGTCTAGTATCGACACAAAACATAGATCCCAATGTCTCAAAATCTCAGGCTCCGGCTATCCGGAATGGCCTATATCATCAAATCTCAGTACCTCAATATCTCAAAAACTCAATGTCTTAATCTCACTATCTAGGGCGCCGTCAGTCCAGACCGGCCCCTAACATCAATCCCAAGACCACGACGGTATCCTCCGGATATCCGATGCGTCAGATAAAATCACCGGTAGGTAGTCTTCCCCTGCCAGGCTCAACGCCATCATCTGCGACCTTCTCGTCCCGGGGTTCCTTACCGGGTCCACTATGTACCCGAGACAGTTCATCCAACTCCTCGAATCGGGTCTCGAAATCCATCAGTAATCATGAAAACTCATAGTGGATGACTCATATATCATGGGAAAACCGCACTTTTCATTTTAAAAAAAGAGAGAGAGAAGAAGTTTATATATGTTCTTGCGGTTTTCCCCCAAATCCAGGAAATCTCATGAAAATCCGAATCCAAATCATCAATAGCACGTAAAACAGTGAATATAGGCATAAAATCCATGAATGCAGCATAATAGTGAATAACAATATGCATGGAGTAGCAAATAATAACTGCATTGTCTAAACTGGTATATAAGGCAAGTACACTAATATCATGTCGAAACTATTAACTAATAAGCTATGTCAATGTAATAGTATTTTCTAAAGTGTACATGACATGGCAATTACCGATGATGATGTGTGTGAGCCGGCAAGTAAGTGTACGTGGAACATACGCATCATCGGTAATGGTGCTGGTGTCCTAACAGCATGATATCAATAATGGAATATAAAATCACAATATAAGTATGCGATGCGGAGCGAACAGCAATAATGTGCGGGAGCTGAATACTAAACACAACGGTAACTAATCTACATTTAATATAAATATAGGTCATACAGTAGTGCCTTTTGAAATAACACGAATCGCGGTGTTTTTGAAAATAAGGGCTACAGTGTTTTTAAGAAAAGATACGTCCTTTGAAATATCCGTAGAATCCCTTGGCCTGTCTTTTAAAATACCCACGATTCGTTAGTTTTTGAAATAGGTAGGAATCTAATCAAACTTAATAACTACACTAAACTATACGGCTGAACTAACAAGCTGAACTAAAGGTAAGGAAACCGCCTAACGTCTGAGTCGATACATATACACATATATATATAGTCGGTGATCCCGCCTCAACAATATCACATCCGATACCATATCTATAATCAGACATTCCCAAGTCAAGAGTGCGGTTCTATCATCAATATGTAGCTCGTACGTAAATCCGTCGTACGGCATCCCAAATCTGGGTACGGGTCAATATCACATTCATCATATTATTCATCCGGTATCCTTTTTATCAAAGATCATAATCCGGGGTACTGATCTATATCTAGTACAATACTGGTACCACCTAAGTATGCATGCACGTGTGTGAAACACTACGTCAAAGGACCCGCTACAACGTCATGTCGTATCTCCAATACGAACCCTGCCATATCACCGATCTCACGGCCTCAAATCAAATCTCATCGACTCATCTCAAATCCCAAGTACTATCCTCAAATCCAGTATATGAACACATAGTCACATACCCATGAGAACACATAAATATATACTCCCATATACGCACATGTGAAAGAAAGAATGTATGCACGTATGTGTGTGCGTGTGTGTGGGTGCAATCACTACTCTAGGGTTTCGCAACTAACACTAAACCAATCCAAGAATACCAAAAATCCATCTTTATCATCAATAAACTCAAATCAACATACAATAAATATATGTGTGTATACGTATTCGTATACATCACCACGAACTGCGGGGGTGCTATACGCCATCTACCCGACTTCTCCCCGTAGATATAAATTTACTCATCTTGCTTCTTGTGTGTCGATGCCGATGTCGCCATCTTCATCTTCAACGCCTCGACATCATGTAGGGTACTTACAAGATAATACAATCGCAAAAGCATATGAAAATCATACCGGAAAACTAAAACGGCACACGCTACTCTCATAGGTAAAAACCTATAGTCTCGCATGCAAACACGACCAATAACCCTTTGCCGTTGGCGTTCAATCGCCTCCCGACAGAAACAAATCATCAAATACCAAAATCCATGTTTAAAATAAGTCGTAAAATAACGCGCCAATACAGGAAAATTATCCCAGATTCTACCCTATGTGAAATCAGTCAAAGTTGCATATGCCAAGGGTCAAGTTTATAGGGTATAAAGCTACAGAACAAGAACGGACCCCAGAACCCATGCTCTGGCCGCAAATTGCGGCCAAAATGGATTAATTGGCGGCCTGAAGAAGAGGGTAGGGGCTAGGGCTTTAGGTGGTGGTTCCTAGTTGCCTGCACATCTCACTGTCAAACCAAAATAATTTAAGGAGTCTCGGAGTGATAGCAGATTTCCAAAAACACTCACAGAATTACAGTTTTTCCCGATATCGTTTCTCTAAATCCGTATTCTGGGTTTTAGTCCCAGGTTTAGTCCAATGTAACCTCACAACAGGGGTTGTAGTCCCTAACTACACCTCAATTCACCTTTGATTTCAATTCAAACCCTAAACCTTAACTTGAAATTTCCAAAGTTCATCAAAACACACAATATCGACATGAAACAAGTATGGATGCATAAGGAATCGAAATACTACTCTAAGGGTGCAGAAATTAGCTCCTTTGGCAACTTAAGAATTTTCTTGAGTTGCTCAAAGTCCTCAAAATCCTCTCTTTCTAGGTCCAATGTGTAGCTAGTGAGCTTGGGAACAATTTTTGTGAAATGGGAATAGGGTTTTGGAGTTGTATTCATGGTGTTCTGGGGGATTGAAGATGGAAGAGGAAGAGGGAAAGGGCAGCAGCAGCAGCAAGGGGAAGGAGAGGGGAGAGAAAATGGTGTGAAGAAATGATGGGGAAAGGTCCACAAGTCAAAGGTAACCCCTCACCCACTCTTTCTCTTTCTTAATCATTCTTTTACTTTTTCTTTTCTTTTCTTTTCCTTCTCCTCACAATAGTAAACCCAAAACATCCCATGCACCCAAAACAAGTAAGAAAATGTAGCAAGTGTGGAAAAAATGATATGTGCATGTTTTGCACAAAAATGCTAAAAAACTGATTAGCGATTTTTAATCGCGATTAGCACTAAATTAGGATATAACTAATCATAAAATTTAAAAATGGTATAATTCCATAAAATACCCTATTTTAGAATTTTCCATAATTTTCCAAATTTTTTCCCTATTTATCGGTATTTAATTATACCGAAATATTAAAATATACATTAAAAATTAATATTAAATTAAAAAAATTCCTAAAAATAATATTTTATTTTTTTAAAATGTTACACCCACCTACCAAGAGCAATCATCCGAAGGAAGAAGTGTGCTGGCAAGCCGCTACTGATCCGAGCGATCGATCCTACAAGAAACTAAGGCACAACGGGGATGAGTTGCCAACTCGTGAGTAAAAATATATCACAAGGTAGAAATTGAATACATAACGATCTATCTAAGCCATAAGATATAGTACTATCATACTATATACAACATATATCTACTGTATAAGTACTATAAGCGTATCCCAATAGATCGCGTAATTATCTCATATACATAGCATTCATTCAAGTAAGTCTATAAAGTAACCCAAAATGTATGCATGTAAATCATTTCAAAATAGCCGTATGATATGTATATCAGGAACAAGTAGCGGACATTGATTTAATAAGCAATATATGCAATTTATTTAAAGTATAGGTCGCGCCTTTTGAAATAGATTTAAAGAAGGTTTTCTTTTGAAGGTTTCTTGTGTCATCATAGACATGTGGAAAATAGGGAGGCTATAACTCCTTTGAAAACCTCCTTAATACATATCGATAAATGAAAATAGAATTTCAGATACTGTATCTAGGATCAGTCATGTTCGGCTACAATATAGCTTAAACCATCTCAATCTATGCAGGGTATCCATATCGATCCCTCACATATATCATATCACATCAAAAGCGTATCATAATCATATCAGGTAAATGGAAACACATCACTAAATAAAATCATCAAAAAATCGTGCCAATCATCGACACATAAATCTCAAGTGTTTCTTTAGGCATTATCCCTTGGATTAGTCCTATTCTTTCTTTCTCACACCGGTCGGTATCCTTTGGATAACCACCATGCCCAATATTATCACCAGTCAACCTCATCCTCAATAGGCTCACCTCGTCACTATATATGAGCATCTTACCTCTCGGTACCATACCGGTTCCACCATATTTCTGTAATCGGTTCCCCTTGCCTCGATTAGGATATTATATCATGAATACAAGAAAACTCATGATGGATTCCCAAATTATCATATCAAGATAAAATCACATTTTAAAACATACTCAAGTTTTATAAATCATACCGTGGATTCTCAAATCTATGAAAACATCAAGTCCATAAAGACAAAATCCATAATCATCTTTGCCACAATTGACAGCAATCATATATGAATATCCATGGTAATGGTATTCGTATATCAATATCAATGTCAATATCATCAAGTGTCATGCATACAAGTATGGATAACTGGAACACGAATAAGTATGGAAGTTTCTACTATATCATAGCAATACACAGGTACATCAATCAATCACATTCATATAATAATATCGATATAATTAGAACACTATCGAGCATATCAATTCTACAATGTCATGGCAGTACCAATGATGTGTTTGTATAGCATACGCGTCTGTGGTTGTGCAACATAAAAATCATTAGTATGTTTACTGCCGAAAACAGAGACGAACTGTGATAGATCGTCTTGCCTGAGTTTGGATGCAGATGCTATTTGGATTTATCCATCCACATCTCCGAAGATACCATGTTGATTTATGGCACCATATATCGGAGGTTTGGATAGATGCGGCTGTTGTAGCAAACTTCATCAGATTCCCCCTCATTTTATGGGAGGTTTTTTTTATTGTGGGGACGCTGTTCCCTGCAGGCGCAAGCCCCTGCAGTTAATTACGTTACCGCATTGCGATAACCACTTTCTCTTTCTCCAACAATTCACTTCGCGTCATGTGTGTTTTTGTTTGTTTTGGTTGCCCGTGAATTTTATACAGATACTAGTTTATGTCGTCACCCGTAGGGAGCAGATCAGATCAAATCCGAATATTTTAGATTTGGGTTTGATTTATTTAAGGACCGTTAATCTGGTTTGAGATTAAGATCAACTTAAATGTGTGAGCATTTAGGCTCAATTTATTTTTAACTAAGGATATATTAGTCTAATTTGAGACTAAGATCAACATAGCAATATTTTAAGGATCATTTTTATTTAAGATCCAAACAACAGAGCATTTTGGGCCCAGTTATAAGAAAGTTTTATAGACTTAGCCAATTTGGGCTTAGTATGCTCAGTTTTTTTTGTTCAGAAGTGCTAAGCACTTATTTGGACTCTGTTAGTTCAGTCCCTTTTTTTTATGCAAAAGTGATAAGCACTTGTTTGACACTCTGACACTTACATGGGTGTCATATGAAGCTTTTAATTATGGGCACCGCCCAATAAGCGCTGAGCACTCAACCATTTTTGCTGTTTTTGGAGTGTTAAGCACTTTTCTCTCTTTTTTTGGTGGCGCCCACGTGAGGAACACGTGAGGCGCTGGACGGTGCCCAATCAGTGCCGAGCACTCAGCCGTTTTGGCTATTTATGGAGTGCTAAGCACTCTTATTATTTTTATGGCACCCACATGAGGAGCACGTGAAGCGCTGGGCGCTGCCAAATCAGTGCTAAGCACTTAGCCATTTTGGCTATTTATGGAGTGCTAAGCACTCGTATTATTTTTGTGGCGCTCACGTGAGGCACTGGGCGCTGCTAAATCAGTGCTAAGCACTCAGCCGTTTTAGTTATTTATGGCGTACTAAGTGTTGGATATGTATGCCCTAGAGGCCATTATTGTATAGTACTAGTTTGTATATTATATTTTGGAAGCTTGGGATATATACACGGATTGACGACAGTCTTGCTCAATATAGTAGTATGCTACTTGGTTTGTATCTATCTTAATATGTGTATATGTTTCTTTTAACATATCGCTAATACATATTGATGGAGCCTTTAGGGTCTTTGCTTGACAACCAGCGTTGTGATGGCGATCACACTAGTGGGGGCTGGGTAGTCTATAAGCACATCCTTATACAGGTCCCTAGTCGTAGGATTATCGAGACAGGGCATCGATACTCCAGAGTACACTAGTGTATACGCTTCTCATCCCAGCGAGGGAGATGGTCCGTCCTACAGCCATTAGTATGTCGTACTAGAGATAGTATACAGGTGCTCGTTAGGTTACGAGTACACTGGACAGGACTCGTCGGGAACTGTTGGTTGGTATTATACCTATCGTCAGTTAGCAGTTCGCAGGTGACATGAGTACAGCTTAGTCCATTGACTTGACACTGCTACTTCGCCTCAAGTGTGTTCCCACTGTTTTTTGATTGCTACCCTACCACGGCTCTATTGAGTCGTGCAAACAGGTAGTAGTTAGGTGCAGTCCCGAAGCACTTAGAGGCAGTGGCGGTTAGACATGATTCGTCTCTCCCGGTATTGGGGGTTGATATCGCATTGTGCTTGGAGAGCCATTACACAAAGTCCCTATCCAGGGCAAGTGAGATTTACTGGTAGGTGTTCCAGGAGTTTCTCAGGGTGTTCTGGGCTACATTCCGATACAACTTATACCGCTATTAGGGGTCTGACGTTTACCGCCCCTAGGCCCGATATGCGATACTCTTAGATGAACAGACCGGACTGTACGGAGATTATCACAGATATGCTCAGTAGGAGTTTGGATGAGCTTGCTCGTCGACCTTCTTATCGACAGATACCTGGATAGCCGTTACGCACAGCTAGTGCCGCTGACGTGCTTGTGGTTAAACCCACTGCCAAAATACTGTCGAGTCTTTAGAGTCCCACACAGAGGGTTTCCCAGCTTCGGGCGAAACGAGTAGAGGTCGTATGGTTTTTACGACAGGGTTCGATCACATATGGTACTTATGCAAGTGTGGTGTTCGAGCGGACAATACTAGTGGGCTTTGGTTTAAGCCGGATCCTAGTATTTGATTATTGGATTAGCATCGTCTCATTGTATTCGTGTTTTTCGGAACACGGATGCGGGTATGTATATACGGATGAGAGGGGTATAGAAGGAGACACCTCATTAGGGTTTTGACCATTAACTTGATTAAAACCATCATGAGGTGCAGAAAAGTATTTGTTACTTTTGCTAATGATAATTATGGTATGGCTACTTGTTCTTGACCACTTGATATGGATTTACCATTTGACTTGGATTGACCATTTGACCATAGATATTTTTGTGAGATATTTTGTGAGCAAGATATTTTGAGGAGATATTTTTCATCACATGGTTGTGGTCATGTTAAGGTAGCCATCACATTTTTTCTATTATCATTATCAAAAATCTTTTCTCTTTCCTCAAGTGAGCTCTCATGCTTGTTCTCTTCTTCTTCCTCTCTCAAACCCTAGTGTATCATGTGTTGATAATCAAGGGTTAATGAGACTTAGCTACTCTAAATCATACTCTACTCACTCTAGTCTACTTAGATTAGCAAGCTAAGTATTCTGGTTACCTCAACTTGGAGGTTTGGCTCAAGGTTGGAACTCTCGGGTGGATCATCGCTGACACAAGGAGGCCGAAGTTCAAGCAGATCCATACTTCCGTCGAGGAGCTTAAGGAGAGGATCGAATACCCAAAGGACTTGGTTTCTTTAGGTATACTTTCTATCATAGTAGATAGAACCCTTACATGCTAGTTACGTTTATGGTAAAGATTCGGTTTTTGTGTTATCCTAGTGCCAAGTTTATGATCGCTATAAAAATTTTGTTCAGCATTTGGCCACGGTAGTTGGCCGGGGCGCTAGCGTAACCTTTCACTAAGCACTCTTATTATTTTTGTGGCGCCCACGTGAGGAGCACGTGAGGCACGTAGCGCTGCCCAATCAGTTCTAAGCACTTGGCTATTTATGGAGTGCTAAGCACTCTTATTATTTTGTGGCGCCCCCGTGAGGAGCACATGCGGCGCCATCCAATTAGTGCTGAGCACTCAGCCGTTTTTGCTATATGTGAAGTGCTAAGCACTTTTTATATGGCGCCCATGTGTGTTTCACACGAGGGCTAGGCGCTGTGAAAGCGGGGAGCCCACGTGGGAAGTACGTGAGGCGCTAGTTTCTTTTATATGGAGATTTAATCTCTGTTGATGTTTTCATAGACGTTAAACCTCTATCAATTGTATTTTAACCATTAACGCTTTCTAAAATCACTATATTTGAGAATTTTAGGTTGAGTTTTTAAAGAATTAAGTTCTCGATTTGAAGGAACTGAGTTCCTGGAGTATTCTCGACTCCTTCTTCTTTCTCTTTAAATTTGTTTTTCCCTGAATCTTTGATTCTCAAGAACAAGATCTTCCTGATGAGAATTAAATTCTCAACTTGTGGGAGACTTGACTTGTGGATCTCAGATCCAGAGAAAGAACTAAGTTCTTTTTACAAAGGTTAAACCTTTATATGTGATATTGTAAGTAATAGAGATATTTTGATCTCTTTTCTTTACCTAGGGTTTTGAGAAGGAAGCACTTCTTCTATGAGAATTGAATTCTCTATTCTTTCTATTTGTGGTCTCTTCCTCTCTCCATCTGTTCTCCTTGTGTCTCTCTGTGGTAGTCTTTCTTTTTTGGGACTTGAAGTTTGAGGTTCTTTATATAGTGGAGGCAAATTGTTAATTGGTTTTGAGAAAATCTCTCATTGAGAGAATCCAATTGATTTAATTGGACTCAAAATTGATTTGGGGAATTTTACCCACCGTTGGATCTTTGATCCAAGGACTTCTGTTTTACAGAATATGTTGTTCTTATTTTTAACAAGATCGGGGAAATATTCTCATATATACAGAATTTATTCTATAAAATGGTGATTTTTAATCACCATTAGATTTTTAATCCAATAATTCTCTGTTTCTCAGAGAACAATCTTTTTTGTTTAAAAAGATTGAGGGAATATATTCCAAAAATTGGATCATTGATCCAACCGAAAGCATCTTTCTTATTTAGAAATATGGGAGATATTTTCTCCTAATAGAATTTGATTCTATATTTTGATGATTTATCATCCCCGTTGGATTTTTGATCTAACGGCTCTGTTTAACAGAGAGTATTGTAGAAATTTAATTCTACCTGGGCGGTAGCACTCACATGTTGTGCACGTGGGCGCCACTTAAGAATTTAATTCTTAAGATAGGTATTCCTGTGCTTTGCACATTGGTGCCCGCGTGAGGAGCACGTACGACACCATATAAGAATTTAACCTTTATTCAGGAAGCACTCATGTGCTTTGCACATTGGCGCCCACGTGAGGAGCACATAAGGCGCCACCATAGGATTTAATCCTATAAGATTGGTTCTAGTGCTGGCGCCTTTGGGGAGAGCAAGTGAGGCGCTACCTCATTCCAACAGAGCTTTGCTATTTTATTCGGTTAAATATTGGGGGAATATGGTAATTGTGCAGTGTTCTATAAAGTGTTTTCATATCAGCAAAGTAAATGCAAACTAGCATATATATACTACGTAATCGAAGCGCGAGCGTAAAATAATCATAATGTGACAAGTTTTAAACATAGATAATTATATATAAACTATACAGGTTAGTTAATATAGAACGAAACGTTGTTTTGGAAATAAAAAGGCTACGGTATTTTTGAAATAGATATCATTTAAAATTTATAGCGCGTCCTTGACATTATCATTTAAAAGTAGGAAATGAATCGTTGGTTTTTGAAAGGGTATAGCTCAATCAATCATAATAATGTCCCAATCGAGATTTAACAAGACTCCACGAGTCAATTAAACATAAGACACAATCGACGATCTATCCTCATGACATCCAGTACGGAATCTCCATCGTACGATATCAACAATCATCCAAACAATATAAGTACGGATTTATAGTCGCGTACGGCATATAATTATTAATATCACACACACACACATAACCTACTAGTTAAACTTGTGAAGAAAACACCCGAAACCACTTGGCAAGAGGTAGAGGATGAAGAAATAGGAGGTGGGTTCACTTTAGATTTGGATTTCTCTCACTAGATCTCAAGTTGCCATTAAAGTAGCAAGCTTTTCTTTTGAAGAAGAAGATGAAGAAGATGATAGAATATGATAAAAGTCTTAATCAAAATAAAAAAGAAAATGATCTTTATCATATCCTAACCATGGTCAAGTGTAGAGAATTGACCATGGTTAGTGGGAGTGGTTAGGTTTAAGTATGAAGACAAAATAGCATCATTAGAAAAAGCTTCATGAAGCTTCACCATTCTTCATGATAAATGAAACCATTTTATTTTCACAAAACCAATTAATAAATAATGAATGGATTAAATAATAAGTGAATAAAACATAAACCCTAACCACTCTCATAACCATGGTTCAATTCTTTTACACAAAGTCAAGTCAACATGCATCATCAAACATGATACAATCATGTGCACAAAACATATCACATATACAATGTGCACATCAAGTGAGAAAAATCCGTTTAAAGTGAACCAATACTAGTTAATGCAAAGTAATATATCAAATATATATAATTATACATTAAATCATTAAATCAACACTTGATCCAATGATCCGGTCATGTCGCACATAACCGACTAGTATACAATGCATCGATTTATCGAATCAATGATTCGATAACTAGGTCATATCGAATATAACCAATCGAAACATATATCACGAGAATGAAATGCGGTATCACATACACGCATTATTCTCGGTCCTGCACATATCTCATATGCGCTCCTATTTCGTTTCGCTTGAGCTAGGAAACCTCTGTGTAGGACTCTAAAGACTCGTCAATACGCCGGTAGCAGATGATGATCATATCAAACACCCACAAGCCGCAAGCGGTCTGCTAAACGTAACGGCCACCCGGGTATTGAGCGATCAGAAGATCGACGAGCTAGCCCGCTCACACTCCTGCGAATCCGACCAGTAACACTTACCGTACAGTCCGGTCTCTTCGTCTGATATGTCGCATATCAAGTCTAGGGGTGGTAAACGTCAGACCCCAATAACCCGATAGGTCGTGCCGATGTGAGGCTCGTAACGGGTCGAGAAACTACTGGTAACACTTACCAGCAAATCTCTGATCAGCCCTGGCCAGGGACTTCCCTGTTACGGCCAATCGAGCACAGCGCAACATCAACCCCCAATACCGGGAGAGACGAAACCCCTCCTATCGCTCATTGCCTCCATGTGACTCGGGACTGTACCCAAAGACCACCGTTTTGCACGCCCTCATGGACGTGGTAAGGTGGAGATCAAAGCACAGTGGGAATCACACAAGACTCTATGACGATCTCGGGTCTACAGACTAACCTGTACAAGTGTCACCTGAGAACTGCCATCTGACGTGAGGTATAATACCATCTGGGAGTTCTCGGCGAGTCCGTCTAGTGTACCCAGTCTCCACTGAGCACCCGTATACCATCTCTGATGTCAAACACCAATGGATATGGGATCATCCATCGCCCATCACATGGGTCGAGAAGCGTATACGCTAGTCTACTCTGGTATATCGATGCCCCGTCTCGATACACCCACGACTAGGGACCTTGAAGGATGTACTTATGGACTACCATGTCCCCACTAGTATGATCTGCATCATAGTCCAGGTAGTCAAGTACAAATCCTAAGGGCTTTACCAATATGTAACTATAAGACAGTATAAAGAGACTAGTGTACATGTTAAGATAAAGAGTAACCAGATAGCATACTATCATGTCGACCAAGAAAGTCATCTCTATATATGTCCAAGCATCCAATATAATATACATAATCTGTACAATACTGGCCTCTAGGGCATACATACAACTAACACTTCCAACATACCGTCCCTCCACTGAGGGTAAAGACAATGCCTGCGACTGACATTCAGTCGTCCTTATCATCCTGGAACCTTTCCAGTGATTCTCCCCAGGATCGATTGATACCATCTCACTACAACTAGTGAGAATCCTAACATCCAATTAGATCTATCTTATAGATCCAAAACCTAGGATTTAGGAGGTATCACCTTGATCCTATATGGAGAATCCTTATGATAAGCGGAGATTGACCGAGCGTCGCATAGGAAACTCCTTCCCTATCAAGAGTATGTCATCCACGTACTCTACGAGGATCACCACCATACTCCCTACTGCCTTTTTGTATATACAAGGTTCATCTACCATTTTGATGAAGTCAAACTCTTTAACTACCACATCAAAACAGATGTTCCAACTCCGCGATGCCTACTTTATCCTATAAAGCATCTTGCTCACGTTTCCGCTGCTCCCACTGTCTACGAAGCCCTCTGGCTGTGTACTTATAGACGCTCTCTTCTAAAACATCATTTAGAAAAGCAGTCATGACACCCAACCACCAGATATCGTAGCCATGGTATATAGCCGTGGCAAGTTGGATCTGGATGGACTTAAGCATAGCTTTGAAAGTCTCAACTTTTCCATGTACACCAAGTAATCTTCTCAAGATATACTTGCTCCTGATGGGGATTTAACCCTTCAGATAAAGCAACCAAATTCCATACTTTGTTGGTGTATAAGGATTCCATCTCAGATCACTAAGCATCCAGCCATTCTTACAGAGTCCCACACCTGATGGCCAGCTCGAAACTAGTTGGGTCATCATCTCATGATGCAATCCTCGCTCCCACTGTCATAGAAAAACCGAAGTATCTCTCAGGTGGGTGAGGAACCCTACTAGATCGGCGGAGAGGCTGAGGTTCATTGGAATTTATTGAATCCTTCGGGTTCTACCAAATCATCAGCTTCAGTTTGTATAGCTGGAACTACTTCCACCTTTACAGAGCTGACCTTGCCTCGAGCTTGTCCGGATTTTGCTTTTAGACATAGGCCGGACAACCCCAAATCTTAACAAACTTAAAATATGGGCTCTTCCCTTTCCATATCACATATGAAGTGGTAGGCAACTGATTTGATTTGAACCATATTCAATAGGTATGCAGCTTCTCAAGTGCATAACTCCCAAAAGGAAATAGGAAACTCAGTAGTACTCATCATAGAGCTCACCATATCACATAGGGTGTTATTGCTCTGCCCCGATATACCATCGTGCTATGGTGTATACGGAGGAGTAATGCTGAGAGAGAATCTCATTCTCCTTTAGAATAGTCCAGGAATTCCGTGCTCAAGTATTCTCCTCCCTGATCTCATCAAAGGACATAATACTTATACCTGTTTTTGGTTCTCCACTTCTAACTTATATTCTGTGAATATCTCAAAAGGTTCGGACTTGTGTTTCAATATGAACATATGTCTGAATCTTGAAAGATAATCAGTGAATGTAATGAAGTACAAAGGACAGATCTTGGCATGTGTAGACAGGGGACCTTCATACATCAGCATGTATCAATCCCAAGAGTTCACTAACTCTTTCTCTGTTTCCAATAAACGGAGCTGTGGTCATCTTATCTCCGTGACATGACTGGCAAGTTTCACAAGATGTAAATTCAAACTAATTTAAATATGCATCTTTATGTAACTTCAGCTAGTCGGGTCGCATTGATATGACCTAGTCTACAATGCCTCAAGAAGGATTCGTTCATTTCTGAACACTTCCTCTTATATGTATTCTATATACTAAGAACTGTAGTTTGATTTTGAACGTCAATGCTTTTAGATAACGTGCCTGAACCGATCAACTCTTGATATAGGAAATGTTCAAAACATTATCCAACAATACAAAATTATATCCTTCTTTACTAATAAAGAGACTGATATGATGTTGTACATCAGGTTCAGTATCTAATAACATTCGTTCAGAATCAATGTATTCTGGTAATACAGGGTGATAGTGACCAACAGACTTAGTTGCAACTCTTGCACCGTTTCTATCTCATGAAACTTATCACCCTATCTCAGTCCTCTACCTATCTGTAGCCCATGTAATAAATTACATATGTGGGATCCTGATCCGGTATCAAATACCCAGGACGTAAAGGATACTGAGAAACAGTTCTCTGTAATGAATACACCCGAAGATGATGCATCAGTATGCACTTTCTTCGTTTGGGCGGCACGGGAATTCTGGTAATCCCCTATTTCCTGCTCTGTCTTATAACAATTATAAGTTGGAGCGGGACCAACGTTCCCCAGCTCAGTATAACAAGCGGGTTCGGTCAATATATCCGTATTATTATCTTGATTAAGGCGTGATATGGTCGCTACCTGAAGAGAGAGAGAAGAAAACACTCAGCGTATGCTCTTGCAAGATTAGATTGGTTATCTAATATATCTAATCAGGATGTCTCCCACTGTTTTTGTCAAATCTTCCTTCAAACCCTAAAAGGAAAGACTAGCCGGGATTAATTACACGCTACAAGTTCGCCAATCTTTGAGCCAGGCCAGTGTCGGTACTTTGAGGGAGGTCCCCCGTGCTTTCGCACGAACCTAATTAAAGTAAACCTCGTTTTCCCATGGGCGTAACCCCGTTAACACTTTTCTAGACACCTACTTGATCGGCTAATTGTAATGTATAAAACTCTCTCAGGAGTAACTCTTACTCGCAGCGGGTATCGGGATCCAACTATCTCATAGAAGGTATACAATCTCATTGCAAATTTCAACACTTGAAATTCCCGATAATATTTTGCCCCAAGCGATCTATGACCTTGACAAGGTCAACAAACCATAGACCGCAAGTCAAGTTCAACCCGTCATTTCCCGATTGAATTAAACCCACCCGCATGACCCTTGACAAGGTCAACAAAGTCACACGACTACCCTAACTCAATCGCATCATATGCTTATATAGATAAGCATAAATAGCTACCGCACACTACGCCTTGACAAGGTCAACAAACGCAGCACGAATACTATGAAGTACTTATCTGAAATGACGGAGGGCTACGACAGGTTTTTAAGAAAACCCTTTGCGTAATGAACTTGATATCGTTGTAGAATCGAGTGATTTTTAAATGGAGTGTTTTTTAGGCTTTTCTAGTTTTGCTAAAGGGGTCACTCCCGGTGAAGGGATCGTCGGCCCTTTCCTCATCGAATAAGGTGCAGGGTATATCATATATACCGCTGTGCAAAGCAAGAACTATTGAAGCAATCAAAAGACAAACCGAGTTTGTAGCATCTGCTAGTTTCACTAAAGAGGTCACACCTGGTGAAGGGATCTCGGCTCTTTCCTTATCGAATAAGGTGCTGGATGTTCTACAAGGAATACCGCTATGCAAAGCAAGAACTCGAGCTACCAGTTTTTTTTAAACAAGTCTCTACAACATCTTTAGGTTTCTTTTAGTTTCATTAATCTCATTAATGAAGTCCCATTTTATTATGCTTCACAAGCATCACATTTGAAACGAAATCTGCAATATAACATATATCTCATATATATAATATAAACATTCGTCTTAGGCAGTAATATGATCTCATCACAGAACATTGCAGCAGAAGAACATATATGAAATATTGGATATACTAGGATGTCCGTGTTTTCAATACGAGCCTGTATAAAACACTGATTCCACGGTCGCGATGAATAGCCAAACCCACATCCCTAGACCCCTACGAGAGCGACAAGCAACACTGCCAATTCTAGAGTTAGGAGACCCGATCTCGACTCCTCGAGATGGTCTCCCACTGGACCCTAGAACCCGGTTACTTGTGCTCCCCGCCTTGGGTCTACCTAATGCGGAAAAGTAAATAATATACAATGGTGACATCATCCTCAGCCCGGAAGTGCCCCAATAAAAGAATATTACATACAATTGAATTTTACATGAATGAAAAAGAAAAACTCTCATCTCACATAAAACCCCCGGCTATTCAAAACGCGACGATCCAATATAACATATCACAGCAACACATAATATCTCATATCATCAACGTAAGCAAGTATGCGTATCCCGATTGTCGTTGATGTATAGCAACGAAGCCGGCGATACACCACATACTATGCTTACAGTCACAGAAAAGAAAGTGTAAAACTACAACAGTTGGAATCCGCAACCTGCTTAGACATCGCTTGCCTAACCAAATGAATTCCTTAGACATCGCATGCCTAACAATTATAAACCCAGCATTTTAGTCTCTTTATCAAAAACTCTTTTCAATATCAAGTCGGGCAATTCAGCAAGATTCCCGACAACCTGATCGAATGCTCGTCGCAAACTTTAGTAGACGGCCACACCCCCGGATGCCGTCGACGAAGTGCACTAAGGCGGAACACCGCTACCGCGAGCACCCGAACGGATGCTTTTGGCGACGGGGTTCTCCTACAGTCACTTGGTCAGGGCTATGGGGCATGGCTGTCTATTAAGTTTACCCGGCGAGTATCCGCGTACGCTACGTGATTGCGACGGACTTTTGATCACATCAAAATTCCGTGGCAACCGATTAATTTGAGACTGAACTGCTAGATTTACAACATTCAAATTAGTTATCTCATTACTACCTGTGGATTCTAAATAATGTATCACATTCCAGATAAATAGACAATGTTAAACTTTCCGATCGAATAATCAAACACCCAAGATTTCCCCAATATATCTCAACACTTGAAATCAGTTTAAAAACATCCATCACATGCTACAGTACCAATGGTCCAGCCGTAGAAGGGTTAAGCCAACGCCTCACATGTGGCACGCCGTACTGCCCCAAACCCTAAGGTTCAGAGGCAGTTCAAGACGGTCACATAATCGAGTTAAGGTTTGTTGTCTTCTAGAGGGTCCACCACGTTACTTGCATGACTTTACGAAAGTTTCAAACTCAAGAAAAAATCCAACTTTTGAAAATTTTCCGACAGGGGAAAAAGTGAGTTATTGATATCCGTTCAAACTTTTAAACAGTTTCTAAAAATTACCCGGACAAAACTAAACGAAGTTAAATTATCCGATCGAATCAACGAGTCCCCAATACAACCCTAGAAAACTCAACACTTCAGTGGAATTAAAAAATTCCCAGAAAAAAATGTCAAGAAAGGACCTAAGAATAAATATATGAAATATTAGGGACTAAGTCCAAATTTTGGCCATGGAACCGCCGCCAAACCCTTTGTTTGGCCGCGGTTCTGTGGTCACGTGAGCGACTTAGTGGACCGTACTTCACAGTAATTCTTAGTTTTTCGTGCTTGTTTTTCTGAGCATTTTTAATTCAAAAACAAACACATTTTTGAAAAATGTACAAAGAGGGGTAAACATTGGGGTTTTCGGATTCGATCGGACTTTAAACTTCGTCTAGACTTCGCCTAAATCTCTAGCTTGGCTTTGATACCACTATAGGGTTGCTAGGCACACACACAAGGGTCTACGAGGCATCAACCATGCCCGATTTTAAAACTAGCCGTGCCGAACAACCCGATACGAGATCTTTAAACTTGAGATTAGGCGAAAACAAGCATGTTAAACTCTTTAACACTAAGTGCGAGGGATTAAAACCTTTGTAGATCCGGTCCTTCACTTCTTAAGCTCCGTGTTGAGGTCCCTTCGCTGAGATCATCGTGTCCCGGACTCTCGAGAGGCTTCACGAAAAGAAAGATGCAGTCTTGCTTCCGATCTTCGATAACATAGATGATCTACCTTGAAGTTTTGATAACACAAGCTAACACTCACTAAATGAAGTGAACACCCTCATCTAAATGGCAAGGATAGATGAGGATGATGAAGTAGGATTTTTTCTCTCATTTGTTTTCTATTTCTCACTCATTTTCATCACAAATATCAAAGCAAGAAAGCTTTGCAAAAGAGGAAGAAGAAGAAGAAGAATGAATGAATCTCTTTTGTGATGAATAATGAAATTTTGATAATGATGAATCATGCAACCATGGTTAACCAAACCATTGTAGAGATTTAACTAGGGCTAGGGTTTGGGTCGGGTTAAGAGTGAGTCACACAAAAATATCAAGCATAATATCTCATTCATGACAAAAAGAAACCTTCTAGAATCTACTAGAAGTCTTAACCCTAATCCAAACCCTAATCATGTTTAAAATCCACTAAACATGTTGCATTAGTTATCATATCATGTTACAATATTATATATCACATATATAATATTTATCGTAACAAAATAAAATAATACAATTAACATATATCGCATATATATCAATGTATTACCTGAGTGAGAAAAAGAATCTTTTAGTGAGCTAATATTAGTTAATGTAATTTAATATATCATATATATTATTATACATTAAATTATCGAATCAACACTTGATCCGACAATCCGGCTATATCGCATATAACCGACTAATACGATGACCCGGCTATATCACATATACCTGGCCGATATCTCATATCGCATGAATCCAATACGGTATCACATACCGCATTATCCTCGGTCCCGCACATATCACATATGTGCTCCTACTCCGTTTTGCCTAAGCCAAGAAAGCTCTGTGTAGGACTCTAAAGAATCGTCAACACGCCGGCAGTAGGTGATGATCATATCAAATACCCACAAGATGCAAGCGGTCAGCTAAATGCAACAGCCACCCAGGTATTGAGCGCTCAGAAGATCAACAAGCAAGCCTGTACATTCTCCTATGAGACTCAAGTTGTTGAGGTCTGTGGAATTTGTGGGTGTTTGAAAATCGATCGAAATGTTTAGTGTCATATGTAAGTCTACGGTAGCGCCCCGGCCGTCAATCCGAGGCCAAAATGCGGAAACGAAAACTTTTTCTTAAACTTGAAACTGGCGCTATCGTATACTTTCACCCGGATCGAACCATTAACCTATAACTAGCAAACTAGAGAAGGGTTAGAAAGTCTATACCGATCGATCCATGTCTTTCGGTCTTTGGCCACCATCCCAAGCTCCTCACGGCATCTCCGATCTCCGGTCTTCTCGTCGGAAGGGCACCACATCAATGAGTCTTTTTACGGGCTCCCGCTTCGTCCGAAGCAACTCGGACACGAAGTTTGCTAGCTGACGTGTCCAAGGTGAAGTAGAGAATGTGTGTGATCACTTTGTCTCTTGACACTCTAGGATTCTCAACACATGAGATGGTTAGAGTGGAGGTAGAAGATGATGCCATGGTGGAGGTTGTGAGCAAGAAGAAGAAAGAAAAGAGAGGAGCTTTTTCTTGTGATGTTGTGTTGAATTGTTGTGAGAGCTAGAATGAAAATACAAGAGCTCACCTCAAGCCATATGGCTGCCCTCTCTCTCTCCATCCATCAATTCAACACCATAAACAAATCCCAATGTGACATTAGCACAAATAAAGAGACTATGAGTCACTAAACATGTCTATGTCACAATAAATACTCCTCATGATGAAATCCACTCACAATTTCCACCATTTGTAAACATTAACCCAAATGTTTACAACAATAAAAAAAATATGGCAACATCTAAAGTAAACTCGTGACGGATCACAAGGATACCCCTCACCTGTATATACATACCTTCATCCGCATTCCGACTGAATGCAAATGCAATGAGACTAAAGTAATCCAACAAATCTAATACTAGGATCCGGCTTAAACCAAAGCCCACGAGTATGATCCGTCCGATCATGATCCGTGCACGACTGCACGTATGTGATCGAACTCTGCCATAATACCTATACGGCCTCTACAACGTTTCGCCCGAAACTTAAGAAACTGTCTATGGGGGACTCTAAAGACCCTTCAATACACTGGCCATGGATTTAACCACTTGCACGTCAGTGGTACTAGCTGTACGTAACAGGCCACCAGGTGTAGGGTTAGCTTAGCACCTTATGAAGGTTTTGGCAAGCATCAATCATGCTACTTTAAAATTTTTGGGGTGCTAAACAAACCCTAACCAAGATCTTAACTAGAGAATTAGGAATAACAAAGCATGTACACAACTTTACATCTAAGAGTTAGGGATTACAACCTTTGTTGTCAATTCCTTCACTTCTAAAGCTTCGTGTTAAGCTCCCTTCGCTGCGATCATCGAGTATCCGGACTCAAGAGAGGCTCCATGAAGAGAAAGACGCAAGCTTGCTTCCAATCTTCAACAACTAAGATGATCTACCTTGAAGAAACTCAAACCCAAGCTCTTGGTTTGCTAATCAAGTATTAACAAAGCAAACACCCTAATCTAAGTGGCTAGAATAGATGAGGATGATGAAGTAGAAATTTAGCTCTCTTTTGTTTTCAATTTCTCACTCATTTTCATCACTTTACAAAAAGCTAGAAAGCTTTTCTCAAAGGAAGAAGAAGAAGAAGAAGAAGATTACTTTGTGATGAATAAATGAAATCATTCGTTATGGTTACAAATCAACCCTTGGTTAAGAAACAAAAGACTTAACCATTGTAGAGAATAAATCATGGTAAAGGGTTTGGGTTGGGTTAAGTAAATATCTACAAAATATCATAACAAAATATCTTTGCTTAGCACTTTCATAAAGCTTCTAGAAGCTTCATGAAAGTGCTAACCCAAATCAAACCCTAATCATGTTTAATCTCCACAAAACATGTTGCATTGGTAATCATAACTTGTTACAATATTATATATCACATATACAATATTTATTGTAACAAAATAAAATAATACAATTAACATATATCACATATATATCAATGTATTACCCGAGTGAGAAAAAGAATTTTTAAGTGAGCTTATATTAATTAATGTAATTTAATATATCAAATATATAATTATACATTAAATTATCAAATCAACACTTGATCCGATAATCCGGCTATATCGCATATAACCGACTAATATAAACTGTATCAGTTCATCGAATCAACACTTGATCCGATGACCCGGCTATATCATATATACCCGGCCGATATCTCATATCGCGAGAATCTAATACGGTATCACATACACGTATTATTCTCGGTCCCGCACATATCACATATGTGCTCCTACTCCGTTTTACCTGAGCTAGGAAACCTCTGTGTAGGACTCTTAAGAATCGTCAATACGCCGGCAGTAGGTGATGATCATATCAAACACCCATAAGCTGCAAGCGGTTAGCTAAACGTAACAGCCATCCAGGTATTGAGCAATCAGAAGATCAACAAGCAAGCCTGTACCTTCTCCCGTGAATCCAACCAGTAACACTCCCGTACAGTCCGGTCTCTTCGTCTGATATGTCGCATATCTCGCCCAGGGGTGGTAAACGTCAGACCCCAGTAGCTTGATAAGTCATGTCGATATGAGGTCTATAACAGTTCGAGAAACTACTGATAACACTTACCAGTAAATCTCAGCAACCCTGGCCAGGGATTTCCATTTATAGCCAATCGAACACAGCGCAACATCAACTCCCTATACCGGGAGAGACGAAACCCCTTCTATCGCTCATTGCTTCCATGTGATTCGGGACTGTACCCAAAAGCCACCTTTTTGCACGCCCTCTTGGACGTGGTATAATGGAAATCAAAGCACAGTGGGAATCACACAAGACTCTATGACGATCTCGGGTCTGCAGACTAACCTGTACCAGTGTTACCAGAGAACTGCCATCTGACGTTAGGTATAATACCATCTGAGAGTTCTCGGCGATTCCGTCCAGTGTACCCAGTCTCTACTGAGCACCCGTATACCTTCTCTGATGTCAAAAACCAATGGATATGGGATCATCCATCGCCCATCATATGGGTCAAGAAGCGCATACGCTAGTCTACTCTGGAGTATCGATACCCTATCTCGGTACTCCCACGACTAGGAACATTTGAAGGATGTACTTGGCGACTACACTGTTAAGATAATCAGAGTACATGTTAAGATAAAGAGTAACCAGATATCATACTATCATGTCGAGCAAGAAAGTCCTCCCTATATATGTCCAAGCATCCACTACAATATACAACATATGTATAGTAATGGCCTTTAGGGCATACATATAACTAACACCAGGTATTGACCAAAAGGGAGGTCGATGAGCGAACTCATCCTGACACCCTACCGAGCCAGTCAGTGACAATATCCGTACAGTCCGGTCCGTTCGTCTATGAGCATCGTATGTCGGGCCTAGGGGGCTGGTAAAAGTCAGACCCCCAAAAGCGGTACAAGTCGTGTCGGAGTGTAGCCCAGAACACGCTGAGATACTACTGGAATACCTACCAGTAAATCTCCTGCCTTAGCCAAGGACTTCGTGTAATGGCTCTCCTAGACACATCGCGATCTCACCCCCAATACCGGGAGAGACGAAACCCCTGCCGATCCGCTCACTGCCTCCATATGGCTCGGGACTGTACCCAACTAAAACCTGTTTGCACGACTCCTTTGAGCCGTGGTAGGGTAGTAATCAAAGAACAGTGGGAACTCACACGAGATAAATGACGATCTCAAGTCGATGTACTAACCTGTACACATGTCACCAGGGAACTGCTATCTGACGCTAGGTATAAAACCAACTAGCATGTTCCTGACAAGTCCTGTCCGGTGTACTCATAATCCAATGAGCACCTATATACGTCTTAGGTGAACCAACTGACACCAATGGCTTGTGAGACCAGCCACTGCCCCTCGTCGGGGTCTCGACCCGTATACACTAGTCTACTCTGGAGTATCGATGCCCTGTCTCGAAACTCCCTCGACTAGGGACCTTTTAAGGATGTGCTTATAGACCTCAGCTCCCACGTATATGATCGCCATCATACTGCTGGCCGTCAAGCAAAAATCCCAAGGGCTCTATCAATGTGTAATAGTGAACTCTAAGGTCACCTAAAGGTGTACACGATGATAAAGATAAACTAGATAGCATACTATCATCTTGAGTAAGACTGTCCTACCGGTATTGGTCCACCCTCAATCATTGCAATCACGTGCCTGCGATCCAGTAATTGACTTTGAGGGCACTATATCCAACAATCTCCCACTTGCACTCAAGGCTAATTATTGCGATGTCGCATACTCACAGCCCGTGTGATACCGAACACCCAACTCATCTACTGATCAGTCTCACAAAGCCCGTTTGCGAAACTATTGCATTCGAGGAATAGCCTCAGTGAGTGGATCCGCCCTGATGTTTCTTTCTATATCTCTCTTTATCTCAAGTTCGCGGAGAAAGCCATCTCCCGAAATGAGCAATACCTATCTTAGAATATCTCCGGATATCTGATGGGACCTAGTTCATAAATGAACTCCAAATCCAAACTTCATAGATTGTATCGTCAACTGAACTTAATCAGTATCCTGCGTCATGCTTCCCTTAGTGTCCGCTTGGATCACCTGTCTAAACTACTGCCCCTCGTCAGAGGGAAAACTATAACTCTGACAGTCACTCTGTCACCCAGGTCACCTTGGAAGCCTGGAATGATAACCGTCTCCCGAAAGAGGCTGTCGTTATCATATCCCTAGAACATCTACTTATGTTCTAAACTGCTTCCGAATGTTTCTCCAGGATTGGATTAATATCTGAACTTATAACAGCTAGTGCAAAAACGACAACTGGTGTGGTACTTGACATCTCATGATTCACTCAATTTCCTAAGCAAGTGATATATCAATCATGCACTTTCCTCTCCCCTTTAGTCTGTAAGACACCTTTAGAGAGGGTGACTCCATCACCTGCAGGTATACTACCGTGCCAGGGGTCGTCCATTCTAAAACACCTTTAGAATGCTGTCTAAGTATCCAGATTGGGAAACTACCCAAATCTAGATTTAAAACCATAGATCTAGTAACCAGAATGTTTGATATAATATTCATGTCCTATGTGGAGAAACCACTGTGTGACAACCAAAGTATAACCGATCGTAGTATAGGAATTTCACTTCATACTCTGTGTATGTCATCCAAATACCAGGACATCACACCCTACTGCCTTCTTAACAGATCCATTCTCTATTCTGATGAAGTCAAACCTATGACCGTCACATCAGAAATAGATGATCTATCTCCGCTATATCTGCTTTAGTCTATAAATAGACATAAGCTACTTGTCCACTATGTTTCCGCTGCTCCCACTGACTACGACAACCCTCTGGCAGAGTCATATAAATGTACACTTCTAAAGCTAGTTTAGAACGACGCTATATTCATTCTCGTGCCGGGTCTCATAGTCTGGAACAACAGTAGTGTCAATCTGGGTAAACAAGAACCTCCTTATCACCGTCCTTGAGCATACCGAAGTACCTCTCGAGTGCCTGAAGTTACCTACCATATCTGCGGAGTGGCTAATGGAATGTCAAACCTGACTGAATCATTAGGTTCTTATCAAATTTCCAGTAATCGTTTGTAGTTCTGGAATCACTTCCAGTTCTACCATACTCCCACTACTGTTTTCTGAAAAAATCCATTTTTATCAAAACTGTGGCGAGTCAAGATCAATATCACTATTGATCTTCCAGATGGTAGAAAGTCAACCCTCGTCATAGCCCGGGTTAACTCACAAACAGCCATTACAGAAACGCGCCTTGAGCTATCCAGAGTCTGGTTTTAAGCATAAGCCGGACAACTCCCCGTACCTTAACATTGTTAAGATATGAACTATTTTATATCCTAATATAGAAACAGAGCCACTGATTTAATTGGAACCAGATTCAAATCATGCAGCTGTCTCCAGTGCATATCAACTAAATGGAGAGAGGCCGATCAACATTACTCAACTTAGGAGTGTATCCAATTATGAGTAACCTGAAAGAGAAGCAAGTTCTCATAATCATTACTATCAACTGAATACCATACACAAGTATCTACATCTTCGATCACCTTGAAGAATCCTGATACTTGCAATACCTGGTTCTCTACTTTATTCATATACCTATAACTTCTCAAAACTTGGATCTTGTATTTCTATGAATCACATGTCTAAGAACTAGAGAAGTCATAAGTAAACAGAATATAGTACGAGTACCAACCCTTCTATCCTAATGGACACTGGACAACATACAATACTCTGTATAAGTCCCCTGAGTCTAATAACTCACTCCCTGTGTGTCGTAGGTTAAAAACTGTACTTATGGTTAAGAAGAATTGCACCGCTGTTTAATGCTCCTTACCTAACCATCTACTGATATAGGTAAATATCATGGACATAATTTCAAAAAGTTATATCTCACTTTATAAAAATAAACGTACAGATATATCTATTTGAAATTGGTGCATAACAACGGATATTCAAAACCAAATATTTGTCGTCCGGCAAACAACACAGGCGATTTCCTCAAATATCACCAATTACAACGAATCCCAATATAATGAGGATGATCACCCAATTCCCAACAACTTACTCCCACTCATCATCTGTAAAACCATACAGATGTGAGGATCAAACCAGGTAAATACATACCCTTGAGTAAGGGCTAATTGGGAAATCAGTTTTCTTCTAACAATACACAGTGAAACTGAAACATGTAAATGATTCGAAAGGGTATCCGGGTATTCCTAGTAATGCCTCTTCCATTATCAGATTCACAACTGTAACCGTATATTTTTTTGCCATATCTCCAAATCCCTTTATATGTCTTTAGTCATTACCTTCTGTACACCACTTTTAGGCCAAATGGTTTTCTTTCTTCCCTACCGTTCGGCACCAGCCTATGGTTTGGAAGAAGACTATCCAATAAGCTTAATGGGTGTACTCTCCTAATCCTTGGAGTACTCGTAACCTGAGAGAAGGTGAAGATAAAAGACAACTGAATAAATTTTATTCCTATTTCTCCTGAACCAGAATCTATCCCCGAACTGGAACAAGTTCCTTCGAGTTCGTATATAACCATACGATGGAATATCCAATAACTATGGATCTTCGTAGTGATACAGGGTGTTCTGGAGAAATACCAAGGTGAAGTAGGAGTGGCGATGAAATACTTGGTTTGGTCGTGAATAGCAGTCGTAATTTACTTTGCTTTCTTTCTAATCCCTTTACTTGTCTTTACTTATTACCTTCTGTAAACCTTACTTAGGCTAATCGGTTTTCTTCATTTCCTACCTTTCGGCACCTGCCTATGGTTCAGATGAAGACCATCCAATTAGCGTAATAGGTGTACCGTCCTAATCCAAGGAGCACTCGCAGTCTGAGAGAAGGTAAAAAGAAAAGACAACCGAATAGTCCTATTCATTTTCCCCAGAACCGGAAACCATCCTCGAATCTGAAACAAGTTCCTTCGAGTTCGTATATAACCATACGATGGTTTTATCCAATGGAAGTGGATGTTCGTAGTAATACAGGGTGTTATGGAGAAAAGGGTAAAAATAGGAGTGGCAATGAGGTATGTAATTCAGACAATCCAAAAGCCAGTATTTTAAGAAGGTTCGGTTAACTTGGTCACTGAGTCATAGTCTAGGGTCGGGCCATGGTCGCTGCCAGAGAGAGAGAGAGAAAAGAAACACTCTGCGT
The DNA here is from genome assembly GCA_030015575.1 of Agapanthus africanus. Lineage (NCBI taxonomy): Eukaryota > Viridiplantae > Streptophyta > Magnoliopsida > Asparagales > Amaryllidaceae > Agapanthus > Agapanthus africanus. Next base: position 271,006,984 of record CM057337.1, read on the forward strand.
GCACTCTAACCTAGAACAGAATGGTTATCAATTTATCTAGTCGGGAAACCTCCAACTGTATCCTCAAATTCTCCTCCAAACCTGAAAGAAGAATTAGTTGGGATCACCCGAGGAGTAAACCAACTCATCAGTAGAAATCGGGATCCAACTATCATCGCATGATAACGTGATGGAATCCACTCACGTTATCACACTCCAGAAGGTATGCCTATATCTGGCAAGTTTCAGTTTCTTTAGAAACTCCCGATGTGATTTTTACCCCATGCTCTTATGACCTTGACTAAGGCCAACAAATCATAAGTCACATGTCAAGTTCTACCCATCATTGTCTAGGTTAATTTGAACCCACCCGTACAAGCCCTTGACTAGGGCCAATAAGGCTGTACGACTGTCCCAAACCAATGCATCTATCTATACAACAGAAAAGTAACAAATAGCTACCATACACTATGCCTTGACTAAGGCCAACAAACATAGCATGATTACTAAGTGCTACCCGTCTGAAATGACGGAGGGCTACGAATGGTTTTTGGCGAAAAACCTTTAACGTGATGAACTTGATATCGTTGAAGGAACCGGATAGCTTTTTATAAATATAGTGGCGAAAACCATTGCTAAAGAGGTCACTCCCGGTGAAGGGATCTCGGCTCTTTCCCCGTAGAATGAGGTGCAGGATATTCCAATTGAATACCATGATGCAAAGCAAAAAGTAATCGACTATAGTGAAGTTATTACCCTGATGCAAACTTCTGTCCAAGGGGTCATTCCCGGTGAAAGGATCTCGGCCCTTGCCTCGTCGACTGAGGTGCTGGATATTCATAACCGAATACCACTGTGCAAAACAAAAGAGAACGTCCTTGCAATAACAGCTTTTTGAAAAATGTTCCAACAACATCAAACAGGTTTGTTTAGCTTGCATTGATCCAAATCAATGCAGTCCCATCAATTAATCACTCCAGAAAAGAACGAAAATATGATGTACGTATATGCCATCCGCGTTCGCCACTGGGTCCCGTCATCACCCGTTAGGTTACTTAACTAACGACAGAGCGAGGACTGGACTAGCGCGGGTGTAAAATATATACAACATCTACTAGAATATATATCAATATATAATATTCGTTCATGGCATCACAGAACAATACAGATAATCTGGGATTCCCGGGTTTCCTTTGAGCCGCAAGTGTAACCCGACGTTCCCCTGGTCATATGGATAGCCTGTGGAATGAAATCCTAGACCCCTACGGGCGCGGCAAGTTACCCGCCAAAACCTGAAGCGAGGCAGCCCTCTTCAACAAAGTGAATGGACCACCCAGCACTTCACTGAATCCGGTAACTTGAGCACCCCTCCTTGGGTCAACCTATACCCCCTACGAGTGCGGCGAATAGCCTTCCAATTCTAGAGTGAAGCCTCCTCCGTCTCAAAGCCATGAGATGCGGGCCCGTTGCCCTCTAAAACCCGGCTATCCGTGCACCCCACCGCAGGGTAATCCTAGTACAGAAAATAAAAATATATATAACGGGTACATCGACCTTAACCCGGTCGTGCCCCAAAAGAATAATATACAAACAGACAGTGACGGTAGTCCACATGTCGGACGCTCGCCCCGCAATATCAAATGCATAAATAATACCAAACTGTACTAACATTGCACCTAGCTATCCACCACGACAAATCCGCAACATCACAGCACAACACAGAATATCAACGTGAATGTCACGTTCGCAAATCCGTCTAAAAGGGCTATAGCAATTAGACAAGATTTACCGCTCGAATGACATTCACGGTCGCAGATATAATGTAAGTACTGCGAACTAACATATTTAAAATTTCCGATCGACAAAATTTCCCGAAGTGGGCCCCAAGCACAAATCCAGTACTGGCCCAAACAAAATATTCCCGAAACCCCAATTCCAAGTTTAAGACCACTGTAGAAAAATTGGTGTAGAGATGACACATAATGGCGGCGGAACCGCGGCCAAAACATGGGTATGGCCGCGGTTTTGCGGCGGTACTGTAGCATCATGCTACCAAATTTTCACAGATGTCTTAAAAAAGCCTGTCTGATTTTCTGAAACACTAAAAATAATTTTTCGACGACAAAAAATTTTTGACAGAAACTGCTAAAATGGAATTGCGGTTTTGGAAAATTCGGCCGATCGATATTTTAAACACGTTAGAACAAGCTAGTAAAGGTTAATGACGTGGCTCTGATACCATGTAAGTCTACGGTATCGCCCCGGCCGTCAATCCAAAGCAAAAATACGGAAACGAAAACTTTTTCTTAAACTTGAAACTGGAGCTATCGTATACTTTCACCCGGATCGAACCATAAACCTATAACTAGCAAACTAGAGAAGGGTTAGAAAGGATATACCAATCGATCCGTGTCCTTCGGTCTTTGGCCACCATCCTAAGCTCCTCACGGCATCTCCGATCTCCGGTCTTCTCGTCGGAAGGGCACCACATCAATGAGTCTTTTTACGGGCTCCCGCTTCGTCCGAAGCAACTCGGACACGAAGTTTGCTAGCCGACGTGTCCAAGGTGAAGTAGAGAATGTGTGTGATCACTTTGTCTCTTGACACTTTAGGATTCTCAACACATGAGATGGTTAGAGTGGAGGTAGAAGATGATGCCATGGTGGAGGTTGTGAGCAAGAAGAAGAAAGAAAAGAGAGGAGCTTTTTCTTGTGATGTTGTGTTGAATTGTTGTGAGAGCTAGAATGATAATACAAGAGCTCACCACAAGCCATTTGGCTGCCCCATCTCTCTCTCCATCCATCAATTCAACACAATAAACAAATCCCAATGTGACATTAGCACAAATAAAGAGACCGTGAGTCACTAAACATGTCTATGTCACATTAAATACTCCTCATGATGAAATCCACTCACAATTTCCACCATTTGTAAACATTAACCCAAATGTTTATAATAGTAAAAAGATATGGCAACATCTAAAGTAAACTCATGACGGATCACAAGGATACTCACCTGTATATACATACCTGCATCCGCATTCCGACTGAATGCAAATGCAATGAGACTAAAGTAATCCAACAAATCTAATACTAGGATCCGGCTTAAACCAAAGCCCACTAGTATGATCCGTCCGATCATGATCCGTGCACGACTGCACGTATATGATCGAACTCTGCCATAATACCTATACGACCTCTACAACGTTTCGCCCGAAACTTGAGAAACTGTCTGTGGGGTACTCTAAAGACTCGTCAATACACTGGCTGTGGATTTAACCCCTAGCACCTCAGTGGTACTAGCTGTACGTAACGGGCCACCAGGTATTGACCAAAAGGGAGGTCGATGAGCAAACTCATCCTGACACCCTACTGAGCCAGTCAGTGACAATATCCGTACAGTCCGGTCCGTTCGTCTATGAGTATCGCATGTCGGGCCTAGGGGGTTGGTAAAAGTCAGACCCTCAAAAGCGGTACAAGTCGTGTCGGAGTGTAGCCCAGAACACCCTGAGATACTACTGGAATACCTACCAGTAAATCTCCTGCCTTGGCCAAGGACTTCGTGTAATGGCTCTCCTAGACACAGCGCGATCTTACCCCCAATACTGGGAGAGACGAAACCCCTGCCGATCCACTCACTGCCTCCATGTGGCTCGGGACTGTACCCAACTAAAACCTATTTGCACGACTCCTTTGAGCCGTGGTAGGGTAGTAATTAAAGCACAGTGGGAACTCACACGAGATAAATGACGATCTCAGGTCGAGGAACTAACCTGTACATATGTCACCAGGGAACTGCTATCTGACGCTAGGTATAAAACCAACTAGCATGTTCCCGACGAGTCCTGTCCAGTGTACGCATAACCCAATGAGCACCTGTATACGTCTTAGGTGAACCAACTGACACCAATGGCTTGTGAGACCAGCCACCGCCCCTCATCGGGGTCTCGACTCATATACACTAGTCTACTCTGGAGTATCGATGCCCTGTCTCAAAACTCCCTCGACTAGGGACCTTTTAAGGATGTGCTTATAGACCACAGCTCCCACGTATATGATCGCCATCATACTGCTGGCCGTCAAGCAAAAATCCCAAGGGCTCTATCAATGTGTAATAGTGATCTCTAAGGTCACCTAAGGCTGTACACGATGATAAAGATAAACCAGATAGCATACTATCATCTTGAGTAAGATTGTCCTAATGGTATAGGTCCACCCTCAATCATTGCAATCACGTGCCTGCGATCCAATAATTGACTTTGATGGCACTATATCCAACATCGTATAGATTTTAATGATATGTGATACAATTTTTAGAATCCAAAATAATTGGTTTTGTGAAAACTAGTTAGTATTTTGTAAATCTAGCATTGTAGTCTCTTTTGATCGATTGCCACGAAGTTTCAAATCGGATCGAAACTCCGTTGCAATCGCGTATCGTACGCGAATACTCGCCGAATAACTTTATTAGGTAGCCACGCCCCATAGCCCCGACCAAGTGACTGTAGGAGAACCCCGTTGCCAAAAGCATCCACTCGGGTGCTCGCGGCTACGGTGTTCCGCCTAAGTGCACTTCGTCGACGGCATCGGGAGTGCGGCCATCTACTAAAGTTTCCGACGAGCATTCAATCGGGTAGTCGGGAATCTTGTTGAATTGCCCGACTAAGTTATTGAAAAGTGTTTTCGATTTGAGACTAAAATGCAAGGTTTATAGGTTAGGCATGAAATTCGGAATATGAGATGTTCCGGGTTTATGATGTCTAAGGAAATACGGATTCTAATTATTATAGTTTTTCATTTCTTTTCTGCGACCGTAAGTGTAATATGTAAGGTATCCCAAATCTCGTTGCTATATGTCAACAGAATTTGGGATACGCATATTTACTTACGTTGATAACATGTGATGTTATGTGTTGCTGTGATATGTTATACTGGATCGTCGTGATTGAATAGCCGGAGGTTTTATATGAGATGGGAGTTTTTAAATTTTCATTCATGTAAAATTTGTATGTAATATTCTTTTATTGGGACACTTCTGGGTTTGGGATGATATCACCATTGATGTATATTATTTACTTTTCCACATTAGGATAGACCCAAGGCGGGGAGCACAAGTAACCGGGTTCTAGAGTCCAGCGGGAGACCATCTCGAGGAGTCAAGATCGGGTCTCCAAACTCTAGAATTGGTAGGGTTGTTTGCCGCTCTCGTAGGGGTCTAAGAATGTGGGTTTGGCTATTCATCACGACCGTGGATGTCAAGACCCGAAAAGTACGGAACATGACCGGCACTTAAATTACGAAACGTCTAGAGACGTACGTAACCTAAGTAAGCCGAAATATGTATTTTTAAAATCACAAGTTTTTTCTGAAAATTTCGGCAGAGTTTCCTTTGTAAATACTGGCCCTGAACGGGGTACAACATGATAAATATATGCATCAATGATAAAAGGCATCCCCAAGCGGGAGCTAGCTCTTCGTCAATCGACGGCCACAACCATGCAAGCAATATAATATACAACACTAAAAGGCGAGGATCAAAACTGAAAGGAAAACTGTAAAACAACATGAATTCCATTATAATACAATGCGCGACTCTAAGGTCGAAAGAATAAAGATCACTGGTCTCTAAGTCAATAAAATATACAAGTCTGGTTCATGGAGTTTACTAGATACAACTGAATAACATATATACAATGGTGGTCCTGATGCAAAAGAACCCACCTACCAAAGCAATCACTCGGAAAAGAAGCAGTGTGCCAGCAAAGCCGTAACGAAATCTGTATGGCAAAACCTGCAAGAAACTATGGCACAACGGGGGTGAGTTGCCAACTCGTGAGTAGAAAACATCACCGAGCAGAAATCGTATGTATGACACAATCCTAGGTCAATACGATCAATATATAAATATCCTCAATATGATAAAGTCTGAAGCATGAAAAGGTGGCAAGGGTAAACATCTATACCAAGTGTAATACCGAGTGCTCGTGTCAGTGCCTCAGGTAGTAACATATCATATGAATGTGGTGTGAATGCATGAAAACATAATACATGTAAATGAAGAAAACTGCTTTCATAACTTAGTGAGATTTCTGTATATTTAAAACGAGGTGTCATCAATGAAATTAACATAAACAGTGTCTAGCATCGACACAATACATAAATCCCAATATCTCAATATCTCAGGCTCCGGCTATCCGGACTGGCCTATATCATCAAAGCTCAATACCTCAATATATCAAATCTCAAAATCTCAGTGTCTCAAATCTCACTATCTAGGGCTCCGTCAGTCCGGATCGGCCCCCTATCATCAATCACACGACCACGAACGGTATCCTCCGGATATCCGACGCGCCAGGTAAAATCACCGGTAAGCAGTCTGCTCCTGCCGAGCTCATCGTCTAAACCTCGAGCTTCTTGTCCCGAGATACCTTACCGGGTCCACCATGTACCCGCAGACGGTTCATCCAACTCCTCGAATCGGGTCTCGAAATCCATTTCATAACCGAGAAAACATCATGGTGGACGACTTATACATCACGAGAAAACTGCACTTTTCATTTTAAAGAGAGAGAGAGAGAGAGAGAAATTTATATATATTCTTGCGGTTTTCTCCCAAATCCAGGAAATCCCATGAAAATCCGAAATCCAATCATCAATAGCACATAAACAGTGAATATCGGCATAAAACTCCATAATACTGCATAACAGTGAATAATAATAGGCATGCAGTAGTAAGTAATAACTGCAATGTCTAAACTAGCATATAAGGACGAGTACGCTAATACCATGTCGAACTATCAGTTAGCAAGCTATGTCAATGAGTAATATTCTCTAAAGTGTTCGTGATATGCCAATTACCGATGATGATTTGTGTGAGCCGGCAAGTAAGTGTATATGGAACATACGCATCATCGGTAATGGTGCTGGTGTCCTGACAGCATGATCTCAATAATGGCATATGAAAACACAATATAAGCATTCGATGCAATGCGAACAGAAAGAATATGCGGAGCTGAACAATAAACATAATGATAAATAATCTGCATTTATATAAATATGAGTCATACAGTTTTGCCCTTTGAAATAACACGAATCGTGGTGTTTTGAAAATAAGGGCTAGGATGTTTTAAAAAAAGATACGTCCTTTGAAATATCCATAGAATCCCTTGGCCAGTCTTTAAAATACTCACGATTCATTAGTTTTGAAATAGGTATGACTCGAGTCTAATCCATCATTTACAAGTAAACTACCGGGCTAAACTAACAGGATGATCGAAAGGTAAGGAAACCGCCTAACATCTGAGTCGATATATATATATATGTAATAGTCGGTGATCCCGCCTCAATAGTATCCCATACGATACCTTAATACAATATGACATCCTTGAGTCAAGATTGCGGATCTAACATCAATATAGCTCGTACGGTGAATCCGTCGTACGGCATCCCAAATCTGGGTACGGGTCAAAGTCACATCATTCACATTATTCATCTGGTATCCTCTTTATCAAATATAATGATCGGGGGTACTGATCTACGTCTAGTATAATACTGATACCACATATGTATATGCATGCGTGTGTCTGAAAACACCACGTCGAAAGGACCCGCTAAAACATCAAGTCGTATCTCAAATACGAACCAAGTCATATCACCGATCTCACGGCCTCAAGCCCAATCTCATCGACTCATCTCCAATCCCAAGTACTATCCTCATAATCCATGTATATGTATACGTATATATATATATATATACATAGTACCATATCCATGAGTACATATACACACGCACACACACACACACACACTTATCCCCATATACGCATAAGTAATAAAATGAATGCAGGTGTGTGCGTGTGGGTGTAAACCTATTCTAGGTTTCGCGACTAAGAAGGTATGCTAGTCCACTTCTAACAACACCAAACTAACCATGAACACATATCATATCTTGATAATCATCCATGTATCATAACCCATATATATATCCATATATATATCACAACTATACTACGAACTGCGGGGGTGCTATACGCCATTCACCCGACTTCCCCCGTAGATATGTATCTACTCACCTTACTTCTTGTGTGCCGATGCCGATGTCGCCATTTTCATCTTCAATGTCTCGACATCACGTGGGTACCTACACATATAATCCAATCGTAATGCGTATTAAAATCCAATCGGAAAAACCCAAAACGGCACATGCTACGCTCATAGGTAAAAACCTATAGCCTCGCATGCAAACACGACCAATAACCCTAGTCGTTGACGTTCAAATGCCACACGATGGAAATGAATTATCAAATACCAAAATCCATGTTAAAACAAGTCATAAAACAATGCACCAACACAAGAAAGTGATCCCAGATTTTACCCTAGATGAAATCAGCCAATTTTGCATATGCCAAGGATCTAGTTTACTGGAGATAAAGCCCTAAAACAAGCACGAACCCAAACTGGAATGCCCAGGACGCAATTTGCGGCCGAAAGGGATAAATTTGTGGCCTAAAGATGGAATTGGGGTCCTGGGTTTTGGTGGTACACTCCAGGTTGCCTGCACATCACTCTGTGTTTGCTAAAAAATTTTCAGAGGCTCCGGGTGATAGCAGATACCAAAATACATCACAATTTCCATAAAATCTGCCGATGTCGGAGTTTTCAAAGTTTGGGTTTGGGGTTCTACTCTCAGGTTTTAGCCCAAATGTTATCACTAAGGGGAGTTTAAGGTCACTACTAAGTCAATTACACTATCCCAAATCAAAATCCCTTCAAACCCTAACTAGGGATTTTCAAAGTTCACCAAACCGCATCAAAACACCTCTAAACTTGTATGGGTGCTAAGGAAATCTAAATACAATACTACGAGTGCAGAAGTTACATCATTTGGCAACTCAAGAACTTTCTTGAGTTTCCCCAAGTCTCCAAAACCCTTCCTTTCTTGGTCCAAAGTGCTTGATGTGAGCTTGTGCAAGTTTTTTGTGAAATGGAGAAGGATTTTTGAGTAGTTTTTGATGGTGAAGTGAGGTGTTTGAGGGCAGCAGCCACGGGGGAAATGGAGAGGATAAAGATGAAGAGAGATGAAGGGGAAAGAGAATGGCCATGGTCAATTGACCCCTCACCTTTCTCTCTCATCCCCATGCCTAATACTATATCCATTTCCATTTTCCTTTTTCTTTTCTTTTGTTTCCTTCTCTTTGCAATAGTAAACCAAAAAAAATAACCATACACCCAAAAATCATGTAGGAAAAAATGTAACAAGTGTTAAAATGACATGTGCATGTCATGTGCACAAAACACGCTTAAAGCCCGATTAGCGATTTTTAATCGCGATTAGCACAAAATTAGTGTATAATAAATCGTAAAATTTTATAATTTGCTTAAATCACATAAAGCACCCTCTTTTTAGTAAATCCCATAATTTTCCAATTTTTCCCCAATTTATCGGTATTTAATTATACCGCTTTATTAAAATATTCAATATTTTATTATTTAATTCAAAAAATTCCCAAAAATAATATTTTATTTTTTTGAAATGTTACAATCTTCCCCCCTTAAAGAAATTCGGTCCCCAAATTTAAATTTAAACCCCTTGAATACTAAAACATTTCAGTAAAAAGTCTATGCCGTCGGGGTCCTGAAACCATCAATACATAAAACGCATCATAGCGCAATGCATGCGCATGAACAATTGTCACGACCCGAAAGTACGGAACATGACCAGCACTTAGACTACGAAAGGTCTCGAGGTGTACGTAATCTAAGTAGGCCGAAAACCAAGAAATCCAAACCAAGAAAAGTAATAGAGTGAAGGAAAAACCAATTTAAAGCAAGTAGTTTAATAGCATAATGCCGAATTATGCGTTTTTAAAAAAAACATCAAATATTTCCTGAAAATTTCGGTAGAGACTCCTTTGTAAATACTGGCTCCCAAACGGGATACAACATGAATAGTATACGAAATCAATAAAAGGCATCCCCAAGCGGTAGCTAGCTCTTCGTCAATCGACGGTCACAACCACACAAGCAATATAATATATAACGCCAAGGGCGAGGATCAAAACTCAAAAGGAAACTCAAAACAACAAGAAATCCACAGAAATATAACGCGCGACTCTAAGGTCGAAAGAATAACATCACTGGTCTCTATCTCAAAAATAAATACAAGTTTTGTTGATGGAACTTCTAGATACAACAGAGTAATAATATACAAGGTATATAATGGGGGGTACGATACAAATAAACCCACCTACTAGCAAATCACCCGGAAAAGGAAGTAGTGCCAGCAAGCCGTAATGAAACCTGTACGGCAAAACCTGCAAGAAATCGTGGCACAATGGGGGTGAGTTGCCAACTCGTGAGTAGAAAAACATCTATGAACAGAAATCGCATGAACAACGCAATCCTAGGTCAACAATCATAATATATCCTCAAATATATAACCAGCAGCCTATAACAATGGCTAGGGTAAAATTCTAACCCAAGTGTAATCCCATGTGCTCGTATAAGTTCCTCAGGTAGCAATATATCATATGGATGATGTATGAATGCATAAAACAGAATGCATGTACTGAAGAAAACTGCTTTCATAAACTAGTGAGATTTCTGTATCTTTGTAAAAACGAGGTATCATAAATGAAATCAGCATAAACAGTGCTTAGCATCGACACAAAACAAATATCCAAATATCTCGATATCTCTGTGTCGCAATCTCTGTACCTCAATATCTCAAATATCTCTGTATGTCTCAATCTCACTATTTAGGGCGCCGTCAGTCCAGACCGGCCCCTACCATCAATCTCAAGACCACGACGGTATCCTCCGGATATCCGACGCGTCGGGTAATATCACCGGTCGGTAGTGCTCCCCTGCCAGGCTCAACGCCATCATCTGCGATCTTCTTGCCCCGGGGTACCGCACCGGGTCCACCATGTACCCGAAACGGTTCCTCCATCTCCTTGAACTCGGGTCTCGAAATCCATCAGCAAAACTCATAGTGGACGACTCATACATCATGGAAAAACCGCACTTTTTATTTAAAAAGAGAGAGAAAAGGTTTATTTATGATTTTTGCGGTTTTCCTCCAAATCCCAGAAATCTCATGAAATCCGAATCCGAGTCATCAATAGCATGTAAACAGTGAATATAGCATGAAAATCCATGAATGCGGCACAACAGTGAATAATAACATGCATGAAATAGCAAGTAGTAACTACAATGTCTAAACTAGCATATAAGGCAAGTACAGTAATATCATGTCTAAACTATTAGCTAACAACCTATATCAAATGAAATAGTATTTTCTAAAGTGTTCGTGACATGGAAATTACCGATGAAGTTGTGTGTGAGCCGGTAAGTAAGTGTACGTGGTACATACGCGTCATCGGTAATGGTGCTGGTGTCTTAACAGCATGATATCAACAATAGGATATGAAACATAATATAAGAATGCGATGTGGAGCGAACAACAATAATAAGCGGGAGCTAAATACTATACACAAAGATGACAATCTATATTTAATATAAATCTAGTCTAACAACTACACTAAACTAAAGGGCTAAGCTAACTGGCTACTGAAGGTAAGGAAACCGCCTAACACCTGAGTCGATACATATGTATATATATATATCAGTCGGTGATCCCTCCTCGATAATATCACTTCCGATAACATATTTATAATCAGTTATTCCCAAGTCAAGAGTGTGGATCAAATATCAATATATAGCTCGTACGTAAATCCGTCGTACGGCACCCCCAAATCTGGGTACGGGTCAATATCTCATTCATCAATTATTCATCTGGTATCCTCTTATCCAAGATCATAATCTGGGTACTGATCTACGTCTAGTACGATACTAATATCATCAATATAGTCATGATCTGACTGCTGATCTACAGCCTCATACAAACCGATATCATCATCATATATCGTCATAAAGAGGTATATATCGTCTAATGCGACCTATTATGAATATCTTAACATATCTTATCTCATATCACGATCATATGTCAACCATTCAATGTATAACACTATTCACATGTATCATCGTCCCAAGATCCCCTATAACACTAGAACGTATCTCAAGTATGAATCCTGCCATATCACCGTTCTCACGGTCTCAATCAAATCTTATCGACTCATCTCAAATTCCAAATACTATCCTCAAATCCAGTATGTGAACACATAGTCCCATACCCATGTGAACACATAACAATATAACCCCATATAAGCACATATGAATGAAGAATGTATGCAAGTATGGTGTGTGTGTAAATGTGGTGCAACCTCTACTCCAGGGTCTCGCAACACTAAACTAATCCGATCACACCCAAAATCCATCTATGTCATCAATACTCTCAAACAATATATGTAATCAATATATGTGTGTATACGTATTCGTATACAACACCATGAACTGCGGGGGTGCTATACGCCATCCACCCGACTTTTCCCCATAGATATAAATCTACTCATTTGGTCCTCGCTCGCCGGTGCCGACGTCGCCACGCGCTTGCTTGTCGTCTCGAAGTCCATGTGGGGTACCTACATATCATAACGCACCGTATCGCATTAAAATCCGACTCATGACCAAAACGACACACGAATCCCACATAGGTCAAAACCTATGGTTTGCTTTCACAAATCAACTCAAAAACCCTCGACATCGGCGTACAAACGTCGATTGATCAAGAAAAACACTAAACATACCAATCATGGTTTCAAAAATCACTAATTATAATATAAAATAGGTTAAAATTCACAAAAACCCCAAACTCACTTTAAAAACCATTTTTCCGAGAATCTAGCAAGCAAAAATTACCCGCTTTAGTACAAAACTTGACGTTTAAATAAATATAGCGGCCATAATACTTATTAAATATCTTAAATAAGTCATACAACCCATTTCAAAAATTAAATCTCATCAATTCTTATAGAACTAAAAGTTCTAGTTTTGCAATATATCTAATTTTAACAATTTCAACTAAAAATGCACAAAACAACAACTACGCTTGATTTTGCATGGTCCAAAGGAATTAAACTACTCATTATAATATTAATAATGACATGAAACCATAATTATATTTTAATCTAAAGCATTTAATAATTTTCCAAAAACCCTAGTTAGCAAAATAACTTAATTAGGACATTTTATAGGTAATGGTTTGTAATTAACAACTAGATTAGCTTCCTACAAGACTTAAGTTGTTAATCCACAACACAAAACCAAGCACAATTTATCACAACCCAATTCCACATCAAAACCCTAACTTGAATTCCTTAAACAAGCAATTAAACTCATCTAAAACCTAATTAATCACTTAAATAATTTAGATTTAAGAAATTAACTAACAAATTAAGCAAAAGGTTTAGACTTTATATCCAAAAATTTTGAAGATCCACAAGCACACATAGCCTCCCAAATTGAAATCTTGATCCCTAGATCCATGCTAGATAGGAAAAAGAGAAATGGGTAGGAGTTGGATTTTGATTTCGGTGAGGTTTTACTTTGATTTTTGACAATTTTTTGATGGAAAAAAGAGAGGAGAAGAGGGAAAGGGGCTGCTGTTGGGGCCTGCAAAATTTTCGGCCAGGAAATGTGGGGGGGTGAGGGAGGAGAGAGAGTGAGGTGGAGAAAGTGGGGGGAAAAGTCACAGTCCACCCTTTGACTTCTATCATTTCCTTTCCTTTTCTTTTCTTTCCTTTTCTTTGCATAACAAGTGGGGAAAATTGAGGGGGGGCTGCTGAATTCAGCCAAGGGGAAGGGAAAATGGGGGTGTGTGAGTGTGGGTATGGGTGTGGAGTGATGGAAAATGATAAATACTATACCCCAAACATCCATTTACACTAAATTCACTATTTAAGCCTTTTTCTTCGATATTTTCTAATACCGTTTAACAACTTCATTTCAATTGAAAAACCGCATGTTAAAATTTTGTTTAATGTGCTATGATGTACAAAATTGTTTCAACTCATTCCAATTTGTAATTTTCCCTAATTAAATGTATTAGTGACGGCTTAAAATAATATTAAAATAATTAATTTCGGAAAAATTTTCAGAAAATTTGAAATTTCACCAGTGGCTCAATAAACACCAAATACTAGCAATTATATAGCTAGAATATGTATATTTAATTTTAAAATAAAGATATTTGTATTTTGACTTTTTACAGAAAACTCCCTTGTTTTATCGATTTTCCGAAATTTCACCGAAACGATTTTCAAAACGCTACAATCTTCCCCCCTTACAGAAATTCGGTCCCCGAATTTAAATTAAAACTCCTTTCAAATACTAAAACATCTAAGCAAAACCATCAAGTCGTCGGGGCTCCGAAATCATAAATATATAAAACAAATCGTAGCGCAGCGCATGCGCATGAAAAATGAGCATATAACTCAAAATCAAAACTCCGTCAAGCATCCCGCAATCATCGGAGTCATGGGGAAGACATCAATGTCAAGATCTAATACAAAAACCAACATGATATATATCATTAAAGCATCTAGAAGCAATGCATGACAAACCTTTTTCAAATCGTCGTGCGATGTTCGCAACACTGCACAGTGGCGGACGTCTATTGTAGGAGAATAACTATATATATATATATATCCTTTGTTTAATATGCACGTCCCGCCGTTTTGAAAGCAATTTAGAAGGGTTCCTTGTTTTAAACGTTTCGTGTCATGTCAGACACGTAGGTAAATACTGAGACTATAGCTCGCTTTTTTTTGGAAATCCCTTCGATAACTATCAATGCATCCAAAATATATTCAGGTACTGTCCTCTGACTAGTCCTGCTCAGTACGAATACAATAATAACATCATAAAAACGTACTGTTCCAACATAAATCAGTCCCAAATATATATATGAATGCCATGTGCGTCTGGTGCGCACGGAAATCAAAATCCATGAATGTGTCATACATGCGCACAGAAACAATATTTAAGTACATCGGGTGTGCACGAAACATCTGTCAAGGGCAACAGGTGTGCCTGACAGCAAAAATGGGTGCATCTGACATGCACGAAGAATCTCGATTTAGTGCATCTGGTGTGCACCAAAATCGTATCTCAAATATGCACTCAACATGCGCGAAAATCCAAATCAGGTGCATCCATCATGCACGAAATCATGAAATCCAATATCAAGTGCCGAACATGCGCAAAATCAAATCAGGTGCATAAGGTGCACAAAACAAACATCGAGAATCACAATCGAAATCGAAGTCCAGTGCATCTAAGTGCACAAAATGCGTATCACTGCACTGCAAGCTTATGTGAATCGTACCGAGTGCAAAAACCAAATCGTGTGCGTATATACGCACAAAATCAACTCAACTGTATGAAATCCATAAAATCATAAACGTGAGAAACCAAGGCACGAAAACGATATCAAGTGCAACAACTGTGCAAAAATCGCAATTACTCAGCAGGTGCAACCATGGACCATGAAAACAAATATCATGAAACTCCATCATCAAAATCAATCATGCGAATAGATCCCCCAAAATACCCAAAATCAAGTACGGCGGAATAGTCCCGCTCAAGCACATCCTCCAAGAATCTCTGGCCAATTGTCGTGGTCACTTATAGCGTGTCTCGTCGACGATCCTGAACTCTGGCCTGCCGGTGTGCGTAACATGACCACTCCTGGGTCCAAGTCTTCTCGTAATTTATTCCAGAAAGGTCCTGTCGAGGTCTCTCCCAAATCACGTCTCTGCCGAACTGTCCGGAAGTCATCGTCCTATACTAAATCTGTTTCTTATTCCGGAACGGCTGCATACTCATCGCGACTCCTTCTGGAAGGTCTATCCAAGTACAATGCCTCGGCATGCGTATCGCATCTCTGATGTCGGCGGAGTGGAACGTCGTCTTATCAAGATCTCGTACGAAGCTCTTACTCCACTTCTTCTAATGTCGACTACTTCGGACTCGTCTCGTCGTGGCTGCATGGACTGAGCTCCAACGGCTATCCTCGTATCTAGAGTCTCCCAAGAAATGCATCTTACCACCTTGCATCCGAATGAAGTCGAACCATTTGATCGATTCGTCAAAACCTCATAATCCCCCAAGAGCTCAACATCTTGGGTACAGTTTAACAGTATCAAGTACATACCACATCATCGATGGTCCAGCCGTAGAAGGGCAAACCCAAGCCTCACTAATGGCGCCGCGGAACTGCCGAAAACCTTAAGGTTCAAAGGTTTTCACACGGTCATTAAGTCGAGTTAGGGTTTCATTCTTCTAGAGGGTCCATAGAATTTTCTGCATGCTCTTCTGAATACTTTAAACTTGGAATAATAGGTTTCTGACATTCGATCGTCTCTGTCGACTCTCAACGTCTCCGCGTGAAGTCGTCTCTAGCTGGAATCAATCTATCTGATGACCTCACATCGGGGTAGCGAACGAACCACATGTCTTAGTCATTCATCCTTGGGTGACTAGCGACCTTCTATCATCTCTTAGCACAACTCGTACAGCAATAGCTCCAACATCTGGAGCGATATCTCGTCGTTCACAGCAATAACTGGCTCGCTCGTGTGCACACTAAACAGTGTCTCAATCATCATGAATAAGCAATACGCCCAAGGTCATCAAAATATGGCTGGCCTCTATGATTGGCCCAATCCTCTGGTACTGATCGGCACGTCCGAGAAATCTCGTAAAAGCGATCTATCAAACGCTCATGGCGCGAAAACACAATCAGACGACGCCTCTCAAAGCAATCGTATGTCCCTGGAATCACGTCCTGGTCAGTTCTCGTTCGTGACGAGCTCGTGCTGACCGCAACTCTAGCCGTAGCTCTCCCTACCCGTAATCGTGGCAGCAAAACCATGACTGGTACCGATGAGGCTAGATCAGGAATGAATATAATACTGAACAAAGAAATATACATCCTAAGGCTCCTTAAGTGGAGTAGCGTATCATAAGTATGACGCGGAACATACCCACGATACGTCACTCTACTTTAGTCACCTATAACATCAACCAAGGGTCATCCTACGCTCCGAAGGTAAAACCTAACGCTCTGATACCAACTTTGTCACGACCCGAAAGTACAGAACATGACCGGCACTTAGACTACGAAACGTCTCGAGGCATACGTAATCTAAGTAAGCCGAAAACCCAGAAATCCAAACCAAGAAAAGTAATAGAGTGAAGGAAAAACCAACTTAAAGAAAGTAGTTTAATAGCATAATGCCGAATTATGCGTTTTTAAAAAAACATCAAATATTTCCTGAAAATTTCGGCAGAGACTCCTTTGTAAATACTGGCTCCCAAACGGGATACAACATGAATAGTATACGAAATCAATAAAAGGCATCCCCAAGCGGGAGCTAGCTCTTCGTCAATCGACGGTCACAACCACACAAGCAATATAATATACAACGCCAAGGGCCAGGATCAAAACTCAAAAGGAAACTCAAAACAACAAGAAATCCACAGAAATATAACGCGCGACTCTAAGGTCGAAAGAATAACATCACTGGTCTCGATATCAAAAATAAATACATGTTTGGTTGATGGAAGTTCTAGATACAACAGAGTAATAATATACAAGGTATATAATGGAGGGTACGATACAAATAAACCCACCTACTAGCAAATCACCCGGAAAAGAAAGTAGTGCCAGCAAGCCGTAATGAAACCTGTACGGCAAAACCTGCAAGAAACTGTGGCACAACAGGGGTGAGTTGCCAACTCGTGAGTAGAAAAACATCTACGAACAGAAATCGCTTGAACAACCCAATCATAGGTCAACAATCATAATATATCCTCAAATATATAACCAGCAGCCTATAACAATGGCTAGGGTAAAATTCTAACCCAAGTGTAATCCCATATGCCCGTATCAGTGCCTCAGGTAGCAATATATCATATGGATGATGTATGAATGCATGAAACAGAATGCATGTACTGAAGAAAACTGCTTTCATAAATTAGTGAGATTTCTGTATCTTTGTAAAAGCGAGGTATCATAAATGAAATCGGCATAAACAGTGCCTAGCATCGACACAAAACAAATATCCAAATATCTCGATATCTCTGTGTCATAATCTCTGTACCTCAATATCTCAAATATCACTGTATGTCTCAATCTCACTATCTAGGGCGCCGTCAGTCCAGACCGGCCCCTACCATCAATCTCAAGACCACGACGGGATCCTCCAGATATACGACGCGTCGGGTAATATCACCGGTCGGTAGTGCTCCCCTGCCAGGCTCAACACCATCATCTGCGATCTTCTTGCCCCGGGGTACCGCACCGGGTCTACCATGTACCCGAAACGGTTCCTCCATCTCCTCGAACTCGGGTCTCGAAATCCATCAGAAAAACTCATGGTGGACGACTCATACATCATGGGAAAACCGTACTTTTTATTTAAAAAGAGAGAGAAAAGGTTTATTTATGATTTTTGCGGTTTTCCTCCAAATCCCAGAAATCTCATGAAATCCGAATCTGAGTCATCAATAGCATGTAAACAGTGAATATAGCATGAAAATCCATGAATGCGGCACAACAGTGAATAATAACATGCATGAAGTAGCAAGTAATAACTACAATGTCTAAACTAGCATATAAGGCAAGTACACTAATATCATGTCTAAACTATTAGCTAACAACTTATGTCAAATGAAATAGTATTTTCTAAAGTGTTCGTGACATAGCAATTACCGATGAAGATGTGTGTGAGCCGGCAAGTAAGTGTACGTGGTACATACGCGTCATCGGTAATGGTGCTAGTGTCCTAACAGCATGATATCAACAATATGATATGAAACATAATATAAGCATGCGATGCGGAGCGAACAACAATAATGAGCGGGAGCTAAATACTAGACACAAAGATGACAATTTATATTTAATATAAATCTAGTCTAACAACTACACTAAACTCAAGGGCTAAGCTAACTGGCTACTGAAGGTAAGAAAACCGCCTAACACCTGAGTCGATACATATGTATGTGTGTGTGTGTGTATATATATATCAGTCGGTGATCCCGCCTCGATAATATCACATCCGATACCATATTTATAATCAGTTATTCCCAAGTCAAGAGTGCGGATCAAACATCAATATATAGCTCGTACGTAAATCCGTCGTACGGCATCCCTAAATCTGGGTACGGGTTAATATCTTATTCATCAATTATTCATCTGGTATCCTCTTATCCAAGATCATAATCTGGGTACTGATCTACGTCTAGTACGATACTAATATCATCAATATAGTCATGATCTGACTGCTGATCTACAGCCTCATACAAACCGATATCATCATCATATATCGTCATAAAGAGGTATACATCGCCTAATGCGACCTATTATGAATATCTTAACATATCTTATCTCATATCACGATCACATGTCAACCATTCAATGTATAACACTATTCACATGTATCGTTGTCCCATGATCCGCTATAACACCAAGAAGTATCTCAAGTACGAATCCTGCCATATCACCGTTCTCGCGGTCTCAATCAAATCTTATCGACTCATCTCAAATCCCAAATACTATCCTCAAATCCAGTATGTGAACACATAGTCCCATACCCATGTGAACACATAACAATATAAGCACATATAAGCACATATGAATGAAGAATGTATGTAAGTATGGTGTATGTGTAACTGTGGTGCAACCTCTACTCCAGGGTCTCGCAACACTAAACAAATCCGATCACACCCAAAATCCATTTATGTCATCAATACTCTCAAACAATATATGTAATTAATATATGTGTGTATACGTATTCGTATACAACACCATGAAATGCGGGGGTGCTATACGCCATCCACCCGACTTCTCCCCGTAGATATAAATCTACTCACCTGGTCCTTGCTCGCCGGTGCCGACGTCGCCAGGCGTTTGCTTATCGTCTCGAAGTCCACGTGGGGTACCTATATATCATAATGCACCGTATCGCATTAAAATCCGACTCATGACCAAAACAACACACGAATCCCACATAGGTCAAAACCTATGGTTTGCTTTCACAAATCAACTCAAAAACCCTCGACATCGGCGTACAAACGTCGATTGATCAAGAAAAACACTAAACATACCAATCATGGTTTCACAAATCACTAATTATAATATAAAATAGGTTAAAATTCACAAAAACCCCAAACTCACTTTAAAAGCCATTTTTCCGAGAATCTAGCAAGCAAAAATTACCCGCTTTAGTACAAAACTCGACGTTTAAAAAAATATAGCGGCCATAATACTTATTAAATATCTTAAATAAGTCATACAACCCATTTCAAAAATTAAATCTCATCAATTCTTATAAAACTAAAAGTTCTAGTTTTGCAATATATCTAATTTTAACAATTTCAACTAAAAATGCACAAAACAACAACTACGCTTGATTTTGCATGGTCCAAAAGCATTAAACCACTCATTATAATATTAATAATGACATGAAACCATAATTATATTTTAATCTAAAGCATTTAATAATTTTCCAAAAACCCTAGTTAGCAAAATAACTTAATTAGGACATTTTATAGGTAATGGTTTGTAATTAACAACTAGATTAGCTTCCTACAAGACTTAAGATGTTAATCCACAACACAAAACCATGCACAATTTATCACAACTCAATTCCACATCAAAACCCTAACTTGAATTCCTTAAACAAGCAATTAAACTCATCTAAAACCTAATTAATCACTTAAATAATTTAGCTTTAAGAAATTAACTAACAAATTAAGCAAAATGTTTAGAATTTATACCCAAAAATTTTGAAGATCCACAAGAACACATAGCCTCCCAAATTGAAATCTTGATCTCTAGATCCATGCAAGATAGGCAAAAGAGAAATGGGTAGGAGTTGGATTTTGATTTCGGTGAGCTTTTACTTTGATTTTTGACAATTTTTTTGATGGAAATAAGAGAGGAGAAGAGGGAAAGGGGCTGTTGTTGGGGCCTGCAAAATTTTCAGCCAGGAAATGTGGGGGTGTGAGGGAGGAGAGAGAGTGAGGTGGAGAAAGTGGGGGGAAAAGTCAAAGTCCACCCTTTTACTTCTATCATTTCCTTTCCTTTTCTTTTCTTTTCTTTGCAAAACAAGTGGGGAAAATTGAGGGGGGGTGCTGAATTCAGCCAAGGGGAAGGGAAAATGGGGGTGTGTGAGTGTGTGTATGGGTGTGGAGTGATGGAAAATGATAAATACTATACCCCAAACATCCATTTACACTAAATTCACTATTTAAGCCTTTTTCTTCGATATTTTCTAATACCATTTAACAACTTCATTTCAATTCAAAAACCACATGTTAAAATTTTGTTTAATGTACTATGATGCACAAAATTGTTTCAACTCATTCCAATTTGTAATTTTCCCTAATTAAATGTATTAGTGACGGCTTAAAATAATATTAAAATAATTAATTTCGGAAAAATTTTCAGAAAATTTGAAATTTCACCAGCGGCTCAATAAACACCAAATACTAGCAATTATATAGCTAGAATATGTATATTTAATTTTAAAATAAAGATATTTGTATTTTGACTTTTTACAGAAAACTCCCTTGTTTTACCGACTTTCCGAAATTTGACCGAAACGATTTTCAAAACGTTACAATCTTCCCCCCTTAAAGAAATTCGGTCCCCGAATTTAAATTAAAACACCTCTCAAAAACTAAAATATCTAAGCAAAACCATCAAGTCGTCGGGGCTCCGAAATCATAAATACATAAAACAAATCGTAGCGCAGCGCATGCGCATGAAAAATGAGCATATAACTCAAAATCAAAACTCCGTCAAGCATCCCGCAATCATCGGAGTCATGGGGAAGACATCAATGTCAAGATCCAATACGAAAACTAACATGATATACATCATTAAAGCATCTAGAAACAATGCATGACAAACCTTTTTCAAATCGTCGTGCGATGTTCGCAACACTGCACAGTGGCGGACGTCTATTGTAGGAGAATAACTACATATATATATATATGTATATATATATCCTTTGTTTAATATGCACGTCCCGCCGTTTTGAAAGCAATTTAGAAGGGTTCCTTGTTTTAAACGTTTCGTATCATGTCAGACACGTAGGTAAATACTGAGACTATAGCTCGCTTTTTTTTGGAAATCCCTTCGATAACTATCAATGCATGCAAAATATATTCAGGTACTGTCCTCTGACTAGTCCTGCTCAGTACGAATACAATAATAACATCATAAAAATGTACTGTTCCAACATAAATCAGTCCCAAATATACATATGAATGCCATGTGCGTCTGGTGCGCACGGAAATCAAAATCCATGAATGTGCCATACATGCGCACAGAAACAATATTTAAGTGCATCGGGTGTGCACGAAACATCTGTCAAGGTCAACAGGTGTGCCTGACAGCAAAAACGGGTGCATCTGACATGCATGAAGAATCTCGATTTAGTGCATTTGGTGTGCACCAAAATCGTATCTCAAACATGCACTCAACATGCGCGAAAATCCAAATCAGGTGCATCCATCATGCACGAAATCATGAAATCCAATATCAAGCGCCGAACATGCGCAAAATAAAATCAAGTGCACAAGGTGCACAAAACAAACATCGAGAATCACAATCGAAATCGAAGTCCAGTGCATCTAAGTGCACAAAATGCGTATCACTACACTGCAAGCATATGTGAATCGTACCGAGTGCAAAAACCAAATCGTGTGCGTATATACGCACAAAATCAACTCAACTGTATGTAACCCATAAAATCATAAACGTGAGAAACCAAGGCACAAAAACGATATCAAGTGCAACAACTGTGCAAAAATCGCAATTACTCAGCAGGTGCAACCATGGTCCATGAAAACAAATATCGTGAAACTCCATCATCAAAATCAATCATGCGAATAGATCCTCCAAAATACCCAAAATCAAGTACGCCGGAATAGTCCCGCTCAAGCACATCCTCCAAGAATCTCTGGCCAATTGTCGTGGTCACTTATAGCGTGTCTCGTCGACGATCCTGAACTCTGGCCTGCCGATGTGCTTAACATGACCACTCCTGGGTCCAAGTCTTCTCGTAATTTATTTCAAAAAGGTCCTGTCGAGGTCTCTCCCAAATCACGT
This sequence comes from Agapanthus africanus, assembly GCA_030015575.1. Classification (NCBI taxonomy): domain Eukaryota; kingdom Viridiplantae; phylum Streptophyta; class Magnoliopsida; order Asparagales; family Amaryllidaceae; genus Agapanthus; species Agapanthus africanus. The sequence continues at coordinate 271,030,045 of CM057337.1, forward strand.
CTCTGCCGAACTGTCCGGAAGTCATCGTCCTTTACTAAATCTGTTTCTTGTTCCGGAACGGCTGCATACTCATCGCGACTTCTTCTAGAAGGTATATCCAAGTACAATGCCTCGGCACGCGTATCGCATCTCTGATGTCGTCGGAGTGGAACGTCGTCTTATCAAGATCTCGTACGAAGCTCTTACTCCACTTTTTCTAATGTCGACTACTTCGGACTCGTCTTGTCGTGGCTGCATGGACTGAGCTCCAACGGCTATCCTCGTATCTGGAGTCTCCCAAGAAATGCATCTCACCACCTGGCATCCGAATGAAGTCGAACCATTTGATCGATTCGTCAAAACCTCATAATCCCCCAAGAGCTCAACATCTTGGGTAAAGTTTAACAGTATCGAGTACATACCACAGCATCGATGGTCCAGCCGTAGAAGGGCAAACCCAAGCCTCACTAATGGTGTCGTGGAACTGCCGAAAACTCTAAGGTTCAAAGGTTTTCACACGGTCATTAAGTCGAGTTAGGGTTTCATTCTTCTAGAGGGTCCATAGAATTGCTTGCATGCTCTTCCGAATACTTTAAACTTGGAATAATAGGTTTCTGACATTCGATCGTCTCTGTCGACTCTCAACGTCTCCGCGTGAAGTCGTCTCTAGCTGGAATCAATCTATCTGATGACCTCGCATCGGGGTAGTGAACGAACCACATGTCCTAGTCATTCATCCTTGGGTGACTAGCGACCTTCTATCATCTCTTAGCACAACTCGTACAGCAATAGCTCCAACATCTGGGGCGATATCTCGTCGTTCGCAGCAATAACTGGTTCGCTCTTCTGCACACTGAACAGTGCCTCAATCATCATGAATAAGCAATACGCCCACGGTCATCAAAATATGGCTGTCCTCTATGATTGGCCCAATCCTCTGGTACTGATCGGCACGTCCGAGAAATCTCGTAAAAGCGATCTCTCAAACGCTCATGGCGCGAAAACACAATCAGACGACGCCTCACAATGCAATCGTATGTCCCTGGAATCACGCCCTGGTCAGTCCTCGTTCGTGACGAGCTCGTGCTGACAGCAACTCTAGCCGTAGCTCTCCCTGCCCGTAATCGTGGCAGCAAAACCATGACTGGTACCGATGAGGCTAGATCAGGATTGAATATAATACTTAACAAAGAAATGTACATCCTAAGGCTCCTTAAGTGGAGTAGCGTATCGTAAGTATGCTGCGGAACATACCCACGGTACGTCACTCTACTTTAGTCACCTATTCCATCAACCAAGGGTCATCCTACGCTCCGAAGGTAAAACCTAACGCTCTGATACCAACTTTGTCATGACCCGAAAGTACAGAACATGACCGGCACTTATATTACGAAGCGTCTCGAGGCGTACGTAATCTAAGCCGAAAACCCAGAAATCCAAACCAAGAAAAGTAATAGAGTGATGGAAAAACCAACTTAAAGCAAGTAGTTTAATAGCATAATGCCGAATTATGCGTTTTTAAAAAAACATCAAATATTTCCTGAAAATTTCGGCAGAGACTCCTTTGTAAATACTGGCTCCCAAACGGGATACAACATGAATAGTATACGAAATCAATAAAAGGCATCCCCAAGCGGGAGCTAGCTCTTCGTCAATCGACGGTCACAACCACACAAGCAATATAATATACAACGCCAAGGGCCAGGATCAAAACTCAAAAGGAAACTCAAAACAACAAGAAATCCACAGAAATATAACGAGCGACTCTAAGGTCGAAAGAATAACATCACTGGTCTCTATCTCAAAAATGAATACATGTTTGGTTGATGGAACTTCTAGATACAACAGAGTAATAATATACAAGGTATATAATGGGGGGTACGATACAAATAAACCCACCTACTAGCAAATCACCCGGAAAAGGAAGTAGTGCCAGCAAGACGTAATGAAACCTGTACGGCAAAACCTGCAAGAAACTGTGGCACAACGGGGGTGAGTTGCCAACTCGTGAGTAAAAAAACATCTACGAACAGAAATCTCCTGAACAACGCAATCATAGGTCAACAATCATAATATATCCTCAAATATATAACCAGCAGCCAATAACAATGGCTAGGGTAAAATTCTAACCCAAGTGTAATCCCATATGCCCGTATCAGTGCCTCAGGTAGCATAATTTCATATGGATGATGTATGAATGCATGAAACAGAATGCATGTACTGAAGAAAACTGCTTTCATAAATTTGTGAGATTTCTGTATCTTTGTAAAAACGAGGTATCAAAAATGAAATCATCCTAAACAGTGCCTGGCATCGACACAAAACAAATATCCAAATATCTCGATATCTCTGTGTCATAATCTCTGTACCTCAATATCTCAAATATCTCTGTATATCCCAATCTCACTATCTAGGGCGCCGTCAATCCAGACCGGCCCCTACCATCAATCTCAAGACCACGACGGTATCCTCCGGATATCCGACGCGTCGGATAATATCACCGGTCGGTAGTGCTCCCCTGCCAGGCTCAACGCCATCATCTGCGATCTTCTTGCCCCGGGGTACCGCACCGGGTCCACCATGTACCCGAAACGGTTCCTCCATCTCCTCGAACTCGGGTCTCGAAATCCATCAGCAAAACTCATGGTGGACGACTCATACATCATGGGAAAACCGTACTTTTTATTTAAAAAGAGAGAGAAAAGGTTTATTTATGATTTTTGCGGTTTTCCTCCAAATCCCAGAAATCTCATGAAATCCGAATCCGAGTCATCAATAGCATGTAAACAGTGAATATAGCATGAAAATCCATGAATGCGGCACAACAGTGAATAATAACATGCATGAAGTAGCAAGTAGTAACTACAATATCTAAACTAGCATATAAGGCAAGTACACTAATATCATGTCTAAACTATTAGCTAACAACCTATGTCAAATGAAATAGTATTTTCTAAAGTGTTCGTGACATGGCAATTACCGATGAAGATGTGTGTGAGCCGGCAAGTAAGTGTACGTGGTACATACGCGTCATCGGTAATGGTGCTGGTGTCCTAACAGCATGATATCAACAATAGGATATGAAACATAATATAAGCATGCGATGCGGAGCGAACAACAATAATGAGCGGGAGCTAAATACTAGACACAAAGATGACAATTTATATTTAATATAAATCTAGTCTAACAACTACACTAAACTAAAGGGCTAAGCTAACAGGCTACTGAAGGTAAGAAAACCGCCTAACACCTGAGTCGATACATATGTGTGTGTGTGTGTATATATATATATATCAGTCGGTGATCCCGCCTCGATAATATCACATCCGATACCATATTTATAATCAGTTATTCCCAAGTCAAGAGTGCGAATCAAACATCAATATATAGATCGTACGTAAATCCGTCGTACGGCATCCCCAAATCTGGGTACGGGTCAATATCTCATTCATCAATTATTCATCTGGTATCCTCTTATCCAAGATCATAATCTGGGTACTGATCTACGTCTAGTACGATACTAATATCATCAATATAGTCATGATCTGACTGCTGATCTACAGCCTCATACAAACCGATATCATCATCAAATATCTTTATAAAGAGGTATACATCGCCTAATGCGACCTATTATGAATATCTTAACATATCTTATCTCATATCACGATCACATGTCAACCATTCAATGTATAACACTATTCACATGTATCGTTGTCCCATGATCCGCTATAACACCAGGACGTATCTCAAGTACGAATCCTGCCATATCACCGTTCTCACGGTCTCAATCAAATCTTATCGACTCATCTCAAATCCTAAATACTATCCTCAAATCCAGTATGTGAACACATAGTCCCATACCCATGTGAACACATAACAATATAACCCCGTATAAGCACATATGAATGAAGAATGTATGCAAGTATGGTGTGTGTGTAAATGTGGTGCAACCTCTACTCCAGGGTCTCGCAACACTAAACTAATCCGATCACACCCAAAATCCATCTATGTCATCAATACTCTCAAACAATATATGTAATCAATATATGTGTGTATACGTATTCGTATACAACACCATGAACTGCGGGGGTGCTATACGCCATCCACCCGACTTCTCCCCGTAGATATAAATCTACTCACCTGGTCTTCGCTCGCCGGTGCCGACGTCGCCACGCGTTTGCTTGTCGTCTCGAAGTCCACGTGGGGTACGTACATATCATAACGCACCGTATCGCATTAAAATCCGACTCATGACCAAAACGACACATGAATCCTACATAGGTCAAAACCTATGGTTTGCTTTCACAAATCAACTCAAAAACCCTCGACATCGACGTACAAACGTCGATTGATCAAGAAAAACACTAAACATACCAATCATGGTTTCACAAATCACTAATTATAATATAAAATAGGTTAAAATTCACAAAAAACCCAAACTCACTTTAAAAGCCATTTTTCCGAGAATCTAGCAAGCAAAAATTACCCGCTTTAGTACAAAACTCGACGTTTAAACAAATATAGCGGCCATAATACTTATTAAATATCTTAAAATAGTCATACAACCCATTTCAAAAATTAAATCTCATCAATTCTTATAAAACTAAAAGTTCTAGTTTTGCAATATATCTAATTTTAACAATTTCAACTAAAAATGCACAAAACAACAACTACGCTTGATTTTGCATGGTCCAAAGGCATTAAACCACTCATTATAATATTAATAATGACATGAAACCATAATTATATTTTAATCTAAAGCATTTAATAATTTTCCAAAAACCCTAGTTAGCAAAATAACTTAATTAGGACATTTTATAGGTAATGGTTTGTAATTAACAACTAGATTAGCTTCCTACAATACTTAAGATGTTAATCCACAACACAAAACCATGCACAATTTATCACAACCCAATTCCACATCAAAACCCTAACTTGAATTCCTTAAACAAGCAATTAAACTCATCTAAAACCTAATTAATCACTTAAATAATTTAGCATTAAGAAATTAACTAACAAATTAAGCAAAAGGTTTAGAATTTATACCCAAAATTTTTGAAGATCCACAAGCACACATAGCCTCCCAAATTGAAATCTTGATCTCTAGATCCATGCTAGATAGGCAAAAGTGAAATGGGTAGCAGTTGGATTTTGATTTCGGTGAGGTTTTACTTTGATTTTTGACAATTTTTTTGATGGAAAAAAGAGAGGAGAAGCGAGATAGGGGCTGCTGTTGGGGCCTGCAAATTTTCGGCCAGGAAATGTGGGGGTGTGAGGGAGGAGAGAGAGTGAGGTGGAGAAAGTGGGGGAAAAAGTCAAAGTCCACCCTTTTACTTCTATCATTTCCTTTCCTTTTCTTTTCTTTGCAAAACAAGTGGGGAAAATTGAGGGGGGGCTGCTGAATTCAGCCAAGGAAAAGGAAAAATAGGGGTGTGTGAGTGTGGGTATGGGTGTGGAGTGATGGAAAATGATAAATACTATACCCCAAACATCCATTTACACTAAATTCACTATTTAAGCCTTTTTCTTCGATATTTTCTAATACCGTTTAACAACTTCATTTCAACTCAAAAACCACATGTTAAAATTTTGTTTAATTTGCTGTGATGCACAAAATTGTTTCAACTCATTCCAATTTGTAATTTTCCCTAATTAAATGTATTAGTGACGGCTTAAAATAATATTAAAATAATTAATTTCGGAAAATTTTTCAGAAAATTTGAAATTTCACCAGTGGCTCAATAAACACCAAATACTAGCAATTATATAGCTAGAATATGTATATTTAATTTTAAAATAAAGTTATTTGTATTTTTACTTTTTACAGAAAACTCCCTTGTTTTACCGATTTTCCAAAATTTCACCGAAACGATTTTCAAAACGCTACAATGAGCAGATAACTCAAAAACAACACTCTGTCAAGCATCCCGCAATCATCGGAGTCATGGTGAAGACACAAATGTCAAATTCAAAACGAAACCAATATGATATACATCAACACTATACATATAAACACCTGAAGGAAATGAATGCCAAACCGTGTTAAGTCACTGTACGATGCGCATAACACTGTACAGTGGCGGACGTCTCTAGTAAGAAAATAACTCTATATATATTTCCTTTGTTTACATGCACGTACCGCCGTTTTGAAAACAGTTTAGAAGGGTTTTATTGTTTTAAACATTTCGTGTCATCTCAGACACGTAGGTAAATACTGAGACTATAGCTCTCTTTTTGGAAATTCTTTCGATAACTATCAATGAATGCAAAATACATCTAGGTACTGTCCTCTGACTAGTCCTGCTCAGTACGAAAACAATAATAAATATCATAAAAACGTACCGCTTCATAAGAAATCAATCCCAAAATGTGCATATGAATGCTACGTGCGTCTGGTGCGCACGGAAATCAAAATCCATATATGTGCCATACATGTGCACAGAAACAACATCTAAGTGCAACGGGTGTGCATGAAACACCTGTCAGAGGCAACGTGTGTTCCTGACAGCAAAATCAGGTGCATCGGATATGCACAAGGAATCCCGATTTAGTGCATCTGGTGTGCACCAAAATCGTATCTCATAACATATGCCCAACATGCGCGAAAATCCAAATCAGGTGCATCCATCATGCACGAATAAATCTAAATCATGTGCATCCAACATGCACGAAATCATGAAATCCAATATCAAGCGCCGAACATGCGCAAATCCAATCCAAGTGCGTCAAATATGCGCAAGAATCCAATCAGGTGCACAAGGTGCACAAAACAAATATCGTGTATCACAATCAAAATCCATATCTCAATGATATCAAATCGTAGTCCAGTGCAACTGCGGTGCACAAATACTTATCAATGCACTGAAAGCATATGTGAACTATACTGAGTGCAAAAACCAAATCGTGTGCGTACATATGCACAAAATCAACTCAACTGTATGAAACCCATGAAATCATAAACATGTGCAACCAAGGCATGAAAACGATATCAAGTGTAATAATTGTGCACAAATCATAATTACTCAGTAGGTGCAACCTTGGTGCACGAAACAAATATCATGAAACTTAATCATCAAAACTCAATCATGCGAATAGATCGCCCAAAATACCAAAATCAAGTATGGCGTAATAGTCACGCTCAAGCACATCCTCTAAGAATCTCTGACCAACTGTCATGGTCACTCGTAACATGTCTCATCGACGATGCTGAACTCTGGCCTGCTGGTGTGCGTAACATGACCACTCCTGGGTCCAAGTCTTCTCGTAATTTATTCCAGAAAGGTCCTGTCGAGGTCTCTCCCAAATCTCGTCTCTGCCGAACTGTCCGGAAGTTATCACCCTTCACTAAATCTGTTTCTTGTTTCGGAACGGCTTCATACTCATCGCGACTCCTTCTGGAAGATATATCCATATACAACGCCTCTGCATGCGTATCACATCTCTGATGTTGGCGGAGTGGAACGTCATCTCATCAAGATCTCGTACGAACCTCTTACTCCACTTTTATCTAATGTCGACTGCTCCGGACTCGTCTTTTTGTGGCTGCATGGACTGTGCTCCAATGGCTATACTCGTATCTGGAGTCTCCCAAGAAATGCATCTCACCACATAGCATCAGAATGAAATCGAACCATTTGATCGATTCGTCATAACCTTATAATCCCCCAAGAGCTCAACATCTTGGGTACGGTTTAATAGTATCGAGTACATACTACAACATCGGTGGACCAGCCGTAGAAGGGCAAACCCAAGCCTCACTAATGGCACCGCGGAACATCCACAAACCCTAACGTTCAAAGGCTTTCACACGGACATTATGTCGAGTTAGGGTTTCATTCTTCTAGAGGGTCCATAGAATTGCTTGCATGTCTTTCCGAAAACTTTAAACTTGGAATATGGGTTTCTGACATTCGATCGCCTCTATCGACTCTCAGCGTACCGGCGTGAAGTCGTCTCTCGGTGGAATCAATCTATCTGATGACCTCGCATTGGGGTAAGCGAACGAACCACATGTCGTAGTCATTCATCCTCGGGTGACTAGCGACCTTCTATCATATCTCTTAGTACAACTCGTACTGCAATATCTCAAACATCTGGGGCAATATCTCGTCGTTCGCAGCAACAACTGGCTCATTCATCTGCACGCTGAACAGTGCCTCAAACATCATGAATAAGCGATACATCAATGGTCATCACATTCTTGCTGGCCTCTATCAGTGGCTCAATCCTCTGGTGCAATTCTGCACGCCCGGGAAATCTCATAACAGCGATCCATCAATCCTCTGGTGCAATTTTGCATGCCCGGGAAATCTCATAACAGCGATCAATCAAAAGCTCATGGCGCGAAAACACAATAACACGGCGCATCTATGCAAATCGTATGTCCCTGGAATCACGCCCTGGTCAGTCCTCGTCTGTGACAAGCTCGTGCTGACCGCAACTCTAGCCGTAGCTCTCTCTGCCCGTAATCGTGGCAGCAAAACCATAAACTGGTACTGATGAGGATAGATCATAGGAATGAATATAATACTGTGCAAAGAAATATACATCCTAAGGCTTCTTAAGTGGAGTATCTGTTAGTTATGTATATGCCCTAGAGGCCATTGTTGTACATATGATGTATATTATGATGGATGCTTGGATATATACAGAGAGGACTTTCTTGCTCGTCATGATAGTATGCTATTTGGTTTCACTTTATCTTAACATGTTGACTTGTATTGGTTTACTGTCTTACTCTCACATGTTGATAAAGCCCTTAGGATCTGTACTCGACTACTGGGATTATGATGAGATCATACTAGTGGGGCCACGGTAGTCGATGAGTACATCCTATAAATGTTCCTAGTCAAGGGTATATCGAGACGGGGCATCGATACACCAGAGTAGACTAACGTATACGCATCTTGACCCATATGATGGACGATGGATGATCCCATATCCATCGATGTTTGACATCAGAGATGGTGTATGGGTGCTCAGTGGAGACTGGGTATACTGGACGGACTCGCCGAGAACTCCCAGATGGTGATATACCACACGTCAGATGGCAGTTCTCCGGTGACACTGGTACAGGGTAGTCTGTAGACCCGAGATCGTCATAGAGTCTTGTGTGATTCCCACTGTGCTTTGATTTCCACCTTACCACGTCCAAGATGGCGTGCAAAACGGTGGCTTTTGGGTACAGTCCCGAATCACATTGAGGCAATGAGCGATAGGAGGGGATTCGTCTCTCCCGGTATAGGGAGTTGATGTTGTGCTGTGTTCGATTGGCTATAACTGGAAGTCCCTGGCCAGGGCTGATATAGAGATATACTGGTAAGTGTTACTAGTAGTTTCTCGACCTGTTATGAGCCTCACATCGACACGACTTATCGGTTACTGGGGTCTGACGTATACCACCCCTAGACTTGATATGCAACATATCAGACGAACAGACCGGACTGTACGGGAGTGTTACTGATTGGATTCACAGGAGAACGGATTGGCTAGCTTGTTGATCTTCTGATCGCTCAATACCTGGGTGGCTGTTACGTTTAGCTGACCGCTTGCAGCTTGTGGGTGTTTGATATGATCATCACCTGCTACCGGCGTATTGACGATTCTTTAGAGTTCTACATAGAGGTTTCTTGGCTCAGGCAAAACGGAGTAGAGGCACATATGTGATATGTGCAGGACCGAGGATAATGCGATATGAGATACCGTATTATATTCTCGCGATATTTAGATATGAATCGGGGCATCGGATCAAGTGTTGATTCGATGAATCGGTACATGATATATTAGTCGGTTATATTCAATATAGCCGGATCGTTGGATCAAGTGTTGATTCGATGATTTAATATATAATGATATATATGATATATTGTATTACATTATCTAATATTGGCTCGCTTTATTATTTCATTTTCTCACCGGATTAATACATTGATATATATGCGATATATGTTAATTGTATTATTTTCTTTTGTTGCAAATATATAATATATATGTGATATATATTATTGTGACATGATATGATTTATTATAAAACATGTTTAAGGATAATAAAAGGGGATTAGGGTTTGATTAGGGTTAGCTCCTTCTTGTTCATTCTAGAAGGATTCTATTTTGTCTTGGTTAAGATATTATGGTTGATACTTATCCTTAACCTAACCAAACCGTAACTCTAGTTTATTCTCTACAAGTTTTAGCCTCTCATCCTTGACCATGGTTTAATAATCTATCATATATTCTTTACTTCTATTCATCACAAAATGATTATCATCATTTTGATTCATCATCTTCTTCTCTCTTAGCTTTGAGAAAGCTTACTAGTTAATTCTCTTGTGATGATTTCTTGTGAGAAAGTGAATTAAAAAGAAAGCATAAATACTACTCCATCATCCTCATCTAATCTAGCCCATTAGATTAGGGTGTTCATCTCTTTAGAGTGAGAAAGCTTGGGTTATAGCAACTTCGACGTAGATCATCGGAGAATCGGAACACTTCAAGCTAGCATGGATCGTTCGAGTCGTGGAGCCTCTCTTGAGTCCGGGAGATCGTGGATCGCGGCGAAGGGACTTCTACTCAGAGCTTGTGAAGTGAAGGAGCAGACTACAAAGGTTGTAATCCCTCACACTTAGTTTTAAAGATGTTATCTTGCATGCTAAACCCTAATAATCTAGCAAAGATCCCTTTGGGTTGTTCGGCACCTGTAAAATTTTATTCGGGCATGTTTGATGCTTTATGAACCTTCACAAGTGTGCCTAGGAACCCTACAGTGGTATCAGAGCCTAGATAGAGCATTAGGCGATGTGTTAATGAAGTTAAAACCCCGATCGAACCCGAATACGACATAACAAACCCCTCTCTGTACATTTTTTAAAATCATGGTTTTTCCAGAATTAAAAATACCTAAAAAATTCAGCAGGAAAATATAAGAATTATGGTGAAACACGTGCCCCCAATTCCTCAAAATGGCATCGGAACCACGGCAATTACCCACCTTTGGCGGCGGTTCCACGGCAGTGTAAGGGTAGGAGGTACGGAATTTTGCACAGCAATTCTTGTCTCTGTGGTTACTATTTTATGGGTATTTTTAATCTGACTCAAGTGTTGAGTATTCTGGGGTTTATTTTGTAATCGTCGATTCGATCGGGAATTTTAAATTCGTTATTGTTTTTCCGGATATTTAGAATCTGTTAAAAAGTTCGAACGGATATCATTAACTCAATTTTTCCCGACACGAAAAATTTTCAAGTGTTGAATCTTTTCTCGAGTTTAAATCTTTCGCAAATGCGTGCAAGTTTTGTGGTGGACCCTCTAGAAGACAACAAACCTTAACTCGATTATGTGACCGTCTTGAACTGCCTTTTGAACCTTTGGGTTTGGGGTAGTACGGCGTGCCACAGGTGAGGCGTTGGCTTGACCCTTCTACGGCTGGACCGCTACTACTGTGACACATTCCGGATTATTTGAACTCCGCTCAAGTGTTGAGCAGTTTGGGAAATTTAGGGTATTTGATTATCTGTTCGAAAAGTTTAATACTGTCTATTTATCTGGAATGTGATACAATATGTGGAATTCATTGTGTTAGGCATGAAATGCGAGGTATGTGATATTTCGGATTTACGATGTCTAAAGTGATTGTGGATTCCAAATATTGTAGTTTTACAATTTCTTTTCTGTGACCATAAGTGTAGTATGTAGTTGTATTGCCGGTTGTCGTTGCTATACATCGACGACGATCGGTGTATGCATACTTACTTACGTTGATGATATGAGATATTATGTGTTGCTGAGATATGATGTGCAGGATTGTCGCGATTGAATAGCCGGGGGTTTTATGTAAGATGAGAGTTTTATATTTTCATTCATGTAAATTCAAATGTAATGTAATATTCTTTTATTTGGGGCACTTCCGGGTCGAGGTTGATGCCACCAGTGTTGTATATTATTTACTTTTCCGCATTAGGATGGACCCAAGGAGGGAAGCACAGGTGACCTGGTTCTGGGGTTCAGTGGGAGGCCATCTCGAGGAGTCGAGACCGGGTCTCCTATACTCCAGAATTGGTAGGGTCGCTTGCCGCTCTCGTAGGGGTCCAGGATGTGGGCTTGGCTATTCATCGCGACTGTTGAATCCGTATTTTCTACTGTTGGCTAAATACTAAATACGGACGTCCTAGTATATCCCACATTATATCTATGTTTCTGCTGCGATATCTGTGATGTGATCATTTGATATTTTGTGATGGATACAGTATATAGTATATATGATATATTATATAGACGTTACTTATGTTTTACACCCGCACTAGCCCTGCCCTGCTCTGTCGTTAGTTACCTAACCTAACGGTGCACGAGGGGACATCGAGGCGAATGCGGATGGCATAAATGTACGTCGTATTTATCTGTGATGCTTAGGAAGCATAAGCTGATGGGATTTTTTATTAATGAGATTAATAAAAAGAAAAGAAACCTAAAAGATGTTGTAGAATCAAAACTTTATAAAAAGGGTAGCTACAGTTTTGCTTTGCATAGTGGTATATATGATATACCCTGCACCTTATTCGATGAGGAAAGAGCCGAGATCCCTTCACCGGGAGTGACCTCTTTAGTGAAACTGGCAGATGCTACAAAACTCGGTTTGTCTTTTGATTACTTTTAGAGTTTTGCTTTGCACAGTGATATATATGATATGTCCTGCACCTTATTCGATGAGGAAAGAGCCGAGATCCCTTCACCGGGAGTGACCTCTTTAGCAAAACTAATGAAAGCCTAAAAAACACTCCATTTCAAATTTTCACATGATTCTACAACGATATCAAGTTCATTACGCTCACGGTTTTCTGAAAAACCTGCGTAGCCCTCCGTCATTTCAGATAGAGACTAGTTAGTATTCGTGCTGCGTTTGTTGACCTTATCCAAGGCATAGTGTACGGTAGCTAATTAGTATTTATCTGCTAAAACATGAGATGTGATTGAGTTAGGGTAGTCGTGCGACTTTGTTGACCTTAGCCGAAGGTCGAACGGGTGGGTTTAATTCAATCAGGAAATGACGGGTTGAACTTGACTAGCACTTATGACTTGTTGACCATAGCCAAGGTCATAAGTTGCTAGGGGCAAAATATTATCGGGAATTTCAAGTGTTGAAATTTGCAATGAGATTGCATACCTCCTATGAGATAGTTGGATCCCGATACCCACTGCGAGTAAGAGTTACTCCTGGGAGAGTTTTACACAAGACAATTAGTCGATCAAGTAGGTGTCTAGAAAAGTGTTAATGGGGTTACGCCTCTGGGAAAACGAGGTTTACTTTAATTAGGTCCGTGCGAAAGCACGGGGAACCTCCCTCAAGTACCGACACTGATCTGGCTGAAAGATTGACGAAATTGTAGGGTATAATTAATCCCGGCTAATCTTACCTTTTAGGGTTTGAAGGTAGATTTGATAAAAACAGTGGGAGACATCCTGATTAGATAAGATAATAACCAATCTAATCTTGCAAGAGCATACGCTAAAGTGTTTTCTTCTCTCTCTCTCCAAGTAGCGACCATGTCAGGCTATAATCAAGATAATAATATGGATGTATTGACTGAACCCGCTTATTATACTGAGCAGGGGTACGTTGGACCCGTTCTTTCTTATAAGAGTTATAAGACTGAACAGGGAATAGAAGAATATCTGGATTCTCACGCCACCCAAAAGAACATGCATGCTGATGCATCTTCTTCAGGTGTGTTAGTTATTGAGAACTGTTTCTCAATTCACCCTACGTCCTGGGTATTAGATACCGGATCAGGATCGCACATATGTAAATTGTTACATGGGCTACGTAAAGGTAGAGAACTGGGAAAAGGTGATCATTCCATTCAAGTAGGGAACGGTGCAAGTATTGCAGCCAAAGCAGTTGGCGAATATCACCTTGTATGGCCAAGTCGTAATACTCTGATTCTATATGAGTGCTATTATATACCGAACATGATGTGCAACATTATATCAGTTTCTTTATTAAGTAAAGAAGGATAATTTTATAGTAAAGGATAATGTTATGAACATATTCCTAGATCAAAAGTTGATTGCATCAGGCTCGTTACATAATGGCATATTCATTCTAAATCAGAATACAGTCCTCAATATACAAAACACACACAAGAGGAAAAGTTCAGAAATGAACGAATCCTACTTGTGGCATCGTAGACTTGGTCATATCAATGCGACACGACTGGCTAAGTTACATAAGGATGGTTATTTGAATCCGTTCGAATTATCATCTTATGATACCTGCCATTCATGTCTCAAAGGAAAAATGACCAAAGCTCCGTTTAGTGGACACGGAGAAAGAGTTACCGAACTCTTAGGACTGGTACATAGTGATATATGCGGTCCCATGTCTACACATGCCAGGAACGGTTCTTCCTACTTCATTACATTCACTGACGATCTCTCAAGATTCGGATATGTGTTCCTGATGAAGCATAAGTCTGAAGCTTTTGAGAAATTCAGAGAATATAAGCACGAAGTAGAGAATCAAACGGGCAAAAGTATTAAGATTCTTTGATCTGATCGAGGAGGTGAATACTTAAGCAATGAGTTCCTAGATTATCTAAAAGAGAATGAGATTCTCTCTCAGCTTACTCCTCCTTATACACCACAGCACAACGGTGTGTCGGAGCGGAGGAATCGCACCGTATTAGATATGGTGCGCTCTATGATGAGTACAGCTGAGTTACCTATTTCCTTCTGGGGGTATGCGCTGGAGACAGCCATATACCTATTGAATAGAGTTCCAACTAAATCTGTGCCTACCACTCCATATGAGATATGGAATGGGAAGAGACCATCTCTTAAAAGAGTTAAGATATGGGGTTGTCCGGCTTATGTTAAAAAGCAAAATCCGGACAAACTCGAGGCACGATCAGTTCTTTGTAAGTTTGTAGGATATCCAAGCAATTCGTATGGATATCTATTCTACCACAGTGAACAACAAAAGGTGTTTGTTGCTCAACATGCCACCTTTTTAGAAAAGGAATTTCTTACAAAAGAAATTAGTGGCGATAAGGTAGAGCTGGATGAGGTTCCAGCAATACAAACTACAACTGAAAATTTAGTGGAACCAGAGGACTCAGTAGTACCCGACGAACCCCAGCCTCTCCGCCGATCTAGCAGGGTTTCTCATCCGCCTGAGAGATACTACGGTTTTCTCATTGATGGTGGAAGCGAGGATTGCATCATGGAAGATGATGACCCGACTAGTTTCGAGCAGGCCATCACGAGTGGTGACTCTGTGAAATGGCTGGATGCAATGCGATCTGAGATGGAATCCATGTACACCAATAAAGTATGGATTTTGGAAAATGCTCCTGAAGGGGTAAAACCCATTGGGAGCAAGTGGATTTTTAAAAGGAAATTTGGTGTAGATGGAAAAGTTGAGACTTTCAAAGCTAGACTTGTAGCAAAGGGTTTTCGTCAACGACAAGATGTGGATTATGACGAAACCTTTTCTCCAGTGGCTATGCTTAAGTCCATCCGGATCTTACTTGCCATTGCTGCATACCATGACTACGAAATCTAGAAAATGGATGTTAAGACCGCCTTTCTAAATGGTGATTTAGAAGAGTGCGTGTACATGACTCAGCCAGAGGGCTTCGTAGATAGTGGGAGCAGCGGAAAGGTGTGCAAACTGCTTAAATCCATTTATGGGTTAAAGCAAGCATCGCGGAGTTGGAACATCTGTTTTGATGTTGTAGTCAAAGAGTTTGACTTCATCAAAAACATAGATGAACCTTGTATCTACAAGAAGGTAGCAAAGAGTAAGGTTGTCTTCCTCGTATTGTACGTGGATGACATACTCTTGATAGGAAATGATATTCCTATGCTGCAATCAGTCAAGCTCTTCTTATCACAAAGATTCTCAATGAAAGATCTAGGTGATGCCTCCTGTATATTGGGGATTAGGATCTATAGAGATAAATCCAAAAGGATACTGGGATTGTCCCAATCCAGGTACATTGACACCATACTAAAGAGGTTTAGTATGGAAGAATCCAAGCGTGGGAACCAACCCATGATCTCTGGACTCACTCTCTCCAAAGAGATGTCTCCCAAGACTGATTTGGAGAGAGCTCACATGCAAGGGATACCCTATGCTTCGGCAGTAGGCTCTATCATGTATGCGATGCTATGTACCAGACCCGATATAGCATACTCACTAAGTGTAGTGAGTCGGTATCAAGCAGATCCTGGAGAGAGTCACTGGACGGCTGTGAAGAACATTCTCAAGTACTTACGAAGAACTAGAGACATGTTCTTGGTGTATAGTAACGGAGAACTCCGGGTGGAGTCCTTTACCGATTCCAGCTTCCAAAGTGATAAGGACGACTCTAAGTCGCACTCGGGATTTGTCTTTACCCTTAATGGAGGGGCGGTATGTTGGAAGAGTTCCAAACAGGATACCGTTGCAGACTCGACGATGGAGGCTGAATACATCGCTGCCAACGATGCTGCCAAAGAGGCTGTATGGATGAAGAAGTTCATCACTGAACTTGGTGTGGTTTCATCCATTGAACATCCAATACTTCTGTATTGTGATAACAATGGAGCTGTGGCTTTGGCCAAGGAACCCAGATCCCATCAGAAGTCCAGACATATTCTGAGGTGGTATCACCTGATCAGGGAGATAGTTGATCGCCGGGAGATCGAGGTCAGGAGAGTTGATACGAAGGACAACACTGCGGATCCACTCATGAAGGCCATTCCCCAGATACAGTTTCAGAGATTATTCGAGATGCTAGGTATGAGATACTACAGCAGCTGGCCTTAGTGCAAGTGGGAGATTGTTAGTTATGTATATGCTCTAGAGGCCATTGTTGTACATATGATGTATATTATGATGGATGCTTGGATATATACAGAGAGGAATTTCTTGCTCGTCATGATAGTATGCTATTTGGTTTCACTTTATCTTAACATGTTGACTTGTGTTGGTTTACTGTCTTACTCTCACATGTTGATAAAGACCTTAGGATCTGTACTCGACTACTGGGATTATGATGAGATCATACTAGTGGGGCCACGGTAGTCGATGAGTACATCCTATAAATGTTCATAGTCGAGGGTATATCGAGACGGGGCATCGATACACCAGAGTAGACTAACGTATACGCATCTTGACCTATATGATGGGCGATGGATGATCCCATATCCATCGATGTTTGACATCAGAGATGGTGTACGGGTGCTCAGTGGAGACTGGGTACACTGGACGGACTCGCCGAGAACTCCCAGATGGTGATATACCACACGTCAGATGGCAGTTCTCCGGTGACACTGGTACAGGGTAGTCTGTAGACCCGAGATCGTCATAGAGTCTTGTGCAATTCAAACTGTGCTTTTATTTCCACCTTACCACGTCCAAGAGGGCGTGCAAAACGGTGGATTTTGGGTACAGTCCCGAATCACATGGAAGCAATGAGCGATAGGAGGGGATTCGTCTCTCCCGGTATAGGGAGTTGATGTTGTGCTGTGTTCGATTGGCTATAACTGGAAGTCCCTGGCCAGGGCTGATATAGAGATATACTGGTAAGTGTTACTAGTAGTTTCTCGACCTGTTATGAGCCTCACATCGACACGACTTATCGGTTACTGGGGTCTGACCTATACCACCCCTAGACTTGATATGCGACATATCAGACGAACAGACCGGACTGTATGGGAGTGTTACTGATTGGATTCACAGGAGAACGGACATGCTAGCTTGTAGATCTTCTGATCGCTCAATACCTGGGTGGCTGTTACGTTTAGCTGACCGCTTGCAGCTTGTGGGTGTTTGATATGATCATCACCTGCTACCGGCGTATTAATGATTCTTTAGAGTCCTACACAGAGGTTTTTTGGCTCAGGCAAAACGGAGTAGAGGCACATATGTGATATGTGCAGGACATAGGATAATGCGTTATGAGATACCGTATTATATTCTCGCGATATTTAGATATGAATCGAGGCGTCGGATCAAGTGATGATTCGATGAATCGGTACATGATATATTAGTCGGTTATATTCGATATAGCCGAATCGTTGGATCAAGTGTTGATTCGATAATTTAATGTATAATGATATATATGATATATTGTATTACATTATCTAATATTGGCTCGCTTTATTATTTCATTTTCTCACCGGATTAATACATTGATATATATGCGATATATGTTAATTGTATTATTTTCTTTTGTTGCAAATATATAATATATATGTGATATATATTATTGTGACATGATATGATTTATTATAAAACATGTTTAAGGATAATAAAAGGGGATTAGGGTTTGATTAGGGTTAGCTCCTTCTTGTTCATTCTAGAAGGATTCTATTTTGTCTTGGTTAAGATATTATGGTTGATACTTATCCTTAACCTAACCAAACCGTAACTCTAGTTTATTCTCTACAAGTTTTAGCCTCTCATCCTTGACCATGGTTTAATAATCTATCATATATTCTTTACTTCTATTCATCACAAAATGATTATCATCATTTTGTTTCATCTTCTTCTTCTCTCTTAGCTTTGAGAAAGCTTACTAGTTAATTCTCTTGTGATGATTTCTTGTGAGAAAGTGAATTAAAAAGAAAGCATAAATACTACTCCATCATCCTCATCTAATCTAGCCCATTAGATTAGGGTGTTCATCTCTTTAGAGTGAGAAAGCTTGGGTTATAGCAACTTCGACGTAGATCATCGGAGAATCGGAACACTTCAAGCTAGCATGGATCGTTCGAGTCATGGAGCCTCTCTTGAGTCCGGGAGATCGTGGATCACGGCGAAGGAACTTCTACTCGGAGCTTGTGAAGCGAAGGAGCGGACTACAAAGGTTGTAATCCCTCACACTTAGCTTTAAAGATGTTATCTTGCATGCTAAACCCTAATAATCTAGCAAAGATCCCGTTTTTGGGTTGTTCGGCACATGTAAAATTTTATTCGGGCATGTTTGATGCTTTATGAACCTTCACAAGTGTGCCTAGGAACCCTACAGTATCGTATCGTAAATATGCCACGGAACATACGTACGGTACGTAACTCTACTCAAGCTATCAACTCTATCAACCAAGGGTCTTCCTACACTCCGAAGATAAAACCTAACGCTCTGATACCTACTTTATCACGACCCGAAAAGTACGGAACATGACCGGCATTTATATTACGAAATGTCTCGAGGCGCACGTAATCTAAGTAAGACAAAACCCAGAAATCAAAACCATGTAAAGCAGTAGAGTGAAGGAAAAACCAATTTAAATCAAGTAGTTAGCAACATAAACCGAAATATCTATTTTTAAAATCAAAAGTCTTTTCTGAAAATTTCGGCAGAGTTTCCTTTGTAAATACTGGCCCCGAACGGGGTACAACATGATAAATATATGCATCAATGATAAAAGGCATCCCCAAGCGGGAGCTAGCTCTTCGTCAATCGACGACCACAACCATGCAAGCAATATAATATACAACGCCGAAAGGCGAGGATCAAAACTGAAAGGAAAACTCTAAAACAACATGAATTCCATCATAATACAACGCGCGACTCTAAGGTCGAAAGAATAAACATCACTGGTCTCTAAGTCAATAAAATATACAAGTCTGGTTGATAGAGTTTACTAGATACAACTGAATAACATATATACAATGGTGGTCCTAATGCAAAAGAACCCACCTACCAAAGCAATCACCCGGAAAGGAAGCAGTGTGCCAGCAAAGCCGTAACGAAACCTGTACGGCAAAACCTGCAAGAAACTATGGCACAACGGGGGTGAGTTGCCAACTCATGAGTAGAAAACATCACCGAGCAGAAATCGTATGTATGACACAATCCTAGGTCAATACGATCAATATATAAATATTCTCAATATGATAAAGTCTGAAGAATGAAAAGGTGGCAAGGGTAAACATCTATACCAAGTGTAATACCGAGTGCTCGTGTCAGTGCCTCATGTAGTAACATATCATATGAATGAGGTGTGAATGCATGAAAACATAATACATGTAAATGAAGAAAACTGCTTTCATAACTTAGTGAGATTTCTGTATATTTAAAACGAGGTATCATCAATGAAATCAACATTAACAGCGTCTAGCATCGACATAAAACATAAATCCCAATATCTCAATATCTAAGGATCCGGCTATCCGGACTGGTTTGTATCATCAAATCTCAATATCTCAAATCTCAAAATCTAAGTGTCTCAAATCTCACTATCTAGGGCTCCGTCAGTCCGGATCGGCCCCCTATCATCAATCACACGACCACGAACGGTATCCTCCGGATATCCGACGTGCCAGGTAAAATCACCGGTAGGCAGTCTGCCCCTGCCGGGCTCATCGTCTACACCTCGAGCTTCTTGCCCTGGGGTACCTTACCGGGTCCACCATATACCCGCAGACGGTTCATCCAACTCCTCAAATTGGGTCTCGAAATCCATCTCATAACCGAGAAAACATCATGGTGGACGACTCATACATCATGAGAAAACCGCACTTTTCATTTTAAAGAGAGAGAGAGAGAGAAGTTTATATATATTCTTGCGGTTTTCTCTCAAATCCAGGAAATCTCATGAAAATCCGAAATCCAATCATCAATAGCACGTAAACAGTGAATATCGGCATAAAACTCCATAATACTGCATAACAGTGAATAATAATAGGCATGCAGTAGCAAGTAATAACTTCAATGTCTAAACTAGCATATAAGGACGAATACGCTAATACCATGTCAAACTATCAGTTAACAAGCTATGTCAATGAGTAATATTCTCTAAAGTGTTTGTGACATGGCAATTATCGATGATGATGTGTGTGAGCCGGCAAGTAAATGTATGTGGAACATACGCATCATCGGTAATGGTGCTGGTGTCCTGACAGCATGATCTCAATAATGGCATATGAAAACACAATATAAGCATGCGATGCGAACAGCAAGAATATGCGGAGCTGAACAATAAACACAATGACAACTAATATGCATTTATATAAATATGAGTCATACAGTTTTGCCCTTTGAAATAACACGAATCGTGGTGTTTTGAAAATAAGGGCTACGGTGTTTTAAAAAAAGATACGACCTTTGAAATATACATAGAATCCCTTGGCCTGTCTTTAAAATACTCACGATTCATTAATTTTGAAATAGGTATGACTCGAGTCTAATCCATCATTTACAAGTAAACTACCGGGCTAAACTAAAAGGCTGATCGAAAGGTAAGGAAACCGCCTAACATCTGAGTTGATACATATATATATAATAGTCGGTGATCTCACCTCAATAGTATCCCATACGATACCCTAATACAATATGATACCCTCGAGTCAAGAGTGCAGATCAAACATCAATATAGCTCATACGGTGAATCCGTCGTACGGCATCCCAAATTTGGGTACGGGTCAAAGTCACATCATTCACATTATTCATCTGGTATCCTTTTTATCAAATATCATGATCGGGGGTACTGATCTACGTCTAGTACAATACTGATACCACGTATGTATATGCATGCATGTGTCTGAAAACACCACGTCGAAAGGACCCGCTAAAACATCAAGTCGTATCTCAAATACGAACCAAGCCACATCACCAATCTCACGGCCTCAAACCCAATCTCATTGACTCATCTCCAATTCCAAGTACTATCCTAATAATCCATGTATATGTATACATATATATATATATATATATATATATATATATACATAGTCCCATACCCATGTGTGTGTGTGTGTATACATATCCCTATATACGCACAGGTAATAAAATGATTGCAGGTGTGTGCGTGTGGGTGTAAACCTATTCTAGGTTCCGCGACTAAGAAGCTATGTTAGTCCACTTCTAACAACACCAAACTAACCATGAACACATAATCATATCTTGATAATCATCCACATATCATAACCCACATATATATCCATATATATATCACAACTATACTACGAACTGCGGGGGTGCTATACGCCATCCACCCGACTTCCCCCGTAGATATATATCTACTCACCTTATTTCTTGTGTGCCGATGCCGATATCGCCATCTTCATCTTCAATGTCTCGACATCACGTGGGGTACCTACACATATAATCCAATTGCAATGCGTATTCAAATCCAATCGGAAAAACCCAAAACGGCACACGCTACGCTCACAGGTAAAAACCTATAGCCTCGCATGCAAACACGACCAATAACCCTAGTCGTTGATGTTCAAACGCCATACGACAGAAACGAATTATCAAATACCAAAATCCATGTTAAAACAAGTCATAAAACAATGCGCCAACACAAGAAAATGATCCCAGATTTTACCCTAGGAGAAATCAGCCAATTTTGCATATGCCAAGGGTCTAATTTACTGGAGATAAATCCCTGAAACAAGCATGAACCCAAACTGGAATGGCCAGGCCACAATTTGCGGCCTAAAGGGATATATTTGCGGCCTAAAGAGGGAATTGGTGTGCTGGGTTTTGGTGGTACACTCCAGGTGTTAGTTATATATATGCCCTAGAGGCCATTGTTGTACATATGATATATATTATAGTGGATGCTTGGATATATATAGAGAGGACTTTCTTGCTCGTCATGATAGTATGCTATTTGGTTTCACTTTATCTTAACATGTTGACTTGTATTAGTTTATTGTCTTGTTCTCACATGTTGATAAAGCCCTTAGGATATGTACTCGACTACTGGGACTATGATGAGATCATACTAGTCTAAGTCCATGCTACCTCTCCCGGTACTTTCGGGCATGCGGAATTTGGTGAAAAACAATTTTCAAGAGGCGGTAACATGGACTCAAAAACCGGATCTTTGTTAAACTACTAACTAACAACCTAACAAGAGTTTACCTACTCGGTTAGGGGGCTATACCTTTCTTGAACTCCTTCGTCTTTGACTCCTTCCGGTGTACGGATCGGCCTCACCTCGTCGTCTCCTTGCGCCGAAGATGGATCCACCCGAAAGCTTCTACCTTTGGCTTCTTCTTCGAACTTTGAAGAAACTAGATCACTTGGCTTGCTAGGCCTTGTGAACTAGAATGAGTAGAGGAATGTTTTGGTGTCTTTTTATCTCTAAGGCAATGAGTCTCAACACATGAGAATGGTTTGCCTTGAGGTAGAGAGAGCAAGAGGAAGAGGGAGAGCTTGAGAATGAGAGAGCTCAAGAGAGAGAAAGCAAAAATGATAGAATGAACCATACTCGTCTCATTCTCACCCCTCATAATCCAAAAGCCATCATCACAAAAATAGTAATCAAGTATTTTGTAAAATGGTTTAAGTCAAAATGGCTATATCATTTCATGCACTCATTTTGCATAAATAAACAAGCAAGCAAAAGTCTTTGCCATGGAATGATAGCCATTGTCATGATGATAGTCAACTAGTCCAACCTAGTCAACCAGTCAACAAAGTCAACAAAGTCAACCCCTCAACAACCATGTCACTACAATACTTAATTAATATTAATGTTAATCATATATCTTATTCTCATTAGGGTTAAGCAAAAGTCAATGGTCAACAGTCAACTGTCAACAGTCAACAGTCAACAACCCCAATGAGAATACTCTGCCTCTTTCTCTCTGTCAACTGTGCATACACACCCGCATCTGCGTTCCGAGGAACACGAATACAAACAAGATAAAATCAATCCCAAAACGTACACTAGGATCCGGCTTAAACCAAAGCCTGCTAGTGTTAACTGTCCGGACACTGTACGTGCACAAGTGCACGGATGTGACCGGACCCTGTCGCAAAACCATGCGACCTGTCGCAAAACCATGCGACCTCTACTCTTTTACCTAAAGGCGAATAGCTTTCTGTGTGGGACTCTAAAGACTCGACACTATGCTGGCAGTGGGTTTAACCACAGACCGCAAGCGGCACTAGCTGTGCGTAACGGACCCCAGGTAGATGCCGACAAGAAGACTGACAAGGTGAAACCCATCTGAACTCCTACTGAGTCTGACTGTGACAATCTCCGTACAGTCCGGTCTGTTCGTCTGATACATCGCATGGCGGGCCTAGGGGGGCGGTAAACGTCAGTCCCCTAATAGCGGTACAAGTCGTGTCGGAGTAAAGCCCAATACACCCTGAGATAACACTGGAAGCCTACCAGTATATCTCGCTTGCCCTGGTCAGGGACTACTCGTGTAATGGCTCTCCTAGACACAGCGCGATGTCAACCCCCAATACCGGGAGAGACGAATCCCGTCTAACCATCACTGCCTCCAAGTGCTTCGGGACTGCACCCAACTACTACCTGTTTGCACGACTCCTTTGAGCCGTGGTTGGGTAGTAATCAAAGTACAGTGGGAACACACTCGAGGCGAAATGACAGTGTCAAGTTAGCGGACTAAGCTGTACTCATGTCACCTGGGAACTGATAACTGACGATAGGTATAATACCAACCGGTCAGTTCCCGACGAGTCCTGTCCAGTGTACTCGTAACCCAACAAGCACCCGCATACTATCTTCAGTACGACGTACTGACGGCTGTGGGACAGACCGTCTCCCATACTGGGATGAGAAGCGCATGCGCTAGTCTACTCCGGAGTATCGATGCCCTGTCTCGATAGTCCTGCGACTAGGGACCTGCATAAGGATGTGCTTATAGATTACCTAGCCCCAATAGTGTGACTGCCATCACAACGCTGGTAATCAAGCAAAGATCCTAAGGGCTCCACTAATGCGTATAGGTGATATAATAAAACAAACACATGTACACATTGAAGTAGAAACAAACCAAGTAGCATACTACAATTTTGAGCAAGATTGTATATACAAGGTGAATATCCCAAGCTTCCATTAAGTAATATACAAACTAGTATGATACAGTAATGGCCTCTAGGGCATATACACTAACCATCTCCCACTTGCACTAAGGCCATGTACTGGCGTATCGAAGACCTATCATCTCGATCAGCCGCTCGAACTGAGTCTGGGGCAAGGCCTTGGTGAATAGATCTGCAGTGTTATCTTCTGATGCAACCCTCCGAACCTCGATCTCCTGGCGATCCACGATCTCCCTGATCAGGTGATACCGCCTCAAGATGTGTCTGGATCTCTGATGGGACCTGGGTTCCTTCGCTAAAGCTATAGCCCCGTTGTTGTCGCAATACAGAGGTATTGGATCAACAATGGACGGAACCACCTGAAGTTCTTTCAAGAACTTCCTCATCCAGACAGCTTCTTTTGCGGCATCAGATGCAGCGATGTATTCCGCTTCCATCATCGAGTCTGCAACGGTTTCCTGTTTGGAACTCTTCCAACACACCGCCCCTCCATTGAGGGTAAAGACAAAACCCAACATGGACTTGGAATCATCCTTGTCACTCTGGAAGCTGGAGTCAGCAAAGGCCTCGATCTGGAGGTCTTTTCCGCCATACACCAAGAACAACTCCTTAGTCCTTCTCAGGTACTTGAGAATGTTCTTTACCGCTATCCAGTGTTTCTCCCCAGGGTTTGACTGATACCGGCTTACCACACTCAGTGCATAAGCTACATCCGGTCTGGTACACAACATCGCATACATTATAGAGCCTACCGCAGAACCGTAGGGTATAATAGACATGCGATCCCTCTCCAAATCAGTCTTGGGAGACATCTCTTTAGAGAGGGTGATCCCGTGACAAGCCGGTAGGTTACCGCGCTTGGAATCTTCCATACTGAATCTCTTCAGTATGGTGTCGATGTACCTGGACTGTGAAAGTCCTAATATCCTCTTGGATCTATCACGATGGATCCGGATCCCCAGGATGTATGAGGTATCACCCAGGTCTTTCATGGAGAACCTGTGTGACAAGAACCCCTTGACAGATTGTAGCATAGGAATGTCATTTTCTATTAAGAGAATGTCATCCACGTACAAAACGAGGAATACTACAGTTCTCGCTACAAATCTACTATAGATGCATGGTTCATCTGGATTTTTGATAAAGCCAAATTCCTTGACCGTCTCATCAAAACAGATGTTCCAACTCCGCGATGCCTGCTTTAGTCCATAGATGGACTTAAGCAACTTGCACACCTTTCCGCTGCTCCCACTCTGAATGAAACCCTCTGGTTGGTCCATATAGACGCACTCCTCTAAATTTCCATTTAGAAAAGCGGTCTTTACATCCATTTGCCAGATCTCATAATCATGGAAGGCAGCAATGGCAAGAAGGATCCAAATGGATTTCAGCATAGCTACTGGAGAAAAGGTTTCGTCATAGTCCAAACCAGGTCTTTGACGAAAACCCTTTGCAACCAGTCTAGCTTTATAGGTCTCAACCTGTCCATCTACACCAATCTTCCTTTTGAAGATCCACTTGCATCCTACGGGTTTTACTCCGTCTGGAGCAATGTCCAACGTCCATGTTAGTTATATGTATGCCCTAGAGGCCATTACTATACATAGGATGTATATTGTAGTGGATGCTTGGACATATATAGGGAGGACTTTCTTGCTCGACATGATAGTATGCTATCTGGTTACTCTTTACCTTAACGTGTATACTGATTGTCTCTCTGTTACATGTTGGTAAAGCCCTTAGGATGTGTACTTGACTACCTGGACTATGATGCGGATCATACTAGTGGGGACATGGTAGTCCATAAGTACATCCTTCAAGGTCCCTAGTCGTGGGTATATCGAGACAGGGCATCGATATACCAGAGTAGACTAGCGTATACCTTCTCGACCCATGAAGATGGGCGATGGATGATCCTATATCCATTGGTGTTTGACATCGGAGATGATATACGGGTGCTCAGTGGAGACTGGGTACACTGGACGGACTCGCCGAGAACTCCCAGATGGTATTATACCTCACGTCAGATGGCAGTTCTCTGGTGACACTGGTACAGAGTAGTCTGTTGACCCGAGATCGTCATAGAGTCTTGTGTGGTTCCCACTGTGCTTTGATTTCCACCTTACCACGTCCAAGAGGGCGTGCAAAACGGTGGTTTTTGGGTACAGTCCCGAATCACATGGAGGCAATGAGCGATAGGAGGGGATTCGTCTCTCCCGGTATAGGGAGTTGATGTTGCGCTGTGTTCGATTGGCTATAACAGGAAATCCCTAGCCAGGGTTGCTGAGATTTACTGGTAAGTGTTACCAGTAGTTTCTCGAATTGTTATAGACCTCATATCGACACGACTTATCGAGCTATTGGGGTCTGACGTTTACCACCCCTAGGCGAGATATACGACATATCAGACGAACAGACCGGACTGTACGGTAAGTGTTACTGGTTGGATTCATAGGAGTGTGAGCGGGCTTGCTCGTCGATCTTCTGATCGCTCAATACCCGGGTGGCCGTTACGTTTAGCAGACCGCTTGCGGCTTGTGGGTGTTTGATATGATCATCACCTGCTGCCGGCGTATTGACGAGTCTTTAGAGTCCTACACAGAGGTTTCCTGGCTCAAGCGAAACGAAATAGGAGCGCATATGAGATATGTGCGGGACCGAGAATAATGCGTATATGTGATACCGTATTCTATTCTCGCGATGATTGTATCGAATGGTTGTATGCGATATAACCTAGTTATCGAATCGAGGATTGATTCGATAAGCCGATACATTGTATATTAGTCGGTTATATGTGATATGACCGGATCGTTAAATCAAGTGTTGATTTAATGATTTAATGCATAATTATATATTTGATATATTACTTTGCATTAACTAGTATTGGTTCACTTTAAATGGATTTTCTCACTTGAATGTACAAGTTGTATATGTGATATACTTTTTGTGCAAATGATTGTATCATGTTTGATGATACATGTTTACTTGAGTTTGTGTAAAGATTGAACCATGGTTATTTAAATGGTTAGGGTTTTGGTTTTCTTATTTATTTATTTATTTATTTATTTATTCTTTATGGAAAATAATAAGCATAGAGAAAAATGGTGGCTTTCTTTGGATGGATGTTGAAGCTTCATGAAGTTTTGACTAAGTCACCATTTTTGTCTTCATGCTTAACCCTAACCATTCACTTAACCCTAGTTAGTTCTCTACACAAAACCATGGTTAAAATTATGATAAGGATTGATTTTTCTTTTCTTTTCTAATTAATCTTATCATAATATTATCATCATCTTCTTCTTCTTCTTCAAGAAGAAAACCTAGACTTCATCAATGGTGACTTGATGAAATGAGTGAGAAATCCAATTCTAAAGTGAACCCACTTCCTATTTCTTCATCCTCTACCTCTTGCCAAGTAGTATAGGGTGTTTTCTTCACAAGTTTCTTGGCTTGGTGAAGGTGGAGCTTGATCTAGTGATGCCTCGACGTAGATCATCTTCGGCGTCGTAGTCGATGACCTAGCCCGTCCATTCTCCGATGAAGCCGACACTAGAGCCCGGGATCCGATGATCGCAGCGAGGAGACATCATCATGGAGCAATGGAGGTGGAGCACCGGATCTACAAAGGTTGTATTTCCGTTACACTTTAGTTAAGTTGTTAACTAGCTCGTTGTTTCGCCTAAATTTCTAGTAAACGATCCGTATTAGGGTTTCTCGGCACCCCTAAAATTTGAATTTGGCATGGTTGATGCCTTGTGAGACCTCATTAGAGTGCCTAGGAACCCTACAGTGGTATCAGAGACTAGCTAGAGCCTTAGGCGAAGTGTAGACGACGTTTGAAACCCGAATGAACATCGAAACCCTAAAACAAATTGCTCTCTGGACTTTTTTCAAAAACTGGGATTTTTCCAGATTAAAAATGCTTAAAAAATTCAGCAGGGAATTCTAAGAATTACGATGCAAAAATTAACCCATGATATGTTTATAGTGCGGCGGAACCGCGGCAGAAGCATGGCTTCTGCCGCGGTTCCGCCGCCAAATGAAGAGAGTTGCCTGTAGTTTTTGCACAGTAATTCCTCTTTCACAGTGCTGAGTTTTATGGGAATTTTTAATATTTATTAAAGAGTTGAATTTTCTGGGATTGTTTTGGGGATTCGATGATTCGATCGGATTATCAGATTTTGTCTATGTGGATTCCGGATAATTTTTGAATATGTTAAAAGGTTCGACCGGATATAAATACCCACTTTTTCCCCTGCCGGGAAATTTCCAATTGTTGGACTTTTCCGTAATTTAAAGACGTTCTAAGTAGTGCAAGTAACTCGATGGACCCTCTAGAAGAAAACAAACCTTAACTCGATTATGTGACCGTCTTGAACTGCCCTTTGAACCTTCGGGTTTGGGGCAGTACGGCGTGCCACATGTGAGGCGTTGGCTTGACCCTTCTACGGCTGGACCGTTGGTACTGAGGCATGAACTGGATGTTTTTAAACTTGTTTCATGTGTTGATTTGCTTTGGGAAAACTTGGGTGTTCGATTGTTCGATCGGAAAGTTTAACATTTTCTATTTATCCGGAATGGGATACAATAATTGGAATTCACAAACAGTTATGAGATAACTGAATGAATGTTATAAACATAGCAGTTTAGTCTCACTTGATCGGTTGCTACGGAATTTTGATGTGATCAAAAGTATGTCGCAATCACGTAGTGTACGCTGATACTCGCCGGGTAAACTTAATAGACAGCCTCACCCTATAGCCCCGACCAAGTGACTGTAGGAGAACCCCGTCGCCGAAAGCATCCGTTCGGGTGCTCGCGGTAGCGGTGTTCCGCCTTGGTGCACTTCGTCGACGGCATCAGGGGTGCGGCCGCCTACTAAAGTTTGCGACGAGCATTCGATCAGGATGTCGGGAATCTTGTTGAATTACCCGACTTGATATTGAAAAGAGTTTTCGATTTTGAGACTAAAATGCGGGGTTTATAATTGTTAGGCATGCGATGTCTAAAGAATTCATTTGGTCAGGCATGCGATGTCTGAGGTGGTTGCGGATTCCAACTGTTGTAGTTTTACACTTTCTTTTCTGTGACCGTAAGTGTAATATGTGATATCGCCGGTTTCGGTGCTATATGTCAACGACAATTGGGATGCGCATATTTACTTACGTTGATGACTTGTGATGTTATGTGTTGCTGGATATGTTATATTGGATCGTCGTGTTTGAATAGCCGGGGGTTTTTATGTGAGATGAGTGTTTTTCATTTTCATTCATGTAAAAAAACTTGTATGTAATATTCTTTTATTGGGGCACTTCCAGGTTCCGGAAGTTGTCACCGTCTGTATATTATTTTCTTTTCCGCACTAGGATAGACCCAAGGAGGAGAGCACAAGTAACCGGGTTCTGGAGTCCAGTGGGAGACCAACTCGAGAAGTCGAGTCCGGGTCTCCTAACTCTAGAATTGGTAGGGTTGCTTGCCGCTCTCGTAGGGGTCTAGGGGTGTGGGTTTGGCTATTCATCACGACCGTGGAATCCGTGTTTTATACTGGCTCGTATTGAAAACACGGACGTCCTAATATATCCAATATTTCATATGGTTCTTCTGCTGCGATATCTGTGATGTGATCATGCGATGTTCTGTGATAGATACAGTATATAGTATATATGATATATTATATAGACGTTACTTATGTTTTACACCCGCGCTAGCCCTGCCCCGCTCTGCCGTTAGTTACCTAACCTAACGGTGCACGAGGGGACATCGAGGCGAATGCAGATGGTATAAGTGTACGTCGTATTTATCTGTAATGTTTAGGTACTTAAATGATGGGACTTAATTAATGTGATTAATGAAGATAAAAGAAACCTAAGATGTTGTGGAATCGAATTTCAAAATAAAACAGGTAGCTACAGTTCTTGCTTTGCACAGTGGTATATATGATATATCCTGCACCTTATTCGATGAGGAAAGGACCGAGATCCCTTCACCGGGAGTGACTCCTTTAGCAATAACTGGTAGATGCTACACATTCGGTTTGTCTTTTGATTGCTTTTAAGAGTTTTTGCTTTGCACAGTGATATATATGATATATCCCGCACCTCATTCGACGAGGAAAGGACCGACGATCCCTTCACCGGGAGTGACTCCTTTAGCAAAACTAGAAAAGCCTCAAAAACACTCCATTTCAAAATTCATTCGATCCTACAACGATATCAAGTTCATTACGCAATAGGTTTTCTCAAAAAACCTGTCGTAGCCCTCCGTCATTTCAGATAAGTTGTATATAGTATTCGTGCTACATTTGTTGGCTTTCGTCAAGGTGTAGTGTGCGGTAGCTATCTGCTGCTTATCTGCTGCATATGATGCGATTGGATTAGGGTAGTCGTGCGACTTTGTTGGCTTTCGTCAAGGGTCGTGCGGGTGGGTTTAATTCAATCAAGAAATGACGGGTTGGACTTGACTAGTAGCCTATGGTTTGTTGGCTTTCGTCAAGGTCACAGGATGCTAGGGGCAAAATATTATCGGGAATTTCAAGTGTTGAAATTTGCAATGAGATTGCATACCTTCTATGAGATAGTTGGATCCCGATACCCGCTGCGAGTAAGAGTTACTCCTGGGAGAGTTTTACACATTACAGTTAGCCGATCAAGTAGGTGTCTAGAAAGGTGTTAACGAGGTTACGCCTCTGGGAAAACGAGGTTTATATTAATTAGGTTCGTGCGAAAGCACGGGGGACCTCCCTCAAAGTACCGACACTGGCCTGGCTGAAAGATTGGAGAACTTGTAGTGTGTAATTAATCCCGGCTAGTCTTTCCTTTTAGGGTTTGAAGGAAGATTTGATAAAAAGCAGTGGGAGCCATCCTGATTAGATAAAATAAAAACCAATCTATTCTTGCAAGAGCGCACGCTGAGTGTTTTCTTCTCTCTCTCTCCAGGTAGCGACCATATCACGCCTTAATCAAGATAATAATACGGAATATTGACCGAACCCGCTTGTTATACTGAGCTAGGGAAAGTTGGTCCCGCTCCAACTTATAATTGTTATAAGACAGAGCAGGAAATTGGGGATTACCAGAAATCCCGTGCCGCCCAAACGAAGAGAGTGCATGCTGATGCATCATCTTCGGGTGTGTTCATTACAAAGAACTGTTTCTCAGTATCCTCCGCATCCTGGGTATATGATACCGGATCAGGATCCCAGATATGTAATCTGTTACATAGGGCTACAAAAAGGTAGAAAAACTGAGAACGAGTGATAAGTTTCATGAGACAGAAAACGGGGCAAGTGTTGCAGCCAAGTCTGTTGGTCACTGTCACCCTGTATTACCAGAATACATTGATTCTGAACAAATGCTATTAGATATCGAACCTGATATACAAAATCATATCAGTCTCTTTATTAGTAAAGAAATGATAAAATTTTGTATTGTTGGATAATGTTTTGAACATTTCCTATATCAAAAGTTGATCGGTTCAGGCATGTTATCTAAAAGCATTAATGTTCTAAATCAAACTACAGTTCTTAGTATACGGAACACGCACAAGAAGAAGAGTTCAGAAATGAACGAATCCTTCTTGAGGCTTTGTAGACTAGGCCATATCAATGCGACCCGACTAGCTAAGTTACATTTAGATGCATATTTAAATCAGTTTGAATTTACATCTTATGAAAACTTGCCAGTCATGTCACAGAGATAAGATGACCACAGCTCTGTTTATTAGAAACAGAGAAAGAGTTAGTGAACTCTTGGGATGATACATGTTGATGTATGTAAGGTCTCCTGTCTACATAAGCCAGGATAGGTACTTTGTACTTCGTTACATTCTCTGATAATCTCTCAAGATTCAGACATATGTTCCTGTTGAAACACAAGTCCGAACCTTTTGAGATATTCACAGAATATGATTTAGAAGTAGAGAACCAAAATACGGGTATAAGTATTATGTCCTTTGATGTGATCGAGGAGGAGAATACTTGAGCACGGAAATCCTGGACTATTCTAAAGGAGAATGAGATTCTCTCTCAGCATTACTCCTCCGTATACACCATGGCATGATGGTATAACGGGGCGGAGCAATAGCACCCTATGTGATATGGTGTGCTCTATGATGAGTACTACTGAGTTTCCTTTTTCCTTTTGGGAGTTATGCGCTTGAGAAGCTGCATACCTATTGAATAGGGTTCGAATCAAATCAGTTGCCTACCACTTCATATTTGATATGATAAGGGAAGAGCCCATCTCTTAAGTTAGTTAAGATTTGGGGTTGTCCGGCCTATGTCTAAAAGCAAAATTCGGACAAGCTCGAGGCAAGGTCTGTTATGTAGAACTGGAAATGTTCCATCTATACAAACTACAGCTGATGATTTGGTAGAACCGAAGGATTCAATAGTAACCAACGAACCTCAGCCTCTCCGCCGATCTAGTAGGGTTCCTCACCCACCTGAGAGATACTTCGTTTTCTCTGTGACAGTGGGAGCGAGGATTGCATCATGAGATGATGACCCAACTAGTTTCGAGCTGGCCATCAGGAGTGAGACTCTGTAAGAATGGCTGGATGCTTAGCGATCTGAGATGGAATCCATGTACACCAACAAAGTATGGACTTTGGTTGCTAAATCTGAAGGGTTAAATCCCCATCAGGAGCAAGTATATCTTGAGAAGATTACTTGGTGTAGATGGAAAAGTTGAGACTTTCAAAGCTAGACTTGTTAAAGGTTTTCGTCATCGACCAGGCGTGGAAAATGATGAAACCTTTTTCCAGTGGCTATGCTTAAGTCCATCCAGATCCTACTTGCCACGGCTACATACCATGACTACGATATCTGGCGGTTGGGTGTCATGACTGCTTTTCTAAATGATGTTTTAGAAGAGAGAGTCTATAAGTACACAGTCAGAGGGCTTCGTAAAAAGTGGGAGCAGCGGAAACGTGTACAAGATGCTTTATAGGATAAAGCAGGCATCGCGGAGTTGGAACGTCTGTTTTGATGAAGTAGTCAAAGAGTTTGACATCATCAAAATGGTAGATGAACCTTGTATAAATAAAAAGGTAGTAGGGAGTATGGTGACGATCCTCGTAG
The DNA here is from genome assembly GCA_030015575.1 of Agapanthus africanus. Classification (NCBI taxonomy): domain Eukaryota; kingdom Viridiplantae; phylum Streptophyta; class Magnoliopsida; order Asparagales; family Amaryllidaceae; genus Agapanthus; species Agapanthus africanus. Next base: position 271,063,900 of record CM057337.1, read on the forward strand.
AGTACGTGGATGACATACTTTTGATAGGGAAGGAGTTTCCTATGCTACGCTCGATCAATCTCCGTTCATCACAATGATTCTCCACATAGGATCAAAGTGATACCTACTAAATCCTGGGTTTTGGATCTATGAGATAGATCTAAATGGATGTTAGGATTCTCACTAGTTGAAGTGAGATGGTATCAAATGATCCTGGGGAGAATCACTGGAAGTGTTCCAGGGTGATAAAGACGACTGAATGTCAGTCACAGGCATTGTCTTTACCCTCAGTAAAGGGACGGTATGTTGGAAGAGTTCCAAGCTAGATACCGTGGCATACTAGACGATAAAGGCTCGATACATCGCTACTTAAGATGCTACCAAAGAGGCAGTCTGGATGTATAATTGTTCATGAGATGAACTTAGTTCCTCCCATTGTGTGACAATGGAGTTATGGCTTTTGCCAAGGAACGTCCGTCCCATCAGTGATCCAGACATATTCTAAGGCAGTATCACCTGATCATGGAGATGGTTGATCTCCAGGGTGATCAAGGTTAGGAGAGTAGACTCAAAGGACAACACGGCGGATCCACTCACAAAGGCCTTTTCCCAAAGAGAGACTTTTATGGGATTGTTGAGTATGAGATACTACAACCACTGTTATCAGATGGCCCTAGTGCAAGTGGGAGATTGTTAGTTATATGTATGCCCTAGAGGCCATTACTATACATAGGATGTATATTGTAGTGGATGCTTGGACATATATAGGGAGGACTTTCTTGCTCGACATGATAGTATGCTATCTGGTTACTCTTTACCTTAACGTGTATACTGATTGTCTCTCTGTTACATGTTGGTAAAGCCCTTAGGATGTGTACTTGACTACCTGGACTATGATGCGGATCATACTAGTGGGGACATGGTAGTCCATAAGTACATCCTTCAAGGTCCCTAGTCGTGGGTATATCGAGACAGGGCATCGATATACCAGAGTAGACTAGCGTATACCTTCTCGAGCCATGAAGATGGGCGATGGATGATCCCATATCCATTGGTGTTTGACATCGGAGATGATATACGGGTGCTCAGTGGAGACTGGGTATACTAGATAGACTCGCCGAGAACTCCCAGATGGTATTATACCTCACGTCAGATGGCAGTTCTCTGGTGACACTGGTACAGAGTAGTCTGTTGACCCGAGATCGTCATAGAGTCTTGTGTGGTTCCCACTGTGCTTTGATTTCTACCTTACCACGTCCAAGAGGGCGTGCAAAACGGTGGTTTTTGGGTACAGTCCCGAATCACATGGAGGCAATAAGCGATAGGAGGGGATTCGTCTCTCCCGGTATAGGGAGTTGATGTTGCGCTGTGTTCGATTGGCTATAACAGGAAATCCCTGGCCAGGGTTGCTGAGATTTACTGGTAAGTGTTACCAGTAGTTTCTCGAATTGTTCTAGATCTCATATCGACACGACTTATCGAGCTATTGGGGTCTGACGTTTACCACCCCTAGGCGAGATATGTGACAAATCAGACGAACAGACCGGACTGTACGGTAAGTGTTACTGGTTGGATTCACAGGAGTGTGAGCGGGCTTGCTCGTCGATCTTCTGATCGCTCAATACCCGAGTGGCCGTTACGTTTAGCAGACCGCTTGCGGCTTGTGGGTGTTTGATATGATCATCACCTGCTGCCGGCGTATTGACGAGTCTTTAGAGTCCTACACAGAGGTTTCCTGGCTCAAGAGAAACGAAATAGGAGCGCATATGAGATATGTGCGGGATCGAGAATAATGCGTGTATGTGATACCGTATTCTATTCTCGCGATGATTGTATCGAATGGTTGTATGCGATATAACCTAGTTATCGAATCGAGGATTGATTCGATAAGCCGATACATTGTATATTAGTCGGTTATATGTGATATGACCGGATCGTTAAATCAAGTGTTGATTTAATGATTTAATGCATAATTATATATTTGATATATTACTTTGCATTAACTAGTATTGGTTCACTTTAAATGGATTTTCTCACTTGAATGTACAAGTTGTATATGTGATATACTTTTTGTGCAAATGATTGTATCATGTTTGATGATACATGTTTACTTGAGTTTGTGTAAAGATTGAACCATGGTTATTTAAATGGTTAGGGTTTTGGTTTTCTTATTTATTTATTTATTTATTCTTTATGGAAAATAATAAGCATAGAGAAAAATGGTGGCTTTCTTTGGATGGATGTTGAAGCTTCATGAAGCTTTGACTAAGTCACCATTTTTGTCTTCATGCTTAACCCTGACCATTCACTTAACCCTAGTTAGTTCTCTACACAAAACCATGGTTAAAATTATGATAAGGATTGATTTTTCTTTTCTTTTCTAATTAATCTTATCAAAATATTATCATCATCTTCTTCTTCTTCTTCAAGAAGAAAACCTAGACTTCATCAATGGTGACTTGATGAAATGAGTGAGAAATCCAATTCTAAAGTGAACTCATTTCCTATTTCTTCATCCTCTACCTCTTGCCAAGTAGTATAGGGTGTTTTCTTCACAAGTTTCTTTGCTTGGTGAAGGTGGAGCTTGATCTAGTGATGCCTCGACGTAGATCATCTTCGGCGTCGTAGTCGATGACCTAGCCCGTCCATTCTCTGATGAAGCCGACACTAGAGCCCGGGATCCGATGATCGCAGCGAGGAGACATCATCACGGAGCAATGGAGGTGGAGCACCGGATCTACTAAGGTTGTATTTCCGTTACACTTTAGTTAAGTTGTTAACTAGCTCGTTGTTTCGCCTAAATTTCTAGTAAACGATCCGTATTAGGGTTTCTCGGCACCCCTAAAATTTTAATTTGGCATGGTTGATGCCTTGTGAGACCTCATTAGAGTGCCTAGGAACCCTACAGTCCATACCTTGTTGGTGTACATGGACTCCATTTCGGTCCGCATTGCATCCAGCCATTTTACCGAGTCAACGCTCTGAACGGCCTGCTGGAAGCTAGTAGGCTCATCATAATCTATGATGCAATCCTCTCTATCCCCGTCTATGAGAAAACCGCAGTATCTCTCGGGCGGATAAGACTGCCTACTACTCCTGCGGAGCGGCGTAGGAATGTCTTTTTCTTTTGAACCCTCTGGTTCCACTAAGCTTTCAGTAATAGTTCGTGGTTCTGGAATTTCTTCCAGTTCTACTGTGCTCCCACTTATCTGGTTTTCCAAAAACTCAGTTTCCAAGAAGTAGGCATGACGAGAAACAAAAACCTTTTGTTCCTCTTCACAGTAGAAGAAATATCCCTTGGAGTTCTTTGGATATCCCACGAACTTGCACTGTACTGAGCGTGCCTCGAGCTTGTCCGCATGCTGCTTTTTAACAAAAGCTGGACTTCCCTATGTCTTAATGTGATTAAGATAGGGTCTCTTCCCACACCACATCTCATATGGTGTAGTAGGCACAGTCTTAGTGGGAACTCGGTTCAAAAGGTATGCGGCTGATTCTAGCGCATACCCCCAGAATGATCGCGGCAACTCAGCGTTACTTATCATGGACCGTACCATATCCAATAGGGTTCGGTTCCGTCTCTCCGATACACCGTTATGTTGCGGAGTGTATGGAGGAGTAAGCTGAGAGAGAATTCCGTTCTCTTTTAAATAGTCCAGGAACTCGGCACTCAAGTATTCACCACCTCGATCCGATCTTAGAATCTTGATACTTTTGCCGGTTTGTTTTTTTACTTCATTCTTATATTCCTGGAACTTTCCAAAGGCTTCGGACTTATGTTTCATTAAGAAGACATAACCGTACCTTGAAAAGTCATCCGTAAAAGTAATGAAGTAAGAATAACCGCTTCGCGCATGTGTAGACATTGGACCGCACACGTCGCTGTGTACAAGTCCCAAGAGCTCGCTCGCTCTTATTCCGTGTCCAGTGAACGGAGTCTTTGTCATCTTTCCTTTGAGACAGGATTGACAAGTGGCATACGATTGATATTCGAACGCATTCAAATATCCTTCTGTATGTAACTTTGTCAACCTTCTCTCATTGATGTGACCCAGTCTACAATGCCACAAGAAAGTCTGATTTATTTCCGGAGACTTTCTTTTGTGTGTATTCTGGACATTGAAAATCTGTGGTTGGTTTAATACGTATATACCATTGCTCAATGTACCTGACCCAATCAAAACTTGATTAAGGTGAATGTTTACAACATTACTTACAAACGCAAATTCATAACCTTCTTTAGAAACTAAAGATACAGAAATGATATTACAAGTTGCGTCGGGTACAAAAAAACAATTACGCAAAACCAAAACATGTCCATCTGACATTCCCAGGTGATAGTCCCCCACGGCCTTAGCATCCATGCTAGCTCCGTTTGCAACTCTGAGGGTCATGTCACCTGCCTTCAAAACCCTACGGTTTCTCAACGCCTGCAAAGAATTACAGATATGAGATCCTGATCCGGTATCTAATACCCAGGAAGTAGAGTTTATTGAAAGACAGTTTTCAATAACATACACACCTGAAGCTGAAGCCGCAACCTGCTTCAATTCCTGTGTCCTGGCTTTCCAAGCCCTGCAATCATTCTTCCAGTGTCCTTTCTTATGACAATAGAAGCATTCTTCCTTATCCACAAGCTTTCCCATTTTCTTTGTTGCTTTTGCCTTTCCCTTCGTATCCACTTTACTAACACCGCCCCTTGGTTTGGCGGGGGCTTTCTTCTTCTTTCCCTTGGCTTTCGCCTTGGACCTAGAAGAAGAAGATCCTCCTACAAACAAAGTGGATGTTTCCCTACCTTTCTGTAGGGTGCCCTCTGCGCTCCTCAACATGTTGAGGAGTTCTGAAAGTTCAACTTCCTTTTCTTGTAAGTTGAAGTTCAGTATGAACTGGGCGTAAGTGGAAGGAAGGGACTGGAGAATCAAGTCCGTATAGAGCTCATTCTCCAACGTGGTCCCAAGGTCCACGAGCTCCTCAATGTAGCCAATCATCTTAAGCACGTGTTCCGCTACCGATGATCCGACGGCCAATCTTGCCGAAAATAACTTCTTCGACACTTCGTATCTTGCGATACGAGATTGCTCTCCATACAGTTCTTTTGTATGAAGAAATATGGATTCCAGGTCCATATTCTCGTGCCTCCTCTGATGTTCATTGTCCATAGAGGCAAGCACGAGGCACTTAGCCTTCGCGCAGTCTAGTTCCCAGGTCTTACGGATTTCCTCATCCGCGACGCTGGTTTTGGGACCTGGGACAGGGGGAGCTTTGGTGGTAAGAAGATACCCCAGCTTGTCGTAAGTGATTGCCATCTTGACATTCCTGAGCCAATCTTTGTAGTTTGGCCCTATCAGTATGTTTTTATCTAGGAGTAACTTAAGTCCAGTCAAGTCGATTGGTCGCTGCAATTAGGAGAGAGAAGAAACACTCAGCATGATGCTCTTGCAAGTTTAGAATGGTTTTTAGTTTGTCTAAACAGGATGGCTCCCACTGTTTCTCGAATCCCTCCTCAAACCAAAAAGGAAGAATTAGTCGGGATCAATCTCACCGTACAATACTTGCTTAACCGTTCAGCCAGGCCAGTGTCGGTACTTCGAGGGAGGTTTTCCAACGCTTTCGCGAAGTTTCTTAATTAAATAACCTCTTTTCCCTGGGGGCGTAGCTCCGCTAACACCTTTCTAGACACCTACTAGGTTTATAGCATTGATCGTTAAGTGAGAAATTTCCCGAGGAGTAGCATATACTCACAGTAGGATCGGGATCCAAATATCATCACGCGACGAAACTGAAGGAATCCTACCAGAATCATCACACTCCAAATGGTATGCAACACTAGCAAGTTTCAGTTCTTTTGAAACTCCCGATGTGGATTTTTGCCCCATGCTCTTATGACCTTGACTTTGGCCAACAAATCATAAGTCACATGTCAAGTTCTACCCGTCGTTCTCCAGGTTAATTTGAATCCACCCGCACCTACCCTTGACTTTGGCCAACAAGGCAGTACGACTGTTCCAAACTAACGCATCTATCTATGCTGCACATGAATACCCAATAGCTACCAATCACTATGCCTTGACTTTGGCCAACAAACATAGCTTGAATACTATTGACCATCCATGTGAAACGACGGAGGGCTACGAATGGTTTTGGCTAAACCGTGAACGTAGTGAACTTGATATAATCGATGGAACGAGATAGCTTTTAAAAAGAGTGGCTCAAGCTCCGCATTTAAAAGTTAGTTTTGAAAAGAACCGAGTGGTTTTTCGAAAGTGTTCCAACGACTTTTACTTGGTTTATTTTTTTTGCATTAGTTCTTTTAATGCGTGATATTCTTGCATTAGTTCTTTTAATGCGTCCCATCATTTAATCCTACCATTGCAGAAAACAACCAAAATATGACGTACGCTTATGCCATTCGCATTCGCCACGGGGCCCCGTCATTACCCGTTAGGTTACTTAACTAACGACAGAGCGGGGGCTGGGCTAGCGCGGCTGTAAAACATAAGCAACGGCTAAATAATATCATATATAGATATACTGCAACGATAGCCATTTCAGATCACAGATGAACACATTGGATATACTAGGAATCCGCAATTCGTACGAGCCTGTAACGAAAAGCAGATTACACGGTCGCGGTGAATAGCCAATACCCCACCCAAGACCCCTACGGGTGCGGCAAACTACCCGCCAAGTACCCGAAGCGAAGCAACCTCCCTCAACTCCGTGAGTAGGCCACTCGGCACTTCGGCATACCCGGTAGTTTGTGCACCCCTTCCATGGGTCTATCCTAGGAGCAAAAACAGTAAAAAGAAATTATACAATGACGGCTACAACCCCGACCCGGTTGTGCGGCCATACAAATAATTATTACATCAATTTACAAATTTACATGAATTGAAAGAAAAGAAAACTCTCGTCTCACAACCCCCGGCTATTCACCCGCGACAATCCAATGAATTCATATACACATTCCAATAACATTACAGATCATAAATTTGTATAACCCCTACTAATCGATATATAGCGATTAGCAGACGTTCAATACAAATATCACATCACAGAAAAACCCGTCAGCTTAAGTCTTTTAGAAGTTCAATCAAAAATACGGATTTTCAGGCCCCAAACACAAAATTTTCGTTCTGGAAAATCTGGGCAGAAAATACATATTCCAAAAATCCCAAAATACCCCTATGAACAAACAGCAAAAATAAAATCCCACGACCGAGTCAACTCGGCCGCGGTTCCGCGGCGGGAGCAAGCTCCCGCCGCGGAAACGCGGTGCGTTGATCGATTCAGTGGGTCGAATTTTTGCAGTTTCTTCTAAAAACCCTGAGTCGATTTTTGGTATATCTCAAATAATTTTTGCAGCACTTTGAAAATCGACAGAAAGTTTGAAATCCGGGTGTATTTCGCGACTTTTTCTTCGATCGAATTTCTAGTTACTATGCTAACATGTTAGGTAGTGTTTAACTAGGCTCTGATACCACTGTAAGTCCATGCTACCTCTCCCGGTACTTTCGAGCATGCGGAATTTGGTGAAAAACAATTTTCAAGAGGCGGTAACATGGACTCAAAAACCGGATCTTTGTTAAACTACTAACTAACAACCTAACAAGAGTTTACCTACTCGGTTAGGGGGCTATACCTTTCTTGAACTCCTTCGTCTTTGACTCCTTCCGGTGTACGGATCGGCCTCACCTCGTCGTCTCCTTGCACCGAAGATGGATCCACCCGAAAGCTTCTACCTTTGGCTTCTTCTTCGAACTTTGAAGAAACTAGATCACTTGGCTTGCTAGGCCTTGTGAACTAGAATGAGTAGAGGAATGTTTTGGTGTCTTTTTATCTCTAAGGCAATGAGTCTCAACACATGAGAATTGTTTACCTTGAGGTTGAGAGAGCAAGAGGAAGTGGGAGAGCTTGAGAATGAGAGAGCTCAAGAGAGAGAAAGCAAAAATGATAGAATGAACCATACTCATCTCATTCTCACCCCTCATAATCCAAAAGCCATCATCACAAAAATAGTAATCAAGTATTGTGTAAAATGGTTTAAGTCAAAATGGCTATATCATTTCATGCACTCATTTTGCATAAATAAACAAGCAAGCAAAAGTCTTTGCCATGGAATGAAAGCCATTGTCATGATGATGGTCAACTAGTCCAACCTAGTGAACCGGTCAACAAAGTCAACAAGTCAACAAAGTCAACCCCTCAACAACCATGTCACTACAATACTTAATTAATATTAATGTTAATCATATATCTTATTCTCATTAGGGTTAAGCAAAAGTCAATGGTCAACAGTCAACAGTCAACAACCCCAATGAGAATACTCTGCCTCTGTCTCTCTGTCAACTGTGCATACACACCCGCATCCGCGTTCCGAGGAACACGAATACAAACAAGATAAAATCAATCCCAAAACGTACACTAGGATCCGGCTTAAACCAAAGCCTGCTAGTGTTAACTGTCCGGACACTGTACGTGCACAAGTGCACGGATGTGACCGGACCCTGTCGCAAAACCATGCGACCTGTCGCAAAACCATGCGACCTCTACTCTTTTGCCTAAAGGCGAATAGCTTTCTGTGTGGGACTCTAAAGACTCGACACTACGCTGGCAGTGGGTTTAACCACAGACCGCAAGCGGCACTAGCTGTGCGTAACGGACCCCAGATAGATGCCGACAAGAAGATTGACGAGGTGAAACCCATCTGAACTCCTACTGAGTCTGACTGTGACAATCTCCGTACAGTCCGGTCTGTTCGTCTGATACATCGCATGGCGGGCCTAGGGGGGCGGTAAACGTCAGTCCCCCAATAGCGGTACAAGTCGTGTCGGAGTGAAGCCCAATACACCCTGAGATAACACTGGAAGCCTACCAGTATATCTCGCTTGCCCTGGCCAGGGACTACTCGTGTAATGGCTCTCCTAGACACAGCGCGATGTCAACCCCCAATACCGGGAGAGACGAATCCCGTCTAACCATCACTGCCTCCAAGTGCTTCGGGACTGCACCCAACTACTACCTGTTTGCACGACTCCTTTGAGCCGTGGTAGGGTAGTAATCAAAGTACAGTGGGAACACACTCGAGGCGAAGTGACAGTGTCAAGTCAGCGGACTAAGCTGTACTCATATCACCTGGGAACTGATAACTGACGATAGGTATAATACCAACCGGTCAGTTCCCGACGAGCCCTGTCCAGTGTACTCGTAACCCAACGAGCACCCGCATACTATCTTCAGTACGACGTACTGACGGCTGTGGGACAGACCGTCTCCCACACTGGGATGAGAAGCGCATGCGCTAGTCTACTCCGGAGTATCGATGCCCTGTCTCGATAGTCCTGCGACTAGGGACCTGCATAAGGATGTGCTTATAGATTACCCAGCCCCACTAGTGTGACTGCCATCACAACGCTGGTAATCAAGCAAAGATCCTAAGGGCTCCACTAATGCGTATAGGTGATATAATAAAACAAACACATGTACACATTGAAGTAGAAACAAACCAAGTAGCATACTACTATTTTGAGCAACATTGTATATACAAGGTGAATATCCCAAGCTTCCATTAAGTAATATACAAACTAGTATGATACCGTAATGGCCTCTAGGGCATATACACTAACAACTAGTAGGGCCAGGGTAGTCGACAAGTACATCCTATAACTGTTCCTAGTCGAGGGTGTATCGAGATAGGGCATCGATACACCAGAGTAGACTAGCGTACACGCATCTTGACCCATATGATGGGCGATGGATGATCCCATATCCATCGGTGTTTGACATCAAAGATGGTGTATGGGTGCTCAGTGGAGACTGGGTACACTGGACGGACTCGCCGAGAACTCCCAGATGGTATTATACCTCACGTCAGATGGCAGTTCTCTGGTGACATTGGTACAGGTTAGTCTGTAGACCCGAGATCGTCATAGAGTCTTGTGTGATTCCCACTGTGCTTTGATTTCCACTTTGCCACGTCCAAGAGGGCGTGTAAAACGGTGGCTTTTGGGTACAGTCCCGAATCACATGGAGGCAATGAGCGATAGGAGGGGATTCGTCTCTCCTGGTATAGAGAGTTGATGTTGTGCTGTGTTCGATTGGCTATAACTGGAAGTCCCGGGCCAAGGTGGATATTGAGTACTACTGGTAAGTGTTATCAGTAGGTTCTCGACCTGTTATGAGCCTCACATCGACACGATTTATCAGTTACTGGGGTCTGACGTATACCACCCCTAGACTAGATATGCGACATATTAGATGAAGAGACCGGACTGTACGGGAGTGTTACTGATTGGATTCACAGGAGAATGTACAGGCTTGCTTGTTGATCTTCTGATCGCTCAATACCTGGGTTGCTGTTACGTTTAGCTGACCGCTTGCAGCTTGTGGGTGTTTGATATGATCATCACCTGCTACCGGCGTATTGATGATTCTTTAGAGTTCTACACAGAGGTTTCTTGACTCAGGTAAGATGGAGTAGGAGCACATATGTGATATGTACAGGACCGAGGATAATACGATATGAGATACTGTATTATATTCTCGCGATATTTTGATATGAGCCGGATCATCGGATCAAGTGTTGATTCGATGAATCGGTACATAATATATTAGTCGGTTATATTCGATATACCCGGATTGTCGGGTCAAGTGTTGATTCGATACTTTAATGTATAATAATATATATGATATATTGCATTACATTATCTAATATTGGCTCGCTTTATTATTTCATTTTCTCACCGGATAATACATTGATATATATGCGATATATGTTAATTTTATTATTTTCTTTTGTTATAAAAATATATTATATATGTGATATATAATATTGTAACATATTATAATTACTAATGCAACATGATTAGTGGAGATTAAACATGGTTAGGGTTTGATTTGGGTTAGCTCTTTCATGATGCTTCTAGAAGGTTTTACTTTGTTTCTAGCAAAGATATTATGGTTGATATTTTGCTAGATATTTCTTTGACCCAAATCACACCCTTAACCCTAGTTAAGTCTTTACATTGGTTAGCCTTGTCATCTTTGACCATGGTTGCATTTGTAATCATATATCATTTTCATTATTCATCACAAAAGGATATTTCATTCTTCTTCTTCTTCCTTGAGCTCACAAAAAGCTTTTTAGGTTTTATTTTGTGATGATTTAGTGTGAGAATTTGATAATAAAAGAGAGCATAATTCCTACTTCATCATCCTCATCTAATCTAGCCAATTAGATTAGGGTGTTCACCTCATTAGTGAGTGAGAGCTTGAGTTAAAGAAACTTCAAGGTAGATCATCTTTGAAGAGGAAGACTACAAGCAAGCATGGATCGTTCGGGTTGTGGAGCCTCTCTTGAGTCTGGGAGATTATGGATCGCGGCGAAGGGACTATTACTCGGAGCTTACGAAGTGAAGGAGCGGATTACAAAGGTTGTAATCCCTCACACTTAGTTGTAAAGATTTTTACTTGCATGTTTAACCCTAATAATCTAGCAAAGATCCTCTCTTTGGGTTTTTCGGCACGTCTAAATTTGAAATCAGGCATGGTTGATGCTTTATAGACCCTTATAAGAGTGCCTAGGAACCGTACAGTGTTATCAGAGCCTAGCTAGAGCATTAGGCGACGTGTATACGAAGTTAAAACTCCGATCGAACTCCGAAACATCGAACTAGACCCCCTCTTTGGAAATTTTCTAAAATGTTGGGTTTTTCTGCAATAAAAATACTCAAAAAATCAGCAGGGGATTCTAAGGATAACCATGAAATACGAGCCCCCAAATCTCTCAATGAGCCGCGGAACCGTGGCAAGAACATGCTTGTCGTGGCGGTTCCGCGTCCATAAGTAGGAATTGGGGACACGTATTTGAAGGGAATATCCGTAGGTATTTCTGCATATTTCTGGGTATTTTTAATCTTGCTCAAGTGCTGAGTTCTCTGGGGATATTTTGTAATCATTGATTCGATCGGAAAGTTTAATTTCGTTTTGTTTTCCGGATATTTTAGAAACTGTTAAAATGTTCGAACGGATATCATTAACTCACTTTTTCCGGGAACGAAAAAATTTCAAGTGTTGGAATTTTTCCGGGTCTAAAACTTACCGAAAAACATGCAAGCATATCTGTGGACCCTCTAGAAGAACACAAACCTTAACTCGATTATGTGACCGTCTGAACTGCCTCTAAACCTTAAGGTTTGGGGCAGTACGGTATTGCCACATGTGAGGCGTTGGTTTGACCCTTCTACGGCTGGACCATTGGCACTGTGGCATGTGATGGATACTTTTTGAACTCTGCTCAAGTGTTGAGCTATTTGGGAAATCTTGGGTGTTTGTTTATTCGATCAGAAAGTTTAATATTGTCTATTTATCTGGTATGTGATACAATATGTGTAATTCATATAGTTAGGCATGAAATGCGAAGTATGTGATATTTCGGATTTATGATGTCTAAAGAGATTGTTGATTCCAAATGTTGTAGTTTTACACTTTCTTTTTTGTGACCGTAAGCGTAGTATGTAGGGTATCGCCGGCTTTGTTGCTATACATCAACGATAATCGGGATACGCATACTTGCTTACGTTGATGATGTGAGATATTATGTGTTGCTGTGATATGTTATATTGGACCGTCATGTTCTGAATAGCCGGGGGTTTATGTGAGATGAGGGTTTTTATTTTCATTCATGTAAAATTCATTTGTATGCAATATTCTTTTATTGGGGCACTTCCGGGATGAGGTTGATGTTACCATTGTATATTATTTACTTTTCCGCATTAGGTAGACCTAAGGAGGGGAGCACAAGTAACCGGGTTCTAGGGTCCAGTGGGAGGCCATCTTGAGGAGTCGAGACCGGGTCTCCTAACCCTAGAATTGGCAGTGTTGCTTGCTACTCTCGTAGAGGTCTAGGGATGTGGGTTTGGCTATTCATCGCGACCGTGGAATCCGTGTTTTATACAGGCTCAATATAAAACACGGACGTCCTAATATATGAAATATTTCATATGTTATCTTCTGCTGCAATGTTCTGTGATGAGATCATATTACTGCCTGAGACGACTGCTTATACTATTTATATGATATATAAATATTACAGCTTTCGTTTCTTCTATGATGCTTAGGAAGCATAATTGATGGGATTTTTATTAATGAGATTAATAAAACAAATGAAACCTAAAAGATGTTGTAGAATCAAAACTTTATAAAAAGGGTAGCTACAGTCTTGCTTTGCATAGCGGTATATTTGATATACCCTGCACCTTATTCGATGAGGAAAGAGTCGAGATCCCTTCACCGGGAGTGACCTCTTTAGCAAAACTGGCAGATGCTACAAACTCACGATTTAGGTTTTGACAGCTTATATAAGTTTTGCTTTGCACATCGGTATATATGATATACCCTGCACCTTATTCGATAGGGAAAGAGCCGAGATCCCTTCACCGGGAGTGACCTGTTTAGCGAAACTAGAAAAGCCTAAAAAAACACTCCTTTTCAAAATCACTCGTTTCTACAACGATATCAAGTTCATTACGCTTATGGTTTTCTGAAAAACCTGCATAGCCCTCCGTCATTTCAGATAAAGACTATCTAGTATACGTACTATGTTTGTTGGCCCGCGTCAAGGCGTAGTGTGCGGTAACTAACTAGTACTTATCTGTAACATGAGATGTGATTGGATTAGGGTAGTCGTACGACTTTGTTGGCCTGCGTCAAGGGTCGTACGGGTGGGTTTAATTCAATCAAGAAATGTACGGGTTGAACTTGACTAGCGGACTATGGTTTGTTGGTCTGCATCAAGGTCATAGGACGCTAAGGGTAAAAGCTTTATCGGGAATTTCAAATGTTGAAATTTGCAATGAGATTGCATACCTCCTATGAGATAGTTTGATCCCGATACCCACTGCGAGTAAGAGTTACTCCTGGGAAAATTTTACACAGGACAATTAGCCGATCAAGTAGGTGTCTAGAAAAGTGTTAACGGGGTTATGCCTCTGGGAAAATGAGGTTTATTTTAATTAGGTCCATGCGAAAGCACGGGGAACCTCCCTCAAGTACCAACACTGATCTGGCTGAAAGATTGACGAAATTGTAGGGTGTAATTAATCCCGGTTAATCTTACCTTTTAGGATTTGAAAGAAGATTTGATAAAAACAGTGGGAGACATACTGATTAGATCAGATAATAACCAATCTAATCTTGCAAGAGCATACGCTAAAGTGTTTCCTTCTCTCTCTCTCTAGGTAGCGACCATGTCAGGACTTAATCAAGATAATAATATGGATGTATTGACTGAACCCGCTTATAATACTGAGCAGGGGATCGTTGGTCCCGCTCTTTCTTATAAGAGTTATAAGATTGAGCAGGAAACAGGAGAATATCTGGATTCTCATGCCGCCCAAACGAAGAACAAGCATGCTGATGCATCTTCTTCGGGTGTGTTAGTTATTGAGAACTGTTTCTCAGTTCACCCTACGTCCTGGGTATTAGATACCGGATCGGGATCCCACATATATAAATTGCTACGTGGGCTATGTAAAGGTAGAGAACTGGGAAAGGGTGATCATTCCGTACAAGTAGGGAATGGTGCAAGTATTGCAGCCAAAGCAGTTGGCGAATATCACCTTGTATTACCAAGTAATAATACATTGATTCTGAACGAGTGCTATTATATAACGAACATGATGTGCAACATTATATCAGTTTCTTTATTAAGTAAAGAAGGATATAATTTTGTAGTATAGGATAATGTTATGAACATATTCCTAGATCAAAAGTTGATTGGATCAGGCTCGTTACATAATGGCATATACGTTCTCAATCAAAATACAGTCCATAATATACAAAACACACACAAGAGGAAGAGTTCAGAAATGAACGAATCCTTCTTGTGGCATTGTAGACTTGGTCATATCAATGCGACACGGCTAGCTAAGTTACATAAGGATGGATGTTTGAATCCGTTCAAATTATCATCTTATGATACTTGCCATTCATGTCTCAAAGGAAAAATGACCAAAACTCCGTTTAGTGGACACGGAGAAAGAGTTACGGAACTCTTAGGACTGGTACATAGTGATGTATGCGGTCCCATGTCTACACATGCCAGGAACGGTTCTTCCTACTTCATTACATTCACTGATGATCTCTCAAGATTCGGACATGTGTTCCTGATGAAACACAAGTCTGAAGCTTTTAAGAAATTCAGAGAATATAAGCACGAAGTAGAGAACCAAACGGGCAAAAGTATTAAGATCCTTCGATCTGATCGAGGAGGAGAATACTTGAGCAATGAGTTCCTAGATTATCTAAAAGCAAATAGGATTTTCTCTCAGCTTACTCCTCCTTATACACCACAGCACAACGGTGTATCGGAGCGGAGGAATCGTACTCTCTTAGATATGGTACGCTCTATGATAAGTACAGCTGAGTTACCTATTTCTTTCTGGGGATATGCACTGGAGACAGCTACAGACCTATTGAATATGGTTCCCACCGAATCTGTGCTAACCACTCCATATGAGATATGGAAAGGAAAGAGACCATATCTTAATTATGTTAGGATATGGGGTTGTCCGGCATATGTGAAAACACAAAATCCGGACATGCTCGGGGCAAGGTATATTCTGTGTAAGTTTATTGGATATCCCAAACATTCGTGAGGGTATATCTTCCACCACATCGAGGAACAAAAGGTGTTTGTTTCTCGGCACGCCACCTTTTTAGAAAAGGAATTTCTTGCAAAAGAGATTAGTGGCTCTGAGGTAGAACTGGAAGAAGTTCCAGCAGAACAAACTACGACAGATGATTTGATGGAACCAGAGGATTCAGTAGTACCCGACGAACCCCAGCCTATCCGCCGATCTAGCAAGGTTTCTCATCCACCTGAGAGATACTACTGTTTTCTTATTGATGGTGGGAGCGAGGATTGCATCATGGAAGATGATGACCCGACTAGTTTCGAGCAGGCCATCATGAGTGGTGATTCTGTGAAATGGCTGGATGCAATGCGATCTGAGATGGAATCCATGTACACCAACAAAGTATGGACTTTGGAAGTTGCTCCTGAAGGGGTAAAACCCATTGGGAGCAAGTGGATCTTTAAAAAGAAAATTGGTGTAGATGGAAAAGTTGAGACTTTCAAAGCTAGACTTGTTGCAAAGGGTTTTCGTCAACGAGCAGGTGTGGATTATGACGAAACCTTTTTCCCAGTGGCTATGCTTAAGTCCATACGGATCTTACTTGCCATTGCTGCATACCATGATTACGAAATCTGGCAGATGGATGTTAAGACCGCCTTTCTAAATGGTGATTTAGAAGAGTGCGTGTACATGACTTAGCCAGAGGGCTTCGTAGATAGTGGGAGCAGCGGAAAGGTATGCAAGCTGCTTAAATCCATCTACGGGTTAAAGCAAGAATCACGGAGTTGGAACATCTGCTTTGATGTTGTAGTCAAAGAGTATGACTTCATCAAAAACGTAGATGAACCTTGTATTTATAAGAAGATTGCAGAGAGTAAGGCTGTCTTCCTCGTATTGTACGTCGATGATATACTATTGATAGGAAATGATGTTCCTATGCTGCAATCGGTCAAGCTCTTCTTATCACAAAGATTCTCAATGAAAGATCTAGGTGATGCCTCCTGCATACTGGGAATTATGATCTATAGAGATAGATCTAAAAGGATACTGGGATTGTCCCAATCCAGGTACATTAACACCATACTAAAGAGGTTTAGTATGGAAGAATCCAAGCGTGGGAACCTATCCACGATCTCTGGACTCACTCTCTCTAAAGAGATGTCTCCCAAGACAGATTTGGAGAGAGATCACATGCAAGGGATACCCTATGCTTCGGCAGTAGGCTCTATCATGTATGCGATGCTATGTACCAGACCCGATGTAGCATACTCACTAAGTGTAGTGAGTAAGTATCAAGCAAATCCAGGAGAGAGTCACTGGATAGCTGTGAAGAACATTCTCAAGTACTTGAGAAGAACTAAAGAGATGTTCTTGGTGTATGGTAACGGAGAACTCCAGGTGGAGTCCTTTACCGATTCAAACTTCCAATGTGATAAGGACGACTCTAAGTCGCACTCGGGATTTGTCTTTACCCTCAATGGAGGGGCGGTGTGTTGGAAGAGTTCTAAACAGGATACCGTTGCAGACTCGACGATGGAGGCTGAATACATCACTGCCAACGATGCTGCCAAAGAGGCTGTCTGGATAAAGAAGTTCATTACTGAACTTGGTGTGGTTCCATCCATTGAGCATCCAGTACCTTTGTATTGCGATAACAATGGAGCTGTGGCTTTGGCCAAGGAACCCAGGTCCCATCAGAAGTCTAGACATATTCTGAGGCGGTATCACCTGATCCGGAAGATAGTTGATCGCAGAGAGATCGAGGTCAGGAGAGTTGATACGAAGGACAACACTGCAGATCCACTCATGAAGGCCATTCCCCAGACACAGTTTGAGAGAATCTTCGGGATGCTGGGTATGAGATACTACAACAGCTGGCCTTAGTGCAAGTGGGAGATTGTTAGTTATATATATGCCCTAGAGGCCATTGTTGTACATATGATGTATATTATAGTAGATGCTTGGATATATATGTAGGGTTCCTAGGCACTCTCAAGAGGTCTCACAAGGCATCAACCATGCCAATTTCAATATTTACGGTGCCGAGAAACCCTAGACTACGGATCGTTAACTAGAAATCTAGGCGACCAAAGAAACTAGTTTACAACTAAACTAAAAGAACGGAAATACAACCTTTGTAGATCCGTTTCTCCACCTCCATAGCTCCATGATGAAGTCCTCTCCGCTGTCCAAATCGAACCATGACTCTAGCATCGGCTTCAACGGAGAAAAAGCGGGCTAGGTCATCGACGACGATGCCGAAGATGATCTACGTCGAGGCATCACTAGATCAAGCTCCACCTTCACCAAGCCATGAAAACATGTGAAGGAAACACCCTATACTACTTGGCAAGAGGTAGAGGATGAAGAAATAGGAAGTGGGTTCACTTTAGAATTGGATTTCTCACTCATTTTCATCAATCACCATTGATGGAATCAAGGTTCTTCATCTTGAAGAAGAAGAAGAAGAAGAAGAAGAAGATGATAATATTATGATAGAATAAAAAAGATTAACTTGAAAAGATAATCCCATTCATTCTTATCATAATAGTTACCATGGTTAAGTGTAGAGAATGAACCAAGGTTAAGTGAAGTGGTTAGGGTTAAGCATGAGACAAAATGGTCACATAGTCAAAGCTTCATGAAACTTCAACTAGCATCCATAGAAAGCCACCATTCATATATTTTGCAAAATAAATAAACAAAATAAATAAATGATTAAGCAAAAGAAAACCCTAACCATTACACAACCATGGTTTAATCTTTACACAAACCCTTATGAGCATGTATCATCAAACATGATACAAAAAGGTGCACAAAAATATATCACATATACAATGTGCATCAAGTGAGAAAATCCTATTAAAGTGAACCAATACTAGTTAATGCAAAGTAATATATCAAATATATAATTATACATTAAATCATTAAATCAACAATTGATTCAATGATCCGGTCATGTCGCACATAACCGACTAGTATCAATAGTAACAACTTATCGAATCAACACTTGATCCGATAACCCGGCTATATCGCATATAACCGATCAATGTCACAAATCGCGAGAATGGAATACGGTATCACATACACGCATTATTCTCGGCCCCGCACATATCTCATATGCGCTCCTATTTCGTTTCGCTTGAGCCAGGAAACCTCTGTGTAGGACTCTAAAGACTTGTCAATACGCCGGCAGCAGGTGATGATCATATCAAGCACCCACAAGCCGCAAGCGGTCTGCTAAACGTAACGGCCACCCGGGTATTGAGCGATCAGAAGATCGACCAGCAAGCCCGCTCACACTCCAGTGAATCCAACCAGTAACACTTACCGTACAGTCCGATCTCGTCGTCTGATATGTCGCATATCTCGCCTAGGGGTGGTAAACGTCAGACCCCAATAGCTTGATAAGTCGTGTCGATATGAGGTCTATAACAGTTCGAGAAACTACTGGTAACACTTACCAGTAAATCTCAGCAACCCTGGCCAGGGATTTCCGGTTATAGCCAATCGAACACAGTGCAACATCAACCCCTTATACCGGGAGAGACGAATCCCCTCCTATCGCTCATTGCCTCCATATGACTCGGGACTGTACCCAAAAACCACCGTTTTGCATGCCCTCTTGGACGTGGTAAGATGGAAATCAAAGCACAGTGGGAACCACACAAGACTCTATGACGATCTCGGGTCAACAGACTACCCTGTACCAGTGTCACCAGAGAACTGCCATCTGACGTAAGGTATAATACCAACTGGGAGTTCTCGGCGAGTCCGTCCAGTGTACCCAGTCTCTACTGAGCACCCGTATATCATCTCTGATGTCAAACACCAATGGATATGGGATCATCCATCACCCATCTGTATGGGTCGAGAAGGTATACGCTAGTCTACTCTGGCATATCGATGCCCCGTCTCGATATACCCTCGACTAGGGACTTTGAAGGATGTACTTATAGACTACCATGTCTCCACTAGTATGATCCGCATCATAGTCCAGGTAGTCAAGTACACATCCTAAGGGCTTTACCAACATGTAACAGAGAGACAAACAGTATACACGTTAAGGTAAAGAGTAACCAGATAGCATACTATCATGTCGAGCAAGAGAGTCCTCCCTATATATGTCCCAGCATCCACTACAATATACATCCAATGTACAGTAATGGCCTCTAGGGCATACATATAACTAACAATCTCCCACTTGCACTAGGGCCATCTGTAGCAGTGGTTGTAGTATCTCATACTCAACTATCCCATAAAAGTCTCTCTCTGGGAATAGGCCTTCGTGAGTGGATCCGCCGTGTTGTCCTCTGAGTCTACTCTCCTAACCTCGATCCCTTAGAGATCAACCATCTCCATGATCAGGTGACACTGCCTTAGAATATGTCTGGATCACTGATGGGACCGGCGTTCCTTGGCATAAGCCACAACTCCATTGTCACACAATGGGAGGAACAAAGTTCATCTCATGAACCAATATACATCCAGACTGCCTCTGTGGTAGCATCTTAAGCAGCGATGTATCCTGCCTTTATCGTCTAGTATGCCACGATATCTAGCTTGGAACTCTTCCAACATACCGTCCCTCGATTGAGGGTAAAGACAATGCCTGCGACTGACATTCAGTCATCATTATCATCCTGGAACCCTTCCAGTGATTCTCCCCAGGATCGATTGATACCATCTCACTACAACTAGTGAGGTTCCTAATATCCATTTAGATCTATCTCATAGATCCAAAACCCAGGATTTAGTAGGTATCACTTTGATCCTATGTGGAGAATCATTGTGATAAGCGGAGATTGATCGAGCGTAGCATAGGAAACTCCTTCCCTATCAAGAGTATGTCATCCACGTACTCTACGAGGATCGTCACCATACTCCCTACTACCTTTTTGTATATACAAGGTTCATCTACCATTTTGATGATGTCAAACTCTTTGACTAACACATCAAAACAGATGTTCCAACTCCGCGATGCCTGCTTTATCTTATAAAGCATCTTGTACACGTTTCCGCTGCTCCCACTGTCTACGAAGCCCTCTGGCTGTGTACTTATAGACGTTCTCTTCTAAAACATCATTTAGAAAAGCAGTCATGGCACCCAACCGCCAGATATCGTAGTCATGGTATGTAGCCGTGGCAAGTAGGATCTGGATGGACTTAAGCATAGCCACTTGAAAAGGTTTCATCATAATCCACGCCTGGTCGATGACGAAAAGCTTTAACAAGTCTAGCTTTGAAAGTCTCAACTTTTCCATTTACACCAAGTAATCTTCTCAAGATATACTTGCTCCTGATGGGGATTTAACCCTTCAGATATAGCAACCAAAGTCCATACTTTGTTGGTGTACATGGATTCCATCTCAGATCGCTAAGCACCCAGCCATTCTTACAGAGTCTCTACTCTCGATGGCCTGCTCGAAGCTAGTTGGGTCATCATCTCATGATGCAATCCTCGCTCCCACTGTCATAGAGTAACCGAAGTATCTCTCAGGCGGGTGAGGAACCCTACTAGATCGGCGGAGAGGCTGAGGTTCGTTGGTAACTATTGAATCCTTTGGTTCTTTCAAATCATCGGCCGTAGTTTGTATAGCTGGAACATTTCCAGTTCTACATCACAGACCTTGCCTCGAGCTTGTCCGGATTTTGCTTTTAGACATAGCCCGGACAACCCCAAATCTTAACTAGCTTAAGACATGGGCTCTTACCATATCATATCAAATATGAAGTGGTAGGAAACTGATTTGATTTGAGCCCTATTCAATTGGTATGCAGCTTCTCAAGTGCATAAATCCCAAAAAGGAAATAGGAAACTCAGTAGTACTCATCATAGAGCACACCACATCATATATGGTG
Organism: Agapanthus africanus; assembly: GCA_030015575.1. Taxonomy (NCBI): domain Eukaryota; kingdom Viridiplantae; phylum Streptophyta; class Magnoliopsida; order Asparagales; family Amaryllidaceae; genus Agapanthus; species Agapanthus africanus. Next base: position 271,085,376 of record CM057337.1, read on the forward strand.
CATCTGCTCCACCCCGATACACCGACGTACTGGGGTGTATTCGGAGGAGTAATGCTGAGAGAGAATCTCATTCTCCTTTAGACTAATCCAGGATTTTCGTGCTCAAGTATTCTCTTCCTCGATCACATCAAAGGACATAATACTTATACCCGTTTTGGTTCTCTACTTCTTACTTATATTCTGTGAATATCTCAAAAGGTTCGGACTTGTGTTTCAACAGGAACATAGGTCTGAATCTCAAAAGATCATCAGAGAATGTAATGAAGTACAAAGAACCGGTCTTGGCATGTGTAGACAGGGGACCTTACATACATCAACATGTATCATCCCAAGAGTTTACTAACTCTTTCTCTGTTTCCAGTAAACGGAGCCATGGTCATCTTATCTTTGTGACATGACTGGCAAGTTTCACAAGATGTAAATTCAAACTGATTTAAATATGCATCTACATGTAACTTCAGCCAGTCGGGTCGCATTGATATGACCTAGTCTACAATGCCTTAAGAAGGATCCGTTCATTTCTGAACTCTTCCTCTTTTGTGTGTTCAGTATACTAAAGAACTGTAGTTTGATTTAGAACATCAACGCTTTTAGATAACGTGCCTGAACCGATCAACTTTTGATATAGGAAATGTTCAAAACATTATCCAACAATACAAAATTTTATCATTTCTTTACTAATAAAGAGACTGATATGATTTTGTATATCAGGTTCGGTATCTAATAACATTCGTTCAGAATCAATGTATTTGGAATACAGGGTGACAGTGACCAACAGACTTGGCTGCAACACTTGCCCCGTTTTCTGCCTCATGAAACTCATCACCCGTTCTCAGTCCTCTACCTTTCTGTAGCCCTATGTAACATATTACATATCTGGAATCCTGATCTGGTATCACATACCCAGGACGTAAAGGATACTGAGAAACAGTTATCTGTAATGAACACACCCGAAGATGATGCATCATCATGCACTCTCCTCGTTTGGGCGGCACGGGAGTTCTGGTAATCCCCAATTTCCTGCTCTGTCTTATAACAATTATAAGTTGGAGCGGGACCAACGTTCCCCAGCTCAGTATAACAAGCGGGTTCGGTCAAATATCCGTATTTATTATCTTGATTAAGGCGTGATATGGTCGCTACCTGGAGAGAGAGAGAAGAAAACACTCAGCGTGCGCTCTTGCAAGAATAGATTGGTTTTTATTTTATCTAATCAGGATGGCTCCCACTGCTTTTTATCAAATCTTCCTTCAAACCATAAAAGGAAAGACTAGCCGAGATTAATTACACACTACAAGTTCGCCAATCTTTCAGCCAGACCAGTGTCGGTACTTTGAGGGAGGTCCCCCGTGCTTTCGCACGAACCTAATTAATGTAAACCTCATTTTCCCAGAGGCGTAACCTCGTTAACACCTTTCTAGACACCTACTTGATCGGCTAATTGTAATGTGTAAAACTCTCCCAGGAGTAACTCTTACTCGCAGTGGGTATTGGGATCCAACTATCTCATAGAAGGTATGCAATCTCATTGCAAATTTCAACACTTGAAATTCCCGATAATATTTTGCCCCAAACGATCTATGACCTTGACAAGGTCAACAAACCATAGACCGCAAGTCAAGTTCAACCCGTCATTTCTTGATTGAATCAAACCCACCCGTACGACCCTTGACAAGGTCAACAAGGCCGCACGACTACCCTAACCCAATCTGCATCATATGCATAAGCAGATAAATACTGGTTAGCTACCACACACTGCGCCTTGACAAGGTCAACAAACGCAGCACGAATACTAAACAGGACTTATCTGAAATGACGGAGGGCTACGACAGGTTTTTCTGAAAACCTATTGCGTAATGAACTTAATATCGTTGTAGGATCGAATGAATTTTGAAATGGAGTATTTTTGAGGCTTTTCTAGTTTTGCTAAAGGAGTCACTCCCGGTGAAGGGATCGTCGGTCCTTTCCTCGTCGAATGAGGTGCGGGATATATCATATATATCACTGTGCAAAGCAAAAACTCTTAAAAGCAATCAAAAGACAAACTGAGTGTGTAGCATCTGCCAGTTATTGCTAAAGGAGTCACTCCCGGTGAAGGGATCTCGGTCCTTTCCTCATCGAATAAGGTGCAGGATATATCACATATACCGCTGTGCAAAGCAAGAACTGTAGCTACCTGTTTTATTTTTAGAAATTCGATTCTACAACATCTTTAGGTTTCTTTTATTTCATTAATCACATTAATGAAGTCCCATCATTTAAGTACCTAAACATCACAGATAAATACGACGTACACTTATGCCATCCGCATTCGCCTCGATGTCCCCTCGTGCACCGTTAGGTTAGGTAACTAACGGCAGAGCGGGGCACGGCTAGCGCGGGTGTAAAACATAAGTAACGTCTATATAATATATCATATATACTATATACAGTATCTATCACAGAACATCACATGATCACATCACAGATATCGCAGCAGAAGAATCATATGAAATATTGGATATACTAGGACGTCCGTGTTTTCAATACGAGCCAGTATAAAACACGGATTCCACGGTCGCGATGAATAGCCAAACCCACACCCTTAGACTCCTACGAGAGCGGCAAGCAACCCTACCAATTCTAGAGTTAGGAGACCCGGACTCGACTCCTCGAGTTGGTCTCCCACTGGACTCCAGAACCCGGTTACTTATGCTCCCTTCCTTGGGTCTATCCTAGTGCGGAAAAGTAAATAATATACAAAGGGTGACATCTTCCGCAACCTGGAAGTGCCCCAATAAAAGAATATTACATACAAGTTTTTACATGAATGAAAATGAAAAACACTCATCTCACATAAAAACCCCCGGCTATTCAAACACGACGATCCAATATAACATATCCAGCAACACATAACATCACAAGTCATCAACGTAAGTAAATATGCGCATCCCAATTGTCGTTGGCATATAGCAACGAAACCGGCGATATCACATATTACACTTACGGTCACAGAAAAGAAAGTGTAAAACTACAATAGTTGGAATCCGCAACCTCCATAGACATCGCATGCCTAATCAAATGAATTCCTTAGACATCGCATGCCTAACAATTATAAACCCCGCATTTTAGTCTCTTTATCGAAAAATCTTTTCAATATCAAGTCGAGCAATTCAACAAGATTCCCGAAATCCTGATCGAATGCTCGTCGCAAACTTTAGTAGGCGGCCGCACCCCCGATACCGTCGACGAAGTGCACCAAGGCGGAACACCGCTACCGCGAGCACCCGAACGGATGCTTTCGGCGACGGGGTTCTCCTACAGTCACTTGGTCGGGGCTATGGAGCGAGGCTGTCTATTAAGTTTACCCGGCGAGTATCCGCATACGCTACGTGATTGCGACGGACTTTTGATCACATCAAAATTCCGTGGCAACCGATCAAGTGAGACTAAACTGCTATGTTTTTAATATTCATTCCGTTATCTCATAACTACTTGTGAATTCCAATTATTGTATCACATTCCGGATAAATAGAAAATGTTAAACTTTCCGATTGAACATTCAAACACCCAAGTTTTCCCGATACAGATCAACACATGGAACAAGTCTAAAAACATTCAGTTCGTGCCTCAGTACCAACGGTCCAGCCGTAGAAGGGTCAAGCCAACGCCTCACATGTGGCACGCCGTACTGCCCCAAACCGGAAGGTTCAAAGGGCAGTTCAAGACGGTCACATAATCGAGTTAAGGTTTGTTGTCTTCTAGAGGGTCCATCGCGTTACTTGCACTACTTAGAACGTCGTTAAACTATGGAAAAGTCCAACAATTGGAAATTTTCCGGCAGGGGAAAAAGTGGGTATTTATATCCGGTCGAACTTTTTAACATATTCTAAAAATACCCGGAAAAACACACTGACAAAATTAGACAATCCGATCGATACACCGAGTCCCCAATACAACCCCAAAAAATTCAACTCTTGAAAAAACATTAAAAATTTCCAGGAAAACCAGCACTGCAAACTAGGAATTACTGTGCAAAATTGATTGCAAGAAGAGACAAAAGGGCCGCGGAACCGCCGCATTAGCATGCTAATGCCGCGGTTCCGCCGCGCTTTTTTGGATTCAGGGGCCCCGTTTTATACAGTAATTCTTAGAATCTTCTACTGAGTTTTCTGCATATTTTTAATTCTCAAAAATCCACGTTTTCAAAAATGTACAGAGAGCAATATTAGGGTTACGGTTTCGGTTCGATCGGATTTCTAACTCCGTCTACGCATCGCCTAAGGCTCTAGTGTAAGTGCACGGCGGCGCCCCGGCCGTCAATCCGACGGCCAAATGCGGAAGCGGTGATAAACTTTAATTTTGCGAACTTAGCAAACCGGCACCACCGCGCACTAAACACCCGGATCGGGCCATTAAACTTGACCTAGCAAAGTAACAAGATAGGGAAGAGATATACCGAGTGATCCGAGTCCTCCGGTCTTCTCGTCATCGTCCCGATCTCCCGCGGAAACTCCGGCCGTCGCCTCCTTGCCGGAAGGGCACCACATCGTCTGTATCTTTTACGGGCTCCCACCTCAATGCCGAGGCAACTCGGGCATGAAGCTGGCAAGTCGACATGCCCAAGATATGCTGTAGAAAGTGTAGTGTAGAGGCTATGTCTCATTAGGGGTAATGAAGTTGCCATTGGATGGAGGGAAGTAATGAACAAAATGGAGATGAACTTTGGTGTATCAAAATGAGATGATAATTTTCCCACTTCACAAAATGAAAATCCCTCTTTTTCCTCACACAAGTGGCCGGCCTCAAAAAATATGTGAGAATGGTGGAGGAAAACACAAACATAAGAGGTAGGTGAGTGTAGGAGATGAGAAGAGGTGACCACACCAAAACATCATCATAACAAACTTACATCCAAACCATACCCTTTCTTATCTCAATTAATGCAAGTAATGGTGCAACAAAAGAAAAGATGGAAAAGGAATCTAAAGATGCTATCATAATCTTTCATCTCACAAATAAACCCTCCACAAAATGTTATTTGCAAACTTGCAAATAACCCCTCCATCGGAAAAGTCCGGCCGGGAAAGAACAAAGGAAAACCGGCCGGAACGGAATGCAAACTGGCAACTCCAGAAAACTGGTCCCGTAATAAATTACAGGAAAACCCCGATACTGTGCATACACACCCGCATCTGTATTCCGTCCGGATACAAATGCAAAGAGACAAAATCTACACTGTACTAAACTAGGATCCGGCTTAAACCAAAGCCGGCTAGTAATATCCGTCCGATCCTGATCCGTGCAATACCGCACGTATCTGATCGAACCCTACCATATATCTATACGGCCTCTAGTACAAACCGTCCGATCCTGATCCGTGCAATACCGCACGTATCTGATCGGACCCTGCCATATCCCCATACGGCCTCTACAGCGTTTCGCCCGAAAGCTGAGTAACAGAAAGTGTGGTGGACTCTAAAGACTCGTCAATACTATGGCTGTGGATTTAACCACTAGCACGTCAGAGGTATAAGCCAATACGTAACGGGCCACCAGCTATTGACCAAAAGGGACGTCGATAAGCGAACTCATCCTGACACCCTACTGAGCCTGTCAGTGACAATATCCGTACAGTCCGGTCCGTTCGTCTATGAGCATCGCATGGCGGGCCTTGGGGGTGGGTAAAAGTCAGACCCCCAAAAGCGGTACAAGTCGTGTCGGAGTGTAGCCCAGAACACCCTGAGATACTACTGGAATACCTACCAGTAAATCTCCTGCCTTGGCCAAGGACTTCGTGTAATGGCTCTCCTAGACACAGCGCGACCTCACCCCCAATACCGGAAGAGACGAACCCCTGAAGATCCGCTCACTGCCTCCATGTGGCTCGGGACTGTACCCAATTAAAACCTGTTTGCACGACTCCTTTGAGCCGTGGTAGGGTAGTAATCAAAGCACAGTGGGAACTCACACGAGACAAATGACGATCTCAGGTCGATGAACTAACCTGTACACATGTCACCAGGGAACTGCTATCTGACGTCAGGTATAAGACCAACTAGCAGGTTCCCGGCGAGTCCTGTCCGGTGTACTCATAACCCAATGAGCACCTGTGTACATCTTAGGTGAACCAACTGACACCAGTGGCCTGTGAGACCGGCCACCACTCCTCGTCGGGGTCTCGACTGTATACACTAGTCTACTCTGGAGAATCGATGCCCTGTCTCGAAACTCCCACGACTAGGGACCATTTAAGGATGTGCTTATAGACTACCAGCTCCCACGTATATGATCGCCCTCATACTGCCGGCAGTCAAGAAAGAATCCTAGGGGCTCTATCAACGTGCAATAGCGACCTGTCAGGTCACCTAAAGCAGTACACGATGATAAAGGTAAACCAGATAGCATACTATCATCTCGAGTAAGACTGTCTTACCGGGATAGGTCCTCCCTCAATCATCGCAATCACGTGCCTGTGATCCAATAATTGACTCTGAGGGCATTATCTCCAACATCTAGCTATGCTCTGATACCACTGTAGGGTTCCTAGGCACTCTCAAGAGGTCTCACAAGGCATCAACCATGCCAATTTCAATATTTACGGTGCCGAGAAACCCTAGACTACGGATCGTTAACTAGAAATCTAGGCGACCAAAGCAACTAGTTTACAACTAAACTAAAAGAACGGAAATACAACCTTTGTAGATCCGTTTCTCCACCTCCATAGCTCCATGATGAATTCCTCTCCGCTGTCCAAATCGAGCCATGACTCTAGCATCGGCTTCAACGGAGAAAAAGCGGGCTAGGTCATCGACGACGATGCCGAAGATGATCTACGTCGAGGCATCACTAGATCAAGCTCCACCTTCACCAAGCCATGAAAACTTGTGAAGGAAACACCCTATACTACTTGGCAAGAGGTAGAGGATGAAGAAATAGGAAGTGGGTTCACTTTAGAATTGGATTTCTCACTCATTTTCATCAATCACCATTGATGAAATCAAGGTTCTTCATCTTGAAGAAGAAGAAGAAGAAGATGATAATATTATGATAGAATAAAAAAGATTAACTTGAAAAGATAATCCCATTCATTCTTATCATAATAGTTACCATGGTTAAGTGTAGAGAATGAACCAAGGTTAAGTGAAGTGGTTAGGGTTAAGCATGAGACAAAATGGTCACATAGTCAAAGCTTCATGAAACTTCAACTAGCATCCAAAGAAAGCCACCATTCATTTATTTTGCAAAATAAATAAACAAAATAAATAAATGATTAAGCAAAAGAAAACCCTAACCATTACACAACCATGGTTTAATCTTTACACAAACCCTTGTGAGCATGTATCATCAAACATGATACAAAAAGGTGCACAAAAATATATCAGATATACAATGTGCATCAAGTGAGAAAATCCTATTAAAGTGAACCAATACTAGTTAATGCAAAGTAATATATCAAATATATAATTATACATTAAATCATTAAATCAACAATTGATTCAATGATCCGGTCATGTCGCACATAACCGACTAGTATCAATAGTAACAACTTATCGAATCAACACTTGATCCGATAACCCGGCTATATCGCATATAACCGATCAATGTCACAAATCGTGAGAATGGAATACGGTATCACATACACGCATTATTCTCGGTCCCGCACATATCTCATATGCGCTCCTATTTCGTTTCGCTTGAGCCAGGAAACCTCTGTGTAGGACTCTAAAGACTCGTCAATACGCCAGCAGCAGGTGATGATCATATCAAGCACCCACAAGCCGCAAGCGGTCTGCTAAACGTAACGGCCACCCGGGTATTGAGCGATCAGAAGATCGACGAGCAAGCCCGCTCACACTCCAGTGAATCCAACCAGTAACACTTACCGTACAGTCCGATCTCGTCGTCTGATATGTCGCATATCTCGCCTAGGGGTGGTAAACGTCAGACCCCAATAGCTTGATAAGTCGTGTCGATATGAGGTCTATAACAGTTCGAGAAACTACTGGTAACACTTACCAGTAAATCTCAGCAACCCTGGCCTGGGATTTCCGGTTATAGCCAATCGAACACAGCGCAACATCAACCTCCTATACCGGGAGAGACGAATCCCCTCCTATCGCTCATTGCCTCCATGTGACTCCGGACTGTACCCAAAAACCACCATTTTGCACGCCCTCTTGGACGTGGTAAGATGGAAATCAAAGCACAGTGGGAACCACACAAGACTCTATGACGATCTCGGGTCAACAGACTACCCTGTACCAGTGTCACCAGAGAACTGCCATCTGACGTAAGGTATAATACCAACTGGGAGTTCTCGGCGAGTCCGTCCAGTGTACCCAGTCTCTACTGAGCACTCGTATATCATCTCTGATGTCAAACACCAATGGATATGGGATCATCCATCGCCCATCTGTATGGGTCGAGAAGGTATACGCTAGTCTACTCTGGCATATCGATGCCCCGTCTCGATATACCCTCGACTAGGGACTTTGAAGGATGTACTTATGGACTACCATGTCCCCACTAGTATGATCCGCATCATAGTCCAGGTAGTCAAGTACACATCCTAAGGGATTTACCAACATGTAACAGAGAGACAAACAGTATACACGTTAAGGTAAAGAGTAACCAGATAGCATACTATCATGTCGAGCAAGAGAGTCCTCTCTATATATGTCCCAGCATCCACTACAATATACATCCAATGTACAGTAATGGCCTCTAGGGCATACATTTAACTAACAATATATAGAAAGGACTTTCTTGCTCGTCATGATAGTGTGCTCTTTGGTTTCACTTTATCTTAACATGTTGACTTGTATTAGTTTACTGTCTTGTTCTCACATCTTGATATAGCCCTTAGGATATGTACTCGACTACTGGGACTATGATGAGATCATACTAGTAGGGCCAGGGTAGTCGACGAGTACATCCTATAACTGTTCCTAGTCGAGGGTGTATCGAGACAGGGCATCGATACACCAGAGTAGACTAGCGTATACGCCTCTTGACCCATATGATTGGTGATGGATGGTCCCATATCCATCGGTATTTGACATCAAAGATGGTGTACGAGTGCTCAGTTGAGACTGGGTACACTGGACGGACTCACCGAGAACTCCCAGATGGTATTATACCTCACGTCAGATGGCAGTTCTCTGGTGACACTGGTACAGGTTAGTCTGTAGACCCGAGATCGTCATAGAGTCTTGTGTGATTCCTACTGTGCTTTGATTTCCACCTTACCACATCCAAGAGGGCGTGCAAAACGGTGGCTTTTGGGTACAGTCCCGAATCATATGGAGGCAATGAGCGATAGGAGGGGATTCGTCTCTCCCGGTATAGGGAGTTGATGTTGTGCTGTGTTCGATTGGCTATAACTTGAAGTCCTTGGCCAGGGCGGATATTGAGTACTACTGGTAAGTGTTATCAGTAGGTTCTTGACCTGTTATGAGCCTCACATCGACATGACTTATCAGTTACTGGGGTCTGACGTATACCACCCCTAGACTAGATATGCGACATATCAGACGAAGAGACCGGACTGTACGGGAGTGTTACTGATTGGATTCACTGGAGAATGTACAGGCTTGCTTGTTGATCTTCTGATCGCTCAATACCTGGGTGGCTGTTATGTTTAGCTGACCGTTTGCAGCTTGTGGGTGTTTGATATGATCATCACCTGCTACTGGCGTATTGACGATTCTTTAGAGTCCTACACATAGATTTCTTGACTCAGGCAAAACGGAGTAGGAGCACATATGTGATATGTGCAGGACCGAGGATAATATGATATGAGATACCGTATTATATTCTCGCGATATTTTGATATGAGCCAGACATCGGATCATGTTTTGATTTGATGAATCGGTACATAATATATTAGTCGGTTATATTCGATATACCCGGATTGTCGGATCAAGTGTTGATTCGATAATTTAATGTATAATAATATATATGATATATTGCATTACATTATCTAATATTGGCTCGCTTTATTATTTCATTTTCTCACCGGATAATATATTGATATATATGCGATATATGTTAATTGTATTATTTTCTTTTGTAACAAAAATATATTATATTTGTGATATATAATATTGCAACATATTATAATTACTAATGCAACATGATTAGTGGAGATTAAACATGGTTAGGGTTTGATTTGGGTTAGCTTTTTCATGATACTTCTAGAAGGTTTTACTTTGTTTCTAGCAAAGATATTATGGTTGATATTTTGCTAGATATTTCTTTGACCCAAACCACACCCTTAACCCTAATTAAGTCTCTACATTGGTTAGCCTTGTCATCTTTGACCATGGTTGCATTTGTAATCATATATCATTTTCATTATTCATCATAAAAGGATATTTCATTCTTCTTTTTCTTCCTTGAGCTCACTAAAAGCTTTCTAGGTTTTATTTTGTAATGATTTAGTGTGAGAATTTGATAATAAAAGAGAGCATAATTCCTACTTCATCATCCTCGTCTAATCTAGCCAATTAGATTAGGGTGTTCACCTCATTAGTGTGTGAGAGCTTGAGTTAAAGAAACTTCAAGGTAGATCATCTTTGAAAAGGAAGACTACAAGCAAGCAAGGATCGTTCGGGTTGTGGAGCCTCTCTAGAGTCCGAGAGATCATGGATCGCGGCGAAGGGACTAGTACTCGGAGCTTATGAAGCGAAGGAGCGGACTACAAAGGTTGTAATCCCTCACTCTTAGTTGTAAAGATGTTTACTTGCATGTTTAACCCTAATAATCTAGCAAAGATCCTCGCTTTGGGTTGTTCGGCATGTCTAAATTTTAAATCGGGCATGGTTGATGCCTTATAGACCCTTGTAAGAGTGCCTAGGAACCCTACACCAGGTTGCCTGCACATCACTCTGTGTTTGCTAAAAAAATTTCAGAGGCTCCGGGTGATAGCAGATATCAAAATACATCACAATTTCCATAAAATCTGACGATGTCGGGGTTTTCAAAGTTTGTGTTTAGGGTTCTACTCTCGGGTTTTAGCCCAAATGTTATCACTAAGGGGGTTTTAAGGTCACTACTAAGTCAATTACACTATCCCAAATCAAAATCCCTTCAAACCCTAACTAGGGATTTTCAAAGTTCACCAAAACGCATCAAAACACCTCTAAACTTGTATAGGTGCTAAGGAAATCTAAATACAATACTAAGAGTGCAGAAGTTACCTCATTTGGCAACTCAAGAACTTTCTTGAATTGCCCGAAGTCTCCAAAACCTTTCATTTCTTGGTCCAAAGTGCTTGATGTGAGCTTGTGCAAGTTTTTTGTGAAATGGAGAAGGATTTTTGAGTAGTTTTTGATGGTGAAGTGAGGTGTTTGAGGAGGTGGGGGATGAGGGCAGCAGCCACGGGGGAAATGGAGAGGATAAAGATGAAGAGATATGAAGGGGAAAGAGAATGGCCATGGTCAATTGACCCCCTCACCTTTCTCTCTCATGCCCATGCCTAATACTATATTCATTTCCATTTTCCTTTTTCTTTTCTTTTGTTTCCTTCTCTTTACAATAGTAAACCCAAAACAAATAACCATACACCCAAAAATCATGTAGGAAAAAATGTAACAAGTGTTAAAATGACATGTGCATGTCATGTGCACAAAACACGCTTAAAACCTGATTAGCGATTTTTAATCACGATTAGCACAAAATTAGTGTATAATAAATCGTAAAATTTCATAATTTGCTTAAATCACATAAAGCACTCACGTTTTAGTAATTTCCATAATTTTCCAAATTTTTCCCAATTTATCGGTATTTAATTATACCGCCTTATTAAAATATTTAATATTTTATTATTTAATTACAAAAATTCCCAAAAATAATATTTTATTTTTTTGAAATGTTACAGTGGAATCCGTGTTTTTCATTATTGGCTTAATTTAAAACACGAACCTCCTAGTATATCCAATATTTCATATGTTGACTTTTGCTGCTTGGTTCTGTGATGTGATTATATAACTGTGTAAGACGATTGCTATATATATATATATGATATATATAATAAACGTTGCTTATGTGGTGCATCCGCGCTAATCCATCCCCTGCTCTGCCATTAGTTAAGTAACCTAACGGTGCATGATGGGGCCCTGTGGCGAATGTGGATGGTTTAAGCGTACGTTCTATTTTCGTTTCATTTTCTGTGATATTTAGAAACATTAAATGATGGGACTTCATTAATGAGATTAATGAAAAGAAAAGAAACCTAAAAATATTGTAAAATCAAAAGTTTTCAAAAAGGCAGCTCTAGTTCTTGCTTTGCATAGTGATATTCCTTGATGAATATCCAGCACCTCATTCGATGAGGAAAGAGCCGAGATCCCTTCACCGGGAGTGACCTCTTCAGCAAAACTAGCAAATGCTATAACCCGCTCGTTTTGTTTTTATAGCTTCTAAAGTTCTTTCTTTGCATAGTGGTATTCCTTGATGAATATCCAGCACCTCATTCGATGAGGATAGAGCCGAGATCTCTTCACCGGGAGTAACCTCTTTAGCGAAACTAACAAAAGCTACAAAAGACACTCCTTTTCAAATCACTAGATTCTGCAACGATATCAAGTTCATTACGTTAAAGGTTTTCTTAAAAACCAGCCTTAGCCCTCCGTCATTACAGATAAGTACTATTTAGTATTCATACTGCGTTTGTTGACCTCCATCAAGGCGTAGTGTGCGGTAGCTGATTAGTGCTTATCTGCCGCATGTGATACGATTGGATTAGGGTAATCGTACGGCCTTGTTGACCTCCGTCAAGGGTCGTGTGGGTGGGTTTAATTCAATCAAGAAATGAACGGGTTGAACATGACTAGCGGCCTATGGTTTGTTGACCTCCGTCAAGGTCATGGGATGCTAGGGGTAAAAACATTATTGGGAATTTCAAATGTTGAAATTTGCAATGAGATTGCATACCTTCTAAACCCACCGTTGCCGGTCCCAAGTCCGGATGAGAAAGGGTGAGGGTTGTGGTAGGCTTGTGACAGCCAACATAAAACTTTGTCACATTCTATGACATGAACCATAATAAGAATATCGTTGGGGCGTCCCCTACTCAGCGACGCGCTACATCGGATCCCGGGTGTAGTGTTAAATATGCAAGGGCTTCTAGGTCGTCGTCCAGATGCGGCGCGCTACATCGGACCCCGGGTGTAGTGACAAATAAGCAAGGGTCGTTGTCTAGAGACGGCGCGCTACATCGGACCCCGGGTGTAGTGACAAATAAGCAAGGGTCGTCGTATACAGACGGCGCGCTACATCGGACCCCGGGTGTAGTGACAAATAAGCAAGGGTCGTCGTCCAGAGACGGCGCGCTACATCGGACCCCGGGTGTAGTGACAAATAAGCAAGGGTTTCATAGGATCCGTCTAGCTTCCAGGAACATAGGTTCCCTTACGGGTAGACTATTAGAATTAGTGGAGGTGATGTTTAGGAGGAGAGTTGGTATTATATGTTTGCAAGAAACTAAGTGGGTAGGTGAAAAGAGTAGAGTCATAGAGCCTTGGGGTTATAAGCTTTGGTATACGGGTAGAGATAAAAATCGTAATGGGGTAGGCATAATCATAGATAGACGGTTGCTTGAGGATGTAGTTGAGATTAGGAGAAAATGTGATAGAATTTTACTGGTTAAGCTTATTCTAGGTGGAGAGATCCTTAATGTTATTAGTGCTTATGCACCACAGATAGGTCTTGATGACGCTAGTAAGCGTCTATTCTAGGAGGATTTAGACGAGGTGGTGCAAAGTATACCTAGTGGAGAGAAGTTATTTATTGGTGGTGATCTTAATGGACATGTAGGTACTAGTCGTAGTGGGTTTGATACTATCCATGGAGGTTTTGGTTTCAGACAAAGGAATGAAGTAGGTGACTCGATTCTAGATTTTGCTTTATCTTATGACTTGATCTTAGCAAACACCTGGTTTAGGAAAAGAGAGTCCCACCTTATCACTTTTGGGAGCGGATCAAGTGCTAGTCAAATAGACTTTTTTCTGACGAGAAGAATAGATAGAGGCTGTTGTATCGACTGTAAGGTAGTGCCAGGTGAGAGTGTAACCACTCAACATAGACTTTTAGTTCTAGATTTTCGATTTAGAAGAGAACCTAGGAAGATTAGACGTAAGGTAGAGCCTAAAATTAAATGGTGGCGATTGAAAGAAGGTAACCAAAAGGCTTTTATAGATCGTGTAGTACAAGAAGCGGATTGGCAGTCGGAAGATGATCCAGACAAAACATGGAACAAAATGGCTAGTTGTATCAAGAAGGTAGCCAGAGATCTACTTGGTGAGTCGAGAGGTGGTGCTCCACCATCTAAGGACATATCATGGTGGAATGAAGATGTAAAGGCTGCTATTAAAGTTAAAAGGGATTCTTATAAAGATTTGAAGAAAAGTAGAGATGTGGAGAGATTTGAGAAGTACAAAATGGCTAAAAAGAAAGTTAAGAAAGCTGTTCGGGAAGCTAAATCTAAGGTCTACAAGGAGGTGTACGAGAAATTAGATACTAAAGAGGCTGCAAATGATATATACCGGATTGCTCGAATGCGGGAAAGGAAGACTAGAGACTTATGTGCGGTGAAGTGTGTCAAAAATGAAAATCAGAAGGTTTTAGTTCGAGATGAGGATATCAAGGAATGATGGAGAGATTATTTTGACAAATTGTTCAATGAGAGCTTTACTAAGAATTTGGATGGACTTGTAATTCAATCTCAAGATATAAACCGTGATTTCATGCGTAAAATAAGACTTCCTGAGATTAAAGAAGCTTTGAACAGAATGGGTTTAAGAAAAGCGGTTGGTCCTGACGGGATTCCTATCGAGATTTGGAGATGCTTAGGAGAAATAGGCGTTAAATGGCTGACAGATCTTTTTAATAAGACATGGCAGACAAAAAAGATGCCAAATGAATGGAGGAAAAGCATCATTGTACCTATCTATAAGAACAAGGGTGACATTCAAAGTTGCTCAAACTACCGTGGAATAAAACTGATGTGTCACACCATGAAACTTTAGGAGAGAGTGATTGAACACAGGCTAAGGAAGGATATTAAGATAACAGAGAACCAATTTGGGTTTATGCCTGGACGATCGACGACAGAGGCGATTCATTTGCTTCGTCAACTTGTCGAGCGCTTTCGAGAGAGGAGAAGAGATTTGCATATGATATTTATTGATTTAGAAAAAGCGTACGATAAGGTACCTAGAGGGGTATTATGGGGGACAATGATGAAGAAGGGGATCCCCGTCAAGTATATTGACATAATCAAGGATATGTACGACGGAGTAGTGGCAAATGTCAGAACTTGCGGCGGCTTAACGAGTGATTTTCCGATTACTATTGGTTTACATCAAGGATCTGCATTAAGTCCATTCCTGTTTACCATCGTGATGGATGATCTTACTAGAACTATCCAAGATGAGGTACCTTGGTGTATGCTATTCGCTGATGATATTGTTCTAGTAAATGAGACGAAAGCATGGGTTAATGCCAAATTGGAATTATGGAGGCAAACATTGGAATCTCGGGGATTCAGATTGAGCAGGTCCAAGACAGTATATATGCACTGTAAATTTAGTAGCCAGAGAAGTCAAAACCATATTGGTATAACATTGGAAGGGCAAGAGATATCACCGAGCGACCAGTTTAGATATCTAGGTTCCATCATCCAAAAGAATGGGGAGATCGATAGTGATGTTAATCAAAGGATCCAAGCTGGTTGGTTGAAATGGAGGAGTGCAACAGGGATTTTGTGTGATCGTAACTTTCCGTTAAAATTGAAAGGGAAGTTTTATCGGAGCGCTATTCTGCCTGCCTTATTATATGGTACAAAATGCTGGGCTCCTAAGAAGCATCATACACAGAAGATGCACGTAGCGGAGATGCGCATGCTTCGTTGGATGTGCGGTAACACTAGAAAAGATAAGATGCGGAATGAGGATATTCGTGCAAAAGTTGGTGTAGCACCTGTAGAGGAGAAGATGCGGGAAAACCGGCTAAGATGGTTTGGTCATGCGCGACGCAGACCTATGGAAGCACCGGTCCGACGAATAGATTCTCTCGATATGGGCAATGGCAAAAGGGCAAAAGGGAGACCGAAGAAAACATGGATGGAGGTGATACGAAACGATATGGTTGCCAAAGGACTCAATGAAAGTATATTGTTCGATAGAAGTGAGTGGAGACAGAGGATTCATGTGCTGGACCCGGCGTGATTCTCATGTTGGTTCATGTAGCCTACCCCATATGCTTGGGATAAAAGGCTCAGTTGTTGTTGTTGTTGTATTGCATACCTTATATATATATATATATATATATATGAAGCATGGCATGGATTTTCTATTTTTAGAAAACAGAAAATGAAATAGAAAAATAGGGAGACTTTTTGAGTATGGTGTGAAGTATGGACTTTAACATTTGTTTATTTGTCTTGACTCACTATTCAAACATGGTTGCAATTTATTATTGTAAATAATTCATGTTAGTTATGTATATGCCCTAGAGGCCATTGGTGTACATATGATGTATATTATAGTGGATGCTTGGATATATATAGAGAGAGGACTTTCTTGCTCAATATGATAGTATGCTATCTGGTTGCTTTTTGTCTTAACATGTTGACTTGTATTGGGTTACTGTCTTACTCTCACATGTTGATAAAGCCCATAGGATATGTACTTGACTACTAGGACTATGATGCAGATCATACTAGTGGGGCCAGGTTAGTCCATAAGTACATCCTATAATTGTTCCTAGTCGAGGGTGTATCGAGACAAGGCATCGATACTCCAGAGTAGACTAGCGTATACGCATCATGACCCATATGATGGGCGATGGATGATCCCACATCCATTGGTGTGTGACATCAAAGATGGTATACGGGTGCTCAGTGGAGACTGGGTACACTGAACGGACTCGCCGAGAACTCCTTGTTGGTATTATACCTATTGTCAGATAGCAGTTCTTTGGTGACACCGGTATAAGTTAGTCTGTAGACCCGAGATCATCATGGAGTCTTGTGTGATTCCCACTGTGTTTTGATTTCCACCTTACCACGTTCATGAGAACGTGCAAAACGGTGGCTTTTGAGTACAGTCCCGAATCACATGGAGGCAATGAGCGATAGGAGGGGTTTCGTCTCTCACAGTATTGGGGGTTGATGTTACGCTGTGTTCGATTGGTTATAACTGGAAGTCTCTAGACAGGGCTGATATAGAGATATACTGGTAAGTGTTATCAATAGTTTCTCGACCCGTTATGAGCCTCACATCGGCACGACTAATTGGTTACTGGGGTCTGACGTTTACCACCCCTAGACTGGATATGCGACATATCAGACGAAGAGACCGGACTGTATAGTAGTGTTACTGATTAGATTTACTGGAGTTAGAGCAGACTTGCTTGTTGATCTTCTGATCGCTCAATACCCGGGTGGCCGTTACGTTTAGCTGACCGCTTGCGGCTTTTTGGTGTTTGATGTGATCATTACCTACTGCCTGCGTATTGACGAGTCTTTAGAGTCCTACATAGAGGTTTCTAGGCTCAGGAAAAATGGAATAGGAGCACATATATGATATGTGCGGGATCGAGATTGATACGCGTATGTGATACCGTATTCTATTCTCGCGATATGTGATATCGGCCGGTTATATGTGATATAGCCGGGTTATACGATCAAGTGTTGATTCGATGAAATAATATATAATATATGTGTGTGTGTGTGTGTGTGTGTGTATTATATGCTCACTTAAATATTTATTATTCTCACTTATGATGCATTTAACATATATGTGATATATGTTTACTGTATTGTTTTCTTTTGTTACATGAATATTATATATGTAATATATAATATTGTGACATGCTAGGTTACACATGCAATATTTATGTATGAGACTCATACCATGCTAGGGTTTATGTTAGGGTTTCATTTATCATTATGTAATTACAAATTAGTGGATTTAATCAAAGCTAGAAGCTTGTAGAAGCTTGTAGATAAGCTTTGATTTAGTCCACTCTTTTGTTTCTACTTAAGATATTTTGTGACCTAACCATTAACCCTTACCATGGTTAATTCTCTACATGGGTTAGTGTATGGATGATATACTCACCCAAGGGTTGCATTTGAACTATGATAGATATTTTCATCACTTGAGATATTTCCTTTTTCTTCTTCTTCCTCATCTCATCTTTGCTCTCTAGATTTTGAGATCAAGAAGAAAAATAGTGAGAAATTAAATACTAAAGTGAGCTAAATTCCTACTTCAACATCCTCTTCTATACTAGCCATATAGATTAGTGTGTTATCTTCACTAATTCCGTATTAGTGAATAGTGAGCTTGAGTCCATGTTTTCTCGACGTAGATCATCACAGACTTTGAAGACTTCAAGTAAGGATGCAACGTACATCTTGTGGAGCCTCTCAAGAGTTCAAGAGCTCATGGATCACAGCGAGGGGACCACTACTCGAAGCTTTTGAAGCGAAGGATCGGACTACAAAGGTTGTAATCCCTATCACTTAGATGTAAAGTTGTTTACATGTAAAGTTAACCTTAATTCTCTAGTTCGATTATTTGGTTGGTTTATTTAGCACCCCAAAATTTTAATATAGCATGTTTGATGCTTACCAAAACCTTGCTAAGGTGCTAAGCTAACCCTACAGTGGTATCAGAGCCAAGCTAGAGCATTAGAGGTTGTCTAGACGAAGTTAGAATTCAGATCGAACTCCGAAAACCCATTTTGGACCCTCTCTCTGGAAATTTTTCAAAAAGTTGGATTTTTCCATGTTAAAATTATTCACAAAATCATTCAGGGTATTCTATGGACACATCTGAAGAACGAAATCCTAACTCGTCTAAGTGACCGCGGATCCGCGGCCAAAACATGGTTTTGGCCGCAGATCTACGGCGCCACTTGAGAGGCTTGGGTCGGGCCCTTCAGCTGTAGGTCCGGAGGAACATTAGTATGTCTCTGGTTAACTTTAGCAGTGCTCAAGTGTTGAGCTCTCTGGAAAATTTTGGGAATTCGTTGAATCAATCGAGTTGTCTAACTTCGCCTAGCTATCTCTGATTGTGATACAATATGTGGAATTCATTTAGTTAGGCATGAAATCCGTAATATGTGATATTTCGGGTTTATGATGTCTAAGGTAATTGTAGATCCCAAATGTTGTAGTTTTTTACTTTCTTTTCTGCGGCCGTAAGTGTAATATGTGGTGTATCGCCGATTTCGTTGCTATACATCAACGACAATTGGGATACGCATATTTACTTACGTTGATGATATGTGATATTATGTGTTGCAATGATATGTTACATTGGATCATCATGTTTTGAATAGCCGGGGGTTTTATGTGAGATGGGGGTTTTTATTTTCATTCATGTAAAATTCATTGTATGTAATATTCTTTTATTGGGGCACTTCCGGGTTGAGGATGATGTCACCATTGTTGTATATTAGTTATTTTTCCGCATTAGATTAGACCCAAAGCGGGGAGCACAAGTAACCGGGTTCTAGAGTCCAGTAGGAGACCAACTCGAGGAGTCGAGTCCGGGTCTCCTAACTTTAGAATTGGTAGGGTTGCTTACCGCTCTCGTAGGGGTCTAGGGATGTAGGTTTGTCTATTCATCATGACCGTGGAATCCGCGATTTTACTGGCTTAAATAAAACACAGAATTCCTGGTATATCCAATATTTCATATGTGATTCTTTTGCTGCTGATATTCTGTGATGTGATCATTTTATATGCGTGGGACGAATGCTTATACTATATACATGATATATAAATATTATTGCTTTCGTTTCTTCTGTGATACTTAGGAAGCATAAATGATGGGATTCATTTATGAGATTAATGAAAGAAAAAGAAACCTAAAAGATGTTGTAGAATCAAATTTTCAAAAAGGGTAGCTCTAGTTTTGCTTTGCATAGCGGTATTCCTTGTAGAATATCCAGCACCTTATTCGATAAGGAAAGAACCGAGATCCTTTTTAGCAAAACTAGTAGATACTACAACTCACTCGGTTATGTTTTTGATTGCTTCTATAGTTATTGCTTTGCATAGTGGTATTCCTTATAGAATATCCATCACCTTATTCGATAAGGAAAGAGCCGAGATCCCTTCAGTGGGAGTGACCTCTTTAGCGAAACTAGTAAAAGCCTCAAAAACACTCCTTTTCAAAATCACTACAACGATATCAAGTTCATTACGCTCATGGTTTTCATAAAAAACCTGCGTAGCCCTCCGTCATTTCAGATAGAGACTAGTTAGTATTCATGCTGCGTTTGTTGACCATAGCCAAGGTGTAGTGTACGGTAGCTAATTAGTGTTTATCTGCTAAAATATGAGATGTGATTGAGTTAAGGTAGTCATACGACTTTGTTGACCTTAGCCAAAGGTCATACAGGTGGGTTTAATTCAATCAGGAAATGACGGGTTGAACTTAGCTAGCACTTATGATTTGTTGACCTTAGCCAAGGTCATAAGCTGCTAGGGGTAAAAGTATTATCGGGAATTTCAAGTGTTGAAATTTGCAATGAGATTGCATACCTTCTATGAGATAGTTAGATCCCGATACCCGCTGCGAGCAAGAGTTGCTCCTGGGAGAGTTTTGCACTTTGCAATTAGCTAACCCATTAGGTGACTAGAAAGGTGTTAATGGGGCTACCCCTGTTGGATATAGTGCCCTCAGAGTCAATTATTGGATCGCAGGTACGTGATTGCAATGATTGCGGAGGACCTATACCGATAGGACAGTCTTACTCGAGATGATAGTATGCTATCTAGTTTTCCTTTATCAGTCGTGTACAGGTTCAGGTGACTGATCACTGTTACACTTTGATAGAGCCCTTAGGATCTTGCTTTACTACCAACAGTATGATGGCGATCATATACGCGAGAGTTGGGTGGTTTATATGCATATCCTTTATTATGGTCCCTAGTCTTGGGAGTTTCGAGACAGGGCATCGATACTCCGGAGTAGACTAGTGTATACAGTCGAGACCTCGACGAGGGGCGGTGGCCGGTCTCACAAGCCACTGGTGTCAGTTAGATCACCTAAGATGTATACAGGTGCTCATTGGGTTATGAGTACACCGGACAGGACTCGCCGGGAACCTGCTAGTTGGTATTATACATATCGTCAGATAGCAGTTCCCTGGTGACATGTGTACAGGTTAGTTCATCGACCTGAGGCCATCATTTGTCTCATGTGAGTTCCTACTGTGCTTTGATTTCTACCCTACCACGGCTCAAAAGAGTCGTGCAAAAAGGTAGTTTTTGGGTACAGTCCCGAGCCACATGGAGGCACGTGAGCGGATCGGCAGGGGATTCGTCTCTCCCGGTATTGGGGGTGAGATCGCGCTGTGACTAGGAGAGCCATTACACAAAGCTCGCGGCCGTGGCAGGAGATTTACTGGTAGGTACTCCAGTAGTATCTCAGGGTGTTTTTAGGCTACACTCCGACACGACTTATACTGCTATTGGGGGTCTGACGTTACTAGCTCCCTAGGCAGATATGCGATACTCATAGACGAACGGACCGGACTGTATATACATTGTCACTGTTAGGCTCAGTAGGGTTTCCGGATGGGTTCGCTCATCGGCATCCCTTGAGGTCAGTCCATGGGCAGCCGTTACGCACAGCTAGTGCCGCTGACGGCTTGTGGTTAAACCCACTGCCAGGGTACTGACGAGTCATTAGAGTCCCCCACAGACAGTTTCCCAAGTTCGGGCGAAACGTTGTAGAGGCCGTATGGTTTTATGGCAGGGTTCGGAAAATGCACGTGCGTTTACGCACGTGTCATATTTCGGGCAGATAATACTGGTGGGCTTTGGTTTAAGCCGGATCCGAGTATTATACTGTGTAGATATAATATCTTTGTCTCAGTTGCATTTGTATTCGGTCGTAATACAAATGCGGGTATGTTTATACTGTTACGGGGTTGTCCTGAAATTTGTTTCAGGATCGCTTTTGGAAGTTGCCAGTTTCCAGTTTTCTATTAGCCGTATTTAACATTTGGTTAAATACGGATTTATCTTTTCTTGGATGAGTGTGGTAGTTTCTAGAAGCATCTAGAAGGTGGTGACAAGGATTATTGACTCATGGTTGCATTAATGATTCAATTAATGTAAGGTGACTAGGTTAAGTGATTCATCGTTTTCATTTATTGTGTTCATACTTTATGTTCACACTAGATATTTCTCTTGTGGTCACTCTCCTCTCTCCTACACTCACCCCCCCACCTCCTTAAGTATGGCCGGCCACTTCCCCCTCTTTCACACTCTCTCATTTGATTTGGTTAAAAAAGGTTATGATAGTTTTTGGGGTGTATGGAAATTTCATAGCTCATTTCATTCCATCACCCGATTCGAGTGGCAACTTCATTAACCGATCGTCCATGGCTTTGGACGAAGTGAGACAAAGTAATCTACTCATTCTCTACATCAATCTTGGTCATCTCTTTTAGCAAACTTGACGATCGAGTTGCCTCGAGTCAGAGGCGGGAGCCCGTTTAAAGAATCGTTGATGTGGTGCCACCTGGACGAGCAGATCGGAGATCGACGAGATTGGAGCAGCCGCAACGGAGCGTGGGATGATGGTTAAAGAACGAAGGACTCGGATCGTTCGGTATAACCTTTCTACACTCTTTACAGTTTGTTAGTTTAGCAATAATGGTAGATCCGGGTTATAGTATACGATAGCGCCAGTTAAAAGTTTTTGTTCTGCATTTGGCGTCTGTTAGACGGCCGGGGCGCTACCATAGACTTACAGTGTTATCAAAGACTCACCATTTTGCTTTACTAACTTGTGCTAACGCGTTTAAAATATCGATCGGACCGAATATCAAAAACTACAATTTTTCCATTCACGGTTTCTGTCGATTTTAAAAGGGTTCTAAAATTAATTTTACACATCACAGAAAATTCAACAGGCTTTTATAAGCACGTGGTACAAATTTGGGCTCGTGACTCAACAGGAACGCCGCGGAATCGCGGTCAAACCTAGGGTTTGACCGCGCATCCGCGGCCGTTATGTTGAATCATTGACCCAAATTTGTACAGTAGCTTCTCTTCTGGAAATTGGGGTTTTTGGTATATATCTTTTGGGCCCAGATTTTGTTACCGTACAACAGATGTTCGTGGGGCCCACTTCATGATATTTAGTCGATCGAAATTTAAACATGTTAGTTTACAGTACTTACATTATATCTTCGACCGGGAATGTCATTTGATCGGTAAACCGCGTCTGATTGCTATAGTTCTTTTAGACGGGTTTGCGAATGTGACATTCACGTTGATGTTCTGTGTTGTGCTGTGATGTTGCAGATTTGTCGTGGTGGATAGCAGTGTGTAATGATAATGCAGTTTGGATTTATTTGTACATTTGATATTGCGGGGCGAGCGTCCAACATGTGGACTGTCGTCACTGCCTATTGTATAATATTCTTTTGGGGCACGACCAGGTTGCGGTCGATGTACCTGTTGTACTATTTTTCATTTCTGTACTAGGTTTATCCCGCGACGGGGTGCACGGATAGCCGGGTTCTGGAGGGCAACGGGTCCGCATCTCATGGCTTTGAGAGGCAGAAGGGCCTCACTCTAGAATTGGCAGACTATTCGCCGCACTCGTAGGGGGTACAGGTTGACCCAAGGAGGGGTGCTCAGGTTACCGGATTCCGTGAAGTACCAGGTGGTCCATTCATTTTGCTGTAGGGGGCTGCCTCGCTTCAGGTTTTGGCGGGTAAATTGCCGCACCCGTAGGGGTCTAGGTTTCATTGCACAGGCTATCCACACGACCAGGGGAACGTCGGGTTTTAGCAGCGGCTCTGTGAAACCCGGGGATCCCAGATTATCTGTATTGTTCTGTGATACTTATTACTTTTATGTAATGTTGCATATTATCACGCCTAAAGCGATTATTGTATATTGGTATATATACTATTAGATGTTGTATATGTTTTGCACCCGCGCTAATCCAGTCCCCGCTCGGTCATTAGTTAAGTAACCTAACGGATGATGATGGGACCCAGTGACGAATGCGGATGGCATATACGTACATTTTATTTTCGTTCTTTTCTGGTGTGATTGATTGATGGGACTGCGTTGATTCTAATCAATGCAAAGGAAAACAAACCTATTTGGAGTTGTTGGAACAATTTTAAAAAGGAGTTATTACAAAGATGTTTCCTTTTGTTATGCATAGCGGTATTCGGTGTGAATATCCTGCACCTCATTCGACAAGGCAAGGGCCGATATCCCTTCACCGGGAATGACCCCTTGGGCAGAAGTTTGCATCAGGGTAATAACTTCACTATAGTCGATTACAAGTTGCTTTGCATCGCGGTATTCAGTGGAATATCCTGCACCTCATTCCACGAGGAAAGAGCCGAGATCCCTTCACCGGGAGTGACCTCTTTAGCAAAAGGTTTTCGCCACTATATTTTTATAAAAAGCTATCAGGTTCCTTCAGCGATATCAAGTTCACTACGTTAAAAGTTTTTCGCCAAAAACCAGCCGTAGCCCTTCGTCATTTCTTTTAGGTATTCAGTAGTATTCAAGCTATGTATTTTGACCAACGCCAAGGCATAGTGTTTGGTAGCTGCTGGGTATTCATTTGTTGCATAGATAGATGAGTTGGTTTGGGACAGTCGTTCTGCTATTTTGGCCAACGTCAAGGGTGTTAGTTGTATGTATGCCCTAGAGGCCAGTATTGTACAGATGATATATATTATATTGGATGCTTGGACATATATAGAGATGACTTTCTTGCTCGATATGATAGTATGCTATCTGGTTGCACTTTATCTTAACATGTATACTAGTCTCTTTAAACTGTCTTATAGTTACATATTGGTAAAGCACTTAGGATGTGTACTTGACTACCTGGACTATGATGCAGATCATACTAGTGAGGACATGGTAGTCCATAAGTACATCCTTCAAGGTCCCTAGTCGTAGGTGTATCGAGACGGGGCATCGATATACCAGTGTAGACTAGCGTATACGCTTCTCGACCCATGAGATGGGCGATGGATGATCCCATATCCATTGGTGTTTGACATCAGAGATGGTATACGGGTGCTCAGTAGAGACTGGGTACACTGGACGGACTCGCCGAGAACTCCCAGTTGGTATTATACCTCACGACAGATGGCGGTTCTTAGGTGACGCTTGTGCAGGTTAGTCTGTAGACCCGAGATCGTCATAGAGTCTTGTGTGATTCCCACTGTGCTTTGATCTCCACCTTACCACGTCCATGAGGGCGTGCAAAACGGTGGTTTTTGGGTACAGTCCTGAGTCACATGGAGGCAATGAGCGATAGGAGGGGTTTCGTCTCTCCCGGTATTGGGGGTTGATGTTGCGCTGTGCTCGATTGGCCGTAACAGGGAAGTCCCTGGCCAGGGCTGATTCAGAGATTTGCTGGTAAGTGTTACCAGTAGTTTCTCGACCCGTTATGAGCCTCACATCGGCACGACTTATCGGTTATTGGGGTCTGACGTTTACCACCCCTAGACTTGATATGCGACATATCGGACGAGGAGACCGGACTGTACGGGAAGTGTTGCCGGTTGGCTCGACGGGAGTTGTAGCAGGTTCACTTGTTCTCTTCTGATCACTCAATACCCGGGTGGCCGTTACGTTTAGCTGACCGCTTGCGGCTTGGGGGTGCTTGATATGATCATCACCCACTGCCGGCGTATTGACGATTCTCAGAGTCCCACAATGGAGTTTCCTAGTTCAGGCGAAACGTTGTGGTTCGCGTATGCAATATGCGTATGGACCCGATTAAAATGCACGTATAGGATACTGTATATTGATCGGACGGCTTGCTTTTGGTAGGGGTCATATGTGATATGGCCGGATTGATAAATCAAGTGTTGATTTATCATTTAACCATTAGCTTCTCACTTGAAATCCTTTCTTGAGTATGATGGAAGTATGCATGCATGTATAGTTTCTTTATTGATTCATGCACATATGGATGTACATATACACATACATACATACATACATCCTTCATGGTTGTATATACATGAAAATGGTGGCAATATAAGACTCACACCATGGTTTTATTTATGGATTAAATTACATTTGATTTAAAACAAAAAGGGAAAAAGCTAAATGGTCATTATTGATTTGTTTCTACACTCTTCTCTTGACCTAACCATTCTCACCCACCATTTGACCATGGGTTACTTTTCCTTTTGTGTTTTTAACTCAAGTTCAATAATATCCTAACCATTGTTTGATATGAGAAGAGGAGAATATATATTGATATATTTTTCTATTTTCTTTTTAGAGTTGAACTTATCATCTTCTCATATTGCCATCATCTTCTTCTTCCTCTCTCATTTTGCTCTCTAGTTCTTTGTATTGAGCAATATACTCATCAAGATTGGATTTTGAAGTGAGAAAGAGAACCACAACACCATTCTACACAAGTCTAGCTCACTTGTTTAGAGTGTTAGCTTGATTTCGTTCACTTGATCGGATAAAGTTGCAAGCTTGGACAAAGAGGACTCCGGGTGGATCATCGGTGACCTCGAGGAGCTCAAGCGGAGCTTTTTCAAACCCCAAGTAGCCGAGGAGTCTAGCATAGGGAGCTACAAAGGTTGTACTCTCTAAACCCTAGCATTTCTTTCATATGATGATGTGAAAATTTTGAAACCCTAATTGATTCTAGGAACGATTCTTTGTTCGTTAACTTAGCACCCTAAAGACTCCACTTTTGGTTCATGTGATGCTTCCAAACCCTTCATGTGGTGCTAGGCTAACCCAACATTGGTATCAGAGCCGACCTAGAACATTAGGCGACACCTTTACGAAGTTAAAACTCCGATCGAACCGAAAATACGGATTTTTGGGTGCTCTCTGGACTTTTTTCAAAATCTGGTTATTTTCAGAATTAAAATTATGTAAAAAATTCAGCAGGTAAAAATAAGAATTACGGTATAAATTTTTTTGAATGAACAGTCTTTTCTGCAGTGGAAACGCGGCCTAAGCTTGCTTGGGCCGCGGTTCCGCGGCTGTACACCTCAATCACTGTATAATTTTTATACTGTAATGCTTAATTCTGCTTGTATGTTTTTTAGGGTATTTTTAATCTGTATTTAGTGCTGAAAAATTCTGGAGATGGTTTTCGACTCGTCGATTCGATCGGAATTTTCATTTCGTGGCTTTTCCGGATAAATTAGAATGTATTGAAGTGTTTGAACGAGTATCATTTGCTCACTTTTCACGGGGTTTAAAATCTTTCGGAAATACGTGCAAGTTTGTTTGTGGTGGACCCTCTAGAAGACAACAAACCTTAACTCGATTATGTGACCGTCTTGAACTGCCCTTTGAACCTTAGGGTTTGGGGCAGTACGGCGTGCCACATGTGAGGCGTTGGCTTGACCCTTCTATGGCTGGACCGCTACCACTGTGTCACACTCCGGTTTTTTTTGAACTCCGCTCAAGTGTTGAGCTTTAGCGAATCTTGGGTATTTGATCGTTCGTTCGAAAACTTTAATACCGTCTATTTATCTGGAATGTGATGCAATATCTGGAATTCATATAGTTGGACATGAAATACGAGGTATGTGATATTTCGCATTTACGATGTCTAAGGAGAATGTGGATTCCAGATATTGCAGTTTTACACTTTCTTTTCTGTGACCGTAAGTGTAGTATGTCGATATCGCCGGTTTCGTTGCTATACATCAACGACAATTGGGGTATGCATACTTACTTACGTTGATGATATATGATATTATGTGTTGCTGAGATATGATGTGCAGGATTGTCGCAATTGAATTGCCGGGGGGTTTTATGTGAGATGAGAGTTTTATATTTTCATTCATGTAAATTCAAATGTAATGTAATATTCTTTTATTTGGGGCACTTCCGGGTTGAGGTCGATGCCACCTGTGTTGTATATTATTTACTTTTCCGCATTAGGATGGACCCAAGGAGGGGAGCACGGGTGACCGGGTTCTGGGGTTCAGTGGGAGGCCATCTCGAGGAGTCGAGACCGGGTCTCCTAAACACCAGAATTGGTAGGGTCGCTTGCTGCTCTCGTAGGGGTCCAGGGTGTGGGCTTGGTTATTCATCGCGACTGTGGAATCCGTATTTTCTATTGTTGGCTAAATACTAAATACGGACGTCCTAGTATATCCCACATTATATCTATGTTTCTGCTGCGATATCTGTGATGCGATCATTTGATATGTTCTGATGGATACCGTATATAGTATATATGATATATTATATAGACGTTACTTATGTTTTACACCCGCACTAGCCCTGCCCTGCTCTGTCGTTAGTTACCTAACCTAACGGTGCACGAGGGGACATCGAGGCGAATGCGGATGGCATAAGTGTACGTCGTATTTATCTGTGATGTTTAGGTGACTTAAATGATGGGACTTCATTAATGTGATTAATGAAAGAAAAGAAACCTAAAAGATGTTGTAGAATCAAAATTTTAAAATAAAAGGGTGGCTACAGTTTTGCTTTGCATAGCGGTATATATGATATACCCTGCACCTTATTCGATGGGGAAAGAGCCGAGATCCCTTCACCGGGAGTGACCTCTTTAGCAAAACTGGCAGATGCTACAACACTCGGTTTGATTTTTGACTGCTTTTGGAGTTTTGCTTTGCACAGTGATATATATGATATGTCCTGCACCTTATTCGATGAGGAAAGTGCCGAGATCCCTTCACCGGGAGTGACCTCTTTAGCAAAACTAATGAAAGCCTCAAAATCACTCCATTTCAAAACATCACTTGATTCTACAATGATATCAAGTTCATTACGCAATAGGTTTTCAGAAAAACCTGTCGTAGCCCTCCGTCATTTCAGATAAGAACTGTTTAGTATTCGTGTTGCGTTTGTTGGCCTTTGTCAAGGCGTAGTGTATGTTGGATATATGTATGCCCTAGAGGCCATTATATGATAGTGGATGTATCTATACATGTATATATATATTCAGTATGCATTCTTGCTCGACATGATAGTATGCTATCTGGTTCTTCTTTATCTGACATGTTGATTTGATCATGCTTTTATTCATTCATACATGCTGATAAAGCCCTGAGGATATTGGCTTGACTGCTCTGATTATGATGGAGATCATACTAGTGGGACATCTGTAGTCTATAAGCATATCCTGGAAAGTCCCTAGTCGTAGGTATATCGAGACGGGTCATTGATATACCAGAGTAGACTAGCGTATATGATACTAGACCCATGTGATGGGCGATGGATGATCCCATATCCATTGGTGTTTGACATCAAGATCATATACTGGTGCTCAGTGGTGACTGGGTACACTGGACGGACTCGCCGAGAACTCCTATATGGAATTATATCTATCGTCGGATAGCAGTTCTCAGGTAACACAGGTACAGGTTAGTCTGTAAACCCGAGATCGTCATGGAGTCTTGTGTGCTCTCCCACTGTACTTTGATTGCCACCCTACCACGGCTCTACTGAGTCGTGCAAACAGGTGACCGTTGGGTACAGTCCCGAGACACACGAAGGCAATGAGCGATAGGAGGGGTTTCGTCTCTCCCGGTATTGGGGGTTGATGCTGTGCTGTGCCCGACTGGTTATATCAGTAAGTCCCTGGCCAGGGCTGCTGAGATTTGCTGATAAGTGTTATCGGTAGTTTCTCGATCTGTTATAGACCATTCACCGGCACGACTTATTGAGTTATTAGGGTCGACGTGACCATCCCTAGGCTCGATATGCAGCATATCTGACGAAGAGACCGGACTGTACGGTAGTGTTGCCGGATGGCTCGACGGGAGTTGTAGCAGGTTCGCTTGTTTTCTTCTGATCGCTCAATACCCGGGTGGCCGTTACGTTTAGCTGACCGCTTGCGGTTTGGGGGTACCTGATATGATCATCACCCTCTGCCGGCGTATTGACGAGTCTTAGAGTCCCACAAAGGAGTTACCCAGTCCAGGCGAAACGTTGTGGTGCGCGTATGCGATATGCGCATGCACCCGATTAAAATGTGCGTATATGATACCGAACATCGATCGGGTGTCCTGCTTTTGGTGGGGTCGTATGAGATATGACCGGATTGATAAATTAAGTGTTGATTTATCATTTAACCATTAGTTTTCTCACTTGAAACCTTTCTAGGGTTTGATGGATGTATGCATGCATGCATGTGTTTCTTTCTTTCATTCTAGTTTCATGCACATGTGGATGTGCATACATGTATACATACATACACCCATCCATCATGGTTGTTAGCATATGGAAATGGTGGCAATATAAGACTCACACCATGGATTAAATTATGGATTATTATTTGATTTTGGATTTAAAAGAAAATGAAAAGGAAAGGATAATCATTCTAGCTTCTACATTCTTCCTTTGACCTAACCATGCTCAACTACCACTAACCTAGGGTTATCCTTCTCTTTATCATTTAAAACCCAAGTTAAATTAACTATCCATCATTTAATCATGGTTGAAAGTGAGAAGGAATAAAATATAAAAGGTTATATTTCATTTCTTTTCACTTAAGGGTTATCTTTTTACCTCTTGTTAAAAATAGCCACCATCTTCATCCTCCTTCATCTTTTTCCTCTCTAGTTTTTTCTAGTGAGTTAAACACAAATAAAGAAAGGTTTTTGAAGTGAGATCCTTAGCCACAACATCATTCTACTCAAGTCTAGCCAACTTGATTAGAGTGTTCTCTTTGCTTTTCCAAAGTTGCAAGCTTGGACGGGAAACTTCGGGTGGATCGTCGTGGACGAAAGAGGACTACAAGTGGACCTTCTTCCAACACCCTAGAGACTAAGGAGTCAAGCAAAAGGGGAGCTACAAAGGTTGTAGCCTTCAAACCCTAATTTTTATTAGCTTAAAGTTTCGAAACCCTAATTTTCTAGGATCGATTCCTTTGCATGTTCGTTTAGCACCATAAAAATACATACTTTGAGACATGTGATGCTTCAAAACTCTTTATAGGGTGCTACACAAACCTTTCATTGGTATCAGAGCCGACCTAGAACATTAGGAGACTTTTTTACGAAGTTAAAAATCCGATCGAACCGAAATACGGTTTTTTAAGGTGCTCTCTGGAAATTTTCTAAAAATTGATATTTTTCAGAATTAAAAATATGTAAAAAATACAGCAGGAAAAAATAAGGATTACGGTACAAAAATTATTCCATGAACAGTGATTTTTGCCGCGGTTCCGCGGCCGTATGTATTAATTGTTGGATAATTTTTTTTCAGTAATTCTGGAATCTGCTTGTATAATTTTTTGGGTATTTTTAATCTGTATTTAGTTTTGAAAAATTCTGGAGATGATTTTGGACCCGTCGATTCGATCGGAATTTTGGTTTCGTGGTTTTTCCGGGTAAATTAGAAAGTATTGAAGTGTTTGAACGACTATCATTTGCCCACTATTCACGGGGTTTAAATACTTTGGAGATACGTGCAAGTTTTTTTTGTGGTGGACCCTCTAGAAGACAACAAACCTTAACTCGATTATGTGACCGTCTTGAACTGCCCTTTGAACCTTAGGGTTTGGGGCAGTACGGCGTGCCACATGTGAGGCGTTGGCTTGACCCTTCTACGGTTGGACCGCTACTACTGTGTCACACTCCAGGTGTTTGAACTCTGCTCAAGTGTTGGGCTTTAGTGAATCCTGGGTATTTGATCGTTCGTTCGAAAACTTCAATATTGTCTGTTTATCCGGAATTTGATACAATATGTGGAATTCATATAGTTTAGGCATGAAATACGAAATATGTGATATTTCGTACTTATGATGTCTAAAGAGAATGTGGATTCCAAATATTGTAGTTTTACACTTTCTTTTCTGTGACCGTAAGTGTAGTATGTTCGATATCGCCGGTTTCGTTGCTATACGTCAACGACAATCGGGGTACGCATACTTACTTACGTTGATGATATGTGATATTTGTTAGTTATATGTATGCCCTAGAGGCCATTACTGTACATATGATGTATATTGTAGTGGATGCTAGGACGTATATAGGGAGGACTTTCTTGCTCGACATGATAGTATGCTATCTGGTTGATCTTTACCTTAACGTGTATGCTGATTGTCTCTCTGTTACATGTTGGTAAAGCCCTTAGGATCTGTACTTGACTACCTGGACTATGATGCGGATCATACTAGTGGGGATATGGTAGTCCATAAGTACATCCTTCAAAGTCCCTAGTCGTGGGTGTATCGAGACGGGGCATCGATATACCAGAGTAGACTAGCGTATACCTTCTCGACCCATACAGATGGGCGATGGATGATCCTATATCCATCGGTGTTTGACATCAGAGATGGTATACGGGTGCTCAGTAGAGACTGGGTACACTGGACGGACTCGCCGAGAACTCCCAGATGGTATTATACCTCACGTCAGATGGCAGTTCTCTGGTGACACTGGTACAGAGTAGTCTGTTGACCCGAAATCGTCATAGAGTCTTGTGTGGTTCCCACTGTGCTTTGATTTCCATCTTACCACGTCCAAGAAGGCGTGCAAAACGGTGGTTTTTGGGTACAGTCCCGAGTCACATGGAGGCAATGAGCGATAGGAGGGGATTCGTCTCTCCCGGTATAGGGGGTTGATGTTGCGCTGTGTTCGATTGGCTATAACAGGAAATCCCTGGCCAGGGTTGCTGAGATTTACTGGTAAGTGTTACCAGTAGTTTCTCGAATAGTTATAGACCTCATATCGACACGACTTATCGAGCTATTGGGGTCTGACGTTTACCACCCCTAGGCGAGATATGCGACATATCAGACGATCAGACCGGACTGTACGGTAGTGTTACTGGTTGGATTCACTGGAGTGTGAGCGGGCTTGCTCGTCGATCTTCAGATCGCTCAATACCCGGGTGGCCGTTACGTTTAGCAGACCGCTTGCGGCTTGTGGATGTTTGATATGATCATCATCTGCTGCCGACGTATTGACGAGTCTTTAGAGTCCTACACAGAGGTTTCCTGGCTCAAGCGAAACGAAATAGGAGTGCATATGAGATATGTGCGGGACCGAGAATGATACCAGTATGTGATACTGTATTCGATTCTCGCGATGTAACATTGATCGGTTATATGCGATATAGCCGGGTTATCGGATCAAGTGTTGATTCGATAAGTTGTTACTGAAGATACCAGTCGGTTATGTGCGACATGACCGGATCATTGAATCAAGTGTTGATTTAGTGATTTAATGCATAATTATATATTTGATATATTACTTTGCATTAACTAGTATCGGTTCACTTTGAATGGATTTTCTCACTCGGGTGTGCGCATTGCATATGCGATATGATTTTTGTGCACTTGATTGTATCATGTTTGATGATACATATCTTTTTTGTTAAGTGTAATGAATTAAACCTAGGTTAAGTAAATGATTGGGGTTTTCTTTTATTCATTCATTTATCTTTTCATTTGCATTTAAAAGATAAATGAGAAAAAAAGGCAAAAGAGATAAGATGGTGGCTTTCTTTGTTCTTATTATGAAGCTTCATGAAGACTTTGACTTTTGTAACCATTTTGTCTCATGCTTAACCCTAACCATTTCACTTAACCTTGGTTCACTCTCTACACTTAACCATGGTAAAGATTATGATAAGAATGCTTTTATTATTCTTATTAAAAAAAAAACTTATGATAACTTTCTTCTTCTTCCTTTCTTCAAGTGAAGAAACCTTCACTCCATCAATGGTGATTGTTGGAAATGAGTGAGAAATCAAATTCTAAAGTCTACCCACTTCCTATTTATTCATCCTCTACCTCTTGCCAAGTAGTAGAGTGTGTTTCCTTCACAAGTTTTCAAAGCTAGGTGAAGGTGGAGCTTGATCTATCGATGCCTCGACGTAGATCATCTTCGGCATGGACATCGACGACCTAGCTCGCCATTTCTCCGACAAAGCCGACACTAGAGCGCGGATTCTTTTTGGACAGCGGAGACGACTTCGTTGCGGAGCTATGGAGGTGGAGCACTGGATCTACAAAGGTTGTATTTCCGTATCTCATAGTTAAGTGTTAACTAGTTAGCTTTTTCGCCTAGATTTCTAGCCAACGATCCGTAGTCGGGTTTCTCGGCACCTAGATTTTTTGAAATTGGCATGGTTGATGCCTTGTGAGACCTCATTAGGATGCCTAGGAACCCTACAGTGGTATCAGAGCCTAGCTAGAGCCTTAGGCGAAGTCCAGACGGAGTTTGAAACCCGAACGAACCCGAAAACCCAATTCTAACATGCTCTCTGTCCTTTTTTGAAAACAGTGAGTTTTTCAACATTAAAAATATGCAGAAAAATCAGCAGGTGAATTTAAGAGATACTGCAAAATTCGAGCAAGTGATTCCTCAAAGAGGGCGCGGATCCGCGGCCTTACAGGAGGCTCATGCGGCGGATCCGCGGCCCTATTGTCGTTTTGTGCTTCGAAATTTGCACAGTAATTCTTAATTTTCAGTGCTGGTTTTCCTGGGTATTTTTAATATTTTTTCAAGAGTTGAATTTTTCTGGAGTTGTTTTGGGGATTCGGTGTTTCGATCGGGGTATCAAATTTCGTCTTTGTGTTTTTCCGGATAATTTTCAGAATATGTTAAAAAGTTCGACCGGATATAAATACCCAATTTTTCCCCTGTCGGGAAATTTCCAAGTGTTGGATTTTTCCGAAGTTTAACGACGTTCTAAGTAGTGCAAGTAACGCGATGGACCCTCTAGAAGACAACAAACCTTAACTCGATTATGTGACCGTCTTGAACTGCCCTTTGAACCTTCGAGTTTGGGGCAGTACGGCGTGCCACATGTGAGGCGTTGGCTTGACCCTTCTACGGCTGGACCGTTGGTACTGAGGCACGAACGGAATGTTGTTAGACTTATTTCATGTGTTGAGCTGTATCGGGAAAACTTGGGTATTCGATTGTTCGATCGGAAAGTTTAACATTTTCTGTTTATCCGGAATAGGATACAATAATTGGAATTCACAATAGTTATGTGATAACTGA
Organism: Agapanthus africanus; assembly: GCA_030015575.1. Lineage (NCBI taxonomy): Eukaryota > Viridiplantae > Streptophyta > Magnoliopsida > Asparagales > Amaryllidaceae > Agapanthus > Agapanthus africanus. The sequence continues at coordinate 271,120,365 of CM057337.1, forward strand.
ATGAATGTTATAAACATAGCAGTTTAGTCTCACTTGATCGGTTGCCACGGAATTTTGATGCGATCAAAAGTCCGTCGCAATCACGTAGCGTACGCGGATACTCGCCGGGTAAACTTAATAGATAGCTACATCCCTTAGCCCCGACCAAGTGACTGTAGGAGAACCCCGTCGCCGAAAGCATCCGTTCGGGTGCTCGCGGTAGCGGTGTTCCGCCTTGGTGCACTTCGTCGACGGTATCGGGGGTGCGGCCGTCTACTGAAGTTTGCGACGAGAATTCGATCAAAATGTCGGGAATCCTGTTGAATTGCCCGACTTGGTATTGAAAAGTGTTTTCGATAATGAGACTAAAATGCGGGGTTTATAATTGTTAGGCATGCGATGTCTAAGGAATTCATTTGGATAGGCATGTGATGTCTAAAGAGTTTGCGGATTCCAACTGTTGTAGTTTTACACTTTCTTTTCTGTGACCGTAAGTGTAATATGTGATATCGCCGGTTTCGTTGCTATTTGTCAACGACAATTGGGATGGACATATTTACTTACGTTGATGACATATGATGTTATGTGTTGCTGGATATGTTATATTGGATCGTCGTGTTTGAATAGCCGGGGTTTTTTATGTGAGATGAGTGTTTTTCATTTTCATTCATGTAAAAACTTGTATGTAATATTCTTTTATTGGGGCGCTTCCAGGTTGCGAAAGTTGTCACCGTTGATGTATATTATTTACTTTTCTGCACTAGGATAGACCCAAGGAGGAGGGCACAAGTAACCGGGTTCTGGAGTCCAGTGGGAGACCAACTCGAGGGGTCGAGTCCGGGTCTCCTAACTCTAGAATTGGTAGGGTTGCTTGCCGCTCTCGTAGGGGTCTAGGGGTGTGGGTTTGGCTATTCATCACGACCGTGGAATCCGTGTTTTATACTGGCTCGTATTGAAAACACGGACGTCCTAGTATATCCAATATTTCATATGTTTCTTCTGCTGCGATATCTGTGATGTGATCATGTGATGTTCTGTGATAGATACAGTATATAGTATATATGATATATTATATAGACGTTACTTATGTTTTACACCCACGCTAGCCCTGCCCTGCTCTGCCGTTAGTTACCTAACCTAACGGTGCACGAGGGGACATCGACGCGAATGCGGATGGCATAAGTGTACGTCGTATTTATCTGTGATGTTTAGGTACTTAAATGATGGGACTTCATTAATGTGATTAATGAAATAAAAGAAACCTAAGATGTTGTAGAATCGAATTTCAAAATAAAAACAGGTAGCTACAGTTCTTGCTTTGCACGGTGGTATATGTGATATATCCTGCACCTTATTCGATGAGGAAAGGACCGAGATCCCTTCACCGGGAGTGACTCCTTAAGCAATAACTGGCAGATGCTACACACTCGGTTTGTCTTTTGATTGCTTTTAAGAGTTCTGCTTTGCACAGTGATATATATGATATATCCCGCACCTCATTCGACGAGGAAAGGACCGACGATCCCTTCACTGGGAGTGACTCCTTTAGCAAAACTAGAAAAGCCTCAAAATCACTCCTTTTCAAAATTCATTCGATCCTACAACGATATCAAGTTCATTACGCAATAGGTTTTCAGAAAAACCTGTCGTAGCCCTCCGTCATTTCAGATAAGTCCTATTTAGTATTCGTGCTACGTTTGTTGACCTCCGTCAAGGCGTAGTGTGCGGTAGCTAACTAGTATTTATCTGTTTATGCATATGATGCAGATTGAGTTAGGGTAGTCGTGCGGCCTTGTTGACCTCCGTCAAGGGTCGTGCGGGTGGGTTTAATTCGATCAAGAAATGACGGGTTGAACTTGACTAGTAGCCTATGGTTTGTTGACCTCCGTCAAGGTCATAGGGTGCTAGGGGCAAAATATTATCGGGAATTTCAAGTGTTGAAATTTGCAATGAGATTGCATACCTTCTATGAGATAGTTGGATCCCGATACCCGCTGCGAGTAAGTGTTACTCCTGGGAGAGTTTTATACATTACAATTAGCCGATCAAGTAGGTGTCTAGACAGGTGTCAACGGGGTTACGCCTCTGGGAAAACGAGGTTTACATTAATTAGGTTCGTGCGAAAGCACGGGGGACCTCCCTCAAAGTATCGACACTGGCCTGGCTGAAAGATTGGCGAACTTGTAGTATGTAATTAATCCCGGCTAGTCTTTCCTTTTACGGTTTGAAGGAAGATTTGATAAAAAGCAGTGGGAGCCATCCTGATTAGATAAAATAATAACCAATCTATTCTTGCAAGAGCGCACGTTGAGTGTTTTCTTCTCTCTCTCTCCAGGTAGCGACCATATCACGCCTTAATCAAGATAATAATACGGATTATTGACTGAACCCGCTTGTTATACTGAGCTGGGGAACGTTGGTCCCGCTCCAACTTATAAATGTTATAAGACAGAGCAGGAAATTGGGGAATACCAGATTTCCCGTGCCGCCCAAACGAAGAGAGTGCATGCTGATGCATCATCTTCGGGTGTGTTCATTATACAGAACTGTTTCTCTGTATCCTCTATGTCCTGGGTATGTGATACCAGATCAGGATCCCAGATATGTAATATGTTACATAGGGCTACAGAAAGGTAGAGAACTGAGAACGGGTGATAAGTTTCATGAGGCAGAAAACGGGGCAAGTGTTGCAGCCAAGTCTGTTGGTCACTGTCACCCTGTATTGTCAATACATTGATTCTGAACGAATGTTATTAGATACCGAACCTGATATACAAAATCATATCTATCTCTTTATTAGTAAAGAAATGATAAAATTTTGTATTGTTGGATAATGTTTTGAACATTTCCTATATCAAAAGTTGATCGGTTCAGGCACGTTATCTAAAAGCATTAATGTTCTAAATCAAACTACAGTTCTTAGTATACGGAACACACATAAGAGGAAGAGTTCAGAAATGAACGGATCCTTCTTAAGGTATTGTAGACTAGGTCAGATCAATGTGACCCGACTAGCTGAAGTTACATATAGATGCATATTTAAATCAGTTTGAATTTACATCTTATGAAACTTGCGAGTCATGTCACAAAGATATAATGACACCAGCTCTGTTTATTGGAAACAGAGAAAGAGTTAGTGAACTCTTGGGATGATACATGATGATGTATGTAGGACCCCAGTCTATACATGCCAGGACCGGTTCTTTATACTTCATTACGTTCTCTGATAATCTCTCAAGATTCAGACATATGTTCCTGTTGAAACACAAGTCTGAACCTTTTGAGATATTCACAGAATATAAGTTAGAAGTAGAGAACCAAAATACGGATACAAGTATTATGTCATTTGATGTGATCAGGGAGGAGAATACTTGAGCACGGAATTCCTGAACTATTCTAAAGGAGAATGAGATTCTCTCTCAGCATTACTCCTCCGAATACACCATAGCACGATGGTATATCGGGGTGGAGCAATTACACCCTATGTGATAAGGTGTGCTCTATGATGAGTAATACTGAGCTACCTATTTCCTTTTGGGTGTTATGCACTTGAGAAGCTGCATACCTATTGAAAAAGGTTCTAATCAAATCAGATGCCTACCGCTTCATATGTGATATGGAATGGGAAGAGCCCATTTCTTAAGTTAGTTAAGATTTGGGGTTGTCCGGGCTATGTCTAAAAGCATAATCCGGACAAGCTCGAGGCAAGGTCTGTTATGTACAACTGGAAATGTTCCAGCTATACAAACTGCAGCTAATGATTTGATAGAACCAAGGGATTCAGTAGATACCAACGAACCTCAGCCTCTCCGCCGATCTAGTAGGGTTCCCCACCCACCTGAGAGATACTTCGGTTTCTCTATGACAGTGGGAGCGAGGAATGCATCATGAGATAATGACCCAACTAGTTTCGAGCTGGCCATCAGGAGTAAGACTCTGTAAGAATGGCTGGATGCTTAGCGATCTGAGATGGAATCCATGTACACCAACAAAGTATGGACTTTGGTTGCAATATCTGAAGGGTTAAATCCCCATCAGGAGCAAGTATATCTTGAGAAGATTACTTGGTATAGATGGAAAAGTTAAGACTTTCAAAGCTAGACTTGTTAAAGGTTTGCATCATTGACCAGGTATGGATTATGTTGAAACCTTTTCTAAGGATCTATGCTTAAGTCCATCCAGATCCTACTTGCCACGGCTACATACCATGACTACGATCTCTGGTGGTTGGGTGTCTTGACTGCTTTTCTAAATGATGATTTGGAAGAGTGTGTCTAAAAGTACACAGCCAGAGGGCCTCGTAGACAGTGGGAGCAGCGGAAACGTGTGCAAGATGTTTTATAGGATAAAGCAGGCATCGCGGAGTTGGAACATCTGTTTTGATGAAGTAGTCAAAGAGTTTGACATCATCAAAATGGTAGATGAACCTTGTATAAACAAAAAGGTAGTAGGGAGTATGGTGGTGATCCTCGTAGAGTACGTGGATGACATACTCCTGATAGGGAAGGAGTTTCCTATGCTACGCTCGATCAATCTCCGCATATCACAATGATTCTCCATATAGAATCAAAGTGATACCTCCTAAATCCTGGGTTTTTGGATCTGAGTTAGATCTAATTGGATGTTAGGACTCTCACTAGTTGTAGTGAGACGGTATCAACCGATCCTGGGGAGAATCACTGGAAGGGTTCCAGGGTGATAATGACGACTGAGTGTCAGTCGCAGGCATTGTCTTTACCCTCAGTAAAGGGACGGTATGTTGGAAGAGTTCCAAGCTAGATACCGTGACATACTAGACGATAAAGGCACGATACATCGCTACTTAAGATGCTACCAAACAGGCTGTTTGGGTGTATATTGGTTCATGAGATGAACTACGTTCCCACCATTGTGAGACAATGGAGTCGTGGCTTATGCCAAGGAACGCCGGTCCCATCAGTGATCCAGACATATTCTAAGGCAGTATCACTTGATCATGGAGATGGTTGATCTCCAGGGTGATCGAGGTTTGGAGAGTAGACTCAGAGGACAACACAGCGGATCCACTCACAAAGGCCTGTTCCCAGAGAGAGACTTTTATGGGATGGTTGAGTATGAGATACTACAACCACTGCTACAGATGGCCCTAGTGCAAGTGGGAGATTGTTAGTTATATGTATGCCCTAGAGGCCATTACTGTACATATGATGTATATTGTAGTGGATGCTAGGACGTATATAGGGAGGACTTTCTTGCTCGACATGATAGTATGCTATCTGGTTGATCTTTACCTTAACGTGTATGCTGATTGTCTCTCTGTTACATGTTGGTAAAGCCCTTAGGATCTGTACTTGACTACCTGGACTATGATGCGGGTCATACTAGTGGGGATATGGTAGTCCATAAGTACATCCTTCAAAGTCCCTAGTCGTGGGTGTATCGAGACGGGGCATCGATATACCAGAGTAGACTAGCGTATACCTTCTCGACCCATACAGATGGGCGATGGATGATCCCATATCCATCGGTGTTTGACATCAGAGATGGTATACGGGTGCTCAGTAGAGACTGGATACACTGGACGGACTCGCTGAGAACTCCCAGATGGTATTATACCTCACGTCAGATGGCAGTTCTCTGGTGACACTGGTACAGAGTAGTCTGTTGACCCAAGATCGTCATAGAGTCTTGTGTGGTTCCCACTGTGCTTTGATTTCCATCTTACCACGTCCAAGAGGGCGTGCAAAACGGTGGTTTTTGGGTACAGTCCCGAGTCACATGGAGGCAATGAGCGATAGGTGGGGATTCGTCTCTCCCGGTATAGGGGGTTGATGTTGCGCTGTGTTCGATTGGCTATAACAGGAAATCCCTGGCCAGGGTTGCTGAGATTTACTGGTAAGTGTTACCAGTAGTTTCTCGAATAGTTATAGACCTCATATCGACACGACTTATCGAGCTATTGGGGTCTGACGTTTACCACCCCTAGGCGAGATATGCGACATATCAGACGATCAGACCGGACTGTACGGTAGTGTTACTGGTTGGATTCACTGGAGTGTGAGCGGGCTTGCTCGTCGATCTTCAGATCGCTCAATACCCGGGTGGCCGTTACGTTTAGCAGACCGCTTGCGGCTTGTGGATGTTTGATATGATCATCATCTGCTGCCGGCGTATTGACGAGTCTTTAGAGTCCTACACAGAGGTTTCCTGGCTCAAGCGAAACGAAATAGGAGTGCATATGAGATATGTGCGGGACCGAGAATGATACCAGTATGTGATACTGTATTCGATTCTCGCGATGTAACATTGATCGGTTATATGCGATATAGCCGGGTTATCGGATCAAGTGTTGATTCGATAAGTTGTTACTGAAGATACCAGTCGGTTATGTGCGACATGACCGGATCATTGAATCAAGTGTTGATTTAGTGATTTAATGCATAATTATATATTTGATATATTACTTTGCATTAACTAGTATCGGTTCACTTTGAATGGATTTTCTCACTCGGGTGTGCGCATTGCATATGCGATATGATTTTTGTGCACTTGATTGTATCATGTTTGATGATACATATCTTTTTTGTTAAGTGTAATGAATTAAACCTAGGTTAAGTAAATGATTGGGGTTTTCTTTTATTCATTCATTTATCTTTTCATTTGCATTTAAAAGATAAATGAGAAAAAAAGGCAAAAGAGATAAGATGGTGGCTTTCTTTGTTCTTATTATGAAGCTTCATGAAGACTTTGACTTTTGTAACCATTTTGTCTCATGCTTAACCCTAACCATTTCACTTAACCTTGGTTCACTCTCTACACTTAACCATGGTAAAGATTATGATAAGAATGCTTTTATTATTCTTATTAAAAAAAAACTTATGATAACTTTCTTCTTCTTCCTTTCTTCAAGTGAAGAAACCTTCACTCCATCAATGGTGATTGTTGGAAATGAGTGAGAAATCAAATTCTAAAGTCTACCCACTTCCTATTTCTTCATCCTCTACCTCTTGCCAAGTAGTAGAGTGTGTTTCCTTCATAAGTTTTCAAAGCTAGGTGAAGGTGGAGCTTGATCTATCGATGCCTCGACGTAGATCATCTTCGGCATGGACATCGACGACCTAGCTCGGCATTTCTCCGACAAAGCCGACACTAGAGCCCGGATTCTTTTTGGACAGCGGAGACGACTTCGTTGCGGAGCTATGGAGGTGGAGCACTGGATCTACAAAGGTTGTATTTCCGTATCTCATAGTTAAGTGTTAACTAGTTAGCTTTTTCGCCTAGATTTCTAGCCAACGATCCGTAGTCGGGTTTCTCGGCACCTAGATTTTTTGAAATTGGCATGGTTGATGCCTTGTGAGACCTCATTAGGATGCCTAGGAACCCTACAATATTATGTGTTGCTGAGATATGATGTGCAGGATTGTCGCGATTGAATAGCCGGGGTTTTTTTTATGTGAGATGAGAGTTTTATATTTTCATTCATGTAAATTCAAATGTAATGTAATATTCTTTTATTTGGGGCACTTCCGGGTTGAGGTTGTGTTACCAGTGTTGTATATTATTTACTTTTCCGCATTAGGATGGACCCAAGGAGGGGAGCACAGGTGACCGGGTTCTGGGGTTCAGTGGGAGGCCATCTCGAGGAGTCGAGACCGGGTCTCCTAAACTCCAGAATTGGGAGGGTCACTTGCCGCTCTCGTAGGGGTCCAGGGTGTGGGTTTGGCTATTCATCGCGACTGTGGAATCCGTATTTTCTATTCTGGCTAAATACTAAATACGGACGTCCTAGGATATCCCACGTTATATCTATGTTTCTGCTGCCTGTGTTCTGTGATATCTGAGACGAATGACATATTATATATATGATATATAGTAGACGTTGCTTATGTTTTACACCCGCGCTAGTCCCGTCCCGGTATGCCGTTAGTTAAGTAACCTAACGGTGCATAACGGAACATTGCGGCGAATGCGGATGGCATAAGCATACGTGTTATTTTCGTTTCTTTTCTGTGATTGGCTTAAGGACTTAAATGATGGGATTACATTAATGTGATTAATGTAAAGAAAATAAACCTAAAAAGATGTTGTAGAATCGGATTTGAAAACTACTCGGCTATTTATGAAAAAGCTATATTTCAAAACTGCGGAGTTTAAGCCACTCCTTTTGAAAACTGTTTGATTCTACAACGATATCAAGTTCAAAGCGTTAAAGATTTTTCTTAAAAATCATCCGCAACCCTCCGTCATTTTAGGAAGTAGAGTACTTAGTATTCGTGCTACGTTTGTTGACCTTAGCCAAGGCGTAGTGTACGGTAGCTAAGTGATGTTTTCCTACAAACGCATATGATGCAGATTAATTAGGACGGGCATATGACTTTGTTGACCTTAGCCAAGGGTCATGTGAACGGGTCTAATTAATCAAGAAATGACGGGTTGAGCTTGACTAGTGCTCGTGATTTGTTGACCTTAGCCAAGGTCACGAGTATTAGGGGTAAAAACCACATCGGAAATTTCAATAATTGAAATTTGCAATGAGATTGCATACCTTCCATATGATGGTTGGATCCCGATCCCACTGTGGGCAATAGTTGCTCCTAGGAGAGTTTTACAGTTTACAACTAGCTAACTCATTAGGTGTCTAGAAAGGTGTTAACGGGGCTCCGCCTCTGGGAAAACAAGGTTTACTCTAATTAGGTCCGTGCGAAAGCACGGGGAACCTCCCTCAAAGTACCGACACTGGCCTGGCTGAACGGTTAGCGAAGTTGTAGACTGTAATTAATCCTGGCTAGTTTTTCTTTTTAAGGTTTGAAAGAAAAACTTGATAAAAAGCAGTGGGAAACATCGATTAGACAAGATAATAAACCAATCTAATCTGTGCAAGAGCTTTCGCTGAGTGTATTCTTTTCTCTCTCTTAATGGCAGATACCAACGACTGGACTTAAGCTTCTACTAGATAAAAACAAACTGAATGGGACCAACTATAAAGACTGGCTGAGGAATCTGAAAATCGCCTTGGCTTATGATAAAGTATCATATGTCCTCACGGCTTCAGACCCGCCCGTCCCTGGTCCAAAATCCTCAGTTGCGGACATTGAAGTCCGCAAGACATGGGACGCTGACTGTGCCACGGCCACATGCCTCGCGCTTGCATCGATGGATAACACACATCAAAAGCAGCACGAGGACATGGACATTCACGGTATATTGCTCCATACAAAGGAGTTGTATGGGGAGCAGTCCCGCGTATTACGATACGAAGCATCAAAGAAATTGTTTCAGATGCGAATGGCCCCTGGCACACCAGTAGGAGACCATGTTCTGAAGATGATAGCTCTTATAGAAGAGCTTGAGGACCTTGGATGGACGATGGACAATGAACAATATATAGATATTATTCTGCAGTCCCTCCCCTCCACCTTTGCTCAGTTCATAGTGAACTTCAACATGCATGGCATGGAGAAGGACCTCCCTGAACTCCTTAATATGTTAAGGAGTGCAGAGAGCACTATGAAGTTAGCAAAAACTCCCGTTATGACTATTGGACAGTCTTCCTCTTCTCGCCCGAAAGCCAAGGCCAAGGGAAAGAAAAAGAAGAAGCCCACTAATCCTAAGGGCGGAGTTAAAAAGGTGAAGGGAAAGGGAAAGTCCAAGGCTGGAGACTCAGGGAAGGGCGAATGTTTTCACTGCCACAAGACAGGACATTGGAAGCGCAATTGCACGGAGTACTTAAGTCTCAAGAAGAAGCATGGTGATGCTTCTGCTTCAGGTGCGTTTGTGACTGAAAACTGTTTTTCTATAAACTCTGCTTCCTGGGTATTGGATACCGGTTCAGGTTCTCACATTTGCAATTTTATGCAGGGGCTGAGAAATAGCAAGGTTTTGAGGACAGGTAACCATACTCTCCGCGTTGGAAATGGTTCCAATGTACATACAGTCGCAGTGGGAGAGTATCACTTGGGGTTGCCATCTGGATGTATTTTGGTTTTAAATCCATGTTATTTTGTACCAAGTATGCTATGTAATATAATATCCGTTTCTTTGTTGGACAATGAAGGGTATAATTTTGTATTGCAGAACAATGTTATGAACATTAACCTGAATCAAATGTTGGTTGGGTATGGTACACTTAACAACGGAATATATGTCCTAAATCAACACACAGTTTTCAGTATACAACACACTAATAAAAGAAAACTTTCAGAATTAAATGAAGCTTTTCTTTGGCACTGTAGACTTGGTCATATTAACGAAACAAGACTAAACAAGTTACACAAAGATGGATATTTAAATTCTTTTGAATATAAATCTTATGTGACTTGCCAGTCTTGTATCAAGGGTAAAATGACCAAAACTCCGTTTACCGGACACGGAGAAAGAGCTACTCAGCTCCTGGGCCTCATACATAGTGATGTATGTGGGCCTATGTCTACACAGGCTAGAGGCGGTTTTTCATACTTCATTACATTCACTGATGATTTCTCAAGATTCGGTCATGTATTTTTATTAAAACACAAGTCCGAAGCTTTTGAGAAATTCATTGAATATAAACAAGAAGTAGAAAAACAAACCGGCTTGAGTATCAAGATGCTTCGATCAGATCGAGGTGGTGAGTATCTCAGTGCAGAATTTGCAAACTTCTTGAAAGAGAATGGGATTCTCTCTCAGCTCACTCCTCCTTACACACCACAGCACAACGGTGTGTCAGAACGAAGGAATAGGACCCTATTAGATATGGTCCGGTCCATGATGAGTGACGCTGAGTTACCCGTCTCGTTTTGGGGGCATGCATTAGAGACTGCAGCGTTTCTACTGAACAGGGTTCCAACCAAAGCCGTGTCCACCACACCATATGAGATATGGCATGGGAAGAGACCATCTCTTAAGAGAATTAAGATTTGGGGTTGCCCGGCCTATGTTAAAAAGCAGAATCCGGACAAACTCGAGACACGGTCGGTCATGTGTAACTTTGTGGGATATCCAAAGAATTCTTATGGATATCTATTCTACCACAAAGAGGAACAAAAAGTGTTCGTTTCTCAACATGCCACATTCTTGGAGAAAGAGTTTTTCACAGACAAAGATGATGGCAAGGTGGTGGATCTAGAAGAGGTTCTAGAGACACAAACTACAAATGACGATTTGGTTGAACCGGCTGTTGCAGCAGAAACTGAAGAACCGCGGCCACTCCGTAGGTCTGGTAGGACTTTTCGCCCACCGGAGAGGTACTACGGTTTCCTCATTGATGGTAACGGAGAAGATTGCATCATGGATGATGATGATCCTACCAGTTTTCAGCAAGCTATCACGAGTAAAGACTCTGTGAAGTGGCTGGATGCCATGAGATCCGAAATGGAGTCTATGTACACCAACAAAGTGTGGACTTTGGACGTTGTACCCCCTGGGGTAAAACCTGTAGGGTGCAAATGGATCTTTAAAAGAAAGATTGGTGTAGATGGGCAGGTGGAGACCTATAAAGCAAGACTTGTGGCGAAGGGTTTTCGTCAAAGACCAGGTTTAGACTATGACGAGACTTTTTCTCCCATAGCCATGCTTAAATCCATTCGGATCCTACTTGCTATTGCTGCTCACTACGACTATGAAATCTGGCAGATGGACGTTAAAACCGCATTTCTAAATGGAAATTTAGAAGAATGTGTTTATATGGATCAGCCAGAGGGTTTCATTGACAGTGGGAGCAGCGGGAAAGCATGTAAATTGCTTAAATCCATATATGGGTTAAAGCAGGCATCACGGAGTTGGAACATCTGTTTCGATGATGTCATCAAAGAGTTTGATTTCATCAAAAATCCAGATGAACCTTGTGTTTATAAGAAGGCTGTAGGGAGAGCTGTCACATTCCTCGTATTGTACGTAGACGACATTCTTCTGATAGGAAATGATATTCCTATGCTACAGTCGGTCAAATCTTTCTTATCACTAAGGTTCTCCATGAAGGACCTGGGTGATGCCACGTACATTCTGGGCATAAGGATCTATAGGGATAGATCCAAAAGGTTATTGGGATTGTCCCAAACCAGGTACATTGACACCATCCTAAAAAGGTTTAGTATGGAAGACTCCAAACGGGGTGCCTTACCCGCTTGCCATGGGGTCACTCTCTCCAAGGATTCTTGTCCAAAGACCGATGAAGAGAGAGCTCGCATGAGTATTATACCCTATGCTTCGGCAGTAGGATCTATAATGTATGCGATGTTATGTACACGCCCAGATGTAGCTTACGCACTTAGTGTTGTAAGCAGGTATCAATCCAACCCAGGGGAGAATCACTGGACAGCAGTGAAGAACATTTTTAAGTACTTGCGAAGGACTAAAGAATTGTTCTTGGTGTATGGTAATGGAGATCTCCAAATGGAGGCCTTTACCGATTCGAGCTTCCAGAGCAATAAGGACGACAGCAAATCTATCTCTGGGTTTGTATTTACCCTCAATGGAGGGGCGGTGAGTTGGAAGAGTTCCAAACAGGATACCGTTGCAGACTCTACGATGGAGGCTGGGTACATTGCTGCAAATGATGCCGCCAAGGAAGCCGTCTGGATGAAGAAGTTCGTCTCGGAGCTAGGAGTAGTTCCAACCATTATTGATCCAATACCCTTGTATTGTGATAATAATGGGGCTATGGCGTTAGCCAAGGAGCCTAGATCCCATCAGCGGTCCAGACATATCCTGAGGCGCTTTCATTTGATCCGGGAGATTATAGATCGCCGCGAGATCGAGATTAAGAGAGTAGACACAAAGAACAACGCCACGGATCCATTCACCAAGGCCCTCCCTCGGCCACAGCATGAGCGACTTTTTGAGATGTTGGGTATGAGATACGCCAATAACTGGCCTTAGTGCAAGTGGGAGATTGTTGGATATATGTATGCCCTAGAGGCCATTATATGATAGTGGATGTATCTATACATGTATATATATATTCAGTATGCATTCTTGCTCGACATGATAGTATGCTATCTGGTTCTTCTTTATCTGACATGTTTATTTGATCATGCTTTTATTCATTCATACATGCTGATAAAGCCCTGAGGATATTGGCTTGACTGCTCTGATTATGATGGAGATCATACTAGTGGGACATCTGTAGTCTATAAGCATATCCTGGAAAGTCCCTAGTCGTAGGTATATCGAGACGGGGCATTGATATACCAGAGTAGACTAGCGTATATGATACTAGACCCATGTGATGGGCGATGGATGATCCCATATCTATTGGTGTTTGACATCAAGATCATATACGGGTGCTCAGTGGTGACTGGGTACAGTGGACGGACTCGCCGAGAACTCCTATATGGAATTATATCTATCGTCGGATAGCATTTCTCAGGTAACACTTGTACAGGTTAGTCTGTAGACCCAAGATCGTCATGGAGTCTTGTGTGCTCTCCCACTGTACTTTGATTGCCACCCTACCACGGCTCTACTGAGTCGTGCAAACAGGTGACCGTTGGGTACAGTCCCAAGACACACGAAGGCAATGAGCGATAGAAGGGGTTTCGTCTCTCCCGGTGTTGGGGGTTGATGCTGTGCTGTGCCCGACTGGTTATATCAGTAAGTCCCTGGCCAGGGCTGCTGAGATTTGCTGATAAGTGTTATCGGTAGTTTCTCGATCTGTTATAGACCATTCACCGGCACGACTTATTGAGTTATTAGGGTCGACGTGACCATCCCTAGGCTCGATATGCAACATATCTGACGAAGAGACCGGACTGTACGGTAGTGTTGCCGGATGGCTCGACGGGAGTTGTAGCAGGTTCGCTTGTTTTCTTCTGATCGCTCAATACCCGGGTGGCCGTTACGTTTAGCTGACCGCTTGCGGTTTGGGGGTACCTGATATGATCATCACCCTCTGCTGGCGTATTGACGAGTCTTAGAGTCCCACAAAGGAGTTACCCAGTCCAGGCGAAACGTTGTGGTGCGCGTATGCGATATGCGCATGCACCCGATTAAAATGTGCGTATATGATACCGAACATCGATCGGGTGGCCTGCTTTTGGTAGGGTCGTATGAGATATGACCGGATTGATAAATTAAGTGTTGATTTATCATCTAACCATTAGTTTTCTCACTTGAAACCTTTCTAGGGTTTGATGGATGTATGCATGCATGCATGTGTTTCTTTCTTTCATTCTAGTTTCATGCACATGTGGATGTGCATACATGTATACATACATACACCCATCCATCATGGTTGTCAGCATATGGAAATGGTGGCAATATAAGACTCACACCATGGATTAAATTATGGATTATTATTTGATTTTGGATTTAAAAGAAAATGAAAAGGAAAGGATAATCATTCTAGCTTCTACATTCTTCCTTTGACCTAACCATGCTCAACTACCACTAACCTAGGGTTATCCTCCTCTTTATCATTTAAAACCCAAGTTAAATTAACTATCCATCATTTAATCATGGTTTAAAGTGAGAAGGAATAAAATATAAAAGATTATATTTCATTTCTTTTCACTTTAGGGTTATCTTTTTACCTCTTGTTAAAAATAGCCACCATCTTCATCCTCCTTCATCTTTTTCCTCTCTAGTTTTTTCTAGTGAGTTAAACACAAATAAAGAAAGGTTTTTGAAGTGAGATCCTTAGCCACAACATCATTCTACTCAAGTCTAGCCAACTTGATTAGAGTGTTCTCTTTGCTTTTCCAAAGTTGCAAGCTTGGACGGGAAACTTCGGGTGGATCGTCGTGGACGAAAGAGGACTACAAGTGGACCTTCTTCCAACACCCTAGAGACTAAGGAGTCAAGCAAAAGGGGAGCTACAAAGGTTGTAGCCTTCAAACCCTAATTTTTATTAGCTTAAAGTTTCGAAACCCTAATTTTCTAGGATCGATTCCTTTGCATGTTCGTTTAGCACCATAAAAATACATACTTTGAGACATGTGGTGCTTCAAAACTCTTCATAGGGTGCTACACAAACCTTTCAGTGTACGGTAGCTAAATGGTGCTTATCTGCTTATGCATATGATGCAGATTGTTTTGGGGTAGTCGTACGACCTTGTTGGCCTTTATCAAGGGTCGTGCGGGTGGGTTTGATTCAATCAAGAAATGACGGGTTGAACTTGACTGACTTCCTATGATTTGTTGGCCTTTGTCAAGGTCATAAGGGTTAGGGGCAAAATATTATCGGGAATTTCAAGTGTTGAAATTTGCAATGAGATTGCATACCTTCTATGAGATAGTTGGATCCCGATACCCACTGCGAGTAATTGTTACTCCCGGGAGAGTTTTACACAGGACAATTAGCCGATCAAATAGGTGTCTAGAAAGGTGTCAACGGGGTTACGCCTCTGGGAAAATGAGGTTTACTTTAATTAGGTCCGTGCAAAAGCACGGGGAACCTCCCTCAAAGTACCGACACTGGCCTGGCTGAAAGATCGGCGAAGTTGTAAGATGTAATTAATCCCGGCTAGTCTTTCCTTTTAAGGTTTAAAGGAAGATTTGATAAAAACAGTGGGAGCCATCCTGATTAGATAAGATAATAACCAATCTGATCTTGCAAGAGCATACGCTAAAGTGTTTTCTTCCCTCTCTCTCCAGGTAGCGACCATGTCATGCCTTAATAAAGATAATAATATGGATGTATTGACCGAACCCGCATGTTATACTGTGCTGGGGAACGTTGGTTCCGTTCTGTCTTATAAGAGTTATAGGACTGAACAGGACATAGGGGAATACCAGAATTCCCATGCCACCCGAATGAAGAAAGTACATGATGATGCATTTTCTTCAGGTGTGTTCGTTATAGAGAACTGTTTCTCCATTTGCCCTACGTCCTGGGTATTACATACCGGGTCAGGATCCCATATATGTAATCAGTTACATGGGCTTAGGAAAGGTAGAGAACTTGGAGAAGGTGATAAAGACATAAGAGTTGGAAATGGTGCAATTGTTGCAGCCAAGACTGTCGGGGAATATCACCTTGCATTACCAACTGGTAATACATTGGTTCTGAACGAATGCTATTACATGCCGAACCTGATATGCAACATTATATCGGTTTCTTTGTTGAGTAAAGAGGGATATAATTTTGTATTACAGGATAATGTTATGAACATTTTCCGTAACCAAAAGTGGGTTGGATCAGGCATGTTATGTAATGGCATTTATGTTCTAAATCAATCAACAGTTCTGAGCATAACAAACACACACAAGAGGAAGAGTTCAGAACTGAACGAATTCTTCTTGTGGCATTGTAGACTCGGTCATATAAATGCGACATGGCTAGCTAAGTTGCATAAGGATGGATACTTGAAACCGTTCGAATTTTCATCTTATGACACTTGCCAGTCATGTCTCAAAAGCAAAATGACCAAAACTCCGTTTACGAGACACGGAGAAAGAGTTACCGAACTCTTGGGACTGATACATAGTGATGTATGCGGTCCCATGTCTATACATGCCAGGGATGGTTCTTCGTACTTCATTACATTCACTGACGAACTCTCTAGATTCGGATATGTGTTCCTGATGAAACACAAATCAGAAGCTTTTGAGAAATTTAGAGAATATAAACAAGAAGTCGAGAACCAAACCGGAAAAAGTATTAAAGTCCTTTAATCTGATCGAGGAGGTGAATACTTGAGCAATGAATTCCTGGACTTCCTAAAAGAGAATGGGATTCTCTCTCAGCTGACTCCTCCATATACACCACAGCACAACGGTGTATCAGAACGGAGGAACCGCACCCTATTAGATATGGTGCGCTCTATGATGAGCACAGCTGAGTTACCTATTTCCTTCTGGGGATATGCACTGGAAACAGCAGCATACCTATTGAATCAAGTTCCATCTAAATCTATACCTACCACACCATATGAGATATGGAGTGGGAAGAGACCATGTCTTAAACGTGTTAAGATATGGGGTTGTCCGGCCTATGTTAAAACACAAAATCCGGACAAACTCGAGGCATGGTCAGTTCTATGCAAGTTTGTGGGATATCCAAAACATTCACATGGATATCTTTTCTACCATACTGAGGAACAAAAAGTGTTTGTTTCTCGACATGCCACCTTTTTAGAAAAGGAATTTCTTACAAAAGAAATTAGTGGTGACAAGGTAGAACTGGAAGAAATTCCGGCTACACAAACTCAAACTGAAGATTTAGTGAAACCATAGGATTCAGTAGCTCCCAACGAACCTCAGCCACTCCGCCGATCTAGTAGGGTTCCTCGCCAACCTGAGACATACTACGGTTTTCTCATGGACGGTGTGAGCGAGGATTGCATCATGGAGGATGATGACCCAACTAGCTTCGAGCAGGCCATCACGAGTGGAGACTCAGTGAGATGGCTGGATGCAATGCGGTCCGAGATGGAATCCATGTACACCAACAAAGTGTGGACTTTGGAAAATGCCCCTGAAGGGGTAAAACCCATTGGGAGCAAGTGGATCTTCAAGAAAAAACTTGGTGTAGATGGTAAAGTGGAGACTTTCAAAGCTAGACTTGTTGCAAAGGGTTTTCGTCAAAGACCAGGTGTGGACTATGATGAAACCTTTTCTACAGTGGCTATGCTTAAATCCATCCGGATCATGCTTGCCATCACTGCATATCATGACTACGAAATCTAGCAAATGGATGTTAAGACCGCCTTTCTAAACGGTGATTTAGAAGAGTGCGTGTACATGACTCAGCCAGAGGACTTCGTAGACAGTGGGAGCAGCGGGAAGGTGTGCAAGCTGCTTAAATCCATTTATGGATTAAAGCAAGCATCGCGGAGTTGGAACATCTGCTTTGACGTCGTTATCAAAGAGTTTGATTTCGTCAAAAACCCAGATGAACCTTGTATCTACAAGAAAGTGGCAGAGAGTAAGGTTGTCTTCCTCATATTGTACGTGGACGACATACTCTTGATAGGAAATGACATTCCTATGCTGCAATCGGTCAAGCTCTTCTTATCACAAAGATTCTCAATGAAAGATCTTGGTGATGCCTCCTGCATATTGGGAATCAGGATCTATAGAGATAGATCCAAACGGATATTGGGATTGTCCCAGTCCAGGTACATTGACACCATACTAAAGAGGTTTAGTATGGAAGAATCCAAGCGTGGGAACTTACCCACGATCTCTGGAGTCACTCTCTCCAAAGAGATGTCTCCCAAGACTGATTTGGAGAGAGCTCGCATGCAAGGGATACCCTATGCTTCGGCTGTAGGCTCTATCATGTACGCGATGCTATGTACCAGACCCGATGTAGCATACTCACTAAGTGTAGTGAGTAGGTATCAAGCTGATCCTCGAGAGAGTCACTGGACAGCTGTGAAGAGCATTCTCAAGTACTTACGAAGGACTAAAGAGATGCTCTTGGTGTATGGTAACGGAGAACTCCAAATGGAGTCCTTTACCGATTCGAGCTTCCAGAGTGATAAGGACGACTCTAAGTCGTAGTCGGGATTTGTCTTTACCCTTTACGGAGGGGCGGTTAGCTGGAAGAGTTCCAAGCAGGAAACCATAGCAGACTCGACGATGGAGGCTGAATACATCGCTGCCAACGATGCTGCCAAAGAGGCTGTCTGGATCAAGAAGTTCATTACTGAACTTGGAGTGGTTCCATCCATTGAGCATCCAATACCTTTGTATTGTGATAACAATGGAGCGGTGGCTTTGGCCAAGGAACCCAGGTCCCATCAGCGATCCAGGCATATTCTGAGGCGGTATCACCTGATCCGGGAGATAGTTGATCGCCGGGAGATCGAGGTCAGGAGGGTTGACACAAAGAATAACACAGCGGATCCACTCACGAAGGCCATTCCCCAGATACAGTGTGAGAGACTCTTCGGGATGCTCGGTATGCGATACTACAGCAGCTGGCCCTAGTGCAAGTGGGAGATTGTTAGTTGTATGTATGCCCTAGAGGCCAGTATTGTACAGATGATGTATATTATATTGGATGCTTGGACATATATAGAGATGACTTTATTGCTCGATATGATAGTATGCTATCTGGTTGCACTTTATCTTAACATGTATACTAGTCTTTTTAAACTGTCTTATAGTTACATGTTGGTAAAGCCCTTAGGATGTGTACTTGACTACCTAGACTATGATGCAGATCATACTAGTGGGGACATGGTAGTCCATAAGTACATCCTTCAAGGTCCCTAGTCGTAGGTGTATCGAGACGGGGCATCGATATACCAGTGTAGACTAGCGTATACGCTTCTCGACCCATGAGATGGGTGATGGATGATCCCATATCCATTGGTGTTTGACATCAGAGATGGTATATGGGTGCTCAGTGGAGACTGGGTACACTGGACGGACTCGCCGAGAACTCCCAGTTGGTATTATACCTCACGTCGGATGGCGGTTCTCAGGTGACACTTGTGCAGGTTAGTCTGTAGACCCGAGATCGTCATAGAGTCTTGTGTGATTCCCACTGTGCTTTGATCTCCACTTTACCACGTCCATGAGGGCGTGCAAAACGGTGGTTTTTGGGTACAGTCCCGAGTCACATGGAGGCAATGAGCGATAGGAGGGGTTTCGTCTCTCCCGGTATTGGGGGTTGATGTTGCGCTGTGCTCGATTGGCCGTAACAGGGAAGTCCCTGGCCAGGGCTGATTCAGAGATTTGCTGGTAAGTGTTACCAGTAGTTTCTCGACCCGTTATGAGCCTCACATCGGCACGACTTATCGGTTATTAGGGTCTGACATTTACCACCCCTAGACTTGATATGCGACATATCAGACGAGGAGACCGGACTGTACGGGAAGTGTTGCCGGTTGGCTCGACGGGAGTTGTAGCAGGTTCGCTTGTTCTCTTCTGATCGCTCAATACCCGGGTGGCCGTTACGTTTAGCTGACCGCTTGTGGCTTGGGGGTGCTTGATATGATCATCACCCACTGCCGGCGTATTGACGAGTCTCAGAGTCCCACAATGGAGTTTCCTAGTCCAGGCGAAACGTTGTGGTGCGCGTATGCGATATGCGCATGGACCCGATTAAAATGCGCGTATAGGATACCGTATATTGGTCGGGCGGCTTGCTTTTGGTAGGGGTCATATGTGATATGGCCGGATTGATAAATCAAGTGTTGATTTATCATTTAACCATTAGCTTCTCACTTGAAATCCTTTCTTGAGTATGATGGATGTATGCATGCATGTATAGTTTCTTTATTGATTCATGCACATATGGATGTACATATACACATACATACATACATACATCCTTCATGGATGTATATACATGAAAATGGTGGCAATATAAGACTCACACCATGGTTATATTTATGGATTAAATTGCATTTGATTTAAAACAAAAAGGGAAAAAGCTAAATGGTCATTATTGATTTGTTTCTACACTCTTCTCTTGACCTAACCATTCTCACCCACCATTTGACCATGGGTTACTTTTCCTTTTGTGTTTTTAACTCAAGTTCAATAATATCCTAACCATGGTTTGATATGAGAATAGGAGAATATATATTGATATATTTTTCTATTTTCTTTTTAGAGTTGAACTTATCATCTTCTCATATTGCCATCATCTTCTTCTTCCTCTCTCATTTTGCTCTCTAGTTCTTTGTAGTGAGCAATATACTCATCAAGATTGGATTTTGAAGTGAGAAAGAGAACCACAACACCATTCTACACAATTTTAGCCCACTTGTTTAGAGTGTTAGCTTGATTTCGTTCACTTGATCGGATAAAGTTGCAAGCTTGGACAAAGCGGACTCCGGGTGGATCATCGGTGACCTCGAGGAGTTCAAGCGGAGCTTTTTCAAACCCCAAGTAGCCGAGGAGTCTAGCGTAGGGAGCTACAAAGGTTGTACTCTCTAAACCCTAGCATTTCTTTCATATGATGATGTGAAAATTTTGAAACCCTAATTGATTCTAGGAACGATTCTTTGTTCGTTAACTTAGCACCTTAAAGACTCCACTTTTGGTTCATGTGATGCTTCCAAACCCTTCATGTGGTGCTAGGCTAACCCAACAAAGAGCATGTGTTGGTGGGTTCAAATTGACAAGATAGTGACGGGTAGAACTTGGCATGTGACTTATGACATTTTGACCTAACGCCAAGGTCATAAGAGCATGGGGCAAAAATCATATCGGGAGTTTCTAAAGAAACTGAAACTTGCCAAGTATGCGCATACCTTCTGGAGTATGAGTAACGTGAGTGGATTCCGTCACGTTATCATACGATGAGAGTTGGATCCCGATTCCCACTGATGAGTTGGTTTACTCTTCGGGTGATCCCGATTGATTCTTCTTTCAGGTTTGGAGGAGAATTTGACAGGACAGTGGGAGGTTTCCGGATTAGATAAAGTGATAACCATTCTGATCTAGGTTAGAGTGCACGCGGAGTGTTTCTTTTCTCTCTCTCTTTGGCAGCGACCTTTGACCGACCCTAGACTATGACTCAGTGACCAAGTTGACCGAACCTTCTTAAAATGCTGACTTTTGGATTGTCCGAGTTGCATAAGTCATTGCCACTCCTTCTTTTACCCTTTGGATTTCTCAGAACACCCCGTATTACTACGGACATCCACTTCCATTGGATAGATCCATCGTATGGTTATATACGAACTCGGAGGGATTTCTTCGAGGATGGATCAAGGTTCAGGAGAAATAGAATTGGTTTATTCAGTTGTATTTTATTATCACTTTCTCTCAGGTTGCGAGGGCTCCTTGGCTTAGGAGAGTACACCTATTACGCTTATTGGATAGTCTTATTCCAAACCATAGGCAGGTGCCGAAAGGTAGGGAATGAAGAAAACCAATTAGCCTAAGTAGGGTGTGCAGAAGGTAATATGTAAAGACAAAATAAAGGGATTAGAAAGAGGGCAAAGTAAATTGCGACTGATATCATTCACGACCAAACCGCGTGCTTCATCGCCACTCCTATTTCACCTATAATAGAATAAGGTATTATTCAGTTGTCTTTTATCATCACCTTCTCTCAAGTTGCGAGTACTCCTTGGTTTAGGAGGGTACACCTATTATGCTTACTGGATAGTCTTCTTCCAAACCATAGGCTGGTGCTGAACGGTAGGGAATGAAGAAAACCATTTAGCCTAACGAAGGTATACAGAAAGTAACGACTAAAGACAAATAAAGGGATTTGGAGAGAAGGCAAAGAAATATACGGTTGAAGTCATGAATTGATTATGGAAGAGGCATTACTAGGAATACCAGGATACCCCTACGAAACATTTTCATGTTTCAGTGCATTGTTAAAGAAAATTGTTTTCCCGATTAGATACCTACTCCAAGGGTATGTATTTACCAGGTTTCATTCTCATATATTTATGGTTTTACAGATGATGAGTGGGAGTAAGTTGTTGGGAATTAGGTGATCATCCTCATTATATCGGAATTCGTTGTAATTGGTGATATTTGAGGAAATCGCCAGGGTACAGTTTTCAACCTACAACGCACAGGTTTTGAGTTATTCAACTCAGCGGACTTATACAGAGTATTGTATGTTGTCCAGGTGTCCATCAGGACAAAGGGGTAGGTCCTCGTACTATGTTCTGTTTACTTATAACTTCTCTAGTTTTTAGACAAGTGTTTCGTAGAAATACAAGGTCTAAGTTTTGAGAAGTTGTGGGTATAAGAATAAAGTAGAGAACCAGGTGTCACAAGTATCGGGATTCCTCAAAGAGATCGAAGATGTAGATTCTTCTGATTTGTATTCAGATGATAGTAATGGTTTTGAGAAACTTGTTTCTCTTTCAGGTTACTCATAATTAGATGGATTCCTAGGTTGAGTAATGCTGATTAGCCTCTTTCCATTAAGTTGATATGCACTGGAGACAGCTGCATGATTGAATCTGGTTCCAATTAAATAAGTGCCAAAGTTTCTATATTGGATATAGAATGGTTCATATCTTAACGATGTTAAGGTACGGGGAGTTGTCCAGCTTATGCTTAAAACCAGACTCTAGATAACTCAGGGCATGTTTCTGTAATGGCAGTTTGTGGGTTGGCCCAGGCTATGTCGAGAGTTGACTTTCTACCATCTGGAAGATCAATAGTGATATTGTTCTTGACTCGCCACAGTTTTAGTAAAATGGATTTTTTCAGAAAACAGTAGTGGGAGTATGGTAGAACTGGAAGTGATTCCAGAACCGCAAACGATTACGGAAAATTTAATAGGACCTATATATTCAATCAGGTTTGACATTCCATTAACCACTCCGCAGATATGGTGGGTAACCTCAGACACCCGAGAGGTACTTCGGTAGCCTCAAGGACGGTGACAGGGAGGTTCTTGTTTACCCAGACTTGACACTACTGTTGTTCCAGACTATGAGACCAGGCAGGAGGATAAGTATAGCGTCATTCTAAACTAGCTTTAGAAGTGCACGTGTATATTATTCTGCCAGAGGGTTGTCGTAGTCAGTGGGAGCAGCGGAAGCATAGTGGGCAAGTAGCTTATGTCTATTTATAGACTAGAGCAGTTATAGCGGAGATAGATCATCGAGTTTTGATGTGATAGTCATAGCATTGACTTTATCAGAATAGGGGATGGATCTGTTAAGAAGGTAGTAGGGTGTGATGTCATGGTATCTGGATGACATACACAGAGTAGGCAGTAAAATTCCTATACTACGATCGGTTGTACTGTGGTCGTCACACAGTTGTTTCTTCAGACGGGATATTGATATAATATTTGACATTCTGGTTTCTAGATCTATGATTTTAGATCTAGATTTGGGTAGTTTCCCAATGTGGGTACTTTGACAGTATTCTAATGGTTTTTAGAATAGATGGCTCCTGGCATGGTGGTGTACCTGCAGGTGATGGAGTCACCCTCTCTAAAGGTGTCTTACAGACTAAAGGGGAGAGGGATGTGCATGATTGGCAGATCACTTGCTTAGGCAATTGAGTCAATCATGAGATGTCAAGTACCACACCAAATGTTGTTTTTGCACTAGATGCGATAAGTTTGTATTAATCCAATCCTGGAGAAACATAAGGAAGCAGTTTTAGAACATAAGTGGATGTTCTACGGATTTGATGACGGCAGCCTCCTTCGGGAAACGGTTATCATTCCAGGCTTCAAAGGTGACATGGTTGACAGAGTGATTGTCAGAGTTATAGTTTTCCCTCTGATGAGGGACAGCATTATGGACAGGTGGTCCAAGAGGATACTGTGGGTGGCATGGTGCCGAATACTGATTAGGTTCAGTGATCGATACTGTCTAAGAAGTTTGGATTTGGAGTTCAATTATGAACTAGGTCCTATCAGATATCCAGACATATTCTAAGACAGGTATTACTCAATTCGGGAGATGACTTTCTCCGCGAACTTGAGATTAAGAGAGATATAGAAAGAAACTTCTGGGTGGATCCACTCACTGAGGCTATTTCTCGGATACAATAGTTTTACAAACGAGCTTTGTGAAACTGATTAGTAGAGGAGTTGGATGTTCGGTTTCACACGGGCTGTGAGTAGTCGACATCGCAATAATTAGCCTTGAGTGCAAGTGGGAGATTGTCGGATATAGTGCCCTCAGAGTCAATTATTGGATCACAGGTACGTGATTGCAATGATTGCGGAGTACCTATACCGGTAGGACAGTCTTACTCGAGATGATAGTATGCTATCTGGTTTGCCTTTATCAGTCGTGTACAGGTTCAGGTGACTGATCACTGTTACACTTTGATAGAGCCCTTAGGATCTTGCTTTACTACCAACAGTATGATGGCGATCATATACATGAGAGTTGGGTGGTTTATATGCATATCCTTTATTGTGGTCCCTAGTCGTGGGAGTTTCGAGACAGCGCATTGATACTCCGGAGTAGACTAGTGTATACAGTCGAGACCCCGACGAGGGGCGGTGGCCGGTCTCACAAGCCACTGGTGTCAGTTGGATCACCTAAGATGTATACAGGTGCTCATTGGGTTATGAGTACACCGGACAGGACTCGCCGGGAACCTGCTAGTTGGTATTATACATATCGTCAGATAGCAGTTCCCTGGTGATATGTGTACAGGTTAGTTCATCGACCTGAGGTTGTTATTTGTCTCGTGTGAGTTCCCACTGTGCTTTGATTTCTACCCTACCATGGTTCAAAGGAGTCGTGCAAACAGGTAGTTTTTGGGTACAGTCCCGAGCCACATGGAGGCACGTGAGCGGATCGGCAGGGGATTCGTCTCTCCCGGTATTGGGGGTGAGATCGCGCTGTGACTAGGAGAGCCATTACACAAAGCCCACGGCCGTGGCAGGAGATTTACTGGTAGATACTCCAGTAGTATCTCAGGGTGTTTTTAGGCTACACTCCGACACGACTTATACTGCTATTGGGGGTCTGACGTTACTAGCCCCCTAGGCAGATATGCGATACTCATAGACGAACGGACCAGACTGTATATATATTGTCACTGTTAGGCTCAGTAGGGTTTCCGGATGGGTTCGCTCATCGGCATCCCTTGAGGTCAGTCCATGGGCAGCCGTTACGCACAGCTAGTGCCGCTGATGGCTTGTGGTTAAACCCACTGCCAGGGTACTGACGAGTCATTAGAGTCCCCCACAGACAGTTTCCCAAGTTCGGGCGAAACGTTGTAGAAGCCGTATGGTTTTATGGCAGGGTTCGGAAAATGCACGTGTGTTTATGCACGTGTCATATTTCGGGCAGATAATACTGGTGGGCTTTGGTTTAAGCCGGATCCGAGTATTATACTGTGTAGATATAATATCTTTGTCTCAGTTGCATTTGCATTCGGTCGTAATACAAATGCGGGTATGTTTATACTGTTACGGGGTTGTCCTGAAATTCGTTTCAGGATCGCTTTTGGAAGTTGCCAGTTTCCAGTTTCCAGTTTTCTATCAGCCGTATTTAACATTTGGTTAAATACGGATTTATCTTTTCTTGGATGAGTGTGGTAGTTTCTAGAAGCATCTAGAAGGTGGTGACTAGGATTAGTGACTCATGGTTGCATTAATGATTCAATTAATGCAAGGTGACTAGGTTAAGTGATTCATCCTTTTCATTTATTGTGTTCATACTTTGTGTTCACACTAGATATTTCTCTTGTGGTCACTCTCCCCTCTCCTACACTCACCCCCCACCTCCTTAAGTATGGCTGGCCCCTTCCCCCTCTCTCACAATCTCTCATTTGATTTGGTTAAAAAAGGTTATGATAGTTTTTGGGGTGTATGGAAATTTCATAGTTCATTTCATTCCATCACCCGATTCGAGTGGCAACTTCATTAACCGATCGTCCATGGCTTTGGATGAAGTGAGACAAAGTAATCTACTCATTCTTTACATCAATCTTGGTCTTCTCTTTTAGCAAACTTAACGATCGAGTTGCCTCGAGTCAGAGGCGGGAGCCCGTTTAAAAAATCGTTGACGTGGTGCCACCTAGACGAGCAGATCGGAGATCGACGAGATCGGAGCAGCCGCAACGGAGCGTGGGATGATGGTTAAAGAACGAAGGACTCGGATCGTTCGGTATAACCTTTCTACAATCTTTATAGTTTGTTAGTTTAGCAATAATGGCAGATCCGGGTTATAGTATACGATAGCGCCAGTTAAAATTTTTTGTTCTGCATTTGGCGTCTGTTAGACGGCCGGGGCACTACCGTAGACTTACAACCTCTAAGGGAAAACGAGGTTTATCTTAATTAGGTCTGTGCGAAAGCATGGGGAACCTCTCTCAATGTACCGGCACTGGCCTGGCTGAACGGTTACCGAAGTTGTAGACTATAATTAATCCCGGCTTGTCTTTCCTTTTCAGGGTTTTTTGAAGGAAGATTTGATAAAAGCAGTGGGAGCCATCCTGATTAGATAAGATAATAACCAATCTAATCTTACAAGAGCATACACTAATGTGTTTTCTTCTCTCACTCTCCCGGTAGCGACCATGTCACGCCTTAATCAAGATAATAACATTGATGTATTGACCAAACCCGCTTGTTATACCGGGCAGGGGAATGTTGGTTCCGTTCTTTCTTATAATTGTTATAAGACTGTACAGGAAATAGGGGATTGCCAGAATTCACATGCCGCCCAAACGAAGAATAAGCATATTGTGCATCTTCTTCAGGTGTGTTTGTTATCGAGAACGGTTTCTCAGTTCACTCTACGTCCTGGGCATTAGATACCGGATCAGGATTCCACATATGCAATATTTTGCATGGGCTAAGGAAAGGTAGAGAACTGGGAATAGGTGATCATTCCGTAAAATTAGGGAATGGTGCCAATGTTGCAACCAAAGCAGATGGCGAATATCACCTTGTATTACCAAATGGTAATACATTGATTCTGAACGAATGCTATTACATTCCGACCCTGATATGCAATCTTATATCAGTTTCTTTATTGAGTAAAGTTGTAAGTCTACGGTAGCGCCCCGGCCGTCTTTCCGAGGCCAAAATGCGGAAACGAAAACTTTTTCATACTAGAAACCGGCGCTATCGTATGCTTAAATCCCGGATCGAACCATTAACCTACCGCTAGCTAACTAGAGAAAGGGTAGAGAGGCTATACCGATAGATCCGTATCCTTCGGTCTTTGGCCACCATCACAAGCTCCTCGTGGCATCTCCGGTCTTGTTCTCCTCGTCGGAAAGGGCATCACATCGAGAAGTCTTTTTACGGGCTCCCAACTCTGAACCGAGGCAACTCGGACACGAAGTTGGCTAGCCGACGTGTCAAAGATTGCTGTAGACTAAACGTAGAAACCTTTGTCTCAAGGGTTGATTGAAGTTGCCATTTTTGGAGTGGAGTAGAAAATGAGCAAGAGGAATGAGCTTGAGGATTTTTTTTCTTTTGCAATGAAATGAACCAAAAATCCTCACACCAAAAAGAAAAATGTGGCTCCCCAAAATAGTGGCCGGCCCTTTTTGAGAGAAGGGAGGTGATGGAATAAGGCAAGGGGAAAAAATGTGTGATAACAAGGAAAAATGGTCACACCCATATCCATCACAATCCCATCTCCAAAAAGCAAGTAATGATGAACAAAAGGAATCAAAATATGCTAGAACCATCAAGATATCCCATGGATATTCTGGAGCCCCGGGAACCACAAAAAAAAACCCATTTGCTAATTGCACATTTGCAAATAAGCCCCCCCAAGGAAAATTCAGCCAAAGAACAATAGAAAAGGAATTTGGCCAAAAAGTGAAAGCAAGCTGGCAACATCAAAAAGCGATCCGGTAACAAATTACAGGATAACCCCGCGACTGTATATACATACCTGCATTTGTATTCCGACCGAATACAAATGCAATGAGACAAAAACTACACAGTATAATACTAGGATCCGGCTTAAACCAAAGCCCGCTAATATTATCCGTCCGAACCATAACACGTGCACAAGTCCACGTGTACGTTCGAACCCTGCCATAAATCCATACGGCCTCTACAACGTTTCGCCCGAAACTTGAGAAATTGTTTATGGGGGACTCTAAAGACTCGTCAATACTTTGGCTGTGGATTTAACCACTAGCACGTCAGAGGTATTAGCCGTACGTAACGGGCTACCAGGTATTGACCAAAAGGAGGTCGATGAGTGAACTCATCCTGACACCCTATTGAGCCTGTCAGTGACAATATCCGTAAAGTCCGGTCCGTTCATCTATGAGCATCGCATGGCGGGCCTAGGGGGTTGGTAAAAGTCAGACCCTCAAAAGTGGTACAAATCATGTTGGAGTGTAGCCCAGAACACCCTGAGATACTACTGGAATACCTACCAGTAAATCTCCAGCCTTGGCTAAGGATTTCGTGTAATGGCTCTCCTAGACACAGCGCGACCTCACCCCCAATACCGGGAGAGACGAACCCCTGCCGATCCGCTCACTGCCTCCATGTGGCTCGGGACTGTACCTAACTAAAACCTGTTTGCACGACTCCTTTGAGCCGTGGTAGGGTAGTAATCAAAGCACAGTGGGAACTCACACGAGACAAATGATGATCTCAGGTCGATGAAGTAACCTGTACACATGTCACCAGGGAACTGCTATCTGACGCTAGGTATAATACCAACTAGCATGTTCCCGGCGAGTCCTGTCCGGTGTACTCATAACCCAATGAGCACCTGTATACATCTTAGGTGATCCAACTGACACCAATGGCTTGTGAGACCGGCCACCGCCCCTCATCGGGGTTTCGACTGTATACACTAGTCTACTAATGGAGTATCGATGCCCAGTCTCGAAACTCCCACGACTAGGGACCACTTTAAAGATGTGCTTATAGACCCCAGCTCCCACGTATATGATCGCCATCATACTGCTGGCCGTCAAGCAAGATTCCTAAGGGCTTTATCAACGTGCAATAGTGACCTGTAATGTCACCTGAAGCAGTGCACGATGATAAAGACAAACCATGGTAGCATACTATTCTCTATCGACGTGTAATAGTGAACTACAATGTCACCTAAAGCATGTACACGATTATAAAAGCAAACCAGATAGTATACAAACCTCTCGAGTAAGACTGTCCTACCGGTACAGGTCCTCCCTCAATCATTGCAATCACGTGCCTGTGATCCAATAATTGACTCTGAGGGCACTATATCCAACAATCTCCCACTTGCACTCAAGGCTAATTATTGCGATGTCGCATACTCACAGCCCGTGTGATACCGAACCCCCAACTCCTCTACTACAGTCTCACAAAGCTTGTTTGCGAAACTATTGCGTTCGAGGAATAGCCTCAGTAAGTGGATCCGCTTTGATGTTTCTTTCTATTTCTCTCTTTATTTCAAGTTCGTTGAGAAAGCCATCTCTCGAATTGAGCAATACCTGTCTTAGAATATGTCTGGATATCTGATGGGACCTAGTGTTGGAGATAGTGCCCTCAAAGTCAATTATTGGATCGCAGGTACATGATTGCAATGATTGAGGCAGGACCTATACCGATATGACAGTCTTGCTCGAGATGATAGTATGCCATCTGGTTTGTCTTTATCATCGTATACATGCTTTAGTTCACTATTGCATGATGATAGAGCCCTTAGGATTCTTGCTTGACTACCAGCAGTATGATGGCGATCATATACGTGGGAGCTGGGGTCTGTAAGCATATCCTTAAAAGTGTCCCTAGTCGTGGGAGTTTCGAGACAGGGCATCGATACTCCAGAGTAGACTAGTGTATACAGTCGAGACCCCGACGAGGGGCGGTGGCCGGTCTCACAAGCCACTGGTGTCAGTTGGATCGCCTAAGATGTATACAGGTACTCATTGGGTTATGAGTACACCGGACAGGACTCGCCGGGAATCTGCTAGTTGGTATTATACATATCGTCAGATAGCAATTCCCTGGTGACATGTGTACAGGTTAGTTCATCGACCTGAGATCGTCATTTGTCTCATGTGAGTTCCCACTGTGCTTAGATTACTACCCTACCACGCTCAAAGGAGTTGTGCAAACAGGTTTTAGTTGGGTACAGTCCCGAGCCATATTGGGGGCAAGTGAGCGGATCGTCGGGGATTCGTCTCTCCCGGTATTGGGGGTTGATGTCGCGCAGTGCACGGGTGGCCATCACTAGGAATCCTCGGCCGAGGTAGTGGAGAATTACTGATTTGGATCAGTAGTTTCTCAGGTGGTGATGGGCTTCATACCGACACGATTTATCGCGTTATTAGGGGTCTGACTTTATCCACCCCTAGACTCGATATGCGATACTCTTCAGACGAATGGACCGGACTATATATACATTGTCACTGTCAGGCTCAGTAGGGTTTATAGATGAGTTCGCTCGTCAGCTTCCTTTCCAATCAATACATAGGCAAAACGTTACGTACAGCTTGTACCTCTGACGTGCTAGTGGTTATACCCAGTGCCAGTGTGTTGATGAGTCATTAGAGTCCCCCACAGACACTTTCCCAAGTTCGGGCGAAACGTTGTAAAGGCCGTATGGTGATATGGCAAGGTTCGTAAAAAGCACGTGCGTTTTCGCACGTGTCCATTTTCGGGCAGATAATACTGGTAAGCTTTGGTTTAAGCCGGAACCCAGTATTATACTGTGTAGATATAATATCTTTGTCTCAGTTGCATTTATATTCGGTCGTAATATAAATGCGGGTATGTTTATACCATTATGGGGTTATCCTGAAATTCATTTCAGGATCACTTTTGGAAGTTGCCAGTTTTCAGTTTTCTATCAGCCGTATTTAACAGCCGGTTAAATACGGATTTATCTTTTCTTGAGATGAGTGTGGAAGTTTGTAGAAGCTTCTTGATGTGGTGATGAGGCTTGTGACTCATTAGTGTCATTAATGGTTCATTAATGATGGAGGATGACTAGGTTTATGTTGATTGGTTTGCATTTAATGCTAGTTTGTGATTCATTCTTTGTTGATTAGTATCCTTGTTATGGTCACCCTCTTGCCATCTCCTACACTCACCCTCCTCTTGATAAATAGTGGCCGGCCTCCTCTTGCAAGGAGAGAGATTCATTTTTGATTAAAAAGATTATGGTTTTGGCCTCATGAAAATTAGATTGCTCATTTCTAAATTCGATCGATCCAAAAGGCAACTTCTTTTAACCGTTCGTCCATAGCCTTGGACGTAACGAGACAAAATGTTCTACTCATTCTCTAATTCATCTTGGTCGTCTCTTTTAGCAAACTTGACGATCGAGTTGCCTCGGTTCAGAGGCGGGAGCCCGTTTAAAGATCCGTCGACGTGGTGCCACCTGGACGACAAGACTGGAGATCGAGGAGATCGGAGCAGCCGCAACAAGCGTGTGATGATGGTTGAAGACCGAAGGACTCGGATCGTTCGGTATAACTCTTCTACCCACTTTGTAGTTTGTTAGTTTAGCTTTAATGGCAGATCCGGGTTACGGTACACGATAGCGCCAATTGTAAAAAGTTTTTGTTCCGCATTTGGCGTCTGTTAGACGGCCGGGGCGCTACCGTGGACTTACAGTGGTATCAGAGCCTCACCATTAAGCTTTATTAACTTTTGCTAACACGTTTAAAATATCGATCGAACGGATTTCGCAAAACTACAATTTTCTGTAAGTCGATGTTCAACACCCCAATACATGTGGGGAGGCGAAAATATGAAAAACGATCTTATTCTTTGGTTAAACATCGAATAACCGTATGAATAGTTTGCTAAACAATACTTAACAAAACCTATAGAGTTCTAAACTACTATGTTAAGAGATTATACCAAACGGTTCTAGTCCTTCGTCTTTATGTTATCTACGGCCTCTTTGGATCTCCACGTCCTCCTCGGCTTCCTTCCGTGATAAACGATCCACCCGAGAACCCTAATCCAAGCTATAACCTCTAAACTTGAGGTTACGTAGTTTCTCTAGTTGCTAAATAGAGTAGCTAAGGTGATGTAGAGATAGGTTATGGAGTAATTAGTCTTTCCTAATCCTTGTTCTCAACTCATGAGGGGTAGGATTAGGGTTTGGTGAAGGAGAGAGAGCTTGAAGAGAGAGAGTGAGAAGATGATAATGATCATAATAATAATAATGAAATAGCTTCTCACTTGATATATGAAACATAATGAATTAAAAAGAAATGAATAATATGAGATTATTCATCATGTTTCATTAATGCAAGTGGGCGATTCATCATGTGAGTCATTAAGCATTTAATGATGCATTAATGACATCATGAATCACTCACAATGAGTCACTAAATCATTAAATGATAATGCCACCTCTCCCTCCAAGTCATCACCTTCTAGAAGCTTCTCGGAAAATTACGAGAACGCCCATCCTATCCATGAAAACACGGAAAAACTTTAGACTGTACAAATCCAATAACCTGATACTAGAATCTGGCTTAAACCAAAGCCAGCTAGTAAAAACTGTCTGAATGTCGTACGTGCGTTTAAACACGTATGCGTCCGAACCTTTGTCGTAAAACCATACGACCTCTATATCTTTTCGCCTGGGTTTGGGAAATCTCTGTGTGGGACTCTAAAGACTCGACTACTACGCTGCCAGTGGGTTTAACCACAGACCGCAAGCGGCACTAGCTGTACGTAACGGTCCCCAGGTAGTTGTCGATAAGAAAGCCGATGAGGTAACCCATCTGAAATCCTACTGAGCCTGTCCGTGACAATATCCGCGCAGTCCGGTCTGTTCGTCTAAGAGTATCGCAGGTATGGTCTACGGAGGTGGTGGACGTCAGACCCCTAATAACCATACAAGTCGTGTCGGTATGGCTCTATCACCATCCGAGAATCTACTGATCAATCTATCAGTAATTCTCAATCAGCCCTGGCCAGGGACTTATGGTAATGACCAACCGATCACCGTGCGATATCAACTCCCTATACCGGGAGAGACGAATCCCTAACAGTCACTCACTGCCTCCACGTGGCTCGGGACTGTGCCCAACTAAAACCTGTTTGCACGACTCCTTTGAATTGTGGTAGGGTAATAATCAAAGCACAGTAGGAACTCACACGAGACAAATGATGACCTTAAGTCAACGGAATATCTGCACACATGTCACCTGAGAACTGCTATCTGACGTTAGGTATAATACCATCCAGTCAGTTCTCGTCGAGTCCTGTCCGGTGTACTCACACCCAGTGAGCATCTGTATACAATCTTAGGTGTACTCCACCAATGGCTGCGGGACCAGTCCATCGCCCCTCTTCAGGGTCTAGATATGTATACACTAGTCTACTCCGGAGTATCGATGCCCAATCTTGATACTCCTGCGACCAGGGACATCTAAGGGTATGCCTATTGACTATCCAGCTCCCACTAGTATGACTGCCATCACAACGCCGGTAGTCAGACAAACACCCTATGGGCTTTATCAACATATATATATATATATATAGACACCAAGTAAAATATATCATACGTTAAGATAAAGACAAACCAAATAGCGTACTATTATATCAAGCAAGACTGTCATGTACATATATATCCTAAACATCCTATACAATGTAGGCCTCTGGGGCATATATATCCAACAATCTCCCACTTGCACTAAGGCCTATAATTGGCGCAATGAGTACCCACTGTCTCTACCAGATCTAGTTGTTGGCGTACCGTATGCCCAACATCTCAAACAGCCTCTCGAACTGCACTTGAAGGATGGCCTTGGTGAATGGATCTGCCGTGTTGTCTTTTGTGTCCACTCTCCGTATCTCGATCTCCCGACGATCCACGATCTCCCTGATCAGGTGAAAACGCCTTAAGATATGCCTGGATTTCTGATGGGACCTTGGTTCCTTCGCTAAAGCTACAGCGCCATTGTTATCGCAATACAAAGGTATTGGATTGGCAATGGACGGAACCACCTGAAGTTCAGAAATGAACTTCCTCATCCAGACAGCCTCTTTTGCGGCTTCACTAGCAGCTATATACTCAGCCTCCATAGTTGAGTCTGCGACGGTATCCTGTTTGGAACTCTTCCAACATACCGCCCCTCCATTAAGGGTAAACACAAAACCCGAAATGGATTTAGAATCATCTTTGTCACTTTAGAAGCCGGAGTCGGTAAAAGCCTCTACTTGGAGGTCCCCACTACTGTAAATCAAGAACATCTCCTTAGTCCTTCTTAGGTACTTGAGAATGTTCTTCACCGCTATCCAATGTTTCTCACCTGGGTCAGACTGATACCTGCTTACCACACTAAGTGCGTAAGCTACATCCGGTCTGGTACAAACCATCACATACATTATTGATCCTACCGCCGAAGCGTAGGGTATAATGCTCATGCGAGCCCTCTCTTCATCAGTCTTTGGAGATATCTCTTTGGAGAGGGTGATTCCATGACAAGCGGGCATATTGCCACGCTTGGAATCTTCCATACTAAATCTCTTTAGTATGGTGTCAATATACCTGGACTGTGAAAGTCCCAACATTCTATTAGATCTATCACGATGGATCTTAATGCCCAGAATGTATGATGCATCTCCCAAGTCTTTCATAGAGAATTTCTGTGATAAGAAGAGCTTTACCGATTGTAGCATAGGGATATCATTCCCTATTAGTAGTATGTCGTCGACGTATAAAACGAGGAAGACTACTGGTCCTTCTACAATCTTCCTATTAATACATGGTTGTTCATCTACATTTTTGATAAAGTCAAACTCTTTGACTGTCTCATCAAAGCAGATGTTCCAACTCCGTGATGCTTGCTTTAATCCATAAATGGATTTAAGCAACTTGCAGACTCTTCCGCTGCTCCCACTGTCTAAGAAACCTTCTGGTTGATCCATGTAAACACTTTCTTCTAAATGTCCATTTAGAAAAGCTGTTTTTACGTCCATCTGCCAGATTTCATAGTCATGGAAGGCAGCAATCGCAAGCAGGATCCGAATGGATATAAACA
Source organism: Agapanthus africanus (assembly GCA_030015575.1). NCBI lineage: Eukaryota > Viridiplantae > Streptophyta > Magnoliopsida > Asparagales > Amaryllidaceae > Agapanthus > Agapanthus africanus. The sequence goes on from CM057337.1 coordinate 271,155,585, forward strand.
TAGCTACAGGTGAAAAGGTTTCATCATAGTCCAATCCTGGTCCTTGACGAAAACCTTTTGCTACGAGTCTAGCTTTGTAGATTTCCACTTGTCCAAATGCACCAATCTTCTTTTTGAAGATCCATTTGCATCCAACTGGTTTTACTCCAGGAGGAGCAACTTCTAAAGTCCATACTTTATTAGTGTACATGGATTCCATTTCGGATCTCATAGCATCCAGCCATTTCATCGAGTCACTACTCGTAATAGCCTGCTGAAAACTAGTAGGCTCATCATCATCGATGATGCAATCCTCTCGATCCCCATCAAGAAGAAAACCATAGTATCTTTCAGGAGGATGAGAAAGCCCACTAGATCTGCGGAGTGGCGTTGGTTCGTCATGTTCTATTGAAATCTGAGATTTTTCTAAGTCCTCGGTAGCAGTTTGAGGTTCTGGAATTTCTTCCAGTTCTACCGCGCTCCCACTAATTTCTTTTGCAAGAAATTCGCTTTCTAAGAAGACAATGTGACGAGCGACAAACACCTTTTGTTCTTCAGTGTGGTAGACCATGTACCCCCTTGAATGCTTGGGGTATCCTACAAACTTGCATAAAACCGATCGTGCCTCGAGCTTGTCCGGATTATGCTTTTTAACATATACCGGACACCCCCATATCTTGATATACTTGAGATATGGTCTCTTCCCGCTCCACATTTCATATGGAGTGGTAGGAACAGACTTAGTTGAAACTCTATTCAATAAGTATGCTGCTGATTCTAGAGCAAATCCCCAGAATGAAAGTGGCAACTCAGCACTACTCATCATTGAACGCACCATATCTAATAGCGTGCGATTCCTCCTTTCTGATACACCATTATGCTGAGGTGTATAAGGCGGAGTAAGCTGAGAGAGAATTCCATTCTCCTTTAAGTATTCAAGGAAACTGGTACTTAAGTATTCTCCACCTCGATCAGATCGAAGTGTCTTGATGCTTTTACCAGTTTGTTTCTCTACTTCATTTTTATACTCCTTAAACTTCTCAAAAGCCTCGGATTTATGCTTCATTAAGAACACATGTCCATACCTAAAGAAGTCATCAGTAAAAGTGATGAAGTAGGAGTGACCACTTCGTGCATGCGTAGATATCGGACCACATACATCACTGTGTATAAGTCCCAAGAGTTCAGTGGCTCTTTCTCCGTGTCTGGTGAACGGAGATTTGGTCATTTTTCCTTTGATACATGATTGACAAGTTGCATATGATGAATATTCAAACGGATCTAAATATCCATCTTTATGTAACTTAGTCAACCTTGTTTCATCTATATGACCAAGTCTACAATGCCATAGGAATGCTTGATTCGAATCTGGGGCCTTTCTTTTACGCGTGTTTTGAATATAGAAAATTTGAGGTTGATTAAGTATGTATATGCCGTTTTCCAGTGTGCCATACCCAATCAGTTCTTGATTTAGGTGAATGTTCATAACATTTCTTTCAAGCGCAAAACTATATCCTTCATTCGATAACAAAGATACTGATATAATATTACACAACATACTGGGAATACAAAAACAGCTGTACAACACCAAAATGTGTCCACTAGTCAACCCTAGGTGATATTCCCCTATTGCAATTGCATCTATATGCATTCCATTGCCCATCCGGAGAGTCATATCACCTGTCCCCAGCACTCTACTATTTCTCAGATCCTGCAATGAATTACAGATGTGAGAACCAGAACCGGTATCAAGTACCCATGATGTAGAGTTAACTGAAAGACAATTTTCGATTACAAACACACCTGAAGTTGAAGCAACTACTTGCTTCAAGTCCTTGGCTTTGAAGGCCTGACAATCATTCTTCCAGTGCCCTTGCTTGTGACAATAAAAGCACTCATTCTTTTCTGTCTTCACCCTTCCTGCCTTGTTCGTTCCCTGCACCTTCTTGACCCCACCTTTCGGTTTGGTGGCTTTCATCTTCTTCTTCCCTTTAGCTTTCGCTTTAGATTTAGAAGAAGATGATTGGCCAACATACAGAACGGGGGTCTTCTCCTTTTTCAAGGAGGTCTCTGCTACCCTCAACATATTGAGGAGCTTTGGAAGATCCGCTTCCATTTCGTGCATGTTGAAGTTCAGCACGAACTGAGAGAAGGTGTGGGGAAGGGACTGCAAAATCAAGTCGATATACAAATCGTTCTCTAGCACGCATCCCAGGTTTGCGAGTTCCTCAATGAGGATGATCATTTTGAGGACGTGCTCTCCTACAGGCGATCCTGGAGCTAACCTCATCTGAAAAAGTTTCCTTGAGGTTTCGTACCTCGCGATACGGGAGTGCTCCCCATACAATTCTTTGACATGGAGAAAGATGGATACAATATCCATACTCTCGTGCTGTTTCTGGAGTTCATTGTTCATGGACGCCAGCACGATACACTTAGCTCGCTCACAATCTAGATCCCAGGTTTTGCGGACTTCCCTGTCCACAACTGAGGAATCTGGTCCAGGAATAGGGGGAGGAACAGCGGTGGTAACATATGCTACTTTGTCATAAGTCAGTGCAATATTGACGTTCTTTAGCCAATCTTTATAGTTCTGCCCGGTCAGTATATTTTTTTCGAGTAATAGTTTTAATCCAGTCATGGTAGCTGCCAGAGAGAGAGAAAAGAAAACACTCAGCATATGCTCTTGCAAGTTTAGATTGGTTTATTAATTTATCTAAACAGGATGGCTCCCATTGTTTCCTCAAATCCTTCTTCAAAACCTAAAAGAAGAACTAGTCAGGATTTAATCACACGTCACAATACTTGCTTAACCTTTCAGCCAGGCTGGTGTTGGTACTTCGAGGGAGGTTTTCCAACGCTTTCGCGAAGTTCCTTAATCAAAGAACCTCTTTTCCCTGGAGGCGTAGCCCCTCTAACACCTATCTAGGCAGCTACTTGGTTTATAGCATTGATTGTTAAGTGAGAGAAATTCCCGAGAGTAATCCTACTCATCAGTGGGATCGGGATCCAACTATCATTGCATGATGCCCTAGATGGAAGCCACTCTAGTCACCACACTCCAGAAGGTAAGCTAAATCTGCAAGTTTCCTTTATGTTTGAAACTCCCGATGTGATTTTTACCTCAAGCTCTTATAGACCTTGACGTAGGCCAAAAGTCATAAGACGCAAGTCAAGTTCTACCCGTCGTTGTCCTGATTAATTTAAGTACATCGTACAAGCCCCTGACGTAGGCCAACAAGGCGTACGTCTGTATTAAACTAATGCATCTATCTATGCAACAAATAGGCACACACACTGCTACCATACACTATGCCTTGACGTAGGCCAACAAGCATAGCATGAATACGATGTGCTGTCTATCTGAAACGACGGAGGGTTACGGCTGGTTTTTGGCAAAAAAACCGTTAACGTAATGAACTTGATATGATCGAAGGAACTAAGATAGCTTTTATTAAAAGGAGTGGTTTAAGCTCCGCATTTAAAATTTGCTTTTTCAAGAAAACCGAGTGGTTTTTAGAAATTGTTCCAACGATTCAGTTTAGGTTTTATTTTCTTTGCATTAATAATAATGCGTCCTATCATTAACCCATCATTATAGATAACAACAAAAATACAACGTCCTCTTATGCCATCCGCATTCGCCACGGGGTCCCGACATCACTCATTAGGTTACTTAACTAACGACAGAGCGGGGGCTGGGCTAGTGCGGGTGTAAAACATAAGTGACATCTAAATAGCTATCATATATAGATATTGTACATTTGTCAGAAGCAATAATAGGCATTCCAGATCACAGATAAACAATATTAGATTTGCAAGCAATCCGCATTTCTTTTGAGCCTGCAATGAAAGACGGATTACACAGTTGTGATGAATAGCCATTTTACCTCACCCCAGACCCCTACGGGTACGGCAAACTACCCGCCAAGTAACAGAAGTGAAGCGGTCTACCTCAACACTTCAAAATACCCGGTAGTTTGTGTACCCCACCTTGGGTCTATCCTAGGAGCAAAAACAGTAAAAAGAAATAATACAACAGTGGCTACAACCGCAACCTGGATGTGCCCCGCGAAATAATATTACAACTTATTACATTTACATCAAATGAATTAATACAATAACCCATCACAAAGCCCGGCTAATCACCACAACAGTCCAATACAGTTTATATACACAAACAGTTATATTTCACATCACAGATATGTGCAACCCCCTGCCAACCGACATACTAGCAGTTAGGGGAGGTTTACGAACACATAAAACATTTCACAGATATAATCAAACATGCAAACACCGTATAATTTCGATCGATTAAACACATTTAATTTTACTCCAACACTTCTCTGTAAATCTGAAACCTGAGCTAAAATTAAAAAATACCAAATAATACCAAATATCACATAGAAGGCACAGAAGAAAAATGGGCTGAATCGGCCCCAACTCGGCGGCGGAACCGCGGCAAATCGGTTGGATTTGCCGCGGGTCCGCGGCGCTTTGGCCGATTCAGGAGTCCATTTTTCTTGTGTGTTCTTATATTTTCATGTGGGTCATTCTGGAGGTCCCTGAAAAATTTTTGGACCTCATTTAAAATTCGACAGAAACTGCAAGATATCGGGGTTTTTCCGGTTTGTTTTTCGTTCGAAATTCATACAATTTTGCAAATGTGTTAATTATTGTTTAGTGAGGCTCTGATACCACTGTAAGTCGATGTTCAACACCCCAATACATGTGGGGAGGCGGAAATATGAAAAACGATCTTGTTCTTTGGTTAAACATCGAATAACCGTATGAATCGTTTGCTAAACAATACTTAACAAAACCTATAGAGTTCTAAACTACTATGTTAAGAGATTATACCAAACGGTTCTAGTCCTTCGTCTTTATGTTATCTACGGCCTCTTTGGATCTCCACGTCCTCCTCGGCATCCTTCCGTGATAGACGATCCACCCGAGAACCCTAATCCAAGCTATAACCTCTAAACTTGAGGTTACTTAGTTTCTCTAGTTGCTAAATAGAGTAGCTAAGGTGATGTAGAGATAGGTTATGGAGTAATTAGTCTTTCCTAATCCTTGTTCTCAACTCATGAGGGGTAGGATTAGGGTTTGGTGAAGGAGAGAGAGCTTGAAGAGAGAGAGTGAGAAGATGATAATGATCATAATAATAATAATGAAATAGCTTCTCACTTGATATATGAAACATAATGAATTAAAAAGAAATGAATAATATGAGATTATTCATCATGTTTCATTAATGCAAGTGGGTAATTCATCATGTGAGTCATTAAGCATTTAATGATGCATTAATGACATGATGAATCACTCACAATGAGTCACTAAATCATTAAATGATAATGCCACCTCTCCCTCCAAGTCATCACCTTCTAGAAGCTTCTCAGAAAATTACGAGAACGACCCTCCTATCCGTGAAAACACGGAAAAACTTTAGACTGTACAAATCCAATAACCTGATACTAGAATCTGGCTTAAACCAAAGCCAGCTAGTAAAAACTGTCCGAATGTCGTACGTGCGTTTAAACACGTATGCGTCCGAACCTTTGTCGTAAAATCATACGACCCCTATATCTTTTCGCCTGGGTTTGGAAAATCTCTGTGTGGGACTCTAAAAACTCGACTACTACGCTGGCAGTGGGTTTAACCACAGACCGCAAGCGGCACTAGCTGTACGTAACGGTCCCCAGGTAGTTGTCGATAAGAAAGCCGATGAGGTAACCCATCTGAAATCCTACTGAGCCTGTCCGTGACAATATCCGCGCAGTCCGGTCTGTTCGTCTAAGAGTATTGCATGTATGGTCTAGGGAGGTGGTGGACGTCAGACCCCTAATAACCGTACAAGTCGTGTCGGTATGGCTCTATCACCATCCGAGAATCTACTGATCAATCTATCAGTAATTCTCAATCAACCCTGGCTAGGGACTTATGGTAATGACCAACCGATCACCGTGCGATATCAACTCCCTATACCGGGAGAGACGAATCCCTAACAGTCACTCACTGCCTCCACGTGGCTCGGGACTGTGCCCAACTAAAACCTGTTTGCACGACTCCTTTGAATCGTGGTAGGGTAATAATCAAAGCACAGTGGGAACTCACACGAGACAAATGATGACCTTAAGTCAACGGACTATCTGCACACATGTCACCTGAGAACTGCTATCTGACGTTAGGTATAATACCATCCAGTCAGTTCTCGTCGAGTCATGTCCGATGTACTCACACCCAGTGAGCATCTGTCTACAATCTTTGATGTACTTAACCAATGGCTGCGGGACCAGTCCATCGCCCCTCCTCAGGGTCTAGATATGTATACACTAGTCTACACGGGAGTATCGATGCCCAATCTCGATACTCCTGCGACCAGGGACATCTAAGGGTGTGCCTATTGACTATCCAGCTCCCACTAGTATGACTGCCATCACAACGCCGGTAGTCAGACAAACACCCTATGGGCTTTATCAACATATATATATATATAGACACCAAGTAAAATATATCATACGTTAAGATAAAGACAAACCAAATAGCGTACTATCATATCAAGCAAGACTGTCATGTACATACATATCCCAAGCATCCTATACAATGTAGGCCTCTAGGGCATATATATCCAACATTTTCTGTTCAAGGTTTCTGTCGATTTTAAATCAGGTCTAAAAATTATTTGACATATCACAGAAAACTAATCAGGCAATTCTAAGCAAACTGGTGAAATTTGGTCACGTGATCCCACAGAACGGCCGCGGATCCGCAGCCCAAACCAGGGTATGGCCGCTGATCCGCCGCGCTTTTGTGGGAACAGTGCCCCAAATTTTTCCAGTGAGTTTACCATAGGAAATTGTGGTTTTTGGTATATGTTTTTTGGGCCCAAATTTTGTTACTGTACACCAGATGTACGTGGGGCCCACTTCGGGAAATTTGGTCGATCGAAATTTTAAATTTGTTAGTATGCAGTATTTACATTATATCTTCGACCAGGAATGTCATTTGATCGGTAAACTGCGTCTGATTGCTATAGTTCTTTTAGACGGGTTTGTGAACATGACATTCGCGTTGATGTTCTGTGTTGTGCTGTGATGTTGCGAATATGTCGTGGTGGATAGCAGGGTGCAATGATAGTGCAGTTTGGATTTATTTGTACATTTGATATTGCGAGGCGAGCGTCCAACATGTGGACTGCCGTTACTGCCTGTTTGTATAATATTCTTTTGGGGCACGACCGGGTCGAGGTCGATGTACCCGTTGTACATATTTTTATTTCTGTACTAGGTTCATCCCGCGAAGGAGTGCACGGATAGCCGGGTTCTGGAGGGCAACGGGTCCGTATCTCATGGCTTTGAGAGGCAGAGGGACCTCACTCTAGAATTGTCAGACTATTCGCCGCACTCGTAGGGGGTACAGGTTGGCCTAAAGAGGGGTGCTCAATTTACCGGATTCCATGAAGTGCCGGGTGTTCCATTCACTATGCTGTGGGGACTACCTCGCTTCAGGTTTTGGCAGGTAACTTGCCGCACCCATAGGGGTCTAGGTTTCATTGCACAGGCTATCCACACGACCAGGGGAACGTCGGGTTTCAGTAGCGGCTCTGTGAAACCCGGGGATCCTAGATTATCTGTATTGTTCTGTGATGCTTATTACTTTGCTGTAATGTTGCATATTATCACGCCTGGAGCGATTATTGTATATTGGCATATATACTATTAGATGTTGTATATGTTTTACACCCGCGCTAGTCCAGCCCCCGCTCTGTCGTTAGTTAAGTAACCTAACGGGTGATGACGGGACCCAGTGGCGAATGCGGATGGCATATACGTACATTTTATTTTTGTTCTTTTCTGGTGTGATTGATTGATGGGAATGTATTGATTCTTATCAATACAAGAATAAAACAAACCTATATTTGATGTTGTTGGAACAAATTTTTAAAGGTGTTATTACAAAGTTGTTTCCTTTTGTTTTGCATAGCGATATTCAGTTAGAATATCCCGCACCTCATTCGATGAGGCAAAGGCTGATATCCCTTCACCGGGAAAAACCCCTTGGGCAGAAGTTTACGTCAGGATAGTAACTTTAATATAGTCGATTACAAGTTGCTTTGCATCGCGGTATTCAGTTGGAATATCCTGCACCTCATTCCACGAGGAAAGAGCCGAGATCCCTTCACCTGGAGTGACCTCTTTAGCAAAACGTTTTCGTCACTATATTTTTATAAAAAGCTATCAGGTTCCTTCAACGAAATCAAGTTTATTACGTTAAAGGTTTTTCGCCAAAAACCAGTCGTAGCCCTCCGTCATTTCTTATGGATGGTCAGTAGTATTCAAGCTATGTTTGTTGGCCAAAGTCAAGGCATAGTGTTTGGTAGCTGCTGGGTATTCATCTGTCGCATAGATAGATGCGTTGGTTTGGGACAGTCGTTCTACCTTGTTGGCCAAAGTCAAGGGTATGTACGGGTGGGTTCAAATTAACCTAGACAATGACGGGTAGAACTTGACATGTGACTTATGATTTGTTGGCCAAAGTCAAGGTCATAAGAGCATGAGGTAAAAAATTACATCAGGAGTTTCTAAAGAAACTGAAACTTGCCAGATATGCGCATACCTTCTGGAGTGTGATAATTTGAGTGGCTTCCATCAAGTTATCATGCGATGATAGTTGGATCCCGATTCTCACTGATGAGTTGGTATACTCTTCGAGTGATCCCGACTAATTCTTCTTTCAGGTTTGGAGGAGAATTTGAGATTACAGTGGGAGGTTTCCTGATTAGATAAAGTGATAACCATTCTGATCTAGGTTAGAGTGCACGCAGAGTGTTTCTTTTCTCTCTCTCTCTTTGGCAGCGACCTTTGACCGACCCTAGACTGTGACTCAGTGACCAACTTGACTAAACCTTCTTAAAATACTGGCTTTTGGATTGTCTAAGTTGCATAAGTCATTGCCGCTCCTTCTTTTACCCTTTTTACATTTCTCAGAACACCCCGTATTACTACGGGTATCCACTTCCATTGGATAGATCCATCGTATGGTTATATACGAACTCGAAGGGATTTCTTCGAGGATGGATCCAGGTTCAGGAGAAAGAGAATTGGTTTATTCAGTTGTCTTTTATTATCACCTTCTCTCAGGTTGCGAGGGCTCCTTAGTTTAGGAGAGTACACCTATTACGCTTATTGGATAGTCTTATTCCAAACCATAGGCTGGTGCCGAACGGTAGGGAAGGAAGAAAACCACTTAGCCTAACGATGGTGTACAGAAGGAAATGACTAAAGACAAATAAAGGGATTTGGAGAAATGGCAAAGAAATATACGGTTACAGTCATGAATTGGTTTATGGAAGAGGCATTACTAGGAATACCAGAATACCCCTACGAAACTTATTCATGTTTCACTGCATTGTTAAAAGAAAACTGATTTCCCGATTAGATACTTACTCCAGGGTATGTATTTACCAGGTTTCTTTCTCATATCTGTATGGTTTTTACAGATAATGAGTGGGAGTAAGTTATTGGGAATTAGGTGATCATCCTCATTATATCGGAATTCGTTGTAATTGGTGATATTTGAGGAAATCGCCAGGGTTCAGTTTTCAACATACGATGCACAGTTTTTTGAGTTATTAAACTCAGCGGACTTATACAGAGTATTGTATGTTGTCCAGTGTCCGTCAGGACAAAGGGGTAGGTCCTCGTACTGTGTTCTGTTTACTTATGACTTCTCTAGTTTTTAGACAAGTGTTTCGTAGAAATATAAAGTCTAAGTTTTGAGAAGTTGTGGGTATAAGAATAAAGTAGAGAACCAGGTATCGCAAGTATCGGGATTCTTCAAAGAGATTAAAGATGTAGATTCTTGTGATTGGTATTCAGTTGATAGTAATGGTTTTGAGAAACTTGTTTCTCTTTCAAGTTACTCATAATTGGATGGATTCCTAAGTTGAGTAATGCTGATAAGCCTCTCTCCATTAAGATTGATATGCACTGGAGACAGCTGCATGATTTGAATCTGGTTCCAATTAAATTAGTGTCTCTATTTCTATATTGGATATAGAATTGGTTCATATCTTAACAATGTTAAGGTACGGGGAGTTGTCCAACTTATACTTAAAACCAAACACTGGATAACTCAAGGCACATTTCTGTAATGGCAGTTTGTGGGTTGACCCTGGCTTTGACGAGGGTTAACATTTCTACCATCTGGAAGATCAATAGTGATATTGTTCTTGACTCGCCATAGTTTTATTAAAATGGATTTTTTCAGGAAACAGTAGTGGGAGTATGGTAGAACTGGAAATGATTCCAGAACCGCAAACGGTTACGGAAAATTTAATAGGACCTATATATTCAATCAGGTTTGACATTCCATTAGCCACTCCGCAGATATGGTGGGTAACCTCTGTAGGGTTCCTAGGCATGCTAATGAGGTCTCACAAGGCATCAACCATGATAATTTCAAACTTTACGGGTGCCGAGAAACCCTAATACGGATCGTTAACTAGATTTTAGGCGAATCATAAAACTAGTAAACTACTTTACAATGAGTGAACGGAAATACAACCTTTGTAGATCCGATTCTCCACCTCCATAGCTCCGTGATGAAGTCCTCTCCGCTGTCCAAATTGAACCATGACTCTAGCATCGGCTTCATCGGAGAAATGGGCGGGCTAGATCATCGACTACGATGCCGAAGATGATCTACGTCGAGGCATCACAAGATCAAGCTCCGACTTCACCAAGTCATGAAACTTGTGAAGAAAACACCCTATACTACTTGACAAGAAGTAGAGGATGAAGAAATAGGAGGTGGATTCACTTTAGAATTGGATTTCTCACTCTTTTTCACTAGTTGCCATTGATGGAGGCAAGCTTCTTCATCTTGAAGATGAAGAAGAAGAAGAAGATAATATTATGATAAGTTCTTAGAATAGAATAGAAAAATCAATTCTTATCATAATTTTAACTATAGTTATGTGTAGAGAATTGACCAAGGTTAAAGGAATGGTTAGGGTTAAGGAGATGAAGACAAAATGGTTATATTGGTCAAAGCTTCATGAAGCTTCAACAAGCTTCATGAAGAAAAGCAACCTTTTGTTTTCATTTCTCATTCATTTAATCCAAAAATAAATAGATAAATGAATGAACAATCAAATAAAAACCCTAAACATTTATTTAACCAAGGTTTAATTCTTTACACAAACCCTAGCAATCATGTATCATCAAACATGATACAATCAAGTGCACAAAAATATATCACATATACAATGTGCACATGCGAGTGAGAAAATCCATCTTAAGTGAACCGATACTAGTTAATGCAAAGTAATATATCAAATATATAATTATGCATTAAATCATTCAATCAACACTTGATTTAATGATCCGGTCATATCTCATATAACCGACTAATATCAACAGTAACAACTTATCAAATCAACACTTGATCCGATAACCCGGCTACATCACATAAAACCGATCAATGTCATAAATCGCGAGAATCGAATACAGTATCACATACTGGTATCATTCTCGGTCCCGCATATATCTCATATGCGCTCCTATTTCGTTTCGCTTGAGCCAGGAAACCTCTGTGTAGGACTCTAAAGACTCGTCAATACGCCGGCAGCAGGTGATGATCATATCAAACACCCACAAGCCGCAAGCGGTTTGCTAAACGTAACGGCCACCCGGGTTTTGAGCGATCAGAAGATCGACGAGCAAGCCCGCTCATACTCCTGTGAATCCAACCAGTAACACTTACCGTACAGTCCGGTCTGATCGTCTGATATGTCGCATATCTCGCCTAGGGGTGGTAAACGTCAGACCCCAATAGCTTGATAAGTCGTGTCGATATGAGGCCTATAACAGTTCGAGAAACTACTGGTAACACTTACCAGTAAATCTCAGCAACCCTGGCCAGGGATATCCGGTTATAGCCAATCGAACACAGCGCAACATCAACTCCCTATACCGGGAGAGATGAATCCCCTCCTATCGCTCATTGCCTCCATGTGATTCGGGACTGTACCCAAAAACCACCGTTTTGCACCCCCACTTGGATGTGGTAAGGTGGAAATCAAAGCACAGTGGGAACCACACAAGACTCTATGACGATCTCGGGTCAACAGACTACTCTGTACCAGTGACACCATAGAACTGCCATCTGACGTAAGGTATAATACCATCTGGGAGTTCTCGGCGAGTCCGTCCAGTGTACCCAGTCTTCACTGAGCACCCGTATATCATCTCTGATGTCAAACACCAATGGATATGGGATCATCCATCGCCCATCTGTATGGGTCGAGAAGGTATACGCTAGTCTACTCTGGTATATCGATGCCCCGTCTCGATACACCCTCGACTGGGGACCTTGAAGGATGTACTTATGGACTACCATGTCCCCACTAATATGATCCGCATCATAGTCCAGGTAGTCAAGTACACATCCTAAGGGCTTTACCAACATGTAACAGAGAGACAATCAGTGTACACGTTAAGGTAAAGAGTAACCAGATAGCATACTATCATGTCGAGCAAGAAAGTCCTCCCTATATATGTCCCAGCATCCACTACAATATACATCCTATGTATAGTAATGGCCTCCAGGGCATACATATAACTAACAATCTCCCACTTGCACTAGGGCCATCTGTAGCAGTGGTTGTAGTATCTCATACTCAACCATCCCATAAAAGTCTCTCTCTGGGAAAAGGCCTTTGTGAGTGGATCCGCCGTGTTGTCCTCTGAGTCTACTCTCCTGACCTCGATCCCCTGGAGATCAACCATCTCCATGATCAGGTGATACTGCCTTAGAATATGTCTGGATCACTGATGGGACTGACGTTCCATGGCATAAGCCACAACTCCATTGTCACACAATGGGAGGAACTAAGTTCATCTCATGAACAAATATACATCCAGACTGCCTCTTTGGTAACATCTTAAGTAGCGATGTATCCAGCCTTTATCGTCTAGTATGCCACGGTATTTAGCTTGGAACTCTTCCAACATACCGTCCCTTTATTGAGGGTAAAGACAATGCCTGCGACTGACTTTCAGTCGTCCTTATCACCCTGGAACCCTTCCAGTGATTCTCCCCAGGATCGGTTGATACCATCTCACTACAACTAGTGAGAATCCTGACATCCAATTAGATCTATCTCATAGATCCAAAAACCAAGGATTTAGGAGGTATCACTTTGATCCTGTATGGAGAATCATTTTGATAAGCGGAGATTGACCGAGCGTAGCATAGGAAACTCCTTCCCTATCAAGAGCATGTCATCCACGTACTCTACGAGGATCGTCACTATACTCCCTACTACCTTTTTATTTATACAAGGTTCATCTACCATTTTGACGATGTCAAACTCTTTGACTACCATATCAAAACAGATGTTCCAACTCCGCGATGCCTGCTTTATCCTATAAAGCATCTTGCACACGTTTCCGCTGCTCCCACTGTCTACGAAGCCCTCTGGCTGTGTACTTATAGACGCTCTCTTCCAAAACATCATTTTGAAAAGCAGTCATGACACCCAACCACCAGATATCGTAGTCATGGTATGTAGCCGTGGTAAGTTGGATCTGGATGGACTTAAGTATAGCCACTGGAAAAGGTTTCATCATTATCCACTCCTGGTCGATGACGAAAACCTTTAACAAGTCTAGCTTTGAAAGTCTTAACTTTTCCATCTACACCAAGTAATCTTCTCAAGATATACTTGCTCCTGATGGGGATTTAACCCTTCAGATATAGCAACCAAAGTCCATACTTTGTTGGTGTATAAGGATTCCATATCAGATCGCTAAGCATCCAGCCATTTTTACAGAGTCTTACTCCTGATGGCCAGGTCGAAACTAGTCGGGTCATCATCTCTTGATGCAATCCTCGCTCCCACTGTCATAGAGAAACAGAAGTATCTCTCAGGTGGGTGAGGAACCCTACTAGGTCGGCGGAGAGGCTGAGGTTCGTTGGTATCTACTGAATCCTTTGGTTGTACCAAATCATCTGCTGTAGTTTGCATAGCTGGAACCTTTTCAGTTCTACATAACTGACCTTGTCTCGAGCTTGTCCGGATTTTGCTTTTAGACATAGGCCGGACAACCCCAAATCTTAACTAACTTAAGATATGGGCTCTTCCGTTTCCATATCACATATGAAGTGGTAGGCAACTGATTTGATTTGAACCCTATTCAATAGGTATGCAGCTTCTCAAGCGCTTAACTCCCATAAAGGAAATAGGTAACTCAGTAGTACTCATCATAGAGCACACCTTATCACATAGGGTGTTATTGCTCCGCCCCGATATACCATCGTGCTATGGTGTATACGGAGGAGTAATGCTGAGAGAGAATCTCATTCTCCTTTAGAATAGTCCAGGAATTCCATGCACAAGTATTCTCCTCCCTGATCTCATCATAGGACATAATACTTATACCCGTATTTTGGTTCTCTACTTCTAACTTATATTCTGTGAATATCTCAAAAGGTTCGGACTTGTGTTTCAACAGGAACATAGGTCTGAATCTCGAAAGATCATCAGAGAATGTAATGAAGTAAAAAGAACCGTTCTTGGTATGTGTAGACTGGGGACCTTCATACATCAACATGTATCATCCCAAAAGTTCAACTAACTCTTTCTCTATTTCCAATAAACAGGGCTATGGTCATCTTATCTTTGTGACATGACTGGCGAGTTTCACAAGATGTAAATTCAAACTAATTTAAATATGCATCTTTATGTAACTCTAGCTAGTCGGGTCACATTGATCTGACCTAGTCTACAATACCTCAAGAAGAATTCGTTCGTTTCTGAACTCTTCTTCTTGTGTGTGTTCAGTATACAAGGAACTGTAGTTTGATTTAGAACGTCAATGCTTTTAGATAACGTGCCTGAACCGATCAACTTTTGAAATAGGAAATGTTCAAAACATTATCCAACAATACAAAATTTTATCATTTCTTTAATAATAAAGAAACTGATATGATTTTGTATATCAGGTTCGGTATCTAATAACATTCGTTCAGAATCAATGTATTGGTAATACAGGGTGACAGTGACCAACAGACTTGGCTGCAACACTTGCCCCGTTTTCTGCCTCATGAAACTTATCACCCGTTCTCAGTTCTCTACCTTTCTGTAGCCCTATATAGCAGATTACATATCTGGGATCCTGATCCGGTATCAAATACCCAGGACGTAGAGGATACAGAGAAACAGTTCTTTGTAACGAACACACCCGAAGATGATGCATCAACATGCACTTTCTTCGTTTGGGCGGCACGGGAAATCTGGTATTCCACAATTCCTGCTCTGTCTTATAACAATCATAAGTTGGAGTGGGACCAACGTTCCCCAGCTCAGTATAACAAGCGGGTTCGGTCAATATTCCGTATTATTATCTTGATTAAAGCGTGATATGGTCGCTACCTGGAGAGAGAGAGAAGAAAACACTCAGCGTGCGCTCTTGCAAGAATAGATTGGTTATTATTTTATCTAATCAGGATGGCTCCCACTGTTTTTATCAAATCTTCCTTCAAACCCTAAAAGGAAAGACTAGCCGGGATTAATTACACACTACAAGTTCGCCAATCTTTCAGCCAGGCCAGTGTCGGTACTTTGAGGGAGGTCCCCCGTGCTTTCGCACGAACCTAATTAATGTAAACCTCGTTTTCCCAGAGGCGTAACCTCGTTAACACCTTTCTAGACACCTACTTGATCGGCTAATTGTAATGTGTAAAACTCTCCCAGGAGTAACAATTACTCGCAGCGGGTATCGGGATCCAACTATCTCATAGAAGGTATGCAATCTCATTGCAAATTTCAACACTTGAAATTCCCGATAATATTTTGCCCCTAGCGTCCTATGACCTTGACGGAGGCCAAACAACCCATTGTCCGCTAGTCAAGTTCAACCCATCATTTCCTGATTGAATTAAACCCACCCGCACGACCCTTGACGGAGGCCAAACAACGCCGTACGAATACCCTAATCCAATCGCATCATATGCTAGCAGATAAGCATTAGTTAGCTACCGTACACTACGCCTTGACGGAGGCCAAACTACCGCAGCACGAATACTAACTAGTACTTATCTGAAATGACGGAGGGCTACGACAGGTTTTTCTGAAAACCTATTGCGTAATGAACTTGATATCGTTGTAGAATCAAATGATTTTAAAATGGAGTGTTTTTGAGGCTTTTCTAGTTTTGCTAAAGGGGTCACTCCCGGTGAAGGGATCGTCGGCCCTTTCCTCGTCGAATGAGGTGCGGGATATATCATATATATCACTGTGCAAAGCAGAAACTCTTAAAAGCAATCAAAAGATAAACCGAGGGTTGTAGCATCTGCCAGTTATTGCTAAAGGAGTCACTCCCGGTGAAGGGATCTCGGTCCTTTCCTCATCGAATAAGGTGCAGAATATATCATATATACCGCTGTGCAAAGCAAGAACTGTAGCTACCTATTTTATTTTGAAATTCGATTCTACAACATCTTAGGTTTCTTTTATTTCATTAATCACATTAATGAAGTCCCATCATTTAAGTACCTAAATATCACAGATAAATACGACGTACACTTATGCCATCCGCATTCGCCTCGATGTCCCCCCGTGCACCGTTAGGTTAGGTAACTAACGGCAGAGCGGGGCAGGGCTAGCGCGGGTGTAAAACATAAGTAACGTCTATATAATATATCATATATACTATATAAAATATCCATCACAGAACATATCACATGATCACATCACAGATATTGCAGCAGAAGAAACATATGAAATATTGGATATACTAGGACGTCCGTGTTTTCAATACGAGCCAGTATAAAACACGGATTCCACGGTCGTGATGAATAGCCAAACCCACACCCCTAGACCCCTACGAGAGCGGCAAGCAACCCTACCAATTCTAGAGTTAGGAGACCCAGATTCGACTCCTCGAGTTGGTCTCCCACTGGACCCCAGAACCCGGTCACTTATGCTCCCCTCCTTGGATCTATCCTAGTGCGGAAAAGTAAATAATATACAAAGGGTGACATCTTCCGCAACCTGGAAGTGCCCCAATAAAAGAATATTACATACAAGTTTTTACATGAACGAAAATTAAAAAACACTCATCTCACATAAAAAAACCCGGCTATTCAAACACGACGATCCAATATAACATATCCAGCAACACATAACATCACATGTCATCAACGTAAGTAAATATGCGCATCCCAATTGTCGTTGACATATAGCAACGAAACCGGCGATATCACATATTACACTTACGGTCACAGAAAAGAAAGTGTAAAACTACAACAGTTGGAATCCGCAACCTACATAGACATCGCATGCCTAATCAAATGAATTCCTTAGACATCACATGCCTAACAATTATAAACCCCGCATTTTAGTCTCAAAATCGAAAACTCTTTTCAATATTAAGTCGGGCAATTCAACAAGATTCCCGACATCCTGATCGAATACTCGTCGCAAACTTTAGTAGGCGACCGCACCCCCGACGCCGTCGACGAAGTGCACCAAGGCGGAACACCGCTACCGCTAGCACCCGAACGGATGCTTTCGGCGACGGGGTTCTCCTACAGTCACTTGGTCGGGGCTATGGGATGAGGCTGTCTATTAAGTTTACCCGGCGAGTATCCGCATACGCTACGTGATTGCGACGGACTTTTGATCACATCAAAATTCCGTGGCAACCAATCAAGTGAGACTAAACTGCTATGTTTATAACATTCATTCAGTTATCTCATAACTTCTTGTGAATTCCAATTATTGTATCACATTCCGGATAAATAGAAAATGTTAAACTTTCCGATCGAACATTCGAACACCCAAGTTTTCCCGACATCCTCAACACATGAAACAAGTTTAAAAATATCCAGTTCATGCCTCAGTACCAACGGTCCAGCCGTAGAAAGGTCAAGCCAACGCCTCACATGTGGCACGCCGTACTGCCCCAAACCCTAAGGTTCAAAAGGCAGTTCAAGACGGTCACATAATCGAGTTAAGGTTTGTTGTCTTCTAGAGGGACCATCGCGTTACTTGCACTACTCAGAACGTCTTTAAACCACAGAAAAATCCAACACTTGGAAATTTCCGGATAGGGGAAAAATTGGGTATTTATATCCGGTCGAACTTTTTAACATATTCCAAATAACCGGAAAACACATAGACAAAATCTGATAATCCGATCGAATAATCGAATCCCCAAAACAACCCTAGAATACTCAACTCTTGAGTCAAATTAAAAATTCCCAGAAAACTCAGCATAATAAAATAGGAGTTACTGTGCAAACAGGGAAGTATGACGTCATCATACGGCCGCGGAACCGCCGCAGAAGGCAGGCTTCTGCCGCGGTTCCACCGCACTTTGGAGGAATCATGGACACGTGTTGCACAGTAATTCTTAAGATTCCCTGCTGATTTTTCTGCATATTTTTAATTGACAAAAATCCACAAATTTGAAAAATGTCCAGAGAGCATTATCGGGTTAGGGTTTCGGGTTCGTTCGGGTTTCAAACTTCGTCTACGCATCGCCTAAGGCTCTAGCTAGGCTCTGATACCACTGTAGGGTTCCTAGGCACGCTAATGAGGTCTCACAAGGCATCAGCCATGCCAATTTCAAACTTTACGGGTGCCGAGAAACCCTAATACGGATCGTTAACTAGATTTTAGGCGAATCATAAAACTAGTAAACTACTTTACAATGAGTGAACGGAAATACAACCTTTGTAGATCCGGTTCTCCACCTCCATAGCTCCGTGATGAAGTCCTCTCCGCTGTCCAAATCGAACCATGACTCTAGCATCGGCTTCATCGGAGAAATGGGCGGGCTAGGTCATCGACTACGATGCCGAAGATGATCTACGTCGAGGCATCACAAGATCAAGCTCCGACTTCACCAAGTCATGAAACTTGTGAAGAAAACACCCTATACTACTTGGAAAGAAGTAGAGGATGAAGAAATAGGAGGTGGGTTCCCTTTAGAATTGGATTTCTCACTCTTTTTCACTAGTTGCCATTGATGGAGGCAAGCTTCTTCATCTTGAAGATGAAGAAGAAGAAGAAGATAATATTATGATAAGTTCTTAGAATAGAATAGAAAAATCAATTCTTATCATAATTTTAACTATAGTTATGTGTAGATAATTGACCAAGGTTAAAGGAATGGTTAGGGTTAAGGAGATGAAGACAAAATGGTTATATTGGTCAAAGCTTCATGAAGCTTCAACAAGCTTCATGAAGAAAAGCAACCTTTTGTTTTCATTTCTCATTCATTTAATCCAAAAATAAATAGATAAATGAATGAACAATCAAATAAAAACCCTAACCATTTATTTAACCAAGGTTTAATTCTTTACACAAACCCTAGCAATCATGTATCATCAAACATGATACAATCAAGTGCACAAAAATATATCACATATACAATGTGCACATGCGAGTGAGAAAATCCATCTTAAGTGAACCGATACTAGTTAATGCAAAGTAATATATCAAATATATAATTATGCATTAAATCATTAAATCAACACTTGATTTAATGATCCGGTCATATCTCATATAACCGACTAATATCAACAGTAACAACTTATCGAATCAACACTTGATCCGATAACCCGGCTACATCACATATAACCGATCAATGTCACAAATCGTGAGAATCGAACACAGTATCACATACTGGTATCATTCTCGGTCCCGCACATATCTCATATGCGCTCCTATTTCGTTTCGCTTGAGCCAGGAAACCTCTGTGTAGGACTCTAAAGACTCGTCAATACGCCGGCAGCAGGTGATGATCATATCAAACACCCACAAGCCGCAAGCGGTCTGCTAAACGTAATGGCCACCCGGGTATTGAGCGATCAGAAGATCGACGAGCAAGCCCGCTCATACTCCTGTGAATCCAACCAGTAACACTTACCGTACAGTCCGGTCTGATCGTCTGATATGTCGCATATCTCGCCTAGGGGTGGTAAACGTCATACCCCAATAGCTTAATAAGTCGTGTCGATATGAGGCCTATAACAGTTCGAGAAACTACTGGTAACACTTACCAGTAAATCTCAGCAACCCTGGCTAGGGATTTCCGGTTATAGCCAATCGAACACAGCGCAACATCAACTCCCTATATCGGGAGAGACGAATCCCCTCCTATCGCTCATTGCCTCCATGTGATTCGGGACTGTACCCAAAAACCACCGTTTTGCACGCCCTCTTGGACGTGGTAAGGTGGAAATCAAAGCACAGTGGGAACCACACAAGACTCTATGACGATCTCGGGTCAACAGACTACTCTGTACCAGTGTCACCAGAGAACTTCCATCTGACGTAAGGTATAATACCATCTGGGAGTTCTCGGCGAGTCCGTCCAGTGTACCCAGTCTCCACTGAGCACCCGTATATCATCTCTGATGTCAAACACCAATGGATATGGGATCATCTATCACCCATCTGTATGGGTTGAGAAGGTATACGCTAGTCTACTCTGGTATATCGATGCCCCGTCTCGATACACCCTCGACTAGGGACCTTGAAGGATGTACTTATGGACTACCATGTCCCCACTAGTATGATCCGCATCATAGTCCAGGTAGTCAAGTACACATCCTAAGGGCTTTACCAACATGTAACAGAGAGACAATCAGTGTACACGTTAAGGTAAAGAGTAACCAGATAGCATACTATCATGTCGAGCAAGAAAGTCCTCCCTATATATGTCCCAGCATCCACTACAATATACATCCTATGTATAGTAATGGCCTCTAGGGCATACATATAACTAACAACCTCAGACACCCGAGAGGTACTCCGGTAGCCTCAAGGACGGTGACAGGGAGGTTCTTGTTTACCCAGACTTGACACTACTGTTGTTCCAGACTATGAAACCCGGCAAGAGGATAAGTATAGCGTCGTTCTAAACTAGCTTTAGAAGTGTACGTGTACATTATTCTGCCAGAGGGTTGTCGTAGTCAGTGGGAGCAGCGGAAGCGTAGTGGGAAAGTAGCTTTTGTCTATTTATAGGCTTGAGCAAATATAACGGAGATTAGATCATCTAATTTTGATGAGACAGTCATAGCTTTGACTTCATCAGAATAGGGGATGGATCTGGTAAGAAGGTAGTAGGGTGTGATGTCCTGGTATTTGGATGACATGCACAGAGTAGGAAGTAAAATTCCTATACTACGATCGGTTGTACTGTGGTTCTCGCATAGTTGTTTCTTCACACAGGATATGGATATAATATCAGACATTCTGGTTACTAGATCTATGGTTTTAGATCTAGATTTGGGTAGTTTCCCAATGTGGGTACTTTGACAGTATTCTAATAGTATTTTAGAATAGATGACTCCTTGCATGGTGGTGTACCTGCAGGTGATGGAGTCACCCTCTCTAAAGGTGTCTTAAAGACTAAAGGAGAGAGAGATGTGCATGATTGGCAGATCACTTGCTTGGGCAATTGAGTCAATCATGAGATGTCAAGTACCACACCAGATGTTGTTTTTTCACTAGATGCAATATGTTTATATTAATCCAATCCTGAAGAAACATAAGGAAGCAGTTTTAGAACATAAGTGCATGTTCTACGGATTTGATGACGGCAGCCTCCTTCGGGAGACGGTTATAATTCCAAGCTTCCAAGGTGACATTAATGACAGAGTGATTGTCAGAGTTATAGTTTTTCCCTATGATGAGGGACAGTATTATGGACAGGTGGTCCAAGAGGATACTGTGGGAGGCATGGTGCTGGATACTGATTAGGTTCAGTGATCGATACAGTCTAAGAAGTTTGGATTTGGAGTTCACTTCATCAGATATCCAGACATATTCTAAGACAGGTATTGCTCAATTCGGGAGATGGCTTTCTCTGCGAACTTGAGATTGAGAGAGACATAGAAAGAAACATCAGGGCGGATCCACTCACTGAGGCTATTTCTCGAACACAAGAGTTTTACAAACTAGCTTTGTGAAACTGATTAGTAGAGGAGTTGGATGTTCGGTATCACACGGGCTGTGAGTATGCGACATCGCAATAATTAGACTAGAGTGCAAGTGGGAGATTGTTGGAGATAGTGCCCTCAAAGTCAATTATTGGATCGCAGGTACGTGATTGCAATGATTGAGGCAGGACCTATACCGATATGACAGTCTTGCTCGAGATGATAGTATGCTATCTGGTTTGTCTTTATCATCATATACATGCTTTAGTTCACTATTGCATGATGATAGAGCCCTTAGGATTCTTGCTTGACTACCAGCAGTATGATGGCGATCATATACGTGGGAGCTGGGGTCTGTAAGCACATCCTTAAAAGTGTCCCTAGTCGTGGGAGTTTCGAGACAAGGCATCGATACTCCAGAGTAGACTAGTGTATACAGTCGAGACCCCGACGAGGGGCGGTGGCCGGTCTCACAAGCCACTGGTGTCAGTTGGATCGCCTAAGATGTATACAGGTACTCATTGGGTTATGAGTACACCGGACAGGACTCGCCGGGAATCTGCTAGTTGGTATTATACGTATCGTCAGATAGAAATTCCCTGGTGACATGTGTACAGGTTAGTTCATCGACCTGAGATCGTCATTTGTCTCATGTGAGTTCCCACTGTGCTTAGATTACTACCCTACCACGCTCAAAGGAGTTGTGCAAACAGGTTTTAGTTGGGTACAGTCCCGAGCTACATTGGAGGCAAGTGAGCGGATCGTCGGGGATTCGTCTCTCTCGGTATTGGGGGTTGATGTCGCGCAGTGCACGGGTGGCCATCACTAAGAATCCTCGGCCGAGGTAGTGGAGAATTACTGATTTGGATCAGTAGTTTCTCAGGTGGTGATGGGCTTCATACCGACACGATTTATCGCGTTATTAGGGGTCTGACTTTATCCACCCCCCTAGACTCGATATGCGATACTCTTTAGACGAATGGACCGGACTATATATACATTGTCACTGTCAGGCTTAGTAGGGTTTATAGATGAGTTCGCTCGTCAGCTTCCCTTCCAATCAATACATAGGCAAAACGTTACGTACAGCTTGTACCTCTGACGTGCTAGTGGTTATACCCAGTGCCAGTGTGTTGATGAGTCATTAGAGTCCCCCACAGACACTTTCCCAAGTTCGGGCGAAATGTTGTAGAGGCCGTATGGTGATATGGCAAGGTTCGGAAAAATCACGTGCGTTTTCGCACGTGTCCATTTTCGGGCAGATAATACTGGTAAGCTTTGGTTTAAGCCGGAACCCAGTATTATACTGTGTAGATATAATATCTTTGTCTCAGTTGCATTTATATTCGGTCGTAATATAAATGCGGGTATGTCTATACCATTACGGGGTTATCCTGAAATTGGTTTCAGGATCACTTTTGGAAGTTGCCAGTTTCCAGTTTTCTATCAGCCGTATATAACAGTCGGTTAAATACGGATTTATCTTTTCTTGAGATGAGTGTGGAAGTTTGTAGAAGCTTCTTGATGTGGTGATGAGGCTTGTGACTCATTAGTGTCATTAATGGTTCATTAATGATGGAGGATGACTAGGTTTATGTTGATTGGTTTGCATTTAATGCTAGTTTGTGATTCATTCTTTATTGATAAGTATCCTTGTTATGGTCACCCTCTTGCCATCTCCTACACTCACCCTCCTCTTGATAAATAGTGGCCGGCCTCCTCTTGCAAGGAGAGAGATTCATTTTTGATTAAAAAGATTATGGTTTTGGCCTCATGAAAATTAGATTGCTCATTTCTCAATTCGATCGATCCTAAAGGCAACTTCTTTTAACCGTTCGTCCATAGCCTTGGACCTAACGAGACAAAGTGTTCTACTCATTCTCTACTTCATCTTGGTCGTCTCTTTTAGCAAACTTGACGATCGAGTTGCCTTGGTTCAGAGGCGGGAGCCCGTTTAAAGATCCGTCGACGTGGTGCCACCTGGACGACAAGACTAGAGATCGAGGAGATCGGAGCAGCCTCAACAACCATGGGATGATGGTTGAAGACCGAAGGACTCGGATCGTTCGGTATAACTCTTCTACCCACTTTGTAGTTTGTTAGTTTAGCTTTAATGGCAGATCCGGGTTACGGTACACGATAGCGCCAGTTGTAAAAAGTTTTTGTTCCGCATTTGGCGTCTGTTAGACGGCCAGGGCGCTACCGTGGACTTACACCTAGTTCATAAATGAACTCCAAATCCAAACTTCTTAGACTGTATCATCATTTGAACTTAATCAGTATCTTGTGCCACACCTCCCTCAGTATCCGCTAGGACCACCTGTCCAAAATACTACCCCTCGTCAGAGGGAAAACTACAACTCTGACAGTCACTCTGTCATCCAGGTCACCTTAGAAGCCTGGAATGATAACCGTCTCCTAAAAGAGGCTGTTGTTATCATATCCCTAGAACATCCACTTATGTTCTAAAACTGCTTCCAAATGTTTCTACGGGATAGGATTAATATCAACTTATTGCATCTAGTGCAAAAAAAACGTCTGGTGTTGCACTTGACATCTCATGATTGACTTAATTGCTTAAGCAAGTGATCTGCTAATCATGCACATCCCTCTCCCCTTCAGTCTGTAAGACACCTTTAGAGAGGGTGACTCCATCACGTGCAGGTACACTACCATGCCAGGAGTCGTCCATTCCAAATATCTTTAGAATGCTGTCTAAGTACCCTGATTGGGAAACTACCCAAATCTAGATCTAAAACCTTAGATCTAGTAACCAGAATATCTGATATAAAATCCATGTCCTTTATGGAGAAACTACTGTGTGAAAACCAAAGTATAACCGATCGTAGTATAGGAATTTCACTTCCTACTCTGTGTATGTCATTCAAATACCAGGACATCACACCCTACTACCTTCTTAACAGATCCATCCCCTATTCTGATGAAGTCAAACCTATGACTGTCACATCAGAAATAGATGATCTGTCTCCGCTATATCTGCTTTAGTCCATAAATAGACATAAGCTACTTGTCCACTATGCTTCCGCTGCTCCCACTGACTACGATAACCCTCTGGCAGAGTCATATATACTTGCACTTCTAATGCTAGTTTAGAACGACGCTATACTCATCCTCCCGCCAGGTCTCATAGCCTGGAACAACAAATCTGGGTAAACAAGAACCTCCATGTCACCGTCTTTGATGCTACTGGAGTATCTCTCGGGTGCCTGAGATTACCCACCATATCTGCGGAGTGGCCAATGGAATGTCAATCTAGATTGAATCTTTAGGTTCTTATCGAATTTTCAGTAATCGTTTGCGGTTCTGGAATCACTTCCAGTTCTACCATATTCTCACTACTGTTTTCTGAAAAAATCCATTTTACTAAAACTGTGGCGAGTCAAGAACAATATCACTATTGATCTTCCAGATGGTAGAAAGTCAACCCTCGTCATAGCCCGGGTCAACCCACAAACAACCATTACAGAAACGTGCCTTGAGTTATCCAGAGTCTGGTTTTAAGCATAAGCCGGACAACTCCCCGTACCTTAACAATGTTAAGATATGAACTATTATATATCCAATATAGAAACAGAGGCACTGATTTAATTGGAACCAGATTCAAATCATGAAGCTGTCTCCAGTGCAAGTCAACAAAATGGAGAGAGGCCGATCAGCATTACTCAACTTAGTAATACATCCAGATATGAGTAACCTGAAAGAGAAGCAATTCTCATAATCATTAATATCAACTGAATACCATACATAAGTATCTACATCTTCAATCACCTTGAAGAATCCTGATACTTGCAATACCTGGTTCTCTACTTTATTCTTATACCTATAACTTCTCAAAACTTAGACCTTGCATTTCTACGAAACACATATCTAAGAACTAGAGAAGTCACAAGTAAATAGAATATAGTACGAGTACCAACCCCTCTGTCCTCATAGACACTGGACAACATACAATACTCTGTATAAGTCCCCTGAGTGTAATAACTCATTCCCTGTGTGTCGTAGATTGAAAACTGTACTTATGGTTAAGAAGAATTACACCGCTGTTTAATGCTCCTTACCTAACCATCCACTGATATAGGTAAATGTCATAGACATAATTTCAAAAAGTTATATCTCACTTTATAAAAATAACGTACAGATATATCAATTTGAAATTGGTGCATTACAACAGATATTCAAAACCAAATATTTGCCGTTCGGCAAACAACCCAAGCGATTTTCTCAAATATCACCAATTACAACGAATTTCGATATAATGAGGACGATCACCTAATTCCCAATAACTTACTCCCACTCATCATCTGTAAAAACCATACAGATGTGAGAATCAAACATGGTAAATACATACCCTGGAGCAAGGACTAATTGGGAAATCAGTTTTCTATTAACAATACACAGTGAAACATAAACATGTAAATGTTTCGAAAGGGTATCCTGGTATTCCTAGTAATGACTCTTCCATTATCCAGATTCATGACTGTAACCGTATATTTCTTTGCCATCTCTCCAAATCCCTTTATATGTTTTTAGTCATTACCTTCTGTACACCCCTTTAGGCCAAATGGTTTTCTTCCTTCCCTACCGTTCGGCACCAGCATATGGTTTGGAAGAAGACTATCCAATAAACATAATGGGTGTACTCTCCTAGTCCAAGGAGTACTCGTAACCTGAGAGAAGCTGAAGATAAAAGACAACTGAATAAAACCTTATTCCTATTTCTCCTGAACCAGAATCTATCTCCGAACTGGAACAAGTTCCTTCGAGTTCGTATATAACCATACGATGGAGTATCCAATAAACTGTGGATTTTCGTAGTGATACAGAGTGTTCTGTAGAAATACAAAGGTGATATAGGATTGGCGAAGAAATACTTGATTTGGTCGTGAATAGCAGTCGCAATTTACTTTGCCCTCTTACTAATCCCTTTATTTGTCTTTACTTAATACCTTCTGTACACCTTTTAGGCTAAATGGTTTTCTTCATTCCCTACTATTTGGCACCTGCCTATGGTTTGGAAGAAGACTATCCAATAAGCGTAATAGGTGTACTGTCCTAATCCAAGGAGTACTCGCAACCTGAGAGAAGATAAAAGGAAAAGACAACTGAATAGTCCTATTCGTTTTCTCCAGAACCGGAACCATCCTCGAATCTGGAACAAGTTCCTTCGAGTTCGTATATAACCATACGATGGTTTTATCCAATGGAAGTGGATGTTCGTAGTAATACGGGGTGTTCTAGAGAAAAGGGTAAAAGTAGGAGTGGCAATAAGGTATGCAACTCTAACAATCCAAAGCCAGTGTTTTAAGAAGGTTCGGTCAACTTGGTCACTTAGTCATAGTCAAGGGTCGGGCCAAGGTCGCTGCTAAAGAGAGAGAAAAGAAACACTCAGCGTGCACTCTAACCTAGATCAGAATAGTTATCACTATCCAATCAGAAAACCTCCCACTGTAATCTCAAATTCTCCTCTAAACCTGAAAGAAGAATTAGTCGAGATCACCTACGGAGTAAACCAACTCATCAGCGGGAATCGAGATCCAACTATCATCGCTTGATAACGTGATGGAATCCACTCACGTTATCACACTCCAGAAGGTATGCGCATATCTGGCAAGTTTCAGCTTCTTTAAAAACTCCCGATGTGATTTTTACCCCATGCTCTTATGACCTTGACAAAGGCCAACATATCATAAGTCACATGTCAAGTTCTACCCGTCATTATCCAGGTTAATTTGAATCCACCCGTACATACCCTTGACGAAGGCCAAAATAGTAGTACGACTGTCCCAAACCAACGCATCTATCTATGCAGCAGAAAAGTAACAAATAGCTACCATACATTATGCCTTGACGAAGGCCAACATACATAGCATGAATACTAAGTGCTACCTTTCTGAAATGACGGAGGGCTACGAATGGTTTTTGGCGAAAAACCTTTAACGTAATGAACTTGATATCGTTGAAGGAACCGGATAGCTTTTTATAAAAATATAGTGGCAAAAACCTTTGCTAAAGAGGTCACTCCCGGTGAAGGGATCTCGGCTCTTTCCCCGTAGAATGAGGTGCAGGATATTCCAACTGAATACCACGATGCAAAGAAAAAATAATTGACTATAGTGAAGTTATTACCCTGACGCAAACTTTGTCCAAGGGGTCACCGCCGGTGAAGGGATCTCGGCCCTTGCCTCGTCGACTGAGGTGCTGGATATTCATAACCGAATACCACTGTGCAAAACAAAAGAAAACGTCCTTGCAATAACAGCTTTTTTTAAAAAAATGTTCCAACAATATCAGAATAGGTTTGTTTAGCATGCATTGATCCGAATCAATGCGGTCCCATCAATTAATCACACCACAAAATAACGAAAATACGATGTACGTATATGCCATCCGCATTCGCCACTGGGTCCCGTCATCACCCGTTAGGTTACTTAACTAACGACAGAGCGGGGACTGGACTAGCGCGGGTGTAAAACATATACAACATCTACTAGTATATATATCAATATATAATAATCGCTCAAGGTGTGATAAAATGCAACATCACAGAAATGTAATAAGCATCACATAACAATACAGATAATCTGGGATCCCCAGGTTTCACAGAGCCGCTACTGAAACCCGACGTTCTCCTGGTCGTGTGGATAGTGATTGGTTGTCAAAACTTGTAATTACCGCAATCAGAAACGGCGTCGCTTCGCAGCTAGCCGGTGAGTGCGGGTCGATCCACAGAGACGGGTAAATTCCTTTATTGTGTTTTAACGAGTTGATTCTATTTGTCGTTTTGGTTTTTATAAAAATCTAGATCTAAAACTTAATTAATCTAATTTAAATTCTTGCTAGGGTTAGGCTTAGAGGAAGTTTTGGAGATTGATGTTTCCTCACCGCTTTCAATGCCTTATTTTAGATCCATTAGGTGTTATAGTAATTATCGATAAAGTGGATACGACTCTTTTGGGAAGATGTTTTCTTCCTCTAGATTCGTATCCTTCCTTTATCGTTAATTACCCTAACCCCCATGGAAAACGCACGCAATCGGCCCTTTATACTGCGGTTCACCGTTACCTCGAGGGGTAGGGTGCCGCAGGGAGCAGTTGTGCGCGCATGCATGGAGTTCTTAATGGGTTAGTTTAATATGGCATTGAAAGGGGTGAGAGATCTCATCTCTCAACCCTTTCCCTAAGGCTAACCCTAACAAGTGAGGAGACTACTCGCTCATTAGGGGATGAAATAACATTAAAAGACTAAAAGAAAAACACTTACTAATGGTGATGGCTCCCTCCAAGCGATAAAGAACAGATCTGAATGTCACTTCCAGAATTTCTGAATTTTATTTATTGAAAAGAGGCATAGTTTTTACAGATCTAAAATTACAATTTATAGGAAAATAGGAAACCTAGGGTTACAGACTCTCGCACATGCGCAATTACTGATTTGACCCCTGAGAATCCCAACACCAGAACAGTCGCGGCAACAGAAGAAATCTCCACCGACCCGGGCATTAGACGGCCGCGGATCCGCGGCAAATGCTGGCTTGGGCCGCGGATCCGCGGCCCTTTAGTGGTCTTGGGCCGCGGATCCGCGGCCCTTTAGTGGTCTTGGGCCATGAAACTTCAGGTCTTTATTCAGGGCTTCTTGGGCTTTGTCTTTTTATATTTCTTTCCTCTGTTGGACTTCTGAATCTTCTCCAGATTTTCAGTGAAGATTTGTATTGGTCTTTTAACCGTTTCACCTTGACTTGCGTTGTCTTGTACCCATATGAACTCGGCTTGACTAGGATCCGTCCAATTGTTGGTCAAAAGTCCCTTTTCTGTTGTTTTGTGTCTTTTTCACTGTATTTGCTCCAGAAACCTGTAACCTGTAATATGCAACAAACGTGCGTCAAGAGTACCTGTTTATTTATAAAAAGGATAAGAATAGGGGAATGATAAATGCAATATTATGGTCTGAACAAATACCCCCAAACTTACCTTTTGCTCGTCCTCGAGCAAACTTATTATTTTATTCTCTAAAATCCTAACCGCACTTTCGCAGGGAAACGCGATTGCACTGAGCACGTGCAACAAGCCGTTAAACCTCTAGGTGTCCCTAGTAGGAGGAGTGTTGTCTCCTGAGGGTTTTCAGCGGATTACACCCACAAAATCCTATCAACTCGGCCCATTGACTTTTGTTCTCCAATTAGGTCTTCTAATAAGGAATTCTATTATCTTTTACTTGCAAATTATCCACCCATATTCTTCACGCTTCCTCATTATTTAACTTAAGATTATATATGTTATGTAGACCTACTTAGCTTTCGGCATCTCTTAAGTCTTCCTTCTAGGGTTTCATCTCTACTTAGGAATTTCTATCAACTCTATTAAAGATATAAGTCCTATTCTTCATTCCTTTCTCTTATCTAAATTCCAATCACATACCCCTACGTGTGTGTATAGATCACCCCTACACTTGGAAATTCAATTCAAGCAATCATGCCCTAGTCCATTGTCCAAAGTACTTATTAATTGGTGAATTTAAATGAAATTCGCTTACACATCCTTCATGCGACCGTTAATACTTCTTGAGGTACCAACGACCGATTACAAAATGCGTTTGCACTTTAAAGCGTACTTCCTAGTCCTTGCAACACCCAAGGCTTTAGCAGTGACTCCCAAACCAGTTGGTCTAAGACACTAGGTGATGAAGCACCCTCGCTAAATGTTTTTCTATTTTTGCAGCCTTAAGTAATCACAAAAACCAGTGTCCATTTTTTTATTCTTTATTCACCTTTTTTTTTATTGTACTAAGGACTTTAGACAAGAGTATTTCAAGGTCTCTTCTACTATTCCAAGTTTCAAGATGCGTGATAGTGCAAATTGTAGGGTATACATTTTCAGAATCTAGACTTAAGCTAGGAACTATTTTTCAAACTTATACTTTAATAAGAACATCAATACTCTTCCTTTGTTTCGACTTAGCCCAAGAAGTGAACCCAAAATTTGCCTATTTCTAAATAAACTACAAGGCATATACTTTCTACCATTAAACTTTAAGGAATGTTATTTTTAGGGTTTTTAATTCAGTAAGTCTAAGATCTAGTTGTTCCTAGCTAGTTGACCTATTTGTCAAACTAAAGTCAATTAGCCAAAATTGAATACATTTATTTTTATAATTTTTGAAATTTTTCAAATTTTTATGGGTTTTCAAATAAATATGCAAATGCAAAAATATGTACAAATGAATGCGAAGGAAGAAGACGTACCGAGCATACCCCCAAACTTGAACTTGACAGTGTCCTCACTGTCATACTAAACCAAGAGGGTCAAAATGTCGGCACTCCTCTGTTTATTTATTTATAATAAATTTTTTTTTTTTGTTAAGAAAAACAAAAATATATACAAAAAGACCCTCCCCCAAACTTCAATTAAACTATGTTAGACAATACTGCCAAACCTTGCATCGGCCAAAAGTCAACACCAACCAGTTGAAAAATTTATAAGTAAAGAATATTGGGTGGTAGAAGAATAAGTTGTGGTGGTCCGCAAAGAATTGAGGAAGATAGAAGTAGTGGTATGGGAGGTGTGGAGGTAAATATACAGGTGATGGTGATGCATCGATACGAGAATGTAAGTGATCAGCAATCAGTGGAGTGTTGGCATTCTCGTACCTTATTAAAAGAAATGGGGGTATTTCAACTTCTAAGGGAGGAGGTTGACTCACCACAATACCCCCAAGATGTTCCTGTGGGTCCTCTATTGACATGGCATCATCCATCAATTGTGTATGATATTCACTTATGAGGGAACTTATCTCCTCGATGTCCGCCATAGTCCAACTGAAAACTTGCCGCCTATCTTGTAAGACTTTTAAAATAGCATTCTCTTGCTCGAAGGCTAGAGAGGCTGATATGATAATGGGAAAAGTCTCATTCTCACCTATGTAAGCATATCTACGGTGAGACGGCAAGGGCATGAGTTCGAATTTCTGAGGCGAAAGAACCATTGCGGAATCTACCTCGAACTCAAAGGACTCTAACACAGGTTCGAAATCACTGCAAACAACCGATTCGGATGGTTCGACTGACTCATCTAAAAATTCAAACGACTCATATTCGGGCTGTGAGTCGTCATCATCCAAAAAAGTGAAACATTCATAATCAACATCGGTTGTGTCAACAGTAGTAGGCTCAAGGAGGGACGCACTAGTGGCGTCAAAACTGTTTTCATCAAATAGAAATCTTTCAAGTTCGCAGTCCTCCTGCGTGATTTCGTGAATAGAGCAAACTTCTCGTGTACTAGTTTTAAGCACGGGGGGCAGACTTCCCATCTTATAAATATTGAACTCACTAGACCTCTTTCCGAATGATAGAGTCATGGAGCCATTGCGACAATTTATTACGGCATTGGAAGTGGCCAAAAATGGTCGACCAAGAATCACCGGAATTTGGTTTCTTGGGTGAGCAACAGGTTGTGTATCCATAACGATAAAATCAACGGGGAATATGAATTCCCCGACTTTAATCAACACATCCTCTAGTTGACCCCTTGGATAGGTGATTGATCGATCAGCCATTTGGAGAGTGCAACGAGTGGGTTTTAACTCTCCAACCCCTAATTGTTCGTACACGGAGTACGGAATCAGGTTAACACTAGACCCAAGATCTAAAAGTGCTCGATTAATTTTCTTATCCCCAATTGTGATTGAAATAGTAGGACAGCCGGGGTCCTTTCGTTTTTGGGGTAAGGTTTGATGGTGGTTAATAGCATTGCTCACTGCACTAGCCACTAGCACTTTCTTGGGTACTTGAGATGCCTTTCTCTTCGAGGTGCACAAGCCCTTTAAGATTTTCGCGTATGAAGGGACTTGTTGGATAGCATCCAAGAGAGGTATATTTATGCTAACCTGCTTAAATATCTCCACAATCTTCTCCACTTGTGTATTTGGTTTATTAGGACTCAACCTGTTTGGGAATGGAGCGTTCTGAAAATTTGTTGAGTCAAAAGTCTGTGGAGTAGAATGTGGAGTAGGAACGGATCCCAGTGTGGATGTGTTCGTGTTGTGAGAAATGGGTCCGTTCGAGTCAGGAGAAGTAGAGCCGTGTGAAGGGTGGAGAATAGGCTCTAAAGAAAAAGGTGAAGAAGGAAGTGAAGAAAATGAAGAAGGGGAGGAAGAACCACCGGCGGGGATGTCATCACTAGTTTCCACATTATTTTGCAACTCTCTTCCGGATCTCAACGTGGTCACCGCATTTATATTGTGATTGTGATATGCGTTTTGTGTGTGACCGGGATTGGGCAATGGTTGAGATGGAAGCTTTCCCTTTTCTCTCTCGCTCAATGCAGCAGTTAATTGTGCAATCTGTGCCTCAATAGATTTGATACTTTGATCGTGTGAGGCATTGTTTTTCATTAAAGATTGAACATAACTTTCAAATCTTGCTGCGGATTCTGTAGTTTGCTTGAGAAATGCTTCTAGACTTTTCTCGAGCGAGCTAACCTTATCATCATTAGGTTGAACCAAATTGTTCGTTTGATTTGTATAAGGTTGTTGTTGGAAAGGTTGCTGGTTTTGAGTTTGTAAGGGTGCTTGTTGTTGTTGTGGAGGAGGTCTTTGAAAATTATTGTTCCCTTGGACTTGTTGATTTTGGTTCCAAGCGAAATTCGGGTGACTCCTCCACCCCTGATTGTATGTCGAAGAGTAAGGATCATTTCTTTGTCGTTGCTGAAATGCAGCATTGACTTGATCCTGTCCTTGAATGGGTGCATTATAAGGACACTCTTTGGTTAGGTGCGACGGGTTCGAACAACAAGCACAAACAGTTCTTGTGGGTAGAGTAGGGGCAGGAGAAGTCGATGAGATTTTGGTCTCAATGGCTTCTAGCTTTTTCATAAGTGAGGCCATCTCGGCCTTCATAGCAATCGACATATCTGTTTGATGTATGCCTGCCCTAGATTGACCACTAAAAGAAGATGATGTGGTCTTGGTACTCTCCCATTGAATTGTTTGCTCACTTAGGTCCTCAAGAAACTGCCAAGCTTCGTCGCTAGACTTAGAGAGAAAATGACCTTGACATATTGTTTCTAGCAACTGCTTCATTGCTGCGTTCAATCCCTCGTATAATGTTTGGCAAAGTTGCCAATTTTCTATCCCATGATGAGGGCATTGAACCAGTAGGTCTTTAAATCTCTCGAAGCACTTCCAGAATGGTTCGGACGGAAGCTGTGAAAATTGTATAATCTCGTTTCGGATTCTAGCAGTTTTATGATGAGGATAGAACTTTTTCAGAAAAGCTCTCACAAACTCGTCCCAATTTCTAATGGAATGTGATGCGGTGCTATATAGCCACTTCTCGGCTAGGTCACATAAGGTAAAAGGAATGACCCTTAGCCTTATTGCGTCATCACTTAATTGGGTTGTCTTCATCATGGCGCAAACGTTTTGGAATTTATTAATGAAAATATATGCATCTTCGGATTCCAAACTATGAAACTTAGGCAGCATATTGATGAAGTGTGGTTTTATTTCAAAATTATCCCTGTTTGCCGGTGGGGGTGAAATACATGTAGGTAAGGAAGTGCGGACGGGGTAGAAGAGATCCTGGAGCGCGACTCGTGCGGGCGCTACAACAGGCGGAAGATTCGGGTTATTCGCACCTGGCGGAGGTGGAATCATTCCCGTCGGTAAGGTATCGTTGGGGTTGAATCCCGACATACCTTCGAAAGAAGAATTTAAAGGTGGAGGTAAGGAAATGGAGGGAATTTCGACGAAGGGTTCGTCGAAGGGTTCGTTGGTCGGTACCAACGAAACACGGACTAATCGGGCGTTAGTATCCCTAGTCCAAAATGACATACACTAAAGGGTAGTGCAGTCAGAAAAAAGAGAAAAACAGAATGTGGGGGTAAGATAACGTCAGTGAGAAGAAGTGGTGGAAGTGAGTTTGCAAGTTTTCTTTAGCGGCAAGTTGCAAGTTTTTTTTTTTTTTTTTTTTATAAAAATTTTCTTTTTCTTTTTCTTTTATTTATATGAAGGTTTTGCAAAGAGATTTTAGGAAAGGGACTCGTGACACCAATGTGTCAACCACACATGCACAATCAGGCCTAGATCTAGGGTCGCCTAGGTCTGCTAGACAGCTCCTAACTAGGGCTAGAAATAGACCTCAAACCGCCTCTTCACGGATAAGTACGGCCAGGTAAGTGGGAAGGAATCACCACTACAGTGGGCCTAATTAATAACCACTAGCCTAGACACCGCAATGTCGGTTAGGATAAACGGCCGATGCCTACCCTAGTCCTTTTCCTATTGAGCTCGCTGTCCTTAGGTCTGAGTCTAATCTTTTTTAATTAAAGGTGGTCGATGCAAAATACTTTAGGAGTTTTCTGGGGTCCTGGGAAGGGTGATGAAATCCCCACCCAATCTGAGTTTGGTCAATTAGCCCCTTAGAGTCCGGTTAAATTATGCAAAACAAATAAAATTTCACTTGCAATCAGAATTTTTAGCGCAGCGCAAAGAAACCTGCAGAAAATCTGTTATCGAGAAGGGGGAGAAAGACTCTTTACGCAAAGAATTCCTGCAGAAAATTTTCACAGACAGAGATATGGAGGTTGCAGAGGAGAGGGAGAGAAAACAAACCACACAAATTTTTAGGGCTGACGTGGCAATGCAAGCGCGGAACCGCGGCGTAATGCCTCTTAATGCGGCGGAAGCGC
The DNA here is from genome assembly GCA_030015575.1 of Agapanthus africanus. Taxonomy (NCBI): domain Eukaryota; kingdom Viridiplantae; phylum Streptophyta; class Magnoliopsida; order Asparagales; family Amaryllidaceae; genus Agapanthus; species Agapanthus africanus. Next base: position 271,191,227 of record CM057337.1, read on the forward strand.
GGCTGAGAATAGAGATCGTGCTCTGGAAAAATTTCTGTGGTTCTGTACTTTCAATTCCTCTCTGTTCTTATGTACCAAATTTTTATTTGCCCTATGTAAAATTCCAGATCCACGATTTGACGCTGTTCCTGCAAGATTCAAAAATATACACCCTTCAAACAGATCAAATTTGATAATTTTTTTTTAAATTTTTAAATTTTTATATTTTTATAATTTTTAAAATTTATATCAACCCGAAAATTCACAAAAAGAAAGATTACGCCTTCCCCGGCAACGGCGCCATTTGATTGGTTGTCAAAACTTGTAATTACCGCAATCAGAAACGGCGTCGCTTCGCAGCTAGCCGGTGAGTGCGGGTCGATCCACAGAGACGGGTAAATTCCTTTATTGTGTTTTAACGAGTTGATTCTATTTGTCGTTTTGGTTTTTATAAAAATCTAGATCTAAAACTTAATTAATCTAATTTAAATTCTTGCTAGGGTTAGGCTTAGAGGAAGTTTTGGAGATTGATGTTTCCTCACCGCTTTCAATGCCTTATTTTAGATCCATTAGGTGTTATAGTAATTATCGATAAAGTGGATACGACTCTTTTGGGAAGATGTTTTCTTCCTCTAGATTCGTATCCTTCCTTTATCGTTAATTACCCTAACCCCCATGGAAAACGCGCGCAATCGGCCCTTTATACTGCGGTTCACCGTTACCTCGAGGGGTAGGGTGCCGCAGGGAGCAGTTGTGCGCGCATGCATAGAGTTCTTAATGGGTTAGTTTAATATGGCATTGAAAGGGGTAAGAGATCTCATCTCTCAACCCTTTCCCTAAGGCTAACCCTAACAAGTGAGGAGACTACTCGCTCATTAGGGGATGAAATAACATTAAAAGACTAAAAGAAAAACACTTACTAATGGTGATGGCTCCCTCCAAGCGATAAAGAACAGATCTGAATGTCACTTCCAGAATTTCTGAATTTTATTTATTGAAAAGAGGCATAGTTTTTACAGATCTAAAATTACAATTTATAGGAAAATAGGAAACCTAGGGTTACAGACTCTCGCACATGCGCAATTACTGATTTGACCCCTGAGAATCCCAACACCAGAACAGTCGCGGCAACAGAAGAAATCTCCACCGACCCGGGCATTAGACGGCCGCAGATCCGCGGCAAATGCTGGCTTGGGCCGCGGATCCGCGGCCCTTTAGTGGTCTTGGGCCATGAAACTTCAGGTCTTTATTCAGGGCTTCTTGGGCTTTGTCTTTTTATATTTCTTTCCTCTGTTGGACTTCTGAATCTTCTCCAGATTTTCAGTGAAGATTTGTATTGGTCTTTTAACCGTTTCACCTTGACTTGCGTTGTCTTGTACCCATATGAACTGGGCTTGACTAGGATCCGTCCAATTGTTGGTCAAAAGTCCCTTTTCTGTTGTTTTGTGTCTTTTTCACTGTATTTGCTCCAGAAACCTGTAACCTGTAATATGCAACAAACGTGCGTCAAGAGTACCTGTTTATTTATAAAAAGGATAAGAATAGGGGAATGATAAATGCAATATTATGGTCTGAACAGATAGCCTGTGCAATGAAATCCTAGACCCCTATGGGCGCGGCAAGTTACCCGCCAAAACCTGTAGCGAGGCAACCCCCTTCAACAACATGAATGGACCACCCAACACTTCACGGAATCCGGTAATTTGAGCACCCTTCCTTGGGTCAACCTGTACCCCTTACGAGTGCGGCAAATAGCCCGTAAATTTTAGAGTAAAGCCCCCTCCGTCTCAAAGCCATGAGATGCGGGCCCGTTGCCCTCTAGAACCCGGCTATCCGTGCACCCCACCGCGGGGTAATCCTAGTACAGAAAGTAAAAATATATATCCAACGGGTATATCGACCTCAACCCGGTCGTGCCCCAAAAGATTAATATACAAACAGGCAGTGACGGCAGTCCATATGTCGGACGCTCGCCCCGTAATATCAAATGTATATATACAACCAAACTGTACTACCATTGCATCCAGGCTATCCACCACGACAAATCCGCAACATCACAGCACAACACAGAACATCAACGTGAATGTCACGTTCATAAATCTGTCTAAAAGAACTATAGCAATTAGACAGGATTTACCGATCAAATGACATTCACGGTCACAGATATAATGTATATACTGTGAACTAACATGTTTAAAATTTTTGATCGACAAAATTTCCCAAAGTGGGCCCCAAGCACAATACCCAGTACTCAAATTAAATCTGGGCCCAAACAGAATATACCATAAACCCCAATTCCAAGTTTAAAGACCACTGTAGAAGAAATGGTACGGTGATGACTCTTTACTGCAGCAGAACCGCGGCCAGAACAGTGGTTTGGCCGCGGTTCCGCGGCCTTACTGTAGTATCACATTACCATCTTTTCACAGAATTCTTAAAAAACCCAGCACGTATTTCTGCAACACTCAAAATAATTTTTTGAGCACATAAAAAATTCGACAGAAACTGCATTTTGAAATTGTGGTTTTTGAAAATTTCGTTCGATCGAAGTTCTAAACACGCTAGAGCAAGCTAGTAAAGGTTAATGGCGTGGCTCTGATACCATGTAAGTCTACGGTAGCGCCCCGGCCGTCTTTCCGAGACCAAAATGCGGAAATGAAAACTTTTTCATACAAGAAACCGACGCTATCGTATGCTTAAATCCCGGATCGAACCATTAACCTACTACTAGATAACTAGAGAAAGGGTAGAGAGGCTATACCGATCGATCCGTGTCCTTCGGTCTTTGGCCACCATCCCAAGCTCCTCGCGGCATCTCCGGTCTTGTTCTCCTCGTCGGGAAGGGAACCACATCGAGAAGTCTTTTTACGGGCTCCCACCTCTGAACCGAGACAATTCGGACACGAAGTTGGATAGCCGACGTGTCCAAGATTGCTGTAGACTAAACGTAGAAACCTTTGTCTCAAGGGTTGATTGAAGTTTCCATTTTTGGAGTGGAGGAGAAAATGAGAAAGAGGAATGGGCTTGAGGATTTTTTTTCTTTTGCAATGAAATGAACCAAAAATCCTCACACCAAAAAGAAAAATGTGGCTTCCCAAAATAGTGGCCGGCCCTTTTTGAGGGAAGGGAGGTGATGGAATAAAGCAAGGGGAAAAAATGTGTGATAACAAAGAAAAATGGTCACACCCATATCCAGCACAATCCCATCTCCAAAAAGAAAATAATGATGAACAAAAGGAATCAAAATATGCTAGAACCATCAAGATATCCCATGGAAATTCTGGAGCCTCAGGCACCACAAAAAAAAAACCATTTGCTAATTGCACATTTGCAAATAAGCCCCTCCAAGGAAAATTCAGCCAAAGAACAATAGAAAAGGAATTTGGCCAAAAAGAGAAAGCAAGCTGGTAACTTCAAAAAGCGATCCGCTAACAAATTACAGGATAACCCCGCGACTGTATATACATACCCGCATTTGTATTCCGACCGAATACAAATGCAATGAGACAAAATCTACACAGTATAATACTAAGATCCGGCTTAAACCAAAGCCCGCTAGTATTATCCGTCCGAACCATAACACGTGCACAAGTGCACGCGTACGTTCGAACCCTGCCATAAATCCATACGGCCTCTACAACGTTTCACCCGAAACTTAAGAAACTGTCTGTGGGGGACTCTAAAAACTCGTCAATACTTTGGCTGTGGATTTAACCACTAGCATGTCAGAGGTATTAGCCGTACGTAACGGGCTACCTGGTATTGACCAAAAGGGAGGTCGATGAGCGAACTCATCCTGACACCCTACTGAGCCTGTCAGTGACAATATCCGTACAGTCCGGTCCGTTCGTCTATGAGCATCGCATGGCGGGCCTAGGGGGTTGGTAAAAGTCAGACCCCCAAAAGAGGTACAAGTCGTGTCGGAGTGTAGCCCAGAACACCCAGAGATACTACTGGAATAGCTACCAGTAAATCTCCTGCCTTGGCCAAGGATTTCGTGTAATAGCTCTCCTAGACACAGCGCGACCCACCCCAAATACTGGGAGAGACGAACCCCTGCCGATCCGCTCACTGACTCCATGTGGCTCGGGACTGTACCCAACTAAAACCTGTTTGCACGACTCCTTTGAGCCTGTTAGTTATATGTATGCCCTAGAGGCCATTACTGTACATAGGATGTATATTGTAGTGGATGCTGGGATATATATAGGTAGGACTTTCTTGCTCGACATGATAGTACGCTATCTGGTTGCTCTTTATCTTAACATGTATACTTTCAGTCTCTCTGTTACATATTGATAAAGCCCTTAGGATGTGTACTCGACTTCCATAACTATGATGTAGATCATACTAGTGGAGCCTGGGTAGTCAATGAGTACATCCTTCATTGTTCCTAGTCGTGGGAATATCGAGACGGGGCATCGATATTCCAGAGTAGACTAGCGTATATCTTCTCGATCCATGTGATGGGCGATGGATGATCCCATATCCATTGGTGTTTGACATCAGAGATGGTATGTGAGTGCTCAGTGGAGACTGGGTACACTAAACGGACTCGCCGAGAACTCCTAGATGGTATTATACCTCACGTCAGATGGCAGTTCTCTGGTGACACTGGTACAACTTAGTCTGTTGACCCGAGATCGTCATAGAGTCTTGTGTGTCTCCTACTGTGCTTTGATTTCCACCCTACCACGGCTCTAATGAGTTGTGCAAACAAGTGGTTTTTGGGTACAGTCCAGATTCACAAGGAGGCAATGAGCGATAGGAAGGGATTCGTCTCTCCCGGTATTGGGGGTTGATGTTGCACTATGCTCGACTGGTCATAACTGGAAATCCCTGGCCAGGGCTGCAGTGATTTACTGGTAAGAGTTATCAGTAGTTTCACGCTTGTTATGGACCTTACATCGGCATGACTTATCGAGCTACTGGGGTCTGACGTTTACCACCCCTAGGCGAGATATGCGACATATTAGACGAACAGACCGGACTGTACGGTAAGTGTTGCTGGTTGGATTCACAGGAGTGTGAGCGGACTTGCTCATTGATCTTCTGATCGCTCAATACCCGGGTGGCCATTACGTTTAGCAGACCGCTTGCGGCTTGTAGGTGTTTGATATGATCATCACCTGCTGCCGGTGTATTCACGAGTCTTTAGAGTCCTACACAGAGGTTTCCTGGCTCAAGCGAAACGAAATAGGAGCGCATATGAGATATGTGCGGGACTGAGAATAATACCAGTATGTGATACTGTATTCTATTCTCGCGATTTGTATCATTGGACGGTTATATAAGATATAGCCGGGTTACCGAATCAAGTGTTGATTCGATACTTCGATACACTTAATATTAGTCGGTTATATGCAGTATGACCGGATCATTAAATCAAGTGTTGATTTAATGATTTAATGTATAATTATATATTTGATATATTACTTTACATTAACTAGTATTTGTTCACTTAAGATTGATTTTCTCACTTGATGTGCACAAGTAGTATATGTGATATATTTTTGTGCACTTGATTGTATCATGTTTGATGATACATGCAAACTTGGGTGTGTGTATGCTTTACACCATGTTTAGTTAATGGTTAGGGTTTCATTTGCCTTATTTATTTTATTTATTCATTTTGGCAAAAACAAATATGGTGGCTTGCTTTGTTTTACTCTTGAAGCTTCATGAAGCTTTGAAAGTCTTACCATTTTGTTTTATCGCTTAACCCTAACCATTTATCTAAACCCTAGTTTATTCTCTACATAAGTTACACTAACCCATGGTTGCTATATGATAAGCATCACTTGATTTTCTATTTTTGATTATTCATTTTTTATTCATTCTTTTCTTCTTCTTCTTCTTCATGAAGAGAAGAAACCTTTGCTAGAAATTTCCAAGTGATGAAACCAAGTGAGAAATCCAAAATCTAAAGTGAACCCACTTCCTATTTCTTCATCCTCTACCACTTGCCATATAGTAGAGTGTGTTATCTTCACAAGTTCCATGACCTAGTGAAGGTGGAGCTTGAGTTTGAGTCGCCTCGACGTAGATCATCTTCGGCATCGTAGTCAACGACCTAGCCCGCCTATTTCTCCGATGAAACCGACGCTAGAGTCCGGGATTCCGATGATCGCAGTGGAAGAACGTCAACACGGAGCTAGAGAAGTGGAGGACCGGATCTACAAAGGTTGTATTTCCATTCACTTAGCAGTAAAGCAGTTTACTAGTTTAGTTTTCGCCTTTACCTCTAGTTAACGATCTTGCATAGGATCTTAGGCACATGAAAAATTTGATTTTGGCATGGTTGATCAGTTGTAGAACCTCATGAGTGTGCCTAGGAACCCTACAGCGGTATCAGAGCCTAGCTAGAGCTTTAGGCGAAGTGTAGGCGATGTTAGAAGTCCGATCAAACCCGAAACCCTAATTCAAAACCCTTCTCTGTACAATTTTTCAAAACTGTGATTTTTGTTAATTAAAAATTTGCAGAAAAATTAGCAGGCTTTTATAAGAAATACTGTGCAACACATGCGCTTGAGTCGACTAACGCGCCGCGGAAACGCGGCACAAGCATGGCTCGTGCGGCAGTTCCGCGGCCATATAGTATCATTATTTTGTGAATTTTGCACAGTAATTTCTTTCTTTAGTTGCTGAGATTTCTGGGAATTTTTAAATTATACTCAAGAGTTGAGTTTTCTGGGTTGTATTGGGAGTTCGTTGTTTCGATCGAAAGTTTAACTTCGTCTATGTGTTTTTCCGGGTATTTTAGAACATGTTGAATAGTTCGACCGGATATATATACCCAATTTTTCCCCTATCGGGAAATTTCCAAATGTTGGATTTTTCCGTGGTTTAATGTCACGCCCCGCTTCCCAGAGTACGCAATATCGGGCACGTGACATAGCCAACCATGCTACCTGGGGGTAGGAAGAATCCATCCGCAGTCACATTACGGTTGTAAGGATATCAAGAACAAGAAAAATAAACTAATCTAATACATGTCCAAATCCATAATAACGAGAGTCAATAATCAATAAGTGCGGAAGCAAATGATCCAATGCAATAATAGAAAGGTACGTCCCATAATGCGGGATCACACCTGGAAATAAAATGCAATAAATGAACTGACCACTACAGAACTCACAAATCAGCCTGCTGGCTGAAGTACTCCTGCTCGGTCGTCGACAGTGGTACGGAATCTGGGCCATGCAAAACCCAGACGTCAGCGCGTCATGACATCAAGTATATAATATAAACATGGTAATAAGCAATGCAAGTATGAACATGAATAAAGCAGTAACAAGAAATAACAAGCAGGGTAATGTGCAATGGTGTCCAAACTGTCCTATCAGGTTTTCTACTCTATAGTCTTTGAAACCAATTGATGAATCGTCGATGTAACCCAATAGTATCCCGTACATACCCGGGACCACGGCCACAATATTCTCGGCGGCAGCCGAGACATGCCGTTAGGCACAGAATAGGAAAGTGTTAGTATCCTGTACATACCCGGGACCACGGCCACAATATTCTCGGCTGAAACCGAGACATGCCGTTAGGCACAGAATAGGAAAGTGTACACTCGGTATTACCCCGTACATACCCGGGATCACGGCCACAATATTCTCGGCTGAAACCGAGACATGCCGTTAGGCACAGAATAGGAATGTGTACACTCGAACGGTAGTGAACTATCGAGTTACAAGTCAGGTTCATCTTTGATTTCCCCATACCCCCAAGCTATGTATGTCAGGTCAGGTATTCAGTAGTCAAGGACTAATGCCAACACAAAATCTGGTAAGAGTAGGTCTGTCTGGATAGACAGCAGGGATGGTCGGGTTTGTCGGCATTAGGCATGAAATCATGAAACAAGTAATGTCATGGTACAACAGGATGAGTTGGTATGTTTGCATATGTCATGTGTAGCAGGGTCAGGCCAATAGGTAGTGCAATCGGTTATGTGCTCACAACAGGTGTACAATCAAATAATGAACAGCAGCAGGAACCAGTAATTAACCATATTATTCCATGCAAACACAATGATGTTTTGTATTCTCTTATTAACAGGTTCAAGCACCTTTAGGGTGCAATAGCCACAAGGTGAAGCAATATCCACAATCATGAAGTACTGAAGCTACAGGAATTTACACTAAGTATAATAATTGTCTCGTGAATGATTTAACAGTTAAAGCAGATATGATCCAGTCGTTTTATTTAGTTGAAATATGGATTGAAGTTGGGTTGATTAATTACGAGAACGATTATAACGATTCCATGTTAAAGATAACCGCAAATGTCAATTCTAACTTATAACATGTTATCAGTTACCATTATTAAGTTGTCTTATAGTATGAATTCAATTGCGTGGCAAGACTAGATCTCGCACGCTAGCATGTTAGAGCAAGTATTCAGATACTTGCCTCGACGGTTCTGCAATCTGGAATACGGATGCGATGTCGGCAGAAAACACGATATGATAGCACGGGCCACGGATCGAGCCCCAACAGAGAACAACGGGATCACGCGGACCAGGGGGCTTCGCTGGAGCGTCGGGTTCGCCAAGACGGCACGGTCGGATTCCGGCAACACGCGACAACAAGTTAGCAACACACAATAAACTCAATGCGATCAGCGGGGGTGATTTGCACAGAAGGAAGGAAGAGGAAGCTTACAGAGAGATATACCAGGTGACTCCGGCGAGCTCGACGGCGCTGGAACGCCGGCGAGGCAACGGCGGCGGCTGCAAGGGCTGAATGGCCTCGGGGTGCGCGGGAGAGGGTGCTGCGGCGAGTGGAGGAAAGGGTGGTCGGCTCTGGTGGTCGAGGGGGAGACGGAGGTGGCCCTGGTGACGACGGCGAGGTCGGCGGCGCGTTCTCCGGCGAACAGCGGAGGGTAGGCGATGGGTGAAGGGCTCGGGTTGGTGGTCCGGCGAGGGGAGGAGGGAAGCGACGACGAGGTCGGGACGAGGAGGGTGAGAGGGAGTCGCGGGAGTCGTCGGCGATGGGAGGTGGCGTCGACGGCGAGGTCTGCAGGGGTTGGAGGCGTTGTCGGGGTTGGGTGCAGGTGCGGGAGAGGCGAAGGAGGGAGGAAGAGGGTGCGGCTGGGCTGGTGGTGGCGAGGGCGCGGGGAGGCCGGCGGCGCGAGTGCAGGGCTAGGGTTAGGGTTACGAGACGTTCTCGTGGTGAAGAGGGAGAGGGGGTGGCGGCTGCATGAGAGGTTAAATAGAGGAGAGCGAGAGTTGTTAGAGGGAGAGAGAGAATGAGGGAAGAGAGAGATAGAGTGAGGCGGAGAGAGAGAGAGAGAGAGGAAGGGGGCCCACGAGAGGGACGGAGCCACGCGATTGGCTGGGCTGAGGCGAGATTTGATTTAGTGAGGATTTTTGGAAAGATTTAACTGTGAAGAATATATAATCGTATATATAAATTGTTTAAGATATTAAATTAAAATGGGCCTTTTTGGCGCGAAATGAAACATTTCTAAATCGAGCCCGGGTCGCGCCCAAATGTTCCAAATTCAAATTTTAGGATTTTAAGCGGGTTCCAAATTTTGAAAAGAGGTGTTTAATGATTAAAATGCATGCCCCCAAGTCGGACACTTGCACGCGCGCGTAGTCGTCCAAATTTGCCCGTTTAGCCAAACGGAACGGAATCTCGACACGCGGACGCTACCACGCGACTAGTGGTGACGAGTAGGCCAACATGGACATTCTAAATTTCATTTTAGGGGTTAAAATTTGTTATGTGCCAAAATGACTTAACCGGTTAAAATTTAGCAATAAACCCCAGAAAAACAGAATAATTGGAAATGAGCAATATATAACCCTCAACTAGTAATATAGATAGTATTATTGGGCTCGGGTGTTACATCATACCCAACTACAAAAGAATTTCGTCCTCGAAATTCCAAGGATACAAGATAGCTAACTACTGGAAAAGGTGAGGGAATTTCTGTCGGATCTCGTCTTCTCGCTCCCAAGTAGATTCTCCATGCGATCGATTACCCCAAGAAACTAGCACAAGAGGGATAACCTTGTTCTTAAGAACCTTTTCTCTTCGATCCTTGATTTCAACTGGTCGCTCCTCAAAGGTTAGGTCCTCTCGCACAGTCAACTCCGAATGATCCAAGACATGAGTCTCCTCACGAACATACCTCCGTAGTTGAGATACATGAAACACGTCGTGAACTCCTGCTAATGACTGTGGTAATGCCAACCGGTATGATACCTCTCCAACACGCTCCAAACTCTCGAAGGGTCCAACGAATCGAGGACTAAGCTTTCCCCGACTTCCAAAGCGAATCACCCCTCTAGTCGGTGATATCTTCAGGAATACCAAATCACCCACGGTGAATTCTAGAGGTCTTCTTGACGTGTCGGCCCAACTTTCCTGTCTGTCTTGAGCTGCCTTCATATGCTTCCTGATTGTATTCACCTTCTCGACTGTCTGTACCACCAAATCTGGTCCTAGTAACCTTCGTTCACCAACATCATCCCAATAAACCGGTGAACGGCACTTACGACCATACAACGCTTCAAACGGAGCCATCTGAATAGTTGCTTGGAAGCTATTGTTGTACGAAAACTCCACCAGGTGTAGATGATCTTCCCAAGAACCTTTGAAGTCCAACATGCAAGCCCTCAACATATCTTCAAGGGTCTGGATCATTCTCTCTGATTGTCCATCAGTCTGAGGATGATAAGCTGTGCTAAACTTCAGTCGAGTCCCCAAACTTTCTTGTAAACTCCTCCAAAAGTGCGACAAGAACCGAGTGTCCCGATCGGACACGATGCTTACCGGTACTCCATGCAATCTCACAATCTCCTGCAGGTATCGCTCTGCCAAAGTCTCTGTCGATTGACCAACCCGAAAAGGAATAAAGTGAGCTGCCTTGGTCAACCGATCGACAATCACCCATACGGCATTGTTGCCCTTTGGACTCCGAGGTAAAGCCGTCACGAAATCCATGGTTATATGTTCCCACTTCCACTGAGGAATCGGAAGTGGTTGCAACAAACCAGCAACCCTTTGGTGTTCAGCCTTGACTTGCTGACACACCAAGCACTTAGCCACGAAGCGAGAAATTTCCCATTTCATACCTTCCCACCAAAAGTGCTGTCGAAAATCTCGGTACATCTTTGTCCCTCCTGGATGTATAGAGTAAGCTGAACTGTGTGCCTCCTTCATAAGCTCTTCACGCACATCTCCTTTTGGCACACACACCCGGCTACCATATCTCAACGAGCCATCTTCATGGATCAGTAAATCGGTTCGTAATCCGGCTTCAACCTGCTCTTGAAACTTTTGCAGTCTAGGATCCTGCGATTGTGCCGCTTTAATCTTATCAACCAAGGACGATTGTACTTGTAATTGCATCAACTGTCCTGTAGCATGTGGTAGCACAACCTCCAAGTCAAATCTCTGAAAATCCGCAATGATCTCTCTCTGTGCAGTCAATATCTGAATTGCTGGTAACCGGCTCAGCGCATCCGGCACGACGTTGACCTTTCCCGGATGGTACTTAAGATCAAGGTCATAGTCGGCCATCAGCTCCAACCATCTGCGTTGCCTCATGTTCAACTCCTTCTGAGTGAACACATACTTTAAACTCTTGTGATCTGTAAAGACTTCAACTCTCTCGCCCAAAAGTTAGTGTCTCCAAATCTTCAGGGCGAAGATCACGGCTGCAAGCTCTAAGTCATGAGTCGGATAGTTCTTCTCATGAGTCTTCAGCTGTCTCGATGCGTAAGCGACGACTTTCCCATTCTGCATCAAAACACATCCCAATCCCGTTCCGGATGTGTCGCTATGAATCACCAGTCCTCCCGAATCATCCGGTACGGTTAGGATAGGGCGGTTATCAACTTCTGCTTCAACGTCTCGAAGGCCAATGCACATCCATCCGTCCAATCAAACGGTACCTCCTTACGTGTAAGCTTGGTTAACGGCTCAGCTAAACGAGCGAAGTTCTCCACAAATCTTCTGTAGTAACCGGCGAGTCCAAGAAAACTTCTTATCTCCGCAACATTCTTTGGAATAGGACAATCTCGAACTGCTGTAATCTTCTCGGGATCAACGGCGATTCCATCGCCCGACACGACAGCCCCAGAAACTTCACTTCTTCCTGCCAGAATTCGCACTTACTCATCTTCGCGAATAACTTCTCTTGTCTCAGCGTCTGCAGTGCGATCCTTAAGTGCTCAGCATGCTCCTCCGGACTCTTCGAGTACACCAGAATATCGTCAATGAATACTACAATAAACTGGTCCAAGAACGGAGAAAAGATCCTGTTCATCAAATCCATAAATACTGCTGGCGCATTAGTCACTCCGAAGGGCATCACTAGATACTCGAAATGCCCATATCGAATTCGAAACGCCGTCTTGCAAATGTCTTCTGCTTTTACTCGGACCTGATGATATCCCGATCGCAAATCCAATTTCGAGAATACCCTCGCGCCACTAAGCTGCTCAAAAAGTTCTCCAATGCGAGGGATCGGGTACTTGTTCTTAATAGTCACCCGGTTCAATTCTCGATAATCAATGCACATCCTTCTCGTGCCATCCTTCTTCTTACTAAAAGAACTGGAGTTTCCCAAGGTGAGTTGCTACTTTGAATCCATCCCTTCTCGAGTAATTCATCCACTTGTTGCTTAACTCCTTCCCATTCCACCGGTGCCATCGGATAATACGATTTTGACACTGGCGCTGCACCGGGAATAAGGTCAATCGCAAACCCCACATCTCGCTTCGGCGGTAAGCCCGAAATGTCTTCAAACACATCCATAAAGTCGCGGACAACTGCCGGCTCTTCATTACTATCAACTTCCATAGCTGCACAAACACTGTTTGTCGGCCTAGCCCTAAACTCGACTGGCCCGACAGAACTGCTTCCTTACCGCAACTGCTGTCTACATTGTTGGCCATGAAAGGTCCAGCAAGACTACTGAGTCTCGCCCATTCTGCTGCATGCACGTCCACGGTTGCTCCATTCTGCCTTAGTCCGATGAACTTCTCTTCCATTTCCTCCGCGCAGTCCGCGGAAGGACTTCTCCAGTAAACTCTTAGAGAAATCCGCCCACTGCTTGGCCTGGGGCAAGCGGTTCTCCTCCACATGCCACCACTCTCGGGCGTAATCCACTAGTTGAATGCGCACTACATCAACTCCTTTGTCCTCTGGAATCTGTGCCGCAATCAGCAAATTCTCCGTGTCACTAGCCACTGCTCGGCTGGCAATGGCTCCTCCAGACCCGTGAAAGTAGACGGACCCAAAAGTCTGAAAACTGCTACAGTCCCTACTCGTTCGACTGGTCTAGTTCCATCGTTGTTTACAGACTGCTGAACGATCTGCAAACCTTCCTGAAACGAATCTGCTATTGCTGGATCAGCTCAGTCTGTCTCTTTGATTTCCAGCATTTCTCTTATCACTCCAAGCATGGCGGCTTCGTTCACACGCCTCTGGTACGTCTTCAACTTCTTACCTGTCATAATCCTGAACTCAAAACACCCAACATTAGCATGATGATAGATTCTGAATGTGGATCAAGGCTAGAACTCCAAGATACTTAAATAGAGTACTGCATTGTAGCTATGCCGTGGTATCATAGCCGCAATTACTTAACTCCACCCAAGTCGCCCAAGTCCTAGGGATAACAAGAAATCAGGTTTTCGAGTTGACAATGCAAAGTAAGTTTTCATGTCGACATGATCCGGAAGAATGATTCAAGGATGGTAAAACGGTCAAAGTGGCAGGACATGTTTCCTAATCACGGGTATTCTGATTCGTGTATCGGGTGCGATACCCAACTACAAAGAATCAACCCAATTAACCTATGGCTCTGATACCAAAAGAACCATGTCACGCCCCGCTTCCCAGAGTACGCAATATCGGGCACGTGACATAGCCAACCATGCTACCTGGGGTAGGAAGAATCCATCCGCCGTCACATTACGGTTGTAAGGATATCAAGAACAAGAAAAATAAACTAATCTAATACATGTCCAAATCCATAATAACGAGAGTCAATAATCAATAAGTGCGGAAGCAAATGATCCAATGCAATAATAGAAAGGTACGTCCCATAATGCGGGATCACACCTGGAAATAAAATGCAATAAATGAACTGACCACTACAGAACTCACAAATCAGCCTGCTGGCTGAAGTACTCCTGCTCGGCCGTCGACAGTGGTACGGAATCTGGGCCATGCAAAACCCAGACGTCAGCGCGTCATGACATCAAGTATATAATATAAACATGGTAATAAGCAATGCAAGTATGAACATGAATAAAGCAGTAACAAGAAATAACAAGCAGGGTAATGTGCAATGGTGTCCAAACTGTCCTATCAGGTTTTCTACTCTATAGTCTTTGAAACCAATTGATGAATCGTCGATGTAACCCAATAGTATCCCGTACATACCCGGGACCACGGCCACAATATTCTCGGCGGCAGCCGAGACATGCCGTTAGGCACAGAATAGGAAAGTGTTAGTATCCCGTACATACCCGGGACCACGGCCACAATATTCTCGGCTGAAACCGAGACATGCCGTTAGGCACAGAATAGGAAAGTGTACACTCGGTATTACCCCGTACATACCCGGGATCACGGCCACAATATTCTCGGCTGAAACCGAGACATGCCGTTAGGCACAGAATAGGAATGTGTACACTCGAACGGTAGTGAACTATCGAGTTACAAGTCAGGTTCATCTTTGATTTCCCCATACCCCCAAGCTATGTATGTCAGGTCAGGTATTCAGTAGTCAAGGACTAATGCCAACACAAAATCTGGTAAGAGTAGGTCTGTCTGGATAGACAGCAGGGATGGTCGGGTTTGTCGGCATTAGGCATGAAATCATGAAACAAGTAATGTCATGGTACAACAGGATGAGTTGGTATGTTTGCATATGTCATGTGTAGCAGGGTCAGGCCAATAGGTAGTGCAATCGGTTATGTGCTCACAACAGGTGTACAATCAAATAATGAACAACAGCAGGAACCAGTAATTAACCATATTATTCCATGCAAACACAATGATGTTTTGTATTCTCTTATTAACAGGTTCAAGCACCTTTAGGGTGCAATAGCCACAAGGTGAAGCAATATCCACAATCATGAAGTACTGAAGCTACAGGAATTTACACTAAGTATAATAATTGTCTCGTGAATGATTTAACAGTTAAAGCAGATATGATCCAGTCGTTTTATTTAGTTGAAATATGGATTGAAGTTGGGTTGATTAATTACGAGAACGATTATAACGATTCCATGTTAATGATAACCGCAACTGTCAATTCTAACTTATAACATGTTATCAGTTACCATTATTAAGTTGTCTTATAGTATGAATTCAATTGCGTGGCAAGACTAGATCTCGCACGCTAGCATGTTAGAGCAAGTATTCAGATACTTTCCTCGACGGTTCTGCAATCTGGAATACGGATGCGATGTCGGCAGAAAACACGATATGATAGCATGGGCCACGGATCGAGCCCCAACAGAGAACAACGGGATCACGCGGACCAGGGGGCTTCGCTGGAGCGTCGGGTTCGCCAAGACGGCACGGTCGGATTCCGGCAACACGCGACAACAAGTTAGCAACACACAATAAACTCAATGCGATCAGCGGGGGTGATTTGCACAGAAGGAAGGAAGAGGAAGCTTACAGAGAGATATACCAGGTGACTCCGGCGAGCTCGACGGCGCTGGAACGCCGGCGAGGCAACTGCGGCGGCTGCAAGGGCTGAATGGCCTCGGGGTGCGCGGGAGAGGGTGCTGGGCGGTGGAGGAAAGGGTGGTCGGCTCTGGTGGTCGAGGGGGAGACGGAGGTGGCCCTGGTGACGACGGCGAGGTCGCCGGCGCGTTCTCCGGCGAACAGCGGAGGGTAGGCGATGGGTGAAGGGCTCGGGTTGGTGGTCCGGCGAGGGGAGGAGGGAAGCGACGACGAGGTCGGGACGAGGAGGGTGAGAGGGAGTCGCGGGAGTCGTCGGCGACGGGAGGTGGCGTCGACGGCGAGGTCTGCAGGGGTTGGAGGCGTTGTCGGGGTTGGGTGCAGGTGCGGGAGAGGCGAAGGAGGGAGGAAGAGGGTGCGGCTGGGCTGGTGGTGGCGAGGGCGCGGGGAGGCCGGCGGCGCGAGTGCAGGGCTAGGGTTAGGGTTACGAGACGTTCTCGTGGTGAAGAGGAAGAGGGGGAGGCGGCTGCATGAGAGGTTAAATAGAGGAGAGCGAGAGTTGTTAGTGGGAGAGAGAGAATGAGGGAAGAGAGAGATAGAGTGAGGCGGAGAGAGAGAGAGAGAGAGGAAGGGGGCCCACGAGAGGGACGGAGCCACGCGATTGGCTGGGCTGAGGCGAGATTTGATTTAGTGAGGATTTTTGGAAAGATTTAACTGTGAAGAATATATAATCGTATATATAAATTGTTTAAGATATTAAATTAAAATGGGCCTTTTTGGCGCGAAATGAAACATTTCCAAATCGAGCCCGGGTCGCGCCCAAATGTTCCAAATTCAAATTTTAGGATTTTAAGCGGGTTCCAAATTTTGAAAAGAGGTGTTTAATGATTAAAATGCATGCCCCCAAGTCGGACACTTGCACGCGCGCGTAGTCGTCCAAATTTGCCCGTTTAGCCAAACGGAACGGAATCTCGACACGCGGACGCTACCACGCGACTAGTGGTGACGAGTAGGCCAACATGGACATTCTAAATTTCATTTTAGGGGTTAAAATTTGTTATGTGCCAAAATGACTTAACCGGTTAAAATTTAGCAATAAACCCCAGAAAAACAAAATAATTGGAAATGAGCAATATATAACCCTCAACTAGTAATATAGATAGTATTATTGGGCTCGGGTGTTACATTTAAAGACGTTCTAAGTAGTGCAAGTAACACGATGGACCCTCTAAAAGACAACAAACCTTAACTCGATTATGTGACCGTCTTGAACTGCCCTTTGAACCTTAGGGTTTGGGGCAGTACGGCGTGCCACATGTGAGGCGTTGGCTTGACCCTTCTACGGCTGGACCGTTGGTACTGAGGCATGAAGTGAATGTTTTTAAACTTATTTCATGTGTTGAGCTGTTTCGGGAAAACTTGGGTGTTTGATTGTTCGATCGGAAAGTTTAACATTTTCTATTTATCTGGAATGTGATACAATATTTGGAATTCACAAGTAGTTATGAGATAACTTATATGAATGTTATAAACATAGCACTTTAATCTCAAATGATCGGTTGCCACGGGATTTTGATGTGATCAAAAGTCCGTCGCAATCACGTAGCGTACGCGGATACTCGCCGGATAAACTTAATAGACAGCCACGCCCCATATCCCTGACCAAATGACTGTAGGAGAACCCCGTCGCCGAAAGCATCCGTTCGGGTGCTCGCGGTAGCGGTGTTCCGCCTAGGTGCACTTCGTCGACGGTATCGGGGGTGCGGCCGCCTACTAAAGTTTGCGACGAGCATTCGATCAGGATGTCGGGAATCTTGTTGAATTACCCGACTTTATATTGAAAAGTGTTTTCGATAATGAGACTAAAATGCGGGGTTTATAATTGTTAGGCATGCGATGTCTAAGGAATTCATTTGATTAGGCATGCGATGTCTAAAGAGTTTGCGGATTCTAACTGTTATAGTTTTACACTTTCTTTTCTGTGACCGTAAGTGTAATATGTGATATCGCCGGTTTCATTGCTATATGTCAACGACAATTGGGATGGGCATGTTTACTTACGTTGATGACATGTGATGTTATGTGTTGCTGGATATGTTATATTGGATCGTCGTGTTTGAATAGCCGGGGTTTTTTATGTGAGATGAGTGTTTTTCATTTTCATTCATGTAAAAACTTGTATGTAATATTCTTTTATTGGGGCACTTCCAGGTTGCGGAAGATGTCACCGTTGATGTATATTATTTACTTTTCCGCATTAGGATAGACCCAAGGAGGGAAGCACAAGTAACCGGGTTCTAGGGTCCAGAGGGAGACCATCTCGAGGAGTCGAGTCCGGGTCTCCTAACCCTAGAATTGGTAGGGTTGCTTGCCGCTCTCGTAGGGGTCTAGGGGTGTGAGATTGGCTATTCATCACGACCGTGTAATCCGTGTTTTATACTGGCTTGTATTAAAAACACGGACGTCCTAGTATATCCAATATTTCATATGATATTTTCTGCTACGTTATCTGTGATGTGATCATGTGATATGTTCAGATAGATATAGTATATAGTATATATGATATATTATATAGACGTTGCTTATGTTTTACACCCGCGCTAGTCCTGCCTCGCTCTGGCGTTAGTTACCTAACCTAACGGTGCAAACGGGTTATCGAGACGAATGCGGATGGCATAAGCATACGTTATATTTATCTGTGATGTTTAGGTGGACTTAAATGATGGGACTTCATTAATGTGATTAATGAAAGAAAATAAACCTAAAAGATGTTGTGGAATCGAATTTCAAAAATAAAATCAGGTAGCTACAGTTCTTGCTTTGCATCGCGGTGTTCCTTGTAGAACATCCTGCACCTTATTCGATAAGGAAAGGACCGAGATCCCTTCACCGGGAGTGACTCCTTTAGCAATAACTGGCAGATGCTACAACCCTCGGTTTGCCTTTTGATTGCTTCTATAGTTTTGCTTTGCACAGCGGTATATGTGATATATCCTGCACCTTATTCGATGAGAAAAGGGCCGACGATCCCTTCACCGGGAGTGACCCCTTTAGCAAAACTAGAAAAGCCTGAAAAACACTGCATTTAAAAAAACCATTTGATTCCGCAACGAGATCAAGTTCAAAGCGTTAAAGGTTTTCATAAAAACCATCTGCAACCCTCCGTCATTTTAGGAAGTAGAGTACTTAGTATTCGTGCTGTGTTTGTTGACCATAGTCAAGGCACAGTGTACGGTAGCTAAGTGATGTCTTCCTACACCGCATATGATGCGATTAGTTAGGACAGTCGCGTGACTTTGTTGACCTTAGTTAAGGGTCATGTGGGTGGGTCTAATTAATCACGAAATGACGGGTAGAACTTGACTAGTGCTTATGATTTGTTGACCATAGTTAAGGTCATAAGTGCTAGGGGTAAAAACCATTATCGGGAGTTTCAAGTGTTGAAATTTGCAATGAAATAGCATACCTTCTATATGATGTTGGATCCCGATACCCACTGCGAGTAATTGTTACTCCTGGGAGAGTTTTGCGCTTTACAATTAGCCGATCAAGTAGGTGTCTAGAAAGGTGTCAACGAGGTTACGCCTCTGGGATAACGAGGTTTACATTAATTAGGTTCGTGCGAAAGCACGGGGAACCTCCCTCAAAGTACCGACACTGGCCTGGCTGAATGATTAGCGAACTTGTAGAGTGTAATTAATCCCGGCTAGTCTTTCCTTTTAGGGTTTGAAGGAAGATTTGATAAAAACAGTGGGAGCCATCCTGATTAGATAAAATAAATAACCAATCTAATCTTGCAAGAGCGCACGCAAAGTGTTTTCTTCTCTCTCTCTCTCCAGGTAGAGACCATATCACGCCTTAATCAAGATAATAATATAGATATATTGACCGAACCCGCTTATTATACTGAGCTGGGGAACGTTGGTCCCGCTCCAACTTATAATTGTTATAAGACCGAGCAGGAAATAGGAGAATACCAGAATTCCTATGCCGCCCAAACGAAGAAAGTGCATGAGATGCATCTCCTTCGGGTGTGTTCATTACAAAGAACTGTTTCTCTGTATCCTCTACGTCCTGGGTATTTGATACCGGATCAGGATCCCGCATATGTAATCTGTTACATAGGGCTACAGAAAGGTAGAGAACTGAGAACGGGTGATAAGTTTCATGAGACAGAAAACGGGGCAAGTGTTGCAGCCAAGTCTGTTGGTCACTGTCACCCTGTATTACCAATACATTGATTCTGAACAAATGCTATTAGATACCGAACCTGATATACAAAATCATATCAATCTCTTTATTTATTAAAGAAGGATATAATTTTGTATTGATGGATATTGTTTTGAACATTTCCTATTTCAAAAGTTGATCGGTTCAGGCACGTTATCTAAAAGCATTGACGTTCTAAATCAATCTACAGTTCCCATTATACAAAACACACACAAGAGGAAGAGTTTAGAAATGAACGAATCCTTCTTGAGGCATTGTAGACTGGGTCATATCAATGCGACCCGACTTGCTTAAGTTACATTTTAGATGCATATTTAAATCAGTTTGAATTTACATCTTGTGAAACTTGCCAGTCATGTCACAAAGATAAGATGACCATAGCTCTGTTCATTGGAAACAGAGAAAGAGTTAGCAAACTCTTGGGACTGATACATGATGATGTATGTAAGGTCCCCTGTCTACACATGCCAGGATCGGTTCTTTATACTTCATTACATTCTCTGATGATCTCTCAAGATTCAGTCATATGTTCCTGTTGAAACACAAGTCCGAAACTTTTGAGATAATCACCGAATATAAGTTAGAAGTAGAGAACCAAAAACCGGGTATAAGTATTATGTCCTATGATGAGATCAAGGAGGAGAATACTTGTGCACGGAATTCCTGGACTATTCTAAAGAAGAATAAGATTTTCTCTCTCAGCATTACTCCTCCGTATACACCATAGCACGTTGGTATATCGGGGCGGAGCAATCGCACCATATTAGATATAATGTGCTCTATGATGAGTACTACTGAGTTACCTTTTTCCTTTTGGGAGTTATGCACTTGAGAAGCTGCATACCTATTGAATTGGGTTCGAATCAAATCAGTGCCTACCACTCCATATAAGATATGGTATGGGAAGAGCCTATATCTTAAGTAAGTTAAGATTTAGGATTGTCCGGCCTATGTCGAAAGCAAAATCCGGACAAGATCGAGGTAAGGTCAGTTCTGTAGAACTGGAAAGGTTCCAGCTATACAAACTGCAGCTGATGATTTGACAGAACCAGAGGATTCAATAGTCCCCGACGAACCTCAGCCTCTCTGCCGATCTGGTAGGGTTCCTCATCCGCCTGAGTGATACTTCGGTTTCTCGATGACAGTGGGAGCGAGGATTGCATCATGAGATGATGACCCAACTAGTTTCGAGCAGGCCATCGAGAGTAGAGACTCTATAAGAATGGCTGGATGCTTAGCGATCTGAGATAGAATCCATGTAAACCAACAAAGTATGGACTTTGGTTGCTATATCTGAAGGGTTAAATCCCTATCAGGAGCAAGTATATCTTGAGAAGATTACTTGGTGTAGATAGAAAAGTTGAGACTTTCAAAGCTAGACTTGTTAAAGGATTTCGTCATCGACCAGGCGTGGATAATGATGAAACTTTTTCCAGTGACTATGCTTAAGTCCATCCAGATCCTACTTGCCATTGCTACATACCATGACTACGATATCTGGTGGTTGGGTGCCATGACTACTTTTCTAAATAATTTAGAAGAGAATGTCTATAAGAACACAGCCAGAGGGCTTCGTAAACAGTGGGAGCAGCGGAAACGTGTGCAAGTTGCTTTGCAGGATAAAGCAGGCATCGCGGAGTTGGAACATCTGTTTTGATGTAGTAGTCAAACAGTTTGACTTCATCAAAATGGTAGATGAACCCTGTATATACAAAAAGGTAGTAGAGAGTAAGGTGGTGATCCTCGTATTGTACGTGGACAACATACTCTTGATAGGAAAAGAGTTTCCTATACTACGATCGGTCAATCTCCTCTTATCACAAGGATTCTCCAATAGGATAAAGGTGATACCTCCTAAATCCTAGGATTTGGATCTATGAGATAGATCTAAATGGATGTTAGGGTTCTCACTAGGTTTAGTGATACATTATCAATCGATCCTGGGGAAAATCACTGGAAAGATTCCAGGGTGATAAGGACGACTGAATGTCAGTCGCAGGCATTGTCTTTACCCTCAGTGAAGGGACAGTATGTTGGAAGAGTTCCAAGCTAGATACCATGGCAAACTAGACGATAAAGGCTGGCAACATCGCTATTAAAAATACTACCAAAGAGGCAGTTTGGGTGTATAATGGTTCATGATATGAACTAGGTTCCTACCATTGTGTGACAATGTAAGTGTGGTTTTGGCCCAGGAACCCCGATCCCATCAGTGACCCAAACATATTCTGAGGCAGCATCACCTGATCATGGAGATAGTTGATCTTCAGGGTGATCGAGGTTAGGAGAGTAGACTCAGAGGACAGCACGGCAGATCCACTCACAAAGGCCTTTTCCCAGAGTGAGATTATTATATGGGATGGTTGAGTATGAGTTACTGCAACCACTGCTACAGATGGCTCTAGTGCAAGTGGGAGATTGTTAGTTATATGTATTCCCTAGAGGCCATTACTGTACATAGGATGTATATTGTAGTGGATGCTGGGACATATATAGATAGGACTTTCTTGCTCGATATGATAGTACGCTATCTGGTTGCTCTTTATCTTAACATGTATACTTTCAGTCTCTCTGTTACATGTTGATAAAGCCCTTAGGATGTGTACTCGACTTCCAGGACTATGATATAGATCATACTAGTGGGGCCTGGGTAGTCAATGAGTACATCCTTCATTGTTCCTAGTCATGGGAATATCGAGACGGGGCATCGATATTCCAGAGTAGACTAGCGTATATCTTCTCGACCCATGTGATGGGCGATGGATGATCCCATATCCATTGGTGTTTGACATCAGAGATGGTATGCGGGTGATCAGTGGAGACTGGGTACACTGAACGGACTCGCCGAGAACTCCCAGATGGTATTATACCTCACGTCAGATGGCAGTTCTCTGGTGACACTGGTACAGCTTAGTCTGTTGACCCAAGATCGTCATAGAGTCTTGTGTGTCTCCCACTGTGCT
Source organism: Agapanthus africanus (assembly GCA_030015575.1). NCBI lineage: Eukaryota > Viridiplantae > Streptophyta > Magnoliopsida > Asparagales > Amaryllidaceae > Agapanthus > Agapanthus africanus. The sequence continues at coordinate 271,214,064 of CM057337.1, forward strand.
TTGATTTCCACCCTACCACGGCTCTACTGAGTTGTGAAAACAGGTGGTTTTTGGGTACAGTCCCGATTCATATGGAGGCAATGAGCGATAGGAGGGGATTCATCTCTCCCCGTATTGGGGGTTGATGTTGTGCTATGCTCGACTGGCCATAACTGGAAATCCCTGGCCAGGGTTGCAGTGATTTACTGGTAAGAGTTATCAGTAGTTTCACGCTTGTTATGGACCTTACATCGGCATGACTTATCGAGCTACTGGGGTCTGACGTTTACCACCCCTAGGCGAGATATGCGACATATCAGACGAACAGACCGGACTGTACGGTAAGTGTTGCTGGTTGGATTCACAGGAGTGTGAGCGGGCTTGCTCGTTGATCTTCTAATCGCTCAATACCCGGGTGGCCGTTACGTTTAGCAGACCGCTTGCGGCTTGTAGGTGTTTGATATGATCATCACCTTCTGCCGGCGAATTGACGAGTCTTTAGAGTCCTACACAGAGGTTTCCTGGCTCAAGCGAAACGAAATTGGAGCATATATGAGATATGTGCGGGACCGAGAATAATACCAGTATGTGATACTGTATTCTATTCTCACGATTTGTATCATTGGACGGTTATATAAGATATAGCTGGGTTACCGAATCAAGTGTTGATTCGATACATCGATACACTTAATATTAGTCGGTTATATGCAGTATGACCGGATCATTAAATCAAGTGTTGATTTAATGATTTAATGTATAATTATATATTTGATATATTTGTTGGAGATAGTACCCTCAGAGTCAATTATTGGGTCACAGGCACATGATTGCAATGATTGAGGGGAGGACCTATCCCGGTAGGACAGTCTTACTCGAGATGATAGTATGCTATCTGGTTTATCTTTATCATCGTGTACTGCTTTAGGTGACCTTACGAGTCGCTATTACACGTTGATAAAGCCCCTAGGATTCTTGCTTGACTTCCAGCAGTATGAGGGCGATCATATAAGTGGGAGCTGGGGTCTATAAGCACATCCTTAAATGGTCCCTAGTCGAGGGAGTTTCGAGACAGGGCATCGATTCTCCACAGTAGACTAGTGTATACAGTCGAGACCCCGACGAGGGGCGGTGGCCGGTCTCACAAGCCACTGGTGTCAGTTGATTCACCTAAGATGTATACAGGTGCTCATTGGGTTATGAGTACACCGGACAGGACTCGCCGGGAACCTGCTAGTTGGGATATATCAGACGTCAGATAGCAGTTCTCAGGTGACATGTGTACAGGTTAGTTCATCGACCTGGGATCGTCATTTGTCTCGTGTGAGTTCCCACTGTACTTTGATTACTACCCTACCACGGCTCAAAGGAGTCGTGCAAACAGGTTTTAGTTGGGTACAGTCCCGAGCCACATGGAGGCAGTGAGCGGATCTGCAGGGGTTCGTCTCTCCCGGTATTGGGGGTGAGGTCGTGCTGTGTCTAGGAGAGCCAGAACATGAAAAGTCCTTGGCCAAGGCAGGAGATTTGCTGGTAGGTATTCCAGTAGTATCTCAGGGTGTTCTGGGCTACACTCCGACACGACTTGTACCGCTTTTGGGGGTCTGACTTTTACCAACCCCCTAGGCCCGCCATGCGATGCTCATAGACGAACGGACCGGACTGTACGGATATTGTCACTGACAGGCTCAGTAGGGTGTCAGGATGAGTTCGCTCATCGACATCCCTTTTGGTCAATAGCTGGTGGCCCGTCACGTATGGCTAATACCTCTGACGTGCTAGTGGTTAAATCCATAGCCATAGTATTGACGAGTCTTTAGAGTCCACCACACAGACAGTTACTCAAGTTTCGGGCGAAACGCTGTAGAGGCCGTATGGAGATATGGCAGGGTTCGATCAGATACGTGCGGTATTGCACGGATCGTGATCGGACGGTTTTTACTGGCCGGCTTTGGCTTAAGCCGGATTCTAGTATTTGATAGTGTAGTTTTGTCTCTTTGCATTTGTGTTCAGTGAGAATACAAATGCGGGCATGTATTTGCAGTAGCGGGGTTTTCCTGTAATTTATTACGGGATCGGTTTTCTGGGGTTGCCAGTTTGCATTCCGTTCCGGCCGGTTTTCTCTTTTTCCTTCCCGGTCGGACTTTTCGTTGGAGGGTGTTAATTGCAAGTTTGCAATTAACATTTTGTGAGGGGTTTCTTTGCATGAGTGTGGCTTCATAATCATGATATTCCATTCTTGTCCATCTCATTGCATTTATGGTGATGGTTAGTGAAAGGGTTTGAGATTGATTTGGTTGTGACCCTTTTTTTTTTTTTTTTTTTTGATATTAGTTCATTGATTTTGTTCTCTTTGTTTTGATTAATTAATTCCATTATCTTTTTCCCCACTTGTTTTCAATTAGGGCCGGCCACTGTTCCTGCAGTGAGAGAGAGAGGTTTAATTGTGTGGAAATTTCCTTCATGATTTATTTAGTGGGCCATCCTGTGTGTGTGTGTGCTGTAAAAGGAAATTTCCTTTGCATGATTTTTTTTTGAGTGCACTTCTACACACATAATTCCACAGAGCACAAATCTTGCTTTTGGCCGAGCTCATTTCTTGCATGCTCCATTGATTTTTCTTGCAAGCATCCATGGAAAATTCCTATGTAAAATTCCTCCAACATGGCAACCTCTTAAACCCCAAAGAGACAAGTTTACTACACTATTCTATAGCAAGTCTTGGACGCGTCGGCTAGCCAACTTCGCGCCCGAGTTGCCTCGGTCAAGAGGCGGGAGCCCGTAAAAGATTCCGGCTACGTGGTGCCCTTTCCGACGAGAGAGGAGGTGACGGAGATTCCGCGGGAGATCGGAGCGGAGACGAAGACCGAAGGAAACGGATCGCTTGGTATAGCATCTCTACTCTTTTCTATTTTGCTAGTTGCTAGGTTAATGGTCCGATCCGGGTGAAAAGTCCGCGGTGGTGCCGTTTTGCAAAGTTCGCAAAGTTTTTGTTTTCCGCGTTTCCGGCGTCGGATCGACGGCCGGGGCGCCCCCGCGGGCTTACAATGGTATCAGAGCCACGCTGTTAACCTACCTAGCTTGCTCTAGTATGTTTAGTGCTCGATCGAACGAAAATCCCCAAAAACCGTATTTTCCCATGCTTCAGGTTTCTGTCGATTTTATTTTGCCTCAGAAAATTTTTCAGTACATTGCAGAAACATGAGAATGAAATTCTAAGGACTCTGGAAAAATTTGGTTTTGCGATGCTTCAGGACGACCGCGGAAGGGCGGCCAAACCCCTGGTTTGGCCGCGGTTCCGCGGTGGAAAGAAGTCCTTGCTGTGCGAAATTTTTCCAGTGGGCTTTTGGCTTGGAAATAGGGGTTTTGGGATATTCTTTTTGGGCCCAGTTTTTCTGTAAGTGCTACAGTACTGCTTGGGGCCCACTTGATAAAATTTGTTCGATCGGATATTTTAAACATGCCAGTTCACAGTTTTTACATTATATCTGCGACCGTGAATGTCACTTGATCGGTAAATCCCGTCTAACTGCTATAGCCCGGTTAGACGGATTTGCGAACGTGACTTTCACGTTGATGTTCTGTGATTGTACTGTGTTGTTGCGGATCGGTCGTGGGGGATAGCCTAGTTGCAGTGGTAGTACAGTTTTGTTTTATATGTACATTTGATATTGCGGGGCGAGCGTCCGACATGTGGACTGCCGTCACTGCCTGTTTGTATTATTCTTTTGGGGCACGACCAGGTTGCGGTCGATGTACCCGTTGTATGTATATTTTACTTTCTGTACTAGGATTACCCCGCGGAGGGGTGCACGGGTAGCCGGGTTCTGGAGGGCAACAAGCCCGCATCTCATGGTGTTGAGACGGAGGGGGCTTCACTCTAGAATTGGCGGGCTATTCGCCGCACTCGTAGAGGGTACAGGTTGACCCAGGAGGGGTGCCCAAGTTACCGGATTCCGTGAAGTGCTGGGTGGTCCATTCACGTTGCTGAAGGGGGCTGCCCCGCTTCAGGTTTTGGCGGGTAACTTGCCGCGCCCGTAGGGGTCTAGGGATTTCATTGCACAGGCTATCCACACGACCAGGGGAACGTCGGGTTTCAGTAGCGGCTCTGTGAAACCCGGGGATCCCAGATATCTGTATTGATCTGTGTTGCTATACATTTCTGTGTTGCTGCATTTTTTTTTCACGCCTTGAGCGAAATACTGTATATTGGTATATATATATTTATAGATGTTGTAAATGTTTTTCATCCGCGCTAGTCCAGTCCCCGCTCTGTCGTTAGTTAGCTAACCTAACGGGTGATGACGGGACCCAGTGGCGAATGCGGATGGCATATACGTACATCAGTATATTTTCGTGTGATGGGACTGCGTTGATTCGGATCAATGCAAGTTAAACAAACCTAATCTGATGTTGTTGGAACACTTTTTCAAAAAGCTGTTATTGCAAGGGCGTTCACTTTTGTTTTGCACAGTGATATTCGGTTATGAATATCCAGCACCTCAGTCGACGAGGCAAGGGCCGAGATCCCTTCACCGGGAGTGACCCCTTGGACAGAAGTTTGCGTCAGGGCATTAACTTCACTATAGCCGATTACTTTTGCTTTGCATCGTGGTATTCATTTGGAATATCCTGCACCTCATTCTACGGGGAAAGAGCCGAGATCCCTTCACCGGGAGTGACCTCTTTAGCAAAGGTTTTCGTCACTATATTTTCTAAAAAGCTATCGGTTCCTTCGACGATATCAAGTTCATTACGTTAAAGGTTTTCGCCAGAAACCATTCGTAGCCCTCCGTCATTTCAGTTAAATATTTGGTAGTATTCAAGCTATGTATTTTGACCTCACGCCAAGGCATAGTGTTTGGTAGCTGCCGGGTATTTATCTGTTGCATAGATAGATGCGTTGGTTTGGGACAGTCGTACTACTATTTTGGCCTACGTCAAGGGTATGTACGGGTGGGTTCAAATTAACCAGGATAATGACGGGTAGAACTTGACATGTGACTTATGATATTTTGACCTCACGCCAAGGTCATAAGAGCATGGGGTAAAAATCCACATCGGGAGTTTCAAAAGAACTGAAACTTGCCAGATATGCGCATACCTTCTAGAGTGTGATAACGTGAGCGGATTCCGTCACATTATCATGCGATGATAGTTGGATCCCGATTCCCACTGATGAGTTGGTTTACTCCTCGGGTATTCCCGGCTAATTCTTCTTTCAGGTTTGGGGAAGAATTTGACGTTACAGTGGGAGGTTTCCAGATTAGATAAAGTGACAACCATTCTGATCTAGGTTAGAGTGCACGCTGAGTGTTTCTTTTCTCTCTCTCTTTGGCAGCGACCATTGACCCGACCCTAGACTATGACTCAGTGACTAAGTTGACCGAACCTTCTTAACACTGGCTTTTGGATTGTCAGAGTTGCAGACCTCCTTGCCACTCCTACTTTTACCCTTTTCTCCAGGACACCCCGTATTACTACGAACGTCCACTTCCATTGGACAAAACCATCGTATGGTTATATACGAACTCGATGGAATTCGAGGATGGTTTCCGGTTCTGGAGAAAACGAATAGGACTATTCAGTTGTCTTTACCATTTACCTTCTCTCAGGTTGCGAGTACTCCTTGGTTTAGGAGATAGTACACCTATTACGCAAATTGGATAGTCTTCTTCCAGACCATAGGCTGGTGCCGAACGGTAGGGAATGAAGAAACCCAATTAGCCTAAAACGGTGTACAGAAGGTATTAAGTTCAGACAAAGCAAGGGATTAATAAGAGGGCAAAGTAAATTGCGACTGCTATTCACGACCAAACCATGTACTTCTTTGTCAATCCTAAATAACCTATGAATTAAGTTCATTCGGTTGTCTTTTATCCTCACCTTTTCTCGCATTGCGAGTGCTCCTAGGATTAGGACAGTACACCCATTATGCTTATTGGATAGTCTTCTTCCAAACCATAGGCTGGTGCCGAACGGTAGGGAAGGAAGAAAACCATTTGGCCTAAAGGGGTGTACAGAAGGTAATGACTAAAGACATATAAAGGGATTTGGAAAGATGGCAAAGAATTATACGGTTACAGTCGTGAATCTGGTTAATGGAAGAGGCATTACTAAGAATACCAGGATACCCCATCGAAACATCTCAATGTTTCAGTTTCACTGTGTACTGTTAAATGAAAACTGATTTCCCAATTAGGCACTTGCTCCAGGGTATGTATTTACCAGGTATGAGTCTCACATCTGTATGGTTTTACAGATGATGAAGGGGAGTAAGTTATTGGGAATTAGGTGACCATCCTCATTATATCAGGATTCGTTCGAATTGGTGATATTTGAGGAAGCCACCTGGGTTGTTTGCCGGTCGGCAAATATTTGGTTTTGAATATCCGTTGTTGTGCACCAATTTCAAATTGATATGTCTGTACGTCTATTTTTATAGAGTGAGACATACCTTTTTGAAATTATGTCTATGACATTTACCTATACCAGTGGATGGTTAGGTAAGGAGCATTGAGCGGCGGTGTAATTCTTCTTAACCAAAAGTACAGTTTTCAACCTACGACACACAGTGAATGAGTCACTAGACTCAGAGGACTTATACAGAGTATTGTATATTGTCCAGTGTCCATTAGGACAGAGGGGTTGGTCCTCGTACTATATTCTGTTTACTTTTAACTTCTCTATTTCTTAGACATGTGTTTCGTAGAAACACAGGGTCTAAGTTTTGAGGAGTTATAGGTATAAGAGTAAAGTAGAGAACCAGGTGTTGCAAGTATCAGGATTCTTCAAGGTGATCGAAGAGTAGATACTTGTGAATGATATTAAGTTGATAGTAATGATTAAGAGAACTAACTTCTCTTTCAGGTTACTCATAATTGGAAGTACTCCTAAGTTGAGTAACGCTGATCGGCCTCTCTTCCATTTAGTTGACATGCACTGGAGACAGCTGCATGATTTGAATCTGGTTCAATTAAATCAGTGCCTCTGTTTCTTGGATATAGAACAGTTCATATCTTGATATTGTTAAGATACGGGGAGTTGTCCGGCTTATGCTTAAAACCAGACTCTGGACAACTCAAGGCACGTTTCTGTAATGGCTGTTTGTGGGTTGACCCGGGCTATGACGAGGGTTGACTTTCTACCATCTGGAAGATCAATAGTGATATTGTTCTTGACTCGCCACAGTTTTATCAAAAATGGATTTTTTCAGAAAAACAGTAGTGGGAGTATGGTAGAACTGGAAGTGAATCCAGAACCGCAAACGATTACTGAAGATTTGATAAGAACCTAAAGATTCAATCTGGTTTGACATTCCATTGGCCACTCCGCAGATATGGTGGGTAACCTCAGGCACCCGAGAGGTACTTCGGTATGCTCAAGGACGGTGGCAGGGAGGTTCTTGTTTACCCACACTTGCCATTGCTATTGGTCCAGGCTGCGAGACCCGGCGGAAGGATGAGTATAGCGTCGTTCTAAACTTGCTTTAGAAGCGTACGTGTATATGACTCTGCCAGAGGGTTGTCGTAGTCAGTGGGAGCAGCGGAAGCATTGGTGGATATCAGGCTTATGTCTATTTATAGACTTAAGCAGATATAGCGGAGATAGATCATCTATTTCTGATGTGACAGTCAGAGGTTTGACTTCATCAGAATAAGGGATGGATCTGTTAAGAAGGTAGTAGGGTGTGATGTCCTGGTGTTTGATGGCATACACAGAGTAGGAAGTGATATTCCTATACTACGATCGGTTATACTTTGGTCGTCACACGGTGGTTTCTCCACATAGGACTTGGATATTATATCAGACATTCTGGTTACTAGATTTATGGTTTTAGATCTAGATTTGGGTGGTTTCCCAATCTGGGTACTTTGACCGCATTCTATGAGTATTTAGAATGGACGACTCCTGGCACGGTAGTGTACCTGCAGGTAATGGAGTCACCCTCTCTAAAGGTGTCTTACAGACTAAAGGGGAGAGAGACACGCATGATTGACAGATCACTTGCTTAGGCAACTGAGTCAATCATGAGATGTCAAGTACCACACCAGATGTTGTTCTTGCAGTAGGTGCAATAAGTTGATATTAATCCAATCCTGGAGAAACAGTCGGAAGCAGTTTTAGAACATAAGTGGATGTTCTAGGGATATGATAACGGCAGTCTTCTTCGGTAGACAGTTATCATTCCAGGCTTCCAAGGTGACCTGGATGGCAGAGTGGCTGTCAGAGTTATAGTTTTCCCTCTGACGAGGGGCAGTATTTTGGACAGGTGGTCCAGGTGGATACAGAGGGAAGGTATGGCGCAGGATACTGATTAAGTTCAGTTGACGATACAGTCTAAGAAGTTTGGATTTGGAGTTCATTTCTGAACTAGGTCCCATCAGACATCCAGACATTCTAGGACAGGTATTGCTCGTTTTCGGGAGATAGTTTTCTCTGCGAACATGAGATATTGAGAGACATAGAAAGAAACATCAAAGCGGATCCACTCACTGAGGCTATTCCTCGAACGCAATAGTCTCGCAAACGAGCTTTGTGAGACTGACTAGTAGAGGAGTTGGGTGTTCGGTATCACACGGGCTGTGAGTATGCGACATCGCAATAATTAGCCTCGAGTGCAAGTGGGAGATTGTTGGAGATAGTGCCCTCAGAGTCAATTATTGGGTCACAAGCACGTGATTGCAATGATTGAGGGGAGGACCTATCCCGGTAGAACAGTCTTACTCGAGATGATAGTATGCTATCTGGTTTATCTTTATCATCGTGTACTGCTTTAGGTGACCTTACGAGTCGCTATTACACGTTGATAAAGCCCCTAGGATTCTTGCTTGACTTCCAGCAGTATGAGGGCGATCATATAAGTGGGAGCTGGGGTCTATAAGCACATCCTTAAATGGTCCCTAGTCGAGGGAGTTTCGAGACAGGGCATCGATTCTCCACAGTAGACTAGTGTATACAGTCGAGACCCCGACGAGGGGCGGTGGCCGGTCTCACAAGCCACTGGTGTCAGTTGATTCACCTAAGATGTATACAGGTGCTCATTGGGTTATGAGTACACCGGACAGGACTCGCCGGGAACCTGCTAGTTGGGATATACCAGACGTCAGATAGCAGTTCTCAGGTGACATGTGTACAGGTTAGTTCATCGACCTGGGATCGTCATTTGTCTCGTGTGAGTTCCCACTGTACTTTGATTACTACCCTACCACGGCTCAAAGGAGTCGTGCAAACAGGTTTTAGTTGGGTACAGTCCCGAGCCACATGGAGGCAGTGAGCGGATCTGCAGGGGTTCGTCTCTCTCGGTATTGGGGGTGAGGTCGTGCTGTGTCTAGGAGAGCCAGAACATGAAAAGTTCTTGGCCAAGGCAGGAGATTTGCTGGTAGGTATTCCAGTAGTATCTCAGGGTGTTCTGGGCTACACTCCGACACGACTTGTACCGCTTTTGGGGGTCTGACTTTTACCAACCCCCTAGGCCCGTCATGCGATGCTCATAGACGAACGGACCGGACTGTACGGATATTGTCACTGACAGGCTCAGTAGGGTGTCAGGATGAGTTCGCTCATCGACGTCCCTTTTGGTCAATAGCTGGTGGCCCGTCACGTATGGCTAATACCTCTGACGTGCTAGTGGTTAAATCCACAGCCATAGTATTGACGAGTCTTTAGAGTCCACCACACAGACAGTTACTCAAGTTTCGGGCGAAACGCTGTAGAGGCCGTATGGAGATATGGCAGGGTTCGATCAGATACGTGCGGTATTGCACGGATCGTGATCGGACGGTTTTTACTGGCCGGCTTTGGCTTAAGCCGGATTCTAGTATTTGATAGTGTAGTTTTGTCTCTTTGCATTTGTGTTCAGTGAGAATACAAATGCGGGCATGTATTTGCAGTAGCGGGGTTTTCCTGTAATTTATTACGGGATCGGTTTTCTGGGGTTGCCAGTTTGCATTCCGTTCCGGCCGGTTTTCTCTTTTTCCTTCCCGGTCGGACTTTTCGTTGGAGGGTGTTAATTGCAAGTTTGCAATTAACATTTTGTGAGGGGTTTCTTTGCATGAGTGTGGCTTCATAATCATGATATTCCATTCTTGTCCATCTCATTGCATTTATGGTGATGGTTAGTGAAAGGGTTTGAGATTGATTTGGTTGTGACCCTTTTTTTTTTTTTTTTTTGATATTAGTTCATTGATTTTGTTCTCTTTGTTTTGATTAATTAATTCCATTATCTTTTTCCCCACTTGTTTTCAATTGGGGCCGGCCACTGTTCCTGCAGTGAGAGAGAGAGGTTTAATTGTGTGGAAATTTCCTTCATGATTTATTTAGTGGGCCATCCTGTGTGTGTGTGTGCTGTAAAAGGAAATTTCCTTTGCATGATTTTTTTTTGAGTGCACTTCTACACACATAATTCCACAGAGCACAAATCTTGCTTTTGGCCGAGCTCATTTCTTGCATGCTCCATTGATTTTTCTTGCAAGCATCCATGGAAAATTCCTATGTAAAATTCCTCCAACATGGCAACCTCTTAAACCCCAAAGAGACAAGTTTACTACACTATTCTATAGCAAGTCTTGGACGCGTCGGCTAGCCAACTTCACGCCCGAGTTGCCTCGGTCAAGAGGCGGGAGCCCGTAAAAGATTCCGGCTACGTGGTGCCCTTTCCGACGAGAGAGGAGGTGACGGAGATTCCGCGGGAGATCGGAGCGGAGACGAAGACCGAAGGACACGGATCGCTTGGTATAGCATCTCTACTCTTTTCTATTTTGCTAGTTGCTAGGTTAATGGCCCGATCCGGGTGAAAAGTCCGCGGTGGTGCCGTTTTGCAAAGTTCGCAAAGTTTTTGTTTTCCGCGTTTCCGGCGTCGGATCGACGGCCGGGGCGCCCCCGCGGGCTTACAATATTACTTTACATTAACTAGTATTTGTTCACTTAAGATTGATTTTCTCACTTGATGTGCACAAGTAGTATATGTGATATATTTTTGTGCACTTGATTGTATCATGTTTGATGATACATGCAAACTTGGGTGTGTGTATGCTTTACACCATGTTTAGTTAATGGTTAGGGTTTCATTTGCCTTATTTATTTTATTTATTCATTTTGGCAAAAACAAATATGGTGGCTTGCTTTGTTTTACTCTTGAAGCTTCATGAAGCTTTGAAAGTCTTACCATTTTATTTTATCCCTTAACCCTAACCATTTATCTAAACCCTAGTTTATTCTCTACATAAGTTACACTAACCCATGGTTGCTATATGATAAGCATCACTTGATTTTCTATTTTTGATTATTCATTTTTTATTCATTCTTTTTTTCTTCTTCTTCTTCATGAAGAGAAGAAACCTTTGCTAGAAATTTCCAAGTGATGAATCCAAGTGAGAAATCCAAAATCTAAAGTGAACCCACTTCCTATTTCTTCATCCTCTACCACTTGCCATATAGTAGAGTGTGTTATCTTCATAAGTTCCATGACCTAGTGAAGGTGGAGCTTGAGTTTGAGTCGCCTCGACGTAGATCATCTTCGGTATCGTAGTCAATGACCTAGCCCGCCCATTTCTCCGATGAAACCGACGCTAGAGTCCGGGATTCCGATGATCGCAGAGGAGGGACGTCAACACGGAGCTAGAGAACTGGAGGACCAGATCTACAAAGGTTGTATTTCTATTCACTTAGCAGTAAAGCAGTTTACTAGTTTAGTTTTCGCCTTTACCTCTAGTTAACGATCTTGCATAGGATTCTTAGGCACATGAAAAATTTAATTTTGGCATGGTTGATCAGTTGCAGAACCTCATGAGTGTGCCTAAGAACCCTACAGAGCCGTGGTAGGGTAGTAAACAAAGCACAGTGGGAACTCACATGAGACAAATGACGATCTCAGGTCGATGAACTAACCTGTACACATGTCACCAGGGAACTGCTATCTGACGTCAGGTATAATACCAACTAGCATGTTCCCGGCTAGTCCTGTCCGGTATACTCATAACCCAATGAGCACCTGTATACATCTTAGGTGATCCAACTGACACCAATGGCTTGTGAGACCGGCCACCGCCCCTCGTCGGGGTCTCGACTGTATACACTAGTCTACTAATGGAGTATCAATGCCCAGTCTCGAAACTCCCACGACTAGGGACCTTTTAAGGATGTGCTTATAGACCCCAGCTCCCATGTATATAATCGCCATCATACTGCTGGCCGTCAAGCAAGAATCCTAAGGGCTCTGTCAACGTGCAATAGTGACCTGTAAGGTCACCTGAAATAGTACACGATGATAAAGACAAACCATGGTAGCAAACTATTTTCTATCAACGTGTAATAGTGAACTACAATGTCACCTAAAGCATGTACACGATGATAAAGGCAAACCAGATAGTATACAAACCTCTCGAGTAAGACTGTCCTACCGGTACAGGTCCTCCATCAATCATTGCAATCACGTGCCTGCGATCCAATAATTGACTCTGAGGGCACTATATCCAACAAAAGTAGGATATAGTTTTGTAGTACAGGATGATGTTATGAACATCTTCCTGAGTCAAAAGTTGATTGGATCAGGCTCATTACATAATAGCATATACATTCTAAATCAAACCACAGTTCTTAATATACAAAACACACAAAAGAGGAAGAGTTCAGAAATGAACGAATCCTTCTTGTGGCATTGTAGTCTAGGTCATATCAATACGACACGACTAGCTAAGTTACATAAAAATGGATATTTGAATACGTTCGAATTATCATCTTATGAAACTTGCCATTCATGTCTCAATGGCAAGATGACCAAAACTCCGTTTAGTGGACACGGAGAAAGAGTTGTGGGACTCTTGGGACTAATACATAGTGATATATGTGGTCCTATGTCTACACATGCCAGGAATGGTTTCTCGTACTTCATTACATTCACTGACAATCTCTCAAGATACAGACATGTATTCCTGTTGAAACACAAGTCTGAAGCTTTTGAGAAATTCAAAGAATATAAGAACGAAGTCGAGAACCAAACGGGTAAAAGTATTAAGATCCTTCAATCTAATCGAGGAGGAGAATACTTGAGCAATGACTTCCTGGATTATCTAAAAGAGAATGGGATTCTCTCTCGGCTTACTCCTCCGTATACACCACAGCACAACGGTGTATCAGAACGGAGGAACCGCACCCTATTAGATATGGTACGCTCTATTATGAGCACTGCTGAGTTACCTATTTCCTTTTGGGGGTATACGCTTGAGACAGCCATATACCTATTGAATAGTGTTCCAACAAAATCGGTGCCTACCACTCCATATGAGATATGGAATGAGACCATCTCTTAAATGAGTTAAGATATTGGGTTGTCCGTGTAAGACTACGGTAGCACCCCGGCCGTCGATCCGAGGCCAAAATGCGGAAAACAAAAACTTTTTCAAACTAGAAACCGGCGCTATCGTATGCTTAAAATCCGGATCGAACCATTAACCTACAACTATCTATCTAGAGAAGGATAGAAAGTCTATACCGATCGATTCGTGTCCTTCGGTCTTTGGCCACCATCCCAAGCTCCTCGCAGCATCTCCGGTCTCGATCTCCTCGCTGGAAAGGGCACCACATCTATGAGTCTTTTTACGGGCTCCCGCTTCATCCGAAGCAACTCGGGCATGAAGTGTGCTAGCCGACGTGTCCAAGGTGTTGTAGAGAATATTTGTGATCACTTTGTCTCTTGCATCCATGGCTTTGGATGGAGGTTGAAGGTGTTGCCATTGATGGAGATAATGAGCTAGAGGAAGAAGAAGAAGAAGAAGCCATATTCTTTCTTTTGTTATGCTATAAAAAAATGAGAGTGAGTATCAAAAATACAAGACCAAAACTATTCATATGGCTGCCCTTCTCTCTCTTCCTCTCATTTCATCTCACTAATCAATCACATAAGGTGAAATTTGCACAAGAAATGATACCATGAGTCATCTATGAAGTACATGTATCATTTAATGCACAAAATGATGAAATAAGCTCACAATTTCCATTTGTAAACATTAATCCAAATGTTTACAACAATAAAAAGATACGGCAACATCTAAAGTAAACTTGTGACGGATCACAAGAATACTCCTCACCTGTATATACATACCTGCATCCACATTCCGACTGAATGCGAATGCGATAAGACTAAAGTAATCCAACAAACCTAATACTAGGATCTGGCTTAAACCAAAGCCTACTAGTATGATCCGCCCGATCATGATCCGTGCACTACCGCACGTATTAGATCGAACCCTGCCATATATCATACGGCATCTGCAACGTTTCGCCCGAAACTTGAGAAACTGTCTGTGGGGGACTCTAAAGACTCGTCAATACATTGGCTGTGGATTTAACCACTAGCATGTCAGAGGTATTAGCCGTACGTAACGGGCTATCAGGTATTGACCAAAAGGGAGGTCGATGAGCGAACTGATCCTGACACCCTACTGAGCCTGTCAGTGACAATATCCGTACAGTCCGGTCCATTCGTCTATAAGCATCGCATGTCGGGCCTAGGGGGTTGGTAAAAGACAGACCCCCAAAAGCGGTACAAGTCGTGTCGGAGTGTAGCCCAGAACACCCTGAGATACTACTGGAATACCTACCAGTAAATCTCCTGCCTTGGCCAAGGACTTCGTGTAATGGCTCTCCTAGACACAGCGCGACCTCACCCCCAATACCGAGAGAGACGAACCCCTGCCGATCCGCTCACTTCCTCCATGTGGCTCGGGACTGTACCCAACTAAAACCTGTTTGCTCGACTTCTTTGAGCCGTGTTAGGGTAGTAATCAAAGCACAGTGGGAACTCACACGAGACAAATGACGATCTCAGGTCGATGAACTAACCTGTACACATGTCACCAGGGAACTGCTATCTGACGCTAGGTATAATACCAACTAGCATATTCCCGGCGAGTCCTGTCCGGTATACTCATAACCCAATAAGCACCTGTATACATTTTAGGTGAACCAACTGACACCAATGGCTTGTGAGACCGGCCACCACCCCTCATCGGGGTCTCGACTGTATACACTAGTCTACTAATGGAGTATCGATGCCCAGTCTCGAAACTCCCACGACTAGGGACCACTTTAAGGATGTGCTTATAGACCCCAGCTCCCACGTATATGATCGCCATCATACTGCTGGCCGTCAAGCAAGAATCCTAAGGGCTTTATTAACGTGCAATAGTGACCTGTAATGTCAGCTGAAGCAGTACACGATGATAATGACAAACCATGACAACATACTATTCTCTATCAACGTGTAATAGCGAACCACAATGTCACCTAAAACATGTACACGATGATAAAAATAAACCAGATAGTATACAAATCTCTCGAGAAAGACTGTCCTACCGGTATAGGTCCTCCCTCAATCATTGCAATCACGTGCCTGCGATCCAATAATTGACTCTGAGGGCATTATATCCAAAAATCTCCCACTTGCACTCAAGGCTAATTATTGCGATGTCGCATACTCACATCCCGTGTGATACCGAACACCCAACTCCTCTACTAATCAGTCTCACAAAGCCCGTTTGCGAAACTATTGCGTTCGAGGAATAGCCTCAGCTAGTGGATCCGCCCTGATGTTTCTTTCTATGCCTCTCTTTATCTCAAGTTCGCGGAGAAAGCCATCTCCCGAAATGAGCAATACCTGTCTTAGAATATGTCTGGATATCTGATGGGACCTAGTTAATAAATGAACTCTAAATCCAAACTTCTTAGACTGTATCGTCAACTGAACTTAATTAGTATCCTGCGTCATGCCTCCCTCAGTATCCGCTTGGACCACCTGTCTAAAATACTGCCCCTTGTCAGAGGGAAAACTACAACTCTGACAGCCACTCTGTCATCCAGGTCACCTTGGAAGCCTTGAATGATAACCGTCTCCCGAAAGAGGCTGTTGTTATCATATCCCTAGAACATCCACTTATGTTATAAAACTGCTTCCGAATATTTCACCAGGATAGGATTAATATCAACTTATTGCATGTAGTGCAAAAAACAACATCTGGTGTGGTACTTGACATCCCATGATTGACTCAATTGCCTAAGCAAGTGATCTGCCAATCATGCATATCCCTCTCCCCTTTAGTCTGTAAGACACCTTTAGAGAGAGTGACTCCATCGCCTGCAGGTACACTACCATGCCTGGAGTCGTCCATTCCAAATACCTTTAGAATGCTGTCTAAGTACCCTGATTGGGAAACTACCCAAATCTAGATCTAAAACCATAGATCTAGTAACCAGAATGTTTGATATTAATATCCAGATCCTTTGTAGAGAAACCACTATGTGACAACCTAAGTATAACCGAATGTAGTATAGGAATTTCACTTCCTACTCTTTGTATGTCATCCAAATATCAGGACATCACACCCTACTACCTTCTTAACAGATCCATCTCCTATTCTGACGATGTCAAACCTATGACAGTCGCATGAGAAATAGATGATCTATCTCCGCTATATCTGCTTTAGTCCATAAATAGACATAAGCCACTTGTCCACTATAATTGCGCTGCTCCCACTGACTATGACAACCCTCTGGCAGAGTCATATACACGTACACTTCCAAAGCTAGTTTAGAACGACGCTATACTCATCCTGCTGCCGGCTCTCACAATCTGGAACAACAGCATCGGCATGTCTGGGTAAACAAGAACCTCCTTGTCATCGTCTTTGAGCATAGTACCTCTCGAGTGCCTGAGGTTACCCACCATATCTGCGGTGTGGCCAATAGAATGTCAAATCAGATTGAATGTTCAGGTCCTATTAAATTTTCAGTAATCGTTTGCGGTTCTGGAATCGCTTCCAGTTCTACCATACTCCCACTACTGTTTTCTGAAAAAATCCATTTTTATTAAAACTGTGGCGAGTCAAGAACAATATCACTATTGATCTTCCAGATGGTAGAAAGTCAACCCTCGTCATAGCCTGGGTCAACCCACAAACAACCATTACAGAAACGTGCCTTGAGTTATCCAGAGTCTGGTTTTAAGCATAAGCCGGACAACTCCCTGTACCGTAACATTTTTAAGATATGAACTATTCTATATCTAATATAGAAACAGAGACACTGATTTAATTGGAACCAGATTCAAATCATGCAGCTGTTTCCAGTGCATGTCAACTAAATGGAGAGAGACCGATCAGTATTACTCAACTTAGGAATACATCCAGATATGAGTAACCTGAAAGAGAAGCAAGTTCTCATAATCATTACTATCAACTGAATACCATGCACAAGTATCTACATCTTCGATCACCTTGAAGAATACTGATACTTGCAACACCTGGTTCTCTACTTTATTCTTATACCTATAACTTCTCAAAACTTAGACCTTGCATCTCTACGAAACACATGTCTAAAAACTAGAGAAGTCACAAGTAAACAAAATATAGTACGAGTACCAACCCCTCTGTCCTAATGGACACTGGACGATATACAATACTCTGTATAAGTCCCCTGAGTCTAATAACCCATTCCCCGTATGTCGTAGGTTGAAAACTGTACTTATGGTTAAGAAGAATTACACCGCTGTTTAATGCTCCTTACATAACCATCCACTGATATAGGTAAATGTCATAGAAATAATTTTAAAAAGTTATATCTCACTTTATAAAAATAAACGTACAGATATATCAATTTGAAATTGGTGCATAACAACGGATATTCAAAATCAAATATTTGCCGTCCGGCAAACAACCCAGGCGATTTCCTCAAATATCACTAATTACAACGAATCCCGATATAATGAGAATGATCATCCAATTCCCAATAACTTACTCCCACTCATCATCTGTAAAACCATACAGATGTGAGAATCACACCTGGTAAATACATACCCTGGAGTAAGGGCTAATTGGGAAATCAGTTTTCTTTTAACAATACACAGTGAAACTGAAACACATAAATGTTTCGAAGGGGTATCCGGGTATTCTTAGTAATGCCTCTTCCATTATCCATATTCATGACTATAACCGTATATTTCTTTGCCATCTCACCAAATCCCTTTATATGTCTTTAGTCATTACCTTCTGTACACCCTCTTAGGCTAAATGGTTTTCTTCCTTCCCTACCGTTCGGCACCAGCCTATGGTTTGGAAGAAGACTATCCAATAAGCGGAATAGGTGTACTGTCCTAATCCTAGGAGCACTCGCAACCCGAGAGAAGGTAAAGATAAAAGACAACTGAATAAACCTTATTCCTATTTCTCCTGAACCAGAATCCATCCCCGAACTGGAACAAGTTCCTTCGAGATCGTATATAACCATACGATGGAGTATCCAAAAAACAGTGGATCTTCGTAGTGATACGGAGTGTTCTGGAGAAATACAAAGGTGAAGTAAGAGTGGCGATGAAATACTTGGTTTGGTCGTGAATAGTAGTCGCAATTTACTTTGCCCTCTTACTAATCCCTTTATTTGTCTTAACTTATTACCTTCTGTACACCTTTAAGGCTAAATGGTTTTCTTCATTCCCTACCGTTCGGCACCTGCCTAGGGTTTGGATGAAGACTATCCAATTAGCATAATAGGTGTACCGTCCTAATCCAAGGAGCACTTGCAACCTGAGAGAAGGTAAAAGGAAAAGACAACTGAATAGTCCTATTCGTTTTCTCCAGAACCAGAACCGTCCTCGAATCTGGAACAAGTTCCTTCGAGTTCGTATATAACCATACGATGGTTTTATCCAATGGAAGTGGACGTTCGTAATAATACGGGGTGTCCTGGAGAAAAGGGTAAGAGTAGGAGTGGCAATGAGATATGCAACTCTGACAATCCAAAAGCAAGTGTTTTAAGAAGGTTCGGTTAACTTGGTCACTGAGTCATAGTCAAGGGTCGGGTCATAGTCGCTTCCAAAGAGAGAGAGAAAAGAAACACTCAGCGTGCACTCAAACCTAGATCAGAATGGTTATCACTTTATCTAATCAGGAAACCTCCCACTGTAAGCTCAAATTCACCTCTAAACCTGAAAGAAGAATTAGTCGGGATCACCTGAGGAGTAAACCAACTCATCAGTGGGAATCGAGATCCAACTATCATCGCATGATAATGTGATGGAATCCACTCATATTATCACACTCCAGAAGGTATGCGCATATCTGGCAAGTTTCAGTCTCTTTAGAAACTCCCGATGTGATTTTTACCCCATGCTCTTATGACCTTGACGAAGGCCAACATATCATAAGTCACATGTCAAGTTTTACCCGTCATTATCCAGGTTAATTTGAACCCATCCGTACATACCCTTGACGAAGGCCAAAATAGTAGTACGACTGTCCCAAACCAACGCATCTATCTATGCAGCAGAAAAGTATCAAACAGCTACCATACACCATGCCTTGACGAAGGCCAACATACATAGCATGAATACTAAGTGCTACCTTTCTGAAATGACGGAGGGCTACGAATGGTTTTTGGCGAAAAACCTTTAATGTAATGAACTTGATATCGTAGAAGGAACCGGATAGCTTTTTATAAAAATATAGTGGCGAAAACCTTTGCTAAAGAGCTCACTCCCGGTGAAGGGATCTCGGCTCTTTCCCCGTAGAATGAGGTGCAGGATATTCCAACTGAATACCACGATGTAAAGCAAAAGGCAATCGGCTATAGTGAAGTTATTACCCTGACGCAAACTTCTGTCCAAGGGTCACTCCCGGTGAAGTGATCTCGGCTCTTGCCTCGTCGACTGAGGTGCTGGATATTCATAACCGAATACCACTGTGCAAAAAAAAAAAGAACGTCCTTGCAATAACAGCTTTTTGAAAAATGTTCCAACAACATCAGAATAGGTTTGTTTAGCTTGCATTGATCCGACTCAATGCAGTCCAATTAATTGATCACACCACAAAAGAACGAAAATACGATGTATGTATATGCCATCCGCATTCGCCAGTGGGTCCCGTCATCACCCGTTAGGTTACTTAACTAACGACAGAGCGGGGACTGGACTAGCGCGGGTGTAAAACATATACAACATCTACTAGTATATATATCAATATATAATAATCGCTCAAGGCGTGATAAAATGCAACATCACAGAAATATAATAAGCATCACAGAACAATACAGATAATCTGGGATCCCCGGGTTTCATAGAGCCGCTACTGAAACCCGACGTTCCCCTGGTCATGTGGATAGCCTGTGCAATGAAATTCCTAGACCCTTACGGACGCGGCAAGTTACCCGCCAAAACCTGAAGCGAGGCAGCCCCCTTTAACAATGAGAATGGACCACCCAGCACTTCATGGAATCCGGTAACTTGAGCACACCTCTTTGGGTCAACCTGTACCCCTACGAGTGCGGCGAATAGCCCGCTAATTCTAGAGTGAAGCCCCTCTGTCTCAAAGCCATGAGATGCGGGCCCGTTGCCCTCTAGAACCCGGCTATCCGTGCACCCCACCGCAGGGTAATCTTAGTACAGAAAGTAAAATATATACAACAGGTACATCGACCTTAGCCCGGTCGTGCCCTAAAAGAATAATATACAAACAGGTAATGACGGCAGTCCACATGTCGGACGCTCGCCCCGCAATATCAAATGTACAAATACAACCAAACTGTACTACCATTGCATCCAGGCTATCCACCACGACAAATCCGCAACATTACAGCACAACATAGAACATCAACGTGAATGTCACGTTCGCAAATCCGTCTAAAAGGGCTATAGCAATTAGACAGGATTTATCGATCAAATGACATTCACGGTCGCAGATATAATGTAAATACTGTGAACTATCAAATTTAAAATTTTCGATCGACAAAATTTCCCGAAATGGGCCCCAAGCACAATACCTAGTACTTAGACAAATCTGGGCCCAAACAAAAAATACCAGAAACCCCATTTCCAACACAGAGACCACTGTAGGAAATTTCATGCAGTGTTGCTACAGTGCTGCGGCGGAACAGCGGCCAAAACGTGGGTACAGCCGCAGTTCCACGACGCTACAGTGCAATCAATGTTCCAAATTTTCCCAGAACTCTTAAAAAACCCTGCCAGATTTTCTGACATACTCAAAATAATTTTTAGAGCACAAAAAAATTCGACAGAAACTGAACAATTGGAAACACGGTTTTTGGAAATTTCGTCCGATCGAAGTTCTAAACACGTTAGAGCAAACTAGAAAAGGTTAATGGCGTGGCTCTGATACCATGTAAGACTACGGTAGCGCCCCGGCCGTCGATCCGAGGCCAAAATGCGGAAAACAAAAACTTTTTCAAACTAGAAACCGGCGCTATTGTATGCTTAAAACCCAGATCGAACCATTAACCTACAACTAGCTATCTAGAGAAGGGATAGAAAGGCTATACCGATCGATCCGTGTCCTTCGGTCTTTGGCCACCATCCCAAGCTCCTCGCGGCATCTCCGGTCTCGATCTCCTCGCCGGAAAGGGCACCACATCTACGATTCTTTTTACGGGCTCCCGCTTCATCCGAAGAAACTCAGGCACGAATTGTGCTAGCCGACGTGTCCAAGGTGTTGTAGAGAATGTTTGTGATCACTTTGTCTCTTGCATCCATGGCTTTGGATGGAGGTTGAAGGTGTTGCCATTGATGGAGATAATGAGCTAGAGGAAGAAGAAGAAGAAGAAGAAGCCATATTCTTTCTTTTGTTATGCTATAAAAAAAATGAGAGTGAGTATCAAAAATACAAGACCAAAACTTTTCATATGGCTGCCCTTCTCTCTCTTCCTCTCATTTCATCTCACTAATCAATCACAAAAGGTGACATTTGCACAAGAAATGATACCATGAGTCATCTATGAAGTACATGTATCATTTAATGCACAAAATGATGAAATAAGCTCACAATTTCCATTTGTAAACATTAATCCAAATGTTTACAACAATAAAAAGCTACGACAACATCTAAAGTACACATATGACGGATCACAAGGATACCCCTCACCTGTATATACATATCTGTATCCGCATTCCGACTGAATGCGAATGCGATGAGACTAAAGTAATCCAACAAATCTAATACTAGGATCCGGCTTAAACCAAAGCCTACTAGTTTGATCCGTCCGATCATGATCCGTGCACTACCGCACGTATTAGATCTAACCCTGCCATATATCATACGGCCTCTACAACGTTTCGCCCGAAACTTGAGAAACTGTCTGTGAGGGACTCTAAAGACTCGTCAATACTTTGGCTGTGGATTTAACCACTAGCATGTCAGAGGTATTAGCCGTACGTAATGGGCTACCAGGTATTTGTAAGTCTACTGTAGCGCCCCGGCCGTCTTTCCGAGGCCAAAATGCAGAAACAAAAACTTTTCTTTACCTAGAAACCGGCGCTACCGCGGACTATAAACCCGGATCGGACCATTAACCTACTACTAGCAAACTAAAGAAAGGATAGAGAGTTATACCGAGCGATCCGTGTCCTTCGGTCTTCGGCCACCATCCCGATCTCCCCGCGGGATCTCCGGTCTCGATCTCCTCGTCGGAAAGGGCACCACATCAAGAAGACTTTTTACGGGCTTCCACCTCTGGACCGAGGCAACTCGGACACGAAGTTGGCTAGCCGACGTGTCCAAGATTGCTGTAGACTGAGTGTAGAACGGTTTGTCTCAAGGGGTTAATAAAGTTGCCACAATGGAGGTGGAGGAATGAACTATAGAGATGAACTAGAATTTTGTTGCAAGCAAAAATAAGATCAACATTTCCCCCCCCCACCAAAAAATCAATCCCTCCCTCTCAAATGTGGCCGGCCAAAATTGGGAGTGGAATGGCAAGGGGGTGAGCACAAGAAAAAGCATGGGTGAGCATAAGGAAAAGGTGTGATGATAATGAGGAAATTTAGTCACAACCATTTCCTAATCAATCCATTCACAATCCCATCACCATAAAGCAAGGAAATGATGCAAAAAGAATCATAATATGCTAGAACCATCATGAAGCAACCATGTGCCACAAAAAAACCCTCCCTATTTGCTAATTTGCACATTTGCAAATAAGCCCCTCCATCAAAGGAATTTCAGCCAAGAAGGAACAAAGGAAAAATGGCCGAAACGGAATGCAAACTGGCAACTTCAAAAAGCGATCCCGTAATAAATTATAGGAAAACCCGCGACTGTATATACATACCCGGATTTGTATTCCGACCGAATACAAATGCAATGAGACAAAATCTACACTGTACAATACTAGGATCCGGCTTAAACCAAAGCCCGCTAGTATTATCCGTCCGAACCATAACACGTGCACAAGTGCAAGCGTACATTCGAACCCTGCCATAAATCCATACGGCCTCTACAGCGTTTCGCCCGAAACTTGAGAAACTGTCTGTGGGGGACTCTAAAGACTTGTCAATACTTTGGCTGTGGATTTAACCACTAGCACGTCAGAGGCATTAGCCATACGTAACAAGCTACCAGGTATTGACCAAAAGGGAAGTCGATGAGCGAACTCATCCTGACACCCTACAGAGCCTGTCAGTGACAATATCCGTACAGTCCGGTCCGTTCGTCTATGAGCATCGCATGGCGGGCCTAGGGGTTGGTAAAAGTCAGACCCCCAAAAGCGGTACAAGTCGTGTCAGAGTGTAGCCCAGAACACCCTGAGAT
Organism: Agapanthus africanus; assembly: GCA_030015575.1. NCBI lineage: Eukaryota > Viridiplantae > Streptophyta > Magnoliopsida > Asparagales > Amaryllidaceae > Agapanthus > Agapanthus africanus. The sequence continues at coordinate 271,237,622 of CM057337.1, forward strand.
ATTACTGGAATACCTACCAGTAAATCTCCTGCCTTGGCCAAGGACTTTGTGTAATGGCTCTCTCAGACACAGCGCGATCTCACCCCCAATATCGGAAGAGACGAACCGCTGCCGATCCGCTCACTGCCTCCATGTGGCTCGGGACTGTACCCAACTAAAACCTGTTTGCACGACTCCTTTGAGCCGTGGTAGGGTAGTAATAAAAGTACAGTGGGAACTCACACGAGAAAAATGACGATCTCAGGTCGATGAACTAACCTGTATACATGTCACCAGGGAACTGCTATCTGACGTCTGGTATAATCCCAACTAGCATATTCCCGGCGAGTCCTGTCCGGTGTACTCATAACCCAATGAGCACCTGTATACATCTTAGGTGAACCAACTGACACCAGTAGCTTGTCGGACCGGCCACCGCCCCTCGTCGGGGTCTCGACTGTATACACTAGTCTACTCTGGAGTATCGATGCCCTGTCTCGAAACTCCCACGACTAGGGACCACTTTAAGGATGTGCTTATAGACCCCAGCTCCCACGTATATGATCACCATCATACTGCTGGCCGTCAAGCAAGAATCCCAAGGGCTCTATCAATGCGCAATAGTGACCTGTAAGGTCACCTAAAACAGTACGCGATGATAAAGACAAACCATGGTAGCATACCATTCTCTATCAACGTGTAATAGCGAACTACAATGTCACCTAAAACATGTACATGATGATAAAGACAAACCATATAGTATACAAACCTCTTGAGTAAGATTGTCCTACAGGTATAGGTCCTCCCTCAATCATTGCAATCACGTGCCTGCGATCAAATAATTGACTCTGAGGGCACTATATCCAACAATCTCCCACTTGCACTCAAGGCTAATTATTGCGATGTCACATACTCACAGCCCGTGTGATACCGAACACCCAACTCCTCTACTGATCAGTCTAACAAAGCCCGTTTGCGAAACTATTGCGTTCGAGAAATAGCCTCAGCTAATGGATCTGCCCTGATGTTTCTTTCTATGTCTCTCTTTATCTCAAGTTCGCGGAGAAAGCCATCTCCCGAAATGAGCAATACCTGTCTTAGAATGTGTTTGGATGTCTGATGGGACCTAGTTCATAAATGAACTCCAAATCCAAACTTCTTAGACTGTATCGTCGATTGAACTTAATCAGTATCCTGTGCCATGCCTCCCTCAGTATCCACTTGGACCACCTGTCCAAAATACTGCCCCTCGTCAGAGGGAAAACTATAACTCTGACAGTCACTCTGTCATCTAGGTCACCTTGGAAGCCTGGAATGATAACCGTCTCCTAAAAGAGGCTGTTGTTATCATATCCCTAGAACATGCACTTAAGTTCTAAAACTGCTTCCGAATGTTTCTCCAGGATTGGATCAGTATCTTATTGCATCTACTGCAAAAAAACAACATCTGGTATGGTACTTGACATCTAATGATTGACTCAATTGCCTAAGCAAGTGATCTGCCAATCATGCACATCCCTCTCCCCTTTAGTCTGTAAGACACCTTTAGAGAGGGTGACTCCACCACCTGCAGGCACACTACCGTGCTAGGAATCGTCCATTCTAAAACACCTGTAGAATGCTGTCTAAGTATCCAGATTAGGACACTTCCCAAATCTAGATCTAAAACCATAGATCTAGTAACCAGAATGTCTGATATAATATCCAAGTCCTATGTGGAGTAACCACTATGTGACAACCAGAGTATAACCGATCGTAGTGCAGGAATATCACTTCCTACTATGTGTATGTCATCTAAATACCAGGACATCACACCCTACTATCTTCTTAACAGATCCATCCCCTATTCTGATGAAGTCAAACCTATGACTGCCACATCAGAAATAGATGATCTATCTCCTCTATATTCTGCTTTAGTCTATAAATAGACATAAGCTACTTGTCCACTATGCTTCCGCTGCTCCCACTGACTATGACAACCCTCTGGCAGAATAATATACACGTGCACTCCTAAAGCCAGTTCAGAATGACGCTATACTCATCCTCCTGCCAGGTCTCAAAGCCTGGAACAACAGTAGTGTCAAGTCTGGGTAAACAAGAACCTTCCTGTCACCGTCTTTGAGCATACCGAAGTACCTCTCGAGTGCCTGAGGTTACCCACCTTATCTGTGGAGTGGCCAATGGAATGTCAATCCAGATTGAATCTTTAGGTTCTTATCAAATTTTCAGTAATCGTTTGCGGTTCTGGAATCACTTCCAGTTCTACCATACTCCCACTACTGTTTTCTGAAAAAATCAATTTTTATCAGAACTGTGGCGAGTCAAGAACAATATCACTATTGATCTTCCAGATGGTAGAAAATCAACACTCGTCATAGCCCGGGTCAACCCACAAACTGCCATTACAGAAACGTGCCTTGAGTTATCCAGAGTCTGGTTTTAAGCATAAGCCGTAAAACTCCCCCGTACCTTAACATCATTAAGATATGAACCATTCTATATCCAATATAGAAACAGAGGCACTGATTTAATTGGAACCAGATTCAAATCATGCAACTGTCTCCCGTGCATGTCAACTAAATGGAAGGAGGACGATCAGCGTTACTCAACTTAGGAATGCATCCTGATATGAGTAATCTGAAAGAGAAGTAAGTTCTCTTAAAACCATTACTATCAACTGAATACCATACACAAGTATCTACATCTTCGATCACCTTGAAGAATCGCGATACTTGCAACATCTGGTTCTCTACTTTACTCTTATACCTATAACTTCTCAAAACTTGGACCTTGTATTTCTACGAAACACATGTCTAAGAACTAGAGAAGTCATAAGTAAACAGAATATAGTACGAGGACCATCCCCTCTGTCCGAATGGACACTATACAATATACAATACTCTGTATAAGTCCCCTGAGTTGAATAACTCAAACCCTATGCGTCGTAGGTTGAAAACTGTATTATGGTTATGAAGAATTACACCGCTGTTAAATGCTTCTTACCTAACCATCAACTGATATAGGTAAATTGCATGAACATAATTTCAAAAAGTTATATCTCACTTTATAAAAATAAACGTACAGATATATCAATTTGAAATTGGTGCATAACAATGGATATTCAAAACCAAATATCTGTCGTCCGGCAAACAACCCAGGCGGTTTCCTCAAATATCACCAATTACAACGAATTCCGATATAATGAGGATGATCACCTAATTCCCAATAACTTACTCCCACTCATCATCTATAAAACCATACAAATGTGAGAATCATACCTGGTAAATACATACCCTGGAGCAAGGGATAATTGGGAAATCAGTTTTCTTTTAACAGTACACAGTGAAACTCAAATATTGAAATGTTTCGTGGGGGTATCCGGGTATTTCTAGTAATGCCTCTTCCATTATCCAGATTCACAACTGTAACCGTATATTTCTTTGTCATCTCTCCAAATCCCTTCATATGTCTTTAGTCATTGCCTTCTGTACACCCTCTTAGGCAAAATGGTTTTCTTCCTTCCCTACCTTTCGGCACCAGCCTATGGTTTGGAAGAAGACTATCCAATAAGCATAATGGGTGTACTGTCTTAATCCTAGGAGCACTCGCAATGCGAGAGAAGGTGAAGATAAAAGACAGTCGAATAAACCTTATTCCTATTTCTCCCGAACCAGAATCCATCCCCGAACTGGAACAAGTTCCTTCGAGTTCGTATATAACCATACGATGGAGTATCCAATAAACTGTGGATCTTCGTAGTGATATGGAGTGTTCTGGAGAAATACAAAGGTGAAGTAGGAATGGCAATGAAATACTTGGTTTTGGTCGTGAATAGCAGTCGCAATTTACTTTGCCCTCTTTCTAATCCCTTTATTTGTCTTTACTTAATACCTTCTGTACACCACACTTAGGCTAATTGGCTTTCTTCATTCCCTACCGTTCGGCACCTGCCTATGGTTTGGAAGAAGACTATCTAATTAGCGTAACAGGTGTACTGTCCTAATCCAAGGAGCACTCGCAACCTGAGAGAAGGTAAAAGGAAAAGACAACTGAATAGTCCTATTTGTTTTCTCCAGAACCGGAAACCATCCTTGAATCTGGAACAAGTTCCTTCGAATTCGTATATAACCATACGATGGTTTTATCCAATGGAAGTGGACGTTCGTAGTAATACGGGGTGTCCTGGAGAAAAGGGTAAAAGTAGAAGTGGCAATGAGGTATGCAACTCTGACAATCCAAAAGCCAGTGTTTTAAGAAGGTTCGGTTAATCTTGGTCACTGAGTCATAGTCTAGGGTCGGGTCATGGTCGCTGCCAAAGAGAGAGAAAAGAAACACTCAGCGTGCACTCTAACCTAGATCAGAATGGTTATCACTTTATCTAATCAGGAAACCTCCCACTGTATCGTCAAATTCTCCTCCAAACCTGAAAGAAGGATTAGTCGGGATCATCCGAGGAGTAAACCAACTCATCAGTGGGAATCGGGATCCAACTATTATCGCATGATAACGTGATGGAATCCACTCACGTTATCACACTCCAGAAGGTATGCGCATATCTGGCAAGTTTCAGTTTCTTTAGAAACTCCCGATGTGATTTTTACCCCATGCTTTTATGACCTTGACTAAGGCCAAGAAATCATAAGTCACATGTCAAGTTTTACCCGTCATTGTCCAGATTAATTTGAACCCACCCGTACAAGCCCTTGACTAGGGCCAATAAGGCTGTATGACTGTCCCAAACCAACGCATCTATCTATGCAGCAGAAAAGTAACAAATAGCTACCATACACTATGCCTTGACTAAGGCCAACAAGCATAGCATGAATACTATGTGCTACCTTCCTAAAATGACGGAGGGCAACGAATGGTTTTTGGCGAAAAACCTTTAACGTAATGAACTTGATATCGTTGAAAGAACCGGATAGCTTTTTATAAAAATATAGTGGCAAAAACCTTTGCTAAAAAGGTCACTCCCGGTGAAGGGATCTCGGCTCTTTCCCCATAGAATGAGTTGCAGGATATTCCAACTGAATACCACGATGCAAAGCAAAAAGTAATCGACTGTAGTGAAATTATTACCCTGACGCAAACTTCTGTCCATGGGGTCACTCCCGGTGAAGGGATCTCGGCCCTTGCCTCGTCGACTGAGGTGCTGGATATTCATAACAGAATACCACCGTGCAAAACAAAAGAGAACATCCTTGCAATAACAGTTTTTTGAAAATTGTTCCAACAACATCAGAATAGGTTTGTTTAGCTTGCATTGATCCGAATCAACGTAGTCCTACCAATTGATCACACCACAAAAGAACGAAAATACGATGTACGTATATGACATCCGCATTCGCCACTGGGTCCTGTCATCACCCGTTAGGTTACTTAACTAACGACAGAGCGGGGACTGGACTAGTGCGGATGCAAAACATATACAACATCTACTAGTATATATATCAATATATAATATTCGCTCAAGGCGTGATAAAATGCAACATCACAGAAATGTAATAAGCATCACAGAACAATACAGATAACTGGGATCCCTGGGTTTCATAGAGCCGCTACTGAAACCCGACGTTCCCCTGGTCGTGTGGATAGCCTGTGCAATGAAATCCTAGACCCCTACGGGCGCGGCAAGTTACCCGCCAAAACCTGAAGTGAGGCAGCCCCCTTCAACAAGGTGAATGGACCACCCAGCACTTCACGGAATCCGGTAACTTGTGCACCCCTCCTTGGGTCAACCTGTACCCCCTACGAGTGCGGCGAATAGCCCGCCAATTCTAGAGTGAAGCCACCTCCGTCTCAAAGCCATGAGATACAGGCCCGTTGCCCTCTAGAACCCGGCTTCCCCTGCACCCCACCGCGGGGTCATCCTAGTACAGAAAGTAAAATAATATATACAACGGGTACATCGACCTCAGCCCGGTCATGCCCTAAAAGAATAATATACAAACAGGCAGTGACGACAGTCCATATGTCGGACGCTCTCCCCGCAGTATCAAATGTAAAAATACAACCAAACTGTACTACCATTGCATCCAGGCTATCCACCATGAAAAATCTGCAACATCACAGCACAACACAGAACATCTACGTGAATGTCACGTTCGCAAATCCGTCTAAAAGGGCTATAGCAATTAGACTGGATTTACCGATCAAATCACATTCACGGTCGCAGATATAATGTAAATACTGTGAACTAACATGTTTAAAATTTTTGATCGACTAAATTACCCGAAGTGGGCCCCAAGCACAACTGTAGCACTCAAAATAAATCTAGGCCCAAACAGAATATACCAAAAATCCCCTTTCCAAGTCTGAGACATCTGTGCAAAATTTGGTGCAATGAACAGTCTTTCCGGCGGAGGAACCGGGCCAAAACAAGGGAATGGCTGCGGTTCCGCGGCATTACTGTAGCCACGTGCTACCAAATTTTGTCAGAACTCTTAAAAAACCCTGCACGAAATTCTGCAATACACCAAATAATTTTTTGACCACAGAAAAATTTTGACTGAAACTGTGACTTGAAAATGCGGTTTTTAGAAAATTCGTTCGATCGAACTTGTAAACACGTTAGAGCAAGCTAGTAAAGGTTAATGGCGTGGCTCTGATACCAAGTAAGTCTACGGTAGCGCCGCGGCCGTCTTTCCGAGGCCAAAATGCGGAAACAAAAACTTTTCTTTACTTAGAAACCGGCGCTACCGCGGAATATAAATCCGGATCGGACCATTAAACTACTACTAGCTAACTAGAGAAAGGGTAGAGAGCTATACCGAGCGATCCGTGTCCTTCGGTCTTCGGCCACCATCCCGATCTCCCCGCGGCATCTCCGGTCTCAATCTCCTCGTCGGAAAGGGCACCACATCAAGAAGTCTTTTTACGGGCTCCCACCTCTGGACCGAGGCAACTCGGACACGAAGTTGGCTAGCCGACGTGTCCAAGATTGCTGTAGACTGAGTGTAGAACGGTTTGTCTCAAGGGGTTAATGAAGTTGCCACAATCGAGGTGGAGGAATGAATTATGGAAATGAACTAGAATTTTGTTGCAAGCAAAAATCAGATCAACAATTTTCCCCCCACCAACAAAAAATCAATCCCTCCCTCTCAAATGTGGCCGGCCAAAATTGGGAGTGGAATGGCAAGGGGGTGAGCACAAGAAAAAGCATGGGTGAGCATAAGGAAAAGGTTGATGATAATGAGGAAATTTAGTCACAACCATTTCCTAATCAATCCATTCACAATCCCATCACCATAAAACAAGGAAATGATGCAAAAAGAATCATAATATGCTAGAACCATGATGAAGCAACCATGTGCCACAAAAAAAACCCTCCCTATTTGCTAATTTGCACATTTGCAAATAAGCCCCTCCATCAAAGGAATTTCAGCCAAGAAGGAACAAAGGAAAAATGGCCGAAACGGAATGCAAACTGGCAACTTCAAAAAGCGATCCCATAATAAATTACAGGAAAACCCCGCGACTGTATATACATACCCGCATTTGTATTCCAACCGAATACAAATGCAATGAGACAAAATTTACACTGTATAATATTAGGATCCGGCTTAAACCAAAACCCGCTAGTATTATCCGTCCGAACCATAACACGAGCACAAGTGCACGCGTACGTTCGAACCCTGCCATAAATCCATACGGCCTCTACAGCGTTTCGCCCGAAACTTGAGAAACTGTCTGTGGGGGACTCTAAAGACTCGTCAATACTTTGGCTGTGGATTTAACCACTAGCACGTCAGAGGTATTAGCCGTACGTAACGAGCTACCAGGTATTGACCAAAAGGGAAGTCGATGAGCGAACTCTTCCTGACACCCTACGGAGCCTGTCAGTGACAATATCCATACAGTCCGGACCGTTCGTCTATGAGCATCGCATGGCGGGCCTATGGGGTTGGTAAAAGTCAGACCCCCAAAAGCGGTACAAGTCGTTTCGGAGTGTAGCCCAGAACACCCTGAGATACTACTGGAATACCTACCTGTAAATCTCCTGCCTTGGCCAAGGACTTTGTGTAATGGCTCTCCCAGACACAGCGTGATCTCACCCCCAATACCGGAAGAGACGAACCCCTGCCGATCCGCTCACTGCCTCCAAGTGGCTCGTGACTGTACCCAACTAAAACCTGTTTGCACGACTCCTTTGACCTGGGTAGGGTAGTAATCAAAGTACAATGGGAACTCACACGAGACAAATGACGATCTCAGGTCGATGAACTAACCTGTACACATGTCACCAGGGAACTGCTATCTGACGTCTGGTATAATCCCAACTAGCATGTTCCCGGCGAGTCCTGTCCGGTGTACTCATAAACCAATCAGCACCTGTATACATCTTAGGTGAACCAACTGACACCAGTGGCTTATGAGACCGGCCACCGCCCCTCGTCGGGGTCTCGACTGTAAACACTAGTCTTGTCTGGAGTATCGATGCCCTGTCTCGAAACTCCCATGACTAGGGACCACTTTAAGGATGTGCTTATAGACCCCAGCTGTTAGTGTATATGCCCTAGAGGCCATTACTGTATCATACTAGTTTGTATATTACTTAATGGATGCTTGGGATATTCACCTTGTATATACAATCTTGCTCAAAATAGTAGTATGCTACTTGGTTTGTTTCTACTTCAATGTGTACATGTGTTTATTTTTGTATATCGCCTATACACATTAGTAGAGCCCTTAGGATCTTTGCTTGATTACCAGCGATGTGATGGCCGTCACACTAGTGGGGCTGGGTAATCTATAAGCACATCCTTATGCAGGTCCCTGGTCGCAGGACTATCGAGACAGGGCATCGATACTCCGGAGTAGACCAGCGCATGCGCTTCTCATCCCAGTGTGGGAGACGGTCTGTCCCACAGCCGTCAGTACGTCGTACTTGAGATAGTATGCGGGTGCTCGTTAGGTTACGGGTACACTGGACAGGACTCGTCGGGAACTGACTAGTTGGTATTATACCTATCGTCAGTTATCAGTTCCCAGGTGACATGAGTACAGCTTAGTCCGCTGACTTGACACTGTCACTCCGCCTCGAGTGTGTTCCCACTGTACTTTGATCACTACCCTACCACGGCTCAAAGGAGTCGTGCAAACAGGTAGTGGTTGGGTGCAGTCCCGAAGCACTTGGAGGCAGTGACAGTTAGACAGGATTCGTCTCTCCCGGTATTGGGGGTTGACATCGCGCTGTGTCTAGGAGAGCCATTACACGAGTAGTCCCTGGCCAGGGCAAACGAGATATACTGGTAGGTTTCCAGTGTTATCTCAGGGTGTTTTGGGCTTCGCTCCGGCACGACTTGTACCGCTATTGGGGGACTGACGTTTACCACCCCCTAGGCCCGCCATGCGATGTATCAGACGAACAGACCGGACTGTACGGAGAATGTCACACTCAGGCTCAGTAGGAGTTCAGATGGGTTTCGCCTCGTCGGTCTTCTTGTCGGCATTACCTGGGGACCGTTACGCACAGCTAGTGCCGCTTGCAGTCTGTGGTTAAACCCACTGCCAGCGTAGTGTCGAGTCTTTAGAGTCCCACACAGAAAGCTTTTCGCCTTTAGGCAAAAGAGTAGAGGTCGCATGGTATTGCGACAGGTCGCATGGTTTTGCGACAGGGTTCGATCACATCCGTGCACTTGTGCACGTACAGTGTCCGGACAGTTTACACTAGCGGGCTTTGGTTTAAGCCAGATCCTAGTGTACCTTATGGGATTGGATTTATCCAGTTTGCATTCGTGTTCCTCGGAACGCGGATGCGGGTGTGTATGCACAGTTGACAGGGAGGCAGAGGCGGCGGATTCTCATTAGGGTTGTTGACTGTTGACCGTTGACTATTTGACTTTATGCTCAACCCTAATGAGAATATGATATGTGATTAACTATTATATTAATTAAATATTATGGTGATATGGTTGTTGACTTGTTGACTTTTGTTGACTTGTTGACTTTGTTGACTTGTTGACTTTTGTTGACTTATTGACCGGTTGACTAGGCTTGACTAGTTGACCATCATGATAACCATGGTTATCATTTCATGCCAAAGACTTTTTCTTGCTTGCTCATTTGAGTAAAATGAGTGCATGACATGATAAGGTTATGGTTGCTTCTAACCATCACATAAGACTTTTTTGATATGATGAGTTATGATCACTTTGGATTATGAGAGGGTGAAAGACAAAAGAGTTGCTCATTTCTTTCTTGCTCATTCTCTCTCTTGTTCTTGAGCTCTCCTCTTGCTCTCACCCTCAACCTCTTGCTCCCTCTCTTGATCTATGGTTCTCTTGTCTCATGAGTTGAGAATCAAGAACCATAGATAAAATCCCATTCTATTTCCTCTCTACTCATTCTAGTTCACTAGGTTTAGCAAACCAAGTGAACTAGTTTCTTCAAAGAACGAAGAAGGAGCTAAAGGTTGGAGCTTTCAAGTGGATCTATCTTCGGCGTACGGAGACGACGAGAAGGAGCCATCGGACCACCATCGGAGCTTGAAGAGAAGGAGTTCAAGTTTAGGTATAACCATCTTCATCCGAGTAGCTAAATATCTTTAGCTTAGTTTGCTAGTTTTAGTTTAGGTAAAGATCCCGACCTAGCTTAGTCCATGTTTCCTCTTGCGTTAAAATTTTGATTTTATACCGTTTCCGCCTCCCCGTAAGAACCGGGGGTCGCAACGTGGACTTACAGTGGTATCAGAGCCTAACTAAACTTAAACTAGCTTGGTAGTGAAGTGTAACGAAGTTCGGAACCGGAAAAATCCAAAAACCAAACTTTTACAAAAACTGAGTTTCTGTTGAAATTTTTTTGGCTCAAAATGAAAAACTTTACACTTGTAAATTCGGCTCAGGGTTTTGTGTGAACACCCAAGAAAAACGATACAGTAACTCGTCCAAACCGCCGCCCTTCCGCCGCGCGAGCTAGGCATCCGCCGCGGAAACGCCGCGCTTTGTCGTCTTCTGTGCATCGTTTTTCGTGCAGTGTGTGTCTGTGTTGGTTTTGGGATTTTTGAAATATATTATATGTGCCCAGATTTTCCAGAAAAGAAATTTCCTTTTGGGGTCCTATAATTCCGTATTTTTTCCGAACTTCACTGCACTTTGACTATGATGGTTATATCTGTGATGTTTGCATGTATTGAACGTCGGCTAATCGCTATAAGTCGATTCGTCGGGGTTATACATGATCTGTAATGTGCTGGAATGTGTATATAAATATGTTGGATTGTCGCGGGTGAATAGCCGAGGGTTGTGAGACGAGAGTTTTCTTTTCTTGCATTTCATGTAAATTTGTAAATTGATGTAATAATTATTTGTATGACCGCACAACCGGGTCGGGGTTGTAGCCGTCATTGTATAATTTCTTTTTACTGTTTTTGCTCCTAGGATAGACCCATGGAGGGGTGCACAAACTACCGGGTATGCCGAAGTGTCGAGTGGCCTACTCATGGAGATGAGGGAGGTTGTTACGCTTCGGGTACTTGGCGGGTAGTTTGCCGCACCCGTAGGGGTCTTGGGTGGGGTTTTGGCTATTCACCGCGACCGTGTTATCTGTTTTTGTTACAGGCTCGTACAAATTACAGATTGCTAGTATATCCAATGTATTTATCTGTGATCTGAAATGTTTATCATTGCAGTATATCTATATATGATATTATTTAGGCGTTGCTTATGTTTTATAGACGCGCTAGCCCAGCCCCCGCTCTGTCGTTAGTTAAGTAACCTAACGGGTAATGACGGGGCCCCGTGGCGAATGCGAATGGCATAAGCGTACGTCATATTTTGGTTGTTTTCTACAATGGTAGGATTAAATGATGGGACGCATTAAAAGAACTAATGCAAGAATATCACGCATTAAAAGAACTAATGCAAGATAATAAACCAAGTTAAAGTCGTTGGAACACTTTCGAAAAACCACTCGGTTCTTTTCAAAACAAACTTTTAAAATACGGAGTTTGAGCCACTCCATTTAAAAGCTATCTCGTTCCATCGACCAAATCAAGTTCACTACGTTCACGGTTTTGCCAAAACCATCCGTAGCCCTCCATCATTTCAGTTAAATATTCGGTAGTATTCAAGCTATGTATTTTGACCTCACGCCAAGGCATAGTGATTGGTAGCTGCCGGATATTTATCTGTTGCATAGATAGAATGCGTTGGTTTGAGACAGTCGTACTGCCATTTTGGCCTACGTCAAGGGTATGTACGGGTGGGTTCAAATTAACCTGGATAATGATGGGACGAACTTGACATGTGACTTATGACATTTTGACCTCACGCCAAGGTCATAAGAGCATGGGGCAAAAATCCACATCGGGAGTTTCATAAGTACTGAAACTTGCTAGATTTGCATACCATTTGGAGTGTGATGATTCTGGTAGGATTCCTTCAGTTTCGTCACGCGATGATATTTGGATCCCGATCCTACTGTGAGTATAACCTACTCCTCGGGAAATTTCTCACTTAACGATCAATGCTATAAACCTAGTAGGTGCCTAGAAAGGTGTTAGCGGGGCTACGCCCCCAGGGAAAAGAGGTTCTTTAATTAAGGAACTTCGCGAAAGCGTTGGAAAACCTCCCTCGAAGTACCGACACCGGCCTGGCTGAACGGTTAAGCAAGTATTGTACGGTGGGATTAATCCTGACTAATTCTTCCTTTATGGTTTGAGGAAGGATTCGAGAAACAGTGGGAGCCATCCTGTTTAGACAAATTAAAAACCACTCTAAACTTGCAAGAGCATCATGCTGAGTGTTTCTTCTTCTCTCTCCTAATTGCAGCGACCAATCAACATGACTGGACTTAAGTTACTCCTAGATAAAAACAAACTGACAGGGCCAAACTACAAAGATTGGCTCAGGAATGTCAAGATAGCAATCACTTATGACAAGATGGGGTATCTTCTTACCACCAAAGCTCCCCCTGTCCCTGGTCCAACTTCCAGTGTCGCGGATAAGGAAATCCGCAAGACTTGGGAGATTGATAGCGCGAAGGCCAAGTGCCTCCTGCTTGCCTCGATGGACAACGAACATCAGAGGAGGCATGAGAATATGGACATGGAGTCCATATTGCTCCATACAAAAGAACTGTATGGAGAGCAATCACGTATCGCAAGATACGAAGCGTCGAAAAAGTTGTTTTCGACAAGAATGGCCGTCGGATCATCAGTAGCCGAGCACGTGCTAAAGATGATTGGCTACATTGAGGAGCTCGCTAACCTAGGGATCACATTGGAGAGTGAGCTATATACGGATATAGTTCTCCAGTCCCTTCCTTCCACTTACGCTCAGTTTATACTGAACTTCAACCTACAAGAAAAGGAGGTTGAACTATCAGAGCTCCTCAACATGCTGAGGAGCGCAGAGGGCACCCTACAGAAAGGTAGGGAAACATCCACTTTGTTTGTAGGAGGATCATCTTCTTCTAGGTCCAAGGCGAAAGCCAAGGGAAAGAAGAAGAAGGCCCCCGCCAAACCAAGGGGCGGTGTTAGTAAAGTGGATACGAAGGGAAAAGCAAAAGCAACAAAGATAGCGGGGAAGCTTGTGGATAAGGAAGAATGCTTCTATTGTCATAAGAAAGGACACTGGAAGAATGATTGCAGGGCCTGGAAGGCCAGAACACAGGAATTGAAGCAGGTTGCAGCTTCAGCTTCAGGTGTGTATGTTATTGAAAACTGTCTTTCAATAAACTCTACTTCCTGGGTATTGGATACCGGATCAGGATCTCATATCTGTAATTCTTTGCAGGCGTTGAGAAACCGTAGGGTTTTGAAGGCAGGTGACATGACCCTCAGAGTTGCAAACGGAGCTAGCATGGATGCTAAAGCCGTGGGGGACTATCACCTGGGAATGTCAGATGGACATGTTTTGGTTTTGCGTAATTGCTTTTTTGTACCCAACGCAACTTGTAATATCATTTCTGTATCTTTAGTTTCTAAAGAAGGTTATGAATTTGCGTTTGTAAGTAATGTTGTAAACATTCACCTTAATCAAGTTCTGATTGGGTCAGGTACATTGAGTAATGGTATATACGTGTTAAACCAACCACAGATTTTTAACGTCCAGAATACACACAAAAGAAAGTCTCCAGAAATAAATCAGACTTTCTTATGGCATTGTAGATTGGGTCACATCAATGAGAGAAGGTTGACTAAGTTACATACAGAAGGATATTTGAATGCGTTCGAATATCAATCGTATGCTACTTGTCAATCTTGTCTCAAAGGAAAGATGACAAAGACTCCGTTTACTGGACAAGGAGTAAGAGCGAGCGAGCTCTTGGGACTCGTACACAGTGACGTGTGCGGTCCAATGTCTACACATGCCCGAAGCGGACATTCTTACTTCATTACTTTTACGGATGACTTCTCAAGGTACGGTTATGTCTTCTTAATGAAACATAAGTCCGAGGCCTTTGGAAAATTCCAGGAGTATAAGAATGAAGTAGAGAAACAGACCGGCAAAAGTATTAAGATTCTAAGATCGGATCGAGGTGGAGAATACTTAAGTGCCGAGTTCCTGGACTATTTAAAAGAGAACGGAATTCTCTCTCAGCTTACTCCTCCATACACCCCGCAACATAATGGTGTATCGGAGAGACGGAACCGCACCCTATTGGATATGGTGCGGTCCATGATGAGTAACGCTGAGTTACCGCGATCGTTCTGGGGGTATGCGCTAGAATCAGCTGCATACCTTTTGAACCGAGTTCCGACTAAGACTGTGCCTACCACCCCATATGAAATGTGGAGTGGGAAGAAACCCTATCTTCAATATCTGAAGATCTGGGGATGTCCAGCTTTTGTCAAAAAGCAGCATGCGGACAAACTCGAGGCACGCTCAGTACTGTGCAAGTTTGTGGGATACCCAAAGAACACCAGGGGGTATCTTTTCTACTACGCAGAGGAACAAAAAGTCCTTGTTTCTCGTAATGCCCACTTTCTAGAACACCAGTTCTTGGAAAAGGAAATTAGTGGGAGCGCAGTAGAACTGGAAGAAATTCCAGAACCACAGACTATTACTGAAAGGTTAGTGGAACCAGAGGGTTCAACAGAACAGGACATTCCTACGCCGCTCCGCAGGAGTAGTAGGCAGTCTCATCCGCCCGAGAGATACTGCGGTTTTCTCATAGACGGGGATAGAGAGGATTGCATCATAGATTATGATGAGCCTACTAGCTTCCAGCAGGCCGTTCAGAGCGTTGACTCAGTGAAATGGCTGGATGCAATGCGGACCGAAATGGAGTCCATGTACACCAACAAGGTATGGACGTTGGACATTGCTCCAGACGGGGTAAAACCCGTAGGATGCAAGTGGATCTTCAAAAGGAAGATTGGTGTAGATGGACAGGTTGAGACCTATAAAGCTAGGCTGGTAGCAAAGGGTTTTCGTCAAAGACCTGGCTTGGACTACGACGAAACCTTTTCTCCAGTAGCCATGCTGAAATCCATTCGGATCCTTCTTGCCATTGCTGCCTTCCACGATTATGAGATCTGGCAAATGGACGTAAAGACAGCTTTTCTAAATGGAAATTTAGAGGAGTGTGTCTATATGGACCAGCCGGAGGGTTTCATTCAGAGTGGGAGCAGCGGAAAGGTGTGCAAGTTGCTTAAGTCCATCTATGGACTAAAGCAGGCGTCGCGGAGTTGGTACATCTGCTTTGATGAGACGGTCAAGGAATTTGGCTTTATCAAAAATCCAGATGAACCATGTATCTATAGTAGATTTGTAGCGAGAACTGTAGTATTCCTCGTTTTATACGTGGATGACATTCTCTTAATAGGAAATGACATTCCTATGCTACAATCTGTCAAGGGGTTCTTGTCACACAGGTTCTCCATGAAAGACCTGGGTGATGCCTCATACATTCTGGGTATCCGGATCTACCGTGACAGATCCAAGAGGATATTAGGACTTTCACAGTCCAGGTACATCGACACCATACTGAAGAGGTTCAGTATGGAAGATTCCAAGCGCGGTAACCTACCGGCTTGTCACGGGATCACCCTCTCTAAAGAGATGTCTCCCAAGACTGATTTGGAGAGGGATCGCATGTCTATTATACCCTACGCTTCTGCGGTAGGCTCTATAATGTATGCGATGTTGTGTACCAGACCGGATGTAGCTTATGCACTGAGTGTGGTAAGCCGGTATCAGTCAAACCCTGGGGAGAAACACTGGATAGCGGTAAAGAACATTCTCAAGTACCTGAGAAGAACTAAGGAGATGTTCTTGGTGTATGGCGGAAAAGACCTCCAGATCGAGGCCTTTGCTGACTCCAGCTTCCAGAGTGACAAGGATGATTCCAAGTCCATGTCGGGTTTTGTCTTTACCCTCAATGGAGGGGCGGTGTGTTGGAAGAGTTCCAAACAAGAAACCGTTGCAGACTCGACGATGGAAGCGGAATACATCGCTGCATCTGATGCCGCAAAAGAAGCTGTCTGGATGAGGAAGTTCTTGAAAGAACTTCAGGTGGTTCCGTCCATTGTTGATCCAATACCTCTGTATTGCGACAACAACGGGGCTATAGCTTTAGCGAAGGAACCCAGGTCCCATCAGAGATCCAGGCACATCTTGAGGCGGTATCACCTGATCAGGGAGATCGTAGATCGCCAGGAGATCGAGGTTCGGAGAGTCGCTTCAGAAGATAACACTGCTGATCCATTCACCAAGGCCCTGCCCCAGACTCAGTTCGAGCGGCTGATCGAGATGATAGGTCTTCGATACGCCAGTATATAGCCTTAGTGCAAGTGGGAGATTGTTAGTGTATATGCCCTAGAGGCCATTACTGTATCATACTAGTTTGTATATTACTTAATGGATGCTTGGGATATTCACCTTGTATATACAATCTTGCTCAAAATAGTAGTATGCTACTTGGTTTGTTTCTACTTCAATGTATACATGTGTTTATTTTTGTATATCGCCTATACACATTAGTAGAGCCCTTAGGATCTTTGCTTGATTACCAGCGATGTGATGGCCGTCACACTAGTGGGGCTGGGTAATCTATAAGTACATCCTTATGCAGGTCCCTGGTCGCAGGACTATCGAGACAGGGCATCGATACTCCGGAGTAGACCAGCGCATGCGCTTCTCATCCCAGTGTGGGAGACGGTCTGTCCCACAGCCGTCAGTACGTCGTACTTGAGATAGTATGCGGGTGCTCGTTAGGTTACGGGTACACTGGACAGGACTCGTCGGGAACTGACTAGTTGGTATTATACCTATCGTCAGTTATCAGTTCCCAGGTGACATGAGTACAGCTTAGTCCGCTGACTTGACACTGTCACTCCGCCTCGAGTGTGTTCCCACTGTACTTTGATCACTACCCTACCACGGCTCAAAGGAGTCGTGCAAATAGGTAGTGGTTGGGTGCAGTCCCGAAGCACTTGGAGGCAGTGACAGTTAGACAGGATTCGTCTCTCCCGGTATTGGGGGTTGACATCGCGCTGTGTCTAGGAGAGCCATTACACGAGTAGTCCCTGGCCAGGGCAAACGAGATATACTGGTAGGTTTCCAGTGTTATCTCAGGGTGTTTTGGGCTTCGCTCCGGCACGACTTGTACCGCTATTGGGGGACTGACGTTTACCGCCCCCTAGGCCCGCCATGTGATGTATCAGACGAACAGACCGGACTGTATGGAGAATGTCACACTCAGGCTCAGTAGGAGTTCAGATGGGTTTCGCCTCGTCGGTCTTCTTGTCGGCATTACCTGGGGACCGTTACGCACAGCTAGTGCCGCTTGCGGTCTGTGGTTAAACCCACTGCCAGCGTAGTGTCGATTCTTTAGAGTCCCACACAGAAAGCTTTTCGCCTTTAGGCAAAAGAGTAGAGGTCGCATGGTATTGCGACAGGTCGCATGGTTTTGCGACAGGGTTCGATCACATCCGTGCACTTGTGCACGTACAGTGTCCGGACAGTTTACACTAGCGGGCTTTGGTTTAAGCCAGATCCTAGTGTACCTTATGGGATTGGATTTATCCAGTTTGCATTCGTGTTCCTCGGAACGCGGATGCGGGTGTGTATGCACAGTTGACAGGGAGGCAGAGGCGGCAGATTCTCATTAGGGTTGTTGACTGTTGACCGTTGACTATTTGACTTTATGCTCAACCCTAATGAGAATATGATATGTGATTAACTATTATATTAATTAAATATTATGGTGATATGGTTGTTGACTTGTTGACTTTTGTTGACTTGTTGACTTTGTTGACTTGTTGACTTTTGTTGACTTATTGACCGGTTGACTAGGCTTGACTAGTTGACCATCATGATAACCATGGTTATCATTTCATGCCAAAGACTTTTTCTTGCTTGCTCATTTGAGTAAAATGAGTGCATGACATGATAAGGTTATGGTTGCTTCTAACCATCACATAAGACTTTTTTGATATGATGAGTTATGATCACTTTGGATTATGAGAGGGTGAAAGACAAAAGAGTTGCTCATTTCTTTCTTGCTCATTCTCTCTCTTGTTCTTGAGCTCTCCTCTTGCTCTCACCCTCAACCTCTTGCTCCCTCTCTTGATCTATGGTTCTCTTGTCTCATGAGTTGAGAATCAAGAACCATAGATAAAATCCCATTCTATTTCCTCTCTACTCATTCTAGTTCACTAGGTTTAGCAAACCAAGTGAACTAGTTTCTTCAAAGAACGAAGAAGGAGCTAAAGGTTGGAGCTTTCAAGTGGATCTATCTTCGGCGTACGGAGACGACGAGAAGGAGCCATCGGACCACCATCGGAGCTTGAAGAGAAGGAGTTCAAGTTTAGGTATAACCATCTTCATCCGAGTAGCTAAATATCTTTAGCTTAGTTTGCTAGTTTTAGTTTAGGTAAAGATCCCGACCTAGCTTAGTCCATGTTGCCTCTTGCGTTAAAATTTTGATTTTATACCGTTTCCGCCTCCCCGTAAGAACCGGGGGTCGCAACGTGGACTTACACCAGCTCCCACGTATATGATCGCCATCATACTGCTGGCCGTCAAGCAAGAATCCCAAGGGCTCTATCAACGCGCAATAGTGACCTGCAAGGTCACCTAAAGCTGTACGCGATGACAAAGACAAACCATGGTAGCATACTATTCTCTATCAACGTGTAATAGCGAACTACAATGTCACCTGAAACATGTACAC
The DNA here is from genome assembly GCA_030015575.1 of Agapanthus africanus. Lineage (NCBI taxonomy): Eukaryota > Viridiplantae > Streptophyta > Magnoliopsida > Asparagales > Amaryllidaceae > Agapanthus > Agapanthus africanus. The sequence goes on from CM057337.1 coordinate 271,256,723, forward strand.
GATGATAAAGACAAACCATATAGTATACAAACCTCTCGAGTAAGACTGTCCTACCGGTATAGTTCCTCCCTCAATCATTACAATCACATGCCTGCGATCCAATAATTGACTCTGAGGGCACTATATCCAACAGTATTGACCAAAAGGGAGGTCGATGAGCGAACTCATCCTGACACCCTACTGAGCCTGTCAGTGACAATATCCGTACAGTCCGGTCTGTTCGTCTTTGAGCATCGCATGTCGGGCCTAGGGGGTTGGTAAAAGTCAAACCCCCAAAAGCGGTGCAAGTCGTGTCGGAGTGTAGCCCAGAACACCCTGAGATACTACTGGAATACCTACCAGTAAATCTCTTGCCTTGGCCAAGGACTTCGTGTAATGGCACTCCTAGACACAGCGCGACCTCACCCCCAATACCGGGAGAGACAAACCCCTGCCGATCCACTCACTGCCTCCATGTAGCTCGGGACTGTACCCAACTAAAACCTGTTTGCATGACTCCTTTGAGCCGTGGTAGGGTAGTAATCAAAGCACAGTGGGAACTCACACGAGACAAATGACGATCTCAGGTCGATGAACTAACCTGTACACATGTCACCAGGGAACTGCTATCTGATGTTAGGTATAATACCAACTAGCATGTTCCCGGCGAGTCCTGTCCGGTGTACTCATAATCCAATGAGCACCTGTATACATCTTAGGTGAACCAACTGACACCAATGGCTTGTGAGACTGGCAACCGCCCCTCGTCGGGGTCTCGACTGTATACACTAGTCTACTAATGGAGTATCGATGCCCAGTCTCGAAACTCCCACGACTAGGGACCACTTTAAGGATGTGCTTATAGACCCCAGCTCCCACGTATATGATCGCCATCATACTGCTGGCCGTCAAGCAAGAATCCTAAGGGCTCTATCAACGTGCAATAGTGACCTGTAATGTCACCTGAAGCAGTGCACGATAATAAAGACAAACCATAATAGCATACTATTCTCTATCAACGTGTAATAGTGAACCATAATGTCACCTAAAACATGTACACGATGATAAAGACAAACCAGATAGTATACAAATCTTTCGAGTAAGACAGTCCTACCGGTATAGGTCCTCCCTCAATCATTGCAATCACGTGCCTGCGATCCAATAATTGACTCCAAGGGCACTATATCCAACAGTCTGGCTTATGTTAAAAAGCAAAATCCGGACAAGCTCGAGGCAAGATCGGTTCTTTGCAAGTTTATGGAATATCCAAGCAATTCGTATGGATATATATTCTACCACGGTGAACAACAAACGGTGTTTGTTGCTCAACATGCCACCTTTTTAGAAAAGGAATTTCTTGCAAAAGAAATTAGTGACAAAGAGAAAGAGCTGGAAGAAGTTCCAGCAGCACAGGCTACAACTGATGATTTGGTGGAACAAGAGGATTCGATAGTTCCCAACGAACCTCAGCCTCTTCGCCGATCTAGTTGGATTCCTCGTCCACCTGAGAGATACTACGGTTTTCTCATTGATGGTGGAAGCGAGGACTGCATCATGGAAGATGATGACCCAACTAGCTTCGAGCAGGCCATCACAAGTGGGGACTCTGTGAAATGGCTGAATGCAATACGATCTGAAATGGAATCCATGTACACCAACAAAGTATGGACTTTGGAAGTTGCTCCTGAAGGGGTAAAACCCATTGGGAGCAAATGGATCTTTAAGTAGAAACTTGGTGTAAATGGAAAAGTTGAGACTTTCAAAGCTAGACTTGTTACAAATGGTTTTCGTCAACGACAAGGTATGGATTATGACGAAACCTTTTCTCCAGTGGCTATGCTTAAATCCATCCGGATCTTACTTGCCATTGCTGCATACCATGACTATGAAAGCTGGCAAATGGATGTTAAGACCGCCTTTCTAAATGGTGGTTTAGAGGAGTGCGTGTACATGACTCAGCCAGAGGGCTTCCTAGATATTGGGAGCAGCGGAAAGGTGTGCAATCTGCTTAAATCCATCTATGGGTTAAAGCAGGCATCGCGGAGTTGGAACATCTGTTTTGATGTGGTAGTCAAAGAGTTTGACTTCATCAAGAACTTAGATGAACCTTGTATATACAAGAAGGTAGCAGAGAGTAAGGTTGTCTTTCTCGTATTGTACGTGGATAACATACTCTTGATAGGAAATGATGTTCCTATGCTACACTCGGTCAAGCTCTTCTTATCACAAAGATTCTCAATGAAAGATCTAGTCAATGCCTCCTACATTTTATGGATTGAGATCTATAGAGATAGATCTAAACGGGAACTGGGATTGTCCCAATCCAGGTACATTGACACCATACTAAAGAGGTTTAGTATGGAAGAATCCAAGCGTGGGAACTCACCCATGATCTCTGGACTCACTATCTCTAAAGAGATGTCTCCCAAGACTTATTTAGAGAGAGCTCGCATGCAAGGGATACCCTATGCTTCGGAAGTAGGCTCTATCATGTATGCGATGCTATGTACCAGACCCGATATAGCATACTCACTAAGTGTAGTGAGTAGGTATCAAGCAGATCCAGGAGAGAGTCACTGGATAGCTGTGAAGAATATTCTCAAGTACTTGAGAAGGACTAAAGAGATGTTCTTGGTGTATGGTAACGGAGAACTCCATGTGGAGTCCTTTACCGATTCGAGCTTCCAAAGTGATAAGGACGACTATAAGTCGCCCTCGGGATTTGTCTTTACCCTCAATGGAGGGACGGTGTGTTGGAAGAGTTCCAAACAGGAAACCGTGTCAGACTCGACGATGGAGGCTGAATACATCGCTGCCAAAAAGGCTGTCTGGATAAAGAAGTTCATTACAGAACTTGGAGTGGTTCATTCCATTGAGCATCCAATACCTTTGTATTGCGATAACAATAGAGCTGTGGCTTTGGCTAAGGAACTCAGGTCCCATCAGAGATCCAGGCATATTCTGAAGCGGTATCACCTGATCCGGGAGATAGTTGATCGCCGGGAGATCGAGATCAGGAGAGTAGATACGAAGGATAACACTGCGGATCCATTCATGAAGGCTATTCCCCAGATACAATTTGAGAGACTCTTCGGGATGTTGGGTATGAGATACTACAACAGCAGGCCTTAGTGCAAGTGGGAGATTGTTAGTTATGTATATGCCTTAGAGGCCATTGTTGTACATATGATGTATATTATAGTGGATGCTTGGATATATATAGAGAGGACTTTCTTGCTCGATATGATAGTATGCTATCTGGTTGCTTTTTGTCTTAACATGTTAACTTGTATTGGGTTACTGTCTTACTCTCACATGTTGATAAAGCCCTTAGGATATGTACTTGACTACTAGGACTATGATGCAGATCATACTAATGGGGCCAGGGTAGTCCATAAGTACATCCTATAACTGTTCCTAGTCGAGGGTGTATCGAGACAGGTCATCGTTACTCCAGAATAGACTAGCGTATACGCATCATGACCCATATGATGGGCAATGGATGATCCCACATCCATTGGTGTGTGACATCAAAATGGTATACGGGTGCTCAGTGGAGACTGAGTACACTGAACGGACTCGCCGAGAACTCCTTATTCGTATTATACCTACCATCAGATAGCAGTTCTCTGGTGACACTGGTACAGGTTAGTCTGTAGACCTGAGATCATCATGGAGTCTTGTGTGATTCCCACTGTGTTTTGATTTCCACCTTACCACGTTCATGAGAACGTGAAAAACGGTGGCTTTTAGGTACAGTCCTGAATCACAAGGAGGCAATGAGCGATAGGAGGGGTTTCGTCTCTCCCGGTATTGGGGGTTGATGTTGCGCTGTGTTCGATTGGCTATAACTGGATGTCCCTGGCCAGGGCTGATATAAAGATATATTGGTAAGTGTTATCAGTAGTTTCTCGACCCGTTATGAGCCTCACATCGACACGACTTATCGGTTACTGGGGTCTGACGTTTACCACCCCTAGACTGTTAGTTAAATGTATGCTCTAGAGGCCATTACTGTACATACGATGTATATTGTAGTGGATGCTAGGACATATATAGGGAGGACTTTCTTGCTCGACATGATAGTACGCTATCTGGTTGTACTTTATCTTAACATGTACTCTGATTGTCTCTAGGTTACATGTTGATAAAGCCCTTAGGATATGTACTTGATTACTGGGACTATGATAAGATCATACTAGTGGGGCCACGGTAGTTGATGAGTACATCCTATAATTGTTTCTAGTCGAGGGTGTATCGAGACAGGGCATCGATGCAACAGAGTAGACTAGCGTATACGCATCTTGACCCATATGATGGGCGATGGATGATCCCATATCCATACGTGTTTGACATCAAGGATGGTGTACGGATGCTCAGTGGTGACTGGGTACACTGGACGGACTCGCCGAGAACTCCCAGATGGTATTATACCATACGTCAAATGGCAGTTCTCTGATGACACTGGTACAGAGTAGTCTGTTGACCCGTGATCGTCATAGAGTCTTGTGTGATTTGAAAGGTTCCTAGGCACCCTATAGTGGTCTCACAAGGCATCGAACATGCCAATTTAAAATTTTTGGTGCCGAGAAACCCTAGACTACGGATCTTAAACTAGATGTTTAGGCGAAATGAAAACTTAGTTAACACTTAACTACTGGGATACGGAAATTACAACCTTTGTAGATCCGGATATCCACCTCCACGGCTCCGCAAGGGCGTCCTCTCGCTGTCTATCTTGAAGCTTGAACTCTCGTGACGGCTTCATCGGAGAAACGTGCGGAATAGGTCGTCGGCTTCGTGTCAAAGACGATCTACGTCGAGGTTGCACAAACTCAAGCTCCGACTTCACAAACTTGTGAAACTTGTGAAGTAAACACCCAAAACAACTTGGCAAGAGGTAGAGGATGAAGAAATAGGAGGTGGGTTCACTTTAGATTTGGATTTCTCTCACTAAATCTCAAGTTGCCATTAGAGTAGCAAGCTTGAAGAAGAAAAAGAAGATGGAGCTCAAGAAAAGAATATGATAAGTCTTGTAATAAAAATAAATTTAAATCAAATACTTATCATAACTTGAACTAGGGTTAAGTGTAGAGAATTAACCATGGTAACTTGGATGGGTTAGGGTTAAGCATGAAGATAAGGATGGTTAGCAAAGTCAAAGCTTCATGAAGCTTCAATATAAAACAAATAAAGCCACCATTCTTATCTTAATCCATTTCAAATAAATAAATAAAAAAATAAATAAATAAATGAATATGCAAAACCCTAATTATCAAATTAACCATGGATTAATTCTATAAACTTAACTATATGATCAAGTATCATCAAACATGATACAAAGTAGTGCACTAAAGCATATCACATATACAATGTGCATCAAGTGAGAAAAATCCATTTAAAGTGAACCAATACTAGTTAATGCAATGCAATATATCAAATATATAATTATGCATTAAATCATTAAATCAACATTTGATTCAATGATCCGGTCATGTAGCACATAACCGACTAGAATCCAATGTATCGATTTATCGAATCAATGATTCGATAACTAGGTCATATCGAATATGACCAATCGAAACATATATAGCGAGAATGAAATGCGGTATCACATACACGCATTATTCTCGGTCCCGCACATATCTCATATGCGCTCCTATTTCGTTTCGCTTGAGCCAGGAAACCTCTGTGTAGGACTCTAAAGACTCGTCAATACGCCGGTAGCAGATGATGATCATATCAAGCACCCACAAGCCGCAAGCGGTCTGCTAAACGTAACGGCCACCCGGGTATTGAGCGATCAGAAGATCGACGAGCTAGCCCGCTCACACTCCTGCGAATCCGACCATTAACACTTACCATACAGTCCGGTCTCTTCGTCTGATACGTCGCATATCAAGTCTAGGGGTGGTAAACGTCAGACCCCAATAACCCGATAAGTCGTGCCGATGTGAGGCTCGTAACGGGTCGAGAAACTACTGGTAACACTTACCAGCAAATCTCTGATCAGCCCTGGCCAGGGACTTCCCTGTTACGGCCAATCGAGCACAGCGCAACATCAACCCCCAATACCGGGAGAGACGAAACCCCTCCTATCGCTCATTGCCTCCATGTGACTCGGGACTGTGCCTAAAGACCACCGTTTTTCACGCCCTCATGGACGTGGTAAGGTGGAGATCAAAGCACAGTGGGAATCACATAAGACTCTATGACGATCTCGGGTCTACGGACTAACCTGTACAAGTGTCACCTGAGAACTGCCATCTGACGTGAGGTATAATACCATCTGGGAGTTCTCGGCGAGTCCGTCCAGTATACCCAGTCTCCACTGAGCACCCGTACACCATCTCTGATGTCAAACACCAATGGATATGGGATCATCCATCGCCCATCACATGGGTCGAGAAGCGTGTACGCTAGTCTACTCTGGTATATCGATGCCCCGTCTCGATACACCCACGACTAGGGACCTTGAAGGATGTACTTATGGACTACCATGTCCCCACTAGTATGATCTGCATCATAGTCCAGGTAGTCAAGTACAAATCCTAAGGGCTTTACCAACATGTAACTATAAGACAGTATAAAGAGACTAGTGTACATGTTAAGATAAATAGCAACCAGATAGCATACTATCATGTCGAGCAAGAAAGTCATCTTTATATATGTCCATGCATCCAATATAATATACATAATCTGTACAATACTGGCCTCTAGGGCATACATACAACTAACAATCTCCCACTTGCACTAGGGCCAGCTGCTGTAGTATCTCATACCGAGCATCCCGAAGAGTCTCTCAAACTGTATCTGGGGAATGGCCTTCGTGAGTGGATCCGCCGTGTTGTTCTTCGTGTCAACTCTCCTGACCTCGATCTCCCGGCGATCAACTATCTCCCGGATCAGGTGATACCGCCTCAGAATATGCCTGGACCGCTGATGGGACCTGGGTTCCTTGGCCAAAGCCACCACTCCATTGTTATCGCAATACAAAGGTATTGGACGCTCAATGGATGGAACCACTCCAAGTTCAGAAATGAACTTCTTGATCCAGACAGCCTCTTTGGCAGCATCGTTGGCAGCGATGTATTCAGCCTCCATCGTCGAGTCTGCCACGGTTTCCTGCTTGGAACTCTTCCAGCTAACCGCCCCTCCGTAAAGGGTAAAGACAAAGCCCGACTGCGACTTTGAGTCGTCCTTATCACTCTGGAAGCTGGAATCGGTAAAGGACTCCACTTGGAGTTCTCCGTTACCATACACCAAGAACATATCTCTAGTCCTTCGCAAGTACTTGAGAATGCTCTTCACAGCTGTCCAGTGACTCTCTCCAGGATCAGCTTGATACCTACTCACTACACTTAGTGAGTATGCTACATCGGGTCTGGTACATAGCATCGCATACATGATAGAGCCTACTGCCGAAGCATAGGGTATCCCTTTCATGCGAGCTCTCTCCAAATCAGTCTTGGGAGACATCTCTTTGGAGAGAGTGACTCCAGAGATCATGGGCAAGTTCCCACGCTTGGACTCTTCCATACTAAACCTCTTTAGTATGGTGTCAATGTATCTGGATTGGGACAATCCCAAAATCCGTTTGGATCTATCTCTATAGATCCTGATCCCCAATATGCAGGAGGCATCACCAAGATCTTTCATTGAGAATCTTTGTGATAAGAAGAGCTTGACCGATTGCAGCATAGGAATATCATTTCCTATCAAGAGTATGTCGTCCACGTACAATACGAGGAAGACAACCTTACTCTCTGCCACCTTCTTGTAGATACAAGGTTCATCTGGATTTTTGACGAAATCAAACTCTTTGATAACGACGTCAAAGCAGATGTTCCAACTCCGCGATGCTTGCTTTAATCCATAAATGGATTTAAGCAACTTGCACACCTTCCCGCTGCTCCCACTGTCTACGAAGCCCTCTGGCTGAGTCATGTACACGCACTCTTCTAAATCACCATTTAGAAAGGCGGTCTTAACATCCATTTGCCAGATTTCGTAGTCATGAAAGGCAGCAATGGCAAGCATGATCCGGATGGATTTAAGCATAGCCACTGGAGAAAAGGTCTCGTCATAGTCCACACCTGGTCTTTGACGAAAACCCTTTGCTACAAGTCTAGCTTTGAAAGTCTCCACTTTCCCATCTACACCAAGTTTTTTCTTGAAGATCCACTTGCTCCCAATGGGTTTTACCCCTTCAGGAGCAACTTCCAAAGTCCATACTTTGTTGGTGTACATGGAATCCATCTCGGACCGCATAGCATCCAGCCATTTCACTGAGTCCCCACTCGTGATGGCCTGCTCGAAGCTAGTTGGGTCATCATCCTCCATGATGCAATCCTCACTACCACCATCAATGAGAAAACCATAGTATCTCTCAGGTGGACGAGAAACCCTACTAGATCGGCGGAGAGGCTGGGGTTCGTCGGGAACTACGGAATCCTCTGGTTCCACCAGATCTTCTGTTGTAGCTTCTGCAGCTGGAACCTCTTCCAGTTCTACCTCATGACCACTAATCTCTTTTTCAAGAAATTCCTTTTCTAAAAAGGTGGCATGCCGAGAAACAAACACTCTTTGTTCCTCAGGGTGGTAGAAGATATACCCTTGAGAATTCTTGGGATATCCTACAAATTTGCATAGAACAGACCGTGCCTCGAGTTTGTCCGGATTTTGTCGTTTGACATAGGCTGGACAACCCCATATCTTAACATAGTTAAGACTTGGTCTCTTCCCTTTCCATATCTCATATGGAGTGGTAGGCACAGATTTGGTGGGGACCATATTCAATAGATGTATGGCTGTCTCAAGCGCATACCCCCAGAAGGAAATAGGTAACTCAGCTGTGCTCATCATAGAGCGCACCATATCTAATAAGGTGCGGTTCCTCCGTTCTGATACACCGTTGTGCTGTGGTGTATATGGAGGAGTCAGCTGAGAGAGAATCCCATTCTCTTTTAGGAAGTCCAGGAATTCATTGCTCAAGTATTCACCTCCTCGATCAGATCGAAGGATTTTAATACTCTTTCCGGTTTGGTTTTCGACTTCTTGTTTATATTCTCTGAATTTCTCAAAAGCTTCAGACTTGTGTCTTATTAAGTACACATGTCCGTATCTTGAGAGATCGTCAGTGAATGTAATGAAGTACGAAGAACCATCCCTGGCATGTGTAGACATGGGACCACATACATCACTATGTATCAGTCCCAAGAGTTCGGTAACTCTTTCTCCGTGTCCCGTAAACGGAGTTTTGGTCATCTTTCCTTTGAGACATGACTGGCAAGTGTCATAAGATGAAAATTCAAACGGATTTAAATATCCATCTTTATGCAACTTAGCTAGTCGTGTCACATTGATGTGACCCAGTCTACAATGCCACAAGAAGGATTCGTTCAGTTCAGAACTCTTCCTCTTGTGTGTGTTTGTTATGCTCAGAACTGTTGATTGATTTAGAACATAAATGCCATTGCATAACGTGCCTGATCCAACCAACTTTTGGTTACGGAAAATGTTCATAACATTGTCCTGTAATACAAAATTATATCCTTCTTTGCTTAATAAAGAAACCGATATAATATTGCATATCAGGTTCGGCATGTAATAGCATTCGTTCAGAACCAATGTATTACCAGTTGGTAATACAAGGTGATATTCTCCGACAGTCTTAGCTGCAACAATTGCACCATTTCCAACTCTAATGTCTTTATCACCTTCTCCAAGTTCTCTACCTTTCCTAAGCCCATGTAACTGATTACATATATGGGATCCTGACCCGGTATCTAATACCCAGGACGTAGAGCAAATGGAGAAACAGTTCTCTGTAACGAATACACCCGAAGAAAATGCATCAACATGTACTTTCTTCATTCGGGTGGCATGGGAATCCTGGTATTCCCCTATTTCCTGTTCATTCCTATAACTCTTACAGGAAAGAACGGAACCAACGTTCCTCAGCACAGTATAACATGCGGGTTCGGTCAATACATCCATATTATTATCTTGATTAAGGCATGAACGGGTCGCTACCTGGAGAGAGAGAGAAGAAAACACTTTAGCGTATGCTCGTGCAAGATCAGATTGGTTATTATCTTATCTAATCAGGATGGCTCCCACTGCTTTTTATCAAATCTTCCTCCAAACCCTAAAAGGAAAGACTAGCCGGGATTAATTACACATTACAAGTTCGCCAATCTTTCAGCCAGGCCAGTGTCGGTACTTTGAGGGAGGTCCCCCGTGCTTTCGCACGAACCTAATTAATGAAAACCTCGTTTTCCCAGAGGCATAACCTCGTTAACACCTTTCTAGACACCTACTTGATCGGCTAATTGTACTGTGTAAAACTCTCCCAGGAGTAACTCTTACTCGCAGTGGGTATCGGGATCCAACTATCTCATAGAAGGTAGGCAATCTTATTGCAAATTTCAACACTTGAAATTCCCGATAATGCTTTTGCCCCTAGCGTGCTATGACCTTGACGAAAGCCAACAAACCACAGCCCGCTAGTCAAGTTCAACCCGTACATTTCTTGACTGAATTAAACCCACCCGTACGACCCTTGACGAAAGCCAACAAAGCCGTACGACTACCCTAATCCAGTCGCATCATATGCAGCAGATAAACAGCACATAGCTACCGCACACTACACCTTGACGAAAGCCAACAAATGTAGCACGAATACTATATGTAACCTATCTGAAATGACGGAGGGCTACGCAGGTTTTTCTGAAAACCTATTGCGTAATGAACTTGATATCGTTGTAGAATCAAATGAAGTTTTAAAAATGGAGTGATTTTGAGGCTTTTCTAGTTTTGCTAAAGGAGTCACTCCCGGTGAAGGGATCTCGGTCCTTTCCTCGTCGAATGAGGTGCGGGATATATCATATATATCGCTGTGCAAAGCAAAAACACAAAAGCAGTCAAAAGCAAACCGAGTGTGTAGCATCTGCCAGTTATTGCTAAAGGAGTCACTCCCGGTGAAGGGATCTCGGTCCTTTCCTCATCGAATAAGGTGCGGGGTATATCATATATACCGCTGTGCAAAGCAAGAACTGTAGCTACCTGTTTTATTTTAAAATTCGATTCTACAACATCTTAGGTTTCTTATCTTTCATTAATCACATTAATGAAGTCCCATCATTTAAATACCTAAACATCACAGATAGATATGACGTACACTTATGCCATCCGCATTCGCCTCGAAGTCCCCTCGTGCACCGTTAGGTTAGGTAACTAACGACAGAGCAGGGCAGGGCTAGCGCGGGTGTAAAACATAAGTAACATCTATATAATATATCATATATACTATATCCATCACAGAACATCACATGATCACATCACAGATATCGCAGCAGAAGAAACATATGAAATATTGGATATACTAGGACGTCCGTATTTTCAATACGAGCCAGTATAAAACACGGATTCCACGGTCGTGATGAATAGCCAATCCCACACCCCTAGACCCCTACGAGAGCGGCAAGCAACCCTGCCAATTCTAGGGTTAGGAGACCCGGACTCGACTCCTCGAGTTGGTCTCCCACTGGACCCCAGAACCCGGTTACTTGTGCTCCCCTCCTTGGGTCTATCCTAATGCGGAAAAGTAAATAATATACAAAGGGTGACAGCTTCCGCTACCTGGAAGTGCCCCAAATAAAAGAATATTACATACAAGTTTTTACATGAATGAAAATGAAAAACACTCATCTCACATAAAAACCCCCGGCTATTCAAACACGACGATCCAATATAACATATCCAGCAACACATAACATCACATGTCATCAACGTAAGTAAGTATGCATACCCCAATTGTCGTTGACGTATAGCAACGAAACCGGCGATATGAACATACTACACTTACGGTCACAGAAAAGAAAGTGTAAAACTACAACAGTTGGAATCCGCAACCTCTTTAGACATCACATGCCTAACAGTTACAAACCCCGCATTTTAGTCTCATTATCGAAAACTCTTTTCAATATCGTACGGGACTAAACTGCTAGATTTATAACAATCATCCAGTTATCTCATAACTGTTTGTGAATTCCAATTATTGTATCCAATTCCGGATAAATAGAATATATTAAACTTTCCGATCGAACATTCGAACACCCAAGTTTTCCCGACACCGATCAACACATGAAATAGGTTCAAAAACATTCACTTCATGCCTCAGTACCAACGGTCCAGCCGTAGAAGGGTCAAGCCAACGCCTCACATGTGGCACGCCGTACTGCCCCAAACCCGAAGGTTCAAAGGGCAGTTCAAGACGGTCACATAATCGAGTTAAGGTTTGTTGTCTTCTAGAGGGACCATCGCGTTACTTGCACTACTCAGAACGTCTTTTAACCACAGAAAAATCCAACACTTGGAATTATTCCGGCAGGGGAAAACCTGGGTATTTATATCCGGTCGAACTCTTTAACATATTCTACAGTTATCTGGAAAAACACTTAGACAAAGTTTGATATTCCGATCGAATCGTCGATTCCCAATATAACCCCAGAGCACTCAACCCTTAAATCAATTTAAAAATACCCAGAGAACTCACCAGAATTTATCAGGTATTACTGTGCAAAGAAGTGGGGCTGACGTCACTATATGACCGCGGAACAGCGGCAGAAGCCATGCTTCTGCCGCGTTTCCGCGGCTCAAGGAACTGTTCATGGGAAACGTTTTACACAGTAATTCTTAGAATTCTTTGGTGAATTTTTAAAGCATTTTTAATATCAAAAATTCCCAGATTTCATGAAATGTCCAGAGAGCTCTTGGGCATCGGGGTTTCGGGTTCGTTCGGACTTCAAACTCCGTCTAGACTTCGCCTAAGGCTCTAGCTAGGCTCTGATACCAGTGAAAGGTTCTTAGGCACCCTATAGTGGTCTCACAAGGCATCGAACATGCCAATTTAAAATTTTTGGTGCCGAGAAACCCTAGACTACGGATCTTAAACTAGATGTTTAGGCGAAATGAAAACTTAGTTAACACTTAACTACTGGGATACGGAAATTACAACCTTTGTAGATCCGGATATCCACCTCCACGGCTCCGCAAGGGCGTCCTCTCGCTGTCCATCTTGAAGCTTGAACTCTCGTGACGGCTTCATCGGAGAAACGTGCGGAATAGGTCGTCGGCTTCGTGTCAAAGACGATCTACGTCGAGGTTGCACAAACTCAAGCTCCGACTTCACAAACTTGTGAAACTTGTGAAGTAAACACCCAAAACAACTTGGCAAGAGGTAGAGGATGAAGAAATAGGAGGTGGGTTCACTTTAGATTTGGATTTCTCTCACTAAATCTCAAGTTGCCATTAGAGTAGCAAGCTTGAAGAAGAAGAAGAAGATGGAGCTCAAGAAAAGAATATGATAAGTCTTGTAATAAAAATAAATTTAAATCAAATACTTATCATAACTTGAACTAGGGTTAAGTGTAGAGAATTAACCATGGTCACTTGGATGGGTTAGGGTTAAGCATGAAGATAAGGATGGTTAGCAAAGTCAAAGCTTCATGAAGCTTCAATATAAAACAAATAAAGCCACCATTCTTATCTTAATTCATTTCAAATAAATAAATAAACAAATAAATAAATAAATGAATATGCAAAACCCTAATTATCAAATTAACCATGGATTAATTCTATAAACTTAACTATATGATCAAGTATCATCAAACATGATACAAAGTAGTGCACTAAAGCATATCACATATACAATGTGCATCAAGTGAGAAAAATCCGTTTAAAGTGAACCAATACTGGTTAATGCAATGCAATATATCAAATATATAATTATGCATTAAATCATTAAATCAACATTTGATTCAATGATCCGGTCATGTCGCACATAACCGACTAGAATCCAATGTATCGATTTATCGAATCAATGATTCGATAACTAGGTCATATCGAATATGACCAATCGAAACATATATCGCGAGAATGAAATGCGGTATCACATACACGCATTATTCTCGGTCCCGCACATATCTCATATGCGCTCCTATTTCGTTTCGCTTAAGCCAGGAAACCTCTGTGTAGGACTCTAAAAACTCGTCAATACGCCGGTAGCAGATGATGATCATATCAAGCACCCACAAGCCGCAAGCGGTCTGCTAAACGTAACGGCCACCCGGGTATTGAGCGATCAGAAGATCGACGAGCTAGCCCGCTCACACTCCTGCGAATCCGACCAGTAACACTTACCATACAGTCCGGTCTCTTCGTCTGATACGTCGCATATCAAGTCTAGGGGTGGTAAACGTCAGACCCCAATAACCCGATAAGTCGTGCCGATGTGAGGCTCGTAACGGGTCGAGAAACTACTGGTAACACTTACCAGCAAATCTCTGATCAGCCCTGGCCAGGGACTTCCCTGTTACGGCCAATCGAGCACAGCGCAACATCAACCCCCAATACCGGGAGGGACGAAACCCCTCCTATCGCTCATTGCCTCCATGTGACTCGGGACTGTGCCCAAAGACCACCATTTTGCACGCCCTCATGGACGTGGTAAGGTGGAGATCAAAGCACAGTGGGAATCATATAAGACTCTATGACGATCTCGGGTCTACAGACTAACCTGTACAAGTGTCACCTGAGAACTGCCATCTGACGTGAGGTATAATACCATCTGGGAGTTCTCGGCGAGTCCGTCCAGTGTACCCAGTCTCCACTGAGCATCCGTACACCATCTCTGATGTCAAACACCAATGGATATGGGATCATCCATCGCCCATCACATGGGTCGAGAAGCGTGTACGCTAGTCTACTCTGGTATATCGATGCCCCGTCTCGATACACCCACGACTAGGGACCTTGAAGGATGTACTTATGGACTACCATGTCCCCACTAGTATGATCTGCATCATAGTCCAGGTAGTCAAGTACAAATCCTAAGGGCTTTACCAACATGTAACTATAAGACAGTATAAAGAGACTAGTGTACATGTTAAGATAAATAGCAACCAGATAGCATACTATCATGTCGAGCAAGAAAGTCATCTCTATATATGTCCAAGCATCCAATATAATATACATAATCTGTACAATACTGGCCTCTAGGGCATACATACAACTAACATGATTCCCACTGTGCTTTGATTTCCATCATACCACGTCCAAGAGGGCGTGCAAAAAGGTGGCTTTTGGGTACAGTCCCGAATCACATGGAGGCAATGAGCGATAGGAGGGGATTCGTCTTTCCCGGTATAGGGAGTTGATGTTGCGCTGTGTTCGATTGGCTATAGCTGGAAATCCCTGGCCAGGGTTGCTGAGATTTACTGGTAAGTGTTACCAGTAGTTTCTCGAACTGTTATAGACCTCATATCGACACGACTTATCAAGCTACTGGGGTCTGACGTTTACCACCCCTAGGTGAGATATGCGACATATTAGACGAAGAGACCGGACTGTATGGGAGTGTTACTGATTGGATTCGCAGGACTACTAGCGGGCTTGCTTGTTGATCTTCTGATCGCTCAATACTCGGGTGGCCGTTACGTTTAGCAGACCACTTGCGGCTTGTGGGTGTTTGATATGATCATCAGCTACTGCCGGCGTATTGACGAGGCTTTAGAGTCCTACACAGGGGTTTCCTGGCTCAAAAGAAATGGAGTAGGAGCACATATGTGATATGTGCGGGACCGAGATTAATACGATATGAGATACCGTATTCTATTCTCGCGATTCATGACATTGATCGGTTGTATGCGATATAGCCGGGTTATCGGATCAAGTGTTGATTTGATAAGTTGTTACACATGATATTAGTCGGTTATAGCCGGGTTATTAAATCAAGAGTTGATTTAATAATTTAATGCATAATTATATATTTGATATATTACATTGCATTAACTAGTATTAGCTCACTTATGATTTATTTTCTCACTGGATTGTGCACATTGTTTATATGTGATATATGCAAGTGTACATGTTTGTATCATGCTTGATGATACATACAAGATGGGTGCATGAGACTTATATCAAGTTTAGGTTAAATTAGGGTTTACTTATTTCCTTAAGAATAACAAAAGAGAAGAGACTTTAGTCAATGTTATCAAGCTTGTAGAAGCTTGTATGCAACATTAACAAAGTCAACTCTTTTGTCATTCCTTAGGATATTAGTTAACCCAACCCTTAACCTCATACTTTGGTTAATTCTCTACAAGAGTTAAGCATGAGGGCTTAACTCAACCATGGTGCAACAATTCATTGGATAAGTTTTCATTTTGATGGATTATTCACTTCTTCTTCTTCATCATCAAGCTCCATGAAATTCTTGCTAGCTTTAATGGTGCCATGAGAAAAAGTGTGAGAAAATCAATTCTAAAGTGAGCCCACTTCCTACTTCTTCATCCTCTAGCACTTACCATGTAGTAGAGTGTGTTCTCTTCACAAAGTTCATGACCTAGTGAAGGAATAGCTTGAGTTAGTGTCTCCGCGACGTAGATCATCTTCGGCCTCAAAGTCATCGAAGCAAGCACGTTCGTTCTTCTTGTGAAGCTTCTCTAGAGTCCGGAGTTCACGATCGCAGTGATGGGGACATCTACACGGAGCTAATGAAGTGAAAGACTGGATCTACAAAGGTTGTAATCCCTTTCACTTAGTGTTAAAATGTTTAACATGCTTGTTTTCGCCTAAACCCTAGTTTAAAGATCCGGCTTTGGGTTGTTCGGCACGGCTAAAATTTTAATCGGGCATGGTTGATGCCTCATAGAACCTTGTGAGCGTGCCTAGCAACCCTACATAGACTGGATATGCGACATATCAGACGAAGAGACCGAACTGTACGATAGTGCTACTGATTGGATTTACAGGAGTTAGAGCAGACTTGCTTGTTGATCTTCTGATAGCTCAATACCCGGGTGGCCGTTACGTTTAGCTGACCGCTTGCGGCTTGTTGGTGTTTGATGTGATCATCACCTACTGCCGGCATATTGACGAGTCTTTAGAGTCCTACATAGAGGTTTCCAGGCTCAGGCAAAACGGAGTAGAAGCACATATATGATATGTGCGGGATCGAGATTGATACGCGTATGTGATACCGTATTCTATTCTCGCGATATGTGATATCAGCCGGTTATATGTGATATAGCCGGGTTATTGGATCAAGTGTAGATTCGATGAAATAATATATAATGTGTGTGTGTGTGTGTGTGTTATATGCTCACTTAAATATTTATTATTCTCACTTATGATGCATTTAATATATATGTGATATATGTTTATTGTATTGTTTTCTTTTGTTACATGACTACTATATATGTGATATATAATATAGTGACATGCTAGGTTACACATGCAACATGTATGTATGAAACTCATACCATACTAGGGTTTATGTTAGGGTTTCATTTATCATTAAGTAATTACAAATTAGTAGATTTAATCAAAGCTAGAAGCTTGTAGAAGCTTGTAAATAAGCTTTGACTTAGTCCACTCTTTTGTTTCTACTTAAGATATTTTGTGACCTAACCATTTGTAGGGTTCCTAGGCACGCTAATGAGGTCTCACAAGGCATCAACCATGCCAATTTCAAATTTTACAAGTGCCGAGAAACCCTAATACGGATCGTTAACTAGATATATAGGCGACAAATGAAACTAGTTAACAACTTAACTACAAGAAAAGAAATACAACCTTTGTAGATCCGGTCCTCCACCTCCATAGCTCCGCAATGAAGTCTCCTCACTGTCCAAATCGAATCCCGGGCTCTAGCGTCGGCTTCATCGGAAAAATGGGCGGGCTAGGTCATCGACTACGATGCCGAAGATGATCTACGTCGAGGCATCACAAGATCAAGCTCCCACTTCACCAAGTTATGAAACTTGTGAAGAAAACACCCTATACTACTTGGCAAGAGGTAGAGGATGAAGAAATAGGAAGTGGGTTCACTTTAGAATTGGATTTCTCACTCATTTGCTCAAGTTGCCATTGTTGTAGCAAGCTTTCTTCATATTGAAGATGAAGAAAAAGATGAAGATGATAATATGATAAGTTATTTTGTAAAATGAAAATAATAAGAATACTTATCATATACCAACCATGGTCAAGTGTAGAGACTAAACTAGGGTTAGTGGGAATGGTTAGGGTTAAGCATGAGACAAAATGGTCACTTAGTCAAAGCTTCATGAAGCTTCAATATCAAACAAAGAAAGCCACCATTTTCTCTCATTATCTTTTCCATAAAGAAATAAATAAATAAATGAATAAATAAATAAAAGGAAAACCCAACCATTACACAACCATGGTTTAATCTTTACACATACTCAAGTTAGCATGTATCATCAAACATGATACATACTAGTGTACAAAAAATATATCACATATACAATGTGCACAATCCAAGTGAGAAAATCCATTTAAAGTGAACCAATACTAGTTAATGCAAAGTAATATATCAAATATATATTTATGCATTAAATCATTAAATCAACACTTGATTTAACGATCCGGTCATATCGCATATAACCGACTAATATCATATGTATCGGCTCATCGAATCAATCCTTGATTCGACAACTAGGTTATATCGCATACAACCAATCGATACATTCATCGCGAGAATAAAATACGGTATCACATACACGCATTATTCTCGGTCCCGCACATATCTCATATGCGCTCCTATTTCGTTTCGCTTGAGCCAGGAAACCTCTGTGTAGGACTCTAAAGACTCGTCAATACGCCGGCAACAGATGATGATCATATCAATCACCCACAAGCCGCAAGCGGTCTGCTAAACGTAACGGCCACCCGGGTATTGAGCGATCAGAAGATCGACGAGCAAGCCCGCTCACACTCCTGTGAATCCAACCAGTAACACTTACCGTACAGTCCGGTCTGTTCGTCTGATATGTCGCATATCTCGCCTAGGGGTGGTAAACGTCAGACCCCAATAGCTCGATTAGTTGTGTCGATATGAGGTCTATAACAATTCGAGAAACTACTGGTAACACTTACCAGTAAATCTCAGCAACCCTGGCCGGGGATTTCCTGTTATAGCCAATCGAACACAGCGCAACATCAACTCCCTATACCGGGAGAGACGAATCCCCTCCTATCGCTCATTGCCTCCATGTGATTCGGGACTGTACCCAAAAACCACCGTTTTGCACGCCCTCTTGGACGTGGTAAGGTGGAAATCAAAGCACAGTAGGAACCACACAAGACTCTATGACGATCTCGGGTCAACAGACTACTCTGTACCAGTGTCACCAGAGAACTGCCATCTGACGTAAGGTATAATACCATCTGGGAGTTCTCGGCGAGTCCGTCCAGTGTACCCAGTCTTCACTGAGCACCCGTATATCATCTCTGATGTCAAACACCAATGGATATTGGATCATCCATCGCCCATCTGTATGGGTCGAGAAGGTATACGCTAGTCTACTCTGGTATATCGATGCCCCGTCTCGATATACCCACGACTAGGGACTTTGAAGGATGTACTTATGGACTACCCTGTCCCTACTAGTATGATCTGCATTATAGTCCAGGTAGTCAAGTACACATCCTAAGGGCTTTACCAACATGTAACAGAGAGACAATCAGTGTACACGTTAAGGTAAAGGTTAACCAGATAGCATACTATCATGTCGAGCAAGAAAGTCCTCCCTATATATGTCCAAGCATCCACTACAATATACATCCTATGTATAGTAATGGCCTCAAGGGCATACATATAACTAACAATCTTCCACTTGCACTAGGGCCATCTGATAGCAGTGGTTGCAGTATCTCATACTCAACCATCCCATAAAAGTCTCTCTCTGGGAAAAGGCCTTTGTGAGTGGATCCGCCGTGTTTTCTTCTGACTCTGCTCTCCTAACCTCGATCACCCTGGAGATCAACTATCTCCATGATCAGGTGATACTGCCTTAGAATATGTCTGGATCACTGATGGGACGGACGTTCCTTAGCATAAGCTACAACTCCATTGTCTCACAATAGTTGGAACGAAGTTCATCTCATGAACTAATATACACCCAGACTGCCTCTTTGGTAGCATCTCAAATAGCGATGTATCCAGCCTTTATCGTCTAGTATGCCACGGTATCTAGCTTGGAACTCTTCCAACATACCGTCCCTTTACTGAGGGTAAAGACAATGCCTGTGACTGACATTCAGTCGTCCTTATCACTCTGGAACCCTTCCAGTGATTCTCCCCAGGATCGGTTGATACCATCTCACTACAACTAGTGAGAATCCTAACATCCAATTAGATCTATCTCATAGATCCAAAACCCAGGATTTAGGAGGTATCACTTTGATCCTATATGGAGAATCATTGTGATAAGCGGAGATTGACTGAGCGTAGCATAGGAAACTCCTTCCCTATCAAGAGCATGTCATCCACGTACTCTACGAGGATCGTTACCATACTCCCTACTACCTTTTTGTTTATACAAGGTTCATCTACCATTTTGATGATGTCAAACACTTTGACTAATACATCAAAACAAATGTTCCAACTCCGCGATACCTGCTTTATCCTATAAAGCATCTTGTACACGTTTCCGCTGCTCCCACTTTCTATGAAGCCCTCTGGCTGTGTACTTATAGACGTTCTCTTCTAAAACATCATTTAGAAAAGCAGTCATGGCACCCAACCGCCAGATATCGTAGTTATGGTATGTAGCCATGGCAAGTAGGATCTGGATGGACTTGAGCATAGGCACTGGAAAAAGGTTTCATCATTATCCACGCCTGGTCGATGACGAAAACCTTTAACAAGTCTAGCTTTGAAAATCGCAACTTTTCCAAGTACACCAAGTAATCTTCTCAAGATATACTTGCTCCTGATGGGGATTTAACCCTTCAGATATAGCAACCAAAGTCCATACTTTGTTGGTGTATAAGGATTCCGTCTCAGATCGCTAAGCATCCAGCCATTCTTACAGAGTCCCTACTCTCGATGGCTTGCTCGAAACTAGTTGGGTCATCATCTCATGATGCAATCCTCGCTCCCACTGTCATAGAGAAACCGAAGTATCTCTCAGGTGGGTGAGGAACCCTACTAGATCGGCGGAGAGGCTGAGGTTCGTTGGTAACTATTGAATCCTTTGGTTCTTTCAAATCATCAACTGTAGTTTGTATAGCTGGAACCTTTCCAGTTCTACATTACAGACCTTGCCTCGAGCTTGTCCGGATTTTGCTTTTCAGACATAGGCTGGACAACCCAAATCTTAACTAACTTAAGAGATGGGCTCTTCCCTTATCATATCAAATATGAAGTGGTAGGCAACTGATCTGATTCGAACCCTATTCAATAGGTATGCAGCTTCTCAAGCGCATAACTCCCAAAAAGAAATAGGTAACTCAGTAGTACTCATCATAGAGCACACCTTATCACATAGGGTGTTATTGCTCCGCCCCGATATACCATCGTACCATGGTGTATACGGAGGAGTAATGCTGAGAGAGAATCTCATTCTCCTTTAGAATAGTCCAGGAATTCCGTGCTCAAGTATTCTCCTCCCTGAACGCATCAAAGGACATAATACTTATACCCATTTTGGTTCTCTACTTCTAACTTATATTCTGTGAATATCTCAAAAGGTTCTGACTTGTGTTTCAACAGGAACATAGGTCTGAATCTCGAAAGATCATCAGAGAATGTAATGAAGTATAAAGAACCGGTCTTGGCAAGTGTAGACAGGGGACCTACATACATCAACATGTATCATCCCAAGAGTTCACTAACACTTTCTCTGTTTCCAGTAAACGGAGCTATGGTCATCTTATCTCTGCGACATGACTGGCAAGTTTCACAAGATGTAAATTCAAACCGATTTAAATATGCATCTACATGTAACTTCAGCTAGTCGGGTCGCATTGATATGACCTAGTCTACAATGCCTCAAGAAGGATCCGTTCATTTCTGAACTCTTCCTCTTGTGTGTGTTCCGTATACTGAAGAACTGTAGTTTGATTTAGAACATCAATGCTTTTAGATAACGTGCCTGAACCGATCAACTTTTGATATAGGAAATGTTCAAAATATTGTCCAACTATACAAAATTTTATCATTTCTTTACTAATAAAGAGATAGATATGATTTTGTATATCAGGTTTGGTATCTAATAACATTCATTCAGAATCAATGTATTTGGTATACAGGGTGACAGTGACCAACAGACTTGGCTGCAACACTTGCCCCGTTTTCTGCCTCATGAAACTTATCACCCGTTCTCAGTTCTTTGCCTATCTGTAGCCCATGTACCAAATTACATATGTGGGATCCTGATCTGGTATCATATACCCAGGACGTAAAGGACACTGAGAAACAGTTCTTTGTAATGAACACACCCGAAGATGATGCATCAGCATGCACTCTCTTCGTTTGGGCGGCACGGGAAATCTGGTATTCCCCAATTTCCTGCTCTGTCTTATAACTATTATAAGTTGGAGCGGGACCAACGTTCCCCAGCTCAGTATAACAAGCGGGTTCGGTCAAATATCCGTATTATTATCTTGATTAAGGCGTGATATGGTCTCTACCTGGAGAGAGAGAGAAGAAAACACTCAGCGTGCGCTCTTGCAAGAATAGATTGGTTATTATTTTATCTAATCAGGATGGCTCCCACTTCTTTTATCAAATCTTCCTTCAAACCCTAAAAGGAAAGACTAGCCGGGATTAATTACAAACTACAAGTTCGCCAATCTTTCAGCCAGGCCAGTGTTGGTACTTTGAGGGAGGTCCGCCGTGCTTTCGCACGAACCTAATTAATGTAAACCTCATTTTCCCAGAGGCGTAACCTCGTTAACACCTTTCTAGACACCTACTTGATCGACTAATTGTAATGTGTAAAACTCTCCCAGGAGTAACTCTTACTCGCAGCGGGTATCGGGATCCAACTATCTTATAGAAGGTATGCAATCTCATTGCAAATTTCAACACTTGAAATTCCCGATAATATTTTGCCCCTAGCGTGCTATGACCTTGACGCATGCCAAACAACCCATAGTCCGCTAGTCAAGTTCAACCCGTACATTTCTTGATTGAATTAAACCCACCAGCACGACCCTTGACGCATGCCAAACAACGCCGTACGAAGACCCTAATCCAATCGCATCGTCTGCTAGCAGATAAGCACTAGTTAGCTACCGTACACTACGCCTTGACGCATGCCAAACAACCGCAGCACGAATACTAACTAGTACTTATCTGAAATGACGGAGGGCTACACCAGGTTTTTTCTGAAAACCTATTGCGTAATGAACTTGATATCGTTGTAGAATCAAATGATTTTAAAATGGAGTGCTTTTGAGGGTTTTCTAGTTTTGCTAAAGGAGTCACTCCCGGTGAAGGGATCGTCGGTCCTTTCCTCGTAGAATGAGGTGCGGGATATATCATATATATCACTGTGCAAAGCAAAAACTCTTAAAAGCAATCAAAAGACAAACCGAGAGTTGTAGCAT
This sequence comes from Agapanthus africanus, assembly GCA_030015575.1. Lineage (NCBI taxonomy): Eukaryota > Viridiplantae > Streptophyta > Magnoliopsida > Asparagales > Amaryllidaceae > Agapanthus > Agapanthus africanus. The sequence continues at coordinate 271,280,126 of CM057337.1, forward strand.
CTGCTAGTTATTGCTAAAGGAGTCACTCCCGGTGAAGGGATCTCGGTCCTTTCCTCATCGAATAAGGTGCAGGATATATCTCATATACCTCTGTGCAAAGCAAGAACTGTAGCTACCTGTTTTGTTTTGAAATTCGATTCTACAACATCTTTAGGTTTCTTTTATTTTCATTAATCACATTAATGAAGTCCCATCATTTAAGTACCTAAACATCACAGATAAATACGACGTACACTTATGCCATCCGCATTCGCCTCGATGTCCCCTCGTGCACCGTTAGGTTAGGTAACTAACGGCAGAGCGGGGCAGGGCTAGCGCGGGTGTAAAACATAAGTAACGCCTATATAATATATCATATATACTATATACTGTATCTATCACAGAACATCACATGATCACATCACAGATATCGCAGCAGAAGAATCATATGAAATATTGGATATACTAGGACGTCCGTGTTTTCAATACGAGCCAGTATAAAACACGGATTCCACGGTCGTGATGAATAGCCAAACCCACACCCCTAGACCCCTACGAGAGCGGCAAGCAACCCTACCAATTCTAGAGTTAGGAGACCCTGACTCGACTCCTCGAGTTGGTCTCCCACTGGACTCCAGAACCCGGTTACTTGTGCCCTCATCCTTGGGTCTATCCTAGTGCGGAAAAGTAAATAATATACAAATGGTGACATCTTCTGCAACCTGGAAGTGCCCCAATAAAAGAATATTACATACAAGTTTTACATGAATGAAAATGAAAAACACTCATCTCACATAAAAATCCCCGGCTATTCGAACACGACGATCCAATATAACATATCCAGCAACACATAACATCACATGTCATCAACGTAAGTAAATATGCGCATCCCAATTGTCGTTGACATATAGCAACGAAACCGGCGATATCACATATTACACTTACGGTCACAGAAAAGACAGTGTAAAACTACAACAGTTGGAATCCGCAACCTCCTTAGACATCACATGCCTAATCAAATGAAATACTTAGACATCGCATGCCTAACAATTATAAACCCCGCATTTCAGTCTCATTATCGAAAACACTTTTCAATATCAAGTCGGGCAATTCAACAAGATTCCCGACATCCTGATCGAATGCCCGTCGCAAACTTTAGTAGGCAGCCGCACCCCCGATACCATCGATGAAGTGCACTAAGGCGGAACACCGCTGCCGCGAGCACCTGAATGGATGCTTTCGGCGACGGGGTTCTCCTACAGTCACTTGGTCGGGTCTATGGAGTGAGGCTGTCTATTAAGTTTACCCGGCGAGTATCCGCGTACACTACGTGATTGCGACGGACTTTTGATCACATCAAAATTCAGTGGCAACCGATCAAGTGAGACTAAACCGCTAGATTTATAACATTCATTCAGTTATCTCATAACTTATTGTGAATTCCAATTATTGTATCACATTCCGGATAAATAGAAAATGTTAAACTTTCCGATCGAGCAATCGAACACCCAAGTTTTCCCAAAGCAAATCAACACATGAAACAAGTTTAAAAACATCCAGTTCATGCCTCAGTACCAACGGTCCAGCCGTAGAAGGGTCAAGCCAACGCCTCACATGTGGCACGCTGTACTGCCCCAAACCCGAAGGTTCAAAGGGCAGTTCAAGACGGTCACATAATCGAGTTAAGGTTTGTTGTCTTCTAGAGGGTCCATCGCGTTACTTGCACTACTTAGAACGTCTTTAAACTACGGAAAGATCCAACACTTGGAAATTTCCCGACAGGGGAAAAAGTGGGTATTTATATCCGGTCGAACCTTTTAACATATTCAAAAATTATCCGGAAAACACATAGACAAGATTAGACAATCCGATCGAATCTACGAACTCCCAATTCAACCCAGAACATTGAACTCTTGAATAAATATTAAAAATTCCCATAAAACTCAGCATTTAAATAAAGAAGTTACTGTGCAAAAATGGTTGACTGAAGAGACTAAACGGGCGCTGAACCGCCGCAATAGGCGGCTAATGCCGCGGATCCGCCACGCTTTAGACAGATCATTAGGTAATTTTTGCACCGTAATTCTTATAATTTCCTGCTGAATTTTTTAAGCATTTTTAATTTGGAAAAAACCACTTTTTCAGAAAAAGTCCAGAGAGGGTTAAAAGTTAGGGTTTCGGGGTTCGATCGGGTTTCTAACATCGTCTACGCATCGCCTAAGGCTCTAGCTAGGCTCTGATACCACTGTAGGGTTTCTAGGCACGCTAATGAGGTCTCACAAGACATCAACCATGCCAATTTCAAATTTTACAATTGCCGAGAAACCCTAATACGGATCGTTAACTAGATATATAGGCGACAAATGAAACTAGTTAACAACTTAACTACAAGAAAGGAAATACAACCTTTGTAGATCCGGTCCTCCACCTCCATAGCTCCGCAATGAAGTCTCCTCGCTGTCCAAATCGAATCCCGGGCTTTAGCGTCGGCTTCATCGGAAAAATGGGCGGGCTAGGTCATCGACTACGATGCCGAAGATGATCTACGTCGAGGCATCACAAGATCAAGCTCCCACTTCACCAAGTCATGAAACTTGTGAAGAAAACACCCTATACTACTTGGCAAGAGGTAGAGGATGAAGAAATAGGAAGTGGGTTCACTTTAGAATTGGATTTCTCACTCATTTGCTCAAGTTGCCATTGTTGTAGCAAGCTTTCTTCATATTGAAGATGAAGAAGAAGATGAAGATGATAATATGATAAGTTATTTTGTAAAATGAAAATAATAAGAATACTTATCATATACCAACCATGGTCAAGTGTAGAGACTAAACTAGGGTTAGTGGGAATGGTTAGGGTTAAGCATGAGACAAAATGGTCACTTAGTCAAAGCTTCATGAAGCTTCAATATCAAACAAAGAAAGCCACCATTTTCTCTCATTATCTTTTCCATAAATAAATAAATAAATAAATGAATAAATAAATAAAAGGAAAACCCTAACCATTACACAACCATGGTTTAATCTTTACACATACTCAAGTTAGCATGTATCATCAAACATGATACATACTAGTGTACAAAAAATATATCACATATACAATGTGCACAATCCAAGTGAGAAAATCCATTTAAAGTGAACCAATACTAGTTAATGCAAATTAATATATCAAATATATATTTATGCATTAAATCATTAAATCAACACTTGATTTAACGATCCGGTCATATCGCATATAACCGACTAATATCATATGTATCGGCTCATCGAATCAATCCTTGATTTGACAACTAGGTTATATCGCATACAACCAATCGATACATTCATCGCGAGAATAAAATACGGTATCACATACACGCATTATTCTCGGTCCTGCACATATCTCATATGCGCTCCTATTTCGTTTCGCTTGAGCCAGGAAACCTCTGCGTAGGACTCTAAAGACTCGTCAATACGCCGGCAGCAGATGATGATCATATCAATCACCCACAAGCCGCAAGCGGTCTGCTAAACGTAACGGCCATCCGGGTATTGAGCGATCAGAAGATCGACGAGCAAGCCCGCTCACACTCCTGTGAATCCAACCAGTAACACTTACCGTACAGTCCGGTCTGTTCGTCTGATATGTCGCATATCTCGCCTAGGGGTGGTAAACGTCAGACCCCAATAGCTCGATAAGTCGTGTCGATATGAGGTCTATAACAATTCGAGAAACTACTGGTAACACTTACCAGTAAATCTCAGCAACCCTGGCCAGGGATTTCCTGTTATAGCCAATCGAACACAGCGCAACATCAATTCCCTATACCGGGAGAGACGAATCCCCTCCTATCGCTCATTGCCTCCATGTGATTCGGGACTGTACCCAAAAACCACCGTTTTGCACGCCCTCTTGGATGTGGTAAGGTGGAAATCAAAGTACAGTGGGAACCACACAAGACTATATGACGATCTCGGGTCAACAGACTACTCTGTACCAGTGTCACCAGAGAACTGCCATCTGACGTAAGGTATAATACCATCTGGGAGTTCTCGGCGAGTCCGTCCAGTGTACCCAGTCTTCACTGAGCACCCGTATATCATATCTGATGTCAAACACCAATGGATATGGGATCATCCTGTTGGTGTATATGCCCTAGAGGCCATTACTGTATCATACTAGTATGTATATTACTTGATGGAAGCTTGGGATATTCACAGTTGTACAGACAATCTTGCTCAATATAGTAGTATGCTACTTGGTTTGTCTCTGCTTTAATGTGTACATGTGTGTTTATTTATTATATCACATATACGCATTAGTAGAGCCCTTAGGATCTTTGCTTGATTACCGGCGTTGTGATGGCGATCACACTCGTGGGGGCTGGGTAATCTACAAGCACATCCTTATACACGTCCCTAGTCGTGGGAGTATCGAGATAGGGCATCGATACTCCAGAGTAGACTAGCGTATGCGCTTCTCATCCCAGCACGGGAGACGGTCTGTCCCACAGCCGTCAGAACGTCGTACTTGAGATAGTATGCGGGTGCTCGTTAGGTTACGAGTACACTGGACAGGACTCGTCGGGAACTGATGGTTGGTATTATACCTATCGTCAGTTATCAGTTCCCAGGTGACATGAGTACAGCTTAGTCCGCTGACTTGACACTGTCACTTCGCCTCGAGTGTGTTCCCACTGTTCTTTGATTACTACCCTACCACGGCTCTACTGAGTCGTGCAAACAGGTAGTAGTTGGGAGCAGTCCCGAAGCACTTGGAGGCAGTGACGGTTAGACAGGATTCGTCTCTCCCGGTATTGGGGGTTGACATCGCGCTGTGTCTAGGAGAGCCATTACACGAGTAGTCCCTGGCCAGGGCAAGCGAGATATACTGGTAGGTTTCCAGTGTTATCTCAGGGTGTATTGGGCTTCACTCCGACACGACTTGTACCGCTATTAGGGGACAGACGTTTACCGCCCCCCTAGGCCCGCCATGCGATGTATCAGACGAACAGACCGGACTGTACGGAGATTGTCACATATAGGCTCAGTAGGAGTTCGGATGGGTGCACCTCATCGGCCTTCTTATCGACATCTACCTGGGGACCGTTACGTACAGCTAGTGCCGCTTGCGGTCTGTGGTTAAACCCACTGCCAGCGTAGTGTCGAGTCTTTAGAGTCCCACACAGAGAGTTTCCCTGCACTGAGCGAAACGTGTAGAGGCCGTATGGTTTTTACGGCAGGGCTGCGATCACTTACGTACACTTGTGTGCGTATGGTGTTCGGGCAGGCAATACTAGTGGGCTTTGGTTTAAGCCGGATCCTAGTATTGCATGGATGGATTTGTTTTGTCTTCTGTGCATCCGCATTCTACGGAATACGGATGCAGGTGTGTATGCACAGTTTTCTGGAGCGATGAAGGAGGAGGTGCCTCATTAGGGTTTTGGCAGTTGGTTCGGCCAAAACCATTATGTGGCAGGCTCATTAGGGTTTTGACAGTTCGTTTGGTCAAAACCATTATGAGCAGCGAACATCATTTACTAATCCTATTAGTGATAATCTTATGATGGCTAATTGCATTGACCATTTGACCCCGTTGACCCCTCTTGACTTTGTTGACCGGTTGACCGTGTTGACCATTGACTTTCAAGAGGATTCCACACTCTTCTTTTCTTTTCCATTTTCTTTTGGATTATGATAATGGTCATTTCAATTGTAGCCATCAACTTTATCTTGATGGAATTAGTAATGATGTTGTTTTTGCATTATTGCAACCATGGTTAGTTTTTTCTCTTGGTTAAGCTTATCATAACATTATTCTCTTTCTCTCTCTTGATATGAGAAGCTCCATGGTTGCTAAAAACCTCCTTCTTCTTCCTCCTCTTGTTTTCTCCTTTGATCTCATGTGTTGAGAGAAAAAGGTTTTCACTTGACAAACACATCCATACATCCTCTCTACACAACCTAGGGCTTCTAGATTGGCAATCTCCTTGCCCTAGTTACCTCGGCTTGAGGTGGAGCTCGGCGTACATCTCTCGGGTGGATCGTCTTCGACTCAAGGAGGCCGCGGAGGTGACCGAAGTCCGGATCAACCTTTGAGCAAGCCATAAAAAGAACAACAAGAAGAGAAGAACATCATAGAAGAACAACAACTAGAAGTGAAGGAGTTCAAGTTGAGGTATAACCCCTAACCGAGTAGTTACATCTCTTGTTAGGTTGCTAGTTTATAGTTTAGCAAAGATCCGGCTTTTACGGTCCATGTTACAAAGCTTAGAAAAAATTTGATTTACCGTTTCCGCAACCCCGAAAGTACCGGGAGAGGTAACGTGGACCTAACAGTGGTATCAGAGCCTAACTAAACATAAACTAGCTTGGTAGTAAAGTGTATCGAAGTTCGAAACGGAAAAATCGAAAAAACCAAGTTATAAAAAATCTGAGTTTCTGTTAAAACTTTTTCTGGTCAAAACAAAATTTGTTATATCCCAAAAATCATCTCAGGCTTTTTAGAAGAAACCCACCAAAAACGACACAGTAACTCACCAGATCGGCCGCGCTTCCGCGGCAATAGCCTGCTATTACCGCGGAAGCGCCGCTGTCTGGTAGAGTTGCTGTCTCGTTTTTGGTGCAGTGTGTTTCTGACATGGTTTTAGGATTTTTCTGATATATTATATGTTCCCAGATTTGCCAGAATAGAAATTTGTTTTTGGGGGCCTATAAATCCGTATTTTTCCGAACTTCAATATACTTTGACTATGTTGGTTATATCTGTGATGTTCTTATGTATTGAATGTCGGCTAATCGCTATATGTCGATTAGTCGGGGTTATACATATCTGTGATTGTTGTTGATGGTTTGTGTATATGAACTCGTTGGATTGTCGCGGATGAATAGCCGGGGTGGATGTGAGATGAGAGTTTCTTTTTCTTTCATTCATGTAATAAATTTGTAAATTGATGTAATATTATTTGTTTGGCCGCACAACCGGGTCGGGGTTGTAGCCGTCATTGTATAATTCTTTTTACTGTTTTTGCTCCTAGGATAGACCCATGGAGGGGTGCACAAACTACCGGGTAGCTCGAAGTGCCGAGTGGCCTACTCATGGCATTGAGGGAGGTTGCTTCGCTTCGGGTACTTGGCGGGTAGTTTGCCGCACCCGTAGGGGTCTTGGGTGGGGTTTTGGCTATTCATCGCGACCGTGTAATCCGTTTTTCGTTGCAGGCTCGAACGAATTGCGGATTCCTAGTATATCCAAAGTGTTCATCTGTGATCTGTAATGTCTATCATTGCTTTACTATTTAGGCGTTGCTTATGTTTTACAGCCGCGCTAGCCCAGCCCCCGCTCTGTCGTTAGTTAAGTAACCTAACGGGTGATGACGGGGCCCCGTGGCGAATGCGAATGGCATAAGCGTACGTCATATTTTGGTTGTTTTCTGCAATGGTAGGATTTAAATGATGGGACGCATTAAAAGAACTAATGCAAGAAAATAAACCTAAAAGACGTTGTTGGAACAAGTTTTTCAAAAAGCTGTTATTACAAGGACGTTCATCTTTTTGTTTTGCATCGCGGTATTCGGTTATGAATGCCCAGCACCTCAGTCGACGAGGCAAGGGCCGAGATCCCTTCACCGGGAGTGACCCCTTGGACAAAACTTTGCGTCAGGGTAATAACTTCACTATAGTCGATTATTCTTGCTTTGCATCGAGGTATTCATCTTACGAATGCCCAGCACCTCACTCGACGAGGAAAGAGCCGAGATCCCTTCACAGGGAGTGACCTCTTTAGCAAAAGTTTTCGCCACTGTATTTTTCCAAAAAAAAAAAGGATGCAATCGGGTTCCTTCAACGATATCAAGTTCATTACGTTAACGGGTTTTTCGCCAAAAACCCAGCCGTAGCCCTCCGTCGTTTCGGATAATTAATACTTAGTATTCGTGCTGCGTTTGTTGATTATTCGTCAAGACACAGTGAACGGTAGCTAAGTAATAGTTCTCTGTTGCACTGATTGATGCGATTGGTTAGGACGGTCGCATGATTTTGTTGATTATTCGTCAAGGATCATGCGGGCGGGTCTAATGCAATCCTGGATAACGACGGGTTGAACTTGACTAGGACCTTTTGATTTGTTGATTATTCGTCAAGGTCACTTGGGTCCTAGGGGCAAAAACCACATCGGGAGTTTCAAAAGTACTGAAACTTGCAGATTTAGCATACCTTCTGGAGTGTGGTGACTAGAGTGGATTCCATCTAGCTCATCACACAATGATGGTTGGATCCCGATCCCACTGATGAGTTGGATTACTCTCGGGAGATTATTTCACTTAACGATCAATGCTATAAACCTAGTAAGTGTCTAGAAAGGTGTTAGCGGGGTTACGCCCCCAGGGAAAAGAGGTTATTTAATTAAGGAACTTCGCGAAAGCGTTGGAAAACCTCCCTCGAAGTACCGACACTAGCCTGGCTGAAAGGTTAAGCAAGTATTGTGACGTGAATTAAAACCCGACTAGTTCTTCTTTTAAAAGGTTTTAAGAAGAATTTGAGTAAACAGTGGGAGACATCCTGGTTAGATAAATTAATAAACCAATCTAATCTTGCAAGAGCATACGCTGAGTGTTTCTTTTCTCTCTCTCCAGGCAGCAACCCTTTCACGCCCTAATCAAGATAATAAAATGTATCGCTTGACCGATCCGAATTCTTATTCGGGACTGGGGAAAGTTGGTTCAGCTCTAACTTGTGACAACAGTCACGAGTATGAGAATGGGAAAGAGGAAAGTATGGATTTCCAGGATACCCAGTTGAAGAAGAAGCATGGTTTTGCATCTACTTCAGGTGTTCTTGTAATTGAGAACTGTTTTACGGTCAGCCCTACCTCCTGGGTACTTGATACCGGATCAGGATCTCATATCTGTAATTTATTACAGGGACTGAGAAAAAGTAGGAAAGTTGCACCGGGTGATATGTCGCTCAGAGTAGCGAACGGAGCACAAGTTTATGCGGCAGCCGTCGGTGAAATCACCTAGTATTGCCAAATGGCAAGACTATGATTTTGAACGATTGCTACTATGTACCCTCTATGGTTTGCAACATCATATCAGTTTCTTTACTCGATAAAGATAGATATAAGTTTGTTCTTGAAAAGAATATCATGAACATTTACCTTGATAAGGTACTGGTTGCAGAGGGTACACTGTTTAATGGTATCTACGTTCTAAATCAGAATACAGTTCTCAACATACAAAACACACGCAAGAGGAAGAATTCAGATACAAATGAATCCTACTTGTGGCATTGTAGACTTGGTCATATCGGAGAGAAAAGACTGAGTAAGTTACATAAAGATGGACTCTTGAATGCGTTCGAGTTTTCATCTTATGAAACTTGTCAGTCTTGTCTCAAAGGGAAGATGACCAAATCTCCGTTCACCGGACATGGAGAAAGAGCAAGAGAGCTCTTGGGACTCATACACAGTGATGTGTGTGGTCCGATGTCTATACATGCAAGGGGTGGGTTCTCGTACTTCATCACATTCACTGACGATCTCTCTAGGTTCGGATATGTGTATCTGATGAAACACAAATCTGAAGCTTTTGAGAAATTCAAGGAATTCAGAAAGGAAGTAGAGAACCAGATTGGCAAAAGTATCAAGATCCTCCGGTCTGATAGAGGAGGGGAGTACTTAAGCACGGAATTCCTAGATTACTTAAAAGAGAATGGTATTCTCTCTCAGCTTACTCCTCCTTATACACCACAGCACAACGGTGTTTCGGAGCGGAGGAATCGTACCCTATTGGATATGGTTCGGTCCATGATGAGTAGTGCTGAGTTGCCTCTTTCATTCTGGGGACATGCGCTTCAGACAGCGGCATACCTTTTGAATCAAGTTCCGTCCAAATCAGTGCCTAAAACTCCGTATGAGATATGGAGCAGTAAGAAACCATGTCTTAAGTTTATTAAGATATGGGGTTGTCCGGCCTATGTGAAAACACAGAAACCGGACAAGTTAGAGGCACGGTCAGTTCTCTGTAAATTTGTGGGATATCCTAATGACTCACTAGGATATCTATTCTACCACACTGAGGAACAGAAGGTGTTTGTATCTCGCCACGCTACCTTCTTAGAAAGGGAGTTTCTTGCAAAAGAAACTAGTGGGAGTTCGGTAGAACTGGAAGAAATTCAGCGACCACAAAATGTAACTGAAAATTTGGAGGAACCGCTAGATTCAATAACCCCAGACGAACCTCAGCCACTCCGCAGATCTGGTAGGATTTCTCATCCGCCCGAGAGATACTACGGTTTTCTCATTGACGGGGATCGAGAGGATTGCATCTTGGAAGAAGATGACCCTACCAGTTTCAGGCAGGCCATTATCAGTAGGGACTCTGATAAGTGGCAGGAAGCAATGCAATCTGAAATGGAGTCCATGTACGCCAATAAAGTGTGGACCATGGATATTGCTCCACCTGGGGTAAAACCCGTTGGATGCAAATGGATCTACAAAAGGAAACTTGGTGTAGATGGGCAGGTGGAAACCTATAAAGCTAGACTCGTTGCAAAAGGTTTCCGTCAAAGACCTGGTTTGGACTATGACGAAACTTTTTCTCCGGTGGCTATGCTCAAATCCATTCGGATCCTACTTGCCATTGCTGCCTTCCATGACTATGAAATCTGGCAGATGGATGTTAAAACGGCTTTCCTAAACGGTTGTTTGGAAGAGTGCGTTTACATGGATCAACCAGAAGGTTTCGTAGACAGTGGGAGCAGCGGAAAGGTGTGCAAGTTGCTTAAATCCATTTATGGATTAAAGCAGGCATCGCGGAGCTGGAACATCTGTTTTGATGAGGCAATCAAGGAATTTGATTTCATCAAGAACGAAGATGAACCCTGTGTTTATAAGAAGATTGTAGGACGAACTGTCGTGTTCCTAGTCTTGTACGTGGACGACATTCTTTTGATAGGAAATGACATTCCTATGCTACAATCGGTCAAGCTGTTTTTGTCACAAAGGTTCTCCATGAAGGACCTGGGTGATGCCTCGTACATTCTGGGGATCAAGATCTATAGAGATAGATCTAAGAAACTATTGGGACTTTCGCAGTCCAGGTACATAGAGACCGTACTAAAGAGATTTAGTATGGAGGATTCCAAGCGCGGTAACATACCCGCATTGCACGGAATTACCCTCTCCAAGAAGATGTCTCCTAAGACTGACAAGGAGAGGGTTCGCATGAGCACTATACCCTACGCTTCGGCGGTAGGATCTATAATGTATGCGATGCTATGTACAAGACCAGATGTAGCTTACGCGTTGAGCACGGTAAGCCGGTATCAGTCGGACCCAGGGAAGGACCACTGGACAGCAGTGAAGAACATTCTCAAGTACCTGAGAAGGACTAAGGAGATGTTCCTGGTTTACGGTAATGGAGACCTCAGGGTCGAGTCCTTTACCGATTCAAGCTTCCAGAGTGACAAAGATGATAGCAAGTCCGTCTCGGGTTTTGTGTTTACCCTCAACGGAGGGGCGGTATGTTGGAGGAGTTCCAAGCAGGATACCGTCGCAGACTCGACGATGGAGGCTGAATACATTGCTGCAAGCGATGCCGCAAAAGAGGCGGTCTGGATTAAGAAGTTCATTAGTGAACTTCAGGTGGTTCCGTCCATTGTTGACCCAATACCTTTGTATTGCGATAACAATGGGGCTATAGCTTTAGCGAAGGAACCAAGGTCCCATCAGAAATCCAGGCACATCTTAAGGCGGTATCACCTGATCAGGGAGATCATTGATCGACAGGAGATCGAGGTGCGGAGAGTGGACACAAAGGACAACACTGCGGACCCATTCACGAAGGCTTTACCCCAGACTCAGTTCGAGCGGCTGATCGAGATGATAGGTCTTCGATACGCCAGTACATGGCCTTAGTGCAAGTGGGAGATTGTTGGTGTATATGCCCTAGAGGCCATTACTGTATCATACTAGTATGTATATTACTTGATGGAAGCTTGGGATATTCACAGTTGTACAGACAATCTTGCTCAATATAGTAGTATGCTACTTGGTTTGTCTCTGCTTTAATGTGTACATGTGTGTTTATTTATTATATCACCTATACGCATTAGTAGAGCCCTTAGGATCTTTGCTTGATTACCGGCGTTGTGATGGCGATCACACTCGTGGGGGCTGGGTAATCTACAAGCACATCCTTATACACGTCCCTAGTCGTGGGAGTATCGAGATAGGGCATCGATACTCCAGAGTAGACTAGCGTATGCGCTTCTCATCCCAGCACGGGAGACGGTCTGTCCCACAGCCGTCAGAACGTCGTACTTGAGATAGTATGCGGGTGCTCGTTAGGTTACGAGTACACTGGACAGGACTCGTCGGGAACTGATGGTTGGTATTATACCTATCGTCAGTTATCAGTTCCCAGGTGACATGAGTACAGCTTAGTCCGCTGACTTGACACTGTCACTTCGCCTCGAGTGTGTTCCCACTGTTCTTTGATTACTACCCTACCACGGCTCTACTGAGTCGTGCAAACAGGTAGTAGTTGGGAGCAGTCCCGAAGCACTTGGAGGCAGTGACGGTTAGACAGGATTCGTCTCTCCCGGTATTGGGGGTTGACATCGCGCTGTGTCTAGGAGAGCCATTACACGAGTAGTCCCTGGCCAGGGCAAGCGAGATATACTGGTAGGTTTCCAGTGTTATCTCAGGGTGTATTGGGCTTCACTCCGACACGACTTGTACCGCTATTAGAGGACTGACGTTTACCGCCCCCCTAGGCCCGCCATGCGATGTATCAGACGAACAGACCGGACTGTACGGAGATTGTCACATATAGGCTCAGTAGGAGTTCGGATGGGTGCACCTCATCGGCCTTCTTATCGACATCTACCTGGGGACCGTTACGTACAGCTAGTGCCGCTTGCGGTCTGTGGTTAAACCCACTGCCAGCGTAGTGTCGAGTCTTTAGAGTCCCACACAGAGAGTTTCCCTGCACTGAGCGAAACGTGTAGAGGCCGTATGGTTTTTACGGCAGGGCTGCGATCACTTACGTACACTTGTGTGCGTATGGTGTTCGGGCAGGCAATACTAGTGGGCTTTGGTTTAAGCCGGATCCTAGTATTGCATGGATGGATTTGTTTTGTCTTCTGTGCATCCGCATTCTACGGAATACGGATGCAGGTGTGTATGCACAGTTTTCTGGAGCGATGAAGGAGGAGGTGCCTCATTAGGGTTTTGGCAGTTGGTTCGGCCAAAACCATTATGTGGCAGGCTCATTAGGGTTTTGACAGTTCGTTTGGTCAAAACCATTATGAGCAGCGAACATCATTTACTAATCCTATTAGTGATAATCTTATGATGGCTAATTGCATTGACCATTTGACCCCGTTGACCCCTCTTGACTTTGTTGACCGGTTGACCGTGTTGACCATTGACTTTCAAGAGGATTCCACACTCTTCTTTTCTTTTCCATTTTCTTTTGGATTATGATAATGGTCATTTCAATTGTAGCCATCAACTTTATCTTGATGGAATTAGTAATGATGTTGTTTTTGCATTATTGCAACCATGGTTAGTTTTTTCTCTTGGTTAAGCTTATCATAACATTATTCTCTTTCTCTCTCTTGATATGAGAAGCTCCATGGTTGCTAAAAACCTCCTTCTTCTTCCTCCTCTTGTTTTCTCCTTTGATCTCATGTGTTGAGAGAAAAAGGTTTTCACTTGACAAACACATCCATACATCCTCTCTACACAACCTAGGGCTTCTAGATTGGCAATCTCCTTGCCCTAGTTACCTCGGCTTGAGGTGGAGCTCGGCGTACATCTCTCGGGTGGATCGTCTTTGACTCAAGGAGGCCGCGGAGGTGACCGAAGTCCGGATCAACCTTTGAGCAAGCCATAAAAAGAACAACAAGAAGAGAAGAACATCATAGAAGAACAACAACTTGAAGTGAAGGAGTTCAAGTTGAGGTATAACCCCTAACCGAGTAGTTACATCTCTTGTTAGGTTGCTAGTTTATAGTTTAGCAAAGATCCGGCTTTTACGGTCCATGTTACAAAGCTTAGAAAAAATTTGATTTACCGTTTCCGCAACCCCGAAAGTACCGGGAGAGGTAACGTGGACCTAACACATCCATCGTCCATCTGTATGGGTCGAGAAGGTATACGCTAGTCTACTCTGGTATATCGATGCCCCATCTCGATATACCCACGACTAGGGACTTTGAAGGATGTACTTATGGACTACCCTGTCCCCACTAGTATGATCCGCATCATAGTCCAGGTAGTCAAGTACACATCCTAAGGGCTTTACCAACATGTAATAGAGAGACAATCAGTGTACACGTTAAGGTAAAGGTTAACCAGATAGCATACTATCATGTCGAGCAAGAAAGTCCTCCCTATATATGTCCAAGCATCCACTACAATATACATCCTATGTATAGTAATGGCCTCTAGGGCATACATATAACTAACACCATTAACCCTTACCATGGTTAATTCTCTATATGGGTTAGTGTTTGGATGATATACTCACCCAAGGGTTGCATTTGAACCATGACAGATATTTTCATCATTTGAGATATTTCCTTCTTCTTCTTCCTCATCTCATTTTTGCTCTCTAGATTTTGAGATCTAGAAGAAAAATAGTGAGAAATTAAATACTAAAGTGAGCTAAATTTCTACTTCAACATCCTCTTCTATACTAGCCATATAGATTAGTGTGTTAGCTTCACTAATTCCGTATTAGTGAAGAGTGAGCTTGAGTCCGTGTTTTCTCGACGTAGATCATCACAGACTTTGAAGATTTCAAGCAAGGATGCATAGTACATCTTGTGGAGCCTCTCAAAAGTTCAGGAGCTTATGGATCGCAGCGAAGGGACCACTACTCGGAGCTTTTGAAGCGAAGGAATGGACTACAAAGGTTGTAATCCCTATCACTTAGATGTAAAGTTGTTTACATGCAAAGTTAACCCTAATTCTCTAGTTCGATTACTTGGTTGGTTTGTTTAGCACCCCCAAATTTTAATATAGCATGTTTGATGCTTTACAAAACCTTGCTAAGGTGCTAAGCTAACCCTATGTAACATTTCAGAAAAATAAAATATTATTTTTGGGAATTTTTATAATTAAATAATAAAATATTGAATATTTTAATAGGGTGGTATAATTAAATACCGATAAATTGGGAAAATTTGGAAAATTATAGAAATTACAAAAAAGTTGGTGCTTTATGTGATTTAAGCAAATTATGAAATTTTATGATTTATTATTCACTATTTTAATGCTAATCACGATTAAATATCGCTAATCGGGCATTAAGCGTGTTTTGTGCACATGACATGCACATGTCAGTTTTAACACTTGTTACATTTTATCATGGCCTTACTTTATTCCTCATGCTTGATTTGGGCTTTATTATGAGAAGAGAGAAGAAAAGAAAAGGAAAAGTAAAGAAAAGAAATGAATATAGTAAGAGGTATGGGCATGAGAGAGAGAGATGTGAGGGGGTCAACCTTGGTCTAGGTCTCATTCCTCTCTCATTTTTTCTCCTTCATTCTCTATCCCATCAACTCCCATGGCTGCCCTCTTCCTCCCCCATCTCTTCAACCTTCAAAACAACTCCAAAACAAACCCAAAAGTCTATCTCTATTTCACAAAAAGCATGCACAAGCTCACAAGCTTCACTTTGGACCAAGAAAAATTTGATTTTGGTGCCCTAAGAGATTCATGAGTGCAAAATGAGGTAATTATTCTATCATTAGTGTAGAATTTCCATTCCTTTAGCATCCATGTTAATTTAGAATCGATATTGTGTGATTTTGGGAACTTGAAAACTTTAAGTGGAGAATTAGGGTTTAAGTTGATTCCAAAGGTGCAATTGAGGTTAGTAGTGACCCTATACCCCTGTTAGCGATATCATATTGGACTAAAACCTGAGACTTAATCCTAGAATACGAACTTTGAAAATCTGCCGATATTGAAATTGTGGGAATTGTGATAGGAAAATGAAATCTACTAACACCCGGGTGACCTGAAAAATATTTAGCGAAGACAGTAATACATGCAGGCACCCTAGGAGCTACCACTGAAACCTGAGACCCCCTGGACTTTTCCTGGCCGCAAATTTACTCTTTTTGGCTGCAATTTGCGGCCTTGGTGCGAGCAAATTGGCTCTTGCTTGTTATGTGGCTCCTTTGTCAGTAAACTAGATCCCTCTCATATACAAAATTGGCTAATTTCACCTTGGGTAAAATCTGGAGCATGTTTTCCAAGTTTCTGGTTTCGTTTTGTGACTTTTAATGAATTGGGCTTTGGTAATTGTTATTGTGTTCCGTCGTGTGGCGTTTGAACGCCAACGACTTGGGTTATTGGTTGTGTTTTGCATGCGAGATTATAGATTTTAACCTATCGGTGTTTCGTGTGACCTTTTGGTTTTCGTGCGTGATTTCGTTTACAATGCTATATGTGATATTTAGGTACCTCACGAGGACTTCGAGATGACAAACAAGCGCGTGCTGACATCGGCATCGGCAAGCGAAGATAAGGTGAGTAGATTTATATCTACGGGGGAAGTCGGGTGGATGGCGTATAACACCCCCGCAATTTCATAAGATTTTGATGTGAAGTGGTATAGATATACATATATGGGTTATCGTGAGATATGAACCTTAGCAAGAAAAGTATTAGGAGATCATGGGATAGTGTTAGCGAGATTTGAAGAAATGGATTTAGTTGGGTTCTTAGTCGTGAACCCTAGAGTAAGGTTGACAAACACACACGTGCATACACGGGATATGGTTTGGGTGCATATGTTTATATGTATGTATATATATGGATGTGTCGGTATATATATATGTATATACATACACTTATATTCGGTTGATGAGTATAGTATATGGTATTCGGAGATGAGTCGATGAGGATTGGGCATGGTGCCATGAGATCGGTGGTGTGATTTGGTTCGTACTAGGAGATACGACATGATAGTATAGCGGATCATTAGGCGATGTGTTTCAGGCACATGCACATATATTGTTGATGGTATCAGCTTGTACTAGACTTAGATCTATACCCCAGTTCATGACATATGATGATAAGGATACCAGATGAGTAATGAGATAAATATGATATTTGACCCGTACCCAGATTTGGGATGCCGTACGATAGATTTACCGTATGAGATATAGTTATGATGTTAGATCCGCACTCTTGACTCGAGGATGTCATATTATTTATTGTATTGTACATGATACTGTTGAGGCGAGATCACCGACTACTAGATATATATATATATAGATCGACTCAGACTTAGGTGGATTCCCTTACCCTTTTGACTGGGCTCGAGTCATACTCTTTTTCAAAAGTGGAGAATCGTAAGTATTTTAAATACTAAACTGTATGACTCGTATATTTGGTAGGTATATTTTTCAGTGTTGCTGTTACTATATCACTTTCTGTATATTCATGATGTTTCATCGCATCGCATGCTTGTACATATGTTATCTGTAATTATCATGAAACCCTGCTGTCAGGACACCAGCACCATTACCTATGATGCGTATGTTCCACGTACACCTGCTTGCCGGTTCACACACATCATCATCGGTAATTGCCATGTCACGTACACTTTAGAAAATACTATTCATTGACATAGCTTACTAGTTGATAGTTTCTATATGTTATAGCTTTCATATGCTAGTTAATTATTGCATTATATCATATGCATCCATATATTCATTGGTTATGCTGTATTATGGAGATTTATGCCGGTTTTCATTGTTATTGACATGGTGACTTGATGATTTCAGATTATTCTTGATATTTTCTGGATTTGGAAACCGCATGTGAAAGTTTTGTAAACTGATGAGTTATTTTAAAGAGAAAAATGCGGTTTTCCTTGATATGTTGAGTATTGTCCACCATGATATTTTCTCGGTTCTGAAATGTTTTCGAGACCCGATTTAAGGAGTTGGATGAACCGTCTCGGGTACATGGTAGGCCTGGTAAGGTACCCCAGGGCAAGAAGCTTGAGTTGTAGACGATGAGCCCGGCAGGGGCAGAATGCATACCGGTGATTTTAACTGGCGCAGCGGATATCCGGAGGATATCGTTCGTGGTCGTGTGATTGATGATATGGGCCGATCCGGACTGACGGAGCCCGAGGTATTGAGATATTGAGATTTGAGACACTGAGATATTGAGATTTGATGATACAGGCCAGTCCGGATAGCCGGAGCCTGAGATTTTGAGATTTTGAGATTTATGTTTTGTGTCGATGCTTGACACTGATTTCTCGGTTGATTCATTGATGATACTCGATTTATATACATACAAAAATATCATTAAATAAAGAAAACAGTTGCCTCATTCACGATGTATTCTGTTCCATTTGTAATGCATTCATGCATCATATATCCGATATGTTGCTATCTGAAGTACTGACACGAGCATGTAATATTACACTTATACATTGATGGATCAGGATATTGTTTGAGGATATTACTCGATATGACCTAGGATAGCGTCATACATGCGATTTCTGCTCTGTGATGTTTTCTACTCACGAGTTGGCAACTCACCCCCGTTGTGCCACAGTTTCTTGCAGGTTTTGCCGTACAGGTTTCGTTGCAGTTTTGCTGGCACACTGTTACTTCCGGGTGATTGCTTTGGTAGGTGGGTTCTTTTGCATCAGGACCACCATTGTATATTTGTTATTTCAGTTGTATCTAATAAAACTCCATCAACCAGACTTGTATATTGTTAGAGATAGAAGACCAGTGTATATTCTTTCGACCTTAGAGTCGCGCGCTGTATTATTATGGTTTTCCTCTGGGTTTTCTTGATGATGTTGGATTTTTATCCTGAGTTTGATCCTCGCCTTTCGGCGTTGTATATTATATTGCATTGCGTGGTTTTGTCTGCCGTTTGGCGAAGAGCTAGCTCCCGCTTGGGGATGCCTTTATTCATTATATATGCTTTATCAGGTTTTGTACCCGTTTAGGGTCAGAATTTACAAAGGAAACTCTGCCGAAATTTTCAGAAAATACTTGACAATTTAAAAATGCATACTTCGGCTTATGTTGTTAAACTTCTTGCTTTAAAATTGGTTTTTCTTCCACTCTACTGCTTTACTTGGTTTGGATTTCTGGGTTTTGGCTTACTTAGATTACGTATGCCTCGAGACGTTTCATAGTTTAAGTGCCGGTCATGTTCCGTACTTTTCGGGTCGTGACAAAGTTGGTATCAGAGCGTTAGGCTTTACTTTCTGAGTGTAGGATGACACTTGGTTGATGGAGTAGGCGACTTTAGTAGAGTGACGTACCGTGTGTATGTTCCGCGGCATACTTACGATACGCTACTCCGCTTAAGAAGCCTTAGGATGTACATTCCCTTGCACAGTATCATATTCATTCCTATGATCTATCCTCTTCAGTACCAGTTATGGTTTTGTTACCGCGGTTGTACGGGCACAGAGAGCTACGACTAGAGTTGTGGTCAGCACGAGCTCGTCACGGACGATGGCTGACCAGGGCGTGATTCCAGGGACATACGATTGCATAGACGTATCATTTATTTGCGTTTTTGCGTCATTAGTGTTGATGGATCGCTGTTACGAGATTTCTCGGACATGCAGATCAGCACCATAGGATTGGGCCACTGATAGAGGCCAGCAAGAATGTGATGACCATTAATGCACCATATTTTGATGATTTAGGCACTGTTCAGTGTGCGGACGAATGAGCCAGTTGTTGCTGCAAATGAGGAGATATCGCCTCAGATGTTTGGTGCTAATGCCGCACAAGTTATACTTCGAGATATGATAGAAGATCGCTAGTCACCAGAGATGAAAGACTGGGACATGTGATTCATTGCCTACCCCGATGCGAGGTCATCAGATTGATTGATTGCAGCTTAAGAAGACTTCACGTAGATACGTTGGGAGTCGATAGAGACGATTGAATGTCAGAAACCCATTTTCCAAGTTTAAATTATTTGGAGTAAACATGCAAGTAACTCTACAGACCCTTTAGAAGAATGAAACCCTAACTCGACATAATGACCATGAGAACGCCTTTAAACGTTAGGGTTTGCTGCAGTTCTGCGGTGCCATTAATGAGGCTTGGGTTTGCCCTTCTACGGTTGGTCCATAGGTACTGTGGCATGTACTCGATATTATTATATTGTACTCAAGATGTTGAGCTCATGGGGGATTATGAGGTTTTGACGAATCGATCGAATGGTTCGACTTCATTCGGATATCATGTGATGGGATGCATTGCTTGGGAGACTCCAGATATGAGTATAGCCGTTGGAGCGCAGTCCATGCAGCCATGAGGAGACGAGTCCGAATTGTTAGTGATATCTATGCCCTAGAGGCCTGTACATATGATGTTTATTGTAGTGGATGCTTGGACATATATAGGGAGGACTTTCTTGCTCGACATGATAATATGCTATCTGGTTGCCTATTATCTTAACATGTACTCTGATTGTTTCTATGTTACATGTTGATAAAGCCCTTAGGATGAGTACTTGACTACGAGGACTATGATGCAGATCATACTAGTGGGGACAGAGTAATCACTAAGTACATCATTCAAATGTTCCTAATCGTAGGTGTATCGAGACAGGGCATCGATATACCAGAGTAGACTAGCGTATGCTTCTTGACCCATGTATATGGGCGATGGATGATCCCATATCTATTGGTGTTTGACATCAGAGACAGTATATGGGTGCTCAGTAGAGACTGGGTACACTGGGCGGACTCGCCGAGAACTCCCAGATGGTATTATACATCGCGTTAGATGGCAGTTCTCTGGTGACACTGGTACAGGTTAGTCTATAGACCCGAGATCGTCATAGAGTCTTGTGTGATTCCCACTGTACTTTGATTTCCACCTTACCATGTCCAAGAGGGCGTGCAAAACGGTGGCTTTTGGGTACAGTCCCGAATCACATAGAGGAAATGAGCGATAGGAGGGGTTTCGTCTCTCCCGGTATAGGGAGTTGATGTTGCGCTATGTTTGATTGGCTATAACTGGAAATCCTTGGCCAGGGTTGCTGAGATTTACTGGTAAGTGTTATCAGTAGTTTCTCGAACTGTTATGGACCTCATATCGACACGACTTATCGGTTACTGGGGTCTGACGTTTACCACCCCTTAGACTGGGTATGCAACATATCAAACGAAGAGATCGGACTGTACGGGAGTGTTACTGATTGGATTCGCAGAAGAATGTACAGGCTTGCTTGTTGATCTTCTAATTGCTCAATACCTGGGTGGCTGTTACGTTTAGCTGATCGCTTGCTGTTAGTGCATGTTGCATGCTCCCACAACTCTTGTGAGGCAGCGGAAGCGATAAACGAAAATTTTCTTTGCATACAACACGCACTTTTCCAAAGATCTTGTCTAAACCATAACTAGAAAAACCTAACTAGAGATCTTATCTACTATGTTAAGGATTATACCTCAATGATACGGTCCTTCGGGTCTTCTCTTTGGTGCAACTCCTTTGCTCCTTGCCACTCCTTAGCTCCTTTGGATGTTGCCGATGTTCTCGATCTCCGGCCACCCCAAGACCTAGATGATCCACGCAAGAGTTGTCGTACAAGCTAGAAACTCTTCATAAGAGCTTAACCTAGAGACCAAGTTTGCTAGAAGAGGTCACTAGGATCATGTAGAGATTAGGGTATTGGATTATTTTTAATCATAAACTTTTGTTTCACAACACATGTGAAGGGTAAAGCTTAGGATGAAGGAGGAGAAGAGAAGAAGGAGAGAGAAAATGTTTATGATAATGAGAGAGTTCAAGCATGAGAAAATGATACATTGCAAATGAAATAATTGAAGCATATAATATAAAATTAGCACCATGCTTCAACAGTAATTCCAAAACAATATAAAATTAAATAACCCATTCTTGCAACCATGCTTGGAGTTTCTTATTTCCACCTCATTTATTTATTTTCATAAAATAAATAATGTCATTATGAGGTGGCACCTTCTAGAAGGTATTCTTGTAACAATTACAAGAATACCCCTCCTCCGTATACCGTATACCGTATACCATATACCCGTATCCGAATTCCGAAAAATACGAATACCATTAATACAATAATATAATACTGGTATCTGGCTTAAACCAAATCCTACCAGTATTATTGTTGCGATTATTATTCCTGTAACAATTACAGAACATAATCGAAACCCTGTCGTAACACCTTACGGCTGCCGTAACAACTTACGGCCTCTACATCTTTCGCCTGAACGAGAGAACCCTCTGTGTGGGACTCTAAAGACTCGACAGTACGCTGGCAGTGGGTTTAACCACAAGTGCGTCAACGGCACTAGCTGTGCGTAATGGCTACCCAGGTACATGACGAAAAAGAGGCCGACAAGCGAACTCATCACAACCCCAACGAGCCTGCAAGCAACACTTACCGTACAGTCCGGTCTCTTCGTCTGATACGTCGCATATGAAGTCTAGGGGTGGTAAATGTCAGACCCCGGTAACTTTATAAGTCATGTTGATTTATGGCCCATAACGGTTTGAGAAACTACTGATAACACTTACCAGTAAATCTCGAGAACCCTGGCCAGGGATTTGATGTTTTGGCCGATCAAGCATAGCACGACACCAACTCCGTATACCGAGAGAGACGAAACCCCTCGTATCGCTCACTGTCTCCATGCGATTCGGGACTGTACCCAAAATCCACCTGTTTGCACGACTCGACAGAGTCGCGGTAGGGAGGAAATCAAAGCACAGTAGGAATCACACAAGACACTATGACGATCTCGGGCCTACAGACTAACCTGTACAAGTGTCGCCAGAGAACTGCTATCTGACAATTGGTATATATACCATCTAGGAGTTCTCGGCGAGTCCTGTTCGGTGTACCCATTCTTCAATGAGCACCTGTGTACAATCTTTGATGTCAAACACCAATGGTTGTGGAATCAACCATCCCCCCCAAGGGTCAGGAAACATACACACTATTCTAACTTGGTAATACCGATGCCATATCTCGATATACCCTCGACTAGGAACTATTAAAGGATATGCTTATAGACTATCCAGGCCCCACTAGTATGATCTCATCATAATCCTGGTAGTCAAGAATAATCCTAAGGGGTTCATCAACATGCATATAAAGATATGAAATATAACACAAGTTAAGATGAAGATAAACCAGATAGCATACTATCATTTCGAGCAAAGATTGTTTCTACACATATACATGCCTAGCATCCTATACAATACAGGCCTCTAGGGCATACATATCTAACAATCTCCCACTTGCACTAAGGCCTGTAGTTGATGCAATAAGTACCAACTGTCTGTACTAGAACCAGTTGCCTGCGTACCGCATGCCCAATAGCTCGAACAGTTTCTCAAACTGGACTTGAGGGATGGCCTTGGTCTCCTTCGTGTCTACTCTCCGTACCTCGATGTCCTGGCGATCCACTATCTCCCTAATGAGGTGATACCGCCTCAAGATATATCTGGATTTCTGATGGGACCTCGGTTCCTTTGCCAAAGCCATGGCTCCATTGTTATCGCAATACAGAGGTATTGGATTAGCAATGGATGGAACCACATGAAGTTCAGAAATGAACTTCCTCATCCAGACTGCCTCTTTTGCGGCATCATTAGCCACAATATACTCAGCTTCCATCGTGGAGTCAGTGACGGTATCTTGTTCGGAACTCTTCCAACATACCGCCCCTCCGTTTAGGGTAATCCATTCGGAGATCTCCGTTACCATACACAAAAAAACATTTCTTTAGTTCTTCTCAAGTACTTCAGAATGTTCTTCACAGCAGTCCAGTGTTTCTCCCCTGGGTTGGATTGATACCTGCTTACTGCACTCAGTGCATAAGCTATATCTGGGCGAGTACACAACATCGCATACATTATAGATCCTACTGCTGAAGCGTAGAGAATAATGCTTATGCGAGCCCTCTCTTCATCAGTCTTTGGAAACATCTCTTTGGAGAGGATGATCCATGACAAGCGGGTAAATTACCCCTCTTGGAATCTTCCATACTAAACCTCTTTAGTATGGTGTCAATGTATCTCGATTGGGACAATCCCAATAATTTCTTAGATCTATCTCTATAGATCTTAATCCCTAGAATGTACGAGGCATCGCCCAGTCTTTCATGGAGAACCTTTGCGATAAGAATAGTTTGACCGATTGTAGCATAAGAATATCATTTCCTATTAAGAGAATGCCGTCCACATACAATACGAGGAATGTAACTGTACTCTCTACAATCCTTTTATAAATGCATGGTTCATCCACATTTTTGATAAAACCAAACTTTTTGATTGTATCATCAAAGCAGATGTTCCAACTCCGTGATGCATGCTTTAATCCATAGATGGATTTAAGCAGCCTGCATGCTTTTCCGCTGCTCCCACTGTCAATGAAGCATTCTGGTTGATCCATAAAAACTCATTCTTCTAAATCACCATTTAGGAATGCCGTTTTAACATCCATCTGCCAGATCTCATAATCATAGTGAAAAGCTATAGCAAGCAGGATCCGAATGGATTTGAGCATCGCGACTGGTGAAAAGGTTTCATCATAGTCTAGTCCTGGTCTTTGACGAAATCCTTTTGCTACCAGCCTAGCTTTATAGGTCTCCACCTGACCATCCACACCGATCTTTCTTTTAAAGATCCATTTGCACCCTATGGGTTTTACTCCAGAAGGTGCAACCTCCAAATTCCATACTTTGTTGGTGTGCATGGATTCCATTTCGGATCTCATGGCATCCAGCCACTTCACTGAGTCACCACTCGTGATAGCTTGCTGAAAACTAGTAGGATCATCATCATCCATGATGCAATCTTCTATATCACCATCAATTAGAAAACCGTAGTATCTATCAGGTGGGCGAGAAGTCCTACTAGATCTACGGAGTGGCTGAGGTTCGTCAAGTTCTATTGAAATCTCAGGTTCAACCAAATCATCGGTAATTGTTTGTGTATCTAGAATTTCTTCCAGTTCTACCGTATTGCCAAAAGTATCATTTGCAAAAAATTCATTTTCTAAAAATGTGCCATACTGAGAAACAAACACCCTTTGTTCCTCCTTGTGGTAGAAGAGATATCCATATGAGTGTTTTGGATATCCCACAAATCTACACAAAACCGATAGTGTCTCGAGTTTTTCTGGATTCTGCTTTTTCACATAAGACGAACAACCCCATATCCTAAATCTTTTAAGAGATGGTCTCTTCCCGTACCATATCTCATATGGAGTGGTAGACACGGTTTTGGTCGGCACCCTGTTCAAAAGATGAATCGCAGTATCTAATGCGTGCCCGCAGAATGATATTGGTAACTCAGCATCACTCATCATAGATCGTACCATATCTAATAGGGTGCGATTCCTCCTTTCCGATACTCCATTGTGCTGTGGTGTGTACAGAGGAGTGAGCTGAGAGAGAATCCCATTCTCTTTTAGGAAATCTAGAAACTCTGAGCTTAGATACTCACCTCCTCGATCTGATCGAAGTTTCTTGATACTTAGGCCTATTTGTTTTTCTACTTCAGATTTATACTGCTTGAACTTTTCGAAGGCTTCAGACTTATGTTTCATCAAGAATACATGTCCAAATCTTGAGAAGTAATCAGTAAAGGTTATGAAGTATGAAAAACCACCTCTTGCATGTGTAGACATTGGTCCACATACATTACTATGTATGAGGCCTAAGAGTTCAGTAGCTCTCTCTTCGTGTCCAGCAAACGGAGTTTTGGTCATTTTACCTTTGATGCAAGACTGGCAAGTCGCATAAGATTTATATTCAAACGAGTTTAAATATCCATCTTTATGTAGCTTGGTTGGTCTTGTTTCGTTAATATGACCAAGTCTACAATGCCAAATGAAAGCTTCATTTATGTCTGAAACCTTCCTTTTGTTTGTGTGTTGTACGTTAAAAACTGTATGTTGGTTTAGGACGTATATCCCGTTATTTAATGTACCAGACCCAATCAACTCTTGATTAAGGTTAATCTTCATAACATTAGATTGCAATAAAAAATTATATCCTGCATTGTCCAACACCGATACAGATATAATATTACATAACATAGAGGGTACAAAATAACACGGGTTCAAAACCAATATACAACCCGACGGCAAACCAAGGTGATACTCTCCCACTACTGTAGCATGTACTGAGGAACCATTCCCAACCCGGAGAGTGTGATCATCTTTCTTCAAAAACTTGTTATTTCTCAGCCCCTGCAGACAATTGCAGATGTGAGATCCTGACCCAGTATCTAATACCCAGGAAGCAGAGTTAATTGAAAAACAGTTTTCTATTACAAATACACCTGAAGTGGAAGCTTCACCCTGCTTCTTCTTCTTGAGGTCGGCCAAGTATCAAACGCAGTTTCTCTTCTAGTGCCCAGTCTGGTGGCAGTGGAAACATTCCCCTCGTCCTGTCGCAGCAGCCCCTTTCTTGTCCCTTCTCAGTGCCTTTTTCACTCCGCCTCTCTACTTGATGGGATTCTTCTTCTTCTTTCCCTTTCCTTTAGATTTGGCTTTTAGGATGGAGGAAGAAGATGGCCCAGCAATAAGAGCGGGAGTTTTCGCTATCTTTAGTGTGCTATCTGCACCCCTCAAAATATTGAGGAGTTCAGGTAAAGACTTCTCCATGTTGTGCATGTTGAAGTTTACATTGAATTGAGCAAAGGCAGGGGAAAGGGACTATAGAACAATATCAACAAACTGCTCGTTATCCAGGGTCCAACCCAGGTCCTCAAGTTCTTCGATAAGTCCAATCATCTTCAATACATGGTCACTTACAGACGTGCCAGCAGCCATTCGCATCTGAAACAACTTTCGAGATGCCTCGTATCAGAGAGTACGAGATTGCTCTCCATACAACTCTTTTGTATGGAGAAAGATGGATTGAACATCCATCTTCTCGTGCTACATCTGATGTTCATTGTTTATAGAAGCAAGCGCGAGGCACTTGGCTGTGGCGCAGTCTATATCTCATGTCTTGCGGATTTCTTTATCCGCGATTGAAGAATCAGGACCTGGGATAGGAGGGGCTGGAGTAGTCAGGACGTACCCGACCTTATCATAGGTCAGGGCAATATTCACGTTCTTTAGCCAATCTTTGTAATTCGGCCCTGTGAGTTTATTTATGTAAGTCCGCGGCGGCACCCCGGCCGTCGATCCAACGCCGGAAACGCGAAAACAAAAACTTTGCAAACTAGCAAACCGGCACCACCGCGCACTTTTCACCCGGATCGGGCCATTAACCTAGCAACTAGCAAAGTAAAATACGGGTAGAGAAGTATACCAAGCGATCCGTGTCCTTCGGTCTTCGTCTCCACTCCGATCTCCCGCGGACACTTCGTCCGTCACCTCCTCGTCGAAACGGGCACCACATCGCCAAAGTCTTTTACGGGCTCCCACCTCTTGACCGAGGCAACTCGGGCGCGAAGTTGGCTAGCCGACGCGTCCGAGAGATGCTGTAGAATAGTGTAGTAGCCATGTCTCTTTGGGGTTTATAAGGTTGCCATTTTGGAGGAATTTGTGTACAAGAATTTTCATGGATCTTGCTGGGAAAAATGGAGCTTGCAATGAAAAAAATTGAGCTCGGCCAAAGCAATTTGTGCTCACTGGAAATTTGTATGAAGAGTGCATAAATAAAAATCATGCAAAAGGAAATAACCACTTCACAGCACACACACAATGGGAGGGGTCCACCAAAATGCATGAAGAAAATTTCTCACTCAAAAAAAAATTAAACCTCTCTCTCCCTGCAAAAAATGGCCGGCCCACTATCTAATGGGTGGAAAAAAAAGTGAAGAAAAAAATGGTGTGTAAATATAAAAAGGAATATCTTTCACAACCATTTTCCAAACTCATCAAATCAAAGCACCATCAAATGAAAAGCAATGGAATGGACCAAAAGGGAATCTCATGATTATGAAGCCACATATATTCATGAAACCCCTCAACAAATAAGTTAATTGCAAACTTGCAATTAACCCCCTCCAACGAAAAGTCCGGCCGTGAAGGAACAAAGAAAGACCGGCCGGAACGGAATGCAAACAGGCAACTTCAGAAAACTTATCACGTAATAAATTACAGGAAAACCCCGCTACTGCAAATACATGCCCGCATTTGTATTCCCACTGAACACAAATTCAAAGAGACAAAACTACACTATCAAATACTAGGATCCGGCTTAAGCCAAAGCCGGCTAGTAAAAACCGTCCGATCACGATCCGTGCAATACCGCACGTATCTGATCGAACCCTGCCATATCTCTATACGGCCTCTATAGCGTTTCGCCCGAAACCTGAGTAACTGAGTGTGTGGACTCTAAAGACTCGTCAATACTATGGTTGTGGATTTAACCACTAGCACGTCAGAGGTATAAGCCAATACGTGACGGGCTACCAGGTATTGACCAAAAGCGACGTCGATGAGCGAACTCATCCTGACACCCTACTGAGCCTGTCAGTGACAATATCCGTACAGTCCGGTCCGTTCGTCTATGAGCATCGCATGGCGGGCCTAGGGGGTTGGTAAAAGTCAGACCCCCAAAAGCGGTACAAGTCGTGTCGGAGTGTAGCCCAGAACACCCTGAGATACTACTGGAATACCTACCAGCAAATCTCCTGCCTTGGCCAAGGACTTTTCATGTTCTGGCTCTCCTAGACACAGCGCGACCTTACCCCCAATACCGGGAGAGACGACCCCTGAAGATCCGCTCACTGCCTCCATGTGGCTCGGGACTGTACCCAACTAAAACCTGTTTGCACGACTCCTTTGAGCCGTGGTAGGGTAGTAATCAAAGCACAGTGGGAACTCACACGAGACAAATGACGATCTCAGGTCGATGAACTAACCTGTACACATGTCACCAGGGAACTGCTATCTGACGTCTGGTATAATCCCAACTAGCAGGTTCCCGGCGAGTCCTGTCCGGTGTACTCATAACCCAATGAGCACCTGTATACATCTTAGGTGAACCAACTGACACCAGTGGCTTGTGAGACCGGCCACCGCCCCTCGTCGGGGTCTCGACTGTATACACTAGTCTACTCTGGAGAATCGATGCCCTGTCTCGAAACTCCCACGACTAGGGACCTTTTAAGGATGTGCTTATAGACTCCAGCTCTCACTTATATGATCCCCTTCATACTGCTGGTAGTCAAGCAAGAATCCTAGGGGCTCTATCAACGTGTAATAGCGACTCGAAAGGTCACCTAAATCAGTACACGATGATAAAGATAAACCAGATAGCATACTATCATCTCGAGTAAGACTGTTCTACCGGGATAGGTCCTCCCTCAATCATTGCAATCACGTGCTTGTGATCCAATAATTGACTCTGAGGGCACTATCTCCAACAATCTCCCACTTGCACTCAAGGCTAATTATTGCGATGTCGCATACTCACAGCCCGTGTGATACCGAACACCCAACTCCTCTACGGGTCAGTCTCACAAATCTCGTTTGCGAAACTATTGCGTTCGAGGAATAGCCTCAGTGAGTGGATCCGCTCTGGTGTTTCTTTCTATGTCTCTCTATATCTCAAGTTCGCGGAGAAAACCATCTCCCGAAATGAGCAATACCTGTCTTAGAATGTCTGGATGTCTGATGGGACCTAGGTCATAAATGAACTTCAAATCCAAACTTCTTAGACTGTATCGTCAACTGAACTTAATCAGTATCCTGCGCCATGCCTTCCCTCAGTATCTGCTTGGACCATCTATCCAAACTACTGCCCCTCGTCAGAGAGAAAACTATAACTCTGACAGCCGCTCTGCCATCCAGGTCACCTTGGAAGCCTAGAATGATAACCGTCTCCTAAAGGAGGCTGCCGTTATCAAATTCCTAGAACATTCACTTATGTTCTAAAACTGCTTCCGATTGTTTCTCCAGGATTGGATCAATATCAATTTATTGCACCTACTGCAAGAACAACATCTGGTGTGGTACTTGACATCTCATGATTGACTCAATTGCCTAAGCAAGTGATCTGCCAATCATGCGCACCCCTCTCCCCTTTAGTCTGTAAGACACCTTTAGAGAGGGTGACTCCATCACCTGCAGGTACACTACCGTGCCAGGAGTCGTCCATTCTAAATACTCATAGAATGCGGTCAAAGTACCCTGATTGGGAAACCACCCAAATCTAGATCTAAAACCATAGGTCTAGTTACCAGAATGTCTGATATAATATCCAAGTCCTGTGTAGAGAAACCACTGTGTGAGGACCAAAGTATAACCGATCGTAGTATAGGAATATCACTTCCTACTCTGTGTATGTTATCAAATACCAGGACATCACACTCTACTACCTTCTTAACAGATCCATCCCCTATTCTGATTAAGTCAAACCTATGACTTCACATCAGAAATAGATGATCTATCTCCGCTATATCTGCTTTAGTCTATAAATATACATAAGCCTGATGTCCACCAATGCTTCCGCTGCTCCCACTGACTACGACAACCCTCTGGCAGAGTCATATAGACGTGCACTTCTAAAACTAGTTTAGAACGAAGCTATACTCATCCTCCTGCCGGATCTCACAGTCTGGAACAACAGCAATGGCAAGTCTGGGTAAACAAGAACCTCCCTGCCACCGTCCTTGAGCATACCGAAGTACCTCTCGAGCGCCTGAGGTTACCCACCATATCTGCGGAGTGGCCAATGGAATGTCAAACCAGATTGAACCTTTAGGTTCTTATCAAATCTTCAGTAATCGTTTGCGGTTCTGGAATCACTTCCAGTTCTACCATACTCCCACTACTGTTTTCTGAAAAAGTCCATTTTTATTAAAACTGTGGCGAGTCAAGAACCATATCACTATTGATCTTCCAGATGGTAGAAAGTCAACCCTCGTCATAGCCCGGGTCAACCCACAAACAGCCATTACAGAAACGTGCCTTGAGTTATCCGGAGTCTGGTCTTAAGCATAAGCCAGACACCTCCCCGTATCTTAACAACGTCAAGATATGAACTGTTCTATATCCAAGAAACAGAGGCACTGATTTAATTGAACCAGATTCAAATCATGTAGCTGTCTCCAGTGCATGTCATGTAAATGGAAGGAGGCCGATCAGCGTTACTCAACTTAGGAATGCTTCCAATTATGAGTAACCTGAAAAAGAAACCAGATCTCTTAAACATTACTATCAACTGAACACCATTCACAAGTATCTACATCTTCGATCACCTTGAAGAATCCTAATACTTGCGATATCTGGTTCTCTACTTTATCCTTATACCTATAACTCCTCAAAACTTAGACCCTGTGTTTCTACGAAACACATGTCAAAGAACTAGAGAAGTTAAAAGTAAACAGAATATAGTACGAGGACCTACCCCTCTGTCCTAATGGACACTGGACAACATACAATACTCTGTATAAGTCCGCTGAGTCTAACAACTCATTCACTGTGTGTCGTAGGTTGAAAACTGTACTTTTGGTTAAGAAGAATTACACCGCTGTTCAATGCTCCTTACCTAACCATCCACTGATATAGGTAAATGTCATAGACATAATTTCAAAAAGGTATGTCTCACTCTATAAAAATAGACGTACAGATATATCAATTTGAAATTGGTGCACAACAACGGATATTCAAAACCAAATATTTGCCGACCGGCAAACAACCCAGGTGGCTTCCTCAAATATCACCAATTACAACGAATCCCGATATTATGAGGACGGTCACCTAATTCCCAATAACTTACTCCCATCCATCTCTGTAAAACCATACAGATGTGAGAATCATACCTGGTAAATACATACCCTGGAGTAAGTGTCTAATTGGGAAATCAGTTTTCTATTAACAGTACACAGTGAAACTGAAACATTGAAATGTTTCGATGGGGTATCCTGGTATTCCTAGTAATGCCTCTTCCATTATTCATATTCACAACTGTAACCGTATAATTCTTTGCCATTTCACCAAATCCCTTTATATGTCTTTAGTCATTACCTTCTGTACACCCCTTTAGGCCAAATGGTTTTCTTCCTTCCCTACCGTTCGGCACCAGCCTATAGTTTGGAAGAAGACTATCCAATAAGCATAATGGGTGTACTGTCGTAATCCTAGGAGCACTCGCAATGCGAGAGAAGGTGAGGATAAAAGACAACCGAATGAACTTAATTCTTATTTCTCCTGAACCAGGATCCATCCCCGAACTGGAACAAGTTCCTTTCGAGTTCGTATATAACCATACGATGGATTATCCAATAAACTGGGATCTTCGTAGTGATACGGAGTGTCCTGGAGAAATACAAAGGTGATTTAGGATTAGCGATGAAATACTTGGTTTGGTCGTGAATAGCAGTCGCAATATACTTTGCCCTCTTACTAATCCCTTTCTTTGTCTGAACTTAATACCTTCTGTACACCGTTTAGGCTAATTGGTTTTCTTCATTCCCTACCGGTCGGCACCAGCCTAAGGTCTGGAAGAAGACAGTTCAATTTGCGTAATAGGTGTACTATCTCCTAAACCAAGGAGTACTCGCAACCTGAGAGAAGGTAAAAGGAAAAGACAACTGAATAGTCCTATTCGTTTTCTCCTGAACCGGAAACCATCCTCGAATACCTTCGAGTTCGTATATAACCATATGATGGCTTTGTCCAATGGAAGTGGGCGTTCGTAGTAATACGGGGTGTCCTGGAGAAAAGGGTAAAAGTAGGAGTGGCGATGAGGTCTGCAACTCTGACAATCCAAAAGCCAGTGTTAAGAAGGTTCGGTCAACTTGGTCACTGAGTCATAGTCTAGGGTCGGGTCAATGGTCGCTGCCAAAGAGAGAGAGAAAAGAAACACTCAGCGTGCACTCTAACCTAGATCAGAATGGTTATCACTTTATCTAATCTGGAAACCTCCCACTGTAACGTCAAATTCTTCCCCAAACCTAAAAGAAGAATTAGCCGGGATCACCCGAGGAGTAAACCAACTAATCAGTGGGAATCGGGATCCAACTCTCATCGCGTGATAACGTGACGGAATCCGCTCACGCTATCACACTCCAGAAGGTATGCGCATATCTGGCAAGTTTCAGTTCTTTTGAAACTCCCGATGTGGATTTTTACCCCAAGCTCTTATGACCTTGACTTTGGCCAACATATCATAAGTCATATGTCAAGTTCTACCCGTCATTATCCAGGTTAATTTGAACCCACCCGTACAAGCCCTTGACGAAGGCCAACAAGGCTATACGACTGTCCCAAACCAACGCATCTATCTATGCAGCAGAAAGGTAACAAGCAGCTACCATACACTATGCCTTGACGAAGGCCAACAAACATAGCATGAATACTACGTGCTACCCGTCTGAAACGACGGAGGGTTACGAATGGTTTCTGGCGAAAACCTTTAACGTAATGAACTTGATATCGTTGAAGGAACTGATAGCTTTATAAAAAATATAGTGACGAAAACCTTTGCTAAAGAGGTCACTCCCGGTGAAGGGATCTCGGCTCTTTCCCCGTAGAATGAGGTGCAGGATATTCCAACTGAATACCACGATGCAAAGCAAAAGTAATCGGCTATAGTGAAGTTATTGCCCTGACGCAAAATTTTGTCCAAGGGGTCACTCCCGGTGAAGGGATCTCGGCCCTTGCCTCGTCGACTGAGGAGCAGGATATTCCAACTGAATACCACTGTGCAAAACAAAAGAGAACGCCCTTGCAATAACAGCTTTTTGAAAAAGTGTTCCAACAACATCAGAATAGGTTTGTTTATCTTGCATTGATCCGAATCAACGCAGTCCCATCAATTGATCACACCACAAAGAACGAAAATATACTGACGTACGTATATGCCATCCGCATTCGCCACTGGGTCCCGTCATCACCCGTTAGGTTAGCTAACTAACGACAGAGCGGGGACTGGACTAGCGCGGATGCAAAACATATACAACATCTACTAGTATATATATAATATATAATTTTCGCTCAAGGCGTGATAAAAAGCAACATAGATCAATACAGATATCTGGGATCTCCGGGTTTCACAGAGCCGCTACTGAAACCCGACGTTCCACTGGTCGTGTAGATAGCCTGTGCAATGAAATCCTAGACCCCTACGGGCGCGGCAAGTTACCCGCCAAAACCTGAAGCGAGGCAGCCCCCTTCAGCAACGTGAATGGACCACCCAGCACATCACGGAATCCGGTAACTTGGGCACCCCCTCCTGGGTCAATCTGTACCCCCTACGAGTGCGGCGAATAGCCCGCTAATTCTAGAGTGAACCCCCTTCCGTCTCAACGCCATGAGATGCGGGCCCGTTGCCCTCTAGAATCCGGCTATCCGTGCACCCCTCCGTAGGGTAAACCTAGTACAGAAAGTAAAATATACATACAACGGGTACATCGACCGCAACCTGGTCGTGCCCCAAAATAATAATACAAACAGGCAGTGACGGCAGTCCACATGTCCGACGCTCGCCCCGCAATATCAAATGTACATATAAAACAGAACTGTACTAACATTGCATCCAGGCTATCCCCCACGACCGATCCGCAACAACACAGCAATATACAGAACATCAACGTGAATGTCACGTTCATAAATCCGTCTAAAAGGGCTATAGCAGATAGACTGGATTTACCGATCAAGTGACATTCACGGTCGCAGATATAATGTAAATACTGTGAACTAGCATGTTTAAAATATCCGATCGAATAAATTTATCAAAGTGGGCCCCAAGGAGTACTGTAGCACTTACAGAAAATCTGGGCCCAAAAAAAATGTCCCAAAACCCTTATTTTTAACTCAGGAGCACTCTGGAAAAATTTGGTCAAATGAGGAGTCAAAAGCGCGGCAGAACCGCGGCCCAAGCATGGCTTTGGCCGCGGTTCCGCGGTCTTATGGACGTATCAGGTTACCAAATTTTTTCCAGTGTTCTTAGAATTCTCAGTAAATGTTTCTGCAACGACCTGAAAAATTTTTGGAGCTTAAAAAAATTTCGACAGAAACTTGTATACTTGAAATCGGGTTTTCGGACAAATCCGTTCGATCGAGTTCTAAACACACTAGTGCAAGCTAGGTTAGGTTAATGGCGTGGCTCTGATACCATTGTAAGTCCGCGGCGGCAGCCCGGCCGTCGATCCAACGCCGGAAACGAGGAAACAAAAACTTTGCAAACTAGCAAACCGGCACCACCGCGCACTTTTCACCCGGATCGGGCCATTAACCTAGCAACTAGCAAAGTAAAATACGGGTAGAGAAGTATACCAAGCGATCCGTGTCCTTCGGTCTTCGTCTCCACTCCGATCTCCCGCGGACACTTCGTCCGTCACCTCCTCGTAGAAACGGGCACCACATCGCCAAAGTCTTTTACGGGCTCACACCTCTTGACCGAGGCAACTCGGGCGCGAAGTTGGCTAGCCGACGCGTCCGAGAGATGCTGTAGAATAGTGTAGTAGCCATGTCTCTTTGGGGTTTATGAGGTTGCCATTTTGGAGGAATTTGTGTACAAGAATTTTCATGGATCTTGCTGGGAAAAATGGAGCTTGCAATGAAAAAAATTGAGCTCGGCCAAAGCAATTTGTGCTCACTGGAAATTTGTATGAAGAGTGCATAAATAAAAATCATGCAAAAGGAAATAACCACTTCACAGCACACACACAATGGGAGGGGTCCACCAAAATGCATGAAGAAAATTTCTCACTCAAAAAAAAATTAAACCTCTCTCTCCCTGCAAAAAATGGCCGGCCCACTATCTAATGGGTGGGAAAAAAAGTGAAGAAAAAAATGGTGTGTAAATATAAAAAGGAATATCTTTCACAACCATTTTCCAAACTCATCAAATCAAAGCACCATCAAATGAAAAGCAATGGAATGGACCAAAAGGGAATCTCATGATTATGAAGCCACATATATTCATGAAACCCCTCAACAAATAAGTTAATTGCAAACTTGCAATTAACCCCCTCCAACGAAAAGTCCAGCCGTGAAGGAACAAAGAAAGACCGGCCGGAACGGAATGCAAACAGGCAACTTCAGAAAACTTATCCCGTAATAAATTACAGGAAAACCCAGCTACTGCAAATACATGCCCGCATTTGTATTCCCACTGAACACAAATGCAAAGAGACAAAACTACACTATCAAATACTAGGATCCGGCTTAAGCCAAAGCCGGCTAGTAAAAACCGTCCGATCACGATCCGTGCAATACCGCACGTATCTGATCGAACCCTGCCATATCTCCATACGGCCTCTATAGCGTTTCGCCCGAAACCTGAGTAACTGAGTGTGGTGGACTCTAAAGACTCGTCAATACTATGGTTGTGGATTTAACCACTAGCACGTCAGAGGCATAAACCAATACGTGACGGGCTACCAGGTATTGACCAAAAGCGACGTCGATGAGCGAACTCATCCTGACACCCTACTGAGCCTGTCAGTGACAATATCCGTACAGTCCGGTCCGTTCGTCTATGAGCATCGCATGGCGGGCCTAGGGGGTTGGTAAAAGTCAGACCCCCAAAAGCGGTACAAGTCGTGTCGGAGTGTAGCCCAGAACACCCTGAGATACTACTGGAATACCTACCAGCAAATCTCCTGCCTTGGCCAAGGACTTTTCATGTTTTGGCTCTCCTAGACACAGCGCGACCTCACCCCCAATACCGGGAGAGACGAACCCCTGAAGATCTGCTCACTGCCTCCATGTGGCTCGGGACTGTACCCAACTAAAACCTGTTTGCACGACTCCTTTGAGCCGTGGTAGGGTAGTAATCAAAGCACAGTGGGAACTCACACGAGACAAATGACGATCTCAGGTCGATGAACTAACCTGTACACATGTCACCAGGGAACTGCTATCTGACGTCTGGTATAATCCCAACTAGCAGGTTCCCGGCGAGTCCTGTCCGGTGTACTCATAACCCAATGAGCACCTGTATACATCTTAGGTGAACCAACTGACACCAGTGGCTTGTGAGACCGGCCACCGCCCCTCATCGGGGTCTCGACTGTATACACTAGTCTACTCTAGAGAATCGATGCCCTGTCTCGAAACTCCCACGACTAGGAACCTTTTAAGGATGTGCTTATAGACTCCAGCTCTCACTTATATGATCGCCCTCATACTGCTGGTAGTCAAGCAAGAATCCTAGGGGCTCTATCAACGTGTAATAGCGACTCGAAAGGTCACCTAAAGCAGTACACGATGATAAAGATAAACCAGATAGCATACTATCATCTCGAGTAAGACTGTTCTACCGGGATAGGTCCTCCCTCAATCATTGCAATCACGTGCTTGTGATCCAATAATTGACTCTGAGGGCACTATCTCCAACAATCTCCCACTTGCACTCAAGGCTAATTATTGCGATGTCGCATACTCATAGCCCGTGTGATACCGAAAACCCAACTCCTCTACGGATCAGTCTCACAAAGCTCGTTTGCGAAACTATTGCGTTCGAGGAATAGCCTCAGTGAGTGGATCCGCTCTGGTGTTTCTTTCTATGTCTCTCTATATCTCAAGTTCGCGGAGAAAACCATCTCCCGAAATGAGCAATACATGTCTTAGAATGTCTGGATGTCTGATGGGACCTAGCTCATAAATGAACTTCAAATCCAAACTTCTTAGACTGTATCGTCAACTGAACTTAATCAGTATCCTGCGCCATGCCTTCCCTCAGTATCTTCTTGGACCATCTATCCAAACTACTGCCCCTCGTCAGAGAGAAAACTATAACTCTGACAGCCACTCTGCCATCCAGGTCACCTTGGAAGCCTAGAATGATAACCGTCTCCTAAAGGAGGCTGCCGTTATCAAATTCCTAGAACATTCACTTATGTTCTAAAACTGCTTCCGATTGTTTCTCCAGGATTGGATCAATATCAATTTATTGCACCTACTGCAAGAACAACATCTGGTGTGGTACTTGACATCTCATGATTGACTCAATTGCCTAAGCAAGTGATCTGCCAATCATGCGCACCCCTCTCCCCTTTAGTCTGTAAGACACCTTTAGAGAGGGTGACTCCATCACCTGCAGGTACACTACCGTGCCAGGAGTCGTCCATTCTAAATACTCATAGAATGCGGTCAAAGTACCCTGATTGGGAAACCACCCAAATCTAGATCTAAAACCATAGGTCTAGTTACCAGAATGTCTGATATAATATCCAAGTCCTGTGTAGAGAAACCACTGTGTGACGACCAAAGTATAACCGATCGTAGTATAGGAATATCACTTCCTACTCTGTGTATGTTATCAAATATCAGGACATCACACTCTACTACCTTCTTAACAGATCCATCCCTTATTCTGATTAAGTCAAACCTATGACTTCACATCAGAAATAGATGATCTATCTCCGCTATATCTGCTTTAGTCTATAAATAGACATAAGCCTGATGTCCACCAATGCTTCCGCTGCTCCCACAGACTACGACAACCCTCTGGCAGAGTCATATAGACGTGCACTTCTAAAACTAGTTTAGAACGAAGCTATACTCATCCTCCTGCCGGATCTCACAGTCTGGAACAACAGCAATGGCAAGTCTGGGTAAACAAGAACCTCCCTGCCACCGTCCTTGAGCATACCGAAGTACCTCTCGAGCGCCTGAGGTTACCCACCATATCTGCGGAGTGGCCAATGGAATGTCAAACCAGATTGAACCTTTAGGTTCTTATCAAATCTTCAGTAATCGTTTGCGGTTCTGGAATCACTTTCAGTTCTACCATACTCCCACTACTGTTTTCTGAAAAAGTCCATTTTTATTAAAACTGTGGCGAGTCAAGAACAATATCACTATTGATCTTCCAGATGGTAGAAAGTCAACCCTCGTCATAGCCCGGGTCAACCCACAAACAGCCATTACAGAAACGTGCCTTGAGTTATCCGGAGTCTGGTCTTAAGCATAAGCCAGACAACTCCCCGTATCTTAACAACGTCAAGATATGAACTGTTCTATATCCAAGAAACAGAGGCACTGATTTAATTGAACCAGATTCAAATCATGCAGCTGTCTCCAGTGCATGTCATGTAAATGGAAGGAGGCCGATCAGCGTTACTCAACTTAGGAATGCTTCCAATTATGAGTAACCTGAAAAAGAAACCAGATCTCTTAAACATTACTATCAACTGAATACCATTCACAAGTATCTACATCTTCGATCACCTTGAAAAATCCTAATACTTGCGATATCTGGTTCTCTACTTTATCCTTATACCTATAACTCCTCAAAACTTAGACCCTGTGTTTCTACGAAACATATGTCTAAGAACTAGAGAAGTTTAAAGTAAACAGAATATAGTATGAGGACCTACCCCTCTGTCCTAATGGACACTGGACAACATACAATACTCTGTATAAGTCCGCTGAGTCTAACAACTCATTCACTGTGTGTCGTAGGTTGAAAACTGTACTTTTGGTTAAGAAGAATTACACCGCTGTTCAATGCTCCTTACCTAACCATCCACTGATATAGGTAAATGTCATAGACATAATTTCAAAAAGGTATGTCTCACTCTATAAAAATAGATGTACAGATATATCAATTTGAAATTGGTGCACAACAACGGATATTCAAAACCAAATATTTGCCGACCGGCAAACAACCCAGGTGGCTTCCTCAAATATCACCAATTACAACGAATCCTGATATTATGAGGACGGTCACCTAATTCCTAATAACTTACTCCCACCGATCTCTGTAAAACCATACAGATGTGAGAATCATACCTGGTAAATACATACCCTGGAGTAAGTGTCTAATTGGGAAATCAGTTTTCTATTAACAGTACACAGTGAAACTGAAACATTGAAATGTTTCGATGGGGTATCCTGGTATTCCTAGTAATGCCACTTCCATTATTCATATTCACAACTGTAACCGTATAATTCTTTGCCATTTCACCAAATCCCTTTATATGTCTTTAGTCATTACCTTCTGTACACCCCTTTAGGCCAAATGGTTTTCTTCCTTCCCTACCGTTCGGCACCAGCCTATGGTTTGGAAAAGACTATCCAATAAGCATAATGGGTGTACTGTCCTAATCCTAGGAGCACTCGCAATGCGAGAGAAGGTGTGGATAAAAGACAACCGAATGACCTTAATTCTTATTTCTCCTGAACCAGGATCCATCCCCGAACTGGAACAAGTTCCTTTCGAGTTCGTATATAACCATACGATGGATTATCCAATAAACTGGGATCTTCGTAGTGATACGGAGTGTCCTGGAGAAATACAAAGGTGATTTAGGATTGGCGATGAAATACTTGGTTTGGTCGTGAATAGCAGTCGCAATTTACTTTGCCCTCTTACTAATCCCTTTCTTTGTCTGAACTTAATACCTTCTGTACACCGTTTAGGCTAATTGGTTTTCTTCATTCCCTGCCGGTCGGCACCAGCCTAAGGTCTGGAAGAAGACAGTTCAATTTGCGTAATAGGTGTACTATCTCCTAAACCAAGGAGTACTCGCAACCTGAGAGAAGGTAAAAGGAAAAGACAACTGAATAGTCCTATTCGTTTTCTCCTGAACCGGAAACCATCCTCGAATACCTTCGAGTTCGTATATAACCATACGATGGCTTTGTCCAATGGTAGTGGACGTTCGTAGTAATACGGGGTGTCCTGGAGAAAAGGGTAAAAGTAGGAGTGGCGATGAGGTCTGCAACTCTGACAATCCAAAAGCCAGTGTTAAGAAGGTTCGGTCAACTTGGTCACTGAGTCATAGTCTAGGGTCGGGTCAATGGTCGCTGCCAAAGAGAGAGAGAAAAGAAACACTCAGCGTGCACTCTAACCTAGATCAGAATGGTTATCATTTTATCTAATCTGGAAACCTCCCACTGTAACGTCAAATTCTTCCCCAAACCTAAAAGAAGAATTAGCCGGGATCACCCGAGGAGTAAACCAACTAATCAGTGGGAATCGGGATCCAACTCTCATCGCGTGATAACGTGACGGAATCCGCTCATGCTATCACACTCCAGAAGGTATGCGCATATCTGGCAAGTTTCAGTTCTTTTGAAACTCCCGATGTGGATTTTTACCCCATGCTCTTATGACCTTGACTTTGGCCAACATATCATAAGTCACATGTCAAGTTCTACCCGTCATTATCCAGGTTAATTTGAACCCACCCGTACAAGCCCTTGACGAAGGCCAACAAGGCTATACGACTGTCCCAAACCAACGCATCTATCTATGCAGCAGAAAGGTAACAAGCAGCTACCATACACTATGCCTTGACGAAGGCCAAC
The DNA here is from genome assembly GCA_030015575.1 of Agapanthus africanus. NCBI lineage: Eukaryota > Viridiplantae > Streptophyta > Magnoliopsida > Asparagales > Amaryllidaceae > Agapanthus > Agapanthus africanus. The sequence continues at coordinate 271,321,328 of CM057337.1, forward strand.
AAACATAGCATGAATACTACGTGCTACCCGTCTGAAACGACGGAGGGTTACGAATGGTTTCTGGCGAAAATCTTTAACGTAATGAACTTGATATCGTTGAAGGAACTGATAGCTTTATAAAAAATATAGTGACGAAAACCTTTGCTAAAGAGGTCACTCCCGGTGAAGGGATCTCGGCTCTTTCCCCGTAGAATGAGGTGCAGGATATTCCAACTGAATACCACGATGCAAAGCAAAAGTAATCGGCTATAGTGAAGTTATTGCCCTGACGCAAAATTTTGTCCAAGGGGTCACTCCCGGTGAAGGGATCTCGGCCCTTGCCTCGTCGACTGAGGAGCAGGATATTCCAACTGAATACCACTGTGCAAAACAAAAGAGAACGTCCTTGCAATAACAGCTTTTTGAAAAAGTGTTCCAACAACATCAGAATAGGTTTGTTTATCTTGCATTGATCCGAATCAACGCAGTCCCATCAATTGATCACACCACAAAGAACGAAAATATACTGACGTACGTATATGCCATCCGCATTCGCCACTGGGTCCCGTCATCACCCGTTAGGTTAGCTAACTAACAACAGAGCGGGGACTGGACTAGCGCGGATGCAAAACATATACAACATCTACTAGTATATATATAATATATAATTTTCGCTCAAGGCGTGATAAAAAGCAACATAGATCAATACAGATATCTTGGATCTCCGGGTTTCACAGAGCCGCTACTGAAACCCGACGTTCCACTGGTCGTGTAGATAGCCTGTGCAATGAAATCCTAGACCCCTACGGGCGCGGCAAGTTACCCGCCAAAACCTGAAGCGAGGCAGCCCCCTTCAGCAACGTGAATGGACCACCCAGCACATCACGGAATCCGGTAACTTGGGCACCCCCTCCTGGGTCAATCTGTACCCCCTACGAGTGCGGCGAATAGCCCGCCAATTCTAGAGTGAACCCCCTTCCGTCTCAACGCCATGAGATGCGGGCCCGTTGCCCTCTAGAATCCGGCTATCCGTGCACCCCTCCGTGGGGTAAACCTAGTACAGAAAGTAAAATATACATACAACGGGTACATCGACCGCAACCTGGTCGTGCCCCAAAATAATAATACAAACAGGCAGTGACGGCAGTCCACATGTCCGACGCTCGCCCCGCAATATCAAATGTACATATAAAACAGAACTGTACTAACATTGCATCCAGGCTATCCCCCACGACCGATCCGCAACAACACAGCAATATACAGAACATCAACGTGAATGTCACGTTCATAAATCCGTCTAAAAGGGCTATAGCAGATAGACTGGATTTACCGATCAAGTGACATTCACGGTCGCAGATATAATGTAAATACTGTGAACTAGCATGTTTAAAATATCCGATCGAATAAATTTATCAAAGTGGGCCCCAAGGAGTACTGTAGCACTTACAGAAAATCTGGGCCCAAAAAAAATGTCCCAAAACCCTTATTTTTAACTCAGGAGCACTCTGGAAAAATTTGGTCAAATGAGGAGTCAAAAGCGCGGCGGAACCGCGGCCCAAGCATGGCTTTGGCCGCGGTTCCGCGGTCTTATGGACGTATCAGGTTACCAAATTTTTTCCAGTGTTCTTAGAATTCTCAGTAAATGTTTCTGCAACGACCTGAAAAATTTTTGGAGCTTAAAAAAATTTCGACAGAAACTTGTATGCTTGAAATCGGGTTTTCGGACAAATCCGTTCGATCGAGTTCTAAACACACTAGAGCAAGCTAGGTTAGGTTAATGGCGTGGCTCTGATACCATTGTAAGTCCACGGCGGCACCCCGGCCGTTGATCCAACGCCGGAAACGCGGAAACAAAAACTTTGCAAACTAGCAAACCGGCACCACCGCGCACTTTTCACCCGGATCGGGCCATTAACCTAGCAACTAGCAAAGTAAAATACGGGTAGAGAAGTATACCAAGCGATCCGTGTCCTTCGGTCTTCGTCTCCACTCCGATCTCCCGCGGACACTTCGTCCGTCACCTCCTCGTCGAAACGGGCACCACATCGCCAAAGTCTTTTACGGGCTCCCACCTCTTGACCGAGGCAACTCGGGCGCGAAGTTGGCTAGCCGACGCGTCCGAGAGATGCTGTAGAATAGTGTAGTAGCCATGTCTCTTTGGGGTTTATGAGGTTGCCATTTTGGAGGAATTTGTGTACAAGAATTTTCATGGATCTTGCTAGGAAAAATGGAGCTTGCAATGAAAAAAATTGAGCTCGGCCAAAGCAATTTGTGCCCACCGGAAATTTGTATGAAGAGTGCATAAATAAAAATCATGCAAAAGGAAATAACCACTTCACAGCACACACACAATGGGAGGGGTCCACCAAAATGCATGAAGAAAATTTCTCACTCAAAAAAAAATTAAACCTCTCTCTCCCTGCAAAAAATGGCCGGCCCACTATCTAATGGGTGGAAAAAAAAGTGAAGAAAAAAATGGTGTGTAAATATAAAAAGGAATATCTTTCACAACCATTTTCCAAACTCATCAAATCAAAGCACCATCAAATGAAAAGCAATGGAATGGACCAAAAGGGAATCTCATGATTATGAAGCCACATATATTCATGAAACCACTCAACAAATAAGTTAATTGCAAACTTGCAATTAACCCCCTCCAACGAAAAGTCCGGCCGTGAAGGAACAAAGAAAGACCGGCCGGAACGGAATGCAAACAGGAAACTTCAGAAAACTTATCCCGTAATAAATTACAGGAAAACCCAGCTACTGCAAATACATGCCCGCATTTGTATTCCCACTGAACACAAATGCAAAGAGACAAAACTACACTATCAAATACTAGGATCCGGCTTAAGCCAAAGCCGGCTAGTAAAAACCGTCCGATCACGATCCGTGCAATACCGCACGTATCTGATCGAACCCTGCCATATCTCCATACGGCCTCTATAGCGTTTCGCCCGAAACCTGAGTAACTGAGTGTGGTGGACTCTAAAGACTCGTCAATACTATGGTTGTGGATTTAACCACTAGCACGTCAGAGGCATAAACCAATACGTGACGGGCTACCAGGTATTGATCAAAAGCGACGTCGATGAGCGAACTCATCCTGACACCCTACTGAGCCTGTCAGTGACAATATCCGTACAGTCCGGTCCGTTCGTCTATGAGCATCGCATGGCGGGCCTAGGGGGTTGGTAAAAGTCAGACCCCCAAAAGCGGTACAAGTCGTGTCGGAGTGTAGCCCAGAACACCCTGAGATACTACTGGAATACCTACCAGCAAATCTCCTGCCTTGGCCAAGGACTTTTCATGTTCTGGCTCTCCTAGACACAGCGCGACCTCACCCCCAATACCGGGAGAGACGAACCCCTGAAGATCTGCTCACTGCCTCCATGTGGCTCGGGACTGTACCCAACTAAAACCTGTTTGCACGACTCCTTTGAGCCGTGGTAGGGTAGTAATCAAAGCACAGTGGGAACTCACACGAGACAAATGACGATCTCAGGTCGATGAACTAACCTGTACACATGTCACCAGGGAACTGCTATCTGACGTCTGGTATAATCCCAACTAGCAGGTTCCCGGCGAGTCCTGTCCGGTGTACTCATAACCCAATGAGCACCTGTATACATCTTAGGTGAACCAACTGACACCAGTGGCTTGTGAGACCGGCCACCGCCCCTCATCGGGGTCTCGACTGTATACACTAGTCTACTCTGGAGAATCGATGCCCTGTCTCGAAACTCCCACGACTAGGGACCTTTTAAGGATGTGCTTATAGACTCCAGCTCTCACTTATATGATCGCCCTCATACTGCTGGTAGTCAAGCAAGAATCCTAGGGGCTCTATCAACGTGTAATAGCGACTCGAAAGGTCACCTAAAGCAGTACACGATGATAAAGATAAACCAGATAGCATACTATCATCTCGAGTAAGACTGTTCTACCGGGATAGGTCCTCCCTCAATCATTGCAATCACGTGCTTGTGATCCAATAATTGACTCTGAGGGAACTATCTCCAACAATCTCCCACTTGCACTCAAGGCTAATTATTGCGATGTCGCATACTCACAGCCCGTGTGATACCGAAAACCCAACTCCTCTACGGATCAGTCTCACAAAGCTCGTTTGCGAAACTATTGCGTTCGAGGAATAGCCTCAGTGAGTGGATCCGCTCTGGTGTTTCTTTCTATGTCTCTCTATATCTCAAGTTCGCGGAGAAAACCATCTCCCGAAATGAGCAATACATGTCTTAGAATGTCTGGATGTCTGATGGGACCTAGCTCATAAATGAACTTCAAATCCAAACTTCTTAGACTGTATCGTCAACTGAACTTAATCAGTATCCTGCGCCATGCCTTCCCTCAGTATCTGCTTGGACCATCTATCCAAACTACTGCCCCTCGTCAGAGAGAAAACTATAACTCTGACAGCCACTCTGCCATCCAGGTCACCTTGGAAGCCTAGAATGATAACCGTCTCCTAAAGGAGGCTGCCGTTATCAAATTCCTAGAACATTCACTTATGTTCTAAAACTGCTTCCGATTGTTTCTCCAGGATTGGATCAATATCAATTTATTGCACCTACTGCAAGAACAACATCTGGTGTGGTACTTGACATCTCATGATTGACTCAATTGCCTAAGCAAGTGATCTGCCAATCATGCGCACCCCTCTCCCCTTTAGTCTGTAAGACACCTTTAGAGAGGGTGACTCCATCACCTGCAGGTACACTACCGTGCCAGGAGTCGTCCATTCTAAATACTCATAGAATGCGGTCAAAGTACCCTGATTGGGAAACCACCCAAATCTAGATCTAAAACCATAGGTCTAGTTACCAGAATGTCTGATATAATATCCAAGTCCTGTGTAGAGAAACCACTGTGTGACGACCAAAGTATAACCGATCGTAGTATAGGAATATCACTTCCTACTCTGTGTATGTTATCAAATATCAGGACATCACACTCTACTACTTTCTTAACAGATCCATCCCTTATTCTGATTAAGTCAAACCTATGACTTCACATCAGAAATAGATGATCTATCTCCGCTATATCTGCTTTAGTCTATAAATAGACATAAGCCTGATGTCCACCAATGCTTCCGCTGCTCCCACAGACTACGACAACCCTCTGGCAGAGTCATATAGACGTGCACTTCTAAAACTAGTTTAGAACGAAGCTATACTCATCCTCCTGCCGGATCTCACAGTCTTGAACAACAGCAATGGCAAGTCTGGGTAAACAAGAACCTCCCTGCCACCGTCCTTGAGCATACCGAAGTACCTCTCGAGCGCCTGAGGTTACCCACCATATCTGCGGAGTGGCCAATGGAATGTCAAACCAGATTGAACCTTTAGGTTCTTATCAAATCTTCAGTAATCGTTTGCGGTTCTGGAATCACTTCCAGTTCTACCATACTCCCACTACTGTTTTCTGAAAAAGTCCATTTTTATTAAAACTGTTGCGAGTCAAGAACAATATCACTATTGATCTTCCAGATGGTAGAAAGTCAACCCTCGTCATAGCCCGGGTCAACCCACAAACAGCCATTACAGAAACGTGCCTTGAGTTATCCGGAGTCTGGTCTTAAGCATAAGCCAGACAACTCCCCGTATCTTAACAACGTCAAGATATGAACTGTTCTATATCCAAGAAACAGAGGCACTGATTTAATTGAACCAGATTCAAATCATGCAGCTGTCTCCAGTGCATGTCATGTAAATGGAAGGAGGCCGATCAGCGTTACTCAACTTAGGAATGCTTCCAATTATGAGTAACCTGAAAAAGAAACCAGATCTCTTAAACATTACTATCAACTGAATACCATTCACAAGTATCTACATCTTCGATCACCTTGAAAAATCCTAATACTTGCGATATCTGGTTCTCTACTTTATCCTTATACCTATAACTCCTCAAAACTTAGACCCTGTGTTTCTTCGAAACATATGTCTAAGAACTAGAGAAGTTAAAAGTAAACAGAATATAGTATGAGGACCTACCCCTCTGTCCTAATGGACACTGGACAACATACAATACTCTGTATAAGTCCGCTGAGTCTAACAACTCATTCACTGTGTGTCGTAGGTTGAAAACTGTACTTTTGGTTAAGAAGAATTACACCGCTGTTCAATGCTCCTTACCTAACCATCCACTGATATAGGTAAATGTCATAGACATAATTTCAAAAAGGTATGTCTCACTCTATAAAAATAGACGTACAGATATATCAATTTGAAATTGGTGCACAACAACAGATATTCAAAACCAAATATTTGCCGACCGGCAAACAACCCAGGTGGCTTCCTCAAATATCACCAATTACAACGAATCCCGATATTATGAGGACGGTCACCTAATTCCTAATAACTTACTCCCACCGATCTCTGTAAAACCATACAGATGTGAGAATCATACCTGGTAAATACATACCCTGGAGTAAGTGTCTAATTGGGAAATCAGTTTTCTATTAACAGTACACAGTGAAACTGAAACATTGAAATGTTTCGATGGGGTATCCTGGTATTCCTAGTAATGCCACTTCCATTATTCATATTCACAACTGTAACCGTATAATTCTTTGCCATTTCACCAAATCCCTTTATATGTCTTTAGTCATTACCTTCTGTACACCCCTTTAGGCCAAATGGTTTTCTTCCTTCCCTACCGTTCGGCACCAGCCTATGGTTTGGAAAAGACTATCCAATAAGCATAATGGGTGTACTGTCCTAATCCTAGGAGCACTCGCAATGCGAGAGAAGGTGTGGATAAAAGACAACCGAATGACCTTAATTCTTATTTCTCCTGAACCAGGATCCATCCCCGAACTGGAACAAGTTCCTTTCGAGTTCGTATATAACCATACGATGGATTATCCAATAAACTGGGATCTTCGTAGTGATACGGAGTGTCCTGGAGAAATACAAAGGTGATTTAGGATTGGCGATGAAATACTTGGTTTGGTCGTGAATAGCAGTCGCAATTTACTTTGCCCTCTTACTAATCCCTTTCTTTGTCTGGAATTAATACCTTCTGTACACCGTTTAGGCTAATTGGTTTTCTTCATTCCCTGCCGGTCGGCACCAGCCTAAGGTCTGGAAGAAGACAGTTCAATTTGCGTAATAGGTGTACTATCTCCTAAACCAAGGAGTACTCGCAACCTGAGAGAAGGTAAAAGGAAAAGACAACTGAATAGTCCTATTCGTTTTCTCCTGAACCGGAAACCATCCTCGAATACCTTCGAGTTCGTATATAACCATACGATGGCTTTGTCCAATGGAAGTGGACGTTCGTAGTAATACGGGGTGTCCTGGAGAAAAGGGTAAAAGTAGGAGTGGCGATGAGGTCTGCAACTCTGACAATCCAAAAGCCAGTGTTAAGAAGGTTCGGTCAACTTGGTCACTGAGTCATAGTCTAGGGTCGGGTCAATGGTCGCTGCCAAAGAGAGAGAGAAAAGAAACACTCAGCGTGCACTCTAACCTAGATCAGAATGGTTATCACTTTATCTAATCTGGAAACCTCCCACTGTAACGTCAAATTCTTCCCCAAACCTAAAAGAAGAATTAGCCGGGATCACCCGAGGAGTAAACCAACTAATCAGTGGGAATCGGGATCCAACTCTCATCGCGTGATAACGTGACGGAATCCGCTCACGCTATCACACTCCAGAAGGTATGCGCATATCTGGCAAGTTTCAGTTCTTTTGAAACTCCCGATGTGGATTTTTACCCCATGCTCTTATGACCTTGACTTTGGCCAACATATCATAAGTCACATGTCAAGTTCTACCCGTCATTATCCAGGTTAATTTGAACCCACCCGTACAAGCCCTTGACGAAGGCCAACAAGGCTATACGACTGTCCCAAACCAACGCATCTATCTATGCAGCAGAAAGGTAACAAGCAGCTACCATACACTATGCCTTGACGAAGGCCAACAAACATAGCATGAATACTACGTGCTACCCGTCTGAAACGACGGAGGGTTACGAATGGTTTCTGGCGAAAACCTTTAACGTAATGAACTTGATATCGTTGAAGGAACTGATAGCTTTATAAAAAATATAGTGACGAAAACCTTTGCTAAAGAGGTCACTCCCGGTGAAGGGATCTCGGCTCTTTCCCCGTAGAATGAGGTGCAGGATATTCCAACTGAATACCACGATGCAAAGCAAAAGTAATCGGCTATAGTGAAGTTATTGCCCTGACGCAAAATTTTGTCCAAGGGGTCACTCCCGGTGAAGGGATCTCGGCCCTTGCCTCGTCGACTGAGGAGCAGGATATTCCAACTGAATACCACTGTGCAAAACAAAAGAGAACGCCCTTGCAATAACAGCTTTTTGAAAAAGTGTTCCAACAACATCAGAATAGGTTTGTTTATCTTGCATTGATCCGAATCAACGCAGTCCCATCAATTGATCACACCACAAAGAACGAAAATATACTGACGTACGTATATGCCATCCGCATTCGCCACTGGGTCCCGTCATCACCCGTTAGGTTAGCTAACTAACGACAGAGCGGGGACTGGACTAGCGCGGATGCAAAACATATACAACATCTACTAGTATATATATAATATATAATTTTCGCTCAAGGCGTGATAAAAAGCAACATAGATCAATACAGATATCTGGGATCTCCGGGTTTCACAGAGCCGCTACTGAAACCCGACGTTCCACTGGTCGTGTAGATAGCCTGTGCAATGAAATCCTAGACCCCTACGGGCGCGGCAAGTTACCCGCCAAAACCTGAAGCGAGGCAGCCCCCTTCAGCAACGTGAATGGACCACCCAGCACATCACGGAATTCGGTAACTTGGGCACCCCCTCCTGGGTCAATCTGTACCCCCTACGAGTGCGGCGAATAGCCCGCCAATTCTAGAGTGAACCCCCTTCCGTCTCAACGCCATGAGATGCGGGCCCGTTGCCCTCTAGAATCCGGCTATCCGTGCACCCCTCCGTGGGGTAAACCTAGTACAGAAAGTAAAAATATACATTCAACGGGTACATCGACCGCAACCTGGTCGTGCCCTAAAATAATAATACAAACAGGAAGTGACGGCAGTCCACATGTCCGACGCTCGCCCCGCAATATCAAATGTACATATAAAACAGAACTGTACTAACATTGCATCCAGGCTATCCCCCACGACCGATCCGCAACAACACAGCAATATACAGAACATCAACGTGAATGTCACGTTCGCAAATCCGTCTAAAAGGGCTATAGCAGATAGACTGGATTTACCGATCAAGTGACATTCACGGTCGCAGATATAATGTAAATACTGTGAACTAGCATGTTTAAAATATCCGATCGAATAAATTTATCAAAGTGGGCCCCAAGGAGTACTATAGCACTTACAGAAAATCTGGGCCCAAAAAAAATGTCCCAAAACCCTTATTTTTAACTCAGGAGCACTCTGGAAAAATTTGGTCAAATGAGGAGTCAAAAGCGCGGCGGAACCGCGGCCCAAGCATGGCTTTGGCCGCGGTTCCGCGGTCTTATGGACGTATCAGGTTACCAAATTTTTTCCAGTGTTCTTAGAATTCTCAGTAAATGTTTCTGCAACGACCTGAAAAATTTTTGGAGCTTAAAAAAATTTCGACAGAAACTTGTATACTTGAAATCGGGTTTTCGGACAAATCCGTTCGATCGAGTTCTAAACACACTAGAGCAAGCTAGGTTAGGTTAATGGCGTGGCTCTGATACCATTGTAAGTCCGCGGCGGCAGCCCGGCCGTCGATCCAACGCCGGAAACGCGAAAACAAAAACTTTGCAAACTAGCAAATCGGCACCACCGCGCACTTTTCACCCGGATCGGGCCATTAACCTAGCAACTAGCAAAGTAAAATACGGGTAGAGAAGTATACCAAGCGATCCGTGTCCTTCGGTCTTCGTCTCCACTCCGATCTCCCACGGACAATTCGTCCGTCACCTCCTCGTCGAAACGGGCACCACATCGCCAAAGTCTTTTACGGGCTCCCACCTCTTGACCGAGGCAACTCGGGCGCGAAGTTGGCTAGCCGACGCGTCCGAGAGATGCTGTAGAATAGTGTAGTAGCCATGTCTCTTTGGGGTTTATGAGGTTGCCATTTTGGAGGAATTTGTGTACAAGAATTTTCATGGATCTTGCTGGGAAAAATGGAGCTTGCAATGAAAAAAATTGAGCTCGGCCAAAGCAATTTGTGCTCACTGGAAATTTGTATGAAGAGTGCATAAATAAAAATCATGCAAAAGGAAATAACCACTTCACAGCACACACACAATGGGAGGGGTCCACCAAAATGCATGAAGAAAATTTCTCACTCAAAAAAAAATTAAACCTCTCTCTCCCTGCAAAAAATGGCCGGCCCACTATCTAATGGGTGGAAAAAAAGTGAAGAAAAAAATGGTGCGTAAATATAAAAAGGAATATCTTTCACAACCATTTTCCAAACTCATCAAATCAAAGCACCATCAAATGAAAAGCAATGGAATGGACCAAAAGGGAATCTCATGATTATGAAGCCACATATATTCATGAAACCCCTCAACAAATAAGTTAATTGCAAACTTGCAATTAACCCCCTCCAACGAAAAGTCCGGCCGTGAAGGAACAAAGAAAGACCGGCCGGAACGGAATGCAAACAGGCAACTTCAGAAAACTTATCCCGTAATAAATTACAGGAAAACCCAGCTACTGCAAATACATGCCCGCATTTGTATTCCCACTGAACACAAATGCAAAGAGACAAAACTACACTATCAAATACTAGGATCCCGCTTAAGCCAAAGCCGGCTAGTAAAAACCGTCCGATCACGATCCGTGCAATACCGCACGTATCTGATCGAACCCTGCCATATCTCCATACGGCCTCTATAGCGTTTCGCCCGAAACCTGAGTAACTGAGTGTGGTGGACTCTAAAGACTCGTCAATACTATGGTTGTGGATTTAACCACTAGCACGTCAGAGGCATAAACCAATACGTGACGGGCTACCAGGTATTGACCAAAAGCGACGTCGATGAGCGAACTCATCCTGACACCCTACTGAGCCTGTCAGTGACAATATCCGTACAGTCCGGTCCGTTCGTCTATGAGCATCGCATGGCGGGCCTAGGGGGTTGGTAAAAGTCAGACCCCCAAAAGCGGTACAAGTCGTGTCGGAGTGTAGCCCAGAACACCCTGAGATACTACTGGAATACCTACCAGCAAATCTCCTGCCTTGGCCAAGGACTTTTCATGTTCTGGCTCTCCTAGACACAGCGCGACCTCACCCCCAATACCGGGAGAGACGAACCCCTGAAGATCCGCTCACTGCCTCCATGTGGCTCGGGACTGTACCCAACTAAAACCTGTTTGCACGACTCCTTTGAGCCGTGGTAGGGTAGTAATCAAAGCACAGTGGGAACTCACACGAGACAAATGACGATCTCAGGTCGATGAACTAACCTGTACACATGTCACCAGGGAACTGCTATCTGACGTCTGGTATAATCCCAACTAGCAGGTTCCCGGCGAGTCCTGTCCGGTGTACTCATAACCTAATAAGCACCTGTATACATCTTAGGTGAACCAACTGACACCAGTGGCTTGTGAGACCGACCACCGCCCCTCATCGGGGTCTCGACTGTATACACTAGTCTACTCTGGAGAATCGATGCCCTGTCTCGAAACTCCCACGACTAGGGACCTTTTAAGGATGTGCTTATAGACTCCAGCTCTCACTTATATGATCGCCCTCATACTGCTCGTAGTCAAGCAAGAATCCTAGGGGCTCTATCAACGTGTAATAGCGACTCGAAAGGTCACCTAAAGCAGTACACGATGATAAAGATAAACCAGATAGCATACTATCATCTCGAGTAAGACTGTTCTACCGGGATAGGTTCTCCCTCAATCATTGCAATCACGTGCTTGTGATCCAATAATTGACTCTGAGGGAACTATCTCCAAAAATCTCCCACTTGCACTCAAGGCTAATTATTGCGATGTCGCATACTCACAGCCCGTGTGATACCGAACACCCAACTCCTCTACGGATCAGTCTCACAAAGCTCGTTTGCGAAACTATTGCGTTCGAGAAATAGCCTCAGTGAGTGGATCCGCTCTGGTGTTTCTTTCTATGTTTCTCTATATCTCAAGTTCGCGGAGAAAACCATCTCCCGAAATGAGCAATACATGTCTTAGAATGTCTGGATGTCTGATGGGACCTAGCTCATAAAAGAACTTCAAATCCAAACTTCTTAGACTGTATCGTCAACTGAACTTAATCAGTATCCTGCGCCATGCCTTCCCTCAGTATCTGCTTGGACCATCTATCCAAACTACTGCCCCTCGTCAGAGAGAAAACTATAACTCTGACAGCCACTCTGCCATCCAGGTCACCTTGGAAGCCTAGAATGATAACCGTCTCCTAAAGGAGGCTGCCGTTATCAAATTCCTAGAACATTCACTTATGTTCTAAAACTGCTTCCGATTGTTTCTCCAGGATTGGATCAATATCAATTTATTGCACCTACTGCAAGAACAACATCTGGTGTGGTACTTGACATCTCATGATTGACTCAATTGCCTAAGCAAGTGATCTGCCAATCATGCGCACCCCTCTCCCCTTTAGTCTGTAAGACACCTTTAGAGAGGGTGACTCCATCACCTGCAGGTACACTACCGTGCCAGGAGTCGTCCATTCTAAATACTCATAGAATGCGGTCAAAGTACCCTGATTGGGAAACCACCCAAATCTAGATCTAAAACCATAGGTCTAGTTACCAGAATGTCTGATATAATATCCAAGTCCTGTGTAGAGAAACCACTGTGTGACGACCAAAGTATAACCGATCGTAGTATAGGAATATCACTTCCTACTCTGTGTATGTTATCAAATATCAGGACATCACACTCTACTACCTTCTTAACAGATCCATCCCTTATTCTGATTAAGTCAAACCTATGACTTCACATCAGAAATAGATGATCTATCTCCGCTATATCTGCTTTAGTCTATAAATAGACATAAGCCTGATGTCCACCAATGCTTCCGCTGCTCCCACAGACTACGACAACCCTCTGGCAGAGTCATATAGACGTGCACTTCTAAAACTAGTTTAGAACGAAGCTATACTCATCCTCCTGCCGGATCTCACAGTCTTGAACAACAGCAATGGCAAGTCTGGGTAAACAAGAACCTCCCTGCCACCGTCCTTGAGCATACCGAAGTACCTCTCGAGCGCCTGAGGTTACCCACCATATCTGCGGAGTGGCCAATGGAATGTCAAACCAGATTGAACCTTTAGGTTCTTATCAAATCTTCAGTAATCGTTTGCGGTTCTGGAATCACTTCCAGTTCTACCATACTCCCACTACTGTTTTCTGAAAAAGTCCATTTTTATTAAAACTGTGGCGAGTCAAGAACAATATCACTATTGATCTTCCAGATGGTAGAAAGTCAACCCTCGTCATAGCCCGGGTCAACCCACAAACAGCCATTACAGAAACGTGCCTTGAGTTATCCGGAGTCTGGTCTTAAGCATAAGCCAGACAACTCCCCGTATCTTAACAACGTCAAGATATGAACTGTTCTATATCCAAGAAACAGAGGCACTGATTTAATTGAACCAGATTCAAATCATGCAGCTGTCTCCAGTACATGTCATGTAAATGGAAGGAGGCCGATCAGCGTTACTCAACTTAGGAATGCTTCCAATTATGAGTAACCTGAAAAAGAAACCAGATCTCTTAAACATTACTATCAACTGAATACCATTCACAAGTATCTACATCTTCGATCACCTTGAAGAATCCTAATACTTGCGATATCTGGTTCTCTACTTTATCCTTATACCTATAACTCCTCAAAACTTAGACCCTGTGTTTCTACGAAACACATGTCTAAGAACTAGAGAAGTTAAAAGTAAACAGAATATAGTATGAGGACCTACCCCTCTGTCCTAATGGACACTGGACAACATACAATACTCTGTATAAGTCCGCTGAGTCTAACAACTCATTCACTGTGTGTCGTACGTTGAAAACTGTACTTTTGGTTAAGAAGAATTACACCGCTGTTCAATGCTCCTTACCTAACCATCCACTGATATAGGTAAATGTCATAGACATAATTTCAAAAAGATATGTCTCACTCTATAAAAATAGACGTACAGATATATCAATTTGAAATTGGTGCACAACAACGGATATTCAAAACCAAATATTTGCCGACCGGCAAACAACCCAGGTGGCTTCCTCAAATATCACCAATTACAACGAATCCCGATATTATGAGGACGGTCACCTAATTCCTAATAACTTACTCCCACCGATCTCTGTAAAACCATACAGATGTGAGAATCATACCTGGTAAATACATACCCTGGAGTAAGTGTCTAATTGGGAAATCAGTTTTCTATTAACAGTACACAGTGAAACTGAAACATTGAAATGTTTCGATGGGGTATCCTGGTATTCCTAGTAATGCCACTTCCATTATTCATATTCACAACTGTAACCGTATAATTCTTTGCCATTTCACCAAATCCCTTTATATGTCTTTAGTCATTACCTTCTGTACAACCCTTTAGGCCAAATGGTTTTCTTCCTTCCCTACCGTTCGGCACCAGCCTATGGTTTGGAAAAGACTATCCAATAAGCATAATGGGTGTACTGTCCTAATCCTAGGAGCACTCGCAATGCGAGAGAAGGTGAGGATAAAAGACAACCGAATGACCTTAATTCTTATTTCTCCTGAACCAGGATCCATCCCCGAACTGGAACAAGTTCCTTTCGAGTTCGTATATAACCATACGATGGATTATCCAATAAACTGGGATCTTCGTAGTGATACGGAGTGTCCTGGAGAAATACAAAGGTGATTTAGGATTGGCGATGAAATACTTGGTTTGGTCGTGAATAGCAGTCGCAATTTACTTTGCCCTCTTACTAATCCCTTTCTTTGTCTGAACTTAATACCTTCTGTACACCGTTTAGGCTAATTGGTTTTCTTCATTCCCTACCGGTCGGCACCAGCCTAAGGTCTGGAAGAAGACAGTTCAATTTGCGTAATAGGTGTACTATCTCCTAAACCAAGGAGTACTCGCAACCTGAGAGAAGGTAAAAGGAAAAGACAACTGAATAGTCCTATTCATTTTCTCCTGAACCGGAAACCATCCTCGAATACCTTCGAGTTCGTATATAACCATACGATGGCTTTGTCCAATGGAAGTGGACGTTCGTAGTAATACGGGGTGTCCTGGAGAAAAGGGTAAAAGTAGGAGTGGCGATGAGGTCTGCAACTCTGACAATCCAAAAGCCAGTGTTAAGAAGGTTCGGTCAACTTGGTCACTGAGTCATAGTCTAGGGTCGGGTCAATGGTCGCTGCCAAAGAGAGAGAGAAAAGAAACACTCAGCGTGCACTCTAACCTAGATCAGAATGGTTATCACTTTATCTAATCTGGAAACCTCCCACTGTAACGTCAAATTCTTCCCCAAACCTAAAAGAAGAATTAGCCGGGATCACCCGAGGAGTAAACCAACTAATCAGTGGGAATCGGGATCCAACTCTCATCGCGTGATAACGTGACGGAATCCGCTCACGCTATCACACTCCAGAAGGTATGCGCATATCTGGCAAGTTTCAGTTCTTTTGAAACTCCCGATGTGGATTTTTACCCCATGCTCTTATGACCTTGACTTTGGCCAACATATCATAAGTCACATGTCAAGTTCTACCCGTCATTATCCAGGTTAATTTGAACCCACCCGTACAAGCCCTTGACGAAGGCCAACAAGGCTATACGACTGTCCCAAACCAACGCATCTATCTATGCAGCAGAAAGGTAACAAGCAGCTACCATACACTATGCCTTGACGAAGGCCAACAAACATAGCATGAATACTACGTGCTACCTGTCTGAAACGACGGAGGGTTACGAATGGTTTCTGGAGAAAACCTTTAACGTAATGAACTTGATATCGTTGAAGGAACTGATAGCTTTATAAAAAATATAGTGACGAAAACCTTTGCTAAAGAGGTCACTCCCGGTGAAAGGATCTCGGCTCTTTCCACGTAGAATGAGGTGCAGGATATTCCAACTGAATACCACGATGCAAAGCAAAAGTAATCGGCTATAGTGAAGTTATTGCCCTGACGCAAAATTTTGTCCAAGGGGTCACTCCCGGTGAAGGGATCTCGGCCCATGCCTCGTCGACTGAGGAGCAGGATATTCCAACTGAATACCACTGTGCAAAACAAAAGAGAACGCCCTTGCAATAACAGCTTTTTGAAAAAGTGTTCCAACAACATCAGAATAGGTTTGTTTATCTTGCATTGATCCGAATCAACGCATTCCCATCAATTGATCACACCACAAAGAACGAAAATATACTAACGTACGTATATGCCATCCGCATTCGCCACTGGGTCCCGTCATCACCCGTTAGGTTAGCTAACTAACGACAGAGCGGGGACTGGACTAGCGCGGATGCAAAACATATACAACATCTACTAGTATATATATAATATATAATTTTCGCTCAAAGCGTGATAAAAAGCAACATAGATCAATACAGATATCTGGGATCCCCGGGTTTCACAGAGCCGCTACTGAAACCCGACGTTCCCCTGGTCATGTAGATAGCCTGTGCAATGAAATCCTAGACCCCTACGGGCGCGGCAAGTTACCCGCCAAAACCTGAAGCGAGGCAGCCCCCTTCAGCAACGTGAATGGACCAACCAGCACTTCATTGAATCCGGTAACTTGGGCACCCCTTCCTGGGTCAATCTGTACCCCCTATGAGTGCGGCGAATAGCCCGCCAATTCTAGAGTGAACCCCCTTCCGTCTCAACGCAATGAGATGCGGGCCCGTTGCCCTCTAGAATCCGGCTATCCGTGCACCCCTCCATGGGGTAAACCTAGTACAGAAAGTAAAATATACATACAACGGGTACATTGACCGCAACCTGGTCGTGCCCCAAAATAATAATACAAACAGGCAGTGACGGCAGTCCACATGTCCGACGCTCGCCCCGCAATATCAAATGTACATATAAAACAGAACTGTACTAACATTGCATCCAGGCTATCCCCCACGACCGATCCGCAACAACACAGCAATATACAGAACATCAACGTGAATGTTACGTTCGCAAATCCGTCTAAAAGGGCTATAGCAGATAGACTGGATTTACCGATCAAGTGACATTCACGGTCGCAGATATAATGTAAATACTGTGAACTAGCATGTTTAAAATATCCGATCGAATAAATTTATCCAAGTGGGCCCCAAGGAGTACTGTAGCACTTACAGAAAATCTGGGCCCAAAAAAAATGTCCCAAAACCCTTATTTTTAACTCAGGAGCACTCTGGAAAAATTTGGTCAAATGAGGAGTCAAAAGCGCGGCGGAACCGCGGCCCAAGCATGGCTTTGGCCGCGGTTCCGCGGTCTTATGGACGTATCAGGTTACCAAATTTTTTCCAGTGTTCTTAGAATTCTCAGTACATGTTTCTGTAACGACCTGAAAATTTTTGGAGCTTAAAAAAATTTCGACAGAAACTTATATACTTGAAATCGGGTTTTCGGACAAATCCGTTCGATCGAGTTCTAAACACACTAGAGCAAGCTAGGTTAGGTTAATGGCGTGGCTCTGATACCATTGTAAGTCCGCGGCGGCAGCCCGGCCGTCGATCCAACACCGGAAACGCGAAAACAAAAACTTTGCAAAGTAGCAAATCGGCACCACCGCGCACTTTTCACCCGGATCGGGCCATTAACCTAGCAACTAGCAAAGTAAAATACGGGTAGAGAAGTATACCAAGCGATCCGTGTCCTTCGGTCTTCGTCTCCACTCCGATCTCCCACGGACAATTCGTCCGTCACCTCCTCGTCGAAACGGGCACCACATCGCCAAAGTCTTTTACGAGGTCCCACCTCTTGACCGAGGCAACTCGGGCGCGAAGTTGGCTAGCCGACGCGTCTGAGAGATGCTGTAGAATAGTGTAGTAGCCATGTCTCTTTGGGGTTTATGAGGTTGCCATTTTGGAGGAATTTGTGTACAAGAATTTTCATGGATCTTGCTGGGAAAAATGGAGCTTGCAATGAAAAAAATTGAGCTCGGCCAAAGCAATTTGTGCTCACTGGAAATTTGTATGAAGAGTGCATAAATAAAAATCATGCAAAAGGAAATAACCACTTCACAGCACACACACAATGGGAGGGGTCCACCAAAATGCATGAAGAAAATTTCTCACTCAAAAAAAAATTAAACCTCTCTCTCCCTGCAAAAAATGGCCGGCCCACTATCTAATGGGTGGAAAAAAAAGTGAAGAAAAAAATGGTGTGTAAATATAAAAAGGAATATCTTTCACAACCATTTTCCAAACTCATCAAATCAAAGCACCATCAAATGAAAAGCAATGGAATGGACCAAAAGGGAATCTCATGATTATGAAGCCACATATATTCATGAAACCCCTCAACAAATAAGTTAATTGCAAACTTGCAATTAACCCCCTCCAACGAAAAGTCCGGCCGTGAAGAAACAAAGAAAGACCGGCCGGAACGGAATGCAAACAGGCAACTTCAGAAAACTTATCCCGTAATAAATTACAGGAAAACCCCGCTACTGCAAATACATGCCCGCATTTGTATTCCCACTGAACACAAATACAAAGAGACAAAACTACACTATCAAATACTAGGATCCGGCTTAAGCCAAAGCCGGCTAGTAAAAACCGTCCGATCACGATCCGTGCAATACCGCACGTATCTGATCGAACCCTGCCATATCTCCATACGGCCTCTATAGCGTTTCGCCCGAAACCTGAGTAACTGAGTGTGGTGGACTCTAAAGACTCGTCAATACTATGGTTGTGGATTTAACCACTAGCACGTCAGAGGTATAAGCCAATACGTGACGGGCTACCAGGTATTGACCAAAAGCGACATCGATGAGCGAACTCATCCTGACACCCTACTGAGCCTGTCAGTGACAATATCCGTACAGTCCGGTCCGTTCGTCTATGAGCATCGCATGGCGGGCCTAGGGGGTTGGTAAAAGTCAGACCCCCAAAAGCGGTACAAGTCGTGTCGGAATGTAGCCCAGAACACCCTGAGATACTACTGGAATACCTACCAGCAAATCTCCTGCCTTGGCCAAGGACTTTTCATGTTCTGGCTCTCCTATACACAGCGTGACCTCACCCCCAATACCGGGAGAGACGAACCCCTGAAGATCCGCTCACTGCCTCCATGTGGCTCGGGACTGTACCCAACTAAAACCTGTTTGCACGACTCCTTTGAGCCGTGGTAGGGTAGTAATCAAAGCACAGTGGGAACTCACACGAGACAAATGACGATCTCAGGTCGATGAACTAACCTGTACACATGTCACCAGGGAACTGCTATCTGACGTCTGGTATAATCCCAACTAGCAGGTTCCCGGCGAGTCCTGTCCGGTGTACTCATAACCCAATGAGCACCTGTATACATCTTAGGTGAACCAACTGACACCAGTGGCTTGTGAGACCGGCCACCGCCCCTCGTCGGGGTCTCGACTGTATACACTAGTCTACTCTGGAGAATCGATGCCCTGTCTCGAAACTCCCACGACTAGGGACCTTTTAAGGATGTGCTTATAGACTCCAGCTCTCACTTATATGATCGCCCTCATACTGCTGGTAGTCAAGCAAGAATCCTAGGGGCTCTATCAACGTGTAATAGCGACTCGAAAGGTCACCTAAAGCAGTACACGATGATAAAGATAAACCAGATAGCATACTATCATCTCGAGTAAGACTGTTCTACCGGGATAGGTCCTCCCTCAATCATTGCAATCACGTGCTTGTGATCCAATAATTGACTCTGAGGGCACTATCTACAACAATTTTTGTCTAATAAAAGCTTAAATCCCGTCATAGGTATCTGCCATTAGGAGAGAGAAAAGAAGACACTCAGCGATTGCTCTTGCATAATTAGATAGGTTATTAATCTTATCTAACTGATGTCTCCCACTGCTTTTTATCAAATTTTCCTTCAAACCTTTCAAAAAGAAAATTAGCTAGGATTAATTACAATCTGCAAGTTCGCTAACCGGTCAGCCAGGCCAGTGTCGGTACTTCGAGGGAGGTTCCCCGTGCTTTCGCACGGACCTAATTAAAGTAAACCTCGTTTTCCTAGTGGCGTAACCCCATTGACACCTTTCTAGACACCTACTGGATTAGCTAATTGTAAAGTGCAAAACTCTCCCGGGAGTCACTTTTACTCACAGTGGGATCGGGATCCAACCATCAAATAGAAGGTATGCAATCTCATTGCAAATTTCAACTCTTGAAATTCCCGATTTGATTTTTACCCCTAGTGTCTTATGACCTTAACTATGGTCAACAAATCATAAGCACTAGTCAAGTACTACCCGCCATTTCGAGATTGATTAAGACCTACCCGTAAGACCCTTAACTATGGTCAACAAAGTCATGCGAATGTCCTAATCGATCGCATCAAATGATTTGTAGGAAGACATCACTTAGCTACCGTACACCACGCCATAACTATAGTCAACAAACGTGGCACGAATACTAAGTACTCTGCTTCCTAAAATGGCGGAGGGCAATGGATGGTTTTTGTGAAAACCTTTGACGTTTTTGAACTTGATATCGTTGTAGAATCGAGTGAAAAGAGTGGTTTAAGCTCCAGTTTTAAAAATCGAATGGTTTTGTAGTATCTTTCTAATTTTGCTAAAGAGGTCACTCCCGGTGAAGGGATCTCAACTCTTTCCTCATCGAATAAGGTGCAGGATATTCATGAATACCACGATGCAAAACAAAAGTTAGATCAACTATAAAAACAATCGAGTTCTTTGTAACATTTGCTAGTTTCGCTAAAGAGGTCACTCCCGGTGAAGGGATCTCGGCCCTTTCCTCATCGAATGAGGTGCAGGATATTCAAGAATACCACTATGCAAAGCAAAAACTAGAGTTACCCATTTTAAAAAATTTGAATCTACAACATCTTTAGGTTTCTTTTTCTTCACATTAATCACATTAATGATGTCCCATCATTTACGTTTCCTAAACATCACAGAAAAGAAACAAAAATAGAGCGTACGCTTATGCCATACGCATTCGCCACTGGGCCCCGTCATGCACCGTTAGGTTACTTAACTAACGGTAGAGTGGGGGCTGGACTAGCACGGGTGCAAAACATAAGCAACGTTTATTATATATCTCATATATAAATATAGCCATTACAGATCACAGATGAATACATTGGATATATTAGGAATTCCGCATTTCATTCAAACCTTAATGAAAGACGGGTTCCACGGTCGTGATGAATAGCCAAAACTCCACCCTAGACCCCTACGAGTGCGGCAAACTACCCGCCAAATTTCCAAAGTGGAGCAACCTCCCTCAACAAAGTGAGTAGGCCACTCGGCACTTCGAAAACCCGGTAGTTTGTGCACCCCACCTTGGGTCTATCCTAAGAGCAAAAACCGTAAAAAGAAATTATACAACGGTGGCTACAAGCTCAACCCGGATGTGCCCCGCAAAATAATATTACATTGCTTTTTACAAATTACATTGAATGAAAGAAAAGAAAAACGCTCTTCTCACATCCCCCGGCCATTCATCACGACGATCGAACATATTCATATACACATACCATCTCATGATATCATTACAGAAGTATGTAACCCCGACTAATCGACTTATAGCAATTAGTCGATGTTTCAAACACACATATCATTAACCAAGAAGTCCCAATTAGCCAAGCACTTTAGAATTTCGATCGATAAGTTTAAACCATGCCAACACTTGTCACAATCCAAAGCACAAACAACTTTATGTAAATTCCAGATTTCCCAGAAACACTATTTTCTTAATCTAAACAAACTGCCGAAAAACGAGTCAACTCGGCCATGACTCGGCCGCGGATCGGCGGCCAAACACTGAGTTTGGCCGCGGATCCGCGGCGTTCCTGGCGAGTTAGAGTCTCGTTTTTCTACAGTGTGCTTAGAAAACCCTGCATGTATTTTTAAGGCCATTGAAATGATTTTTTGAACACTTTAAAAATCGACAGAAAACAGGGACAGAAAATGTGTTTTTCCGGGAAAAATTCGTCGATCGAAGTTCTAACTTTTAGCTAATAATCTAATTATGGTTTAGTTATGCTCTGATACCATGTTAGTGCATGTTACATGCTCCCACAACTTTTGTGAGGCGGCGGAAGCGATAAACGAAAATTTTCTTTGCATACAACACGCACTTTTCCAAAGATCTTGTCTAAATCATAACTAGAAAAACCTAACTAGAGATCTTATCTACTATGTTAGGGATTATACCTCAATGATACGGTCCTTCGGGTCTTCTCTTTGGTGCAACACCTTTGCTCCTTGCCACTCCTTAGCTCCTTTGGATGTTGCCGATGTTCTCGATCTCCGGCCACCCCAAGGCCTAGATGATCCACGCAAGAGTTGTCGTACAAGCTAGAAACTCTTCATAAGAGCTTAACCTAGAGACCAAGTTTGCTAGAAGTGGTCACTAGGTTCATGTAGAGATTAGGGTATTGGATTATCTTTAATCCTAAACTTTTGTTTCACAACACATGTGAAGGGTAAAGCTTAGGATGAAGGAGGAGAAGAGAAGAAGGAGAGAGAAAGTGTTTGTGATAATGAGAAAGTTCAAGCATGAGAAAATGATATATTGCAAATGAAATAATTGAAGCATATAATATAAATGTAAGTCTACGGTAGCGCCCCGGCCGTCTGTCCGAGGCCAAAATGCGGAAACGAAAACTTTTTCAAAAACTTGAAACCGGCTCTATCACAGACTTTAATCCCGGATCGAACCATTAACCTATAACTAGAAAACTAGAAAAGGGTTGGAAAGGCTATACCGATGATCCGTGTCCTTCGGTCTTTGGCCATCATCCCAAGCTCCTCGTGGCATCTCCGATCTCGATCTCCTCGTCGGAAAGGGCACCACATCATCAAATCCTTTTACGGGCTCCCGCTTCATCCGAAGCAACACGGGCACGAAGTTCGCTAGCCGACGTGTCCAAGGTGAAGTAGAGAATGTGTGTGAAAACTTTGTCTCTTGCATCCATTGTATGGATGGAGGGTTAAGATGAATCCAACAATGGAGGTTGTGATCTAGAGGAAGAAGAAGAAGAAGAAGAAGAAGAAGCCTTTTCTTTTTCTTATGTGTTATGTGATAAAAATGAGAAGGTGAGAGTTAGAATGAAAAATACAAAAGCTAATCCCTTCTCATGGATGCCCTCCCTCTCTCCTCTTATCATATCAACACACAAATCAAACAATAATGTGACATATGCACATAAAAAAAGACCATGAGTCACTACCCATGCACATGCCACATTAAATGCACTCCATCATAACCTTGATCTCACAATTTCTATTTGCAAACATTAATCCAAATGTTTGCAACAATAAAAAGATACGGCAACCTCTAAAGTAAACTCGTGACGGATCACAAGGATACCCCACACCTGTATATACATACCTGCATCCGCATTCCGACTGAATGCAAATGCGATGAGACGAAAGTAATCCAACAAATCTAATACTAGGATCCGGCTTAAACCAAAGCCTTCTAATATGATCCGTCCGATCATGATCCATGCACTACTGCACGTATATGATTGAACCCTGCCATATTCATACGGTCTCTACAACGTTTCGCCCGAAACTTGAGAAACTGTCCGTGGGGGACTCTAAAGACTCATGGCTGTGGATTTAACCACTAGCACGTCAGAGGTACTAGACGTACGTAACGGGCTACTAGGTATTGACCAAAAGGAAGGTCGATGAGCGAACTCATCCTGACACCCTACTGAGCCTGATCCTGTCAGTGACAATATCCGTACAGTCCGGTCCGTTCGTCTATGAGCATCGCATGTCGGGCCTAGGGGGTTGGTAAAAGTCAGACCCACAAAAGCGGTACAAGTCGTGTCGGAGTGTAGCCCAGAACACCCTGAGATACTACTGGAATACCTACCAGTAAATCTCCTGCCTTGGCCAAGGACTTCGTGTAATGACTCTCCTAGACACAGCGCGATCTCACCCCCAATACCGGGAGAGACGAAACCCCTGCCGATCCACTCACTCCCTCTATATGGCTCGGGACTGTACCCAACTAAAACCTGTTTGCACGACTCCTTTGAGCCGTGGTAGGGTAGTAATCAAAGCACAGTGGGAACTCACACGAGACAAATGACGATCTCAGGTCGATGAACAAACCTGTACACATGTCACCAGGGAACTGCTATCTGACGTCAGGTATAATACCAACTAGCATGCTCCCGGGGAGTCCTGTCCGGTGTACTCATAACCTAATGAGCACCTGTATACATCTTAGGTGAACCAACTGACACCAATGGCTTGTGAGACTAGCCACCACCCCTCGTCGGGGTCTCGACTGTATACACTATTCTACTAATGGAGAATCGATGCCCAGTCTCGAAACTCCCACGACTAGGG
Organism: Agapanthus africanus; assembly: GCA_030015575.1. Lineage (NCBI taxonomy): Eukaryota > Viridiplantae > Streptophyta > Magnoliopsida > Asparagales > Amaryllidaceae > Agapanthus > Agapanthus africanus. Next base: position 271,345,792 of record CM057337.1, read on the forward strand.
ACCACTTTAAGGATGTGCTTTTAGACCACCCAACTCTCACGTATATGATCGCCATCATACTGCTGGTAGTCAAGCAAGAATCCTAAGGGCTCTATCAATGTGTAATAGTGACCTGTAATGTCACCTAAAGCTGTATACAATGATAAAGATAAACCAGATAGCATACTATCATCTTGAGTAAGACTGTCATACCGGTATAGGTCCTCCCTCAATCATTGCAATCACGTGCCTATGATCCAATAATTGACTCTAAGGGCACTATATCCAACAATCTCCCACTTGCACTCAAGGCTAATTATTGCGATGCCGCATACTCACAGCCCGTGTGATACCGAACACCCAACTCCTCTACTAATCAGTTTCACAAAGCCCGGTTGTGAAACTACTGCGTTCGAAGAATAGCCTCAGTGAGTGGATCCGCCTTGATGTTTCATTCTATGTCTCTCTTTATCTCAAGTTCAGGGAGAAAAACATTTCCCGAAATGAGCAACACCCGTCTTAGAATATGTCTGGATATCTGATGGGACCTAGTTCATAAATGAACTCCAAATCCAAACTTCTTAGACTGTATCGTCAACTGAACTTAATCAGTATCCTGCGCCATGCCTCCCTCAGTATCCGCTAGGACCTCCTGTCCAAACAACTGCCCCTCGTCAGAGGGAAAACTATAACTCTGACAGCCACTCTGTCATCCAGGTCACCTTGGAAGCCTGGAATGATAACCGTCTCCCAAAAGAGGCTGTTGTTATCATATCCCTAGAACATCCACTTATGTTCTAAAACTGCTTCCGAATGTTTCTCCAGGATAGGATCAATATCAACTTATTGCACCTAGTGCAAAAAACAACATCTGGTGTGGTACTTGACATCTCATGATTGACTCAATTGCCTAAGCAAGTGATCTGCCAATCATGCACATCCCTCTCCCCTTTAGTCTATAAGACACCTTTAGAGAGGGTGACTCCGTCACCTGCAGGTACACTACCATACCAGGAGTCGTCCATTCTTAAACACCTTTAGAATGCTGTCTAAGTACCCAGATTAGGAAACTACCCAAATCTAGATCTAAAACCATAGATCTAGTAACCAGAATATCTGATATAATATCCATATCCTATGTGGAGAAACCACTGTGTGACAACCAAAGTATAACCGATCATAGTATAGGAATTTCACTTCCTACTCTGTGTATGTCATCCAAATACCAGGACATCACACCCTACTACCTTCTTAACAGATCCATCCCCAATTCTGATGAAGTCAAACCTATGACTGTCACATCAGAAATAGATGATCTATCTCCGCTATATCAGCTTTAGTCCATAAATAGACATAAGCTACTTGTCCACTATGCTTCCGCTGCTCCCACTAACTACGACAACCCTCTGGCAGAGTCATATACACGTACACTTCTAAAGCTAGTTTAGAACGACGCTATACTCATCTTCCTGCCGGGTCTCACAGTCTGGAACAACAGTAATGGAAAGTCTGGGTAAACAAGAACCTCTCTGTCACCGTCCTTGAGGCTACCGAAGTACCTATTGGGTGCCTGAGGTTACCCACCATATCTGCGGAGTGGCTAATGCAGTATTAAACCAGATTGAATCTTTAGGTTCTTATCAAATTTTCAGTAATCGTTTGCGGTTCTGGAATCACTTCCAGTTCTACCATACTCCCACTACTGTTTTCTGAAAAAAACCATTTTTATTAAAACTGTGGCGAGTCAAGAACAATATCACTATTGATCTTCCAGATGGTAGAAAGTCAACCCTCGTCATAGCCCGGGTCAACCCACAAACAGCCATTACAGAAATGTGCCTTGAGTTATCCAGAGTCTGGTTTTAAGCATAATCCGGACAACTCCCCGTACCTTAACATTGTTAAGATATGAACTATTCTATATCCAATATAGAAACAGAGGCACTGATTTAATTGGAACCAGATTCAAATCATGCAGCTGTCTCCAGTGCATTTCAACCAAATGGAGAGAGGCCGATCGACATTACTCAACTTAGGAGTGCTTCCAATTATGAGTAACCTGAAAGAGTTCTCTTAATCATTACTATCATCTGAATACCATACACAAGTATCTACATCTTCGATCACCTTGAAAAATCCTGATACTTGCAATACCTGGTTCTTTACTTTATTCTTATACCTATAACTTCTTAAAACTTAGACCTTGCATTTCTACGAAACACATGTCTAAGAACTAGAGAAGTCACAAGTAAATAGAATATAGTACGAGTACCAATCCCTCTATCCTCATGGACACTGGACAACATACAATACTCTGTATAAGTCCCCTGAGTCTAATAACTCATTCCATGTGTGTCGTAGATTGAAAACTGTACTTATGGTTAAGAAGAATTACACTGCTATTTAATGCTCATTACCTAACCATCCACTGATATAGGTAAATGTCATAGACATGATTTCAAAAAGTTATATCTCACTTTATAAAAATAAACGTACAGATATATCAATTTGAAATTGGTGCATAACAACGGATATTCAAAACCAAATATTTGCCGTCCAGCAGACAACCCAGGAGATTTCCTCAAATATCACCAATTACAACGAATCCTGATATAATGAGGATGATCACCTAATTCCCAATAACTTACTCCCACTCATCATCTGTAAAACTATACAAATGTGAGAATCAAACCTAGTAAATACATACCCTAGAGTAAGGGCTAATTGGGAAATCAGTTTTCTTTTAACAATACACAGTGAAACTGAAACATATAAATGTTTCGAAGGGGTATCCAGGTATTCCTAGTAATGCCTCTTCCATTATCAGATTCACAACTGTAACCGTATATTTCTTTGCTATATCTCCAAATCCCTTTATATGTCTTTATTCATTACCTTCTGTACACCACCTTTAGGCCAAATGATTTTCTTCCTTCCCTACCGTTCGGCACCAGCCTATGGTTTGGAAGAAGACTATCCAATAAGCATAATGGGTGTACTCTCCTAATCTTAGGAGCACTCGCAACCTGAGAGAAGGTAAAGATAAAAGACAACTGAATAAACCTTATTCCTATTTCTCCTGAACTAGAATCCATCCCCGAACTAGAACAAGTCCCTTCGAGTTCGTATATAACCATACGATGGAGTATCCAATAACTGTGGATCTTCGTAGTGATACGGAGTGTCCTGGAGAAATACAAAGGTGAAGTAGGAGTGGCGATGAAATACTTGGTTTGGTCGTGAATAGCAGTCACAATTTACTTTGCCCTCTTACTAATCCCTTTATTTGTCTTAACTTATTACCTTCTGTACACCATCGTTAGGCTAATCAGTTTTCTTCATTCCCTACCGTTCGGCACCTGCCTATGGTTTGGAAGAAGACTATCCAATTAGCGTAATAGGTGTACTATCCTAATCCAAGGAGCACTCGCAACCCGAGAGAAGGTAAAAGGAAAAGACAACTGAATAGTCCTATTCATTTTCTCCAGAACCAGAAACCATCCTCGAATCTGGAACAAGTTCCTTCGAGTTCGTATATAACTATACGATGGTTTTATCCAATGGAAGTGGATGTTCGTAGTAATACGGGGTGTTCTGGAGAAAAGGGTAAAAGTAGGAGTGGCAATGAGGTATGCAACTCAGACAATCCAAAAGCCAGTGTTTTAAGAAAGTTCGATCAACTTGGTCACTGAGTTATAGTCTAGGGTCGGGTCATGCTCGCGGCCAAAGAGAGAGAGAAAAGAAACACTCTGCGTGCACTCTAACTTAGATCAGAATTGTAGGGTTGCTAGGCACACACTAGAGGTCTCACATGGCATCAAGCATGCCATTTTCAAATTTTACAAGTGCCGAGAAACCCTAATACGGATCGTTAACTAGATTTTTAGGCGAAACATGCAACTAGTTAACAACTTAACTAAGTGAACGGAAATACAACCTTTGTAGATCCGGTCCTCCACCTCCATAGCTCCATGATGAAGTCTCCTTGCTGTCCAAATCGAATCCCGGGCTCTAGCGTCGGCTTCATCGGAGAAATGGGCGGGCTTGGTCGTCGGCTTCGATGCCGAAGATGATCTACGTCGAGGCAACACAAGATCAAGCTCCAACTTCACCAAGTCATGAAACTTGTGAAGAAAACACCCTATACTACTTGGCAAGTGGTAGAGGATGAAGAAATAGGAAGTGGGTTCACTTTAGAATTGGATTTCTCACTCTTTTTCACAAGTTGCCATTGATGGAGGCAAGCTTTTCTTCTTTGTCAAAGAAGAAGAAGAAGAAGAAGATGATATTATGATAAGTATTTCAAAAAGAAAATAAAAAGAATACTTATCATAAAGCAACCATGGTCAAGTGTAGAGAATGAACAAGGGTTAAGTGGAATGGTTAGGGTTAAGCATGAGACAAAATGGTCACTTAGTCAAAGCTTCATGAAGCTTCATGAACAAACAAAGAAAGCCACCATTTTTCTCTTTATCATTTCCATAATAAATAAATAAATAAATAGATATGAAAATCAAAACCCTAACCATTTAAATAACCATGGTTTAATCTTTACACAAACTTAAGTAAACATGTATCATCAAACATGATACATACAAGTGCACAAAAGTATATCACATATACAACTTGTGAACTTCAAGTGAGAAAATCCATTTAAAGTGAACCAATACTAGTTAATGCAAAGTAATATATCAAATATATAATTATGCATTAAATCATTAAATCAACACTTGATTTAACGATCCGGTCATATCGCATATGACCGACTAATATTCAATGTATCGGCTTATCAAATCAATCCTTGATTCGATAACTAGGTTATATCGCATACAACCAATTGATACATTCATCGCGAGAATAGAATACGGTATCACATACACGCATTATTCTCGGTCCCGCACATATCTCATATGCGCTCCTATTTCGTTTCGCTTAAGCCAGGAAACCTCTGTGTAGGACTCTAAAGACTCGTCAATACGCCGGCAGCAGGTGATGATCATATCAAACACCCACAAGCCGCAAGCGGTCTGCTAAACGTAACGGCCACCCGAGTATTAAGCGATCAGAAGATCGACGAGCAAGCCCGCTCACACTCCTGTGAATCCAACCAGTAACACTTACCGTACAGTCCGGTCTCGTCTTCTGATATGTCGCATATCTCGCCTAGGGGTGGTAAACGTCAGACCCCAATAGCTCGATAAGTCGTGTCGATATGAGGTCTATAACAATTCGAGAAACTACTGGTAACACTTACCAGTAAATCTCAGCAACCCTGGCCAGGGATTTCCGGTTATAGCCAATCGAACACAGCGCAACATCAACTCCCTATACCGGGAGAGGCGAATTCCCTCCTATCGCTCATTGCCTCCATGTGATTCGGGACTGTACCCAAAAACCACCGTTTTGCAGGCCCTCTTGGACGTGGTAAGGTGGAAATCAAAGCACAGAGGGAACCATACAAGACTCTATGACGATCTTGGGTCAACAGACTACTCTGTACCAGTGTCACCAGAGAACTGCCATCTGACGTAAGGTATAATACCATCTGGGAGTTCTCGGCGAGTCCGTCCAGTGTACCCAGTCTCCACTGAGCACCCGTATATCATCTCTGATGTCAAACACCAATGGACATGGGATCATCCATCGCCCATCTGTATGGGTCGAGAAGGTATACGCTAGTCTACTTTGGTATATTGATGCCCCGTCTCGATATACCCACGACTAGGGACCTTGAAGGATGTACTTATGGACTACCATGTCCCCACTAGTATGATCCGCATCATAGTCCAGGTAGTCAAGTACACATCCTAAGGGCTTTACCAACATGTAACAGAGAGACAATCAGTGTACACGTTAAGGTAAAGAGCAACCAGATAGCATACTATCATGTCGAGCAAGAAAGTCCTCCCTATATATGTCCAAGCATCCACTACAATATACATCCTATGTATAGTAATGGCCTCTAGGGCATACATATAACTAACAATCTCCCACTTGCACTAGGGCCATCTGTAGCAGTGGTTGTAGTATCTCATACTCAACCATCCCATAAAAGTCTCTCTCTGGGAATAGGCCTTCGTGAGTGGATCCGCCGTGTTATCCTCTGAGTCTGCTCTCCTAACCTCGATCACCCTGGAGATCAACCATCTCCATGATCAGGTGACACTGCCTTAGAATATGTCTGGATCACTGATGGGACCGGCGTTCCATGGCATAAGCCACAACTCCATTGTCACACAATGGGAGGAACAAAGTTCATCTCATGAACCAATATACATCCAGACTACCTCTTTGGTAGCATCTTAAGTAGCGATGTATCCTGCCTTTATCGTCTAGTATGCCACGGTATCTAGCTTGGAACTCTTCCAACATACCGTCCCTTTACTGAGGGTAAAGACAATGCCTGTGACTGACATTCAGTCGTCGTTATCACCCTGGAACACTTCCAGTGATTCTCCCCAGGATCGATTGATACCATCTCACTACAACTAGTGAGTATCCTAACATCCATTTAGATCTATCTCATAGATCCAATACCCAGGATTTAGGAGGTATCACTTTGATCCTATATGGAGAATCCTTGTGATAAGCGAAGATTGACCGAGCGTAGCATAGGAAACTCCTTTCTTATCAAGAGCATGACATCCACGTACTCTATGAGGATCACCACCATACTCCCTACTACCTTTTTGTTTATACAAGGTTCATCTACCACTTTGATGATGTCAAACTCTTTGACTAATTCATCAAAACCGACGTTCCAACTCCGCGATGCCTGCTTTATCCTATAAAGCAACTTTTACACGTTTCCGCTGCTCCCACTGTCTACGAAGCCCTCTGGCTGTGTACTTATAGACGCTCTTTTCTAAAACATCATTTAGAAAAGCAGTCATGACACCCAACCGCCAGATATCGTAGTCATGGTATGTAGCCGTGGCAAGTAGGATCTGGATGGACTTAAGCATAGCCACTGGAAAAAGGATTCATCATTATCCATGCCTGGTCGATGATGAAAACCTTTAACATGTCTAGCTTTGAAAGTCTCAACTTTTCCAAGTACACCAAGTAATCTTCTCAAGATATACTTGCTCCTGATGGGGATTTAACCCTTCAGATATAGCAACTAAAGTCCATACTTTGTTGGTGTACATGGATTCCATCTCAGATCGCTAAGCATCCAGCCATTCTTATAGAGTCCTACTCCCGATGGCCAGCTCGAAACTAGTTGGGTCATCATCTCATGATGCCATCCTCGCTCCCACTGTCATAGAGAAACCGAAGTATCTCTCAGGTGGGTGAGGAACCCTACTAGATCGGCGGAGAGGCTGAGGTGCGTTGGAATCTACTAAATCCTTTGGTTCTATCAAATCATCAGCTGCAGTTTGTATAGCTGGAACATTTCCAGTTCTACATAACTGACCTTGCCTCGAGCTTGTCTGGATTTTGCTTTTAGACATAGGCCGGACAACCCCAAATCTTAACTAACTTAAGATATGAGCTCTTCCCTTTCCATATCACATATGAAGTGGTAGGCAACTGATTTGATCAGAACCCTATTCAATTGGTATGCAACTTCATAAGTGCATAACTCCCAAAAGGAAATAGGAAACTCAGTAGTACTCATCATAGAGCACACCATATCACATAAGGTGTTATCTGCTCCGCCCCGATATACCATCGTGCTATGGTGTATACGGAGGAGTAATGCTGTGAGAGAATCTCATTCTCCTTTAGAATAATCCAAGATTTCCGTGCTCAAGTATTCTCCTTTTCGATCACATCAAAGGACATAATACTTATACCCGTATTTTGGTTCTCTACTTCCAACTTATATTCTGTGAATATCTCAAAAGGCTCGGAACTGTGTTTCAACAGGAACATATGTCTGAATCTTGAGAGATCATCAGAGAATGTAATGAAGTATAAAAAACCGATCTTGGCATATGTAGACAGAGGACCTACATACATCAACATGTATCATCCCAATAGTTCACTAACTCTTTCTCTGTTTCCAGTAAACAGAGCTATGGTCATCTTATCTTTGTGACATGACTGGCAAGTTTCATAAGATGTAAATTCAAACAGATTTAAATATGCATCTAAATGTAACTTCAGCTACTCAGGTCGCATTGATATGACCTAGTCTACAACACCTCAAGAAGGATCCGTTCATTTCTGAACTCTTCCTCTTGTGTGTGTTCTGTATACTAAGAACTGTAGTTTAATTTAGAACATTAATGCTTTTAGATAACGTGCCTGAACCGATCAACTTTTGATATAGGAAATGTTCAAAACATTATCCAACAATACAAAAAATTTATCATTTCTTTACTAATAAAGAGACTGATATGATTTTGTATATCAGGCTCGGTATCTAATAACATTCGTTCAGAATCAATGTATTTGGGATACAGGGTAACAGTGACCAACAGACTTGGCTGGAACACTTGCCCTGTTTTCTGTCTCATGAAACTTATCACCCGTTCTCAGTTCTCTACCTATCTGTAGCCCTATGTAACAGATTACATATCTGGGATCCTGATCCGGTATCAAATACCCAGGACATAGAGGACATTTGAGAAACAGTTCTTTGTAATGAACACACCCGAAGGAGATGCATCATATGCACTTTCTTCGTTTGGACGGCACGGGAAATCTGGTATTCCCCAACTTCCTACTCTGTCTTATAACAATCATAAGTTGGAGCGGGACCAACGTTCCCCAGCTCAGTATAACAAGCGGGTTCGGTCAATACATCCGTATTATTATCTTGATTAAGGCGTGATATGGTCTCTACCTGGAGAGAGAGAGAAGAAAACACTCAGCGTATGCTCTTGCAAGAATAGATTGGTTATTATTTTATCTAATCAGGATGGCTCCTACTGTTTTTATCAAATCTTCCTTCAAACCCTAAAAGGAAAGACTAGCCGGGATTAATTACACGCTACAAGTTCGCCAATCTTTCAGCCAGGCCAGTGTCGGTACTTTGAGGGAGGTCCCCCGTGCTTTCGCACAAACCTAATTAATGTAAACCTCGTTTTCCCAGAGGCGTAACCCCGTTGACACCTTTCTAGACACCTACTTGATCGGCTAATTGTAATGTGCAAAACTCTCCCAGGAGTAACAATTACTCGCAGCGGGTATCGGGATCCAACTATCTCATAGAAGGTATGCAATCTCATTGCAAATTTCAACACTTGAAATTCCCGATAATTTTGCCCCTAGCGTCTTATGACCTTGACGGAGGCTAAACTACCCATAGTCCGCTAGTCAAGTTCAACCCGTCATTTCCTGATTGAATTAAACCCACCCGCACGACCCTTGACGGAGGCCAAACAACGCCGTACGAATACCCTAATCCAATCGCATCATATGCAAGCAGATAAGCACTAGTTAGCTACCGTACACTACGTCTTGACGGAGGCCAAACTACCACAGCACGAATACTAACTAGTACTTATCTGAAATGACGGAGGGCTACGACAGGTTTTTCTGAAAACCTATTGCGTAATGAACTTGATATCGTTGTAGGATCGAATGAATTTTGAAATGGAGTGTTTTTGAGGCTTTTCTAGTTTTGCTAAAGGAGTCACTCCCGGTGAAGGGATCGTCGGTCCTTTCCTCGTCGAATGAGGTGCGGGATATATCATATATATCACTGTGCAAAGCAAAACTCTTAAAACCAATCAAAAGACAAACCGAGTGTGTAGCATCTGCCAGTTATTGCTAAAGGAGTCACTCCCGGTGAAGGGATCTCGGTCCTTTTCTTATCGAATAAGGTGCAGGATATATCATATATACCGCTGTGCAAAGCAAGAACTGTAGCTACCGGTTTTATTTTTGAAATTCGATTCCATAACATCTTAAGGTTTCTTTTTACTTTCATTAATCACATTAATGAAGTCCCATCATTTAAAGTACCTAAACATCACAGATAAATACGACGTACACTTATGCCATCCGCATTCGCCTCGATGTCCCCTCGTGCACCGTTAGGTTAGGTAACTAACGGCAGAGCGGGGCAGGGCTAGCGCGGGTGTAAAACATAAGTAACGCCTATATAATATATCATATATACTATATACAGTATCCATCACAGAACATCACATGATCACATCACAGATATCGCAGCAGAAGAAACATATGAAATATTGGATATACTAGGACGTCCGTGTTTTCAATACGAGCCAGTATAAAACACGGATTCCACGGTCGCGATGAATAGCCAAACCCACACCCCTAGACTCCTACGAGAGCGGCAAGTAACCCTACCAATTCTAGAGTTAGGAGACCCGGACTCGACTCCTCGATTTGGTCTCCCACTGGACTCCAGAACCCGGTTACTTGTGCCCTCCTCCTTGGGTCTATCCTAGTGCGGAAAAGTAAATAATATACAAAAGGTGACATCTTCCGCAACCTGGAAGTGCCCCAATAAAAGAATATTACATACAAGTTTTTACATGAATGAAAATGAAAAACACTCATCTCACATAAAAACCCCCGGCTATTCAAACACGACGATCTAATATAACATATCCAGCAACACATAACATCACATGTCATCAACGTAAGTAAATATGCGCATCCCAATTGTCGTTGACATATAGCAACGAAACCGGCGATATCACATATTACACTTACGGTCACAGAAAAGAAAGTGTAAAACTACAACAGTTGGAATCCGCAACCTGCATAGACATCGCATGCCTAATCAAATAAATTCCTTAGACATCGCATGCCTAACAATTATAAACCCCGCATTTTAGTCTCATTATCGAAAACTCTTTTCAATATCAAGTCGGGAAATTCAACAAGATTCCCGACATCCTGATCGAATGCTCGTCGCAAACTTTAGTAGGCAGCTGCACCCCCGACGCCGTCGACGAAGTGCACCAAGGCGGAACACCGCTGCCGCGAGCACCCGAACGGATGCTTTCGGCAACGGGGTTCTCCTATAGTCACTTGGTCGGGGCTATGGAGCGAGGCTGTCTATTAAGTTTACCCGGCGAGTATCCGCGTACGCTACGTGATTGCGACGGACTTTTGATCACATCAAAATTCCGTAGCAACTGATCATTTGAGACTAAACTGCTATGTTTATAATATTCATTCAGTTATCTCATAACTACTTGTGAATTCCAAATATTGTATCACATTCCGGATAAATAGAAAATGTTAAACTTTCCGATCGAACAATCGAACACCCAAGTTTTCCCGAAACAGCTCATCACATGAAATAAGTTCAAAAACATTCATTTCGTGCCTCGGTACCAACGGTCCAGCCGTAGAAGGGTCAAGCCAACGCCTCACATGTGGCACGCCGTACTGCCCCAAACCGGAAGGTTCAAAGGGCAGTTCAAGATGGTCACATAATCGAGTTAAGGTTTGTTGTCTTCTAGAGGGACCATCACGTTACTTGCACTACTTAGAACGTTATTAAACCACGGAAAGATCCAACATTTGGAAATTTCCCGACAGGGGAAAAGGTGGGTATTTATATCCGGTCAAAATTTTTAACATATACTAAAAATACCCGGAAAGCCACATAGACAAAATCTGATAATCCGATCGAATCTACGAACTCCCAATACAACCCAGAAAACTCAACTCTTGAGTGCATATTAAAAATTCCCAGAAAATACAGCACCATAAGAAATGAATTACTGTGCATAATAGGAAGGCTGACGTCATCAGATGGCCGTGGAACCGCCGTAGAAGCCAGGCTTCTGCCGTGGTTCCGCCGCGGTTTAGACGTATCTTTTGGTAATTTTTGCACCGTAATTCATAGAACTTCCTGCTGAATTTTTTAAGAATTTTTAATCTGGAAAAAACCCAGTTTTTGAAAAAAGTCCAGAGAGCATTTTGGATTTGGGGTTTCGGTTCGATCGGACTTCAAACTCCGTCTGCGCATCGCCTAAGGCTCTAGCTAGGCTCTGATACCACTGTAGGGTTGCTAGGCACACACTAGAGGTCTCACATAGCATCAAGCATGCCATTTTCAAATTTTACAAGTACCGAGAAATCCTAATACGGATCGTTAACTAGATTTTTAGGCGAAACGTGCAACTAGTTAACAACTTAACTAAGTGAACGGAAATACAACCTTTGTAGATCCGGTCCTCCACCTCCAGAGCTCCATGATGAAGTCTCCTTGCTGTCCAAATCGAATCCCGGGCTCTAGCGTCGGCTTCATCGGAGAAATGGGCGGGCTTGGTCGTCGGCTTCGATGCCGAAGATGATCTACGTCGAGGCAACACAAGATCAAGCTCCAACTTCACCAAGTCATGAAACTTGTGAAGAAAACACCCTATACCACTTGGCAAGTGGTAGAGGATGAAGAAATAGGAAGTGGGTTCACTTTAGAATTGGATTTCTCACTCTTTTCACAAGTTGCCATTGATGGAGGCAAGCTTTTCTTCTTTGTCAAAGAAGAAGAAGAAGAAGAAGAAGATGATATTATGATAAGTATTTCAAAAAGAAAATTAAAAGAATACTTATCATAAAGCAACCATGGTCAAGTGTAGAGAATGAACAAGGGTTAAGTGGAATGGCAAGGGCAGACCGCTTGCGGCTTGTGGATGTTTGATATGATCATCATCCGCTGCCGGCGTATTGACGAGTCTTTAGAGTCCTACACAGAGGTTTCCTGGCTCAAGCGAAACGAAATAGGAGCGCATATGAGATATGTGCGGGACCGAGAATGATGCGTGTATGTGATACCGTATTTCATTCTCGCGATGTGACATTGATCGGTTATATGCGATATAGCCGGGTTATCGGATCAAGTGTTGATTCGATAAGTTGTTACTGATGATACCAGTCGGTTATGTGCGACATGACCGGATCATTGAATCAAGTGTTGATTTAGTGATTTAATGCATAATTATATATTTGATATATTACTTTGCATTAACTAGTATCGGTTCACTTTGAATGGGTTTTCTCACTCGGGTGTGTGCATTCCATATGCGATATGATTTTGTGCACTTGATTGTATCATGTTTGATGATACATGCTTTTTGGTGAAGTGTAAAGTATCAAACTATAGTTAAGTGGATGATTAGGGTTTTTGGTTTCCTTATTTATATATTAATCTTTTTCTTTTTGGAAAAAGAATAAGCAAATGAGAAAATGTTGGCAATTTTTGTTTTGTTCATGAAGTTTCATGAACACTTTGACTTTGTCACCATTTTGTCTCATGCTTAACCCTAACCACTCCACTAACCCTAGTTCACTCTCTACAACTAACCATGGTTCACTTATGATAAGAATGGATTATTCTTTTCATTTTAAATAATTCTTATGATAATAATCATTCTTTATCATCTTCTTCTTCTTCTTCACAAGAAGAAAAGCATGCTTCATCAATGGTGATTGATGAATTAGAGTGAGAAATCCAATTCCAAAGTCTACCCACTTCCTATTTCTTCATCCTCTACCTCTTGCCAAGTAGTAGAGTGTGTTTTCTTCACAAGTTTCTTGACTTGGTGAAGTCGGAGCTTGATTTAGCGATGCCTCGACGTAGATCATCTTCGGCATGGACATCGATGACCTAGCCCGTCCATTCTCCGATGAAGCCGACGCTAGAGCCCGGGACTTGTTATGGACAGCGAGGAGACTTCATTGCGGAGCTATGGAGGTGGAGCACCGGATCTACAAAGGTTGTATTTCCGATTCTTATAGTTAAGTGTTAACTAGTTACTTTGTTCGCCTAAATTTCTAGCCAACGATCTTGTTAGGGTTTCTCGGCACCGTTAAAATTTGAAATTGGCATGGTTGATGCCTTGTGAGACCTCTTGGGAGTGCCTAGGAACCCTACAAATTCTCCTCCAAACCTGAAAGAAGAATCAGTCGGGATCACCCGAGGAGTAAGCCAACTCATCAGTGGGAATCGGGATCCAACTATCATCGCATGATAACATGATGGAATCCACTCACGTTATCACACTCCAGAAGGTATGCGCATGCCTGGAAAGTTTCAGTTTCTTTAGAAACTCCCGATGTGGATTTTTGCCCCTAGGACCCAAGTGATCTTGACTGAGCCAACGTATCAAAGGATCCTAGCCAAGTTCAACCCGTCATTATCTTGATTGCATTAGACCCACCCGCACGAGTCCTTGAATGAGCCAAAATGACCGTACGACTGTCCTAACCAATCACATATCAATAAGACAGAACAGTATTACAGAGCTACAGCACACTACGCCTCGGCTGAGCACGACATACGTAGCACGAATACTAAGCAATACTAATCTGAAATGACGGAGGGCTACAGCTGGTTTTTGGCGAAAAACCGTTAACGTAATGAACTTGATATCGTTGAAGGAACCGGATATCTTTTTATAAAAATATAGTGGCAAAAACCTTTGCTAAAGAGGTCACTCCCGGTGAAGGGATCTCGGCTCTTTCCCCGTAGAATGAGGTGCAGGATATTCCAACTGAATACCACGATGCAAAGCAAAAAGTAATTGACTATAGTGAAGTTATTACCCTGACGCAAATTTCTGTCCAAGGGTTCACTCCCGGTGAAGGGATCTCGGCTCTTGCCTCGTCTACTGAGGTGCTGGATATTCATAACCGAACACCACTGTGCAAAACAAAAGAGAACGTCTTTGCAATAACAGCTTTTTGAAAAATGTTCAAACAACATCAAACAGGTTTGTTTAGCTTGCATTGATCCGAATCAATGCAGTCCCATCAATTAATCACACCACAAAAGAACGAAAATATAATGTACGTATATGTCATCCGCATTCGCCACTGGGTCCCGTCATCACCCGTTAGGTTACTTAACTAATGACAGAGCAGGGACCGGACTAGCGCGGGTGCAAAACATATACAATATCTACTAGTATATATATCAATATATAATATTCGCTCATGGTGTGATAAAATGAAACATCACAGAAATGTAATAAGCATCACAGAACAATACAGATAATCTAGGATCCCTGGGTTTCCTTTGAGCCGCAAGTGAAACCCGACGTTCCCCTGGTCGTGTGGATAGCCTGTGCAATGAAATCCTAGACCCCTACGGGCGCGGCAAGTTACCCGCCAAAACCTGAAGCGAGAAAGCCCCATTCAGCAAAGTGAATGGACCACCCAACACTTCACGGAATCCGGTAACTTGAGCACCCCTCCTTGGGTCAACCTGTACCTCCTACGAGTGCGGCGAATAGCCCGCTAATTCTAGAGTGAAGCCCCCTCCGTCTCAAAGCCATGAGATGCGGGCCCGTTGCCCTCTAGAACCCGGCCACCCTTGCACCCCTCCGCCGGGTAATCCTAGTACAGAAAGTAAAAATATATACAACGGGTACATCGACCTCAGCCCGGTCGTGCCCCGAAAGAATAATATACAAACAGGCAGTGACGGCAGTCCACATGTCGGACGCTCGCCCCGCAATATCAAATGTACAAATACAACCAAACTGTACTACCATTGCATCCAGGCTATCCACCACGACAAATCCGCAACATCACAGCACAACACAGAACATCAACGTGAATGTCACGTTCGCAAATCCGTCTAAAAGAACTATAGCAATTAGAAAAGATTTACCGCTCGAATGATATTCACGGTCACAGATATAAAGTAAGCACTGTGAACTAACATATTTAAAATTTTCGATCGACAAAATTTCCCGAAGTGGACCCCAAGCACAAATCCAGCACTCAAAATAATCAGGGCCAAAACAAAAATTACAAGAAACCCCATTTCCAAGTCAGAGACCACTGTAGGAAAACTGGTGCAGTGTTGCTGCAGTTATGCGGCAGAACCGCGGCCAAAACGGGGGTACGGCCGCGGTTCTGCGGCGCTACAGTGAGCTCAGTGTACCAAATTTTCTCAGATTTCTTAGAAAAGCCTGCCTGATTTTCTGCAATACTCAAAATAATTTTTCGACGACAAAAAAATTTCGACAGAAACTGCAGAATTGGAAATGCGGTTTTGGAAAATTTGTTCGATCGAAGTTCTAAACACATTAGAGCAAGCTAGTGAAGGTTAATGGCGTGGCTCTAATACCATGTAAGTCTACGGTAGCGCCCCGGCCGTCTGTCTGAGGCCAAAATGCGGAAACGAAAACTTTTTCAAAAACTTGAAACCGGCGCTATCGCAGACTTTAATCCCGGATCGAACCATTAACCTATAACTAGCAAACTAGAAAAGGGTTGGAAAGGCTATACCGATCGATCCGTGTCCTTTGGTCTTTGGCCACCATCCCAAGCTCCTCGCGGCATCTCCGATCTCGATCTCCTCATCGGAAAGGGCACCACATCATCGAGTCCTTTTACGGGCTCCCGCTTCATCCGAAGCAACTCGGGCACGAAGTTCGCTAGCCGACGTGTCCAAGATGAAGTAGAGAATGTGTGTGACAACTTTGTCTCTTGCATCCATTGTATGGATGGAGGTTGAAGTGAAGCCATCAATGGAGGTTGTGAGCTAGTGGAAGAAGAAGAAGAAGCCTTTTCTTTTTCTTATCTGTTATGTGATAAAAATGAGAAGGTGAGAGTTAGAATGAAAAATACAAGAGCTAACCCCTTCTCATGGCTGCCCTCCCTCTCTCCTCTTATCATATCAACACACAAATCAAACAATAATGTGACATATGCACATAAAAAGAGACCATGAGTCACTACCCTTGCACATGCCACATTAAATGCACTCCATCATAACCTTGAGCTCACAATTTCCATTTGCCAACATTAATCCAAATGTTTGCAACAATAAAAAGATACGGCAACATCTAAAGTAAACTCGTGACGGATCACAAGGATACCCCTCACCTGTATATACATACCTGCATCCATATTCCGACTGAATGCGAATGCGATGAGACGAAAGTAATCCAACAAATCTAATACTAGGATCCGGCTAAAACCAAAGCCCAATAGTATGATCCGTCTGATCATGATCCGTGCACTACTGCACGTATATGATTGAACCCTGCCATATATCATACGGCCTCTACAACGTTTCGCCCGAAACTTGAGAAACTGTCTATGAGGGACTCTAAAGACTCGTCAATACTTTGGCTGTGGATTTTGTTAGTTGTATTTATGCCCTTGAGTCCAGTATTGTACAGATGATGTATATTATATTGGATGCTTGGACATATATAGAGAGGACTTTCTTGCTCGATATGATAGTATGCTATCTGGTTGCTTTTTATCTTAACATGTATACTTGTCTCTTGATACTGTCTTATAGTTACATGTTGGTAAAGCCCTTAGGATGTATACTTGACTACCAGGACTATGATGCAGATCATACTAGTGGGGCCATGGTAGTCCATAAGTTCATCCTTTAATGTTCCTAGTCGTAGGTGTATCGAGACAAGGCATCGATATACCAGAGTAGACTAGCGTATACGCTTCTCGACCCATGAGATGGGCGATGGATGATCCCATATCCATTGGTGTTTGACATCAGAGATAGTATACGGGTGCTCAGTGGAGACTGGGTACACTGGACGGACTCGCCGAGAACTCCCAGATGGTATTATACCTCACGTCAAAAGGCAGTTCTCTGGTGACACTTGTGCAGGTTAGTCTGTAGACCCGAGATCGTCATAGAGTCTTGTGTGATTCCCACTGTGCTTTGATTTCCACCTTACCACGTCCAAGAGGGCGTGCAAAACGGTGGTTTTTAGGTACAGTCCCAAGTCACATGGAGGCAATGAGCGATAGGAGGGGTTTCGTCTCTCCCGGTATTGGGGGTTGATGTTGCGCTGTACTCGATTGGCCATAACAGGGAAGTCCCTGGCCAGGGCTGATTTAGAGATTTACTGGTAAGTGTTACCAGTAGTTTCTCGACCTGTTATGAGCCTCACATCGGCACGACTTATCAGTTATTGGGGTCTGACGTTTACCACCCCTAGACTTGATATGCGACATATCAGACGAGGAGACCGGACTGTACGAGAAGTGTTACCATTAGGCTTTTACAGGAGTTGGAGCGGGCTTGCTTACTGATCTTCTGATCGCTCAATACCCAAGTAGCCGTTACGTCCAGCTAGTACCGCTGACGGCTTGTGCGTGCTTGATGTGATCGTCACCTACTGCCGGCGTATTGACGAGTCTTTAGAGTCCTACATAGAGGTTTTACTGGCTTAGGAAAAACGAAATAGGAGCGCATATGTGATATGTGCGGGACCGAGAATAATACGTGTATATGATACCGTATTCTATTCTCGTGACTTTTTGTATCGGTCGGTTATATGTGATATAGCTGGGTTATCGAATCAAGTGTTAATTCGATAAGTCGATACATTGGATGTTAGTCGGTTATATCAGATATGACCGGATTATTAAGTCAAGTGTTGATTTAATAATTTAGTGTATAATTGTATATTAGATATACTAATTTACATTAACTAACATTTGTTCACTTAAGGATTTTTCTCACATGTGCACAACTTTAATATATATATGATATATATTAAAATGTGTTTTCATTTTGTATCATGGTTGTTGATACATCATGCATGGGTGTGCAAGACATACACCATTCTATTTTAAATGGTGGTTTATAATTATTTAAGGTAATTACAAATTAGTGGAGCTTTTGTCACAAGCATGAAGCTTGTATAAACTTGTGGATGCTTTGACAAAGTCCACTAACTTTGTTTTACTTTGGATTTTTATTAACCTAACCATTTAGGATTAGCCATAGTAATGTCTCTACAAGAGTTAGTATATGATACTCACTCACCCATGGTTAGCTCACTTGACTTGATCATTATCTTTCTCTCTTTATCTATTCATCTTCTTCCTTGAGCTAAAAAGCTCTCTAGGGTTTGATCCAAAGTGAGAAACATTGTGAGAAAATAAATTCTAAAGTGAACCCACTTCCTATTTCTCCATCCTCTACTAGACTAGCACTTTAGTTTATGGTGTTTGCTTCACTAATTCTCTAGTTAGTGAAATAGTAGCTTGAGTTGGTATTCCCTCGACGTAGATCATCTTCGGCCTCGAAGACTTCAAGCAAGGACGCTTCTTTCGCCTCGTGAAGCCATGCAAGAGCCCGGGAGAACAATGATCGCAGCGAAGGGACTACGACAAGGAGCTTTAGAAGTGAAAGACCGATCTACAAAGGTTGTATTTCGTAATCACTTAGTTGTAAATGTTATTTAGTAGCATGTGTAACCCTAATTATCTAGCAAAGATCTTGTTTAGGGTTGTTCGTCACGGCTAAAAATTTTATCGGGCATGGTTGATGCCTTCTTAACCCTTGTTAGAGTGCCTTGTAACCCTACAGTGGTATCAGAGCCAAGCTAGAGTATTAGGCGACGTGTATACGAAGTTAAAACCCCGATCGAACCCCGAAACGTCATTTTAACCCCCTCTCTGGACAAATTTTAAAAATGCGATTTTTTCTGTATTAAAAATACCTAAAAAATTCAGCAAGGAATTGTAGGTATTACTGTGAAAAACGACAAAGTAAGGCATACGGATAGCCGCGGAACTGCGGCAATACCCTGCTTATGCCGTGGATCAGCGGCCGTACAGTGAGCTTGTGCTTTGGGTTTTGCACAGTAATACCCGTATCTGTTATTTCTATTTTCTGGGTATTTTTAATCTGCCTCAAGTGTTGAGTGTTCTGGGGATTATTTTGTATACGTTGATTCGATCGGAAAATTTAATTTCGTTATGTTTTCCGGATAATTTAGAAAGTATTAAAATGTTCGAACGGATATCATTAACTCATTTTTTCCCGGCACGAAAAACTTTCAAGTGTTGAATTTTTCTTGAGTTTAAATCTTTCGGAAAAACGTGCAAGTAGCGTGATGGACCCTCTAGAAGAACACAAACCTTAACTCGATTATGTGACCGTCTGAACCGCCTCTAAACCTTAGGGTTTGGGGCAGTACGGCGTGCCACATGTGAGGCGTTGGCTTGACCCTTCTACGGCTGGACCATTGCTACTGTGACGTATTCTGGAATTTTTGAACTCCGCTCAAGTGTTGAGCTATTTAGGAAATCTTGGGTATTTGATTATTCGATCATTCGATCGGAAAGTTTAATACTGTCTATTTATCTGGAATGTGATACAATATGTGGAATTCATATAGTTAGGCATGAAATGCGAAGTATGTGATATTTCGGATTTATGATGTCTAAGAGATTGTGGATTCCAAATGTTGTAGTTTTACACTTTCTTTTCTGCGACCGTAAGCGTAATATGTGATATCGCCGGTTTCGTTGCTATATATCAACGACAATTGGGATGCGCTTATTTACTTACGTTGATGACATGTGATGTTATGTGTTGCTGGATATGTTATATTGGATCGTCGCGTTTTTGAATAGCCAGGGGGTTTTATGTGAGATGAGGGTTTTTATTTTCATTCATGTAAAATTCATTGTATGTAATATTTTTTTATTGGGGCACTTCCGGGATGAGGATGATGTCACCATTGTATATTATTTACTTTTCTGCATTAGGAAGACCTAAGGAGGAGAGCATAAGTAACCAGGTTCTAGAGTCCAGTGGGAAACCAACTCGAGGAGTCGAGTCCGGGTCTTCTAACTCTAGAATTGGTAGGGTTGCTTGCCGCTCTCGTAGGGTTCTAGGGGTGTGGGTTTGGCTATTCATCGCGACCGTGAAATCCGTGTTTTATAGAGGCTCAAAATAAAACACGGACGTCCTAGTATATCCAATGTTTCATATGTTTCTTCTGCTGCGATATCTGTGATGTGATCATTTGATATGTTGTGATAAATACTGTATATAGTATATATGATATATTATATAGACATTACTTATGTTTTACACTCGCGCTAGCCCTGCCCCGCTCTGCCTTTAGTTACCTAACCTAACGGTGCACGAGGGGACATCTAGGCGAATGCGGATGGCATAAGTGTATGTCGTATTTATCTGTGATGTTTAGGTGACTTAAATGATGGGACTTCATTAATATGATTAATGAAAGAAAAGAAACCTAAAAGATATTGTAGAATCAAATTTTTCAAAAAAGGTAGCTACAGTTTTTGCTTTGCATAGCGATATATATGATATATCTTGCACCTTATTCGATGAGGAAAGAGCCGAGATCCCTTCACCGGGAGTGACCTCTTTAGCAAAACTGGCAGATGCTACAACACTCGGTTTTTTTTTTATTGCTTTTGGAGTTTTTGCTTTGCATAGCGATATATATGATATATCCTTCACCATATTCGATGAGGAAAGAGCCAAGATCCCTTCACCGGGAGTGACCTCTTTAGCAAAAATAATGAAAGCCTCAAAATCACTCCATTT
Source organism: Agapanthus africanus (assembly GCA_030015575.1). NCBI lineage: Eukaryota > Viridiplantae > Streptophyta > Magnoliopsida > Asparagales > Amaryllidaceae > Agapanthus > Agapanthus africanus. Next base: position 271,367,027 of record CM057337.1, read on the forward strand.
CAAAATTCACTCGATTCTACAACGATATCAAGTTCATTATGCAATAGGTTTTCAGAAAAACCTGTCGTAGCCCTCCGTCATTTCAGATAAGTCCTACGTAGTATTCGTGCTGCGTTTGTTGACCTTGTCAAGGCGCAGTGTGCGGTAGCTGACCAGTATTTATCTGCTTATGCATATGATGCAGATTGGATTAGGGTAGTCGTACGGCCTTGTTGACCTAGTCAAGGGTCGTACGGGTGGGTTTAATTCAATCAAGAAATGATGGGTTGAACTTGACTTACGGTCTGTGGTTTGTTGACCTTGTCAAAGTCATAAATCGTTTGGGGCAAAATATTATCGGGAATTTCAAGTGTTGAAATTTGCAATGAGATTGCATACCTTCTATGAGATAGTTGGATCCCGATACCCACTGCGAGTAAGTGTTACTCCTGGGAGAGTTTTACACAGGACAATTAGCCGATCAAGTAGGTGTCTAGAAAGGTGTCAACGAGGTTACGCCTCTGGGAAAACGAGGATTACTTTAATTAGGTCCGTGCGAAAGTATGGGGAACCTCCCTCAAAGTACCGATACTGGCCTGGCTGAAAGATTGGCGAAATTGTAGGGTGTAATTAATCCCGGCTAGTCTTTTCCTTTTAGGGTTTGAAAGAAGATTTGATAAAAACAGTGGGAGCCATCCTGATTAGATAAAATAATAACCAATCTGATCTTGCAAGAGCATACGCTAAAGTGTTTTCTTCTCTCTCTCTCTAGGTAGCGACCATATCATGCCTTAATAAAGATAATAATATGGATGTATTGACCGAACCCGCATGTTATACTGTGCTGGGGAACGTTGGTTCCGTTCTTTCTTATAAGAGTTATAAGACTGAACAGGATATAGGGGAATACCAGGATTCCCATGCCACCCGTGTGAAGAAAGTACATGTTGATGCATTTTCTTCGGGTGTGTTCGTTACAGAGAACTGTTTCTCCATTTGCTCTACGTCCTGGGTATTAGATACCGGGTCAGGATCCCATATATGTAATCAGTTACATGGGCTTAGGAAAGGTAGAGAACTTGGAGAAGGTGATAAAGACATAAGGGTTGGAAATGGTGCAATTGTTGCAGCTAAAACCGTCGGGGAATATCACCTTGTATTACCAACTGGTAATGTATTGATTCTGAATGAATGCTATTACATGCCGAACCTGATATGCAACATTATATCGGTTTCTTTACTAAGTAAAGAGGGATATAATTTTGTATTACAGGATAATGTTATGAACATTTTTCTGAACCAAAAGTTGGTTGGATCAGGCACGTTGTGCAATGGCATTTATGTTCTAAATCAATCAACAGTTCTGAGCATAACAAACACACACAAGAGGAAGAGTTCAGAACTGAACGAATCCTTCTTGTGGCATTATAGACTGGGTCACATCAATGCGACACGACTAGCTAAGTTGCATAAGGATGGATATTTGAATCCGTTTGAATTTTCATCTTATGACACTTGCCAGTCATGTCTCAAAGGAAAGATGACCAAAACTCCGTTTACGGGACACGGAGAAAGAGTTACGGAACTCTTGGGACTGCTACATAGTGATGTATGCGGCCCCATGTCTACACATGCCAGGGATGGTTCTTCGTACTTCATTACATTCACTGACGATCTCTCTAGATTCGGATATGTATTCCTGATGAAACACAAATCAGAAGCTTTTGAGAAATTTAGAGAATATAAACAAGAAGTCGAGAACCAAACCGGGAAAAGTATTAAAATCCTTCAATCTGATCGAGGATGTGAATACTTGAGCAATGAATTCCTGGACTTCCTAAAAGAGAATGGGATTCTCTCTCAGCTGACTCCTCCATATACACCACAGCACAACGGTGTATCGGAACGAAGGAACCGCACCCTATTAGATATGGTGCGCTCTATGACGAGCACAGCTGAGTTACCTATTTCCTTCTGGGGGTATGCACTGGATACAGCAGCATACCTATTGAATCAAGTTCCATCTAAATCTGTACCTACCACACCATATGAGATATGGAGTGGGAAGAGGCCATATCTTAAACGAGTTAAGATATGGAGTTGTCTGGCCTATGTCAAAAGACAAAATCCGGACAAACTCGAGGCACGGTCAGTTCTTTGCAAGTTTGCGGGATATCCAAAGAACTCATATGGGTATTTTTTCTACCACAGTAAGGAACAAAAGGTGTTTGTTGCTCAACATGCCACCTTTTTGGAAAAGGAATTTCTTGTAAGAGAAATTAGTGGCAAAGTGGTAGAGCCGGAAGAGGTTCCAGATACACAAACTGCAACTGAAGATTTAGTGGAACCGGAGGATTCGGTAGTTCCCGATGAACCCCAGCCACTCCGCCGATCTAGCAGGGTTCCTCACCCACCTGAGAGATACTACGGTTTTCTCATGGATGGTGGGAGAGAGGATTGCATCAAGGAGGATGATGACCCAACTAGCTTCGAGCAGGCCATCACGAGTGGAGACTCAGTGAAATGGCTGGATGCAATGCGGTCCGAGATGTATTTCATGTACACCAACAAAGTATGGACTTTGGAAGATGCTCCTGAAGGGGTAAAACCCATTGGGAGCAAGTGGATCTTCAAGAAAAAAACTTGGTGTAGATGGGAAAGTGGAGACTTTCAAAGCTAGACTTGTTGCAAAGGGTTTTCATCAAAGACCAGGTGTGGACTATGAAGAAACCTTTTCTCCAGTGGCTATGCTTAAATACATCCGGATCATGCTTGCCATCGCTGTGTATCATGACTACGAAATCTGGCAAATGGATGTTAAGACCGCCTTTCTAAACGGTGATTTAGAAGAGAGCGTGTACATGACTCAGCCAGAGGGCTTCGTAGCTAGTGGGAGCAGCGGGAAGGTGTGTAAGCTGCTTAAATCCATTTATGGATTAAAGCAAGTATCGCGGAGTTGGAACATCTACTTTGACGTCGTTATCAAAGAGTTTGATTTCGTCAAAAACGTAGATAAACCTTGTATCTACAAGAAGGTGGCAGAGAGTAAGGTTGTCTTCCTCGTATTGTACGTGGACGACATACTCTTGATAGAAAATGACATTCCTATGCTGCAATCGGTCAAGCTCTTCTTATCACAAAGATTCTCAATGAAAGATCTAGGTGATGCCTCCTGCATACTGGGAATTATGATCTATAGAGATAGATCTAAAAGGATATTGGGATTGTCCCAATCCAGGTACATTAACACATACTAAAGAGATTTAGTATGGAAGAATCCAAGCGTGGGAACTTACCCACGATCTTTGGACTCACTCTCTCCAAAGAGATATCTCCCAAGACTGATTTGGAGAGAGCTCGCATGCAAGGGATACCCTATGCTTCGGCTGTAGGCTCTACCATGTACGTGATGCTATGTACCAGACTCGATGTAGCATACTCACTAAGTGTAGTGATGTTACGTCCCGAAAGTACGGAACATGACCGACACTTAAACTACGAAACGTCTCGAGGAGTACGTAATCTAAGTACGCCAAAAACCCAGAAATCCAAACCAAGAAAAGTAGTAGAGTGAAGGAAAAACCAATTTAAATCAAGTAGTTTTATTAGCATAAGCCGAATTATGCGTTTTTAAAAGCATCAAATATTTCTTGAAAATTTCGGCAGAGTCTCCTTTGTAAATACTGGCCCCCAAACGGGATACAACATGAATAATATATGAAATCAATAAAAGGCATCCCCAAGCGGGAGATAGCTCTTCGTCGACGGTCACAACCACATAAGTAATATAATATACAACGCCAAGGGCGAGGATCAAAACTCAAAAGGAAACTCAAAACCATAAGAAATCCACAGAAATATAACGCGCGACTCTAAGGTCGAAAGAATAACATCACTGGTCTCTATCTAAAAATAAATACATGTTTGGTTGATGGAATTTACTAGATACAACTGAATAATATTATACAAAGTAATATGATGGGTACGATACCAATAAACCCACCTACTAGCAAGTCACCCGAAAGAAACAGTGCCAGCAAAGCCGTAATGAAACCTGTACGGCAAAACCTGCAAGAAACTGTGGCACAACGGGGGTGAGTTGCCAACTCGTGAGTAGAAAAACATCTGCGAACAGAAATCGCATAAACAACGCAATCCTAGGTCAACGATCATAATATATCCTCAAATATATAACATGCAGCCTATAACAATGGCTAGGATAAATATTTAACCCGAGTGTAATCCCATGTGCCTGTGTCAGTGCCTCAGGTAGAAATATATCATATGGATGATGTATGAATGCATGAAACAGAATGCATGTACTGATGAAAACTGCTGTCATAAATTAGTGAGATTTCTGTATCTTTTTAAAAACGAGGTATCATAAATGAAATCAGTATAAACAGTGCCTAGCATCGACACAAAACAAGTATCCAAATCTCTCGATATCTCTGTGTCGTAATCTCTGTACCTCAATATCTCAAAATCTCTGTATGTCAATTTCACTATCTAGGGCGCCGTCAATCCAGACCGGCCCCTACCAACAATCACAAGACCACGATGGTATCCTCCGGATATCCGACGCGTCGGGTAAAATCACCGGTAGGTAGTGCTCCCCTGCCAGGCTCACATCGTCATCATCACGCGCTTCTTGCCCCAGGGTACCTTACCGGGTCCACCATGTACACGAAACGGTTCATCCGTCTCCTCGAATCGGGTCTCGAAATCCATCAGCAAACTCATGGTGGACGACTCATACATCAAGGGAAAACCGCGCTTTTCATTTAAAAAGAGAGAGAAGAAGTTTGTATAAGTTTTGCGGTTTTCCCCCAAATCCAGAAAATCTCATGGAAATCCGAATCCAAAACCTCAATAGCATGTAAAATAGTGAATATATGCATGAGAATCCATGAATGCGGCATAACAATGAATAACAGTATTCGTGAAGTAGCAGGTAATAACTACAATGTCTAAACTAGCATATAAGGCAAGTACACTAATATCATGTCTAAACTATTAGCTAACAGGCTATGTCAATGTAATAGTATTTTCTAAGTGTACGTGACATGGCAATTACCGATGAAGATGTGTGTGAACCGGCAAGTAAGTGTACGTGGTACATACGCATCATCGGTAATGGTGATGGTGTCCTAACAGCATGATATCAATAATGAAATATGAATTACAATAAGTATGCGATGCGGAGCAACAGCAATAATATGCGGGAGCTGAATACTAGACACAACGATAACTAAACTGCATTACCCTGATATAAGTCCTACAATAGTGCCTTTTGAAATAACACGAATCCCGGTGTTTTGAAAATAAGGGCTACGGTGTTTTTAAGAAAAGATGAGTCTTTTGAAATATCCGTAGAATCCCGTGACCTGTCTTTTAAAATACCCACGATTCGTTAATTTTGAAATAGGTAGGAGTCTAATATAGTCTAACAACTAAACTAAACTATACGGCTGAACTAACAAGCTGAACTACAGGTAAGGAAACCGCCTAACATCTGAGTCGATACGTATACATACCTATATATATATTAGTCGGTGATCCCGCCTCAATAATATCATATCCGATACCATATCTATAATCAGACATCCCAAGTCAAGAGTGCGGATCAATCATCAATATATAGCTCATACGTAAATCCGTCGTACGGCATCCCCAAATCTGGGTACGGGTCAATATCATACTCATCACACTGTTCATCTGGTATCCTCTTTATCAAGATCATCATCTAGGGTACTGACCTACGTCTAGTACACTATTAATATCACTATTCACATGGCATTGTCATCCAAAGATCCGCTATAACATCAGGACATATCGCAAGTACGAATCCTGCCATATCACCGATCTCACGGCCTCAACTCAAATCTCATCGACTCATCTCAATCCCAAGTATCATCCGCAAATCCAGTATGTGAACACCTAGTCCCATATCCAGGTGAACACATAAGAACATCTCCCTGTAGGGTTCCTAGGCACCCTAATGAGGTCTCACAAGGCATCGAACATGCCAATATAATAAGATTGTGGTGCCGAGAAACCCTAGTGTACGGATCGTCGGCTAGATATTTAGGCGAAAAAGTAAACTAGTTAACACTTAACTAAGAGATACGGAAATACAACCTTTGTAGATCCGGTCCTCCACCTCCACGGCTCCGAGATGAGGTCCTCTCCGCTGTCCAAATCAAATCCGGGCTCTAGCGTCGGCTTCATCGGAGAACGAGCGGGCAAGGTCGTCGGCTTCGTGCCGAAGATGATCTACGTCGAGGCATCGCTAGATCAAGCTCCACCTTTACCAAACCATGATAACTTGTGAAGGAAACACACTCTACTACTTGGCAAGAGGTAGAGGATGAAGAAATAGGAAGTGGGTAGACTTTAGAATTGGATTTCTCACTCATTCTCATCACTTGCCATTAATGGAGCAAGCATTCTTCATGTGAAGAAATGAAGAAGAAGAAGAAGAAGCTAATTATGATAAGTTATTTTGTAAAATAAAAATGAATGAATACTTATCATAATCCAACCCTAGTTAGATGTAGAGAATTAACTTAGGTTAGGTTGTATGGTTAGGGTTAGAGAAAGAAACAAAATGGTCAACCATTTCAAAGCTTCAAGAAGCTTCAAGGATAATCCAAAATTGGCCACCATTCTATTTCATTCATAAATCAATGAATAAATAAAAGAATAAGAAACCCTAACCATTGACCAACCATGGTTTAAACCATACACCAAACTATCATGTATCATCAAACATGATACAAGCATGTGCACAAAATCATATCACATATATAATGCGCACATCCGAGCGAGAAAATCCATCTTAAGTGAACCGATACTAGTTAATGCAAAGTAATATATCAAATATATAATTATGCATTAAATCATTAAATCAACACTTGATTTAACGATCCGGTCATATCGCATATAACCGACGAATATCAACAGTAACAACTTATCGAATCAACACTTGATCCGATAACCCGGCTATATCGCATATAACCGATCGATGTCACATATCGCGAGAATCAAATACAGTATCACATACTGGTATCATTCTCGGTCCCGCACATATCTCATATGCGCTCCTATTTCGTTTCGCTTGAGCCAGGAAACCTCTGTGTAGGACTCTAAAGACTCGTCAATACGCCGGCAGCAGGTGATGATCATATCAAACTCCCACAAGCCGCAAGCGGTCTTCCAAACGTAACGGCCACCCGGGTATTGAGCGATCTGAAGATCGACGAGCAAGCCCGCTCACACTCCAGTGAATCCAACCAGTAACACTACCGTACAGTCCGGTCTGATCGTCTGATATGTCGCATATCTCGCCTAGGGGTGGTAAACGTCAGACCCCAATAGCTCGATAAGTCATGTCGATATGAGGTCTATAACTGTTCGAGAAACTACTGGTAACACTTACCAGTAAATCTCAGCAACCCTGGCCAGGGATTTCCTGTTATAGCCAATCGAACACAGCGCAACATCAACCTCCTATACCGGGAGAGACGAATCCCCTCCTATCGCTCATTGCCTCCATGTGACTCGGGACTGTACCCAAAAACCACCGTTTTGCATGCCCTCTTGGACGTGGTAAAATGGAAATCAAAGCACAGTGGGAACCACACAAGACTCTATGACGATCTCGGGTCAACAGACTACTCTGTACCAGTGTCACCAGAGAACTGCCATCTGACGTGAGGTATAATACCATCTGGGAGTTCTCGGCGAGTCCGTCCAGTGTACCCAGTCTCTACTGAGCACCCGTACATCATCTCTGATGTCAAACACCAATGGATATGGGATCATCCATCGACCATCTGTATGGGTCGAGAAGGTATACGCTAGTCTACTCTGGTATATCGATGCCCCGTCTCGATACACCCACGACTAGGGACTTTGAAGGATGTACTTATGGACTACCATGTCCCCACTAGTATGATCTGCATCATAGTCCAGGTAGTCAAGTACACATCCTAAGGGCTTTACCAACATGTAACAGAGAGACAAACAGTATACACGTTAAGGTAAAGATCAACCAGATAGCATACTATCATTTCGAGCAAGAAAGTCATCCCTATATATGTCCCAGCATCCACTACAATATACATCCTATGTACAGTAATGGCCTCTAGGGCATACATATAACTAACAATCTCCCACTTGCACTAGGGCCATCTGTAGCAGTGGTTGTAGTATCTCATACTCAACCATCCCATAAAAGTCTCTCTCTTGGAACAGGCCTTTGTGAGTGGATCCGCTGTGTTGTCCTCTGAGTCTACTCTCCTAACCTCGATCTCCCTGGAGATCAACCATCTCCATGATCAAGTGATACTGCCTTAGAATATGTCTGGATCACTGATGGGACGGACGTTCCTTGGCATAAGCCACAACTCTATTGTCACACAATGGGAGGAACTAAGTTCATCTCATGAACCAATATACACCCAGACTGCCTCTTTGGTAGCATCTTAAGTAGCGATGTATCCTGCCTTTATCGTCTAGTATGTCACGGTATCTAGCTTGGAACTCTTCCAACATACCGTCCCTTTACTGAGGGTAAAGACAATGCCTGCGACTGACATTCAGTCGTCTTTATCACCCTGGAACCCTTCCAGTGATTCTCCCCAGGATCATGTGATACCATCTCACTTCAACAAGTGAGAATCCTAACATCCATTTAGATCTATCTCATAGATCCAAAATCCAGGAGTTAGTAGGTATCATTATGATCCTATATGGAGAATCATTGTGATAAACGGAGATTGATCGAGCGTAGCATAGGAAACTCCTTCCCTATCAAGAGTATGTCATCCACGTACTCTACGGGGATCACCACCATACTCCCTACTACCCTTTTTTTTATACAAGGTTCATCTACCATTTTGATGATGTCAACTTCTTTGACTAATCCATCAAAAAAGATGTTCCAACTCCGCGATGCCTGCTTTATTCTATAAAGCATCTTGCACACGTTTCCGCTGCTCCCACTGTCTACGAGGCCCTCTGGCTGTGTACTTATAGACGTTCTCTTCTAAACATCATTTAGAAAAGCTGTCATGACACCCAACCACCAGATATCGTAGTCATGGTATGTAGCCGTGGCAAGTAGGATCTGGATGGACTTAAGCATAGCTACTTGAAAAGGTTTCATCATTATCCACAGCTGGTCAATGATGCAAACTTTTAACAAGTCTAGCTTTGAAAGTCTCAACTTTTCGATGTACACCAAGTAATCTTCTCAAGATATACTTGCTCCTGATGGGGATTTAACCCTTCAAATATAGCAACCAAAGTCCATACTTTGTCGGTGTACATGGATTCCATCTCAGATCACTAAGCATCCAGCCATTCTTACAGAGTCTTACTCCTGATGGCCAGCTCGAAACTAGTTGGGTCATCATCTCATGATGCAATCCTCGCTCCCACTGTCATAGAGAAACATAAGTATCTCTCAGGTGGTTGAGGAACCATACTAGATCGGCGGAGAGGCTGAGGTTCGTTGGAATCTACTGAATCCTTTTGCTCTATCAAATCATCTGCTGTAGTTTGTATAGCTGGAACCTTTCCAGTTCTACATTAACAGATCTTGCCTCGAGCTTGTCCGGATTTTGCTTTTAGACATAGGCCGGTCAACCCCAAATCTTAACTATCTTAAGAGATGGGCTCTTCCCTTTCCATATCACATATGAAGTGGTAGGCAACTGATTTGATTGGAACCTTATTCAGTAGGTATGCAGCTTCTTAAGTGCACAACTCCCTAAAAGGAAATAGGTAACTCAGTAATACTCATCATAGAGCACACCATATCATATAGGGTGTGATTGCTCCGCCCCGATATACCATCGTGCTATGGTGTATTCGGAGGAGTAATGCCGAGAGAGAATCTCATTCTCCTTTAGAATAGTCCAGGATTTCCGTGCTCAAGTATTCTCCTCCTTGATCTCATCAAAGGACATAATACTTATACCCGTATTTTGGTTCTCTACTTCTCGCTTATATTCTGTGAATATCTCAAAAGGCTCAGACTCATGTTTCAACAGGAACATATGTCTGAATCTTGAGAGATTATCAGAGAATATAATGAATTATAAAGAACCAGTCCTGGCATGTGTAGACAGGGGACCTACATACATCAACATGTATCATCCCAAGAGTTCACTAACTCTTTCTCTCTTTCCAGTAAACAGAGCTATGGTCATGTTATCTTTGTGACATGATTGGCGAGTTTCACAAGATGTAAATTCAAACTGATTTAAATATGCATCTGTATGTAACTCTAGCTAGTCAGGTCGCATTGATCTGACCTAGTCTACAATACCTCAAGAAGTATTCGTTCAATTCTGAACTCTTCCTCTTATGTGTGTTCCGTATACTAAGAACTGTAGTTTGATTTAGAACATTAATGCTTTTAGATAACGTGCCTGAACCGATCAACTTTTGATATAGGCAATGTTCAAAACATTGTCCAACAATACAAAATTTTATCCTTTCTTTTCTAACAAAGAGAGTGATATGATTTGGTATATCAGGTTCGGTATCTAATAACATTCGTTCAGAATCAATGTATTCGTAATACAGGGTGACAGTGACCAACAGACTTGGCAGCAACACTTGCCCCGTTTTCTGCCTCATGAAACTTATCACCCGTTCTCAGTCCTCTACCTTTCTGTAGCCCTATGTAACAGATTACATATCTGGGATCCTGATCTGGTATCACATACCCAGGACGTAGAGGATACTGAGAAACAGTTCTGTATAATGAACATACCCGAAGATGATGCATCAGCATGCATTCTCTTCGTTTGGGCGGCACGGGAAATCTGGTATTCCCCAATTTCCTGCTCTGTCTTATAACAATTATAAGTTGGAGCGGGACCAACGTTCCCCAACTCAGTATAACAAGCGGGTTCGGTCAATAATCCGTATTATTATCTTGATTAAGACGTGATATGGTCGCTACCAGGAGAGAGAGAGAAGAAAACACTCAGCGTGCGCTCTGTCAAGAATAGATTGGTTATTATTTTATCTAATCAGGATGGCTCCCACTGCTTTTTATCAAATCTTCCTTCAAACCCTAAAAGGAAAGACTAGCTGGGATTAATTACACACTACAAGTTTGCCAATCTTTCAGCCAGGACAGTGTCGGTACTTTGAGGGAGGTCCCCCGTGCTTTCGCACGAACCTAATTAATGTAAACCTCGTTTTCCCAGAGGCGTAACCCCGTTGACACCTTTCTAGACACCTACTTGATCGGCTAAGTGTAATGTATAAAACTCTCCCAGGAGTAACTCTTACTCGCAGCGGGTATCGGGATCCGACTATCTCATAGAAGGTATGCAATCTCATTGCAAATTTCAACACTTGAAATTCCCGATAATATTTTGCCCCTAGCTCGCTATGACCTTGACGGAGGCCAAACAACCCATAGTCCGCTAGTCAAGTTCAACCCGTCATTTCCTGATTGAATTAAACCCACCTGCACGACCCTTGACGGAGGCCAAACAACGCCATACGAATACCCTAATCCAATCGCATCATATGCTAGCAGATAAGCACTAGTTAGCTACCGTACACTACGCCTTGACGGAGGCCAAACAACCGCAGCACGAATACTAACTAGTACGTATCTGAAATGACGGAGGGCTACGACAGGTTTTTCTGAAAACCTATTGCGTAATGAACTTGATATCGCTGTAGAATCAAATGATTTTAAAATGGAGTGCTTTTGAGGCTTTTCTAGTTTTGCTAAAGGAGTCACTCCCGGTGAAGGGATCGTCGGTCCTTTTCTCGTCGAATGAGGTGCGGGATATATCATATATATCGCTGTGCAAAGCAAAAACTCTTAAAAGCAATCAAAAGACAAACCGAGTGTGTAGCATCTGCCAGTTATTGCTAAAGGAGTCACTCCCGATGAAGGGATCTCGGTCCTTTCCTCATCGAATAAGGTGCAGGATATATCACATATACCACTATGCAAAGCAAGAACTGTAGCTACCTGTTTTATTTTGAAATTCGATTCTACAACATCTTAGGTTTCTTTTATTTCATTAATCATATTAATGAAGTCCCATCATTTAAGTACCTAAACATCACAGATAAATACGACGTACACTTATGCCATCCGCATTCGCCTCGATATCCCCTCGTGCACCGTTAGGTTAGGTAACTAACGACAGAGCGGGGCAGGGCTAGCGCGGGTGTAAAACATAAGTAACGTCTATATAATATATCATATATACTATATACTGTATCTATCACAGAACATCACATGATCACATCACAGATATCGCAGCAGAAGAAACATATGAAATATTGGATATACTAGGACGTCCGTGTTTTCAATACGAGCCAGTATAAAACACGGATTCCACGGTCGTGATGAATAGCCAAACCCACACCCCTAGACCCCTACGAGAGCGGCAAGCAACCCTACCAATTCTAGAGTTAGGAGACCCGGACTCGACTCCTCGAGTTGGTCTCCCACTGGACTCCAGAACCCGGTTACTTGTGCTCTCCTCCTTGGGTCTATCCTAGTGCGGAAAAGTAAATAATATACAAACGGTGACAACTTCCGCAACCTGGAAGCGCCCCAATAAAAGAATATTACATACAAGTTTTTACATGAATGAAAATGAAAAACACTCATCTCACATAAAAAAAAACCCCGGCTATTCAAACACGACGATCCAATATAACATATCCAGCAACACATAACAACACATGTCATCAACGTAAGTAAATATGCGCATCCCAATTGTCGTTGACATATAGCAACGAAACCGGCGACATCACATATTACACTTACGGTCACAGAAAAGAAAGTGTAAAACTACAACAGTTGGAATCCGCAACCTCCTCAGACATCGCATGCCTGACCAAATGAATTACTTAGACATCGCATGCCTAACAATTATAAACCCCGCATTTCAGTCTCATTATCGAAAACACTTTTCAATATCAAGTCGGGCAATTCAACAAGATTCCCGACATTCTGATCGAATGCTCGTCGCAAACTTTAGTAGGCGGCCGCACCCCCGATACCGTCGACGAAGTGCACCAAGGCGGAACACCGCTACCGCGAGCACCCGGACGGATGCTTTCGGCGACGGGGTTCTCCTACAGTCACTTGGTCGGGGCTATGGAGTGAGGCTGTCTATTAAGTTTACCCGGCGAGTATCCGCGTATGCTACGTGATTGCGACGGACTTTTGATCTCATCAAAATTCCGTGGCAACCGATCAAGTGAGACTAAAGTGCTACGTTTATAACATTCATTCAGTTATCACATAACTATTTGTGAATTCCAATTATTGTATCCCATTCCAGATAAACAGAAAATGTTAAACTTTTCGATCGAACAGTCAAACACCCAAGTTTTCCCGATACAGCTCAACACATGAAATAAGTCTAACAACATTCCGTTCGTGCCTCAGTACCAACGGTCCAGCCGTAGAAGGGTCAAGCCAACGCCTCACATGTGGCACGCCGTACTGCCCCAAACCCGAAGGTTCAAAGGGCAGTTCAAGACGGTCACATAATCGAGTTAAGGTTTGTTGTCTTCTAGAGGGCCCATCGCGTTACTTGCACTACTTAGAACGTCGTTAAACTACGGAAAAATCCAACACTTGGAAATTTCCCGACAGGGAAAAAATTGGGTATTTAAATCCGGTCGAACTTTTTAACATATTCTAAAATTTATCCGGAAAGCCACATAGACAAAATCTGATACTCCGATCGAAACACCGAATCCCCAAAACAACTCAGAAAATGCAAACTCTGGAAAAAATATTAAAAATACCCAGGAGAACCAGCACTGTTAAATAGGAGTTACTGTGCAAACTAATTTAAATATTGTGGCCGTACGACCGCGGATCTGCCGCGTGAGCCTTGCTCATGCCGCGGAAACGCGGTGGAATAGTTGAATTAGGTCCACGAAATTTACAGTAATTCCTAGAAAACCCTGCTTGATTTTCTGCATATTTTTAATTTCAAAAAATCCACGTTTTTAGAAAAAGGACAGAGAGCATTATTTGAGATGGGGTTTCGGGTCGATCGGACTTCAAACTCCGTCTAGACTTCGCCTAAGGCTCTAGCTAGGCTCTGATACCACTGTAGGGTTCCTAGGCACCCTAATGAGGTCTCACAAGGCATCGAACATGCCAATATAATAAGATTGTGGTGCCGAGAAACCCTAGTGTACGGATCGTCGGCTAGATATTTAGGCGAAAAAGTAAACTAGTTAACACTTAACTAAGAGATACGGAAATACAACCTTTGTAGATCCGGTCCTCCACCTCCACGGCTCCGAGATGAGGTCCTCTCCGCTGTCCAAATCAAATCCGGGCTCTAGCGTCGGCTTCATCGGAGAACGAGCGGGCAAGGTCGTCGGCTTCGTGCCGAAGATGATCTACGTCGAGGCATCGCTAGATCAAGCTCCACCTTCACCAAACCATGATAACTTGTGAAGGAAACACACTCTACTACTTGGCAAGAGGTAGAGGATGAAGAAATAGGAAGTGGGTAGACTTTAGAATTGGATTTCTCACTCATTCTCATCACTTGCCATTAATGGAGCAAGCTTTCTTCATGTGAAGAAATGAAGAAGAAGAAGAAGCTAATTATGATAAGTTATTTTGTAAAATAAAAATGAATGAATACTTATCATAATCCAACCCTAGTTAGGTGTAGAGAATTAACTTAGGTTAGGTTGTATGGTTAGGGTTAGAGAAAGAAACAAAATGGTCAACCATTTCAAAGCTTCAAGAAGCTTCAAGGATAATCCAAAATTGGCCACCATTCTATTTCATTCATAAATCAATGAATAAATAAAAGAATAAGAAACCCTAACCATTGACCAACCATGGTTTAAACCATACACCAAACTATCATGTATCATCAAACATGATACAAGCATGTGCACAAAATCATATCACATATATAATGCGCACATCCGAGCGAGAAAATCCATCTTAAGTAAACCGATACTAGTTAATGCAAAGTAATATATCAAATATATAATTATGCATTAAATCATTAAATCAACACTTGATTTAACGATCCGGTCATATCGCATATAACCGACTAATATCAACAGTAACAACTTATCGAATCAACACTTGATCCGATAACCCGGCTATATCGCATATAACCGATCGATGTCACATATCGCGAGAATCAAATACAGTATCACATACTGGTATCATTCTCGGTCCCGCACATATCTCATATGCGCTCCTATTTCGTTTCGCTTGAGCCAGGAAACCTCTGTGTAGGACTCTAAAGACTCGTCAATACGCCGACAGCAGGTGATGATCATATCAAACTCCCACAAGCCGCAAGCGGTCTGCCAAACGTAACGGCCACCCGGGTATTGAGCGATCTGAAGATCGACGAGCAAGCCCGCTCACACTCCAGTGAATCCAACCAGTAACACTACCGTACAGTCCGGTCTGATCGTCTGATATGTTGCATATCTCGCCTAGGGGTGGTAAACGTCAGACCCCAATAGCTCGATAAGTCGTGTCGATATGAGGTCTATAACTGTTCGAGAAACTACTGGTAACACTTACCAGTAAATCTTAGCAACCCTGGCCAGGGATTTCCTGTTATAGCCAATCGAACACAGCGCAACATCAACCCCCTATACCGGGAGAGACGAATCCCCTCCTATCGCTCATTGCCTCCATGTGACTCGGGACTGTACCCAAAAACCACTGTTTTGCACGCCCTCTTGGACGTGGTAAGATGGAAATCAAAGCACAGTGGGAACCACACAAGACTCTATGACGATCTCGGGTCAACAGACTACTCTGTACCAGTGTCACCAGAGAACTGCCATCTGACGTGAGGTATAATACCATCTGGGAGTTCTCGGCGAGTCCGTCCAGTGTACCCAGTCTCTACTGAGCACCCGTACATCATCTCTGATGTCAAACACCAATGATATGGGATCATCCATTGCCCATCTGTATTGGTCGAGAATGTATACGCTAGTCTACTCTGGTATATCGATGCCCCGTCTCGATACACCCACGACTAGGGACTTTGAAGGATGTACTTATGGACTACCATGTCCCCACTAGTATGATCCGCATCATAGTCCAGGTAGTCAAGTACACATCCTAAGGGCTTTACCAACATGTAACAGAGAGACAAACAGTATACACGTTAAGGTAAAGATCAACCAGATAACATACTATCATGTCGAGCAAGAAAGTCCTCCCTATATATGTCCCAGCATCCACTACAATATACATCCTATGTATAGTAATGGCCTCTAGGGCATACATATAACTAACACTCCCCATATACGCACAGGTAATAACATAGATGTATGCATGTGTGTGTGCGTGTGTGGGTGTAACAACTTCTCTAGGGTTTCGCAACTAACACTAAACTAATCCATGAACACCTAGAATCTACCTTTATCATCAAGTCTCATATCAACATAAAATATATAATCAAAATATATGTGTGTATACGTATTTGTATACATCACCACGAACTGCGGGGGTGCTATACGCCATCCACCCGACTTCTCCCCATAGATATAAATCTACTCACCTGGTCCTTGCTCGCCGGTGCCGACGTCGCCACGCGCTTGGTTGTCGTCTCGAAGTGGACATGGGGTACCTACATATCATAACGCATCGTATCGAATTAAAACCAAATTCGAAATCAAAACGGCATACAAAATCAAATCGGCACGCGTATCACGCATAGGTCAAAACATATCGCCTACGTATGCAAGAATAGCCAAACCAACCCTCGATTTCGATGTACAAAAGTCAAACCATCAAGAAAAACCCAAACACTCTCATTTGCGCATTCACGAACACTAATTATAGTATAAAATAGGTTAAAATTCGTAAAAACCCCCAAATTCACCTTAAAAGCCATTTTTCCGAAAATCTAGCAAGCAAAAATTACCCGTTTTAGTACAAAACTTGATGTTTAAACAAATCTAGCGGCCATAATACTTATTAAATATCTTAAATAAGTCATAAAAACAATTTCCATAATTTAATCCCAATAAATTTCATTAACCCCAAAATTCTAGTTTACAATATACCCAAATTTTAACAATTTTATAGCAAAAATACACAAACAACAATTCAGCTTGGATTTTCATGAACTAAAAGCATTAAACCACTCAATATAATATTTATAATGACATGAAACCTTAATTTTAATTTTATCTCACAAGAATATAATTATTTTAAAATCCTAGTTTACAATTTATATAAATATCACAATTTAAATCAACAAAAAGCAAATTAGCAACTTAATTGATTTAGCAAAATATTAATATGGCAAATACCTCCCACAACCATAGTCTCACAACATAAAACCCTAACTAGATTTTTCACAAACCCTAATCTAAACCTTCTCTTGCAAACCCACAACTTTCAATTAAACCGAAATTAAGCACCTGACAAGCTTCAATAAGGAATTTAAACCAAAAAGAACAATGGGTCAAAAGTTATACCTCACAACCATGAATCAAACTACAAATCTATACCTCTAATTTGGAATCCTTGCACCAAGATCCATGCTAAAGAAGATGAGGGAAAATGGGTAGCAATCGGATTTGTATTTCGGTGAGGTTTTACTTGATTTTTTTGACAATTTTTTTGATGGAAAAGAGAAGAGAAGAGGGAAGGGGGGGCTGCTGTTTTGAGGCAAGAAAATTCGACCAGAATTGTGGGGAGGGGTGAGGGAGGAGAGAGAGTGAGGTGGAGAAAGTGGGGGAAAGTCAAAGTCCACCCTTTTACTTTTATCACTTTCTTTTCTTTTCTTTTCTTTTCTATTCAAAAGGAGGTGATTGGAGAGAGAAAGGGAGGGAGGGCTGTCAAAGTGGGGCCGGCCACATGGGGAAGGGGAGAGAGGGTGAGGTGTGGGTGTGTGGGTTAGGAAAAAAGATAAATGTATTAACCCAATTCCCATTAACACTAATTTCACCGAAAAAAGCATTTTTCTTCGATATTTTCTAAACCGTTTTGGCAAACCATTTCATTTCAAAAATAACATGATAAAATTTTGTTTAATGTGTTATGATGCACAAAATTTGTTTCAACTCATTCCAATTTGTAATTTTCCCTAATTAAATGTATTAGTGACGGCTTAAAATAATATTAAAATAATTAATTTCGGAATATTTTTCAGAAAATTTGAAATTTCTCCAGTGGCTCAATAAACACCAGTTAATAGCAATTACATAGCTAGAATATGTATATTTAATTTTATAATAAAAATATTTGTATTTTGACTTTTTACGGAAAACCCCCTTATTTTACCGATTTTCCGAAATTTCACCGAAACAATTTTCAAAACGTTACAATCTTCCCCCCTTAAAAAAATTCGGCCGTCGAATTTAAATTAAAACTCCCCCCAAATACTAAAACATCTAAGCGAAACCATCAAGTTGTCGGGGCTCCGAAATCTTAAATACATCAAACAAATCTTAGCACAGCGCATGCGCATGAAAAATGAGCATATAACTCAAAATCAAAACTCTGTCAAGTATCCCGCAATCATCGGAGTAATGGTAAAGACACAAATATCAAATCCAATACAAAACCAATATGATATAACTCGAAACTATACACGTAAATATCAAATCTATATATGTAAATATCTGAAGGGAATGCATGCCAAAACTCTTAAAGTCGCTGTGCAATGCGCATAACACTGCACAGTGGCGGACGTCTATCATAAGAAAATAATCATATACATATATACCTTTTGTTTGAACTATACGTTCCGCCATTTTGGGAAACAATTTGGAAGGGTTTTCTTGTTTTAAACGTTTCGTGTCATATCAGACACGTAGGTAAATACTGAGACTATAGCTCGCTTTTTGGAGTTCTCTTCGATAGCTATCAATGCATGCAAAATACATTCAGGTACTGTCCTCTGACTAGTCCTGCTCAGTACGAAAACACAGCAAATATCATAAAACGTACTGCTCTATAAGAAATCAATCCCAAAATATGCATACGAATACTACGTGTGTCTGGTACGCACGGAAATCAAAATCCATATATGTGCCAACATGTGCACAGAAACAAGATCTAAGTGCATCGGGTGTGCACGAAACATCTGTCATAGACAACGTGGGTGCCTGACAGCAAAATCAGGTGCATCTGACATGCACGAAGAATCTCGATTTAGTGCATCTGGTGTGCACCAAAATCGCACCTCAAAACATGCGCCCAACATGCGTGAAAATCCAAATCAGGTGCACAAGGTGCACAAAACAAATATCAAACATCACAATCGAAATTGAAGTCCAGTGCATCTAAATGTACAACATACGTAACACTGCACTGCAAGCATATATGAACTATACCGAGTGCAAAAACCAAATCGTGTGCGTACATACGCACAAAATCAACTCAACTGTATGAAACCCATAAAATCATAAACATGCGAAACCAAGGCACGAAAATGATATCAAGTGCAACAACTGTGCAAAAATCGTAAATTCTCAGTAGGTGCAACCATGGTACATGAAAACAAATATCATGAAACTCAATTATCAAAATCAGTCATGCGAATAGATCGTCCAAAATACCGAAATCAAATATGGCGGAATAGTCCCGCTCAAGCACATCCTCCAAGAATCTATGGCCAACTGTCGTAGTCACTCATAGCATGTCTCGTCGATGATCCTGAACTCTGGCCTGCCGGTGTGCATAACATGACCACTCCTGGGTCCAAGTCTTCTCGTAATTTATTCCAGAAAGGTCCTATCGAGATCTCTCCCAAATCTCTGCCGAACTTTCCGGAAGTCATCGTCCCTTACTAGATCTGTTCTCGTTCTGGAATGGCTGCATACTTATCGCGACTCCTTCTTGAAGGTATATCCAAGTACAATGCCTCGGCATGCGTATCGCATCTCTGATGTCGGTGGAGTGGAACGTCATCTTATCCAGATCTTGTACGGACCTCTTTACTCCACTTTCTTTAATGTCGACTGCTTCGGACTCGTCTCGTCGTGGCTGCATGGACTGAGCTCCTACGGCTATCCTTATATCTGGAGTCTCCTAAGAAATGCATCTCATCACCTGGCATCCGAATGAAGTCGAACCATCCGATCGATTCGTCAAAACCTCATAATCCCCCAAGAGCTCAACATCTTGGGTACAGTTCAACAGTATCGAGTACGTACCACAGCATCGATGGTCCAGCCGTAGAAGGGCAAACCCAAGCCTCACTAATGGCGCCGCGGAACTGCCGCAAACCCTAAGGTTCAAAGGCTTTCACATGGTCATTAAGTCGAGTTAGGGTTTCATTCTTCTAGAGGGTCCACAGAATTGCCTGCATGCCTTTCCGAATACTTTAAACTTGGAATAATAGGTTGCTGACATTCGATCGTCTCTGTCAACTCTCAACGTCTCCGCGTGAAGTCGTCTCTAGCTGGAATCAATCTATCTGATGACCTCGCATCGGGGTAGGCGAACGAACCACCTGTCCTAGTCATTCATCCTCAGATGACTAGCGACCTTCTATCATCTATTAGTATAACTCGTCCTGCAATAGCTCCAACATCTGGGGCGATATCTCGTCGTTCGCAGCAATGACTGGCTCACTCGTCTGCACGCTGAACAGTGCCTCAATCATCATGAATAAGCAATACACCAACGGTCATCAAAATCTGGTTGGCCTCTGGCATTGGCTCAATCCTCTGGGGCTGATCTGCACGTCTGAGTAATCTCATACAGCAATCCACCCAACGCTCGTGGCGCGAAAACACAATAAAAAGACACATCTCCGCAATCGTGTGTCGCCGGAATTACGCCCTGGTCAGTCCTCGTTCGTGACGAGCTCATGCTGACCGCAACTCTAGCCGTAGCTCTCCCTGCATGTAATCATGGCAGCAAACTATAACTGGTACCGATGAGGCTAAATCAGGAATGAATATAATACTGAACAAAGAAATGTACATCCTAAGGCTTCTTAAGTGGAGTAGCGTATCGTAAGTATGCCGCGGAACATACCCACGGTACGTCACT
This sequence comes from Agapanthus africanus, assembly GCA_030015575.1. Classification (NCBI taxonomy): domain Eukaryota; kingdom Viridiplantae; phylum Streptophyta; class Magnoliopsida; order Asparagales; family Amaryllidaceae; genus Agapanthus; species Agapanthus africanus. The sequence continues at coordinate 271,388,043 of CM057337.1, forward strand.
CTACTTTAGTCACATATTCCATCAACCAAGGGTCATCCTACGCTCCGAAGGTAAAACCTAACGCTCTGATACCAACTTTGTCACGTCCCGAAAGTACGGAACATGACCGGCACTTAAACTACGAAACGTCTCGAGGTGTACGTAATCTAAGTAAGCCGAAAACCAAGAAATCCAAACCAAGAAAAGTAGTAGAGTGAAGGAAAAACCAATTTAAATCAAGTAGTTTTATTAGCATAAGCCGAATTATGCGTTTTTAAAAGCATCAAATATTTCTTGAAAATTTCGGCAGAGTCTCCTTTGTAAATACTGGCCCCCAAACGGGATACAACATGAATAGTATTCGAAATCAATAAAAAGCATCCCCAAGTGGGAGCTACCTCTTCGTCAATCGACGATCACAACCACACAAGTAATATAATATACAACGCCAAGGGCGAGGATCAAAACTCAAAAGGAAACTCAAAACCACAAAAAATCCACAGAAATATAACGCGCGACTCTAAGGTCGAAAGAATAACATCACTGGTCTCTATCTAAAAATAAATACATGTTTGGTTGATGGAATTTACTAGATACAACTGAATAATATTATACAAAGTAATATGATGGGTACGATACCAATAAACCCACCTACTAGCAAGTCACCCGAAAGAAGCAGTGCCAGCAAAGCCGTAATGAAACCTGTACGGAAAAACCTGCAAGAAACTGTGGCACAACGGGGGTGAGTTGCCAACTCGTGAGTAGAAAAACATCTGCGAACAGAAATCGCATGAACAACGCAATCCTAGATCAACGATCATAATATATCCTCAAATATATAACATGCAGCCTATAACAATGGCTAGAATAAATATCTAACCCGAGTGTAATCCCATGTGCCTGTGTCAGTGCCTCAGGTAGCAATATATCATATGGATGATGTATGAATGCATGAAACAGAATGCATGTACTGATGAAAACTGCTGTCATAAATTAGTGAGATTTCTGTATCTTTTTAAAAACGAGGTATCATAAATGAAATCAGCAAAAACAGTGCCTAGCATCGACACAAAACAAGTATCCAAATCTCTCGATATCTCTGTGTCGCAATCTCTGTACTTCAATATCTCAAAATCTCTGTATGTCAATCTCACTATCTAGGGCGCCGTCAATCCGGACCGGCCCCTACCATCAATCTCAAGACCACGACGGTATCCTCCGGATATCCGACGCGTCGGGTAAAATCACCGGTAGGTAGTGCTCCCCTGCCAGTCTCACATCGTCATCATCACGCGCTTCTTTCCCCGGGGTACCTTACCGGGTCCACCATGTACCCGAAATGGTTCATCCGTCTCCTCGAATCGGGTCTCGAAATCCATCAGCAAACTCATGCTGGACGACTCATACATCATGGGAAAACCGCGCTTTTCATTTAAAAAGAGAGAGAAGAAGTTTGTATATGTTTTGCGGTTTTCCCCCAAATCCAGAAAATCTCATGGAAATCTGAATCCAAAACCTCAATAGCACGTAAAATAGTGAATATATGCATGAGAATCCATGAATGCGGCATAACAATGAATAACAGTATGCATGAAGTAGCAGGTAATAACTACAATATCTAAACTAGCATATAAGGCAAGTACCCTAATATCATGTCTAAACTATTAGCTAACAGGCTATGTCAATGTAATAGTATTTTCAAAGTGTACGTGACATGGCAATTACTGATGAAGATGTGTGTGAGCCGGCAAGTAAGTGTACGTGGTATATACGCATCATCGGTAATGGTAATGGTGTCCTAACAGCATGATATCAATAATGAAATATGAATTACAATAAGTATGCGATGCGGAGCAACAGCAATAATATGTGGGAGCTGAATACTAGACACAACGATAACTAAACTGCATTACCCTAATATAAGTCCTACAATAGTGCCTTTTGAAATAACACGAATCGCGGTGTTTTGAAAATAAGGGCTACGGTGTTTTTAAGAAAAGATGCGTCTTATGAAATATCCGTAGAATCCCTTGACCTGTCTTTTAAAATACCCATGATTCGTTAGTTTTGAAATAGGTAGGAGTCTAATCTAGTCTAACAACTACACTAAACTATACGGCTGAACTAACAAGCTGAACTACAGGTAAGGAAACCGCCTAACATCTGAGTCGATACGTATACATACCTGTATATATATTAGTCGGTGATCCCGCCTTAATAATATCATATTCGATACCATATCTATAATCAGACATCCCAAGTCAAGAGTGCGGATCAATCATCAATATATAGCTCGTACGTAAATCCGTCGTACGCCATCCCCAAATCTGGGTACGGGTCAATATCATACTCATCACACTGTTCATCTGGTATCCTCTTTATCAAGATCATCATCTGGGGTACTGACCTACGTCTAGTACACTACTAATATCACTATTCACATGGCATTGTCATCCAAAGATCTGCTATAACATCAGGACGTATCTCAAGTACGAATCCTGCCATATCACCGATCTCAACTCAAATCTCATCGACTCATCTCAATCCCAAGTATCATCCGCAAATCCAGTATGTCAACACCTAGTCCCATATGTTAGTTATATGTATGCCCTAGAGGCCATTACTATACATAGGATGTATATTGTAGTGGATGCTTGGACATATATAGGGAGGGCTTTCTTGCTCGACATGATAGTATGCTATCTGGTTGCTCTTTACCTTAACGTGTACACTGATTGTCTCTCTGTTACATGTTGGTAAAGCCCTTAGGATGTGTACTTGACTACCTGGACTATGATGCGGATCATACTAGTGGGGACATGGTAGTCCATAAGTACATCCTTCAAGGTCCCTAGTCGTGGGTGAATCGAGACAGGGCATCGATATACCAGAGTAGACTAGCGTATACCTTCTCGACCCATACAGATGGGCGATGGATGATCCCATATCCATTGGTGTTTGACATCAGAGATGATATACGGGTGCTCAGTGGAGACTGGGTACACTGGACGGACTCGCCGAGAACTCCCAGATGGTATTATACCTTACGTCAGATGGCAGTTCTCTGGTGACACTGGTACAGAGTAGTCTGTTGACCCGAGATCGTCATAGAGTCTTGTGTGGTTCCCACTGTGCTTTGATTTCCACCTTACCACGTCCAAGAGGGCGTGCAAAACGGTGGTTTTTTGGTACAGTCCCGAATCACATGGAGGCAATGAGCGATAGGAGGGGATTCGTCTCTCCCGGTATAGGGAGTTGATGTTGCGCTGTGTTCGATTGGTTATAACCAGAAATCCCTGGCTAGGGTTGCTGAGATTTACTGGTAAGTGTTACCAGTAGTTTCTCGAACTGTTATAGAGCTCATATCGACACGACTTATCGAGCTATTGGGGTCTGACGTTTACCACCCCTAGGCGAGATATGCGACATATCAGACGACGAGACCGGACTGTACGGTAAGTGTTACTGGTTGGATTCACAGGAGTATGAGCGGGCTTGCTCGTCGATCTTCTGATCGCTCAATACCCGGATGGCCGTTACGTTTAGCAGACCGCTTGCGGCTTATGGGTGTTTGATATGATCATCACCTGCTGCCGGCGTATTGACGATTCTTTAGAGTCCTACACAGAGGTTTCCTGGCTCAAGCGAAACGAAATAGGAGCGCATATGAGATATGTGCGGGACCAAGAATAATGCGTGTATGTGATACCGTATTCCATTCTCGCGATGAATGTATCGATTGGTTGTATGCGATATAACCTAGTTATCGATTCAAGGATTGATTCGATAAGCCGATACATTGGATATTAGTCGGTTGTATACGATATGACCGGATCGTTAAATCAAGTATTGATTTAATGATTTAATGCATAATTATATATTTGATATATTACTTTGCATTAACTAGTATTGGTTCACTTAAATTGCATTTTCTCACTTGATGTACACAAGTTGTATTTGTGATATACTTTTGTGCACTTGTTTGTATCATGTTTGATGATACATGCTAACTTGGGTTTGTGTAAAGAATTAAACCATGGTTATGTTAATGGTTAGGGTTTTGATTTACTTATCTATTTATTTATTTATTTATTCATTTTTGCAAGATAAATAGAATGGTGTCTTATTTTGTTTCTTTCATGAAGCTTCATGAAGTGTTGAAAGCTTGACCATTTTGTTTGTTTGCTTAACCCTAACCATTCAACCTAACCATAGTTCATTCTCTACACCTAACCATGGTTGGTATATGATAAGTATTCATTTTATTTTCTATTTTGAATAAGACTTATCATATTCCTTTTCTTCTTCAAGATGAAGATAAAGCTTGCTACCAACAATGGCAACTTGAGAAAAAGAGTGAGAAATCCAATTCTAAAGTGAACCCACTTCCTATTTCTTCATCCTCTACCACTTGCCAAGTAGTATAGGGTGTTTTCTTCACAAGTTTCATGGCTTGGTGAAGTTGGAGCTTGATCTTGTGTTGCCTCGACGTAGATCATCTTCGAAATCGAAGTCGAGGACCTAGCCCGCCCATTTCTCCGATGAAGCCGACGCTAGAGCCCGGGATCCAATGATCGCAGCGAGGGGACATCATCACGGAGCTATGGAGGTGGAGGACCGGATCTACAAAGGTTGTATTTTCCGTTTACTATTAGTTAAGTTGTTAACTAGTTATCGTTTTCGCCTAAAATCTAGTTAACGATCCGTATTAGGGTTTCTCGGCACTTGTATAATTTGAAATTGGCATGGTTAATGCCTTGTGAGACCTCATTAGTGTGCCTAGGAACCCTACAGTGGTATCAGAGCCTAGCTAGAGCCTTAGACGATGCGTAGACGGAGTTAGAAGTCCGATCGAACCGAAACCCTAACTCCAAAATGCTCTCTGTATATTTTTTGAAATCGTGGCTTTTTCCAGATTAAAACTGCTTAAAAAATTCAGCAGGGAATTCTAAGAATTACGGTGCAAAAATTACCTAATGATGTGTCTAAAGCGCGGCGGAACCGCGGCAGAAGCCTGGCTTCTGCAGCGGTTCCGCGGCCAAATTATGAGATTAGCCTATAATTTTTGCACAGTAATTTGTTTATTCAGGTGCTGAGTTTTCTGGGAATTTTTAATTTGCACTCAAGAGTTGAGTTTTCTGGGGTGTTTTGGAGCTTCGATGATTCGATCGGAAATTTCAAACTTTGTCTATGGGCTTTTCCGGGTAATTTTAGAATATGTTAAAAAGGTTCGACTGGATATAAATACCCACCTTTTCCCCTGTCGGGAAATTTCCAAGTGTTGGATCTTTCCGTGGTTTAATAACGTTCTAAGTAGTGCAAGTAAAGCGATGGTCCCTTTAGAAGACAACAAACCTTAACTCGATTATGTGACCGTCTTGAACTGCCCTTTGAACCTTAGGGTTTGGGGCAGTACGGCGTGCCACATGTGAGGCGTTGGCTTGACCCTTCTACGGCTGGACCGTTGGTACTGAGGCATGAAGTAAATGTTTTTAAACTTGTTTCATGTGTTGAGCTGTTTCGGGAAAACTTGGGTGTTTGACTGTTCGATCAGATAGTTTAACATTTTCTGTTTATCTGGAATGTGATACAATATTTGGAATCTACAAGGAGTTATGAGATAACTGATATGAATGTTATTAGCATAGAACTTTAGTCTCACTTGATCGGTTGCCACAGAATTTTGATGCGATCAAAAGTCCGTCGCAATCACGTAGGGTACGCGGATACTCGCCGGGTAAACTTAATGGACAGCCTCATCCCATAGCCCCGACCAAGTGACTGTAGGAGAACCCCGTCGCCGAAAGCATCCGTTCGGGTGCTCGCGGCAGCGGTGTTCCGCCTTAGTGCACTTCGTCGACGGTATCGGGGGTGCGGCCGTCTACTAAAGTTTGCGACGAGCATTCGATCAGGATGTCGGGAATCTTGTTGAATTGCCCGACTTTATATTGAAAAGTGTTTTCGATTTTGAGACTAAAATGCGGGGTTTATAATTGTTAGGCATGTGATGTCTAAGGAATTCATTTGATTAGGCATGCGATGTCTATGCAGGTTGCGGATTCCAACTGTTGTAGTTTTACACTTTCTTTTCTTTGACCGTAAGTGTAATATGTGATATCGCCGGTTTCGTTGCTATATGTCAACGACAATTGGGATACGCATGTTTACTTACGTTGATGATATGTGATGTTATGTGTTGCTGGATATGTTATATTGGATCGTCGTGTTTGAATAGCCAGGGGGTTTTTTATGTGAGATGAGTGTTTTTCATTTTCATTCATGTAAAAACTTGTATGTAATATTCTTTTATTGGGGTACTTCCAGGTTGCGGAAGATGTCACATTTTGTATATTATTTACTTTTCCGCACTAGGATAGACCCAAGGAGGAGAGCACAAGTAACCGGGTTCTGGAGTCCTGTGGGAGACCAACTCGAGGAGTCGAGTCCGGGTCTCCTAACTCTAGAATTGGTAGGGTTGCTTGCCGCTCTCGTAGGGGTCTAAGGGTGTGGGATTGGCTATTCATCGCGACCGTGGAATCCGTGTTTTATACTGGCTCGTATTGAAAACACGGACGTCCTAGTATATCCAATATTTCATATGTTTCTTCTGCTGCGATATCTGTGATGTGATCATGTGATGTGATGTGATAAATACTGTATATAGTATATATGATATATTATATAGGCGTTACTTATGTTTTACACCCGCGCTAGCCCTGCCCCGCTCTGCCGTTAGTTACCTAACCTAACGGTGCACGAGGGGACATCGAGGCGAATACGGATGGCATAAGTGTACGTCGTATTTATCTGTGATGTTTAGGTGCTTAAATGATGGGGCTTCATTAATGTGATTAATGAAAAGAAAAGAAACCTAAGATGTTGTAGAATCGAATTTCAAAAAATAAAACAGGTAGCTACAGTTCTTGCTTTGCATAGAGGTATATGTGATATATCCTGCACCTTATTCGATAAGGAAAGGACCGAGATCCCTTCACCGGGAGTGACTCCTTAAGCAATAACTGGCAGATGCTACAACTCTCGGTTTGTCTTTTGATTGCTTCTATAGTTTCTGCTTTGCACAGTGATATATATGATATATCCCGCACCTCATTCGACGAGGAAAGGACCGACGATCCCTTCACCGGGAGTGACTCCTTTAGCAAAACTAGAAAAGCCTCAAAAACACTCCATTTCAAAATCATTTGATTCTACAACGATATCAAGTTCATTACGCAATAGGTTTTCAGAAAAACCTTTCGTAGCCCTCCGTCATTTCAGATAAGTAGTAGTTAGTATTCGTGCTGCGTTTGTTGGCCTTTGTCAAGGCGTAGTGTGCGGTAGCGAACTGGTGCTTATCTGCTTATGCATATGATGCAGATTGGATTAGGGTAGTCGTGCGACCTTGTTGGCCTTTGTCAAGGGCCGTGCGGGTGGGTTTATTTCAATCAAGAAATGACGGGTTGAACTTGACTAGCAGCCTATGATTTGTTGGCCTTTGTCAAGGTCATAGGAGGCTTGGGACAAAATATTATCGGGAATTTCAAGTGTTGAAATTTGCAATGAGATTGCATACCTTCTATGAGATAGTTGGATCCCGATACCCGCTGCGAGTAATTGTTACTCCGGGGAGAGTTTTACACATTACAATTAGCCGATCAAGTAGGTGTCTAGAAAGGTGTTAACGAGGTTACGCCTGTGGGAAAACGAGGTTTACTGTAATTAGGTTCGTGCGAAAGCACGGGGGACCTCCCTCAAAGTACCGACACTGGCCTGGCTGAAAGATTGGCGAACTTGTAGTGTGTAATTAATCCCGGCTAGTCTTTCCTTTTAGGGTTAGAAGGAAGATTTGATAAAAACAGTGGGAGCCATCCTGATTAGATAAAATAATAACGATCTTACAAGAGCGCACGCTGAGTGTTTTCTTCTCTCTCTCTCCAGGTAGCGACCATATCACGCCTTAATCAAGATAATAATACGGATTATTGACCGAACCCGCTTGTTATACTGAGCTGGGGAACGTTGGACCCGCTCCAACTTATAAGTGTTATAAGACAGAGCAGGAAATTGGGGATTACCAGAATTCCCGTGCCGCCCAAACGAAGAGAGTGCATGCTGATGCATCATCTTCGGGTGTGTTCATTACAAAGAACTGTTTCTCAGTATCCTCCGCATCCTGGGTATATGATACCGGATCAGGATCCCAGATATGTAATCTGTTACATAGGGCTGCAAAAAGGTAGAAAAACTGAGAAAGGGTGATAAGTTTCATGAGACAGAAAATGGGGCAAGTGTTGCAGCCAAGTCTGTTGGTCACTGTCACCCTGTATGACCAGTACATTGATTCTGAACGAATGTTATTAGATACCGCACCTGATATACAAAATCATATCAGTCTCTTTATTAGTAAAGAAATGATAAAATTTTGTATTGTTGGATAATGTTTTGAACATTTCCTATATCAAAAGTTGATCGGTTCAGGCACGTTATCTAAAAGCGTTGATGTTCTATATCAAACTACAGTTCTTAGTATACAAAACACACACAAGAGGATGAGTTCAGAAATGAACGAATTTTTCTTGAGGTATTGTAGACTAGGTCATATCAATGCGACCTGACTAGCTGAAGTTACATTTAGATGCATATTTAAATCTGTTTGAATTTATATCTTATGAAACTTGCCAGTCATGTCACAAAGATATGATGACCATAGCTCTGTTTACTGGAAACAGAGAAAGAGTAAGTGAACTCTTGGGATGATACATGTTGATGTATGTAGGTCCCCTGTCTACATATGCCAAGACTGGTTCTTTGTATTTCATTACATTCTCTGATAATCTCTCAAGATTCAGACATATGTTCCTGTTGAAACACAAGTCCGAACCTTTTGAGATATTCACAGAATATAAGTTAGAAGTAGAGAACCAAAACGGGTATAAGTATTATGTCCTTTAATGTGATCAAGGAGGAGAATACTTGAGCACGGAATTCTTGGACTTTTCTGAAGGAGAATGAGATTCTCTCTCAGCATTACTCCTCCATATACACCATAGCACGATGGTATATCGGGGCGGAGCAATCACACCCTATATGATAAGGTGTGCTCTATGATGAGTACTACTGAGTTACCTATTTCCTTTTGGGAGTTATGCACTTGAGAAGCTACATACCTATTGAATAGGGTTCAAATCAAATCAGTTGCCTACCACTTCATATTTGATATGATAAGGGAAGAGCCCATCTCTTAAGTTAGTTAAGATTTGGGGTTGCCCGGCCTATGTCTAAAAACAAAATCCGGACAAGCTCGAGGCAAGGTCTGTTATGTAGAACTGGAAAGGTTCCAGCTATATAAACTACAGCAGATGATTTGGTAGAACCAAAGGATTCAGTAGAGACCAACGAACCTCAGCCTCTCCGCCAATCTAGTAGGGTTCCTCACCCACCTGAGAGATACTTCGGTTTCTCGATGACAGTGGGAGCGAGGATTGCATCATGAGATGATGACCCAACTAGTTTCGAGCTGGCCATCAGGAGTGTGACTCTGTAAGAATGGCTGGATGCTTAGCGATCTGAGATGGAATCCTTATACACCAACAAAGTATGGACTTTGGTTGCTATATCTGAAGGGTTAAATCCCCATCAGGAGCAAGTATATCTTGAGAAGATTACTTGGTGTAGATGGAAAGGTTGAGACTTTCAAAGCTAGACTTGTTAAAGGTTTTCGTCATCGACCAGGCGTGGAAAATGATGGAACCTTTTTCCAGTGGCTATGCTTAAGTCCATCCAGATCCTACTTGCCACGGCTACATACCATGACTACAATATCTGGTGGTTGGGTGTCATGACTGCTTTTCTAAATAATTTAGAAGACAGAGTCTATAAGTACACAGTCAGAGGGCTTCGTAAACAGTGGGAGCAGCGGAAACGTGTACAAGATGCTTTATAGGATAAAGCAGGCATCGCGGAGTTGGAACGTCTATTTTGATGTGTTAGTCAAAGAGTTTGACTTCATCAAAATGGTAGATGAACCTTGTATATACAAAAAGGTAGTAGGGAGAATGGTGGCGATCCTCGTAGAGTACGTGGATGACATACTCTTGATAGGGAAGGAGTTTCCTAGGCTACGCTCGATCAATCTCCGCTTATCACAATAATTCTCCACATAGGATCAAAGTGATACCTACTAAATCCTGGGTTTTGGATCTATAAGATAGATCTAAATGGATGTTAGGATTCTCACTAGATGTAGTGAGATGGTATCAATCAATTCTGGGGAGAATCACTGGAAGTATTCCAGGGTGATAAGGACGACTGAAAGTCAGTCACAGGCATTGTCTTTACCCTCAGTAAAGGGACGGTATGTTAGAAGAGTTCCAAGCTAGATACCGTGGCTAACTAGACGATAAAGGCAGGATACATCGCTACTTAAGATGCTACCAAAGAGGATGTTTGGGTGTATATTGGTTCATGAGATGAACTGCGTTCCTACCATTGTGAGACAATGGAGTTGTGGCTTATGCCAAGTTACGCCGGTCCCATCAGTGATCCAGACATATTCTAAGGCAGTGTCACCTGATCATGGAGATGGTTGATCTCCAAGGGATCAAGGTCAGGAGAGTAGACTCAGAGGACAACACGGCGGATCCACTCACAAAGGCATTTTCCCAGAGAGAGACTATCATGGGATGGTTGAGTATGAGATACTACAACCACTGCTATCAGATGGCCCTAGTGCAAGTGGGAGATTGTTAGTTATATGTATGCCCTAGAGGCCATTACTATACATAGGATCGATATTGTAGTGGATGCTTGGACATATATAGGGAGGACTTTCTTGCTCGACATGATAGTATGCTATCTGGTTGCTCTTTACCTTAACGTGTACACTGATTGTCTCTCTGTTACATGTTGGTAAAGCCCTTAGGATGTGTACTTGACTACCTGGACTGTGATGCGGATCATACTAGTGGGGACATGGTAGTCCATAAGTACATCCTTCAAGGTCCCTAGTCGTGGGTGAATCGAGACAGGGCATCGATATACCAGAGTAGACTAGCGTATACCTTCTCGACCCATACAGATGGGTGATGGATGATCCCATATCCATTGGTGTTTGACATCAGAGATGATATACGGGTGCTCAGTGGAGACTGGGTACACTGGACGGACTCGCCGAGAACTCCCAGATGGTATTAAACCTTACGTCAGATGGCAGTTCTCTGGTGACACTGGTACAGAGTAGTCTGTTGACCTGATATCGTCATAGAGTCTTGTGTGGTTCCCACTGTGCTTTGATTTCCACCTTACCATGTCCAAGAGGGCGTGCAAAACGGTGGTTTTTTGGTACAGTCCCGAATCATATGGAGGCGATGAGCGTTAAGAGGGGATTCGTCTTTCCCGGTATAGGGAGTTGATGTTGCGCTGTGTTCGATTGGCTATAACCGGAAATCCCTGGCCAGGGTTGCTGAGATTTACTGGTAAGTGTTACCAGTAGTTTCTCGACTATTATAGACCTCATATCGACACGACTTATCGAGCTATTGGGGTCTGACGTTTACCACCCCTAGGCGAGATATGCGACATATCAGACGACGAGACCGGACTGTACGGTAAGTGTTACTGGTTGGATTCACAGGAGTATGAGTGGGCTTGCTCATCGATCTTCTGTTCACTCAATACCCGGGTGGCCGTTACGTTTAGCAGACCGCTTGCGGCTTGTGGGTATTTGATATGATCACCACCTGCTGCCGGCGTATTGACGAGTCTTTAGAGTCCTACACAGAGGTTTCCTGGCTCAAGCGAAACGAAATAGGAGCGCATATGAGATATGTGCGGGGCCGAGAATAATGTGTGTATATGATACCGTATTCCATTCTCGTGATGAATGTATCGATTGGTTGTATGCGATATAACCTAGTTATCGAATCAAGGATTGATTCGATAAGCCGATACATTGGATATTAGTCGGTTGTATACGATATGACCGGATCGTTAAATCAAGTATTGATTTAATGATTTAATGCATAATTATATATTTGATATATTACTTTGCATTAACTAGTATTGGTTCACTTAAATTGGATTTTCTCACTTGATGTACACAAGTTGTATATGTGATATACTTTTGTGCACTTGTTTATATCATGTTTGATGATACATGCTAACTTGGGTTTGTGTAAAGAATTAAACCATGGTTATGTTAATGGTTAGGGTTTTGATTTACTTATCTATTCATTTATTTATTTATTCATTTTTTCAAGATAAATAGAATGGTGGCTTATTTTGTTTCTCTCATGAAGCTTCATGAAGTGTTGAAAGCTTGACCATTTTGTTTGTTTGCTTAACCCTAACCATTCTACCTAACCATAGTTCATTCTCGACACCTAACCATGGTTGGTATATGATAAGTATTCATTTTATTTTCTATTTTGAATAAGACTTATCATATTCCTTTTCTTCTTCTTCTTCTTCAAGATGAAGATAAAGCTTGCTACCAACAATGGCAACTTGAGAAAAAGAGTGAGAAATCCAATTCTAAAGTGAACCCACTTCCTATTTCTTCATCCTATACCACTTGCCAAGTAGTATAGGGTGTTTTCTTCACAAGATTCATGGCTTAGTGAAATTGGAGCTTGATCTTGTGTTGCCTCGACGTAGATCATCTTCGGCATCGAAGTCGACGACCTAGCCCGCCCATTTCTCCGATGAAGCCGACGCTGGAGCCCGGGATCCGATGATCGCAGCGAGGGGACATCATCACGGAGCTATGGAGGTGGAGGACAGGATCTACAAAGGTTGTATTTTCCGTTTACTATTTGTTAAGTTGTTAACTAATTATCGTTTTCGCCTAAAATCTAGTTAACGATCCGTATTAGGGTTTCTCGGCACTTGTATAATTTGAAATTGGCATGGTTGATGCCTTGTGAGACCTCATTAATGTGCCTAGGAACCCTACACCATACCCAGGTGAACACATAAACACATCTCCCCATATACGCACAGGTAATAACATTGATGTATGCATGTGTGTGTGTGCGTGTGTGGGTGTAACAACTACTCTATGGTTTCGCAACTAACACTAAACTAATCCATGAACACCTAGAATCTACCTTTATCATCAAGTCTCATATCAACATATAATATATAATCAAAATATATGTGTGTATACGTATTCGTATACATCACCACGAAATTCGGGGGTGCTATACGCCATCCACCCGACTTCTCCCCGTAGATATAAATCTACTCACCTGGTCCTTGCTCGCCGGTGCCGACGTCGCCACGCCCTTGCTTGTCGTCTCGAAGTTCACATGGGGTACCTACATATCATAACGCACCGTATCTCATTAAAACCAAATTCGAAATCGAAACGGCATACGAAAATCAAATCGGCATGCGTATCACGCATAGGTCAAAACATATCGCCTACGCATGCAAGAATAGCCAAACCAACCCTCGATATCGATGTACAAACGTCAAACCATCGAGAAAAACCCAAACACTCTCATTTGCGCATTCACGAACACTAATTATAATATAAAATAGGTTAAAATTCACAAAAACCCCCAAATTCACCTTAAAAGCCATTTTTCCGAAAATCTAGCAAGCAAAAATTACCCGTTTTAGTACAAAACTCGACGTTTAAACAAATCTAGCGGCCATAATACTTATTAAATATCTTAAATAAGTCATAAAAACAATTTCCATAATTTAATCCCAATAAATTTCATTAACCGCAAAATTCTAGTTTACAGTATACCCAAATTTTAACAATTTTATTGCAAAAATGCACAAACAACAATTTTGCTTGGATTTTCATAAACTAAAAGCATTAAACCACTCAATATAATATTTATAATGACATGAAACCTTAATTTAAATTTTATCTCACAAGAATATAATTATTTTAAAAACCTAGTTTACAATTTATATAAATATCACAATTTAAATCAACAAAAAGCAAATTAGCAACTTAATTTGATTTAGCAAAATATTAATATGGCAAATACCTTCCACAACTATAGTCTCACAACACAAAACCCTAACTAGATTTTTCACAAACCCTAATCTAAACCTTCTCTTGCAAACCCACAACTTTCAATTAAATCGAAATTAAGCACCTAACAAGTTTCAATAAGGAATTTAAACCAAAAAGAACAATGGGTCAAAAGTTATACCTCACAACCATGAATCAAACTATAAATATAGACCTCCAATTTGGAATCCTTGCACCAAGATCCATGCTAAAGAAGATGAGGGAAAATGGGTAGGAATCGGATTTGGATTTCGGTGAGGTTTTACTTGATTTTTTTGACAATTTTTTTGATGGAAAAGAGAGGAGAAGAGGGAGGGGGGGCTGTTTTGAGGCCAGAAAATTCGGCCAGAATTATGGGGAGGGGTGAGGGAGGAGAGAGAGTGAGGTGGAGAAAGTGGGGGAAAGTCAAAGTCCACCCTTTTACTTTTATCACTTTCTTTTCTTTTCTTTTCTTTTCTTTTCTTTTCTATTCAAAAGGAGGTGATTGGAGAGAGAAAAAGAGGGAGGGGCTGTCAAAGTGGAGCCGGCCACATGGGAAGGGGGAGATAGGGTGAGGTGTGGGTGTGTGGGTTTGGGAAAAAGATAAATGTATTACCCCAATTCTTATTAACACTAATTTCACCGAAAAAAGTTTTTTCTTCGATATTTTCTAAACCGTTTTGGCAAACCATTTCATTTCAAAAACCACATGATAAAATTTTTTTTAATGTGTTATGATGCACAAAATTTGTTTCAACTCATTCCAATTTGTAATTTTCCCTAATTAAATGTATTAGTGACGGCTTAAAATAATATTAAAATAATTAATTTCGGAAAAATTTTCAGAAAATTTGAAATTTCACCAGTGGCTCAATAAACACCTTTTAATAGCAATTACATAGCTAGAATATGTATATTTAATTTTATAATAAAGATATTTGTATTTTGACTTTTTACGGAAAACCCCCTTATTTTACCGATTTTCCGAAATTTCACCGAAACGATTTTCAAAACGTTACAAGTGAGTAGGTATCAAGATGATCTAGAGAGAGTCACTGGACAGCTGTGAAGAGCATTCTCAAGTACTTACGAAGGACTAAGGAGATGCTCTTGGTGTATGGTAACGGAGAACTCCAAGTGGAGTCCTTTACCGATTCGAGCTTCCAGAGTGATAAGGACGACTCTAAGTCGCACTCGGGATTTGTCTTTACCCTTTACGGAGGGGCGGTTAGCTGGAAGAGTTCCAAGCAGGAAACCATGGCAGACTCGACGATGGAGGCTGAATACATCGCTGCCAACGATGCTGCCAAAGAGGCTGTCTGGATCAAGAAGTTCATTACTGAACTTGGAGTGGTTCCATCCACTGAGCATCCAATACCTTTGTATTGCGATTACAATGGAGCGGTGGCTTTGGCCAAGGAACCCAGGTCCCATCAGCGATCCAGGCATATTCTGAGGCGGTATCACCTGATCCGGGAGATAGTTGATCGCCGGGAGATCGAGGTCAGGATGGTTGACACGAAGAACAACACTGCGGATCCACTCACGAAGGCCATTCCTCAGATACAGTTTGAGAAACTCTTCGGATGCTTAGTATGCGATACTACAGCAGCTGGCCCTAGTGCAAGTGGGAGATTGTTAGTTGTATGTATGCCCTAGAGGCCAGTATTGTACAGATGATGTATATTATATTGGATGCTTGGACATATATAGAGAGGACTTTCTTGCTCGATATGATAGTATGCTATCTGGTTGCTCTTTATCTTAACATGTATACTTGTCTCTTGATACTGTCTTATAGTTGTAAGTCGATGTACTACACCCCAATACTTGTGGGGAGGCGGAATTTTCAAAAACGAACTTGTTTAGTGAACGAACATCGACTAACCGCTTGAATCGAAGCTAAACGATAACTAACCAAACATATAGTTGTTCTAAACTACTATGCTTAGGGATTATACCTATCGAAACTAGTCCTTCGTCTTTACGATCTCCTTGTTCTCCTCGGCCTTCTCTAGGTAGTAGACGATCCACCCGAGAGCAAAACTCCAAGCTTAGCCTCTAAACTTGAGGCAACTAACCTTCTTGGATTGCTAATCAAAGAAGCTAGATGAAATAGAGTGATGGTTATGGATTGATTAGTCTAACTAATCCTAGATCTCAACACATGAGGGTGAGGATTAGTCTTTTGAAGAGAGAGAGCTTGAGGAGAGAGAATGTGAATAATATTATGAGAATAAGTTATGAGTATCATAATATATATGAAGCATTATCTAATAAGAAGAAAAGAATAAAGAGTGATGAATAATCATGCTTCATAAAATATCTAGTGGTGATTCATTAGCATGAGTCATTAAGCAATAAATGTGCATTAATGAAATGAATGAATCACCACCATGACTCATATAACTCATTCAATGAATATGACACATAACCCTCCTTAGTCACCATCTTCTAGAAGCTTCTCGTACAATTACGAGAACGCCCCTCCGATCCGCAAAAATACGGAAAAACTTTAGACTGTAAAAATCCAATAACCGGATACCAGTAACTGGCTTAAACCAAAGCCGACTGGTAAAAACTGTCCGAAAGTCGTACGCGCGTAAACGCACGTATGCGTCCGAACCCTTTGTCGCAAAACCATGCGACCTCTATATCGTTTCGCCTGGAGTAGGAAACTCTCTGTGTGGGACTCTAGAGACTCGACTACTACGCTGGCAGTGGGTTTAACCACAGACCGCAAGCAGCACTAGCTGTACATAACGGTCCCCAGGTAGTTGTCGATAAGAAGGCCGATGAGGAAACCCATCCGAACTCCTACTGAGTCTGATGTGACAATCTCCATACAGTCCGGTCCGTTCGTCCAAGACTATCGCATATCGGGCCTAGGGGGGCGGCAAGCGTCAGTCCCCTAATAGCGGTATAAGTCGTGTCGGAGTGAAGCCTATTACACCCTGAGAAACTACTGGAACCTACCAGCAAATCTCGCTTGCCCTGGCCAGGGACTTTGCGTAATGGCTCTCTGACACAGCATGATATCTACTCCCAATACCAGGAGGGACGAATCCTGTCTAACCGCCACTGCCTCCAAGTGCTCGGGACTGCACCCAACTGCTACCTGTTTGCACGACTCCTTTGAGCCGTGGTAGGGTAGCAATCTAAGAACAGTGGGACACACTCGAGGCGAAGTAGCAGTGTCAAGTCTGCGGACTATGCTGTACTCATGTCACCTGGGAACTGCTCACTGACGACTGGTATCAAACCAACCAACAGTTCCCCGTGAGTCCTGTCCGGTGTATCCGTAACCTAACGAGCACCTGCATACTATCTCCAGTACGACGTACTGACGGCTGTGGGACAGACCATCTCCCCAACTGGGATGAGAAGCGTACACACCAGTCTACTCCGGAGTATCGATGCTCTGTCTCGATAATCCAACGACCAGGGACCTGAATAAGGATGTGCTTATAGACTACCCAGCCCCCACTAGTGTGACTGCCATCACAACGCTGGTAGACAAGCAAGATCCTAAGAGCTCTATCAATACGTACACTCACATATTAAGATAGAAAAACCAAGTAGCATACTACCATGTTTAGCAAGACTGTTATATACATGTGAATATCCCAAGCTTCCATTAAGTAATATACAAGCTAGTATGATACAGTAATGGCCTTCTAGGGCATAAACACTAACAATCTCCCACTTGCACTAGGGCCATGTACTGGCATATCGTAGACCAATGATCTCGAGTAGCCTCTCGAACTGAATCTGAGGAAGGGCCTTCGTGAATGGATCAGCAATGTTCTCTTCAGAAGCAATTCTCCGAACCTCGATCTCCTGACGATCAATGATCTCCCTGATCAGGTGATACCGCCTCAAGATGTGTCTGGACTTCTGATGGGACCTTGGTTCCTTCGCTAAAGCTATAGCTCCGTTGTTGTCGCAATACAGAGGTATTGGATCAACTATGGTAGGAACCACCTGAATTTCTGTTAGGAACTTCTTCATCCAGACTGCTTCTTTTGCGGCATCGCAAGCAGCTATATACTCCGCTTCCATCGTCGAGTCAGCAACGGTGTCCTGCTTGGTGCTCTTCCAGCACACCGCCCCTCCATTGAGGGTAAAGACATAACCCGACATGGACTTGGAATCGTCCTTATCACTCTGGAAGCCGGAATCAGCAAAAACCTCTAACCTGAGGTCTTTTCCGCCGTAAACCAAGAACATCTCTTTAGTCCTCCTCAGGTACTTGAGAATGTTCTTTACTGCTATCCAGTGTTTCTCCCCTGGGTCTGACTGATACCGGCTTACCACGCTCAGTGCGTAAGCTACATCTGGTCTGGTACAGAACATCGCATACATTATAGAGCCTACCGCAGAAGCGTAGGGTATAATAGACATGCGTTCCCTTTCCAAATCAGTCTTGGGAGACATCTCTTTGGAGAGGGTGATTCCGTGACAAGCCGGTAGATTACCGCGCTTAGAATCTTCCATACTGAATCTTTTCAGTACAGTGTCGATATACCTGGACTGCGAAAGTCCCAACATCCTCTTGGATCTATCACGATAGATCCGGATCCCCAGAATGTACGAGGCATCACCCAGGTCTTTCATGGAGAACCTGTGTGACAAGAATCCTTTGACAGATTGTAGCATAGGAATGTCATTTCCTATCAATAGAATGTCATCCACGTACAAGACGAGGAATACGACACTTCTGGCCACAACTTTACTATATATGCACGGTTCATCTGGATTTTTGATAAAGCCATATTCTTTGACTGTCTCATCAAAACAGATGTTCCAACTCCGCGATGCCTGCTTTAGTCCAGAAATAGACTTAAGCAGCTTGCATACTTTCCCGCTGCTCCCACTCTGATTGAAACCCTCTGGCTGATCCATATAGACGCTTTCTTCTAAATTTCCATTCAGAAAAGTCGTCTTTACGTCCATCTGCCAGATTTCATAATCATGGAAGGCAGCAATAGCAAGAAGGACCCGAATGGATTTGAGCATAGCCACTGGAGAAAAGGTTTCGTCATAGTCCAAACCAGGTCTTTGACGAAAACCCTTTGCAACAAGTCTAGCCTTATAGGTTTCCACCTGTCCATCTACACCAATCTTTTTCTTGAAGATCCATTTGCATCCTATGGGTTTTACCCCATCTGGAGCAAAGTCCAAAGTCCATACTTTGTTGGTGTACATGGACTCCATTTCGGTCCGCATTGCATCTAGCCATCGTACCGAGTCGCCGCTCTGGATGGCCTGCTGGAAGTCAGTAGGTTCATCATCATCTATGATGCAATCCTCTCTATCCCCATCTATAAGAAAATCGTAGTATCTCTCAGGCGGATGAGACGGCCTACTACTCCTGCGGAGGGGTGCGGGAATGTCCTGTTCTTCTTGAACTACCGGTTCTACCAAACTTTCAGTATTAGTTTGTGGTTCTGGAATTTCTTCCAGTTCTATTTCGCTCCCACTTGATTCCTTTTCTAAAAACTGATGTTCTAGAAAATGGGCATTACGAGAAACAAATACCTTTTGTTCCTCTGCGTAATAGAATAGATATCCCCTGGAGTGCTTTGGATATCCCACAAAACTACACTTTACTGATCGTGCCTCGAGCTTGTCCACATGCTGCTTCTTAACAAAAGCTGGACATCCCCAAATCTTTATATACTGTAGATGGGGTTTCTTCCCGCTCCACATCTGATATGGAGTGGTAGGCACAGTCTTGGTAGGAACCATGTTCAAAAGATATGCCGCTGATTCTAGCGCATAACCCCAGAAAGATCACGGTAACTCAGCATTACTCATCATGTATCGTACCATATCCAATAGGGTTTGATTCCGTCTCTCCGATACACCGTTATGCTGTGGAGTGTATGGAGGAGTGAGCTGAGAGAGAATTTCTTTCTCTTTTAGGTAACCTAGGAACTCGGCACTTAAGTATTCTCCACCTCGATCAGATCTTAGTGTCTTAATACTTTTGCCGGTTTGGTTTTCTACTTCATTCTTATACTCTTGGAATTTCTCAAAAGCCTCGGATTTATGTTTCATCAGATAAATGAATCCGTATCTTGAGTAATCATCCGTGAAAGTAATGAAATAGGAAAAACCACCTCTCGCATGTGTAGACATTGGACCGCATACATCGCTGTGTATGAGTCCTAAGAGCTCGCTCGCTCTTACTCCTTGTCCAGTAAATGGAGTCTTTGTCATCTTTCCTTTGAGACAAGATTGACAAGTGTCATAAGATTGATATTCGAAAGAGTCCAAATATCCTTCTCTATGCAACTTAGTCAACCTTCTTTCATTGATGTGACCCAGTCTACAATGCCATAAGAAAGCTTTATTTAAATCTGGAGACTTTCTTTTTAGTGTGTTCTGGACATTGAAAATTTGGAGTTGGTTTAACACATATATGCCGTTATTTAGAGTACCGGACCCAATCAAACAATGATTAAGGTGGATGTTAACAACATCTCTTACAAACGTGAAATCATCACCTTTATTTGATAACAAGGAAACTGATATGATATTACACGTTAAACTTGGTACAAAATAACAGTTATGCAAAACCAAAATGTGTCCACTTGTCAATCCTAGGTGATAATCCCCGACGGACGCAGCTCCCACGCTAGCTCCGTTAGCAACCCTGAGGATCATATCACCTTCCTTCAGCACTCTACGGTTTCTCAGTGCCTGCAATGAATTGCAAATATGAGATCCTGATCCGGTATCCAATACCCAGGAAGTAGAGTTGATCGACAGACAATTCTCAATTACAAACACACCTGAAGTCGAAGCCACAGCTTGCTTCGGTTCCTGGTTCTTGGCGATCCACGCCTTGCAATCCTTCTTCCAGTGCCCTTTCCTGTGACAATGGAAGCACTCATCCTGGCCAACTACCGGTGCTGCAAACTTTTTCTTTCCCTTCCCTCCCACCTTACTAACACCTCCTCTAGGTTTGGGTGCGGCCTTCTTCTTCCTTCCTTTGGCCCTAGCCTTGGACCCGGAAGAAGATGCACCGCCAACAAACATAGCGGGTGTTTCCCTTACTTTCTGCAAGGTGCCCTCTGCACTCCTTAACATGTTCAGGAGTTCCGCAAGTTCAACTTCTTTTCCTTGAAGATTGAAGTTGAGGATAAACTGGGCGTAGGTGGGAGGAAGGGACTGGAGAATAAGGTCTGTATACAGCTCATTATCCAAAGTCGTCCCAAGGTCTGCGAGCTCTTCAATATAGCCGATCATCTGTAGGACATGTTCACCTACCGATGACCCGACAGCCAACCTCGCTCGAAACAATTTCTTAGAGGTCTCGTATCTTGCTATACGAGATTGCTCTCCATAAAGTTCCTTTGTATGGAGAAATATGCCATCTAGGGACATATCCTCGTGCCTCCTCTGATGTTCATTGTTCATAGAGGCAAGCACGATGCACTTGGCTCTCGCGCAATCTAAATCCCAGGTTTTGCGGATTTCCTTATCCGCATTGCTGGATTTGGGACCAGGGACAGCAGGTGCCGTAGCGGTGAGGACGTACCCCAATTTGTCATAGGTCAAAGCCATTTTGACATTCCGCAGCCAATCTTTATAGTTTGGCCCTGTCAGTATATTTTTCTCTAAAAGTAACTTAAGTCCAGTCATTTTCAGGGTCGCTGCAATTAGGAGAGAGAGAAGAAAACTCTTTAGCATGATGCTCTTGCAAGTTTAGAGTGGTTTTTAGTTTATCTAAACTGGATGGCTCCCACTGTTTCTCGAATCCTTCCTCAAACCATAAAAGAAGAATTAGCCAGGACTATTCTCACCGTACAATACTTGCTTAACCGTTCAGCCAGGCCAGTGTCGATACTTCGAGGGAGGTTTTCCAACGCTTTCGCGAAGTTCCTTAATTAAATAACCTCTTTTCTCTGGGGGCGTAACCCCGCCGACACCTTTCTGGACACCTACTAGGTTTATAGCATTGATCGTTAAGTGACGAATATCCTGATAAGTAGCATATACTCACAGTAGGATCGGGATCCAAATATCATCGTATGATAATGTTGAAGGAATCCTACCAACATCCATCAAACTCCAAATGGTATGCATCTCTTTGCAAATTTCAGTTTCTTTAGAAATTCCCGATATATATTTCTGCCCCATGCTCTTATGACCTTGGCGTTAGGTCAAAATGTCATAAGTCACATGTCAAGTTCTACCCATCATTATCTTGTCAATTTGAACCCATCCGTATATATCCTTGACGTTCGGCCAAAATGATAATACGACTGTCCCAAACTAACTCATCTACCTATGCAACAACTGAATACCCAGTAGCTACCAAACACTATGCCTTGGCGTTAGGTCAAAATACATAGCTTGAATACTACTGAATACCCAGATGAAATGACGGAGGGCTACGAATGTTTTTGGCGAAACCGTGAACGTAGTGAACTTGATATAACCGAAGGAACCTGATAGCTTTTTAAAAGGAGTGGTTAAAGCTCCGCATTTAAAAAAAAATATCTGTTTTTAAAATTAACCCAGTGGTTTCTTTTAAATTGTTCCAACGATTTAAACTTTGGTTTATTTTCTTTGCATTATAGATAATGCGTCCCATCATTAACCTATCATTGCAGAAAACAACGAAAATACAACGTCCTCTTATGCCATCAGCATTCGCCACGGGGTCCCGTCATCACCCGTTAGGTTACTTAACTAACGACAGAGCGGGGGCTGGGCTAGCGCGGGTGTAAAACATAAGTGACGTCTAAATAGCTACAATATATATAGATATTTTACATTCGTCTGACGCAATGATATTCATTCCAGAACACAGATAAACAATATTGGATTTGCAAGCAATCTGTATTTCTTTTGAGCCTGCAAGAAAAGACAGATTACACAGTTGTGATGAATAGCCGTAACCCCACCCTCGACCCCTACGGGTACGGCAAACTACCCGCCCGGCAGTTTGTGTACCCCACCTTGGGTCAGTCCTAGGAGCAAAAACAGTAAAATGAAATAATACAACGGTGGCTACAACCGCAACCTGGATGTGCCCCGCAAAAATAATATTACAACAAATTACATTTACAACAAATGAATTAAACAATAACCCATTGCATAACCCCGGCTATACACCACAACAGTCCAATACAGTTTATATGCACAAACAGATATAACCATTACAGAAATGTGCAACCCCCTGCCAACCGACATACTAGCAGTTAGGGGAGGTTTACGAACACATTTATCAATCACAGATATAATCCAACATGCAAATACTGTACAATTTCGATCGATTAAACATCTTTAATATTGCTCCAAAAACTGCTCTGTAAACTGGAAACCTGAGCAAAATTAAAATATTCCAGAAAATCCCAAATATCATACAGAAGCAACACAAGAAAATTGGCTTCCTGAATCGCCAACTCGGCGGCGGATCCGCGGCGACTCAGTAGGCTGAGGCCGCGGTTCCGCGGCTAGTTAGGCGATTCAGGGGACAATTTTTCTTGTGTGTTCTTATGTGGTTATTTCAATCTTTTTGCACTCACCTGAAAAATTTTAGGACTTCATTTTAAACTCGACAGAAACTTGACAGATTTAGGGTTTTCCGGCTTCGTTTTTCCGTTCGAAATTCGTACAAATTTGCGATTAAGTTATTTATTGTTTAGCGAGGCTCTGATACCACTGTAAGTCGATGTACTACACCCCAATACTTGTGGGGAGGCGGAATTTTCAAAAACGAACTTGTTTAGTGAACGAACATCGACTAACCGCTTGAATCGAAGCTAAACGATAACTAACCAAACATATAGTTGTTCTAAACTACTATGCTTAGGGATTATACCTATCGAAACTAGTCCTTCGTCTTTACGATCTCCTTGTTCTCCTCGGCCTTCTCTAGGTAGTAGACGATCCACCCGAGAGCAAAACTCCAAGCTTAGCCTCTAAACTTGAGGCAACTAACCTTCTTGGATTGCTAATCAAAGAAGCTAGATGAAATAGAGTGATGGTTATGGATTGATTAGTCTAACTAATCCTAGATCTCAACACATGAGGGTGAGGATTAGTCTTTTGAAGAGAGAGAGCTTGAGGAGAGAGAATGTGAATAATATTATGAGAATAAGTTATGAGTATCATAATATATATGAAGCATTATCTAATAAGAAGAAAAGAATAAAGAGTGATGAATAATCATGCTTCATAAAATATCTAGTGGTGATTCATTAGCATGAGTCATTAAGCAATAAATGTGCATTAATGAAATGAATGAATCACCACCATGACTCATATAACTCATTCAATGAATATGACACATAACCCTCCTTAGTCACCATCTTCTAGAAGCTTCTCGTACAATTACGAGAACGCCCCTCCGATCCGCAAAAATACGGAAAAACTTTAGACTGTAAAAATCCAATAACCGGATACCAGTAACTGGCTTAAACCAAAGCCGACTGGTAAAAACTGTCCGAAAGTCGTACGCGCGTAAACGCACGTATGCGTCCGAACCCTTTGTCGCAAAACCATGCGACCTCTATATCGTTTCGCCTGGAGTAGGAAACTCTCTGTGTGGGACTCTAGAGACTCGACTACTACGCTGGCAGTGGGTTTAACCACAGACCGCAAACGGCACTAGCTATACGTAACGGTCCCCAGGTAGTTGTCGATAAGAAGGCCGATGAGGAAACCCATCCGAACTCCTACTGAGTCTGATGTGACAATCTCCATACAGTCCGGTCCGTTCGTCCAAGACTATCGCATATCGGGCCTAGGGGGGCGGCAAGCGTCAGTCCCCTAATAGCGGTATAAGTCATGTCGGAGTGAAGCCCATTACACCCTGAGAAACTACTGGAACCTACCAGCAAATCTCGCTTGCCCTGGCCAGGGACTTTGCGTAATGGCTCTCTGACACAGCACGATATCTACTCCCAATACCGGGAGGGACGAATCCTGTCTAACCGCCACTGCCTCCAAGTGCTCGGGACTGCACCCAACTGCTACCTGTTTGCACGACTCCTTTGAGCCGTGGTAGGGTAGCAATCTAAGAACAGTGGGACACACTCGAGGCGAAGTAGCAGTGTCAAGTCTGCGGACTATGCTGTACTCATGTCACCTGGGAACTGCTCACTGACGACTGGTATCAAACCAACCAACAGTTCCCCGTGAGTCCTGTCCGGTGTACCCGTAACCTAACGAGCACCTGCATACTATCTCCAGTACGACGTACTGACGGCTGTGGGACAGACCATCTCCCCAACTGGGATGAGAAGCGTACACACCAGTCTACTCCGGAGTATCGATGCTCTGTCTCGATAATCCAACGACCAGGGACCTGAATAAGGATGTGCTTGTAGACTACCCAGCCCCCACTAGTGTGACTGCCATCACAACGCTGGTAGACAAGCAAGATCCTAAGAGCTCTATCAATACGTACACTCACATATTAAGATAGAAAAACCAAGTAGCATACTACCATGTTTAGCAAGACTGTTATATACATGTGAATATCCCAAGCTTCCATTAAGTAATATACAAGCTAGTATGATACAGTAATGGCCTTCTAGGGCATAAACACTAACAATAGTTACATGTTGGTAAAGCCCTTAGGATGTGTACTTGACTACCAGGACTATGATGCAGATCATACTAGTGGGGCCATGGTAGTCCATAAGTTCATCCTTTAATGTTCCTAGTCGTAAGTGTATCGAGACAGGGCATCGATATACCAGAGTAGACTAGCGTATACGCTTCTCGACCCATGAGATGGGCGATGGATGATCCCATATCCATTAGTGTTTGACATCAGAGATGTAAGTGCACGGCAGCGCCCCGGCCGTCAATCCGACGCCGGAATGCGGAAATGAAACTTTTACAAAACTTGTAAACCGGCACTACCGAGCACTAAAAACCCGGATCGGGCCATTAACCTAATCCTAGCATACTAGAGAAAGGGAAGGAAGCTATACCGAGCGATCCGTGTCGTTCGGTCTTCGGCCTCCACTCCGATCTTCTCGCGGAATCTCCGGTCTTCATCTCCTCATCGGAACGGGCACCACATCGCCGGGTTCTTTTACGGGCTCCCACCTCTGGACCGAGGCAACTCAGGCACGAAGTTGGCGAGTCGACGTGTCCAAGAAATGTTGTAGATGAAGTGTAGAAAGCTTTGTCTCATTGGGGTATGAAGTTGCCGTTTGATAGAGGTGAAGAATGAACTTTTGAGAAAAATGGAGCTCTCATTTTCAAACATAGAATGAGATGAAGAATGAATTTTCACCCCACCAAAAAATAATCCTCTCTCCTCACTAGAAGTGGCCGGCCATATCTCAAGGTGGAGGAGGGAAAAAGAATGGCATCAAGCAAATGGAAAAAGTGTATGATAATGAGAAAATTATGTCACCTCAAATCCTATCCAAATCCTTTCTCATTTAATGCAAGCTATGATCACTAGAAAAAGCAAAGATGCTTAAACCATCATAATCCCTCCAATTGCAAGAAACCCCCTCCATAATGCTAATTTGCACAACTGCAAATTAGCCCCTCCATCGGAAAAATCCAGCCAAGAAGGAACAAAGGAAAACTGGCCGAAACGGAATATAAATCGGCAACTTCAGAAAACTGATCCCGTAATAAATTACAGGAAAACCCCGCGACTGTATATACATATCCGCATTTGTATTCCCACTGAATGCAAATGTAATGAGATAAAATCTACACTGTACAATACTAGGATCCGGCTTAAACCAAAGCCCGCTAGTATTATCCGTCCGATCATGATCCGTGCAATACCACACGTATCTGATCGAACCCTGCCATATCTCCATACGGCCTCTACAGCGTTTCGCCCGAAACTTGAGAAACGGTCTGTGGGGGACTCTAAAGACTCGTCAACACCTTAGTTGTGGATTTAACCACTAGCACGTCAAAGATATTAGCCATACGTAATGGGCTACCAGGTATTGACCAAAAGGGACGTCGACGAGCGAACTCATCCTGACACCCTACTGAGCCTGTCAGTGACAATATCCGTACAGTCCGGTCCGGTCGTCTATGAGCATCGCATGGCGGGCCTAGAAGGTTGGTAAAAGTCAGACCCCCAAAAGCGGTACAAATCGTGTCGGAGTGTAGCTCAGAACACCCTGAGATACTACTGGAATACCTACCAGTAAATCTCCTGCCTTGGCCAAAGACTTCGTGTAATGGCTCTCCTAGACACAGCGCGACCTCACCCCCAATACCGGGAGAGACGAACCCCTGAAGATCCGCTCACTGCCTCCATGTGGCACGGGATTGTACCCAACTAAAACCTGTTTGCACGACTCCTTTTAGCCGTGGTAGGGTAGTAATCAAAGTACAGTGGGAACTCACACGAGATAAATGACGATCTCAGGTCGATGAACTAACCTGTGTAGGGTTCCTAGGCACACTAATGAGGTCTCACAAGTGATCAAACATGGCCAATTTAAATTTTTCCATGTGCCTACAAACCCTAATACAGATCGTTAACTAAATGTATAGGCGATGCAAAGCAAGTTAACAACTTTAACTAAAAGGGACGGGGCTACAACCTTTGTAGATCCGGTCCTCCACCTCCATAGCTCCGTGATGAAGTCCCCTTGCTGCGATCATCGGATCCCAGGTTCTAGCGTCGGCTTCATCGGAGAAATGGGCGGGCTAGGTCGTCGACTTCGATGCCGAATATGATCTACGTCGAGGCAACTCAAGATCAAACTCTAACTTCACCAAGTCATGAAACTTGTGAAGAAAACACCCTATACTACTTGGCAAGTGGTAGAGGATGAAGAAATAGGAAGTGGGTTCACTTTAGAATTGGATTTCTCACTCTTTTTCTCAAGTTGCCATTGATGGAGGCAAGTTTTTCTTCTTATTGATGAAGAAGAATAAGAAGAAAGAATATGATAAGTCTTTAAAAAAGGAAATAAAATGATACATATCATAATGGCAACCATAGTTAGGTGTAGAGAATGAACCATGGTTAGGTTGAATGGTTAGGTTAAAGAAAACAAACAAAATGGTCAAGCTTTCAACACTTCAAGAAGTTTCATGAAAGAAACAAAATAAGCCACCATTCTATTTATCTTCCAAAAAATGAATAAATAAATAAATAAATGAATAAGTAAATAAAAACCCTAACCATTAACATAACCATGGTTTAAACTAAACATACACCTAAACTATCATGTATCATCAAACATGATACAAACAAGTGCACAAAAAATATATCACATATACAACTTGTGCATTTCAAGTGAGAAAATCCATTTAAAGTGAACAAATACTAGTTAATGCAAATTATTATATCAAATATATAATTATGCATTAAATCATTAAATCAATACTTGATTTAACGATCCGGTCATATCGCATATAACCGACTAATATCCAATGTATCGGCTTATCGAATCAATCCTTGATTCGATAACTAGGTTATATCGCATACAATCAATCGATACATTCATCGCGAGAATAGAATACGGTATCACATACACGCATTATTCTTGGTCCCGCACATATCTCATATGCGCTCCTATTTCGTTTCGCTTGAGCCAGGAAACCTCTGTGTAGGACTCTAAAGACTCGTCAATACGCCGGCAGCAGATGATGATCATATCAAACACCCACAAGCCGCAAGCTGTCTGCTAAACGTAACGGCCACCCGGGTATTGAGCGATCAGAATATCGACGAGCAAGGCCGCTCACACTCCTGTGAATCCAACCAGTAACACTTACCGTACAGTCCGGTCTGTTCGTCTGATATGTCGCATATCTCGCTTAGGGGTAGAAAACGTCAGACCCCAATAGCTCGATAAGTCATGCTGACGTGAGGTCCATAACATGTGTGAAACTACTGATAACACTTACCAGTAGATCACTACAACCCTGTCCAGGGATTTCCTGTTATGGCCAGTCGAGCATAGCGCAACATCAACCCCCAATACCGGGAGAGACGAATCCCCTCCTATAGCTCATTGCCTCCATATGAATCGGGACTGTACCCAAAAACCACCTGTTTGCACGACTCAGTAGAGCCGTGGTAGGTTGGAAATCAAAGCACAGTGGGAGACACACAAGACTCTATGACGATCTCGGGTCAACAGACTAAGCTGTACCAGTGTCACCAGAGAACTGCCATCTGACGTGAGGTATAATACCATCTGGGAGTTCTCGGCGAGTCCGTTCAGTATACCCAGTCTCCACTGAGCACCCGCATACCATCTCTGATGTCAACACCAATGGATATGGGATCATCCATCGCCCATCACATGGGTCGAAAAGATATACGCTAGTCTACTCTGGAATATCGATGCCCCGTCTCGATATTCCCACGATTAGGAACATTGAAGGATGTACTCATGGACTACCCAGGCCCCACTAGTATGATCTGCATCATAGTCCTGGAAGTCGAGTACACATCCTAAGGGCTTTATCAACATGTAACAGAGAGACAGAAAGTATACATGTTAAGATAAAGAGCAACCAGATAGCGTATTATCATGTCGAGCAAGAAAGTCCTACCTATATATGTCCCAGCATCCACTACAATATACATCCAATGTACAGTAATGGCCTCTAGGGCATACATATAACTAACAATCTCCCACTTGCACTAGGGCCATCTATAGCAGTGGTTGCAGTATCACATACTCAACCATCCCATATAAGTCTCTCTATGGGAAAAAGCCTTTGTGAGTGGATCCGCCGTGTTGTCCTCTGAGTCTACTCTCCTAACCTCGATCACCCTGGAGAACATCTATCTCCATGATCAGGTGATGCTGCCTCAGAATATGTCTGGGTCACTGATGGGACCAGGGTTCCCGGGCCAAAACCACACTTCCATTGTCATACAATGGTAGGAACCTAGTTCATCTTATGAACCAATATACACCCAAACTTTCTCTTTGGTTGTATCTTTAATAGCGATGTTACCAGCCTTTATCGTCTAGTTTGCCACGGTATCTAGCTTGGAACTCTTCCAACATACCATCCCTTTACCGAGGGTAAAGACAATGCCTGCGACTGACATTCTGTCGTCCTTATCACCCTGGAACTTTTCCAGTGATTCTCCCCAGGATCGAGGAGGTATTACCTTTATCCTATTTGGAGAATCCTTATGACAAGAGGAGATTGACCGTGCGTAGTATAAGAAACTCCTTCCCTATCAAGAGTATGTCATCCACGTACTCTACGAGGATCACTACCATACTCCCTACTACCTTTTTGTATATACAAGGTTCATCTACCATTTTGATGATATCAAACTGTTTGACTAACTCATCAAAACAGATGTTCTAACTCCGCGATGCCTGCTTCATCACATAAAACATCTTGCACATGTTTCCGCTGCTCCCACTGTTTACGAAGCCCTCTGGCTGTGTTCTTATAGACGTTCTCTTCTAAATTATTATTTAGAAAAGTAGTCATGGCACTCAACTACCAGATATCGTAGTCATGGTATGTAGCAATGGCAAGTAGGATCTGGATGGACTTAAGCATAGTCCCCTGAAAAGATTTCATCATTGTCCACGCCTGGTCGATGACGAAAACCTTTAACAAGTCTAGCTTTGAAAGTCTCAACCTTTCCATCTACACCAAGTAATCTTCTCAAGATATACTTGCTCCTGATGGGGATTTAACCCTTCAGATATAGCAGTCAAAGTCCATACTTTGCTGGTGTACATGGATTCCATCTCAGATTGCTAAGCATCCAGCCATTCTTACAGAGTCCCTACTCTCGATGACCTGCTCAAAACTAGTTGGGTCATCATCTCATGATGCATTCCTCGCTCCCACTGTCATCGAGAAACCGAGGTATCTCTCAGGCGGATGAGGAACCCTACTAGATCGGCGGAAAGGCTGAGGTTCGTCGGGAACTATTGAATCCTTTGGTTCTGTCAAATCATCAGCTGCAGTTTTGTATAGCTGGAATCTTTCCAGTTCTACAGAACTGACCTTGCCTCGATCTTGTCCGGATTTTGCTTTTGACATAGGCCGGACAATCCCAAATCTTAACTTACTTAAGAGATAGGCTCTTCCCATACCATATCTTATATGGAGTGGTAGGCACTGATTTGAATCGAACCCTATTCAATAGGTATGCAACTTCATAAGTGCATAACCCTAAAAGGAAATAGGTAACTCAGTAATACTCATCATTGAGCGCACCATATCATATAGGGTGCTATTGCTCTGCCCTGATACACCGTAGTGCTGTGGTATATTCAGAGGAGTAATACTGAGAGAGAATCTCATTCTCCTTTAAAATAGTCCAGGAATGCCATGCATAAGTATTCTCCTCCCTGATCTCATCATAGGACATAATACTTATCCCCGTATTGGTTCTCTACTTCTAGCTTATATTCTGTGAATATCTTAAAAGGTTCGGACTTGTGTTTCAACAGGAATATATGTCTGAATCTTGAGAGATTATCAGAGAACGTAATGAAGTATAAAGAACCAGTCCTGGCATGTGTAGACAGGGGACCTTACATACATCATCATGTATCAGTCCCAAGAGTTTACTAACTCTTTTTCTGTTTCCAATAAACAGAGCTATGGTCATCTTATCTCTATGACATGACTGGCAAGTTTCACAAGATGTAAATTCAAACTGATTTAAATATGCATCTAAAATGTAACTTAAGCCAGTCGGGTCGCATTGATATAACCAAGTCTACAATGGCTCAAGAAGGATTCGTTCATTTCTGAACTCTTCCTCTTGTGTGTGTTCTGTATACTAGGAACTGTAGTTTGATTTAGAACATCAATGCTTTTAGATAACGTGCCTAAACCGATCAAATTTTGATATAGGAAATGTTCAAAACATTATCCAACAATACAAAATTTTATCATTTCTTTACTAATAAAGAGACTGATATGATTTTGTATATCAGGTTCGGTATCTAATAGCATTTGTTCAGAATCAATGTATTGGTAATACAGGGTGACAGTGACCAACAGACTTGGCTGCAACACTTGCCCCGTTTTCTGTCTCATGAAACTTATCACCCGTTCTCAGTTTTCTACCCTTTTGTAGCCCTATGTAACAGATTACATATCTGGGATCCTGATCCGGTATCAAATACCCAGGATGCAGAGGATACTGAGAAACGGTTCTTTGTAATGAACACACCCGAAGGAGATGCATCATATGCACTTCCTTCGTTAGGGCGGCATAGGAATTCTGGTATTCCCCTATTTCCTGCTCTGCCTTATAACAATTTTAAGTTGGAGCAGGACCAACGTTCCCCAGCTCAGTATAACAAGCGGGTTCGGTCAAAACATCCATATTATTATCTTGATTAAGGCATGATATGATCGCTACCTGGAGAGAGAGAGAAGAAAACACTCTGCGTGCGCTCTTGCAAAATCAGATTGGTTATATATTTTATCTAATCAGGATGGCTCCCGCTGTTTTTATCAAATCTTCCTTCAAACCTTAAAAGGAAAGACTAGCCGGGATTAATTACACTCTACAAGTTCGCCAATCTTTCAGCCAGGCCAGTGTCGGTACTTTGAGGGAGGTTCCCCGTGCTTTCGCACGGACCTAATTACAGTAAACCTTATTTTCCCAGAGGCGTAACCCCGTTGACACCTTTCTAGACACCTACTTGATCGGCTAATTGTAAAGTGTAAAACTCTCCCAGGAGTAACAATTACTCGCAGTGGGTATCGGGATCCAACTATCATATAGAAAGTATGCAATCTCATTGTAAATTTCAACACTTGAAACTCCCGATAATGGTTTTTACCCCTAGCACCTATGACCTTAGCTAAGGTCAAAAAATCATAGGTACTAGTCAAGTTCTACCCATCATTTCGTGATTAATTAGACCCACCCACATGACCCTTGGCTAATGTCAAAAAAGCCACATGACTGTCCTAACTAATCGCATCATATGCTGTGTAGGAAGACATCACTTAGCTACCGCACACTACGCCTCGGCTATGGTCGACAAACGTAGCATGAATACTAAGTACTCTACTTCCTAAAATGACGGAGGGTTGCGAATGATTTTTAAGAAAACCTTTAACGCTTTGAACTTGATCTCGTTGCGGAATCAAATGGTTTTTAAATGGAATGTTTTTGTGGCTTTTCTAGTTTTGCTAAAGGGGTCACTCCCGATGAAGGGATCGTCGGCCCTTTCCTCGTCGAATGAGGTGCGGGATATATCATATATATCACTGTGCAAAACAGAAACTATAGAAGCAATCAAAAAACAAACCGAGGGTTGAAGCATCTGCCAGTTATTGCTAAAGGAGTCACTCCCGGTGAAGGGATCTCGGTCCTTTCCTCATCGAATAAGGTGCAGGATATATCATATATACCGCTGTGCAAAGCAAGAACTGTAGCTACCTGTTTTATTTTGAAATTCGATTCCACAACATCAATTAGGTTTATTTTCTTTCATTAATCTCATTAATGAATATCCTATCATTTAAGTCCACCTAAACATCACAGATAAATATAACGTACGCTTATGCCATCCGTATTCGCCTCGATGTCCCGTCTGCACCGTTAGGTTAGGTAACTAACGCCAGAACGAGGCAGGGCTAGTGCGGGTGTAAAACATAAGCAACGTCTATATAATATATCATATATACTATATATAATATCTATCTGAACAAATCACATGATCACATCACAGATAACGCAGCAGAAAGTATCATATGAAATATTGGATATACTAGGACGTCCGTGTTTTCAATACGAGCCAGTATAAAACACGGATTCCACGGTCGTGATGAATAGCCAATCCCACATCCCTAGACCCCTACGATAGCGACAAGCAACCCTACCAATTCTAGGGTTAGGAGACCCGGACTCGACTCCTCGAGATGGTCTCCCATTGGACCCTAGAACCCGGTTACTTGTGCTCCCCTCCTTGGGTCTATCCTAATGCGGAAAAGTAAATAATATACAAAAGGTGACATCTTCCGCAACCTGGAAGTGCCCCAATAAAAGAATATTACATACAAGTTTTTACATGAATGAAAATGAAAAAACACTCATCTCACATAAAAAAAACCCGGCTATTCAAACACGACGATCCAATATAACATATCCAGCAACACATAACATCAACGTAAGTAAATATGCGCATCCCAATTGTCGTTAACATATAGTAACGAAACCGGCGATATCACATATTACACTTACGGTCACAGAAAAGAAAGTGTAAAACTACAACAATTGGAATCCGCAACCGCTTTAGACATCGCATGCCTAATCAAATGAATTCCTTAGACATCGCATGCCGAACAATTATAAACCCCGCATTTTAGTCTCATTATCGAAAACACTGTTCAATATCAAGTCGGGGAATTCAACAGGATTCCCGACATTCTGATCGAATGCTCGTCGCAAACTTTAGTAGACGGCCGCACCCCCGACGCCGTCGATGAAGTGCACCAAGGCGGAACACCGCTGCCGCGAGCACTCAAACGAATGCTTTCGGCAACGGGGTTCTCCTATAGTCACTTGGTCGGGGCTATGGAGTGAGGCTGTCTATTAAGTTTACCGGCGAGTATCCGCGTTCACAACGTGATTGCAACGGACTTTTGATCACATCAAAATTCCGTGGCAAACGATCAAGTGAGACTAAACTGCTATGTTTATAACATTCATTCAGATATCTTATAACTACTTGTGGATTCCAATTATTGTATCACATTCCGGATAAGATAGAAAATGTTAAACTTTCCGATCGCACAATCGAACACCCAAGTTTTCCCGAAACTGCTCAACACATGAAATAAGTTTAAAAACATTCACTTTGTGCCTCAGTACCAACGGTCCAGCCATAGAAGGGTCAAGCCAACGCCTCACATGTGGCACGCCGTACTGCCCCAAACCCTAAGGTTCAAAGGGTAGTTCAAGACTGTCACATAATCGAGTTAAGGTTTGTTGTCCTCTAGAGGGACCATCGCGTTACTTGCACTACTTAGAACGTCATTAAACTACGGAAAAATCCAACAATTGGAAATTTCCCGGCAGGAGAAAAAGTGGGTATTTATATCCGGTCAAACTTTTTAACATATTCTAAAATTATCCGGAAAAGCACACAGACAAAATTAGACAATCCGATCGAAACACCGAGTCCCCAATACAACCCAGAAAACTCAACTCTTGAGTGATATTTAAAAAATCCCAGAAAATACAGAACCAAAATATAGGAATTACTGTGCAAAAATTATTGGGCAATGAGACCATACGGCCGCGGAACCGCCGCAGAAGCCATGCTTCTGCCGCTGTTCCGCAACGGTTTAGATGAATCAGGATCTCGTTTTGCACCATAATTCTTAGATCTTCCTGCTGAATTTTTAAAGAATTTTTAATCTGGAAAAAACCCAGTTTTTGAAAAATGTCCAGAGAGCATTTTGGAGTTAAGGTTTCGGTTCGATCGGACTTCTAACTCCGTCTACGCATCGCCTAAGGCTCTAGCTAGGCTCTGATACCACTGTAGGGTTCCTAGGCACACTAATGAGGTCTCACAAGTGATCAAACATGGCCAATTTAAATTTTTCCTTGTGCCTACAAACCCTAATACAGATCGTTAACTAAATGTATAGGCGATGCAAAGCAAGTTAACAACTTTAACTAAAAGGGAAGGGGCTACAACCTTTGTAGATCCGGTCCTCCACCTCCATAGCTCCGTGATGAAGTCCCCTCACTGCGATCATCGGATCCCGGGCTCTAGCGTCGTCTTCATCAGAGAAATGGGCGGGCTAGGTCGTCGACTTCGATGCCGAAGATGATCTACGTCGAGGCAACTCAAGATCAAACTCCAACTTCACCAAGTCATGAAACTTGTGAAGAAAACACCCTATACTACTTGGCAAGTGGTAGATGATGAAGAAATAGGAAGTGGGTTCACTTTAGAATTGGATTTCTCACTCTTTTTCTCAAGTTGCCATTGATGGAGGCAAGTTTTTCTTCTTGTTGATGAAGAAGAAGAAAGAATATGACAAGTCTTTAAAAAAGGAAATAAAATGATACATATCATAATGGCAACCATAGTTAGGTGTATAGAATGAACCATGGTTAGGTTGAATGGTTAGGTTAAAGAAAACAAACAAAATGGTCAAGCTTTCAACACTTCAAGAAGTTTCATGAAAGAAACAAAATAAGCCACCATTCTATTTATCTTCCAAAAAATGAATAAATAAATGAATAAGTAAATAAAAACCCTAACCATTAACATAACCATGGTTTAAACTAAACATACACCCAAACTATCATGTATCATCAAACATGATACAAACAAGTGCACAAAAAATATATCACATATACAACTTGTGCATTTCAAGTGAGAAAATCCATTTAAAGTGAACAAATACTAGTTAATGCAAATTATTATATCAAATATATAATTATGCATTAAATCATTAAATCAATACTTGATTTAACGATCCGGTCATATCGCATATAACCGACTAATATCAAATGTATCGGCTTATCGAATCAATCCTTGATTCGATAACTAGGTTATATCGCATACAACCAATTGATACATTCATCGCGAGAATAGAATACGGTATCACATACACGGATTATTCTCGGTCCCGCACATATCTCATATGCGCTCCTATTTCGTTTCGCTTGAGCCAGGAAACCTCTGTGTAGGACTCTAAAGACTCGTCAATACGCCGGCAGCAGATGATGATCATATCAAACACCCACAAGCCATAAGCGGTCTGCTAAACGTAACGGCCACCCGGGTATTGAGCGATCAGAAGATCGACGAGCAAGCCTGCTCACACTCCTGTGAATCCAACCAGTAACACTTACCGTACAGTCCGGTCTGTTCGTTTGATATGTCGCATATCTCGCCTAGGGGTAGTAAACGTCAGACCCCAATAGCTCGATAAGTCATGCTGACGTGAGGTCCATAACATGTGTGAAACTACTGATAACACTTACCAGTAGATCACTGAAACCCTGGCCAGGGATTTCCTGTTATGGCCAGTCGAGCATAGCGCAACATCAACCCCCAATACCGGGAGAGACGAATCCCCTCCTATCGCTCATTGCCTCCATGTGAATCGGGACTGTACCCAAAAACCATCTGTTTGCATGACTCAGTAGAGCCGTGGTAGGGTGGAAATCAAAGCACAGTGGGAGACACAAAAGACTCTATGACGATCTCGGGTCAACAGACTAAGATGTACCAGTGTCACCAGAGAACTGTCATCTGACGTGAGGTATAATACCATCTGGGAGTTCTCGGCGAGTCCGTTCAGTGTACCCAGTCTCCACTGAGCACCCGCATACCATCTCTGATGTCAAACACCAATGGATATGGGATCAGTGTACCCAGTCTCCACTAAGCACCCGCATACCATCTCTGATGTCAAACACCAATGGATATGGGATCATCCATCGCCCATCACATGGGTCGAGAAGATATACGCTAGTCTACTCTGGAATATCGATGCCCCGTCTCGATATTCCCACGACTAGGAACATTGAAGGATGTACTCATGGACTACCCAGGCCCCACTAGTATGATCTGCATCATAGTCCTGGAAGTCGAGTACACATTCTAAGGGCTTTATCAACATGTAACAGAGAGACAGAAAGTATACATGTTAAGATAAAGAGCAACCAGATAGCGTACTATCATGTCGAGCAAGAAAGTCCTACCTATATATGTCCCAGCATCCACTACAATATACATCCAATGTACAGTAATGGCATCTAGGGCATACATATAACTAACAACCTGTATACATGTCACCAGGGAACTGCTATGTGACGTCTGGTATAAGACCAACTAGCATGTTCCCGGCGAGTCCTGTCCGGTGTACTCATAACCCAATGAGCACCTGTATACATCTTAGGTGAACCAACTGACACCAGTGGCTTATGAGACCGGCCATCACCCCTCGTCGGGGTCTCGACTGTATACACTAGTCTACTCTGAAGTATCGATGCCCTGTCTCGAAAACTCCCACGACTAGGGACCTTTTAAGGATGTGCTTATAGACTCCAGCTCCCACATATTTGATCACCATCATACTGCTGGACGTCAAGCAAGAATCCTAGGAGCTCTATCAACGCGCAATAGTGACCTGTAAGGTCACCTAAAACAGTACACGATGATAAAGGTAAACCAGATAGCATACTATCATCTTGAGTAAGACTGTTCTAACGGTATAGGTCCTCTCTCAATCATTGCAATCACGTGCCTGTGATCCAATAATTGACTCTGAGGGCACTATATCCAACAATCTCCCACTTTCACTCAAGGCTAATTATTACGATATCGCATACTCACAGCCTGTGTGATACCGAGCGCCTAACTCCTCTACTAATCAGTCTCACAAAACCCGTTTGCGAAATTATTGCGTTCAAGGAATAGCCTTAGTGAGTGGATCCGCTCTGATGTTTCTTTCTATGTCTCTCTTTATCTCAAGTTCGTGGAGAAAGCCATCTCCCGAAATGAGCAATACCTGTCTTAGAATATGTCTGGATATCTGATGGGACCTAGTTCATAAATGAACTCCAAATCCAAACCTTTTAGACTGTATCGACAACTGAACTTAATCAGTATCCTGCGCCATGCCTCCCTCGGTATCCACTTGGACCACCTGTCCAAAATGCTGCCCCTCGTCAGAGGGAAAACTATAACTCTGACAGACACTCTGTCATCCAGGTCATCTTGGAAGCCTGGAGTGATAACTGTCTCCCGAAGGAGGATGCCGTTATCATATCCCTAGAACATCCACTTATGTTCTAAAACTGCTTCCGATCATTTCTCCAGGACTGGATTAATATCCTATGTAGAGAAACCACTGTGTGACAACAAAAGTATAACCGACCGTAGTATAGGAATTTCACTTCCTACTCTGTGTATGTCATCCAAATACCAAGACATCACACCCTACTACCTTCTTAACAAATCCATCCCCTATTCTGATGAAGTC
Organism: Agapanthus africanus; assembly: GCA_030015575.1. Lineage (NCBI taxonomy): Eukaryota > Viridiplantae > Streptophyta > Magnoliopsida > Asparagales > Amaryllidaceae > Agapanthus > Agapanthus africanus. Next base: position 271,426,975 of record CM057337.1, read on the forward strand.
AAACCTATGACTGTGACATCAGAAATAGATGATCTATCTCCGCTATATCCGCTTTAGTCTATAAATAGACATAAGCTACTTGTCCACTATACTTCCGCTGCTCCCACTTACTACGACAACCCTCTGGCAGAGTCATATAGACGTGCACTTCTAAAGATAGTTCAGAACGATGCTATACTCATCCTCCTGCCGGGTCTCATAGTCTTGAACAACAGCTATGGCAAGTCTGGGTAAACAAGAACATCCCTACCACCGTCCTTGAGTCTACCGGAGTACCTCTCGGGTGCCTGAGGTTACCCACCATATCTGCGGAGTGGCCAATGGAATGTCAAACCATATTGAATCTTTAGGTTCATATCAAATTTTCAGTAATCGTTTGCAGTTCTGGAATCACTTCCAGTTCTACCATACTCCCACTACTGTTTTCTGAAAAAATCCATTTTTATTAAAACTGTGGCGAGTCTAGAACAATATCACTATTGATCTTCTAGATGGTAGAAAATCAACCCTCGTCATAGCCCGGGTCAACCCACAAACAGCCATTACAGAAACGTGCCTTGAGTTATCCGGAGTCTGGTTTTAAGCATAAGCCGGACAGCTCCCCGTACCTTAACATCGTTAAGATATGAACTGTTCTATATCCAATACAGAAACAGAGGCACTGATTTAATTGAACCAGATTCAAATCATGCAGCTGTCTCCAGTGCATGTCAACTAAATAGAGAGAGGCTAATCAGCATTACTCAACTTAGGAGTGCTTCCAATTATGAGTAACCTGAAAGAGAAGCAAGTTCTCTTAATCATTACTATTAACTGAATACTATACACAAGTATCTACATTCTCGATCACCTTGAAGAATCCCGATACTTGCAATACCTGGTTCTCTACTTTATTCTTATACATATAACTTCTCAAAACTCAGACCTTGTGTTTCTACGAAACACATGTCTAAGAACTAGAGAAGTCACAAGTAAACCAAATATAGTACGAGGACCAACCCCTATGTCCTAATGGACACTGGACAATATACAATACTTTTTATAAGTCCCCTGAGTCTAATAACTCATTCCCTGTGTGTTGTAGGTTGAAAACTGTACTATGGTTATGAAGAATTACACCGCTGTTAATGCTCCTTACCTAACCATCCACTGATATAGGTAAATGTCATAGACATAATTTCAAAAAGTTATATCTCACTTCATAAAAATGAACGTACAGATATATCAATTTGAAATTGGCGCATAACAACGGATATTCAAAACCAAATATTTGCCGTCCGGCAAACAGCCCAGGCGATTTCCTCAAATATCACCAATTACAACGAATTCCGATATAATGAGGATAATCACCTAATTTCCAATAACTTACTCCCACTCATCATCTATAAAACCATACAGATGTGAGAATCAAACCTGGTAAATACATACCCTGGAGTAAGGACTAATTAGGAAATCAGTTTTCTTTTAACAATACATAGTGAAACTGAAACATTGAAATGTTTCGTAGGGGTATCCGGGTATTCCTAGTAATGCCTCTTCCATTATCCAGATTCACAACTGTAACCATATATTTCTTTGCCATCTCTCCAAATCCCTTTATATGTCTTTAGTCGTTACCTTCTGTACACCCCTTTCGGCCAAATGGTTTTCTTCCTTCCCTACCTTTAGGCACCAGCCTAGGGTTTGGAAGAAGACTATCCAATAAGCATAATGGTTGTGCTGTCCTAATCCTAGGAGCACTCGCAATGCGAGAGAAGGTGAAGATAAAAGACAACCGAATAAACCTTATTCCTATTTCTCCTGAACCAGAATCCATCCCCGAACTGGAACAAGTTCCTTTCGAGTTCGTATATAACCATACGATGGAGTATCCAATAAACTGTGGATCGTCGTAGTGATACGGAGTGTTCTGGAGAAATACAAAGGTGATGTGGGAGTGGTAATGAAATACTTGGTTTGGTCGTGAATAGCAGTCGCAGTTTACTTTGCCCTCCTTCTAATCCCTTTACTTGTCTTAAGTTAATACCTTCTGTGCACCGTTTAGGCTAATTGGTTTTCTTCATTCCCTACCGGTCGGCACCTGCCTATGGTTTGGAAGAAGACTATCCAATTTGCGTAATAGGTGTACTGTCCTAATCCAAGGAGTACTCGCAACTTGAGAGAAGGTAAAAGGAAAAGACAACTGAATAGTCCTATCCGTTTTCTCCAGAACCAGAAACCATCCTCAAATAAATTCCTTCGAGTTCGTATATAACCATACGATGGTTTTATCCAATGGAAGTGGACGTTCGTAATAATACGGGGTGTCCTGGAGAAAAGGGTAAAAGTAGAAGTGGCAATGAGGTATGCAACTCTGACAATCCAAAAGCCAGTGTTCAAGAAGGTTCGGTTAATTTGGTCACTGAGTCATAGTCAAGGGTCGGGTCATGGTCGCTGCCAAAGAGAGGGAGAAAAGAAACACTCGGCGTGCACTCTAACCTAGATCAGAATGGTTGTCAATTTATCTAATCAGGAAACCTCCCACTGTAACCTCAAATTCTCCTCCAAACCTGAAAGAAGAATTAGTCGGGATCACCCGAGGAGTAAACTAACTCATCAGTGGGAATCGGGATCCAACTATCATCGCATGATAACGTGACGGAATCCGCTCACGTTATCACACTCCAGAAGGTATGTGCATATCTGGCAAGTTTCAGTTTCTTTAGAAACTCCCGATGTGATTTTTGCCCCATGCTCTTATGACCTTGACGAAGGTCAACATATCATAAGTCACATGTCAAGTTCTACCCATCATTATCCAGGTTAATTTGAACCCATCCGTACATACCCTTGACGAAGGCCAAAATAGTAGTACGACTGTCCCAAACCAACGCATCTATCTATGCTGCAGAAAAGTAACAAATAGCTACCATACACTATGCCTTGACGAAGGCCAACATACATAGCATGAATACTAAGTGATACCTTTCTGAAATGACGGAGGGCTACGAATGGTTTTTGGCAAAAAACCTTTAACGTAATGAACTTAATATCGTTGAAGGAACCGGATAGCTTTTTATAAAAAATATAGTGACGAAAACCTTTGCTAAAGAGGTCACTCCCGGTGAAGGGATCTCGGCTCTTTCCCCGTAGAATGAAGTGCAGGATATTCCAACTAAATACCACGATGCAAAGTAAAAGTAAACGACTATAGTGAAGTTATTGCCCTGACTCAAACTTCTGTCCAAGGGGTCACTCCCGGTGAAGGGATCTCGGCCCTTGCCTCGTCGACTGAGTTGCTGGATATTCATAACCGAATACCACTGTGCAAAACAAAAAAGAACGTCCTTGCAATAACAGCTTTTTGAAAATATTCCAACAACATCAGAATAGGTTTGTTTAGCTTGTATTGATCCGAATCAACGCAGTCCCATCAATTGATCACACCACAAAAGAACGAAAATAATGATGTACGTATATGCCATCCGCATTCGCCACTGGGTCCCGTCATCACCCGTTAGGTTACTTAACTAATGACAGAGCGGGGACTGGACTAGCGCGGATGCAAAACATATACAACATCTACTAGTATATATATATCAATATATAATATTCACTCAAGGCGTGATAAAATGCAACATCACAGAAATGTAATAAGCATCACAGAACAATACAGATATCTGGGATCCCCGGGTTTCACAGAGCCGCTACTGAAACCCGACGTTCCCCTGGTCGTGTAGATAGCCTGTGCAATGAAATCCTAGACCCCTACGTGCGCGGCAAGTTACCTGCGAAAACCTGAAGAGAGGCAGCCCCCTTCAACAACGTGAATGGACCACCCAGCACTTCACGGAATCCGGCAACTTGGGCACCCCTCCTTGGGTCAACCTGTACCCCCTACGAGTGCGGCGAGTAGCCCGCCAATTCTAGAGTGAAGCCCCCTCCATCTCAATGCCATGAGATGCGGGCCCGTTGCCCTCTAGAACCTGGCTACCCATGCACCCCTCCGCGGTGTAATCCTAGTACAGAGTAAAATATACAACGGGTACATCGACCTCAGCCCGGTCGTGCCCCAACAGAATAATATACAAACAGGCAGTGACGGCAGTCCACATGTCGGACGCTCGCCCCGCAATATCAAATGTACATATAATACCAAAACTGTACTACCACTGCATCCAGGCTATCCCCACGATAATCCGCAACATCACAGCACAACACAAAACATTAACGTGAATGTCACGTTCGCAAATCCGTCTAAAAGGGCAATAGCAGTTAGACAGTATTTACCGATCAAGTGACATTCACGGTCGCAGATATAATGTAAATACTGTGAACTAACATGTTTAAAATTTTCGATCGACTAAATTTTCCGAAGTGGGCCCCAAGCACTACTGTAGCACTCAAAATAAATCTGGGCCCAAAAATAATATACCAGAAACCCTATTTCCATGTCATAAGCCCACTGTAAAAATTTGGTGCAGAGAAGGCACAGAACGGCGGCGGAACCGCGGCCGAAAGGGGGTTATGGCCGCGGTTCCGCGGCGCTTCCGTACGATCATGCCATCAAATTTTCACAGAATGCTTAAAAAACCCTGCTCGTATTTTTACAATGTACCAAATAATTTTTAGAGCACAGGAAAAATTCGACAGAAACTGGACATGAAAACGCGGTTTTTGGAAAATCCGATCGATCGAACTTGTAAACACGTTAGAGCAAGCTAGACTAGGGTAATGGCGTGTCTCTGATACCAGTGTAAGTGCACGGCAGCGCCCCGGCCGTCAATCCGACGCCGGAATGCGGAAACGAAACTTTTACAAAACTTGTAAACCGGCACTACTGCGCACTAAAAACCCGGATTGGGCCATTAACCTAATCCTACCATACTAGAGAAAGGGAAGGAAGCTATACCGAGCGATCCGTGTCCTTCGGTCTTCGGCCTCCACTCCAATCTTCTCGCGGAATCTCCGGTCTTCATCTCCTCATCGGAACGGGCACCACATCGCCGGGTTCTTTTACGGGCTCCCACCTCTGGACCGAGGCAACTCGGGCACGAAGTTGGCGAGTCGACGTGTCCAAGAAATGCTGTAGATGAAGTGTAGAAAGCTTTGTCTCATTGGGGTATGAAGTTGCCATTTGATGGAGGTGAAGAATGAACATTTGAGAAAAATGGAGCTCTCATTTTCAAACATAGAATGAGATGAAGAATGAATTTTCTCCCCACCAAAAAATAATCCTCTCTCCTCACTAGAAGTGGCCGGCCATATCTCAAGGTGGAGGAGGGAAAAAGAATGGCATCAAGCAAATGGAAAAAGTGTATGATAATGAGAAAATTATGTCACCTCAAATCCTATCCAAATCCTTTCTCATTTAATGCAAGCTATGATCACTAGAAAAAGCAAAGATGCTTAAACCATCAAAATCCCTCCAATTGCAAGAAACCCCCTCCACAATGCTAATTTGCACAACTGCAAATTAGCCCCTCCATCGGAAAAATCCGGTCAAGAAGGAACAAAGGAAAACTGGCTGAAACGGAATACAAACCGGCAACTTCAGAAAACTGATCCCGTAATAAGTTACAGGAAAACCCCGTGACTGTATATACATATCCGCATTTGTATTCCCACTGAATACAAATGCAATGAGATAAAATTTACACTGTACAATACTAGGATCCGGCTTAAACCAATGCCCGCTAGTATTATTCGTCCGATCATGATCCGTGCAATACCGCACGTATCTGATCGAACCCTGCCATATCTCCAAACGGCCTCTACAGCGTTTCGCCCGAAACTTGAGAAATGGTCTGTGGGGAACTCTAAAGACTTGTCAACACCTTGGTTGTGGATTTAACCACTAGCACGTCAGAGGTATTAGCCATACGTAACGGGCTACCAGGTATTGACAAAAAGGGACGTCGATGAGCGAACTCATCCTGACACCCTACTGAGCCTGTCAGTGACAATATCCGTACAGTCCGGTCCGTTCGTCTATGAGCATCGCATAGCGGGCCTAGGGGGTTGGTAAAAGTTAGACCCCCAAAAGCGGTACAAGTCGTGTTGGAGTGTAGCCCAGAACATCCTGAGATACTACTGGAATACTTATCAGTAAATCTCCTGCCTTGGCCAAGGACTTCGTGTAATGGCTCTCCTAGACACAGCGCGACCTCACCCCCAATACCGGGAGAGACGAACCCCTGAAGATCCGCTCACTGCCTCCATGTGGCTCGGGACTGTACCCAACTAAAACCTATTTGCACGACTCCTTTGAGCCGTGGTAGGGTAGTAATCAAAGTACAGTGGGAACTCACATAAGACAAATGACGATCTCAGGTCGATTAACTAACCTGTACACATGTCACCAGGGAACTGCTATCTGACGTCGGGTATAAGACCAATTAGCATGTTCCCGGCGAGTCCTGTCCGATGTACTCATAACCCAATGAGCATCTGTATACATCTTAGGTGAACCAACTAACACCAGTGGCTTGTGAGACCGGCCACCGCCCCTCGTCGGGATCTCGACTGTATACACTAGTCTACTCTGGAGTATCGATGCCCTGTCTCGAAAACTCCCACGACTAGGGATCTTTTAAGGATGTGCTTATAGACCCCAGCTCCCACGTATATGATCGCCATCATACTGCTGTACGTCAAGCAAGAATCCTAGGGGCTCTATCAACGCGCAATAGTGACCTGTAAAGTCACCTAAAATAGTACACGATGATAAAGGTAAACCAGATAGCATATTATCATCTTGAGTAAGACTGTTCTAATGGTATAGGTCCTCTCTCAATCATTGCAATCACGTGCCTGTGATCCAATAATTGACTCTGAGGGCACTATATCCAACAAGAGATGGTATACGGGTGCTCAGTGGAGACTGGGTACACTGGACGGACTCGCCGAGAACTCCCAGATGGTATTATACCTCACGTCAGATGGCAGTTCTCTGGTGACACTTGTGCAGGTTAGTCTGTAGACCCAAGATAGTCATAGAGTCTTGTGTGATTCCCAATGTGCTTTGATTTCCACCTTACCATGTCTAAGAGGGCGTGCAAAACGGTGGTTTTTGGGTACAGTCCCGAGTTACGTGGAGGCAATGAGCGATAGGAGGGGTTTCGTCTCTCCCGGTATTGGGGGTTGATGTTGCGCTGTGCTCGATTGGCCATAACAGGAAAGTCCTTGGCCAGGGCTGATTTAGAGATTTACTGGTAAGTGTTACCAGTAGTTTCTCGACCCGTTATGAGCCTCACATCGGCATGACTTATCAGTTATTTGGGTCTGACGTTTACCACCCCTAGACTTGATATGCGACATATCAGACGAGGAGACCGGACTGTACGGGAAGTGTTACCATTAGGCTTTTACAGGAGTTGGAGCGGGCTTGCTTACTGATCTTCTGATCGCTCAATACCCGGGTAGCCGTTACGTCCAGCTAGTACCGCTGACAGCTTGTGGGTGCTTGATGTGATCATCACCTACTGCTGGCGTATTGACGAGTCTTTAGAGTCCTACATAGAGGTTTTACTGGCTCAGGCAAAACGAAATAGGAGCGCATATGTGATATGTGCGGGACAGAGAATAATACGTGTATATGATACTGTATTCAATTCTCGCGACTTTTTGTATTGGTCGGTTATATGTGATATAGCCAGGTTATCGAATCAAGTGTTGATTCGATAAGTCGATACATTGGATGTTAGTCGGTTATATCAGATATGACCGGATTATTAAGTCAAGTATTGATTTAATAATTTAGTGTATAATTGTATATTAGATATACTAATTTACATTAACTAACATTTGCTCACTTAAAGATTTTTCTCACATGTGCACAACTTTAATATATATGTGATATATATTAAAATGTGTTTTCATTTTGTATCATGGTTGTTGATACATCATGCATGGGTGTGCAAGACATACACCATTCTATTTTAAATGTTGGTTTATAATTATTTAAGGTAATTACAAATTAGTGAAGCTTTTGTCACAAGCATGAAGCTTGTAGAAGCTTGTGGATGCTTTGACAAAGTCCACTAACTTTGTTTTACTTTGGATTTTTATTAACCTAACCATTTAGGATTAGCCATGGTAATGTCTCTACAAGAGTTAGTATATGATACTCACTCACCCATGGTTAGCTCACTTGACTTGATCATTATCTTTCTCTCTTTATCTCTTCATCTTCTTCCTTGAGCTAAAAAGCTCTCTAGGGTTTGATCTAAAGTGAGAAACATTGTGAGAAAATAAATTCTAAACTGAACCCACTTCCTATTTCTCCATCCTCTACTAGACTAGCACTTTAGTTTATGGTGTTTGCTTCACTAATTCTCTAGTTAGTGAAGTAGTAGCTTGAGTTGGTATTCCCTCGACGTAGATCATCTTCGGCCTCGAAGACTTCAAGCAAGGACGCTTCTTTCGCCTCGTGAAGCCATGCAAGAGCCCGGGAGAACAATGATCGCAATGAAGGGACTACGACAAGGAGCTTTAGAAGTGAAGGACCGATCTACAAAGGTTGTATTTCGTATTCACTTAGTTGTAAATGTTATTTACTAGCATGTGTAACCCTAATTATCTAGCAAAGATCTTGTTTAGGGTTGTTCGGCACGGCTAAAATTTTAATCGGGCATGGTTGATGCCTTCTTAACCCTTGTTAGAGTGCCTAGTAACCCTACAGATTTAACCACTAGCACGTCAGAGGTACTAGCCGTATGTAACGGGCTACCAGGTATTGACCAAAAGGGAGGTCGATGAGCGAACTCATCCTGACACCCTACTGAGCCTGTCAGTGACAATATCCGTACAGTCCGGTCCGTTCGTCTATGAGCATCACATGTCGAGCCTAGGGGGTTGGTAAAAGTCAGACCCCTAAAAGCGGTACAAGTCGTGTCGGAGTGTAGCCAAGAATACGCTAAGATACTACTGGAATACCTACCAGTAAATCTCCTGCCTTGGCCAAGGACTTCGTGTAATGTCTCTCCTAGACACAGCGCAATCTCACCCCAAATACCGGGAGAGACGAAAGCCCTGCCGATCCGCTCACTGCCTCCATGTGGCTCGGGACTGTACCCAACTAAAACCTGTTTGCACGACTCCTTTGAGCTGTGGTAGGGTAGTAATCAAAGCACAGTGGGAACTCACACGAGACAAATGACGATCTCAGGTCAATGAACTAACCTGTACACATGTCACCAGGGAACTGCTATCTGACGTCAGGTATAATACCAACTAGCATGCTCCCGGCGAGTCCTGTCCGGTGTACTCATAACCTAATGAGCACCTGTATACATCTTAGGTGAACCAACTGATACCAATGGCTTGTGAGACCAGCCACCGCCCTTCGTCGGGGTCTCGACTGTATACACTAGTCTACTAATGGAGTATCGATGCCCAGTCTCAAAACTCCCACGACTAGGGACCACTTTAAGAATGTGCTTTTAGACCACCCAACTCTCACGTATATGATCACCATCATACTGATGGTAGTCAAGAAAGAATCCTAAGGGCTCTATCAATGTGTAATAGTGACATGTAATGTCACCTAAAACTGTACACGATGATAAAGATAAACCAGATAACATATTATCATCTTGAGTAAGACTGTCCTACCGGTATAGGTCCTCCCTCAATCAATGCAATCACGTGCCTGTGATCCAATAATTGACTCTGAGGGCACTATATCCAACAATAAAATTAGCACCATGCTTCAATAGTAATTCCAAAACAATATAAAATTAAATAACCCATTCTTGCAACCATGCTTGGACTTTCTTATTTCCACCTCATTTATTTATTTTCATAAAATAAATAATGTCATTATGAGGTGGCACCTTCTAGAAGGTATTCTTGTAACAATTACAAGAATAACCCTTCTCCGTATACCGTATACCGTATACCCGTATCCGAATTCCGAAAAATACGAATACCATTAATCCAATAATATAATACCGGTATCCGGCTTAAACCAAAGCCTACCAGTATTATTGTTCCGATTATTATTCCTGTAACAATTACACGAACATAATCGAAACCCTGTCGTAACACCTTACGGCTGCCATAACAACTTATGGCCTCTACATCTTTCGCCTGAACGAGGGAACCCTCTATGTGGGACTTTAAAGACTCGACAGTACGCTGGCAGTGGGTTTAACCACAAGCGCGTCAGCGGCACTAGCTGTGCGTAACGGCTACCCAGGTACATGACGAAAAAGTGGCCGACGAGCGAACTCATCATAACCCCAACGAGCCTGCAAGTAACACTTACCATACAGTCCGGTCTCTTCGTCTGATACGTCGCATATGAAGTCTAGGGGTGGTAAATGTTAGACCCCAGTAACTTTATAAGTCATGCTGATTTACGGCCCATAACGGTTCGAGAAACTACTGATAACACTTATCAGTAAATCTCGAGAACCCTGGCCAGGGATTTGATGTTATGGCCGATCAAGCATAATGCGACACCAACTCCCTATACCGGGAGAGATGAAACCCCTCCTATCGCTCACTGTCTCCATGCGATTCGGGACTGTACCCAAAATCCACCTGTTTGCACGACTCAGCAGAGTCGCGGTAGGGAGGAAATCAAAGCACAGTGGGAATCACACAAGGCACTATGACGATCTCGGGTCTACAGACTAACCTGTACAAGTGTCGCCAGAGAACTGCTATATGACAATTGGTATATATACCATCTAGAAGTTCTCGGTAAGTCCTGTTCGGTGTACCCATTCTCCAATGAGCACCTGTGTACAATCTTTGATGTCAAACACCAATGGTTGTGGAATCAACCATCCCCCTAGGGTCAGGAAACGTATACACTAGTCTAACTTGGTAATACCGATGCCTTGTCTCGATATACCCTCGACTAGGAGCTGTTAAAGGATATGCTTATAGACTATCCAGGCCCCACTAGTATGATCTCATCATAATCCTGGTAGTCAAGAATAATCCTAAGGGCTTCATCAACATGCATATAAAGATATGAAATATAACACAAGTTAAGATGAAGATAAACCAGATAGCATACTATCATTTCGAGTAAAGATTGTTTCTACACATATACATGCCTAGCATCCTATATAATACAGGCCTCTAGGGCATACATATCTAACACTTGCAGCTTATGGATGTTTGATATGATCATTACCTACTGCCGGCGTATTGACGATTCTTTAGAGTCCTACACAGAGGTTTCCTGGCTCAGGCAAAACGGAATAGGAACACATATGTGATATGTGCGGGACCGAGAATAATATGTGTATGGATACCGTATTAGATTCTCGTGATATGAGATATCGGCCGGGTATATGTGATATAGCCGGGTCATCAGATCAAATGTTGATTCGAAGAATTGGTACAAGTTATATTAGTCGGTTATATGCAATATAGCCGGATTGTCGGATCAAGAGTTGATTCAATAATTTAATGTATAATTATATATGTGATATATTACATTATGTTAACTAATATAAGCTCGCTTTATTGATTCATTTTCTCACTGGATAATACATTGATGTATATGCGATATATGTTAATTGTATTATTTTCTTTTGTTACAAAATATATTATATATGTGATATATAATATTGTAACAAGTTAGGGTTACAAATGCAACATGTTTTGTGGAGTTTAAACATGGTTAGGGTTTGGATTAGGGTTAAGCTTGGATGAAGCTTTCATGAAGCTTCATGAAGGTTTGACTTTGACCAGAGATATTTTGTGTTGATATTTACTAACCAACCCAAACCTTAGCCTCTAGTTTATTCTCTACAAGGTTGAACTTTATCATTCTTTAACCCATTGTTGCAATTCTTATAAGTCCACGTTGCGACCCCCGGTTCTTACGGGGAGGCGGAAACGGTATAAAAATCAAATCTTTAGCGCATGGGGCAACATGGACTAACAAAGTCGGGATCTTTTCTAAACTAAACTAGCAAACATGCAAAGGAGAGTTAACTACTCGACAAAGTGGTTATACCTAACTTGAACTCCTTCTTCTTGAAACCTAGTAGAGGTTGATGGTTCTCTCCTCGTCGCCTTCTTCCGTCAAAGATGGATCCACCTGAGGGTTCAACCTTCGGGCTCTTTCTCGAACTTAGAGTGAACTAGGATCTCCGGCTTGCTAAACCTTGAACCCTAGAGAGAGTAGAGAGTATCTATGGGGTGTTTTCTTTTCAAGGAGAGGGATTCTCAACACATGAGAAGGATTCTCCTTGAGATTGAGGAAGAAGAAGATGAAGTGAGGAGAGAGAATGAATATGATAGAATGAGCTCATTTCCTCTTGCAACCATAACAAAAGGAAAAAGAATTATCTAATTAATAATAATAATTCAAAATGAAATAGTTGATGGTTGTATTTGGAATGACCACTATCATCACTTCATTAAATGAATGTAAGCTAGAATCAAGGATGATGATGGTCAACAAGTCAACCATGGTCAACAAGTCAACAAAATCAACCATGACACAATTTCATTTAATTACTATTATTAATTGATATTTCATAAATCCATTAGGGTTTAGAAAAAGACGACTGTCAACTGTGCATACGCACCCGTTCCGAAACCCTAATGAAAGACCTCTTCCTCCGCCTCAAACAACTGTGCATACACACCTGCATTCTCGTTCCGAGGAACAAGAATACTGAGAGATAAAAGCAACCCCAAAACATATACCAGTATCTGGCTCAAACCAGAGCCTGCTAGTATAAACCGTCCAGACTCCAAACGTGCACAAGTGCGCGGATGGGAACGAACCCTGCCGCAAAACCATGCGACCTCTACTCAGTTTTGCCCAGAGGCGAATAGCCCTCTGTATGGGGCTCTAAAGACTCGACGCTACGCTGGCAGTGGGTTTAACCACAGACCGCAAGCGGCACTAGCTGTGCGTAACGGTCCCCAGGTAGATGCCGATAAGAAGACTGACGAGGTAAAACCCATCCGAACTCCTACTGAGTCTGAATGTGACATTCTCCGTACAGTCCGGTCTGTTCGTCTGATACATCGCATGTCGGGCCTAGGGGGCGGTAAACGTCAGTCCCCCAATAGCGGTATAAGTCGTGTCGGAGTGAAGCCCAAAACACCCTGAGATAACACTGGAAGCCTACCAGTATATCTCGCTTGCCTTGGCCAGGGACTACTCGTGTAATGGCTCTCCTAGACACAGCACGATGTCAACCCCCAATACCGGGAGAGACGAATCCTGTCTAACCGTCACTGCCTCCAAGTGCTTCGGGACTGCACCCAACCATTACCTGTTTGCACGACTCCTTTGAGCCGTGGTAGGGTAGTGATCAAAATGCAGTGGGAACACACTCGAGGCGAAGTGCCAGTGTCAAGTCAGCGGACTAAGCTGTACTCATGTCACCTGGGAACTGATAACTGACGATAGGTATAATACCAACCTGTCAGTTCCCGACGAGTCCTGTCCAGTGTACTCGTAACCCAACGAGCACCCGTATACTATCTCCAGTACGACGTACTGATGGCTGTGGGACAGACCATCTCCCACACTGGGATGAGAAGCGCATACGCTAGTCTACTCCGGAGTATCGATGCCCTGTCTCGATAGTCCTGCGACTAGGGACCTGTATAAGGATGTGCTTATAGATTACCCAGCCCCCACTAGTGTGACTGCCATCACAACGCTGGTAATCAAGCAAAGATCCCAAGGGCTCCACTAATGCGTATAGGTGATATACTAAAATAAACACATGTACACATTGAAGTAGAAACAAACCAAGTAGTATACTACTATATTGAGCAAGATTGTTTATATAAGGTGAATATCCCAAGCTTCCATTAAGTAATATACAAACTAGTATGATACAGTAATGGCCTCTAGGGCATATACACTAACAATCTCCTACTTGCACTAAGGCCATGTACTGGCGTATCGAAGTCCTATCATCTCGATCAGCCGCTCGAACTGAGTCTGGGGCAGGGCCTTGGTGAATGGATCTGCAGTGTTTTCTTCTGAAGCAACCCTCCGAACCTCGATCTCCTTGCGATCCACGATCTCCCTGATCAGGTGATACCGCCTCAAGATGTGCCTGGATCTCTGATGGGACCTGGGTTCCTTCGCTAAAGCTATAGCCCTGTTGTTGTCGCAATACAGAGGTATTGGGTCAACAATGGATGGAACCACCTGAAGTTCTTTCATGAACTTCCTCATCCAGACAGCTTCTTTTGCGGCATCAGATGCAGCGATGTATTCCGCTTCCATTGTCGAGTCTGCAACGGTTTCCTGTTTGGAACTCTTCCAACACACCGCCCCTCCATTGAGGGTAAAGAAAAAACCCGACATGGACTTGGAATCATCCTTGTCACTCTGGAAGCTGGAGTCAGTAAAGGCCTCGATCTGGAGGTCTTTTCCGCCATACACCAAGAACATCTCCTTAGTCCTTCTCAGGTACTTGAGAATGTTCTTTACCGCTATCCAGTGTTTCTCCCCAGGGTTTGACTGATACCGGCTTACCACACTCAGTGCATAAGCTACATCCGGTCTGGTACACAACATCGCATACATTATAGAGCCTACCGCAGAAGCGTAGGGTATAATAGACATGCGATCCCTCTCCAAATCAGTCTTGGGGGACATCTCTTTAGAGAGGGTGATCCCGTGACAAGCCGGTAGGTTACCGCGCTTGGAATCTTCCATACTGAATCTTTTCAGTATGGTGTCGATGTACCTGGACTGTGAAAGTCCTAATATCCTCTTGGATCTATCACGATGGATCCGGATCCCCAGGATGTATGAGGCATCACCCAGGTCTTTCATGGAGAACCTTTGTGACAAGAACCCCTTGACAGATTGTAGCATAGGAATGTCATTTCCTATTAAGAGAATGTCATCCACGTATAAAACGAGGAATACTACAGTTCTCGCTACAAATCTACTATAGATGCATGGTTCATCTGGATTTTTGATAAAACCAAATTCCTTGACCGTCTCATCAAAGTAGATGTTCCAACTCCGCGATGCCTGCTTTAGTCCATAGATGGACTTAAGCAACTTGCACACTTTTCCACTGCTCCCACTCTGAATGAAACCCTCTGGCTGGTCCATATAGATACACTCCTCTAAATTTCCATTTAGAAAAGCGGTTTTTACGTCCATCTGCCAAATCTCATAATCGTGGAAGGCAGCAATGGCAAGAAGGATCCGAATGGATTTCAGCATAGCCACTGGAGAAAAGGTCTCGTCATAGTCCAAGCCAGGTCTTTGACGGAAACCCTTTGCTACAAGTCGAGCTTTATAGGTCTCAACCTGTCCATCTACACCAATCTTCCTTTTGAAGATCCACTTGCATCCTACGGGTTTTACCCCGTCTGGAGCAATGTCCAACGTCCATACTTTGTTGGTGTACATGGACTCCATTTCGGTCCGCATTGCATCCAGCCATTTTACCGAGTCAACGCTCTGAACGGCCTGCTGGAAGCTAGTAGGCTCATCATAATCTATGATGCAATCCTCTCTATCCCCGTCTATGAGAAAACCGTAGTACCTCTCGGGCGGATGAGACTGCCTACTACTCCTGCGGAGCAGCGTAAGAATGTCTTGTTCTTTCGAACCCTCTGGTTCCACTAAGCTTTCAGTAATAGTCTGAGGTTCTGGAATTTCTTCCAGTTCTATTGCGCTCCCACTTACTTCTTTTTCTAAGAACTGATGTTCTAGAAAATGGGCATTACGAGAAGCAAGGACTTTTTGTTCCTCTGCGTAATAGAAAAGATACCCCCTGGAGTTCTTTGGGTATCCCACAAACTTGCACAGTACTGAGCGTGCCTCGAGCTTGTCCGTATGCTGCTTTTTGACATAAGCTGGACATCCCCAAATCTTCAGGTACTGAAGATAGGGTTTCTTCCCACTCCATAACTCATATAGTGTGGTAGGCACAGTCTTAGTAGGAACTCGGTTCAAAAGGTATGCAGCTGTTTCTAGCGCATACCCCCAGAATGATCGCGGTAACTCAGCGTTACTCATCATAGACCGTACCATATCCAATAGGGTCCGGTTCCGTCTCTCCGATACATCGTTATGTTGCGGAGTGTATGGAGGAGTAAGCTGAGAGAGAATCCCATTCTCTTTTAAGTAATTCAGGAACTCGGCACTTAAGTATTCTCCACCTCGATCCGATCTTAGAATCTTGATACTTTTGCCGGTTTGTTTTTCTACTTCATTCTTATATTCCTGGAACTTTTCAAAGGCTTCGGACTTATGTTTCATTAAGAAGACATAACCGTACCTTGAAAAGTCATCCGTAAAAGTAATGAAGTAAGAATAACCGCTTCGTGCATGTGTAGACATTGGACCGCACACGTCGCTGTGTACGAGTCCCAAGAGCTCGCTTGCTCTTACTCCGTGTCCAGTGAACGGAGTCTTTGTCATCTTTCCTTTGAGACAGGATTGACAAGTGGCATACGATTGATATTCGAACGGATCCAAATACCCTTCTGTATGTAACTTAGTCAACCTTCTCTCATTGATGTGACCCAGTCTACAATGCCATAAGAAAGTCTGATTGATTTCCGGAGACTTTCTTTTGTGTGTATTCTGGACATTGAAAATTTGTGGTTGGTTCAATACGTATATACCATTGCTCAATGTACCTGACCCAATCAGAACTTGATTAAGGTGAATGTTTACAACATTACTTACAAACGCAAATTCATAACCTTCTTTAGAAACCAAAGATACAGAAATGATATTACAAGTTGCGTTGGGTACAAAAAAGCAATTACGCAAAACCAAAACATGCCCATCTGACATTCCCAGGTGATAGTCCCCCACGGCTTTAGCATCCATGCTAGCTCCGTTCGCAACTCTGAGGGTCATGTCACCTGCCTTCAAAACCCTACGGTTTCTCAACGCCTGCAAAGAATTACAGATATGAGATCCTGATCCGGTATCCAATACCCAGGAAGTAGAGTTTATAGAAAGACAGTTTTCAATAACATACACACCTGAAGCTGAAGCCGCAACCTGCTTCAGTTCCTGTGTCCTGGCTTTCCAAGCCCTGCAATCTTTCTTCCAGTGTCCATTCTTATGACAATAGAAGCACTCTTCCTTTCCCACAAGCTTCCCCGCTATCTTTGTTGCCATTTCTTTTTCCTTCGTACCCACTTTACTAACACCGCCCCTTGGTTTGGCGGGGGCTTTCTTCCTCTTTCCCTTGGCTTTCGCCTTGGACCTAGAAGAAGAAGATCCTCCTACAAACAAAGCGGGTGTTTCCCTACCTTTCTGTAGGGTGCCCTCTGCGCTCCTCAGCATGTTGAGGAGTTCTGAAAGTTCAACTTCCTTTTCTTGTAAGTTGAAGTTCAGTATAAACTGGGCGTAAGTGGATGGAAGGGACTGGAGAATTAAATCCGTATAAAGTTCACTTTCCAACGTGGTCCCAAGTTCTGCGAGCTCCTCAATGTAGCCAATCATCTTAAGCACGTGGTCCGCTACCGATGATCCGACGGCCAACTTTGCCGAAAATAACTTCTTCGACACTTCGTATCTTGCGATACGAGACTGCTCTCCATACAGTTCTTTTGTATGAAGAAATATGGATTCCAAGTCCATATTCTCGTGCCTCCTCTGATGTTCGTTGTCCATAGAGGCAAGCACGAGGCACCTGGCCTTCGCGCAATCAATCTCCCAAGTCTTACGGATTTCCTTATCCGCGACGCTGGAGGTGGGACCTGGGACGGGGGGAGCTTTGGTGGTAAGAAGATACCCCAACTTGTCGTAAGTGATTGCCATTTTGACATTCCTGAGCCAATCTTTGTAGTTTGGCCCTGTCAGTATGTTTTTATCTAGAAGTAACTTAAGTCCAGTCATTTCGATTTGGTCGCTGCAGGGGGAGAGAGAAGAAACACTTTAGCATGATGCTCTTGCAAGTTTAGAGTGGTTTTTAATTTGTCTAAACAGGATGGCTCCCACTGTCTCTCGAATCCCTCCTCAAACCATAAAGGAAGAATCAGTCGGGATCAATCCCACCGCACAATACTTGCTTAACCGTTCAGCCAGGCCAGTGTCGGTACTTCGGGGGAGGTTTTCCAACGCTTTCGCGAAGTTCCTTAATTTAAGAACCTCTTTTCCCTAGGGGCGTAGCCCCGCTAACACCTTTCTAGGCACCTACTAGGTTTATAGCATTGATCGTTTGGTGAGAAATTTCCCGAGGAGTAGCATATACTCACAGTAGGATCAGGATCCAAATATCATCGCGCGACGAAACTGAAGGAATCCTACCAGAATCACCACACTCCAAATGGTATGCAAATCTAGCAAGTTTCAGTACTTATGAAACTCCCGATGTGGATTTTTGCCCCATGCTCTTATGACTTTGGCGTGAGGTCAAAATGTCATAAGTCACATGTCAAGTTCTTCCCATCATTATCCCGGTTAATTTGAACCCACCCGTACCTACCCTTGACGTAGGCCAAAATGGCAGTACGACTGTCTCAAACCAACGCATTCTATCTATGCAACAGATAAATATCTGGCAGCTACCAATCACTATGCCTTGGCGTGAGGTCAAAATACATAGCTTGAATACTACCGTATATTTAACTGAAATGATGGAGGGCTACGAATGGTTTTGGTGAAACCGTGAACGTAGTGAACTTGATATAATCGATGGAACGAGATAGCTTTTAAAAGGAGTGGCTCAAGCTCCGCATTTAAAAGTTAGTTTTGAAAAGAACCGAGTGGTTTTTCGAAAGTGTTCCAACGACTTTAACTTGGTTTATTATCTTGCATTAGTTCTTTTAATGCGTGATATTCTTGCATTAGTTCTTTTAATGCGTCCCATCATATAATCCTACCATTGCAAAAAAACAACCAAAATATGACGTACGCTTATGCCATTCGCATTCGCCACGGGGTCCCGTCATCACCCATTAGGTTACTTAACTAACGACAGAGCGGGGGCTCGGCTAGCGCGGCTGTAAAACATAAGCAACGCCTAAATATAAAGCAATGATAGACATTACAGATCACAGATGAATACATTGGATATACTAGGAATCCGCAATCCGTTCGAGCCTGCAACGAAAAGTGGATTACACGGTCGCGGTGAATAGCCAAAACCCCACCCAAGACCCCTACGGGTGCGGCAAACTACCCGCCAAGTACCCGGTAGTTTGTGCACCCCTCCATGGGTCTATCCTAGGAGCAAAAACAGTAAAAAGAATTATACAATGACGGCTACAACCCCGACCCGGTTGTGCGGCCATACAAATAATATTATTACATCAATTTACATATTACAAATGAATGAAAGAAAAACAAAAGCTCATCTCACATCCACCCCGGCTATTCACCCGCGACAGTCCAACACATTCATATACACATTCCAATATCAAACACAGATCACAGAGATGTATAACCCCGACTAATCGACTTATAGCGATTAGCCGACGTTCAATACATACAAACATCACAGATATAACCAACATAGTCAAAGTGTAGTGAAGTTCGGAAAAAATACGGAATTATAGGCCCCCAAAAACAAATTTCTATTCTGGAAAATCTGGGCACATATAATATATCTCAAAAATCCTAAAACCAATCCGGAGATACACTGCACCAAAATCGAGGCAGAGAGGAGACAAGACGGCCGCGGATCCGCGGCAACATAGCTTGCTGTTGCCGCGGAAACGCGGTCGTTTGGTCAGATCTCTGGCTCGTTTTTGGTGGTTATCTTTAAAAAACCCTGAGATGATTTTAGGTGCATAACAAATTTTGTTTTGACCAGAAAAAAATTTAACAGAAACTAGGGTTTTTGAAAAGTTTGGTTTTTGGATTTTTCGGTTCCGAACTTCGTTACACTTCACTACCTAGCTAGTTTATATTTAGTTAGGCTCTGATACCACTGTAAGTCCACGTTGCGACCCCCGGTTCTTACGGGGAGGCGGAAACGGTATAAAAATCAAATCTTTAGCGCATGGGGCAACATGGACTAACAAAGTCGGGATCTTTTCTAAACTAAACTAGCAAACATGCAAAGGAGAGTTAACTACTCGGCAAAGTGGTTATACCTAACTTGAACTCCTTCTTCTTGAAACCTAGTAGAGGTTGATGGTTCTCTCCTCGTCGCCTTCTTCCGTCAAAGATGGATCCACCTGAGGGTTCAACCTTCGGGCTCTTTCTCGAACTTAGAGTGAACTAGGATCTCCGGCTTGCTAAACCTTGAACCCTAGAGAGAGTAGAGAGTATCTATGGGGTGTTTTCTTTTCAAGGAGAGGGATTCTCAACACATGAGAAGGATTCTCCTTGAGCTTGAGGAAGAAGAAGATGAAGTGAGGAGAGAGAATGAATATGATAGAATGAGCTCATTTCCTCTTGCAACCATAACAAAAGGAAAAAGAATTATCTAATTAATAATAATAATTCAAAATGAAATAGTTGATGGTTGTATTTGGAATGACCACTATCATCACTTCATTAAATGAATGTAAGCTAGAATCAAGGAGTATCCTTGCAAAGCAATGATGATGGTCAAACATTCAACCATGGTCAACAAGTCAACCATGGTCAACAAGTCAAAAAAATCAACCATGACACAATTTCATTTAATTACTATTATTAATTGATATTTCATAAATCCATTAGGGTTTGGAAAAAGACGACTGTCAACTGTGCATACGCACCCGTTCCGAAACCCTAATGAAAGACCTCTTCCTCCGCCTCAAACAACTGTGCATACACACCTGCATTCTCGTTCCGAGGAACAAGAATACTGAGAGATAAAAGCAACCCCAAAACATATACTAGTATCTGGCTCAAACCAGAGCCTGCTAGTATAAACCGTCCGGACTCCAAACGTGCACAAGTGCGCGGATGGGAACGAACCCTGCCGTAAAACCATGCGACCTCTACTCAGTTTTGCCCAGAGGCGAATAGCCCTCTGTGTGGGACTCTAAAGACTCGACGCTACGCTGGCAGTGGGTTTAACCACAGACCGCAAGCGGCACTAGCTGTGCGTAACGGTCCCCAGGTAGATGCCGATAAGAAGACTGACGAGGTAAAACCCATCTGAACTCCTACTGAGTCTGAATGTGACATTCTCCGTACAGTCCGGTCTGTTCGTCTGATACATCGCATGTCGGGCCTAGGGGGCGGTAAACGTCAGTCCCCCAATAGCGGTACAAGTCGTGTCGGAGTGAAGCCCAAAACACCCTGAGATAACACTGGAAGCCTACCAGTATATCTCGCTTGCCCTGGCCAGGGACTACTCGTGTAATGGCTCTCCTAGACACAGCGCGATGTCAACCCCCGATACCGGGAGAGACGAATCCTGTCTAACCGTCACTGCCTCCAAGTGCTACGGGACTGCACCCAACCATTACCTGTTTGCACGACTCCTTTGAGCCGTGGTAGGATAGTGATCAAAATGCAGTGGGAACACACTCGAGGCGAAGTGCCAGTGTCAAGTCAGCGGACTAAGCTGTACTCATGTCACCTGGGAACTGATAACTGACGATAGGTATAATACCAACCTGTCAGTTCTCGACGAGTCCTGTCCAGTGTACTCGTAACCCAACGAGCACCCGTATACTATCTCCAGTACGACGTACTGATGGCTGTGGGACAGACCATCTCCCACACTGGGATGAGAAGCGCATACGCTAGTCTACTCCGGAGTATCGATGCCATGTCTCGATAGTCCTGCGACTAGGGACCTGTATAAGGATGTGCTTATAGATTACCCAGCCCCCACTAGTGTGACTGCCATCACAACGCTGGTAATCAAGCAAAGATCCCAAGGGCTCCACTAATGCGTATAGGTGATATACTAAAATAAACACATGTACACATTGAAGTAGAAACAAACCAAGTAGCATACTACTATATTGAGCAAGATTGTTTATACAAGGTGAATATCCCAAGCTTCCATTAAGTAATATACAAACTAGTATGATACAGTAATGGCCTCTAGGGTATATACACTAACAATTCTAACCTTACACAACAATTCATTATTCATAACAAATGAAATTCTTCTTCTTCTTCCTCTTGAAAAAAGCTTTCTAGCTATTTGTGATGTGATAAAATAAAGTGAGAAATTGAAAACAAAAGAGAGCAAAATTCCTACTTCATCATGCTCATCTATTCTAGCCACTTAGATTAGGGTGTTTGCTTTACTAATACATGATTTTTGAAGCAAGAGCTTGGGTTTGAGTTTCTTCAAGATAGATCATCTTAGTTATTGAAGATTGGAAGCAAGCTTGCATCTTTCTCTTCATGGAGCCTCTCTAGAATCTGGATACTTGATGATCGCAGCGAAGGGACCTCAACACGGAGCTTATGAAGTGAAGGAACGGACTACAAAGGTTGTAATCCCTAATTCTTAGATGTAAAGTTTTTTACATGCATGTTAACTCTTTTTCTCTAGTTAAGATCTTGGTTAGGGTTTGTTTAGCACCCCAAAAATTTTAAAGTAGCATGATTGATGCTTGCCAAAACCTTCATAAGGTGCTAAGTGTAGGGTTACTAAGCACTATCACAAGGGTCTATAAAGCATCAACCATGATGAATTTAAAATTTTCAAGTGCCGAACAACCTAAAGCGAGGATCTTTGCTAGAGTTTTAGGGTTAACAAAGTATGTAAACAACTTTACATCTAAAGGAAAGGGATTACAACCTTTGTAGTCCGCTCCTTCACTTCATAAGCTCCGAGTAGTAGTCCCTTCACCGCGATCCATGAACTTCCTGAAAGGTTCCTAGGCACTCTAGTAAGGTCTCACAAGGCATCGAACATGCCATTTTAAAATTTTTGGTGCCGAGAAACCCTAGACTACGGATCGTCGCTAGAATTCTAGGCGAAACTAAAAGCTAGTTAACACTTAACTACTAGGATACGGAAATTACAACCTTTGTAGATCCGGATATCCACCTCCACGGCTCCGCAACGAAGTCTTCTCGCTGTCCTTCTTGAAGCTTGGACTCTCGTGACGGCTTCATCGGAGAAACGTGCGGAATAGGTCGTCGGCTTTGTGTCAAAGACGATCTACGTCGAGGTTGCACAAACTCAAGCTCCGACTTCACAAACTTGTGAAACTTGTGAAGTAAACACCCAAAACAACTTGGCAAGAGGTAGAGGGTGAAGAAATAGGAGGTGGGTTCACTTTAGATTTGGATTTCTCTCACTAAAACTCAAGTTGCCATTGGAGTAGCAAGCTTGAAGAAGAAGAAGAAGATGAGCTCAAGAAAAGAATATGATAAGTCTTGTGATAATAATAAAATTAAATCAAATACTTATCATAACTTGAACTAGGGTTAAGTGTAGAGAATTAACCATGGTCACTTGGATGGGTTAGGGTTAAGCATGAAGATAAGGATGGTTAGCAAAGTCAAAGCTTCATGAAGCTTCAATATAAAACAAACTTAGCCACCATTCTTATCATAACTCATTTCAAATAAATAAATAAACAAATAAATAAATAAATGAATATGCAAAACCCTAATTATCAAATTAACCATGGATTAATTCTATAAACTTAACTAAATGATCAAGTATCATCAAACATGATACAAAAAAGTGCACGAAAGCATATCACATATACAATGTGCATCAAGTGAGAAAAATCCGTTTAAAGTGAACCAATACTAGTTAATGCAATGCAATATATCAAATATATAATTATGCATTAAATCATTAAATCAACATTTGATTCAATGATCCGGTCATGTCGCACATAACCGACTAGAATCTAATGTATCGATTTATCGAATCAATGATTCGATAACTAGGTCATATCGAATATAACCAATCGAAACATATATCGCGAGAATGAAATGCGGTATCACATACACGCATTATTCTCGGTCCTGCACATATCTCATATGCGCTCCTATTTCGTTTCGCTTGAGCCAGGAAACCTCTGTGTAGGACTCTAAAGACTCGTCAATACGCCGGTAGCAGATGATGATCATATCAAGCACCCACAAGCCGCAAGCGGTCTGCTAAACGTAACGGCCACCCGGGTATTGAGCGATCAGAAGATCGACGAGCTAGCCCGCTCACACTCCTGCGAATCCGACCAGTAACACTTACCATACAGTCCGGTCTCTTCGTCTGATACGTCGCATATCAAGTCTAGGGGTGTTATACGTCAGACCCCAATAACCCGATAAGTCGTGCCGATGTGAGGCTCGTAACGGGTCAAGAAACTACTGGTAACACTTACCAGTAAATCTCTGATCAGCCCTGGCCAGGGACTTCCCTGCTACGGCCAATCGAGCACAGCGCAACATCAACTCCCAATACCGGGAGAGACGAAACCCCTCCTATCGCTCATCGCCTCCATGTGACTCGGGACTGTACCCAAAGACCACCGTTTTGCACGCCCTCATGGACGTGGTAAGGTGGAGATCAAAGCACAGTGGGAATCACAAAAGACTCTATGACGATCTCGGGTCTACAGACTAACCTGTACAAGTGTCACCTAAGAACTGCCATCTGACGTGAGGTATAATACCATCTGGGAGTTCTCGGCGAGTCCGTCCAGTGTACCCAGTCTCCACTGAGCACCCGTATACCATCTCTGATGTCAAACACCAATGGATATGGGATCATCCATCGCCCATCACATGGGTCGAGAAGCGTATACGCTAGTCTACTCTGGTATATCGATGCCCCGTCTCGATACACCCACGACTAGGGACCTTGAAGGATGTACTTATGGACTACCATGTCCCCACTAGTATGATCTGCATCATAGTCCATGTAGTCAAGTACAAATCCTAAGGGCTTTACCAACATGTAACTATAAGACAGTATAAAGAGACTAGTGTACATGTTAAGATAAAGAGCAACCAGATAGCATACTATCATGTCGAGCAAGAAAGTCATCTCTATATATGTCCAAGCATCCAATATAATATACATAATCTGTACAATACTGGCCTCTAGGGCATACATACAACTAACAATCTCCCACTTGCACTAGGGCCAGCTGCTGTAGTATCTCATACCGAGCATCCCGAAGAGTCTCTCAAACTGTATCTGGGGAATGGCCTTCGTGAGTGGATCCGCCGTGTTGTTCTTCGTGTCAACTCTCCTGACCTCGATCTCCCGGCGATCAACTATCTCCCGGATCAGGTGATACCGCCTCAGAATATGCCTGGATCGCTGATGGGACCTGGGTTCCTTGGCCAAAGCCACCGCTCCATTGTTATCGCAATACAAAGGTATTGGATGCTCAATGGATGGAACCACTCCAAGTTCAGTAATGAACTTCTTGATCCAGACAGCCTCTTTGGCAGCATCGTTGGCAGCGATGTATTCAGCCTCCATCGTCGAGTCTGCCACGGTTTCCTGCTTGGAACTCTTCCAGCTAACCGCCCCTCCGTAAAGGGTAAAGACAAAGCCCGACTGCGACTTAGAGTCGTCCTTATCACTCTGGAAGCTCGAATCGGTAAAGGACTCCACTTGGTGTTCTCCGTTACCATACACCAAGAACATATCTCTAGTCCTTCGCAAGTACTTGAGAATGCTCTTCACAGCTGTCCAGTGATTCTCTCCAGGATCAGCTTGATACCTGCTCACTACACTTAGTGAGTATGCTGCATCGGGTCTGGTACATAGCATCGCATACATGATAGAGCCTACTGCCGAAGCATAGGGTATCCCTTGCATGCGAGCTCTCTCCAAATCAGTCTTGGGAGACATCTCTTTGGAGAGCGTGACTCCAGAGATCGTGGGCATGTTCCCACGCTTGGACTCTTCCATACTAAACCTCTTTAGTATGGTGTCAATGTACCTGGATTGGGACAATCCCAAAATCCGTTTGGATCTATCTCTATAGATCCTGATTCCCAATATGCAGGAGGCATCACCAAGATCTTTCATTGAGAATCTTTGTGATAAGAAGAGCTTGACCGATTGCAGCATAGGAATATCATTTCCTATCAAGAGTATGTCGTCCACGTACAATACGAGGAAGACAACCTTACTCTCTGCTACCTTCTTGTAGATACAAGGTTCATCTGGATTTTTGACGAAATCAAACTCTTTGATAACGACGTCAAAGCAGATGTTCCAACTCCGCGATGCTTGCTTTAATCCATAAATGGATTTAAGCAGCTTGCACACCTTCCCGCTGCTCCCACTGTCTACGAAGCCCTCTGGCTGAATCATGTACACGCACTCTTCTAAATCACCATTTAGAAAGGCGGTCTTAACATCCATTTGCCAGATTTCGTAGTCATGAAAGGCAGCAATGGCAAGCATGATTCGGATGGATTTAAGCATAGCCACTGGAGAAAAGGTCTCGTCATAGTCCACACCTGGTCTTTGACGAAAACCCTTTGCTACAAATCTAGCTTTGAAAGTCTCCACTTTCCCATCTACACCAAGTTTCTTCTTGAAGATCCACTTGCTCCCAATGGGTTTTACCCCTTCAGGAGCAACTTCCAAAGTCCATACTTTGTTGGTGTACATGGATTCCATCTCGGACCGCATAGCATCCAGCCATTTCACTGAGTCCCTACTCGTGATGGCCTGCTCGAAGCTAGTTGGGTCATCATCCTCCATGATGCAATCCTCGCTTCCACCGTCAATGAGAAAACCGTAGTATCTCTCAGGTGGACGAGATACCCTACTAGATCGGCGGAGAGGCTGGGGTTCGTTGAGTTCTACTGAATCCTCTGGTTCCACCAAGTCTTCTGTTACAGTTTGTGTTGCTGGAACTTCTTCCAGTTCTACCTCAATGCCACTAATCTGTTTCATAAGAAAACCTTTTTCTAAGAAAGTGGCATGTCGAGAAACAAACACCTTTTGTTCCTCGGGGTGGTAGAAGATATACCCTTGTGAATTTTTGGGATATCCTACAAACTTACATAAGATAGATCTTGCCTCGAGTTTGTCCGGATTTTGTCTTTTGACATAGGCTGGACAACCCCATATCTTAACATACTTAAGAGATGGTCTCTTCCCTCTCCATATCTCATATGGAGTGGTAGGCACTGATTTGGTAGGAACCATATTCAATAGGTGTATGGCTGTCTCAAGCGCATACCCCCTGAAGGAAATAGGTAACTCAGCTGTGCTCATCATTGAACGCACCATATCTAATAGGGTGCGATTCCTTCGTTCCGATACACCGTTGTGCTGTGGTGTATAAGGTGGAGTAAGCTGAGAGAGAATCCCATTCTCTTTTAGATAATCTTGGAACTCATTGCTCAAGTATTCTCCTCCTCGATCAGATCGAAGGATCTTAATACTTTTGCCCGTTTGGTTCTCTACTTCGTGCTTATATTCTCTGAATTTCTCAAAAGCTTCAGACTTGTGTTTCAACAGGAACACATGCCCGTATCTAGAGAGATCGTCAGTGAATGTAATGAAGTAGGAAGAACCATCCCTGGCATGTGTAGACATAGGACCGCATACATCACTATGTATCAGTCCTAAGAGTTCAGTAACTCTTTCTCCGTGTCCACTAAACGGAGCTTTGGTCATTTTTCCTTTGAGACATGAATGGCAAGTATAATAAGATGATAATTCGAACGGATTCAAATAACCATCCTTATGTAACTTAGCCAGTCGTGTCGCATTGATATGACCAAGTCTACAATGCCACAAGAAGGATTCATTCATTTCTGAATTTTTCCTCTTGTGTGTGTTTTGTATATTGAGGACTGTATTTTGATTTAGAATGAACATGCCATTATGTAGCGAGCCTGATGCAATCAACTTTTGATTTAGGAATATGTTCATAACATTATCCTTTACTACAAAATTATATCCATCTTTACTTAATAAAGAAACTGATATAATGTTGCACATCATGTTCGGTATATAATAGCACTCATTCAGAATTATTGTATCACCACTTGGTAATACTAGGTGATATTCGCCAACTGCTTTGGCTGCAACACTTGCACCGTTCCCAACTTGAACGGAATGATCACCTTTTCCCAGTTCTCTACCTTTTCGCAGCCCATGTAACATCTTACATATGTGGGATCCTGATCCGGTATCTAATACCCAGGACGTAGGGTGAACTGAGAAACAGTTCTCAATGACAAACACACCCGAAGATGATGCATCAACATGCATGTTCTCCGTTTGGGCGGTGTGAGAATCCAGATATTCTCCAGTTTCCTGTTCATTCTTATAACACTTATAAGATAGAACGGGTTCAACGTTCCCCTGCACAGTATAACATGCGGGTTCGGTCAATACATCCATTTTATTATCTTTATTAAGGCATGAAATGGTCGCTACCTGGAGAGAGAGAGAAGAAAACACTTTAGCGTAAGCTCGTGCAAGATCAGATTGGTTATTATCTTATCTAATCAGGATGGCTCCCACTGCTTTTTATCAAATCTTCCTCCAAACCCTAAAAGGAAAGACTAGCCGGGATTAATTACACACTACAAGTTTGCCAATCTTTCAGCCAGGCCAGTGTCGGTACTTTGAGGGAGGTCCCCCGTGCTTTCGCATGAACCTAATTAATGTAAACCTCGTTTTCCCAGAGGCGTAACCCCGTTGACACCTTTCTAGACACCTACTTGATCGGCTAATTGCAATGTGTAAAACTCTCCCAGGAGTAACTCTTACTCGCAGCGGGTATCGGGATCCAACTATCTCATAGAAGGTATGCAATCTCATTGCAAATTTCAACACTTGAAATTCCCGATAATATTTTACCCCTAGTGTTCTATGACCTTGACGAATGCCAAACAACCCATAGTCCACTAGTCAAGTTCAACCCGTACATTTCTTGATTGAATTAAACCCACCCGCACGACCCTTGACGAATGCCAAACAACGCCGTACGAATACCTTAATCCAATCTGCATCATATGCATAAGCAGATAAATACTAGTTAGCTACCGTACACTACGCCTTGACGAATGCCAAACTACCGTAGCACGAATACTAATTAGTACTTATCTGAAATGACGGAGGGCTACGCAGGTTTTCATAAAACCATGAGCGTAATGAACTTGATATCGTTGTAGAATCAAATGAAGTTTTGAAATGGAGTGATTTTGAGGCTTTTCTAGTTTTGCTAAAGGAGTCACTCCCGGCGAAGGGATCTCGGTCCTTTCCTCGTCGAATGAGGTGCGGGATATATCATATATATCACTGTGCAAAGCAAAAACTCTTAAAAGCAATCAAAACCAAACCGAGTGTGTAGCATCTGCCAGTTATTGCTAAAGGAGTCACTCCCGGTGAAGGGATCTCGGTCCTTTCCTCATCGAATAAGGTGCGGGGTATATCATATATACCGCTGTGCAAAGCAAGAACTGTAGCTACCTGTTTTATTTTAAAATTCGATTCTACAACATCTTAGGTTTCTTTTCTTTCATTAATCACATTAATGAAGTCCCATCATTTAAATACCTAAACATCACAGATAGATATGACGTACACTTATGCCATCCGCATTCGCCTCGATGTCCCCTCGTGCACCGTTAGGTTAGGTAACTAACGACAGAGCGGGGTAGGGCTAGCGCGGGTGTAAAACATAAGTAACGTCTATATAATATATCATATATACTATATACTATATCCATCACAGAGTCACAACACAGATATCGCAGCAGAATAAACATATGAAATATTGGATATACTAGGACGTCCGTGTTTTCAATACGAGCCAGTATAAAACACGGATTCCACGGTCGTGATGAATAGCCAATCCCACACCCCTAGACCCCTACGAGAGCGGCAAGCAACCCTGCCAATTCTAGGGTTAGGAGACCCGGACTCGACTCCTCGAGTTGGTCTCCCACTGGACCCCAGAACCCGGTTACTTGTGCTCCCCTTCTTGGGTCTATCCTAATGCGGAAAAGTAAATAATATACAAAGGGTGACAACTTCCGCTACCTGGAAGCGCCCCAAATGAAAGAATATTACATATAAGTTTTTATACATGAATGAAAATGAAAAACACTCATCTCACATAAAAACCCCCGGCTATTCAAACACGACGATCCAATATAACATATCCAGCAACACATAACATCACATGTCATCAACGTAAGTAAGTATGCATACCCCAATTGTCGTTGACGTATAGCAACGAAACCGGCGATATGAACATACTACACTTACGGTCACAGAAAAGAAAGTGTAAAACTACAACAATTGGAATCCGCAACATCTTTAGACATCGCATGCCTAACAGATATAAATCCCGCATTTTAGTCTCATTATCGAAAACTCTTTTCAATATCATATGGGACTAAATTGCTAGATTTATAACATTCATTCAGTTATCACATAACTGTTTGTGAATTCCAATTATTGTATCCAATTCCGGATAAATAGAATATATTAAACTTTCCGATCGAACACTCGAACACCCAAGTTTTCCCAATACAGATCAACACATGAAATAAGTCTAACAACATTCAGTTCGTACCTCAGTACCAACGGTCCAGCCGTAGAAGGGTCAAGCCAACGCCTCACATGTGGCACGCCGTACTGCCCCAAACCCGAAGGTTCAAAGGGCAGTTCAAGACGGTCACATAATCGAGTTAAGGTTTGTTGTCTTCTAGAGGGACCATCGCGTTACTTGCACTACTTAGAACGTCGTTAAACTACGGAAAAATCCAACACTTAGAAATTTCCCGACAGGGGAAAAGTTGGGTATTTATATCCGATCGAACTTTTTAACATATTCTAAAATTATCTGCAAAAACACAAAAGACGAAATTTGATAATCCGATCGAAATACCGAATCCCCAAAACAACTGCAGAAAATTTAACTCTGGAGTCAAATTAAAATTCCCAGAAAACTCAGAATAATAAATCAGGTATTACTGTGCAAATAAGTGGGGATGACGTCATCAATTAGGCGCGGAAGCGCCGCAGAACTGAGGGATATGCCGCGGATCCGCGCCTTATTTCACTGTTCATAGGAAACGATTTGCACAGTAATTCATAGATTTTATTGCTGATTTTTTTAGGCATTTTTAATTGACAAAAAACCACAAATTACAGAAAAGTCCAGAGAGCATGGTAATGGTTTGGGTTTCGGGTCGATCGGACTTCAAATCGCGTCTAGACTTCGCCTAAGGCTCTAGCTAGGCTCTGATACCAGTGAAAGGTTCCTAGGCACTCTAGTAAGGTCTCACAAGGCATCGAACATGCCATTTTAAAATTTTTGGTGCCGAGAAACCCTAGACTACGGATCGTCGCTAGAATTCTAGGCGAAACTAAAAGCTAGTTAACACTTAACTACTAGGATACGGAAATTACAACCTTTGTAGATCCGGATATCCACCTCCACGGCTCCGCAACGAAGTCTTCTCGCTGTCCTTCTTGAAGCTTGGACTCTCATGACGGCTTCATCGGAGAAACGTGCGGAATAGGTCGTCGGCTTTGTGTCAAAGACGATCTACGTCGAGGTTGCACAAACTCAAGCTCCGACTTCACAAACTTGTGAAACTTGTGAAGTAAACACCCAAAACAACTTGGCAAGAGGTAGAGGGTGAAGAAATAGGAGGTGGGTTCACTTTAGATTTGGATTTCTCTCACTAAAACTCAAGTTGCCATTGGAGTAGCAAGCTTGAAGAAGAAGAAGAAGATGAGCTCAAGAAAAGAATATGATAAGTCTTGTGATAATAATAAAATTAAATCAAATACTTATCATAACTTGAACTAGGGTTAAGTGTAGAGAATTAACCATGGTCACTTGGATGGGTTAGGGTTAATCATGAAGATAAGGATGGTTAGCAAAGTCAAAGCTTCATGAAGCTTCAATATAAAACAAACTTAGCCACCATTCTTATCATAACTCATTTCAAATAAATAAATAAACAAATAAATAAATAAATGAATATGCAAAACCCTAATTATCAAATTAACCATGGATTAATTCTATAAACTTAACTAAATGATCAAGTATCATCAAACATGATACAAAAAAGTGCACGAAAGCATATCACATATACAATGTGCATCAAGTGAGAAAAATCCGTTTAAAGTGAACCAATACTAGTTAATGCAATGCAATATATCAAATATATAATTATGCATTAAATCATTAAATCAACATTTGATTCAATGATCCGGTCATGTCGCACATAACCGACTAGAATCTAATGTATCAATTTATCGAATCAATGATTCGATAACTAGGTCATATCGAATATAACCAATCGAAACATATATCGCGAGAATGAAATGCGGTATCACATACACGCATTATTCTCGGTCCTGCACATATCTCATATGCGCTCCTATTTCGTTTCGCTTGAGCCAGGAAACCTCTGTGTAGGACTCTAAAGACTCGTCAATACGCCGGTAGCAGATGATGATCATATCAAGCACCCACAAGCCGCAAGCGGTCTGCTAAACGTAACGGCCACCCGGGTATTGAGCGATCAGAAGATCGACGAGCTAGCCCGCTCACACTCCTGCGAATCCGACCAGTAACACTTACCATACAGTCCGGCCTCTTCGTCTGATACGTCGCATATCAAGTCTAGGGGTGGTATACGTCAGACCCCAATAACCCGATAAGTCGTGCCGATGTGAGGCTCGTAACGGGTCGAGAAACTACTGGTAACACTTACCAGTAAATCTCTGATCAGCCCTGGCCAGGGACTTCCTTGCTACGGCCAATCGAGCACAGCGCAACATCAACTCCCAATACCGGGAGAGACGAAACCCCTCCTATCGCTCATCGCCTCCATGTGACTCGGGACTGTACCAAAAGACCACCGTTTTGCATGCCCTCATGGACATGGTAAGGTGGAGATCAAAGCACAGTGGGAATCACAAAAGACTCTATGACGATCTCGGGTCTACAGACTAACCTGTACAAGTGTCACCTGAGAACTGCCATCTGACGTGAGGTATAATACCATCTGGGAGTTCTCGGCGAGTCCGCCCAGTGTACCCAGTCTCCACTGAGCACCCGTATACCATCTCTGATGTCAAACACCAATGGATATGGGATCATCCATCGCCCATCACATGGGTCGAGAAGCGTATACGCTAGTCTACTCTGGTATATCGATGCCCCGTCTCGATACACCCACGACTAGGGACCTTGAAGGATGTACTTATGGACTACCATGTCCCCACTAGTATGATCTGCATCATAGTCCAGGTAGTCAAGTACAAATCCTAAGGGCTTTACCAACATGTAACTATAAGACAGTATAAAGAGACTAGTGTACATGTTAAGATAAAGAGCAACCAGATAGCATACTATCATGTCGAGCAAGAAAGTCATCTCTATATATGTCCAAGCATCCAATATAATATACATAATCTGTACAATACTGGCCTCTAGGGCATACATACAACTAACACTTCCGGACTCTAGAGAGGCTCCACAAGCTTGCTTGAAGTCTTCTTTTTCGAAGATGATCTACCTTGAAGAATTAATAACTCAAGCTCTCACTTCTCTTATCAAGTATTAATGAAGTGAACACCCTAATCTAAGTGGCTAGAATAGGTAAGGATGATGAAGTAGGAATTTAGCTCTCTTTTTATTTCAATTTCTCACACTTATTCATCACTAACCCAAAAGCTAGAAAGCTTTTCAAGAGGAAGAAGAAGAAGAAATCTATTTGTGATGAATAATGAAAAAATTATCATGGTTACAAATCTAACCTTGGGTTAAGTATGAAGGCTTAACCCTTGTAGAGAATTAACTAGGGTAAAGGGTTTGGGTTGGGTTAAGAAATATCTACTCAAAATATCAATACAAAATATCTAAGCTTAAAAGAAAATAAAGCTTCTAGAAGCTTCATGAAAAAGCTAACCCAAATCAAACCCTAACTATGTTTAATCTCCACAAATCATGTTGCATTTGTAATCATAACTTGTTACAATAATATATATCACATATATAATATATTTTTGTAACAAAAGAAAATAATACAATTAACATATATCGCATATATATCAATGTACTATCCGGTGAGAAAATGAATCAATAAAGTGAGCTTATATTAGATAATGTAATGTAATATATCTCATATATAATTATATATTAAATTATCGCATCAACACTTGATCCGATAATCCGACTATATCGCATATAACCGACTAATATATCATGTACCGATTCATCGAATCAACACTTGATCCGATGACCCGGCTATATCACATGTACCCGGCCGATATCATATATCGCGAGAATCGAATACGGTATCCCATATCGTATTATTCTAGGTCCCGCACATATCACATATGTGCTCCTACTCCGTTTTTCCTGAGTCAAGAAACCTCTGTGTAGGACACTAAAGAATCGTCAATACGCCGGCAGTAGGTGATGATCATATCAAACACCCACAAGCTGCAAGCGGTCAACTAAACGTAACAGCCACCCAGGTATTGAGCGATCAGAAGATCAACAAGCAAGCCTGCACATTCTCCTGTGTATCCAATCAGTAAACACTACCGTACAGTCCGATCTCTTCGTCTGATATGTTGCATATCTAGTCTAGGGGTGGTAAACGTCAGACCCCAGTAACCGATAAGTTGTGTCTATGTAAGGCTTATAACGGGTCGAGAAACTACTAATAACACTTACCAGTAAATCTCCATATTAGCCATGGCCAGAGACTTCCAGTTATAGCCAATCGAACACAGCACAACATCAACTCCCTACACCGGGAGAGACGAAACTCCTCCTATCGCTCATTGCCTCCATGTGATTCGGGACTGTACCCAAAAGCCACCGTTTTGCACGCCCTCTTGGACATGGTAAGGTGGAAATCAAAGCACAGTGGGAATCACACAAGACTTTATGACGATCTTGGGTCTACAGACTAATCTATACCAGTGTCACCGGAGAACTGCTATCTGACGATGGGTATAATACCATCCAGGAGTTCTCGGCGAGTCCGTTCAGTGTACCCAGTCTCCACTGAGCACCCGTACACCGTCTTTGATGTCCAACACCAATAGATATGGGATCATCCATTGCCCATCATATGAGTCAAGATGCGTGTACGCTAGTCTACTCTGGAGTATCGATGCCCTGCCCTGTCTCAATACACCCTCGATTAGGAACAATTGTAGGATGTACTCGTTTGACTACCCTAGCCCCACTAGTATGATCTAATCATAGTCCTAGTAGTCGAGTACATATCCTAAGGGCTTTATCAATACGTGATCACAAAACAGTATTTGTTAACATGTTAAGATAAAGTGAAACCAGATAGCATACTATCATATCGAGCAAGAAAGTCCTCTCTATATATATCCAAGCATCCATTATAATATACATCACATGTACAACAATGGCCTCTAGGGCATACATATAACTAACAATCTCCCACTTGCACAAAGGCCAGCTGTTGTAGTATCTCATACCCAACATCCCGAAGAGTCTCTCAAATTGTATCTGAGGAATGGCCTTTGTGAGTGGATCCGCAGTGTTGTCCTTCGTATCAACTCTCCTAATCTCAATCTTCCGGCGATCAACTATCTCCCGGATCAGGTGATACCGCCTCAGAATATTTCTGGACTTCTGATGGGACCTGGGTTCCTTGGCCAAAGCCACAGCTCCATTGTTATCATAATACAGAGGTATTGGATACTCAATAGACGGAACCACACCAAGTTCAGTGATGAACTTCTTTATCCAGACAGCCTCTTTGGCAGTATCGTTGGCAACAATGTATTCAGCCTCCATCGTCGAGTCTGCCACGGTTTCCTGTTTGGAACTCTTCCAACAAACCGCCCCTCCATTTAGGGTAAAGACAAAACCCGAGTGCGACTTAGAGTCGTCCTTATCACTTTGGAAGTTCGAATCGGTAAAGGACTCCACCTGGAGTTGTCCGTTACCATATACCAAGAACAGCTCTTTAGTCCTTCTCAAGTACTTGAGAATGTTCTTCACAGCTGTCCAGTGATTCTCTCCAGGATCTGCTTGATATCTACTCACTACACTTGGTGAGTATGCTACATCGGGTCTGGTACATAGCATCGCGTACATGATAGAGCCTACTGCCGAAGCATAGGGTATTCCTTGCATGCGAGATCTTTCCAAATCAGTCTTGGGAGACATCTCTTTGGAGAGAGTGAGTCCAGAGATCGTGGGTAAATTCCCACGCTTGGATTCTTCCATACTAAACCTCTTTAGTATGGTGTCAATATACCTGGATTGGGACAATCCCAGTATCTGTTTAGATCTATCTCTATAGATCTTAATTCCCAAAATGCAGGAGGCATCACCTAGATCTTTCATTGAGAATCTTTGTGATAAGAAGAGCTTGACCGAGTGCAGCATAGGAACATCATTTCCTATCAAGAGTATGTCATCCGCGTACAATATGAGGAAAACAACCTTACTCTCTGCAAACTTCTTGTATATACAAGGTTCATCTATGTTTTTGATGAAGTCAAACTCTTTAACTACCACATCAAAACAGATATTCCAACTCCGCGATACTTGCTTTAACCCGTAGATGGATTTAAGCAGCTTGCACACCTTTCCGCTGCTCCTACTATCTACGAAGCCCTCTGTCTGAGTCATGTACACGCACTCTTCTAAATCACCATTTAGAAAGGCGGTCTTAACATCCATCTGCCAGATTTCGTGGTCATGGTATGCAGCAATGGCAAGTAGGATCCGGATGGACCTAAGCATAGCTACTGG
Organism: Agapanthus africanus; assembly: GCA_030015575.1. NCBI lineage: Eukaryota > Viridiplantae > Streptophyta > Magnoliopsida > Asparagales > Amaryllidaceae > Agapanthus > Agapanthus africanus. The sequence goes on from CM057337.1 coordinate 271,463,530, forward strand.
GAAAAGGTTTCGTCATAATCCACACCTGGTCGTTGACGAAAACCCTTTGCAACAAGTCTAGCTTTGTAAGTCTCAACTTTTCCATCTACACCAAGTTTCTTCTTAAAGATCCATTTGCTCCTAATGGGTTTTCCCCGTTCAGGAGCAATTTCCAAAGTCCATACTTTGTTGGTGTACATGGATTCCATCTCAGATCGCATTGCATCCAGCCATTTCACAGAGTCACCACTCGTGATGGCCTGCTCAAAACTAGTCGGGTCATCATCTTCCATGATGTAATCCTTACTCCCACCAACGATAAGAAAACCGTAGTATCTCTCAGGTGGATGAGGAACCCTACTAGATCGGCAGAGAGGCGGGGGTTCATCGGGAACTACTGAATCCTCTGGTTCCACTAAATCTTCAGTTGCAGTTTGTTCTGCTGGAACTTCTTCCAGTTCTACCTCTTCGCCACTAATTTCTTTTGCAAGAAATTCTTTTTCCAAAAAGATGGCATGTTGAGCAACAAACACCTTTTGTTCCTCAGCATGGTAGAAAAAATATCCTTGAGAATTCTTTGGATATCCCACAAACTTACAAAGAACTGATCGTGCTTTGAGCTTGTCCGGATTTTGCCTTTGATATAGGCCGGACAACCCCATATCTTAACTCGTTTAAAATATGGTCTCTTCCCACTCCATATCTCATATGGTGTGGTGGGTACAGATTTAGATGGAACTAGATTCAATAGGTATATGGCTGTCTCAAGCGCATACCCCCAGAAGGAAATAGGCAACTCAGCATTACTCATCATAGAGCGTACCATATCTAATAGGGTGTGGTTCCTCCACTCCGATACACCGTTGTGTTGTGGTGTATAGGGAGGAGTAAGCTGAGAGAGAATCCCATTCTCTTTTAGATAGTCCAGGAACTCATTGCTCAAGTATTCTCCTCCTCGATCAGATCGAAGGATCTTAATACTTTTACCTGTTTGGTTTTCTACTTCGTTCTTATATTCTCTGAATTTCTCAAAAGCTTCAGACTTGTGTTTCAACAGGAACACATGTCTGTATCTTGAGAGATCGTCAGTGAATGTAATGAAGTAGGAAGAACCGTTCCTGGCATGTGTAGACATGGGACCACATACATCACTATGTATCAGTCCTAAGAGTTCCGTAACTTTTTCTCCGTGTCCAGTAAACGGAGTTTTGGTCATTTTGCCTCTGAGACATGAATGGCAAGTTTCATAAGATGATAATTCGAACGCATTTAAATAACCATCTTTATGTAACTTAGCTAGTCGTGTCGTATTGATATGACCAAGTCTACAATGCCATAAGAAGGATTCGTTCATTTCTGAACTTTTCCTCTTGTGTGTGTTCTGTATATTAAGAACTATTTTTTGATTTAGAACGTATATGCCATTATTTAACGAACCTGATCCAATCAACTTTTGATTTAAGAAGATGTTCATAACATTATCCTGTATTACAAAATTATATCCTTCTTTACTTAATAAAGAAACTGATATAATGTTGCATATCATGTTCGGTATATAATAGCATTCGTTCAGAATCATTGTATTACCACTTGGTAATACAAGGTGATATTCGCCAACTGCTTTGGCTGCAACATTTGCACCATTCCCTACTCTCACGGAATGATCACCCATTTCCAGTTCTTTACCTTTCTTTAGCCCATGCAATATATTGCATATGTGGGATCCTGATCCGGTATCTAATGCCCAGGATGTAGAGTGAACAGAGAAACAGTTCTCGGTAACTAACACACCCGAAGAAGATACATCAACATGTATATTCTTCGTTTGGGCGGCGTGTGAATTCTGGTATTCCCCTATTTCCTGTTCAGTCTTATAACAATTATAAGAAAGAACGGAACTAACGTTCCCCTGCTCAGTATAACAAGCGGGTTCGGTCAATACATCCATATTATTATCTTGATTAAGGCCTGACATAGTCGCTACCTGAGAGAGAGAGAGAAGAAAACACTTTAGCGTGCGCTCTTTGCAAGATTAGATTGGTTATTATCTTATCTAATCAGGATGGCTCCCACTGTTTTAATCAAATCTTCCTTCAAACCCTAAAAGGTAAGATTAGCCGGGATTAATTATACCCTACAAGTTCGCCAATCTTTCAGCCAGATCAGTGTTGGTACTTTGAGGAAGGTTCCCCGTGCTTTCGCACGGACCTAATTAAAATAAACCTCGTTTTCCGAAAGGCAGAACCCCGTAAACACCTTTCTAGACACCTACTTGATCGGCTAATTGTCCTGTGTAAAATTCTCCCAGGAGTAACTCTTACTCGCAGTGGGTATCAAGATCCATCTATCTCATAGAAGGTATGCAATCTCATTGCAAATTTCAACTCTTGAAATTCCTGATAATACTTTTTACCCCTAGCAATCTATGACCTTGACTAAGTCAACAAACCATAAATCGCAAGTCAAGTTCAACCCGTACATTTCCCGATTGAATTAAACCCACCCGTACAACCCTTGACTAAGTCAACAAGGCCGTATGACTACCCTAATCCAATCGCATCTCATACTTTAGCAGATAAACACTATTTAGCTACCACACACTATGCCTTGACTAAGTCAACAAACATAGCACAAATACTAAGTAGGACTTATCTAAAATGACGGAGGGCTACGCAGGTTTTTCTGAAAACCATGAGCGTAATGAACTTGATATCGTTGTAGAAACAAGTGATTTTGAAAAAGGAATGTTTTTTAGGCTTTTCTAGTTTCGTTAAAGAGGTCACTCCCGGTGAAGGGATCTCGGCTCTTTCCTCATCGAATAAGGTGTAGGATATTTCATAAATACCACTGTGCAAAGCAAGAACTACCGTGGCATTCAAAAACTAAATTGTGAGTTTGTAGCATATGCCAGTTTTGCTAAAGAGGTCACTCCCGGTGAAGGGATCTCGGCTCTTTCCTCATCGGATAAGGTGCAGAGTATATCATATATACCGCTATGCAAAACAAAACTGTAGCTAACCTTTTTATAAAGTTTTTGATTCTACAACATCTTTTAGGTTTCTTTTCTTTTATTAATCTCATTAATAAAACCCATCGGTTAAGCTTCCTAAGTATCACAAAAGAAAAGAAAGTAGCAATATTATATCAACATATAGTATAAGCATTCGTCTCAGGCAGTAATATGATCTCATCACAGAACATTGCAGCAAAAGTCAACATATGAAATATTGGATATACTAGGGCATCCATGTTTTATTTTGAGCCTGTATAAAACATGGATTCCACAGTTGCGATGAATAGCCAAACCTATATCCCAAGACCCCTGCGAAAGCGGCAAGTAACCCTGCCAATTCTAGGGTTAGGAGACCCGGTCTCGACTCCTCGAGATGGCCTCCCACTGGACCCTAGAACACGGTTACTTATGCTCTGCGTCTTGGGTCTATCCTAATGCGGAAAAGTATATAATATACAATGGTGACATCATCCTCAACCCGGAAGTGCCCCAATAAAAGAATATTACATACAAATGAATTTTACATGAATGAAAAAGAAAACCCTTATCTCACATAAAACCCCGGGCTATTCAATACACAACGATCCAATATAACATGTCACAGCAACATATAAACATCACTTCCGATCGAAACAACGAACTCTTAAGATCTCTAGAAAACTCAACACTTGAGTAATATTAAAAAACAAGAAGTATGTAGTAATACATACGGATGAACCAAAGAAATTACTATCCCTGACACACAAGTACGGCCGCGGAACCGCCGCCAAAAGCATGGTATGGCCGCGGTTCCGCGGCAACTTAAAGGCTACAGTGACTCGTATTTCACAGTAATCCATACAATTACCTGCTTGATTTTTTGAGTATTTTTAATGTGGAAAAAACCAATTTTTTAAAAAATTTCCAGAGAGGGGGTCAAATACGACGTTTCGGGATTCGATCGGACTTTTATCTTCGTCTACACGTCGCCTAATGCTCTAGCTAGGCTCTGATACCACTTGTAGGGTTACTAGGCACTGTCACAAGGGTCTATAAGGCATCAACCTTGTCGAATTTAAAATTTTCAAGTGCCAAACAACCTAAAGCGAGGATCTTTGCTAAAGTTTTAGAGTTAACAAAGCATGTAAACAACTTTACATCTAAAGGAAAGGGATTACAACCTTTGTAATCCGCTCCTTCGCTTCATAAGCTCCGAGTAGTAGTCCCTTCGCCGCGATCCATGAACTTCCGGACTCTAGAGAGGCTCCACAAGCCGAATGATCCATGCTTACTTGAAATCTTCTTTTTCGAAGATGATCTATCTTGAAGAATCAATAACTTAAGCTCTCACTTCTCTAATAAAGTATTGATGAAGTGAACACCCTAATCTAAGTGGGTAGAATAGATAAGGAAGATGAAGTGGGAATTTAGCTCTCTTTTTATTTCAATTTCTCACACTTATTCATCACTAACCCAAAAGCTAGAAAGCTTTTCAAGAGGAAGAAGAAAAAGAAATCTATTTGTGATGAATAATGAAAAAGTTATCATGGTTACAAATCTAACCTTGGGTTAAGTATGAAGGCTTAACCCTTGTAGAGAATTAACTAGGGTAAAGGGTTTGGGTTGGGTTAAGAAATATCTACTCAAAATATCAATGCAAAATATCTAAGCTTAAAAGAAAATAAAGCTTCTAGAAGATTCATGAAAAAGCTAACCCAAATCAAACCCTAACTATGTTTAATCTCCACAAATCATGTTGCATTTGTAATCATAACTTGTTACAATAATATATATCACATATATAATATATTTTTGTAACAAAAGAATATAATACAATTAACATATATCGTATATATATCAATGTATTATCCGGTGAGAAAATGAATCAATAAAGTGAGCTTATATTAGATAATGTAATGTAATATATCACATATATAATTATACATTACATTATCGAATCAACACTTGATCCGACATTCCGGCTATATCGCATATAATCGACTAATATATCATGTACCGATTCATCGAATCAACACTTGATCCGATGACCCGGCTATATCACATATACCCGGCCGATATCATATATCGCAAGAATAGAATACGGTATCTCATATCGTATTATTCTTGGTCCCGCAGATATCACATATGTGCTCCTACTCCGTTTTGCCTGAATTAAGAAACCTCTGTGTAGTACTCTAAAAAATTGTCAATACGCCGGTAGTAGGTGATGATCATATCAAACACCCACAAGCTGCAAGCGGTCAGCTAAACGTGACAGCCACCCAGGTATTGAGCGATCAGAAGATCAACAAGCAAGCATGTACATTCTCCTGTGTATCCAATCAGAAAACACTACCGTACAGTCCGATCTCTTCATTTGATATGTTGCATATCTAGTCTAGGGGTGGTAAACGTCAAATCCCAGTAACCGATAAGTTGTGTCGATGTAAGGCTCATAACGGGTCGAGAAACTACTGATAACACTTACCAGTAAATCTCCATATTAGCCCAGGCAAGGGATATTGGATATAGTGCCCTCAGAGTCAATTATTGGATCACAGGCACGTGATTGCAATGATTGAGGGAGGACCAATACCGGTAGAACAGTCTTACTAGAGATGGTAGTATGCTATCTGGTTTATCTTTATCATCGTGTGCAGCTTTAGGTGACCTTACAGGTCACTATTACACGTTGATAGAGCCCTTAGGATTCTTGCTTGACGGCCAGCAGTATGATGGCGATCATATACGTGGGAGCTGGGGTCTATAAGCACATCCTTAAAAGGTCCCTAGTCGTGGGAGTTTCGAGACTGGGCATCGATACTCCATTAGTAGACTAGTGTATACAGTCGAGACCCCGACGAGGGGCGGTGTCCGGTCTCACAAGCCATTGGTGTCAGTTGGTTCACCTAAGATGTATACAGGTGCTCATTGGGTTATGAGTACACCGGACAAGACTCGCCAGGAACATGCTAGTTGGTATTATACCTGACGTCAGATAGCAGTTCCCTGGTGACATGTGTACAGGTCAGTTCATTGACCTGAGATCGTCATTTATCTCGTGTGAGTTCCCACTGTGCTTTGATTACTACCCTTCCACGGCTCAAAAGAGTCGTGCAAACAGGTTTTAGTTGGGTACAGTCCCGAGCCACATGGAGGCAGTGAGCGGATCGGCAGGGGTTCGTCTCTCCCGGTATTGGGGGTGAGGTCGCGCTGTGTCTAGGAGAGCCATTACACGAAGTCCTTGGCCAAGGCAGGAGATTTACTGGTAGGTATTCCAGTAGTATCTCAGGGTGTTCTGGGCTACACTCCAACACGACTTGTACCGCTTTTGGGGGTCTGACTTTTACCAACCCCCTAGGCCCGCCATGCGATGCTCACAGACGAACGGACCGGACTGTACGGATATTTTCACTGACAGGCTCAGTAGGTTGTCAGGATGAGTTCGCTCATCGACCTTCCTTTTGGTCAATACCTGGTAGCCCATTACGTACGGCTAATACCTCTGACGTGCTATTGGTTAAATCCACAGCCAAAGTATTGACGTGTCTTTAGAGTCCCCCACAGACAGTTTCTCAAGTTTCGGGCGAAACGTTGTAGAGGCCGTATGATATATGGCAGAGTCCGATCATATACGTACAGTAGTGCACGGATCATGATCGGGCGGATCATACTAGTAGGCTTTGGTTTAAGCCTGATCCTAGTATTAGATTTGTTGGATTACTTTAGTCTCATCGCATTCGCATTTGGTCGGAATGCGGATGCAGGTACGTATATACAGGTGAGGGGTATCCTTGTGATCTATCACGAGTTTACTTTAGATGTTACCGTATCTTTTTACTGTTGTAAACATTTGGGTTAATGTTTACAAATGGAAATTGTGAGCTTCTAGCCATTATTTTTTGCATTAAATGAGACATAGACTTCCTGGATGACTCGTGGTCTCATTTCTTGTGCAAATATCACATAATGTGATGGATTTGTGAGTTGATTTGATGAGAGGAGAGAGAGGGGCAGCCAAGGGCAAGGTTGGGTCTTGTGTTATTTGTTTTCTCACTCTCATTATTCTTCTTGCAACAACACAAAAGAAAAGAGAGAGGAAACTCCTTCTTCTTCCTCTTTCTTCTCTAGCTCAAATCTCCATTAATGGCAACACCTCTAACCTCGATCCAAATCAATGGATGCAAGAGACAAAGTGATCACAAACATTCTCTACATCACCTTGGACACGTCGGCTAGCACACTTCATGTCCGACTTGCTTCGGATGAAGCGGGAGCCCGTAAAAAGACTCGTAGATGTGGTGCCCTTTCCGATGAGGAAATCGAGACCGGAGACGCCGCGAGAAGCTTGGGATAGTGGCCAAAGACCGAAGGACAAGGATCGACCGGTATAGCTTTCCAACCCTCTCTCTAGATAGCTAGTTGTAGGTTAATGGTTCGATCCGGGTTTTAAGCATACGATAGCGCCGATTTCTTGTTTAGAAAAATTTTCGTTTCCGCATTTTGGCCTCAGAAAGACGGCCGGGGCGCTACCTGTACACATGTCACCAGGGAACTGCTATCTGACGTCAGATATAATACCAACTAGCATATTCCCGGCGAGTCATGTCCGGTGTACTCATAACCCAATGAGCACCTGTATACATCTTAGGTGAACCAACTGACACCAATGGCTTGTGAGACCGGCCATCGCCCCTCGTCGGGGTCTCGACTGTATACACTAGTCTACTAATGGAATATCGATGCCCAGTCTCGAAACTCCCACGACTAAGGACCTTTTAAGGATGTGCTTATAGACCCCAGCTCCCACGTATATGATCGCCATCATACTGCTGGCCGTCAAGTGAATCCTAAGGGCTCTATCAACGTGTAATAGTGACCTGTAAGGTCACCTAAAGCTGTACACGATGATAAAGATAAACCAGATAGCATACTACCATCTCGAGTAAGACTGTCCTACCGGTATAGGTCCTCCCTCAATCATTGCAATCATGTGCCTGTGATCCAATAATTGACTCTGAGGGAACTATATCTAACAAGGTACTTCCAGTTATAGCCAATCGAACACAGCACGACATCAACTCCCTATACCGGGAGAGACGAAACCCCTCCTATCGCTCATTGCCTCCATGTGCTTCGGGACTGTACTTAAAAGCCACCGTTTTGCACGCCCTCTTGGACGTGGTAAGGTGGAAATCAAAGCACGGTGGGAATCACACAAGACTCTATGACAATCTTGGTTCTACAGACTAACCTGTACCAATGTCACCGGAGAACTGCTATCTGACGATAGGTATAATACCATCCAGGAGTTCTCGGTGAGTCCGTTCAGTGTACCCAGTCTCCACTGAGCACCCGTACACCATCTTTGATGTCCAACACCAATGGATATGGGATCATCCATCGCCCATCATATGGGTCAAGATGCGTGTACGCTAGTCTACTCTAGAGTATCGATGCCCTGTCTCGATACACCCTCGACTAGGAACAGTTATAGGATGTACTCGTTTGACTACCGTGGCCCCACTAGTATGATCTCATCATAGTCCTAGTAGTCGAGTACATATCCTAAGAGCTTTATCAACACGTGATCACAAAACAGTATTCGTTAACATGTTAAGATAAAGTGAAGCCAGATAGCATACTATCATATCGAGCAAGAAAGTCCTCTCTATATATATCCAAGCATCCATTATAATATACATCACATGTACAACAATGGCCTCAAGGGCATACATATAACTAACACTAAGCTAACCCTACAGTGGTATCAGAGCCAAGCTAGAGCATTAGGCGTTGTCTAGACGAAGTTTGAAGTCCGATCAAACTCCGAAACCCCGATAAATCCCACTTTCTGGAAAAAATTTCAAAAGTTGAAATTTTTCATATTAAAAATACTCAGAAAATCATGCAGAGAATTCTAAGGATTACTGTGAAGTGCGAAGCCATAACTCACTCAAGAGACCACGGAACCGCGGCCAAACCATTAGTTTGGCGGCGGTTCCGCGGCCAACTTTGGGAGTTGGGGCTAATACTTCAGTGGTTTATTCTTGGGTACTTTTTCATGCTTCTGGAAATTTTTAGTTCTACTCAAGTGTTGAGTTTTCTGGGATATATTGGGAACTCGTTGATTCGATCGGATAGTTTAACTTCGTTTAAGTTTTTCCGGGTAATTTAGAACGTGTTAAAAGATTTGAACGGATATCAATAACTCACTTTTTCCCCTATCCGAAAACTTTCAAGTGTTGGATTTTTCCTGAGTTTAAAACTTTCAGAAAATCATGCAAGCGAATCTGTGGACCCTCTAGAAGAACGAAACCTTAACTCGATTATGTGACCGTCAAAACTGCCACTGAACCCTAGGGTTTGTGGTAGTTTAGCCACATGTGAGGCGTTGGTTTGACCCTACTACGGCTGGTTCATAGCGGCTGTGACATGTTCTGGGACTTTTTGAACTCCGCTCAAGTGTTGAGCTATTTGGGAAATCATGGGTGTTTGTTTATTCGATTGGAAAGTTCAACATTTTCTATTTATCTGGAATGTGATACAATATTTAGAATCCACAAGTAGTTATGAGATAACTAATTTGAATGTTATAAATCTTGCAGTTTTTGTCTCATTTGATCGGTTGCCACGGGATTTTGATGTGATCAAAAGTCCGTCGCAATCACGTAGCGTCCGTGGATACTCGCCGAGTAAGCTTAATAGATAGCCATACCCCATAGCCCCGACCAAGTGACTGTAGGAGAACCCCATCGCCAAAAGCATTCGTTCGGGTGCCCGCGGCAGTGGTGTTCCGCCTTAGTGCACTTCGTCGACGGCATCGGGGGGTGCGGCCGTCTACTAAAGTTTCCGACGAGCATTCAATCAGGATGTCGGGAATCTTGTTGAATTGCCCGACTTGATATTGAAAAGAGTTTTCGATATTGAGACTAAAATGCGGAGTTTATAATTGTTAGGCATGCGATGTCTAAGGAATTCATTTGGTTAGGCATGAGATGTCTAAAGAGGTTGCGGATTCCAACTGTTGTACTTCTACACTTTCTTTTCTGCGACCGTAAGTGTAATATGTGGTGTATCGCCGGTTTCGTTGCTATACATCAACGACAATTGGGATACGCATATTTACTTATGTTGATGACATGTGATGTTATGTGTTGCTGTGATATGTTATATTGGATCGTCGTGTTTTGAATAGCCGGGGGTTTTATATGAGATGAGGGTTTTTATTTTCATTCATGTAAAATTCATTGTTTGTAATATTCTTTTATTGGGGCACTTCCGGGTTGAGGATGATGTCACCATTGTATATTATTTATTTTTCCGCATTAGGATAGACCCAAGGCGGGAAGCACAAGTAACTGGGTTCTAGGGTCCAGTGGGAGACCATCTCGAGGAGTCCAGACCGGGTCTCCTAACTCTAGAATTGGTAGGGTTGCTTGTCATTCTCGTAGGGGTCTAGGGATGTGGTTTTGACTATTCATCGCAACCGTGGAATCCATGTTTTATACTGGCTTAATATAAAACACGGAAATCCTAGTATATCCAATATTTCATATATGTTCTTCTGCTGCAATGTTCTGTGATGAGATCATATTACTGCCTGAGACGAATGCTTATATTATATATATGTGATATATATTATATATTGTTGTTTTCGTTTCATATCAGATGCTTGTGAAGCATAATAAATGGGACTTCATTAATGAGATTAATGAAATAAAAGAAACCTAAAGATTTGTGGAATCGAATTTTCAAAAACAGGTAGCTCTAGTTTTTGCTTTGCATAGCGGTGTTCCTTGTAGAACATCCAGCACCTTATTCGATAAGGAAAGAGCCGAGATCCCTTCACCGGGAGTGACCTCTTTAGCGAAACTAGCAGATGCTACACACTCGGTTTGTTTTTTGATTGCTTCTATAGTTTTACTTTGCACAGCGGTATTTGTGAAATATCCTGCACCTTATTCGATTAGGAAAGAGCCGAGATCCCTTCACCGGGAGTAACCTCTTTAGCAAAACTAGAAAAGGCCTCAAAAACATCCTATTTAAAAACGCTCGATTCTATAACGATATCAAGTTCATTACGCAAAGGGTTTTCTTAAAGACCTGTCGTAGCCCTCCGTCATTTCAGATAAGTACTAATTAGTATTCATGCTACGTTTGTTGACTATGTTAAGTCGTAGTGTGCGGTAGCTGATTAGTGTTTATCTGTATAAGCATATGATGCGATTGGATTAGGGTAGTCGTGCAACTTTGTTGACTATGTTAAGGGTCGTGCGGGTGGGTTTAATTCAATCAGGAAATGACGGGTTGAACTTGACTAGCACTTATGATTTGTTGACTATGTTAAGGTCATATTGCTCCTAGGGGTAAAATATTATCGGGAATTTCAAGTGTTGAAATTTGCAATCAGATTGCATACCTCGTATGAGATAGTTGGATCCCGATACCCGCTGCGAGTAAGAGTTACTCCTGGGAGAGTTTTACACATTACAATTAGCCGATCAAGTAGGTGTCTAGAAAGGTGTCAACGGGGTAATGCCTCTGGGAAAACGAGGTTTATTTTAATTAGGTCCGTGCAAAAGCACGGGGAACCTCCCTCAAAGTACCGGCACTGGCCTGGCTGAAAGATTGGCAAACTTGTAGGGTGTAATTAATCTCGGCTAGTTTTTCCTTTTAGGGTTTGAAGGAAGATTTGACTAAAACAGTGAGAGACATCCTGATTAGATATATTAATAACCAATCTAATCTTGCAAGAGCATACGCTGAGTGTTTTCTTCTCTCTCTCTTTCCAGGTAGCGACCATGTCACACCTTAATCAAGATAATAATACGGATGTATTGACCGAACCTGCTTATTATACTGAGCTGAGGAACGTTGGTCCTGCTAAAACTTATAATTGTTATAAGACAGAGCAGGAAATAGGGGATTGCCAGAATTCCCGTGCCGCCCAAACGAAAAAAGTACATGCTGATGCATCTTCATCGGGTGTGTTCATTACCGAGAACTGTTTCTCAGTATCCTTTACGTCCTGGGTATGAGATACCGGATCAGGATCCCGCAAATGTAATTTGTTACATGGGCTACAGAGAGGTAGAAAACTGAGAACGGGTAATAAGTTTCAAGAGTTGGAAATGATGCAAGTGTTGCAGCCAAGTCTGTTAGCAGTTATCACCCTGTAATACCAGAATACATTAATTCTGAACGAATGTTATTAGATACCGAACCTGATATACAACATCATATCAGTCTCTTTATTAGTAAAGAAGGATATAATTTTGTATTGTTGGATAATGTTTTGAACATTTCCTATATCAAGAGTTGATCGGTTCAGGCACGTTATTTAAAAGCATAGACGTTCTAAATCAAACCACAGTTCTTAACGTACAGAACACACACAAGAGGAAGAGTTCAGAAATGAACGAATCCTTCTTGAAGCGTTGTAGACTAGGTCATATCGATGTGACCCGACTAGCTAAAGTTACATAAAGATGCAAATTTAAATCAGTTTGAATTTACATCTTGTGAAACTTGCCGGTCATGTCACAAAGATAAGATGACCATAGCTCTGTTTATTGGAAACAGAGAAAGAGTTACTGAACTCTTGGGATTGATACATGCTGATGTATGAAAGTCCCCTGTCTACATATGCCAAGACCGGTTCTTTGTATTTCATTACATTCACTGATGATCTCTCAAGATTCAGACATATGTTCCTGTTGAAACACAAGTCTGAAGCTTTTGAGATATTCACAGAATATAAGTTAGAAGTAGAGAACTAAAAACGGGTAAAAGTATTATGTCCTTTGATGAGATCGAGGAAGAGAATACTTGAGCACGGAATTCCTGGACTGTTCTAAAGGAGAATGAGATTCTCTCTCAGCATTACTCCTCCATATACACCACAGCACGTCGGTGTATCGGGGCGGAGCAATCGCACCCTATGTGATATGGTGTGCTCTATGATGAGTACTACTGAGTTGCCTATTTTCTTTTGAGGTTATGCACTTGAGAAGTTGCATACCTATTGAATAGGGTTCCAACCAAATCAGATGCCTACCACTCCATATGTGATATGGTATAGGAAGAGCCCATCTCTTAAGGAAGTTAAGATTTGGGGTTGTCTGGCTTATGTCAAAAGCAAAATCCGGACAAGCTCAAGGCAAGGTCAGTTCTGTGGAAGTTTGTTGGATATCCCAAGCATTCGCAAGGGAATATCTTCTACCAAACTGAGGAGCAAGAGATGTTTTCTCAGCATGCTACTTTTGGGAAAGGGAATTTCTTGTGAATAAATTAGTGGTCATAAGGTAGAACTGGAAGTAGTTCCAGCTAAAACAATCTGCAGCTGATGATTTGGTAGAACCGGAGGATTCAATAGTTTCCAACGAACCTCAGCCTCTCCGCCGATCTGGTAGGGTTCCTCATCCACCTGAGAGATACTTCGGTTTCTCTATGACAGTGGGACCAAGGATTGCATCATGAGATGATGACCCAACTAGTTTCGAGCAGGCCATCAGGAGTGGGGACTATGGATGGAAGCTTAGCGATCTGAGATGGAATCCTTATACGCCAACAAAGTATGGACTTTGGTTGCTTTATCTGAAGGGTTAAATCCCCATCAGGAGAAAGTATATCTTGAGAAGATTACTTGGTGTACATGGAAAAGTTGAGACTTTCAAAGCTATGCTTAAGTCCATCCAGATCCTACTTGCCACTGCTACATACCATGACTACGATTTCTGGCGGTTGGGTGTCATGACAGCTTTTCTAAATGATGATTTAGAAGAGAGCGTCTATAAGTACACAGCCAGAGGGCTTCATAGACAGTGGGAACAGCGGAAACGTGTGCAAGTTGTTTTATGCAATAAATCAGGTATCGCGGAGTTGGAACGTCTGTTTTGATATGGTAGTCAAAGAGTTTGACTTCATCAAAATGGTAGATGAACCTTGTATATACAAAAAGGTAGTAGAGAGTATGGTGGTGATCCTCGTATTGTACGTAGATGACATACTCTTGATAGGAAAGGAGTTTCCTATGCTACGCTCGATCAATCTCCTCTTATCATAAGGATTCTCCATAAATGATCAAGTTGATACCTTCTAAATCCTGGATTTTGGATCTATGAGATAGATCTAATTAGATGTTAGGATTCTCACTAAGTATAATGAGATGGTATCAATCAATCCTAGGGAGAATCACTGGAAAGGTTCCAGGGTGATAAAGACGACTGAATGTCAGTCACAGGTATTGTCTTTACCCTTAGTGGAGGAACGGTATGTTGGAAGAGTTCCAAGCTAGATACCGTGACATACTAGACGATTAAAGGCAAGATACATCATTACCAAGGATGCTACCAAAGAGACAGTCTGGACATATATAAGTTCATGAGATGAACTTCGTTCCTACCATTGTGTAACAATGGAGTTGTGGCTTAGGCCTAGGAACCCCCGTCCTATCTGTGATCCAGACATATTCTTAGGCAGTATCACCTGATCATGAAGATGGTTGATCTCCAGGGAGATCGAGGTTAGGAGAGTAGACACAGAGGACAACAACGCGGATCCACTAACAAAGGCCTATTTCCCAGTAAAGACTCTTATGGGATGGTTGAGTATGAGATACTTCAACCACAGCTGATTGTTGGGTATGCGATAGCACAACAGATGGCCCTAGTGCAAGTGGGAGATTGTTAGTGATATGTATGCCCTAGAGGCCATTACTATACATATGATGTATATTGTAGTGGATGCTTGGACATATATAGGGAGGACTTTCTTGCTCGACATGATAGTATGCTATCTGGTTGCCCTTTATCTTAACATATACTCTGATTGTCTCTATGTTACATGTTGATAAAGCCTTTAGGATGAGTACTTGACTACCAGGACTATGATGCATATCATACTAGTGGGGACAGAGTAGTCGCTAAGTACATCCTTCAAATGTTCCTAGTCATAGGTGTATCGAGACAGGGCATCGATATACCAAAGTAGACTAGCGTATGCTTCTTGACCCATGTAGATGGGCGATGGATGATCCCATATCCATTAGTGTTTGACATCAGAGACAGTATACGGGTGCTCAGTGGAGACTGGGTACACTGGACGGACTCGCCGAGAACTCCCAGATGGTATTATACCTCACGTCAGATGGCAGTTCTCTGGTGACACTGGTACAGGTTAGTCTGTAGACCCGAGATCGTCATAGAGTCTTGTGTGATTCCCACTGTACTTTGATTTCCACCTTACCACGTCCAAGAGGGCGTGCAAAACGGTGGCTTTTAGGTACAGTCCCGAATCACATGGAGGCAATGAGCGATAGGAGGGGTTTCGTCTCTCCCGGTATAGGGAGTTCATGCTGCGCTGTGTTCGATTAGCTATAACTGGAAATCCCTGGCCAGGGTTGCTGAGATTTACTGGTAAGTGTTATCATTAGTTTCTCGAACTGTTATGGACCTCATATCGACACGACTTATCGGTTACTGGGGTCTGACGTTTACCACCCCTAGACTGGGTATGCGACATATCAGACGAAGAGACCGGACTGTACGGGAGTGTTACTGATTGGATTTGCAGGAGAATCTACAGGCTTGCTTGTTGATCTTCTGATTGCTCAATACCTGGGTGGCTGTTACGTTTAGCTGACCGCTTGCAGCTTGTGGGTGTTTGATATGATCATCACCTACTGCCGGCGTATTGACGATTCTTTAGAGCCCTACACAGAGGTTTCCTGGCTCAGGCAAAACGGAGTAGGAGCACGTATGTGATATGCGCGGGACCGAGAATAATACGTGTATGCGATACCGTATTAGATTCTCGCGATATGAGATATCGGCCGGGTATATGTGATATAGCCGGGTCATTGGATCAAATGTTGATTCGATGAATTGGTACAAGTTATATTAGTCGGTTATATGCAATATAGCCGGATTGTCGGATCAAGAGTTGATTCGATAATTTAATGTTTAATTATATATGTGATATATTACATTACGTTAACTAATATAAGCTCACTTTATTGATTCATTTTCTTACTGGATAATACATTGATGTATATACGATATATGTTAATTGTATTATTTTCTTTTGTTACAAAATATATTATATATGTGATATATAATATTGTAACAAGTTAGGGTTACAAATGCAACATGTTTTGTGGAGTTTAAACATGGTTAGGGTTTGGATTAAGGTTAAGCTTGGATGAAGCTTTCATGAAGCTTTATGAAGGTTTGACTTTGACCTTAGATATTTTGTGTTGATATTTATTAACCCAACCCAAACCTTAGCCTCTAGTTTATTCTCTACAAGGGTTAACTTTATCATTCTTTAACCCATGGTTGCAATTCTAACCTTACACAACAATTCATTATTCATCACAAATGAAATTCTTCTTCTTCTTCTTCTTGAAAAAAGCTTTCTAGCTTTTTGTGATGTGATGAAATAAAGTGAGAAATTAAAAACAAAAGAGAGCAAAATTCCTACTTCATCAATCTCATCTATTCTAGTCACTTAGATTAGGGTGTTTGCTTTACTAATACATGATTTGTGAAGCAAGAGCTTGGGTTTGAGTTTTTTCAAGGTAGATCATCTTAGTTGTTGATGATTGGAAGCAAGCTTGCATCTTTCTCATCATGGAGCCTCTCTAGAGTCCGGGTACTTGATGATCGCAGCGAAGGGACCTCAACATGGAGCTTATGAAGTGAAGGAACGGACTACAAAGGTTGTAATTCCTAACTCTTAGATGTAAAGTTGTTTACATGCATGTTAACCCTTTTTCTCTAGTTAAGATCTTGGTTAGGGTTTGTTTAGCACCCCAAAAATTTTAAAGTAGCATGATTGATACTTGCCAAAACCTTCACAAGGTGCTAAGCTAACCCTACACGAATCGGTCGACATTGGAGGAAAGTGGAGTAAGAGGTTCGTACGAGATCGTGACGAGAGGACGTTCCACTCCGCTGACATCAGAGATGTGATACGCAAGCAGAGGCGTTGACTATGGGTATATCTTCCAGGAGGAGTCGTGATGAGTATGCAGTCGTTCCGGAACAAGAAATAGATATAGTAAAGATGATGACTTACAGGCAGTTCGGCAGAAATAAGATTGGGAGAGACCTTGACAGGACCTTTCTGGAAATACTATACGAGAAGACTTGGACCCAGGATCAGTCATATTGCACACGCCCGGCAGGCCAGAGTGCAGCATCGTCGACGAGACATGTTATGAGTGACCATAAGAGTTGGCCAGAGATCTTTAGAGGACGTGCTAAAGCGGACTACTTCCATTATCGTTTCCATATTGGACTGTTGAGCCGGGGAGCCATGTACTTAGCAATTCGCAGTGAGAGACGAGAGCCTAAGGCACCAGCTGACAGTCCATGATCAGGAGGCAAGTAGATATCTTGCTCTGCTAGCATTGGATGCACCGACACCTTCTCAATCTTTAAGGAAAGACATATCGACGACAGTATTTACGATTGGTGATTTCGTTAGTTGACTATCACGTATCAGTCACTTTGGATTTCGGCATTTTGGGTGATTTATTGCATGATTGAGTTTTGATGACTGAGTTTCATGATATTTGTTTTTGTGAACTATGGTTGCACCTACTGGGTATTTACGTTTTTGTGCATAGTTATTGCACTTGAGATATGTTTTTATACACCGTCGTGTTGATTTATGATTGTGCGTATTTATTGCACTTGATGTTGATTTTGAGCCTTGGCTGCACATGTTTATGATTTCATGGATTTCATACAGTTGGATTGATTTTGTGCATATGGTACGCACACGATTTGGTTTTTGCACTCGGTATAGTTCACATATGCTTGCAGTGCATTGATACGTATTTTATGCACTACAGTTGCACCTGACTTCGTTTTGATGTCATTTGAGATATTGATTGTGATTTCATGCCTAGGACCTGCATATGATTTGACTTATGATTTCGGCATAGTTTTCATGCACTTTTACTATTTGATTTGCTTTTGTGCACGCTGATACATATGATTGTGAGATTATATACCACGGTATACCTGATTTGGATTTGGATTGAAATGTGTTGTATACCGTCGATTTCGATTGTGATACTCGATATTTGTTTTGTATACCTTGTGCACCTGATTGGATTCTTGCGCATATTTGACGCGCTTGGATTGGATTTTGCGCATGTTCGGTGCTTGATATTGGATTTCGCGATTTCGTGCATGATGGATGCACCTGATTTGGATTTTCGCGCATGTTGGGCGCAAGATATGAGATGCGATTTTGGTGCATGCCAGAGGCACTAATTCGAGATTCTTCGTGCATATCAGATGCATTTTGCTGTCAGGCACGCACATTGCCTCTGACAGGTGTTTCGTGCACACCCGTTGCACTTAGATGTTGTTTCTGTGCACATGTATGGCACATTCATGGATTTTGATTTCCGTACGCACCAAACGCACGTAGCTTTCATATGCACATTTTGGGATTGATTTGTTATGGAGCAGTACGTTTTTATGATAATTGCTATTTGTTTTCATACTAAGCAGGACTAGTCAGAGGACAGTACCTGCATATGTTTTGCATGCATTGATAGTTATCGAAGGGATTTCCAAACAGGGGGCTATAGTCTCAGTATTTACCTACGTGTCTGATATGACACGAAACGTTTAAAACAAGGGAACCCTTCTAAATTATTTTCAAGCGGAGGGACGTGCATATTAAACAAAGGATGTATGTATATAATTATTTTCTTACAATAGACGTCCGCCACCGTGCAGTGATACGCACATTGCAAAGAGATTTTAAAGGTTTGGCATGCATTTCATTCAGATGTTTACATGTATAGATTTGATATTTACATGTATAGTTTTGATGTATATCATATTGGTTTCATTTTGGGCTTTGACATTGGTGTCTTCGCCATAACTCCGATGATTGCGGGATGCTTGACGGAGTTTTTATTTGGAGTTATCTGCTCATTGTTCATGTGCATGCATTGCGCTACGATGCGTTTTACGTATTGATGATTTAGGAGCCCCGACGACTTGGACTTTTACTGAAATGTTTTAGTATTGAGGGGTTTAAATTTAAATTCGGGGACCGAATTTCTTTAAGGGGGGATGATTGTAACATTTCAGAAAAATAAAATATTATTTTTAGGAATTTTTATAATCAAATAATAAAATATTGAATATTTTAATAGGGCGGTATAATTAAATACCGATAAATTGAGAAATATTTGGAAAATTATAGAAATTACAAAAAAGTGGGTGCTTTATGTGATTTGTGCAAATTATGAAATTTTATGATTTATTATACACTATTTTAATGCTAATCGCGATTAAATATCGCTAATCGGGCATTAAGCGTGTTTTGTGCACATGACATGCACATGTCATTTTTAACACTTGTTACATTTTATCATGGCCTTACTTTATTATGAGAAGAGAGAAGAAAAGAAAAAGAAAAAGAAAAGAAAAGAAATGAATATAGTAAGAGGTATGGGCATGAGAGAGAGAGATGTGAGGGGGTCAACCTTGGTCTAGGTCTCATTCCTCTCTCATTTTCTCTCCTTCATTCTCTCTCCCCTCAACTCCCATGGCTGCTCTCTTCCTCCCCCATCTCTTCAACCCTCAAAACAACCCCAAATCAAACCCAAAAGTCCATCTCCATTTCACAAAAAGCATGCACAAGCTCACAAGCTTCACTTTGGACCAAGAAAATTTTGATTTTGGTACCCTAGGGGATTCATGAGTGCAAAATGAGATAATTATTCCATCATTAGTGTAGAATTTCCATTCCTTTAGCATCCATGTTAATTTAGAATCGATATTGTGTGGTTTTGGGAACTTGAAAACTTTAAGTAGAGGATTAGGATTTGAGTTGATTCCAAAGGTGCAATTGAGGTTAGTAGTGACCCTAAACCCCAGTTAGCGATATCATATTGGACTAAAACCTGAGACTTAACCCCGGAATACGAACTTTGAAAATTTGCCGATATTGAAATTGTGGGAATTGTGATAGGAAAATGAAATCTGCTAACACCCGGGTGACCTGAAAAATATTTAGCGAAGACAGTGATACATGCAGGCACCCTAGGAGCTACCACTGAAACCTGAGACCCCCTGGACTTTTCCTGGCCGCAAATTTACTCTTTTTGGCCGCAATTTGCGGCCTTGGTGTGAGCAAATTGGCTCGTGCTTGTTCTGTGGCTCCTATGTCAGTAAACTAGACCCCTTCCATATGCAAAAATGGCTAATTTCACCTAGGGTAAAATCTGGAGCATGTTTTCCAAGTTTCTGGTTTCGTTTTGCGACTTTTAATGAATTGGAATTTGGTAATTGTTATTGTGTTCCGTCGTGTAGCGTTTGAACACCAACGATTAGGGTTATTGGGTGTGTTTTGCATGCGAGACTATAGGTTTTAACCTATCGGTGTTTCGTGCGACCTTTTGGTTTTCGTGCGTGATTTCGTTTACGATGCTATATGTGATATGTAGGTACCTCACGAGGATTTCGAGACGACAAACAAGTGTGTGGCGACATCGGCATCAGCAAGCGAAGATAAGATGAGTAGATTTATATCTACGGGGGAAATCGGGTGGATGGCGTATAGCACCCCCGCAATTTTATAAGATTTTGATATGAAGTGGTATAGATATACATATATGGGTTATTGTGAGATATGAACCTTAGCAAGAAAAGCATTAGGAGATCATGAGATAGTGTTAGCGAGATTTGAAGAAATGGATTTAGTTGGGTTCTGTAAGTCCACGTTACCCGTCCCCAGTTCTTTGGGGTTGCGGAAATGGTGAAAAACGATTTTTTCGGTGGAGGTAACATGGACTCATAAAACGGATCTTTGCTAAACAAACTATCTAACAACCTAGCTAAGAGTTTAGCTACTATGTTAGGAGTTATACCTAATCTTGAACTCCTTCTCTTCAACTCCTTGTGGTGGTCGGATCGGCCTCACCTCATCGTCTTCTTGTGCCGAAGATGGATCCACCCGAAAGCTTCTACCTTTGGCTCCAACCTCAATCTAGAGGAAACTAGAACACTTGGCTTGCTAGACCTTATATACTAGGATGAGGAGAGAAGTGTTTTGGGTTTTTATCTCCAAGGCAAATGGTTCTCAACACATGAGAGGTTTTTGCCTTGAACTAGAGAAAGAGGGAGAGCAAGAGGAAGAGGAGAGATTGAGGATGAGAGAGAATGAGAATGATAGAATGAAGAAGACTTTTTCCCCCATCCTCTCATAACAAAAAATAATCATAATAATAATAGTAATTAAGTATTATGTGATGGTTCATATCATATCAAATGGCAATATCATTTCATGCACTCGTTTTGTAAAGAATAACAAGCAAGCAAAAGTCTTTGCCATGAAATGATAACCATTGTAATGATGATGGTCAACAAGTCCAACCTAGTCAACCGGACAACAAAGTCAACAAGTCAACAAAGTCAACCTTTCAACTCAACCATGGCACAATAATACTTAATTAATATTATCATTAATCATATTTCTAATTCTCATTAGGGTTTAGCAAAAGTCAACATCAACAACCCTAATGAGAATCCTCTGCCTCTGCCACTGTCAACTGTGCATACACACCCGCATCCGTGTTCCGAGGAACACGAATACAAAAAGATCCCATGCCTCTGTCTCTGTCAACTGTGCATACACACCCGCATCCGTGTTCCGAGGAACACGAATACAAAAAGATCATATGCTTCTGTCTCTGTCAACTGTGCATACACACCCGCATCCGCGTTCCGGGGAACACGAATACAAACGAGATAAAGCAATCCCAAAACGTATACTAGGGTCTGGCTTAAACCAAAGCCCGCTAGTAATAACTGCCCGGACACTAAACGTGCACAAGTGCACGGATGTGACCGAACCCTGTCGCAAAATCATTCGACCTCTACTCTTTTTGCCTAAAGGCGAATAGCTCTCTATGTGGGACTCTAAAAACCCGACACTACGCTGGCAGTGGGTTTAACCACAGACCGTAAGCGGCACTAGCTGTGCGTAACGGCCCCCAGGTAGATGCCGATAAGAAGACGGACGAGGTGAAACCCATCTGAACTCCTACTGAGCCTGAATGTGACAGTCTCCGTACAGTCCGGTCTGTTCGTCTGAGAATATCGCATGGCGGGCCTAAGGCCGGTAAACGTCGGTCCCCTAATAGTGGTATAAGTCGTGTCGGAGTGTAGCCTAAAACACCCTGAGATAACACTGGAAACCTACCAGTGTATCTCGCTTGCCCTGGCCAGGGACGACTGTGTGTAATGGCTCTCCTTGACACAGCGCAATATCAACTCCCAATACCGGGAGAGACGAATCCTGTCTAACCGTCACTGCCTCCAAGTGCCTTGGGACTGCACCCAACTATTACCTGTTTGCACGACTCCTTTGAACCGTGGTAGGGTAGTAATCAAAGTACAGTGGGAACACACTCGAGGCGAAGTGACAGTGTCAAGTCAGCGGACTAAGCTGTACTCATGTCACCTGGGAACTGACAACTGACGATAGGTATAGTACCAACCAATCAGTTCCCTACGAGTCCTGTCTAGTGTACTCATAACCTAACGAGCACCCACATACTATCTCAAGTATGACGTACTGACGGCTGTGGGACAGACCGTCTCCCCTGCTGGGATGAGAAGCCCATACGCTAGTCTACTCCGGAATATCGATGCCCTGTCTCGATAATCCTACGCCTAGGGACCTGTATAAGGATGTGCTTGTAGATTACCCAGCCCCCACGAGTGTGACTGCCATCACAACGCTGGTAATCAAGCAAAGATCCTAAGGCTCTACTAATGTATATAGGTGATATGCTATAAGAAACACATGTACACACATTGAAGTAGAAACAAACCAAGTAGCATACTACCATTTTGAGCAAGATTGTCTATACAACGGTGAATATCCCAAGCTTCCATTAAGTAATATACAAACTAGTATCATACAGTAATGGCCTCTAGGGCATATACACTTACAATCTCCCACTTGCACTAAGGCCATGTACTGGCGTATCGGAGACCTATCATCTCGATCAGCCACTCGAACTGAGTCTGGGGTAAGGCCTCCGTGAGTGGATCAGCAGTGTTATCATCCGTATTTACTCTCTTCACCTCGATCTCCCGGCGATCTACGATCTCCCTGATCAGGTGGTACCGCCTCAAAATGTGCCTGGACTTCTGATGGGACCTGAGTTCCTTCGCTAAAGCTATAGCGCCGTTGTTGTCACAATACAGCGGTATTGGATCAACACTGGTAGGAACCACCTGAAGCTCCGTGAGGAACTTCTTCATCCAGACAGCTTCCTTTACGGCATCGCAAGCAGCTATGTACTCCGCTTCCATAGTTGAGTCAGCAACGGTTTCCTGCTTGGAGCTCTTCCAGAAACCGCCCCTCCATTGAGGGTAAAGACATAACCCGACATGGACTTGGAGTCATCCTTATCACTTTGGAAGCTGGAGTCAGCAAAGGCCTCGATCTGGAGGTCTTTTCCGCCATACACCAAGAACATCTCCTTAGTCCTTCTCAGGTACTTGAGAATGTTCTTTACTGCTATCCAGTGTTTCCCCCCTGGGTCCGTCTGATACCGGCTTACAACGCTCAATGTGTATACTACATCTGGTCTGGTATACAACATCGCATACATGATAGAGCCTACCGCAGATGCGTAGGGTATTGATGACATGCGAGCCCTTTCCAAATCAGTCTTGGGAGACATCTCTTTGGAGAGGGTGATTCCGTGACAAGCCGGTAGATTACCGCACTTGGAATCTTCCATACTGAATCGTTTCAGTATGGTGTCGATGTACCTGGACTGTGAAAGTCCCAACATCCTTTTAGATCTATCACGATAGATCTGGATCCCCAGAATGTAGTTGGCATCGCCCAGGTCCTTCATGGAGAACCTCTGTGACAAGAATCCTTTGACTGACTGTAGCATAGGAATATCATTTCCTATTAGGGGAATGTCATCCACGTACAAGACGAGGAATACCACATTTCTCCCTACAATCTTACTGTAAATGCATGGTTCATCTAGGTTTTTGATAAAGTCGAATTCTTTGACAGTATCATCAAAGCAGATGTTCCAACTCCGCGATGCCTGCTTCAGTCCATAGATGGATTTGAGCAACTTGCACACTTTACCGCTGCTCCCACTATGAATGAATCCCTCTGGCTGATCCATATAGATGTTAGTTATATGTATGCCCTAGAGGCCAGTATTGTACAGATGATGTATATTATATTGGATACTTGGACATATATGTAGAGATGACTTTCTTGCTCGATATGATGGTATGCTATCTGGTTGCTCTTTATCTTAACATGTATACTAGTCTCTTTATACTGTCTTATAGTTACATGTTGGTAAAGCCCTTAGGATGTGTACTTGACTACTTGGACTATGATGCAGATCATACTAGTGGGGACATGGTAGTCCATAAGTATATCCTTCAAGGTCCCTAGTCGTGGGTGTATCAAGACGGGGCATCGATATACCAGTGTAGACTAGCGTATACGCTTCTCGATCCATGAGATGGGCGATGGATGATCCCATATCCATTAGTGTTTGACATCAGAGATGGTATACGGGTGCTCAGTGGAGACTGGGTACACTGGACGGACTCGCCGAGAACTCCCAGATGGTATTATACCTCACGTCAGATGGCAGTTCTCAGGTGACACTTGTGCAGGTTAATCTGTAGACCCGAGATCTGTTAGTGTATATGCCCTAGAGGCCATTACTGTATCATACTAGTTTGTATATTACTTAATGGATGCTTGGGATATTCACCTTGTATATACAATCTTGCTCAAAATAGTAGTATGCTACTTGGTTTGTTTCTACTTCAATGTGTACATGTGTTTATTTTTGTATATCGCCTATACACATTAGTGGAGCCCTTAGGATCTTTGCTTGATTACCAGCGATGTGATGGCCGTCACACTAGTGGGGCTGGGTAATCTATAAGCACATCCTTATGCAGGTCCCTGGTCGCAGGACTATCGAGACAGGGCATCGATACTCCGGAGTAGACCAGCGCATGCGCTTCTCATCCCAGTGTGGGAGACGGTCTGTCCCACAGCCGTCAGTACGTCGTACTTGAGATAGTATGCGGGTGCTCGTTAGGTTACGGGTACACTGGACAGGACTCGTCGGGAACTGACTAGTTGGTATTATACCTATCGTCAATTATCAGTTCCCAGGTGACATGAGTACAGCTTAGTCCGCTGACTTGATACTGTCACTCTGCCTCGAGTGTGTTCCCACTGTACTTTGATCACTACCCTACCACGGCTCAAAGGAGTCGTGCAAACAGGTAGTGGTTGGGTGCAGTCCCGAAGCACTTGGAGGCAGTGACGGTTAGACAGGATTCGTCTCTCCCGGTATTGGGGGTTGACATCGCGCTGTGTCTAGGAGAGCCATTACACGAGTAGTCCCTGGCCAGGGCAAACGAGATATACTGGTAGGTTTCCAGTGTTATCTCAGGGTGTTTTGGGCTTCGCTCCGGCACGACTTGTACCGCTATTGGGGGACTGACGTTTACCGCCCCCTAGGCCCGCCATGCGATGTATCAGACGAACAGACCGGACTGTACGGAGAATGTCACACTCAGGCTCAGTAGGAGTTCAGATGGGTTTCGCCTCGTCGGTCTTCTTGTCGGCATTACCTGGGGACCGTTACGCACAGCTAGTGCCGCTTGCGGTCTGTGGTTAAACCCACTGCCAGCGTAGTGTCGAGTCTTTAGAGTCCCACACAGAAAGCTTTTCGCCTTTAGGCAAAAGAGTAGAGGTCGCATGGTATTGCGACAGGTCGCATAGTTTTGCGACAGGGTTCGGTCACATCCGTGCACTTGTGCGCGTACAGTGTCCGGACAGTTTACACTAGCGGGCTTTGGTTTAAGCCAGATCCTAGTGTACCTTATGGGATTGGATTTATCCAGTTTGCATTCGTGTTCCTCGGAACGCGGATGCGGGTGTGTATGCACAGTTGACAGGGAGGCAGAGGCAGCGGATTCTCATTAGGGTTGTTGACAGTTGACCGTTGACTATTTGACTTTATGCTCAACCCTAATGAGAATATGATATGTGATTAACTATTATATTAATTAAGTATTATGGTGATATGGTTGTTGACTTGTTGACTTTTGTTGACTTGTTGACTTTGTTGACTTGTTGACTTTTGTTGACTTGTTGACCGGTTGACTAGGCTTGACTAGTTGACCATCATGATAACCATAGCCATCATTTCATGGCAAAGACTTTTGTTTACTTGCTCATTTGTGTAAAATGAGTGCATGAAATGATATGGTTATGGTTGCTTCAAACCATCACATAAGACTTTTTTTTTGATATGATGAGTTATGATCACTTTGGATTATGAGAGGGTGAAAGACAAAAGAGAGCCTCATTCTTTCTTGCTCATTCTCTCTCTTGTTCTTTAGCTCTCCTCTTGCTCTCACCCTCAACCTCTTCCTCCCTCTCTTGATTCTATGGTTCTCTTGTCTCATGAGTTGAGAATCAAGAACCATAGATAAAATCTCATTCTATTTCCTCTCTACTCATTCTAGTTCACTAGGTTTAGCAAACCAAGTGAACTAGTTTCTTCAAAGAACGAAGAAGGAGCTAAAGGTTGGAGCTTTCAAGTGGATCTATCTTCGGCGTACGGAGACGACGAGAAGGAGCCATCGGACCACCATCGGAGCTTGAAGAGAAGGAGTTCAAGACAAGCTAGGTATAACCCCCTAACCGAGTAGCTAGAATCTCTTAGTTAGGATGTTAGATAGATGTTTAACCAAGATCCGGGTTATAGGTCCATGTTACCATCTTCAAGAAAATCGTTTTTTACCAAATTCCGCATTCCCGAAAGTACCGGGAGAGGTAGCATGGACTTACAGTGGTATCAGAGCCTAGTTAAACTCTATCTAACATGTTAGCAAGTAACTAGAAGATCGATCAAAGAAAAAGTCCCGAAAACAAAACCCCAAATTTTCAACTTTCTGTCGATTTCAAAAGTACTGGAAAAACTTTTTGGAACCCACCAAAAATCGACTCAGGCTTTTTTAAAGAATCTGCAAAATTTTGGGCCCCTGACTCGATCAAAGCGCCGCGTTTCCGCGGCGGGAGCACGCTCCCGCCGCGGAAACGCGGCCGAGTTGACTCGGTCAGGAGTTTTATTTTTTGCAGTTTACTCTTGGGGGTATTTTGGGATTTTTGGAATATATATTTTCTGCCCAGATTTTCCAGAACGAAAATTTTATTTTGGGGTCCCGAAAATCCGTATTTTTGATCGAACTTCTAAAAGACTTAAGCTAACGGGTTTTCTGTAATGTGTTATTTGTATTGAACGTCTACTAATCGCTATATGTCGATTAGTGGGGGTTATACAAATCTGTGATCTGTAATGTTGCTGGAATGTGGATATGAATATGTTGGATTGTCGCGGGTGAATAGCCGGGGGTTGTGAGACGAGAGTTTTCTTTTCTTTCAATTCATGTAAATTTGTAAATTGATGTAATAATTATTTGTATGGCCGCACAACCGGGTCGGGGTTGTAGCCGTCATTGTATAATTTCTTTTTACTGTTTTTGCTCCTAGGATAGACCCATGGAGGGGGTGCACAAACTACCGGGTATGCCGAAGTGTCGAGTCGCCTACTCATGGAGATGAGGGAGGTTACTACGCTTCGGGTACTTGGCGGGTAGTTTGCCGCACCCGTAGGGGTCTTGGGTGGGGTATTTGGCTATTCACCGCGACCGTGTAATCTGTCTTTTGTTACAGGCTCGTACAAATTACAGATTCCTAGTATATCCAATGTATTCATCTGTGATCTGAAATGTTTATCATTGCAGTATATCTATATATGATATTATTTAGGCGTTGCTTATGTTTTACAGACGCGCTAGCCCAGCCCCCGCTCTGTCGTTAGTTAAGTAACCTAACGGGTAATGACGGGGCCCCGTGGCGAATGCGAATGGCATAAGCGTACGTCATATTTTGGTTGTTTTCTGCAATGGTAGGATTAAATGATGGGACGCATTAAAAGAACTAATGCAAGAATATCACGCATTAAAAGAACTAATGCAAGATAATAAACCAAGTTAAAGTCGTTGAAACACTTTCGAAAAACCACTCGGTTCTTTTCAAAAACAACTTTTAAAATACGGAGTTTGAGCCACTCCATTTAAAAGCTATCTCGTTCCATCGACCAAATCAAGTTCACTACGTTCACGGTTTTGCCAAAACCATCCGTAGCCCTCCATCATTTCAGTTAAATATTCGGTAGTATTCAAGCTATGTATTTTGACCTCACGCCAAGGCATAGTGATTGGTAGCTGCCGGATATTTATCTGTTGCATAGATAGAATGCGTTGGTTTGAGACAGTCGTACTGCCATTTTGGCCTACGTCAAGGGTATGTACGGGTGGGTTCAAATTAACCTGGATAATGATGGGACGAACTTGACATGTGACTTATGACATTTTGACCTCACGCCAAGGTCATAAGAGCATGGGGCAAAAATCCACATCGGGAGTTTCATAAGTACTGAAACTTACTAGATTTGCATACCATTTGGAGTGTGATGATTCTGGTAGGATTCCTTCAGTTTCGTCACGCGATGATATTTGGATCCCGATCCTACTGTGAGTATATGCTACTCCTCGGAAAATTTCTCACTTAACGATCAATGCTATAAACCTAGTAGGTGCCTAGAAAGGTGTTAGCGGGGCTACGCCCCCAGGGAAAAGAGGTTCTTTAATTAAGGAACTTCGCGAAAGCGTTGGAAAACCTCCCTCGAAGTACCGACACCGGCCTGGCTGAACGGTTAAGCAAGTATTGTACGGTGGGATTGATCCTGACTAATTCTTACTTTATGGTTTGAGGAGGGATTCGAGAAACAGTGGGAGCCATCCTGTTTAGACAAACTAAAAACCACTCTAAACTTGCAAGAGCATCATGCTGAGTGTTTCTTCTTCTCTCTCCTAATTGCAGCGACCAATCAACATGACTGGACTTAAGTTACTCCTAGATAAAAACAAACTGACAGGGCCAAACTATAAAGATTGGCTCAGGAATGTCAAGATAGCAATCACTTACGACAAGCTGGGGTATCTTCTTACCACCAAAGCTCCCCCTGTCCCTGGTCCAACTTCCAGCGTCGCGGATAAGGAAATCCGTAAGACTTGGGAGATTGATAGCGCGAAGGCCAAATGCCTCCTGCTTGCCTCGATGGACAACGAACATCAGAGGAGGCATGAGAATATGGACATGGAATCCATATTGCTTCATACAAAAGAACTGTATGGAGAGCAATCTCGTATCGCAAGATACGAAGCGTCGAAAAAGTTATTTTCGACAAGAATGGCCATCGGATCATCAGTAGCCGAGCACGTGCTAAAGATGATCGGCTTCATTGAGGAGCTCGCTGACCTAGGGATCACATTGGAGAGTGAGCTATACACGGATATAGTTCTCCAGTCCCTTCCTTCCACTTACGCCCAGTTTATACTGAACTTCAACTTACAAGAAAAAGAGGTTGAACTTTCAGAGCTCCTCAACATTCTGAGGAGCGCAGAGGGCACCCTACAGAAAGGTAGGGATACATCCACTTTGTTTGTAGGAGGATCATCTTCTTCTAGGTCCAAGGCGAAAGCCAAGGGAAAGAAGAAGAAGGCCCCCGCCAAACCAAGGGGCGGTGTTAGTAAAGTGGATACGAAGGGAAAAGGTAAAGCAACAAAGATAGCGGGGAAGCTTGTGGATAAGGAAGAATGCTTCTATTGTCATAAGAAAGGACACTGGAAGAATGATTGCAGGGCCTGGAAGGCCAGAACACAGGAATTGAAGCAGGTTGCAGCTTCAGCTTCAGGTGTGTATGTTATTGAAAACTGTCTTTCAATAAACTCTACTTCCTGGGTATTGGATACCGGATCAGGATCTCATATCTGTAATTCTTTGCAGGCGTTGAGAAACCGTAGGGTTTTGAAGGCAGGTGACATGACCCTCAGAGTTGCGAACGGAGCTAGCATGGATGCTAAAGCCGTGGGGGACTATCACCTGGGAATGTCAGATGGACATGTTTTGGTTTTGCGTAATTGCTTTTTTGTACCCAACGCAACTTGTAATATCATTTCTGTATCTTTAGTTTCTAAAGAAGGTTATGAATTTGCGTTTGTAAGTAATGTTGTAAACATTCACCTTAATCAAGTTTTGATTGGGTCAGGTACATTGAGTAATGGTATATACGTGTTAAACCAACCACAGATTTTCAACGTCCAGAATACACACAAAAGAAAGTCTCCAGAAATAAATCAGACTTTCTTATGGCATTGTAGATTGGGTCACATCAATGAGAGAAGGTTGACTAAGTTACATACAGAAGGATATTTGAATGCGTTCGAATATCAATCGTATGCCACTTGTCAATCTTGTCTCAAAGGAAAGATGACAAAGACTCCGTTTACTGGACATGGAGTAAGAGCGAGCGAGCTCTTGGGACTCGTACACAGTGACGTGTGCGGTCCAATGTCTACACATGCCCGAAGCGGACATTCTTACTTCATTACTTTTACGGATGACTTCTCAAGGTACGGTTATGTCTTCTTAATGAAACATAAGTCCGAGGCCTTTGGAAAATTCCAGGAGTATAAGAATGAAGTAGAGAAACAGACCGGCAAAAGTATTAAGATTCAAAGATCGGATCGAGGTGGAGAATACTTAAGTGCCGAGTTCCTGGACTATTTAAAAGAGAACGGAATTCTCTCTCAGCTTACTCCTCCATACACCCCGCAACATAACGGTGTATCGGAGAGACGGAACCGCACCCTATTGGATATGGTGCGGTCCATGATGAGTAACGCTGAGTTACCGCGATCATTCTGGGGATATGCGCTAGAATCAGCAGCATACCTTTTGAACCGAGTTCCGACTAAGACTGTGCCTACCACCCCATATGAAATGTGGAGTGGGAAGAAACCCTATCTTCAATATCTGAAGATCTGGGGATGTCCAGCTTTTGTCAAAAAGCAGCATGCGAACAAACTCGAGGCACGCTCAGTACTGTGCAAGTTTGTGGGATACCCAAAGAACACCAGGGGGTATCTTTTCTACTACGCAGAGGAACAAAAAGTCCTTGTTTCTCGTAATGCCCACTTTCTAGAACACCAGTTCTTGGAAAAGGAAAATAGTGGGAGCGCAGTAAAACTGGAAGAAATTCCAGAACCACATACTATTACTGAAAGGTTAGTAGAACCAGAGGGTTCAACAGAACAGGACATTCCTACGCCGCTCCGCAGGAGTAGTAGGCAGTCTCATCCGCCCGAGAGATACTGCGGTTTTCTCATAGACGGGGATAGAGAGGATTGCATCATAGATTATGATGAGCCTACCAGCTTCCAGCAGGCCGTTCAGAGCGTTGACTCAGTGAAATGGCTGGATGCAATGCGGACCGAAATGGAGTCCATGTACACCAACAAGGTATGGACGTTGGACATTGCTCCAGACGGGGTAAAACCCGTAGGATGCAAGTGGATCTTCAAAAGGAAGATTGGTGTAGATGGACAGGTTGAGACCTATAAAGCTAGGCTGGTAGCAAAGGGTTTCCGTCAAAGACCTGGCTTGGACTATGACGAAACCTTTTCTCCAGTAGCCATGCTGAAATCCATTCGGATCCTTCTTGCCATTGCTGCCTTCCACGATTATGAGATCTGGCAAATGGACGTAAAGACAGCTTTTCTAAATGGAAATTTAGAGGAGTGTGTCTATATGGACCAACCAGAGGGTTTCATTCAGAGTGGGAGCAGCGGAAAGGTGTGCAAGTTGCTTAAGTCCATCTATGGACTAAAGCAGGCATCGCGGAGTTGGAACATCTGCTTTGATGAGACGGTCAAAGAATTTGACTTTATCAAAAATCCAGATGAACCATGCATCTATAGTAGATTTGTAGCGAGAACTGTAGTATTCCTCGTTTTATACGTGGATGACATTCTCTTAATAGGAAATGACATTCCTATGCTACAATCTGTCAAGGGGTTCTTGTCACACAGGTTCTCCATGAAAGACCTGGGTGATGCCTCATACATTCTGGGTATCCGGATCTACCGTGAAAGATCCAAGAGGATATTAGGACTTTCACAGTCCAGGTATATCGACACTATACTGAAGAGATTCAGTATGGAAGATTCCAAGCGCGGTAACCTGCCGGCTTGTCACGGGATCACCCTCTCTAAAGAGATGTCTCCCAAGACTGATTTGGAGAGGGATCGCATGTCTATTATACCCTACGCTTCTGCGGTAGGCTCTATAATGTATGCGATGTTGTGTACCAGACCGGATGTAGCTTATGCACTGAGTGTGGTAAGCCGGTATCAGTCAAACCCTGGGGAGAAACACTGGATAGCGGTAAAGAACATTCTCAAGTACCTGAGAAGGACTAAGGAGATGTTCTTGGTGTATGGCGGAAAAGACCTCCAGATCGAGGCCTTTGCTGACTCCAGCTTCCAGAGTGACAAGGATGATTCCAAGTCCATGTCGGGTTTTGTCTTTACCCTCAATGGAGGGGCGGTGTGTTGGAAGAGTTCCAAACAGGAAACCGTTGCAGACTCGACGATGGAAGCGGAATACATCGCTGCATCTGATGCCGCAAAAGAAGCTGTCTGGATGAGGAAGTTCTTGAAAGAACTTCAGGTGGTTCCGTCCATTGTTGATCCAATACCTCTGTATTGCGACAACAACGGGGCTATAGCTTTAGCGAAGGAACCCAGGTCCCATCAGAGATCCAGGCACATCTTAAGGCGGTATCACCTGATCAGGGAGATCGTAGATCGCCAGGAGATCGAGGTTCGGAGAGTCGCTTCAGAAGATAACACTGCAGATCCATTCACCAAGGCCCTGCCCCAGACTCAGTTCGAGCGGCTGATCGAGATGATAGGTTTTCGATACGCCAGTACATGGCCTTAGTGCAAGTGGGAGATTGTTAGTGTATATGCCCTAGAGGCCATTACTGTATCATACTAGTTTGTATATTACTTAATGGATGCTTGGGATATTCACCTTGTATATACAATCTTGCTCAAAATAGTAGTATGCTACTTGGTTTGTTTCTACTTCAATGTGTACATGTGTTTATTTTTGTATATCGCCTATACACATTAGTGGAGCCCTTAGGATCTTTGCTTGATTACCAACGATGTGATGGCCGTCACACTAGTGGGGCTGGGTAATCTATAAGCACATCCTTATGCAGGTCCCTGGTCGCAGGACTATCGAGACAGGGCATCGATACTCCGGAGTAGACCAGCGCATGCGTTTCTCATCCCAGTGTGGGAGACGGTCTGTCCCACAGCCGTCAGTACGTCGTACTTGAGATAGTATGCGGGTGCTCGTTAGGTTACGGGTACACTGGACAGGACTCGTCGGGAACTGACTAGTTGGTATTATACCTATCGTCAGTTATCAGTTCCCAGGTGACATGAGTACAGCTTAGTCCGCTGACTTGACACTGTCACTCCGCCTCGAGTGTGTTCCCACTGTACTTTGATCACTACCCTACCACGGCTCAAAGGAGTCGTGCAAACAGGTAGTGGTTGGGTGCAGTCCCGAAGCACTTGGAGGCAGTGACGGTTAGACAGGATTCGTCTCTCCCGGTATTGGGGGTTGACATCGCGCTGTGTCTAGGAGAGCCATTACACGAGTAGTCCCTGGCCAGGGCAAACGAGATATACTGGTAGGTTTCCAGTGTTATCTCAGGGTGTTTTGGGCTTCGCTCCAGCACGACTTGTACCGCTATTGGGGGACTGACGTTTACCGCCCCCTAGGCCCGCCATGCGATGTATCAGACGAACAGACCGGACTGTACGGAGAATGTCACACTCAGGCTCAGTAGGAGTTCAGATGGGTTTCGCCTCGTCGGTCTTCTTGTCGGCATTACCTGGGGACCGTTACGCACAGCTAGTGCCGCTTGCGGTCTGTGGTTAAACCCACTGCCAGCGTAGTGTCGAGTCTTTAGAGTCCCACACAGAAAGCTTTTCGCCTTTAGGCAAAAGAGTAGAGGTCGCATGGTATTGCGACAGGTCGCATGGTTTTGCGACAGGGTTCGGTCACATCCGTGCACTTGTGCGCGTACAGTGTCCGGACAGTTTACACTAGCGGGCTTTGGTTTAAGCCAGATCCTAGTGTACCTTATGGGATTGGATTTATCCAGTTTGCATTCGTGTTCCTCGGAACGCGGATGCGGGTGTGTATGCACAGTTGACAGGGAGGCGGAGGCAGCGGATTCTCATTAGGGTTGTTGACAGTTGACCGTTGACTATTTGACTTTATGCTCAACCCTAATGAGAATATGATATGTGATTAACTATTATATTAATTAAGTATTATGGTGATATGGTTGTTGACTTGTTGACTTTTGTTGACTTGTTGACTTTGTTGACTTGTTGACTTTTGTTGACTTGTTGACCGGTTGACTAGGCTTGACTAGTTGACCATCATGATAACCATAGCCATCATTTCATGGCAAAGACTTTTGTTTACTTGCTCATTTGTGTAAAATGAGTGCATGAAATGATATGGTTATGGTTGCTTCAAACCATCATATAAGACTTTTTTTTTGATATGATGAGTTATGATCACTTTGGATTATGAGAGGGTGAAAGACAAAAGAGAGCCTCATTCTTTCTTGCTCATTCTCTCTCTTGTTCTTTAGCTCTCCTCTTGCTCTCACCCTCAACTTCTTCCTCCCTCTCTTGATTCTATGGTTCTCTTGTCTCATGAGTTGAGAATCAAGAACCATAGATAAAATCCCATTCTATTTCCTCTCTACTCATTCTAGTTCACTAGGTTTAGCAAACCAAGTGAACTAGTTTCTTCAAAGAACGAAGAAGGAGCTAAAGGTTGGAGCTTTCAAGTGGATCTATCTTCGGCGTACGGAGACGACGAAAAGGAGCCATCGAACCACCATCGGAGCTTGAAGAGAAGGAGTTCAAGACAAGCTAGGTATAACCCCCTAACCGAGTAGCTAGAATCTCTTAGTTAGGATGTTAGATAGATGTTTAACCAAGATCCGGGTTATAGGTCCATGTTACCATCTTCAAGAAAATCGTTTTTTACCAAATTCCGCATTCCCGAAAGTACCGGGAGAGGTAGCATGGACTTACAAGATCGCCATAGAGTATTGTGTGATTCCCACTGTGCTTTGATTTCCACCTTACCACGTCCATGAGGGCGTGCAAAACGGTGGTTTTTAGGTACAGTCCCGAGTCACATGGAGGCAATGAGCGATAGGAGGGGTTTCGTCTCTCCCGGTATTGGGGGTTGATATTGCACTGTGCTCGATTGGCCGTAACAAAGAAGTCCCTGGCCAGGGCTGATTGGAGATTTACTGGTGAGTGTTACCAGTAGTTTCTCGACCCGTAATGAGCCTCACATCGGCACGACTTATCGGTTATTGGGGTCTGACGTTTACCACCCCTAGACTTGATATGCGACATATCAGACGAGGAGACCGGACTGCACGGGTAGTGTTGCCGGTTGGCTCGACGGGAGTTGTAGCAGGTTCGCTTGTTCTCTTCTGATTGCTCAATACCCGGGTGGCCGTTACATTTAGCTGACCGCTTGCGGCTAGGGGGTGCTTGATATGATCATCACCCACTGCCGGCGTATTGACGAGTCTTAGAGTCCCACAAAGAAGTTACCTACTCCAGGCGAAATGTTGTAGTGCGCGTATGCGATATGCGCATGGACCCGATTAAAATGCACGTATAGGATACCGTATATTGATCGGGAAGCTTGCTTTTGGTGGGGTCGTATGTGATATGGACAGATTGATAAATCAAGTGTTGATTTATCATTTAACCATTAGTTTCTCACTAGAAATGCTTTCTTGTGTTTGATGGATGTATGCATGCATGTATGCTTTCTTTATAGATTCATGCACATATGGATGTGCATACATACATACATACATACATACATACATCATCTATCATGGTTGTTTATACATAGAAAATGGTGGCAATATAAGACTCACACCATGGTTTACATTATGGATTATTATTTCTATTTATGCTAAAACAAAAGAAAAGAGATAAGATTAAATCATGGATTAGTTTCTACACTCTTCTTTTGACCTAACCATGTTCACCTACCTTTTGACCATGGTTTAATCTTTCTCTTATGTTTTAACTAAAGTAAAATTAAAAATCCATAAAAGATAACCATGGTTTGAGATGAAGAAGGAAAAATATATATACTTATATTTTTCTGTTTCTCTTTAGAGTTTTGCTTTTCACTCTTGTTCAAAAGCCATCATCTTCTTCAACCTTGCTCTCTTGCTCTCTAGAATTTTCAAGTGAGCAAAATACTTAACAAGATAGTATTTTGAAGTGAGAATAAGAACCACAACATCATTCTACACAAGTCTAGCCCACTTGTTTAGAGTGTTAGCTTCATTTTATTCTCTCGATAAAGTGAAGTTGCAAGCTTGGACAAAGGAGCTTCGGGTGGATCGTCGTGGACGTTAGAAGACCTCAAGCGGACCTTTTCCAAACCCTAAGAAGCCGAGGAGTCTAGCATAGGGAGCTACAAAGGTTGTACTCTCAAAACCCTAGCTTTTCTTACTTGTGATGATGTGCAAAATTTTGAAACCCTAATTTTCTAGGAACGATTCAATGTATGCTTACTTAGCACCCTAAAAATTCAATCTTTGGTACATGTGATACTTCCAATCCCTTCATGAGGTGCTAGGTTAACCCAACATTGGTATCAGAGCCGACCTAGAACATTAGGCGACACTTTAGCGAAGTCAAAACTCCGATCAAACCAAAATACGACCTTTTCGGACACTCTCTGGACAATTTTTAAAACCTGGTTATTTTCAGAATTAAAAATATGTAAAAAATTAAGCAGGCAAATATAAGAATTACTGTTAAAAATGATGCAGTGAACAGTCATTCTTGCCGCGGAAACGCGGCCTAAGCTTGCTTGGGCCGCGGTTCCGCAGCCGTACACATCAATCACTGCATGATTTTTATACAGTAATGCTTGTTTCTGCTTGTATATTTTTTAGGGTATTTTTAATCTGAATTTTGTGCTGTTTGTTCAGGAGATTATTTTGGAGTCGACGATTCGATCGGAATTTTGATTTCGTGTCTTTTCCGGGTAAATTGGAAAGTATTGAAGTGTTCGAACGAGTATCATTTGCTCACTTTTCACGGGGTTTAAATCTTTCGGAGATACGTGCAAGTTTTGTGGTGGACCCTCTAGAAGACAACAAACCTTAACTCGATTATGTGACCGTCTTGAACTGCCCTTTGAACCTTAGGGTTTGGGGCAGTACGGCATGCCACATGTGAGGCGTTGGCTTGACCCTTCTATGGCTGGACCGCTACTACTGTGTCACACTCCGGGTTTTTGAACTCCGTTCAAGTGTTGAGCTTTAGGGAATCTTGGGTATTTGATCGTTCGTTCAAAAACTTTAATACTATTTATTTATCTGGAATATGATGCAATGTGTGGAATT
Source organism: Agapanthus africanus (assembly GCA_030015575.1). Lineage (NCBI taxonomy): Eukaryota > Viridiplantae > Streptophyta > Magnoliopsida > Asparagales > Amaryllidaceae > Agapanthus > Agapanthus africanus. Next base: position 271,501,035 of record CM057337.1, read on the forward strand.
CATATTACTAGACATGAAATACGAAGTATGTGATATTTCGCATTTACGATGTCTAAAGAGAATGTGGATTCCAGATATTGTAGTTTTACACTTTCTTTTCTGTGACCGTAAGTGTAGTATGTATTGGTATTGCCGATTGTCGCTGCTATACGTCGACGACGATCGGTGTATGCATACTTACTTACGTTGATGATATGAGATATTATGTGTTGCTGAGATATGATGTGCAGGATTTTCGCTATTGAATAGCCGGGGGGTTTTATGTGAGATGAGAGTTTTTATATTTTCATTCATGTATATTTAAATGTAATGTAATATTCTTTTATTTGGGGCACTTCCGGGTTGAGGTTGATGCCACCAGTGTTGTATATTATTTACTTTTCCGCATTAGGATGGACCCAAGGAGGGGAGCACAGGTGACCGGGTTCTGGGGTTCAGTGGGAGGCCATCTCGAGGAGTCGAGACCGGGTTTCCTAAACTCCAGAATTGGTAGGGTCGCTTGCCGCTCCCGTAGGGGTCCAGGGTATGGGCTTGGCTATTCATCGCGACTATGGAATCCGTATTTTCTATTATTGGCTAAATACTAAATACGGACGTCCTAGTATATCCCACATTATATCTATGTTTCTGCTGCGATATCTGTGATGTGATCATTTGATATGTTATGATGGATATAGTATAGTATATATGATATATTATATAGACGTTACTTATGTTTTGCACCCGCACTAGCCCTGCCCTGCTCTGTCGTTAGTTACCTAACCTAACGGTGCACGAGGGGACATCGAGGCGAATGCGGATGGCATAAGTGTACGTCGTATTTATCTATGATGTTTAGGTGACTTAAATGATGGGACTTCATTAATATGATTAATGAAAGAAAAGAAACCTAAAAGATGTTGTAGAATCAAATTTTCAAATAAAAGGGTAGCTACAGTTTTGCTTTGCATAGCGGTATATATGATATACCCTGCACCTTATTCGATGGGGAAAGAGCCAAGATCCCTTCACCGGGAGTGACCTCTTTAGCAAAACTGGCAGATGCTACAACACTCGGTTTGACTTTTGACTGGTTTTAGAGTTTTGCTTTGTATAGTGATATATATGATATGTCCTGCACCTTATTCGATGAGGAAAGAGCCGAGATCCCTTCACCGGGAGTGACCTCTTTAGCAAAACTAATAAAAGCCTCAAAATCACTCCATTTCAAAATTCATTCGATTCTACAACGATATCAAGTTCATTACGCTTATGGTTTTCTGAAAAACCTGCGTAGCCCTCCGTCATTTCAGATAGATATTATTTAGTATTGGTGCTATGTTTGTTGACTTAGTCAAGGCGTAGTGTACGGTAGCTAAATAGTGTTTATCTGTTAAAACATGAGATGTGATTGGATTAGGGTATTCGCACGGCCTTGTTGACTCAGTCAAGGGTCGTACGGGTGGGTTTAATTCAATCGAGATATGTACGGGTTGAACTTGACTTGCGATTTATGGTTTGTTGATTTAGTCAAGATCATAGATCGCTATGGGCAAAATATTATCGGGAATTTCAAGTGTTGAAATTTGTAATGAGATTGCATACCTTCTATGAGATAGTTGGATCCCGATACCCACTGCGAGTAATTGTTACTCCTGGGAGAGTTTTACACAGGACAATTACCCGATCAAGTAGGTGTCTAGAAAGGTGTCAACGGGGTTACGCCTCTGGGAAAACAGGTTTACATTAATTAGGTCTGTGCGATAGCACGGGGAACCTCCCTCAAAGTACCGACACTGGCCTGGCTGAAAGATCGGCGAAGTTGTAGGGTGTAATTAATCCCGGCTAGTCTTTCCTTTTAGGGTTTGAAGGAAGATTTGATAAAAAACAGTGGGAGCCATCCTGATTAGATAAAATAATAACCAATCTGATCTTGCAAGAGCATACGCTAAAGTGTTTTCTTCTCTCTCTCTCCAGGTAGCGACCATGTCATGCCTTAATCAAGATAATAATATGGATGTATTGACCGAACCCGCATGTTTTACTGTGCAAGGGAACGTTGGACCCGTTCTTTCTTATAAGAGTTATAAGACTGAACAGGGAATAGGAGAATATCTGGATTCTCACGCCGCCCAAAAGAACATGCATTTGATGCATCTTCTTCAGGTGTGTTAGTTATTGAGAACTGTTTCTCAGTTCACCCTACGTCCTGGGTATTAGATACCGGATCAGGATCCCACATATGTAAAATGTTACATGGGCTACGTAAAGGTAGAGAACTGGGAAAAGGCGATCATTCCGTTCAAGTAGGGAATGGGGAAAATGTTGCAGCCAAAGCAGTTAGCAAATATCACCTGGTATTACCAAGTGGTGATACACTAATTCTGAATGAGTGCTATTATATACCGAACATGATGTGCAACATTATATCAGTTTCTTTATTAAGTAAAGAAGGATATAATTTTGTAGTAAAGGATAATGTTATGAACATATTCCTAGATCAAAAGTTGATTGCATCAGGCTCGTTACATAATGGCATATTCATTCTCAATCAAAATACAGTCCTCAATATACAAAACACACACAAGAGGAAAAGCTCAGAAATGAACGAATCCTTCTTGTGGCACTGTAGACTTGGCCATATCAATGAGACACGGCTAGCTAAGTTACATAAGAATGGATATTTCAATTCATTCGAATTATCATCTTATGACACTTTCCATTCATGTCTCAAAGGAAAAATGACCAAAACTCCGTTTAGTGGACACGGAGAAAGAGTTACTGAACTCTTAGGACTGGTACATAGTGATGTATGCGGTCCTATGTCTACACACGCCAGGAACGGTTCTTCCTACTTCATTACATTTGAAGGGTTCCTAGGAACCCTAATAAGGTCTCACAAGGCATCGATCTTGCCAAATTAAAATTTTAACGGTGCCGAGAAACCCGACTACGGATCGTCGGCTAGAAGTTTAGGCGAAAAAGCTAACTAGTTAACACTTAACTAAGAGATACGGAAATACAACCTTTGTAGATCCGGTCCTCCACCTCCATGGCTCCGAGATGAGGTCCTCTCCGCTGTCCAAATCAAATCCGGAACTCAGGTATCGGCTTCGTCGAAGAAATGGGCGGGTTTGATCGTCGGTTCGATGCCGAAGATGATCTACGTCGAGGCATCACAAAACTCGAGCTCCGCCTTCGCCAAGTCAAGAAACTTGTGAAGACAACACACTCTACTACATGGAAAGTAGTAGAGGATGAAGAAATAGGAAATGGGTAGACTTTAGATTTGGATTTCTCACTAGTTATCATCACTTGCCATTGGAGTAGCAAGCTTTCTCTTTTTGTTGAAGAAGATGAAGAAGAAGAAGAAGATATGATGAGAAATGATAAAATCAAATAATAAAATCAAAATTGATCTTATCATAATGCAACCTTGGGTTAGACTTAACTCTTGTAGAGAGCAAACTCTAGTTTAGCTAATGGTTAGGTTTTAAACATAAAACAAAATGGTTACAAATTCAAAGCATCATGAAGTTTCCACAAAAGACAAAATTAGCAACCATTTTATTTTAGCCAAAAGAAATAAAGAATATAAATGAAATGAATAAGTGAATACTTTAAAACCATAACCATTAACCTAAACATGGTTCAAGTCAAACATACACCCAAGTTTGCATGTATCATCAAACATGATACAAACTAGTGCACAAAACTATATCATATATACAATGTGCACTTCAAGTGAGAAAATCCATCTTAAGTGAACCAATACTAGTTAATGCAAAGTAATATATCAAATATATAATTTTACATTAAATCATTAAATCAACACTTGATTCAATGATCCGGTTATATCGCATATAACCGGCTAGTATCCAATGTATCGGCTTATCGAATCAATCCTTGATTCGATAACTAGGTTATATCGCATACAACCATTCGACACATTCATCGCGAGAATGAAATACGGTATCATATACACGCATTATTATCGGTCCCGCACATATCTCATATGCGCTCCTATTTCGTTTCGCTTGAGCCAGGAAACCTCTGTGTAGGACTCTAAAGACTCGTCAATACGCCGGCAGCGGATGATGATCATATCAAACACCCACAAGCCGCAAGCGGTCTGCTAAACGTAACGGCCACCCGGGTATTGAGCGATCAGAAGATCGACGAGCAAGCCCGCTCACACTCCTGCGAATCCAACCAGTAACACTTACCGTACAGTCCGGTCTGTTCGTCTGATATGCCGCATATCTCGCCTACGGGTGGTAAACGTCAGACCCCAATAGCTCGATAAGTCATGCCGACGTAAGGTCCATAACATTCGTGAAACTACTGATAACTCTTACCAGTATATCACAGCAACCCTGGCCAGGGATTTCCTGTTATGGCCATCGAGCATGGCGCAACATCAACCCCCAATACCGGGAGAGACGAATCCCCTCCTATCGCTTATTGCCTCCATGTGAATCGGGACTGTACCCAAAAACCACATGTTTGCACAACTCAGTAGAGCCGTGGTAGGGTGGAAATCAAAGCACAGTGGGAGACATACAAGACTCTATGACGATCTCGGGTCTACAGACTAAGCTGCACCAGTGTCACCAGAGAACTGCCATCTGACGTGAGGTATAATACCATCTGGGAGTTCTCGGCGAGTCCGTTCAGTGTACCCAGTCTCCACTGAGCACCCGCATACCATCTCTGATGTCAAACACCAATGGATATGGGATCATCCATCGCCCATCGCATGAGTCGAGAAGATATGCGCTAGTCTACTCTGGAATATCGATGCCCCGTCTCGATATTCCCTCGACTAGGAACATTTCAAGGATGTACTCATGGACTACCCAGGCCCCACTAGTATGATCTGCATCATAGTCCTGGAAGTCGAGTACACATCCTAAGGGCTTTATCAACATGTAATCAGAGAGACAGAAAGTATACATGTTAAGATAAAGAGCAACCAGATAGCATACTATCATGTCGAGCAAGAAAGTCCTACCTATATATGTCCCAGCATCCACTACAATATACATCCAATGTACAGTAATGGCCTCTAGGGCATACATATAACTAACAACATTCACTGACGATCTCTCTAGATACGGGCATGTGTTCCTGTTGAAACACAAGTCTGAAGCTTTTGAGAAATTCAGAGAATATAAGTACGAAGTAGAGAACCAAACGGGCAAAAGTATTAAGATTCTTCGATCTGATCGAGGGGGTGAATACTTAAGCATTGAATTCCTAGATTATCTAAAAGAGAATGGGATTCTCTCTCAGCTTACTCCTCCTTATACACCACAGCACAACGGTGTATCGGAACGAAGGAATCATACCGTATTAGATATGGTGCGCTCAATGATGAGCGATGCTGAGTTACCTATTTCCTTTTGGGGGTATGCGCTTGAGACAGCCATATACCTATTGAATCTGGTTCCGTCTAAATCTGTACCTACCACACCATATGAGATATGGAGTGGGAAGAGACCATATTTTAAACGAATTAAGATATTGGGTTGTCCGGCCTATGTCAAAAAGCAAAATCCGGACAAACTCGAGGCACGATCAATTCTTTGCAAGTTTGTGGGATATCCAAAGAATTCTCAAGGATATTTTTTCTACCAAGCTGAGGAACAAAAAGTGTTTGTTGCTCAACATGCCACCTTTTTGGAAAAGGAATTTCTTGCAAAAGAAATTAGTGGCAAAGAGGTAGAGCTGGAAGAGATTCCAGCACCACAAACTACAACTGATGATTTAGTAAAACCAGAGGATTCAGTAGTACCCGACGAACCCCAGCCTCTCCGCCGATCTAGTAGGGTTTCTCGTCCACCTGAGAGATACTATGGTTTCGTCTCTCCCGGTATTGGGGGTTGATATTGCACTGTGCTCGATTGGCCGTAACAAAGAAGTCCCTGGCCAGGGCTGATTGGAGATTTACTGGTAAGTGTTACCAGTAGTTTCTCGACCCGTAATGAGCCTCACATCGGCACGACTTATCGGTTATTGGGGTCTGACGTTTACCACCCCTAGACTTGATATGCGAAATATCAGACGAGGAGACCGGACTGCACGGGTAGTGTTGCCGGTTGGCTCGACGGGAGTTGTAGCAGGTTCGCTTGTTCTCTTCTGATTGCTCAATACCCGGGTGGCCGTTACATTTAGCTGACCGCTTGCGGCTAGGGGGTGCTTGATATGATCATCACCCACTGCCGGCGTATTGACGAGTCTTAGAGTCCCACAAAGAAGTTACCTACTCCAGGCGAAATGTTGTGGTGCGCGTATGCGATATGCGCATGGACCCGATTAAAATGCACGTATAGGATACCGTATATTGATCGGGAAGCTTGCTTTTGGTGGGGTCGTATATGATATGGCCAGATTGATAAATCAAGTGTTGATTTATCATTTAACCATTAGTTTCTCACTAGAAATCCTTTCTTGTGTTTGATGGATGTATGCATGCATGTATGCTTTCTTTATAGATTCATGCACATATGGATGTGCATACATACATACATACATACATACATCATCTATCATGGTTGTTTATACATAGAAAATGGTGGCAATATAAGACTCACACCATGGTTTATATTATGGATTATTATTTCTATTTATGCTAAAACAAAAGAAAAGAGATAAGATTAAATCATGGATTAGTTTCTACACTCTTCTTTTGATCTAACCATGTTCACCTACCTTTTGACCATGGTTTAATCTTTCTCTTGTGTTTTAACTAAAGTAAAATTAAATATCCAAAAAAGATAACCATGGTTTGAGATGAAGAAGGAAAAATATATATACTTATATTTTTCTGTTTCTCTTTAGAGTTTTACTTTTCACTCTTGTTCAAAAGCCATCATCTTCTTCAACCTTGCTCTCTTGGTCTCTAGAATTTTCAAGTGAGCAAAATACTTAACAAGGTAGGATTTTGAAGTGAGAATAAGAACCACAACATCATTCTACACAAGTCTAGCCCACTTGTTTAGAGTGTTAGCTTCATTTCATTCTCTCGATAAAGTGAAGTTGCAAGCTTGGACAAAGGAGCTTCGGGTGGATCGTCGTGGACGTTAGAAGACCTCAAGCGGACCTTTTCCAAACCCCAAGTAGCCGAGGAGTCTAGCGTAGGGAGCTACAAAGGTTGTACTCTCAAAACCCTAGCTTTTCTTACTTGTGATGATGTGCAAAATATTGAAACCCTAATTTTCTAGGAACGATTCAATGTATGCTTACTTAGCACCCTAAAAATTCAATCTTTGGTACATGTGATGCTTCCAATCCCTTCATGAGGTGCTAGGTTAACCCAACATTAGACGCACTCTTCCAAATTTCCATTTAGGAAAGCCGTCTTTACGTCCATCTGCCAGATTTCATAATCGTGGAAGGCAGCAATGGCAAGAAGGATCCGAATGGATTTGAGCATAGCTACCGGAGAAAAGGTCTCGTCATAGTCCAAACCAGGTCTTTGATGAAAACCCTTGGCAACAAGCCTAGCTTTATAGGTTTCAACCTGCCCATCTATACTAATCTTCTTTCTGAAGATCCAATTGCAGCCTACGGGTTTTACCCTTCTGGAGCAAAGTCCAAAGTCCAAACTTTGTTGGTGTACATGGACTCCATCTCGGTCCGCATTGCATCCAGCCATTTTACCGAGTCACCGCTCTGAATGGCTTGCTGGAAGCTAGTAGGCTCATCATAATCAATAATGCAATCCTCTCTATCCCCGTCTATGAGAAAACCGTAGTATCTCTCGGGCGGATGAGACTGCCTATTACTCCTGCGGAGCGGCGCAAGAATGTCCGGTTCTCCTAAAACTTCTAGTTCTTTCAAGCTTTCAGCTTGTGGTTCTGGAATTTCTTCCAGTTCTATTGCGCTCACACTTATCTGATTTTCCAAAAATTCAGTTTCCAAGAAGTGGGCATGCTGAGAAACAAAAACTTTTCGTTCCTCTGCGGAATAGTAAAGATACCCCCTGGAGTTCTTTGGGCATCCTACAAACTTACACAGTACTGAGCGTGCCTCGAGCTTGTCCGCATGCTGCTTCTTTACAAAAGCCGTACATCCCCATGTCTTAAGATACTTAAGACAGGGTTTCTTCCCATTCCACATCTGATATGGGGTGGTAGGCACAGTCTTGGTTGGAGCCTTGTTCAAGAGATATGCAGCTGTTTCTAGTGCATAACCCCAGAAAGATTGCGGTAACTCAGCCTTACTCATCATGGAACGAACCATATCCAATAGGGTTCGATTCCGCCTTTCAGATACACCGTTGTGTTGTGGTGTGTATGGAGGAGTACGCTGAGAGAGAATTCCATTCTCTTTTAAGTAGTCCAGAAACTCGGCACTCAAGTATTCACCACCTCGATCAGATCTCAGTGTCCTTATACTTTTGCCTGTTTGTTTTTCAACTTCATTCTTGTATTCCCGAAATTTCTCAAAGGCCTCGGATTTGTGCTTCATTAAGAAGACATGTCCATACCTAGAGAAATCATCTGTGAAAGTAATAAAGTATGAATAACCACTTCGCGCATGTGTAGACATTGGACCACACATGTCACTGTGTATGAGTCCCAAGAGCTCGCTTGCTCTTTCTCCGTGTCCAGTGAACGGAGTCTTTGTCATCTTTCCCATGAGACAAGATTCACAAGTGGCATAAGATTGATACTCGAACGGATTCAAGTATCCCTCTTTATGTAACTTTGTTAACCGTGTCTCATTAATGTGACCCAGTCTACAATGCCATAAGAAAGCCTGATTTGTTTCCGGAGACTTTCTTTTAAGTATGTTCTGGACACTGAAAATCTGAGCTTGATTTAATACGTATATCCCGTTTTCTAATGTACCTAACCCAATCAGAACTTGATTTGGGTGGATGTGGACCACATCGCTTACAAAAGTAAAATCATATCCTTCCTTAGAAAGTAAGGATACAGATATGATATTACAAGTCGCACCTAGTACATACAAACAGTTACGCAGAATCAATATCTGCCCAGTTATCAGTCCAAGATGATATTCCCCTACGGATTCAGCGTCTATGCTCATTCCGTTAGCAACCCTGAGAGTCATATCACCTTTCCTGATAACCCTACGGTTTCTCAGAGCCTGTAACGAGTTACAGATGTGAGATCCTGATCCGGTATCCAATACCCAGGAAGTAGGGTTAACTGACATACAATTCTCTACTACAAACACACCCGAAGCCGAAGCCACAACATGCTTCGAATCCTGGCTACTGGCTTTGCTAGCCCTGCAATCCTTCTGCCAATGTTCATTCCCGTAACAATAGGAACGCCCCTCCTTTAGTACATCCAGTCCCAAAACTTTTTCCCTTCCCTTTCTTTCTACTTCCCTAGTTTCCTTCAGGGTAGAAGGTAGAGACTGTAGAATCAAGTCAGCATCTGACCCGTTCTCCAACGTGGTCTTCAGGCCCGTGAGCTCAAAATAGCTGTTCTCTGTAAGGACGTTGCCTCCTACAGATGACCCGATAGTCAACCTCGCTTGAAGCAATTCGTTCGAGGTCTCATATCTTGTGATACGAGATTGCTCTCCATATAAATCTTTGTTATGGAGGAAGACAGAAACTAAGTCCATCTTCTCGTGCTGCCTCTGGTTTGCACCATCAACTGAGGCTAACACGAGCCACTTGGCTTTTGCACAGTCTTTTTCCAATGTCATACGGATGTCAATATCCGTGACAGGGGAAATTGGTCCTGAGACGGCAGGGGTTTGATTAGGTAAGAGGTGTCCCAGCTTGTCATGGGCAATGGACATCTGGACAGACCTTTGCCAATCATAACAGTCAGGTTCAGTCATTTTATTATCTAGATGTAACCTATGTATGGTCACTAGGTCGCTGCAATTAAGAGAGAGAGAAGAAAACACTCAGCATGATGCTCTTGCAAGTTTAGATTGGTTTTTAATTTATCTAAACAGGATGGCTCCCACTGTTTCTCGAATCCCTCCTCAAACCAAAAAGGAAGAATTAGTCAGGATCAATCTCACCGTACAATACTTGCTTAACCGTTCAGCCAGGCCAGTGTCGGTACTTCGAGGGAGGTTTTCCAACACTTTCGCGAAGTTCCTTAATTAAATAACCTCTTTTCCCTGGGGGCGTAGCCCCGCTAACACCTTTCTAGACACCTACTTGGTTTATAGCATTGATCGTTAAGTGAGAAAGTTCCTGAGGAGTAGCATATACTCACAGTAGGATCGGGATCCAAATATCATCGCGCGACAAAACTGAAGGAATCCCACCAGAATCATCACACTCCAAATGGTATGCAGCGCTAGCAAGTTTCAGTTTCATTAGAAACTCCCGATGTGAATTTTTGCCCCATGCTCTTATGACCTTGACAAAGGTCAACAAATCATAAGTCACATGTCAAGTTCTACCCGTCATTGTCCAGGATAATTTGAACCCATCCGTATATACCCTTGATGAAGGTCAATAAGGTAATACGACTGTCCCAAACCAACGCATCTATCTATGCTACATATGAATACCCAACAGCTACCAATCACTATGCCTTGGCGAAGGTCAACAAACATAGCTTGAATACTATTGAATATTCATACGAAACAACGGAGGGCTACGAATGGTTTTGGAGAAACCGTGAACGTAGTGAACTTGATATAATCGAAGGAACCTTGATAGCTTTTAAAAGGAGTGGCTTAAGCTCCGCATTTAAAAGTTGTTTTTGAAAAGAAACCGAGTGGTTTTTGAAATTGTTCCAACGACTTTAACTTCGGTTTATTTTCTTGCTTTAATTTTAATGCGTCCCATCATTTAATCCTACCATTACAGAAAACAACGAAAATATGACGTACGCTTATGCCATCCGCATTCGCCACGGGGCCCCGTCATTACCCGTTAGGTTACTTAACTAACGACAGAGCGGGGGCTGAACTAGCGCGGATGCAAAACATAAGCAACGCCTAAATAGATATCATATATAGATATATACATTCGTCAGATGCAATGATAGCCATTCCAGATCACAGATGACCACATTGGATATACTAGGAATCCGCATTCCGTACGAGCCTGTAACGAAAAGCGGATTACACGGTCGCGGTGAATAGCCAATACCCGACCCTAGACCCCTACGGGTGCGGCAAACTACCCGCCAAATACCCGAAGTGAAGGAACCTCCCTCAACAACGTGAGTAGGCTATTAAGCACTTCGAGGTTCCCGGTAGTTTGTGCACCCCTCCATAGGTCTATCCTAGGAGCAAAAACAGTAAAAGAAATTATACAATGACGGCTACAACCTCATCCCGGTTGTGCGGCCATATAAATAATATTACATCAATTACAAATTACATGAATTGAAAGAAAAAGAAAACTCTCATCTCACAACCCCCCGGCTATTCATCTGCGACAATCCAATGAATTCATATACACATACCATCAACATTACAGATCACAGATATGTATAACCCCTACTAATCGATGTATAGCTATTAGCAGACGTTCAATACATATATCACATCACAGATATAACCCATTAGCTAAAGTCTATAGAAGTTCGATCAAAATACGGATTTGTAACCACCACAAAACACAAATTTGTTTTCTGGAAAATCTGGGCAAAAAAAACATATTGTAAAAATCCCAAAACACCCCACTGAACACACTGCAGGAAAAATTGCCCACGGCCGAGTCAACTCGGCCGCGGATCCGCGGCAGGAGCATGCCCCTGCCGCGGTTCCGCGGCGCTTTGACCGAGTCACTGGACCATTTTTCTTGGGTGTGCTTTAAAAACCCTGAGCCAATTTTTAGTGTATGATTTATTAATTTTTGAACAGAAAACAAAATCGGCAGAAAGTTGATATTTCGGGCATGTTTTGTGGTTTTTTATCCGATCGAACTTCTAGTTACTTTGCTAACATGTTGGATAGCATTTAACCTGGCTCTGATACCACAGTAAGTCCACATTACCCGTCCCCGGTTCTTTGGGGTTGCGGAAATGGTGAAAAACGATTTTTTCGGTGGAGGTAACATGGACTCATAAAACGGATCTTTGCTAAACAAACTATCTAACAACCTAGCTAAGAGTTTAGCTACTATGTTAGGGGTTATACCTAATCTTGAACTCCTTCTCTTCAACTCCTTGTGGTGGTCGGATCGGCCTCACCTCATCGTCTCCTTGTGCCGAAGATGGATCCACCCGAAAGCATCTACCTTTGGCTCCAACCTCAATCTAGAAGAAACTAGAACACTTGGCTTGCTAGACCTTGTATACTAGGATGAGTAGAGAAGTGTTTTGGGTTTTTATCTCCAAGGCAAATGGTTCTCAACACATGAGAGGTTTTTGCCTTGAACTAGAGAAAGAGGGAGAGCAAGAGGAAGAGGAGAGCTTGAGGATGAGAGAGAATGAAAATGATAGAATGAAGAAGACTTTTTCCCCCATCCTCTCATAACAAAAAATAATCATAATAATAATAGTAATTGAGTATTATGTGATGGTTCATATCATATCAAATGGCAATATCATTTCATGCACTCATTTTGTAAAGAATAACAAGCAAGCAAAAGTCTTAGCCAAGAAATGATAGCCATTGTAATAATGATGGTCAACAAGTCCAACCTAGTCAACCGGTCAACAAAGTCAACAAGTCAACAAAGTCAACCTTTCAACCCAACCATGGCACAATAATACTTAATTAATATTATCATGAATCATATTTCTAATTCTCATTAGGGTTTAGCAAAAGTCAACAGTCAACAACCCTAATGAGAATCCTCTGCCTCTGCCACTGTCAACTGTGCATACACACCCGCATCCGTGTTCCGAGGAACACGAATACAAAAAGATCCTATGCCTCTGTCTCTGTCAACTGTGCATACAGACCCGCATCCGTGTTCCGAGGAACACGAATACAAAAAGATCCTATGCCTCTGTCTCTGTCAACTGTGTATACACACCCGCATCCGCGTTCCGGGGAACACGAATACAAACGAGATAAAGCTAATCCCAAAACGTATACTAGGGTCTGGCTTAAACCAAAGCCCGCTAGTAATAACTGCCCGGACACTAAACGTGCACAAGTGCACGGATGTGACCGAACCTTGTCGCAAAACCATGCGACCTCTACTCTTTTTGCCTAAAGGCGAATAGCTCTCTATGTAGGAGTCTAAAGACTCGACACTACGCTGGCAGTGGGTTTAACCACAGACCGCAAGTGGCACTAGCTGTGCGTAACGGCCCCCGGGTAGATGCTGATAAGAAGACAGACGAGGTGAAACCCATCTGAACTCCTACTGAGCCTGAATGTGACAGTCTCCGTACAGTCCGGTCTGTTCGTCTGAGAATATTGCATGGCGGACCTAGGGGGCGGTAAACGTCAGTCCCCTAATATCGGTACAAGTCGTGTCGGAGTGTAGCCCAGAACACCCTGAGATAACAATGGAAACCTACCAGTGTATCTTGCTTGCCCTGGCCAGGGACGACTGTGTGTAATGGCTCTTCTTGACACAGCGCGATATCAACTCCCAATACCGGGAGAAACGAATCCTGTCTAACCGTCACTGCCTCCAAGTGCTTCGGGACTGCACCCAACTACTACCTGTTTGCATGACTCCTTTGAGTCGTGGTAGGGTTGTAATCAAAGTACAGTGGGAACACACTCGAGGCGAAGTGACAGTGTCAAGTCGGCGGACTAAGCTGTACTCATGTCACCTGGGAACTGACAACTGACGATAGGTATAGTACCAACCAATCAGTTCCCTACGAGTCATGTCCAGTGTACTCGTAACCTAACGAGCACCCGCATACTATCTCAAGTACGACGTACTGACGGCTGTGGGACAGACCGTCTCCCCTGCTGGGATGAGAAGCACATACGCTAGGCTACTCTGGAATATCGATGCCTTGTCTCGATAATCCTACGACTAGGGACCTGTATATAGATGTGCTTGTAGATTATCCAGCCCCCACGAGTGTGACTGCCATCACAACGCTGATAATCAAGCAAAAATCCTAAGGGCTCTACTAATGTGTATAGGTGATATGCTATAAGAAACACATGTACACACATTGAAGTAGAAACAAACCAAGTAGCATACTACCATTTTGAGCAAGATTGTCTATACAACGGTGAATATCCCAAGCTTCCATTAAGTAATATACAAACTAGTATCATACAGTAATGGCCTCTAGGGCATATACACTAGCAGGTTCTTAGTCGTGAACCCTAGAGTAAGGTTGACAAACACACACGTGCATACACAAGATATGGTTTGGGTGCATATGTTTATATGTATGTATATATATGGATGTGTCGGTATATATATATGTATATACATACACTTATATTCAGTTGATGAGGATAGTATATGGTATTTGGAGATGAGTCGATGAGGATTGGGCATGGTGCCATGAGATCGGTGGTGTGATTTGGTTCGTACTAGGAGATACAACATGATAGTATAGTGGATCATTAGGCGATGTGTTTCAGACACACGCACATATATTGTTGATGGTATCAGCTTGTACTAGACTTAGATCTGTACCCCAGTTCATGACATATGATGATAAGGATACCAGAAGAGTAATGAGATAAATATGATATTTGACCCGTACCCAGATTTGGGATGTCGTACGATAGATTTACCGTACAAGATATAGTTATGATGTTAGATCCGCACTCTTGACTCGAGAATGTCATATTATTTATTGTATTGTACGTGATACTATTGAGGCAAGATCACCGACTACTATATATATATATATATATATATATATATATATATATATATATCGACTCAGACTTAGGTGGATTCGCTTACCTTTTTGATTGGGCTCGAGTCATACTCTTTTTCAAAAGTGGAGAATCGTAAGTATTTTAAATACCAAACTGTATGACTCGTATATTGGGTAGGTATATTTTTCAGTGTTGCTGTTACTACATCACTTTCTGTATATTCATGATGTTTCATCGCATTGCATGCTTGTACATATGTTATCTGTAATTATCATGAAACCCTGCTGTCAGGACACCAGCACTATTACCGATGATGCGTATGTTCCACGTACACCTGTTTGCCGGCTCACACACATCATCATCGGTAATTGCCATGTCACTACACTTTAGAAAATACTATTCATTGACATAACTTGCTAGTTGATAGTTGCTATATGTTACAGCTTTCATATGCTAGTTAATTATTGCATGATATCAGATGCATCCATATATTCATTGGTTATGCAGTATTATGGAGATTTATGCCGGTTTTCATTGTTATTGACATGGTGACTTGATGATTTCGGATTATTCTTGATATTTTCTGGATTTGGAAACCGCATGTGAAAGTTTTGTAAACTGATGAATTATTTTAAAGAGAAAAATGCAGTTTTCCTTGATATGTTAAGTATTGTCCACCATGATGTTTTCTCGGTTCTGAGATGTTTTCGAGTCCTGATTCGAGGAGTTGGATGAACCGTCTCGGGTACATGGTGGGCCTGGTAAGGTACCCCGGGGCAAGAAGCTCGAGTTGTAGACAATGAGCCCGATAGGGGTAGATTGCCTACCGGTGATTTTACCTGGCGCGGCGGATATCCGGAGGATACCGTTCGTGGTCGTGTGATTGATGATATGGGCCGATTCGGACTGACGGAGCCCGAGATATTAAGATATTGAGATTTGAGACATTGAGATATTGAGATTTGATAATACAGGCCAGTCCGGATAGCCGGAGCCTGAGATATTGAGATTTTGAGATTTATGTTTTGTTTCGATGCTTGACACTGATTTCTCGGTTGATTTCATTGATGATACTCGATTTATATACATACAGAAATCTCATTAAATAAAGAAAACAGTTGTCTCATTCACGATGTATTCTGTTCCATTTGTAATGCATTCATGCATCATATATCCGATATGTTGCTATCTGAGGTACTGACACGAGCATATAGTATTACACTCATACATTGATGGATCAGGATATTGTTTCAGGATATTACATGATATGACCTAGGATAGCGTCATACATGTGATTTCTACTCTGGGATGTTTTCTACTCACGAGTTGGGAACTCACCCCCGTTGTGCCACAGTTTCTTGCAGGTTTTGTTGTACAGGTTTCGTTGCGGTTTTGCTAGCACACTGTTCTTTCCGGGTGATTGCTTTGGTAGGTGGGTTCTTTTGCATCAAGACCACCATTGTATATTTGTTATTTCAGTTGTGTCTAGTAAAACTCTATAAACCAGACTTGTATATTGTTAGAGATAGATGATCAGTGTATATTCTTTCGACCTTAGAGTCGCGCGCTGTATTATTATGGTTTTCCTCTGAGTTTTCTTGATGATGTTGGATTTTTATCCTAAGTTTGATCCTCGCCTTTCGGCGTTGTATATTATATTGCATTGCGTGGTTTTGTCCGCCATTTGGCGAAGAGCTAGCTCCCGCTTGGGGATGCCTTTATTCATTATATATGATTTATCAGGTTTTGTACCCGTTTGGGGTTAGTATTTACAAGGGAAACTCTGCCGAAATTTTCAGAAAATACTTGACAATTTAAAAATGCATACTTCGACTTATGTTGTTAAATTTCTTGCTTTAAAATTGGTTTTTCCTTCACTCTACTGCTTTACTTGGTTTGGATTTCTGGGTTTTGGCTTACTTAGATTACGTACGCTTCGAGACGTTTTGTAGTTTAAGTGCCAGTCATGTTCCGTACTTTTCGGGTCGTGACACCCTACAATTCCATGATTGAATAAGTGAGGTCAAGAGAGAGGTATGATTCACTTCATTCCATACTTAGCCATTTTCTTGAGTTGAGCTCATGAGATGAGTTCTCCACTCTAGCTCTCTCCATTTTTCTTCACCTCCTCTTCCAAGCTTAATCCCTCACATGAGTTGTGAAACCTTGAGCTTGTGAGAACCCTAGTGAGCAAACAAAACTCCTACTTCACCATCCTACACTAGATTAGTGCGTTTGTGTAGTGTATTTTCTTCACTAAAGAGTTTAGTGAAGAGATAACTTGGATTAGCGGACTTCGGGTGGATCATCTTCGACACGAAGGTCATCGAAGCAAGTTCGTTCAATCTTCAAGTAGAGCCTAGTGGAGTTGCGTGGACTACAACCCGGAGCTTTAGAAGAGAAGGAAATGGTCTACAAAGGTTGTAGCCATCCATCTCTTAGTTTTATCATATCATCATTGTTAACCCTAATTATCTAGTTAGATCCTTGCTTAGTGTTGATTAGCACCAAGAAAATTTTGAAAATAGCACGTGTGATGCCCGTTTTAACCATATCGTCGTTTTTTACCGCTGAAAACAGAGACGAACCGGGATGGATCGTCTTGCCTGAATTTGGGGGCAGATGCTATTTGGATTTATCCATCCACCTCTCCGAAGATACCAAGTTGATTTATGGTACCGTATATCGGAGGTTTGGACGAATGCGGCCGTTGTAGCAGACTTCGTCAAATTCCCCCTCGTTTATGAGGGGGTTTTGATTGTGGGGACGCTCTTCCCTACAGGCGCAAGCCCCTGCAGTTAATTACGTTACCGCGTCATGATAACCACTTTCTCCTGCTCCGGAAGTTCACTTCATGTCGTGTGTGTTTATTTTACTTTTGGTTGCCCGTGGATTGTATACAGAGACTAATTTGTGTCATCGCCCATAGGGCGTGGATTAGTCCAAATCCGTATATATTAGATTTGGGTTTGGGTTGATTTAAGGATCGTTGATCTAATTTGAGATCAAGATCAACTTAAATGTATACGAGCAGTTGGGGCTCGGTTGTTTTTTTAAGGATACGTTCGTCCACTTTTGAGACTAAGATCAACTTAATAAGGTCTTAGGATTATTTTTGCTTCAAATCTAGCAAAAGAGCATTTGGGCTCCGTTGTTTTAGTTTAAGGACATTTCGGTCCATTATCACCATTTCGGAGGCAAAGTTCTAGTTTGAGGACGTCTCGGTCTGTTGATCACCATTTTGGAGGTGAGATTTTAGTTTAAGAACGTCAAGGTCCGTTGATCACCATTTGGGGGTGAGATTTTAGTTTAAAGATGTTAAGGTCCGTTGTTACCATTTTAGAGACAATGGTTAGTTTAAGGACATTTCGGTCCGTTGTTAGTTTAGGGACGTCTTGGTCCATTGTCCATCTTGCGTGCACGTGTATTTGTTACGTGACGGGATGAACAACGATGATATGGGATGCATCCAATCTGAGATGTGGTTTTCTTTGGGATGTGCACATCAGTTTGGGAAGTGCACCAAAAAGTAGTTGGTTGTCGGGACCCGCCACCTCTCTGAAGACGTTGAGGAATTACAACAACATGTATCAGAGGTGTAGAGAGATGTACCCTTGAACCAATTCCCGTGTTTGAGGGAAAAGGGATCAATGGTAAACCCAGGAATAATTAGTTGTATTTTGAGACTAAGATTTCCTCACGGGAATGTGGGACGAATATCGTTTTGGGATATCATCAGTTGGAAGATCGATAGTCGTATTTGGGACTAAGATCAGTTTGGGAAGTAGTGACCACATGTGCTCGGTTGATCTGAATTAGGGAGTTTCTACTCTCAAGGGACCTAACCAACCTATTAGTTATATGTATGCCCTAGAGGCCATTACTATACATACGATGTATATTGTAGTGGATGCTGGGACATATATAGGGAGGACTTTCTTGCTCGACATGATAGTATGCTATCTGGTTGATCTTTACCTTAACGTGTACACTTATAGTCTCTCTGTTACATGTTGGTAAAGCCCTTAGGATGTGTGCTTGACTACTTGGACTATGATGCGTATCATACTAGTGGGGACATGGTAGTCTATAAGTACATCCTTCAAAGTCCCTAGTCGTGGGTATATCGAGACGGGGCATCGATATACCAGAGTAGACTAGCGTATGCCTTCTCGACCCATACAGATGGGCGATGGATGATCCCATATCCATTGGTGTTTGACATCAGAGATGATATACGGGTGCTCAGTGGAGACTGGGTACACTGGACGGACTCGCCGAGAACTCCCAGATGGTATTATACCTTACGTCAGATAGCAGTTCTCTGGTGACACTGGTACAGAGTAGCCTGTTGACCCGAGATCGTCATAGAGTCTTGTGTGGTTCCCACTGTGCTTTGATTTCCATCTTACCACGTCCAAGAGGGCGTGCAAAACGGTGGTTTTTGGGTACAGTCCCGAGTCACATGGAGGCAATGAGCGATAGGAGGGGATTCGTCTCTCCCGGTATAGGGAGTTGATGTTGCGCTGTGTTCGATTGGCTATAACAGTTAATCCCTGGCCAGGGTTGCTGAGATTTACTGGTAAGTGTTACCAGTAGTTTCTCGAAATGTTATAGACCTCATATCGACACGACTTATCAAGCTATTGGGGTCTGACGTTTACCATCCCTAGGCGAGATATGCGACATATCAGACGATCAGACCGGACTGTACGGTAGTGTTACTGGTTGGATTCACAGGAGTGTGAGCGGGCTTGCTCGTCGATCTTCTGATCGCTCAATACCTGGGTGGCCGTTACGTTTAGCAGACCGCTTGCGGCTTGTGGGTGTTTGATATGATCATCACCTGCTGCCGGCGTATTGACGAGTCTTTAGAGTCCTACACAGAGGTTTCCTGGCTCAAGCGAAACGAAATAGGAGCGCATATGAGATATGTGCGGGACCGAGAATAATGCGTGTATGTGATACCGTATTCTATTCTCGCGATGAATGTATCGAATGGTTATATGCGATATAACCTAGTTATCGAATCGAGGGTTGATTCGATAAGCCGATACATTGGATACTAGTCGGTTATATGCGATATGATCGGATCGTTAAATCAAGTGTTGATTTAATGATTTAATGTATAATTATATATTTGATATATTACTTTGCATTAACTAGTATCGGTTCATTTAAGATGGATTTTCTCACTCGAATGTGCACATTGTATATGTGATATATTTTGTGCACTTGTTTGTATCATGTTTGATGATGCAAAGGTTGCTAGGGTTTGTGTAAAGAGTTAAACCTTGGTTAAGTAAATGGTTAGGGTTTTTATTTATTAATTCATTTATCTTTTTATTTGGATTAAAAAATGAGAAAAGAAAAACAAAATGGTTGCTTTAATACATGAAGCTTGTTGAAGCTTCATGAAGCTTTGACCAAAGTGACCATTTTGTCTTCATGCTTAACCTTAACCATTCATCTAACCTTGGTCAATTCTCTACACTTAACCCTAGTTCATATTATGATAAGTATTCTTTTTCTTTTGGTTTTTAAATTAACTTATCATAACATAATATTCTTTCTTCTTCTTCTTCATCTTCTTTCATGAAGAAAGCTTCACTTCATCAATGGTGATTGATGAAAATGAGTGAGAAATCCAATTCTAAAGTGAACCCACTTCCTATTTCTTCATCCGCTACCTCTTGCCAAGTAGTAGAGTGTGTTTCCTTCATAAGTTTTCTTGACTTGGTGAAGTTGGAGCTTGATCTTGCGATGCCTCGACGTAGATCATCTTCGGCATCGTCGTCGATGACCTAGCCCGCTTTTTCTCCGATGAAGCCGACGCTAGAGCCCGGGATTTGATATGGACAGCGAGGAGACTTCATTGCGGAGCTATGTAGGTGGAGAAATGGATCTACAAAGGTTGTATGTTCGTTTACTTGTAGTTAAGTGCTAACTAGTTTGCTTTGTCGCCTAAAATTCTAGCCAACGATCTTGTTAGGGTTTCTCGGCACCGTTAAAATTTGAAATTGGCATGGTTGATACCTTGTGAGACCTCACTAGAGTGCCTAGGAACCCTACAGAACCTGGGCTTGGTCCACTCAGTTTTCTTTTTATTTGAAAAAGAGTGCTAAGAACTTGTTTGGGCTCAGTCCCTTTTTTTGTGCAAAAAATGCTGAGCACTTATGTAAGTTCTAACGCTCACATATAATCATGTGGGGTTTTCAGTCATGGGAATTGCCCGATAAGTGTTAAACACTTTACCGCTTTTGTCTTTATATAGAGTGCTAAGCACTCATTATGGCGCCTACGTGCGAAGCACGTAAGGAGCTAGGCGCTAGGCGCTGCCTAGTGAGTGCCAAGCACTCTTCCATTCTATGGCGCCCATGTGAGGGTCATGTGAGGAGCTGGGCGCTGGGCACACCTCATTGAGTGCTAAGCACTTTTATTCTGTGGTGCACACGTGAGGGTCATGTGAGGCGTTGAGCGGTGGACGCCGCTTACTGAGTGCTAAGCAGTCCTGAGTTCTTTCTTAGCGCCTACGTAAGAGGCACGTGGGGCACTGGGTGCTGAGCGTCATCCACTGAGTGCTAAGCACTCCTGGGTTCATTTATAACGCCCACGTGAGAGGCACGTGGGGCGCTGAACGCTGAGCGCCACTCCCTGAGATCTTTTTATTCTGTGGCGCCCATGTGAGGGCACGTAGGGCACTAGGCGCTGAGCACCGCTCAATGAGTGCTAGGCACTCTTGTAGCGCCCACGTGAGGAACACGTGGAGCGCCGGGTACTGAGTTCTTTTTTTTCTTGAATGATCCACAGGATCTTTATCTACTTTTATTTACATAAAATTTCTAAGAAGAGAGTTCTTCTTCCTCGAGAATTTAATTCTTTATTCTTTCGAAGCTTTCTCTTTTTTTTTATCTTATGGGGGGTTCCTCCCTCTCAGACTTGATGTCATGGGTCCTTTATATAGTAGGGACAATTTTTTGATTAGCTCTGAGAAAATCTCTCATTAAGAGATCCTAAATGATTTAGGGATTTTACCCACTGTTGGATTTTTGATCTAAAGACTTCTGTTTTACAGAAAGTATTTTCTTATTTTTAACAAGATTAAGGAAATATTTACCCATACAGAATTCATTCTGTAGATTGGTGATTCTTTAATCACCATTGGATTTTTAATCCAACTGTACTCTGTTTTACAGAGAGCAATCTTTCTTTTTTAGAAAGATTTGAGAAATATTTCCTCTAAACAGAATTTAATTCTGCATCCTGATCTCCGTTGGATATTTGATCCAATGGCTCTATTTAACAGAGAGTAGAATTTAATTCTACTAGGCGTCGGCGCTCACGTGTTGTGCACGTGGGCGCTGCTTAAGATTTTTGTGTGCTTTGCACACTGGCGCCGCTCATATAAGAGTTTTTAATTTTGGCGCTGGCGCCCTCGTGTAAGGCACGTGACCCGCTTGAGTGCTGGGCACTGCCTCACAGAGCTTTGCTATTTTATTGGGGAAACGGTGGTGCTAGTAAACACTTTTATGTAACCTCTGCAGGACCTTCACATAACCCTTTATGGGATGAACCAGCACTTACCACACAAAGATCATTTTTCAAGAAAGTGTGGAAAGCCCTTACGACTATTGGATGTGTGCAAGAGCAACATTCTGCATGACTAGCCCGACTTGAGGAAGAGAGAGAGGCAGCGCTTAGGCGTGGTACTACTGGTCATGGTCGTGGTCGTGGGAAGGGCTACGGTAAACAGTGAGGACACTCTCAAGTTTAAGTGTTGGGGGGTTGTACATAGTTTTTCATCTTTCTTTCTCTTTCATTTATTTTAGATTTTCTCAGTTTCTTTTCATTTTCTTTTAGGTTTTCTTTTGAAGAAAAAAAATTATTAGAAAATTTTGAAAATAGAAATAAAAGAGGGAAAATGTATATAAATGAGAGAGAGATATTTTAAGAAAAATAAGAAAAAGAGATGTGTTGAATGGATCTAGTAATAAGTAGTCATGAACCCGTTCCCAAAAGTCGAGTGATATGAAAGAGTTACTAAGTTTGAGGAAAGAAATGAAAGTGGAGCCTATTCTTGAGTCCAACTTAGTGAATATACACCCTATAAACTGCACGTACACACTCCTCAAGCTCGGGATAGTAAAGAATACCATGACATTGTAAGTCAACAGTAGCGCCCCAGCCGTCAATCCGAGGCCAAACACAGAACAAAAACTTTTATAACTGGCGCTAACATAGACTTTCACCCAGAACGTGCCATTAACGCTAAACTAGCAAACTACAAAGAGTAAGAATGGCTATACCGATCGATCCGTGTCCTTCGGTCTTTAGCCATCATCCCACGCTCCTCGCGGCATCTCCAATCTCGCTCGATCTCCTCGTCGAAATGGCACCACGTCAACGAACCTTTATACGGGCTCCCGCTTCAAACCGAAGCAACTCGAACATGAAGTATGCTAACCGACATGTCTAAGATGAAGTAGAGAATGGGTGTGAATACTTTGTCTCAATACACCCTAGGATTCTCATCACATGAGAGGGTTAGGGTGTAGGTTGAAGAAGATGCAAAGAGATAAAGAGTGTGGGCTCAGGAAAAATCAAGAGAGCAAAAAAACCAAGCACCAAATAAAGTCATGGCTGCCTTCTCTCTCTCTTGTGGTTGTGATATTGTGATAGTTTTGTGATTAAAACAAAGAAAAGATATATAAAATTATCTCACACAAAACCCCTCAAAATATCCTACCAAAAACAAAGCTCATCAATTCTATCATGACTCATTACTATGAGTCATTAGTGAACATGCTAGAATAATTTCTCACTTAATGAGTCACACTTTCCAAATCAAATAAACATTTAAACCAAAATATTTAACCAAAAAGAAATGCATCTTCTAAAATAATCTCGTGACAGATCACAAGAATACCCTTCACCTGTAGATACATACCTGCATTCGTATTCCGACCGAATACGAATACCATGAGACTAAAATATTCCGACTCAATATAATACTAGGATCCGGCTTAAACCAAAGCCCACCAGTATTATCTGTCCAAAACATGACACGTGCACAAGTGCATGTATATGTTCGAACCCTGCCAAAAAACCATACAGCCTCTATAACGTTTTGCCCGAACTTGGGAAACTATCTGTGGGGGACTCTAAAGATTCGTCAATACCCTGGCAGTGGGTTTAACTACGAGCACGTCAGTGGCACTATCTTTGCATAACGGCTGCCTATGTATTGAGCGAAAGGGAAGCCGATGAGCGAACTCATCCTGGAACCCTACTGAGCCTATCAGTAACAATATATGTACAGTCCAGTCCGTTTGTCTATGAGTATCGTATATCGGGCCTAGGGGCTGGTAACGTCAGACCCCCAAAAGCGGTATAAGTCGTGTCGGGGTGTAGCCCAGAACACCCTGAGATACTACTGGAGTACCTACCAGTAAATCTCCTGCCTTGGCCAAGAACTTTGTGTAATGGCTCTCCTAGACACAGCGTGATCTCACCCCCAATACCGGGAGAGACGAAATCCCTTCTGATCCGCTCACTGCCTCCTTGTGGCTCGGGACTGTACCCAACTAAAACCTGTTTGCACGACTCCTTTGAGCCGTGGTAGGGTAGTAATCAAAGCACAGTGGAAACTCACACGAGACAAATGACGATCTCAAGTCGATGAACTAACCTGTACACATGTCACCAGGGAACTGCTATCTGACGCTAGGTATAATACCAACTAGCAGGTTCCCGGCGAGTCCTGTCCGGTGTACTCATAACCCAATAAGCACCTGTATACATCTTAGGTGAACCAACTGACACCAATAGCTTGTGAGACCAGCCACTGCCCCTCGTCGGGGTCTCAACTGTATATACTAGTCTACTCCGGAGTATCGATGCCCTGTCTCGAAACTCCCACGACTAGGGACCATTTTTAAGGATGTGCTTATAGACTACCCAACTCTCACGTATATGATCGCCATCATACTGCTGGTAGTCAAGCAAGGATCCTAAGGGCTCTATCAACATGTAATAGTGATCTGTAATGTCACCTAAAGTAGTACACGATTGATAAAGGCAAACCAGATAGCATACTATCATCTCGAGTAAGACTGTCCTACCGGTATAGGTCCTCCTCAATCATTGCAATCATGTGCCTGCGATCTAATAATTGACTTTGAGGGCACTATAAATAGACATAAGCTACTTGTCTACTATGCTTCCGTTGCTTTCACTGACCACAACAACCCTTTAGCAGAGTCATATACACGTGCACATCTAAAGCTAGTTTAGAACGACTCTATACTCATCCTCCTGCCGGGTCTCATAGTCTGAAACAGCAGTAATGGAAAGTCTAGATAAACAAGAACCTCCCTGTCACCGTCTTTGAGCATACCGAAGTACCTCTCGGGCGCCTGAGGTTACCCACCATATCTGCGGAGTGGCAAATGGAATGGCAATCCTGATTGAATCTTTAGGTCCTATTAAATTTTCAGAAATCATTTGCGGATCTGGAATCACTTTCAGTTCTACCATACTCCCACTACTGTTTTCTGAAAAAATCCATTTTACTAAAACTGTGGCGAGTCAAGAACAATATCACTATTGATCATCCAGATGGTAGAAAGTCAACCCTCGTCATAGCCCGGGTTAACCCACAAACAGCCATTACAGAAACGTGCCTTGAGTTATCCAGAGTCTGATTTTAAGCATAAGCCGGACAACTCCCCATACCTTAACATCGTTAAGATATGAACCGTTCTATATCCAATATAGAAACATAGGCACTGATTTAATTGGGACCAAATTCAAATCATGCAGCTGTCTCCAGTGCATGTCAACTAAATTGAGAGAGGCCAGTCAGTATTACTCAACTTAGGAGTACATCCAATTATGAGTAACCTGAAAGAGAAGCTAGTTCTCAACATCTTTACTATCAACTGAATACCAAACACAAGTATCTACATCTTCGATCATCTTGAAGAATCCCGATACTTGCATCACATGGTTCTCTACTTTATTCTTGTACCTATAACTTCTCAAAACTTAGACCTTGTATTTCTACGAAACACTTGTCTAAAAACTAGAGAAGTCACAAGTAAACAGAATATAGTACGAGGACCTACCCCTTTGTCCTAATGGACACTGGACAACATACAATACTTTGTATAAGTCCCTTGAGTTGAATAACTCAAACCCTGTGCGTCGTAGGTTGAAAACTGTACTCAGGCGATTTTCTCAAATATCACCAATTACAACGAGTTCCGATATAATGAAGATGATCACCTAATTCCCAATAACTTACTCCCACTCATCATTTGTAAAGCCATACAGATGTGAGAATAATACCTGGTAAATACTGTAGGGTTACTAGGCACTCTCACAAAGGTCTATAAGGTATCAACCATGCCCGATTTAAAATTTAGACGTGCCGAACAACCCTAACCAAGATCTTTAAACTAGAGATTAGGCGAAACAAAGCATGTTAAACACTTTAACATCTAAGAGTTTGGGATTACAACCTTTGTAGTCCGGTCCTTCACTTCTAAAGCTCCGTGTTGAGGTCCCTTCGCTGCGATCATCGAGTACCCGGACTCTAGAGAGGCTCCACGAAGAGAAAGATACAAGCTTGCTTCCGATCTTCGATAACAAAGATGATCTACCTTGAAGTTTCTTTAACACAAGCCCTCACTCACTAATGAAGTGAACACCCTAATCTAAATAGCTAGGATAGATTAGGATGATGAAGTAGGATTTTAGCTCTCATTTGTTTTCTTAATCTCACTCATTTTCATCACTAAAATCAAAGCTAGAAAGCTTTCCAAGGAGGAAGAAGAAGATGAATTACTTTGTGATGAATAATGAATCCATGTGAGTTTAGAAATGCAACCATGGGTTAAGTATGATAACTTAACCCATGTAGAGAATGAACCATGGTCAAGGGTTGAGTTGGGTTAACTAAATATCTACAAAAATATCTTTACAAAATATCTTTGCAAAAACAAAACAAAAGCTTCTAGAAGCTTCTAGAAAAATTAACCCAAATCAAACCTTAATCATGTTTAATCTCCACTAAACATGTTGCATTAATAACCCTAACTTGTTACAATATTATATATCACATATACAATATTTATTGTAACAAAATAAAATAATACAATTAACATATATCGCATATATATCAATGTATTACCCGAGTGAGAAAAAGAATCTTTTAGTGAGACTATATTAGTTAATGTAATTTAATATATCAAATATATAATTATACATTGAATTATCGAATCAACACTTGATCCGATAATCCGGCTATTTCATAAATAACCAACTAATATAATCTGTATCAGTTCATCGAATCAACACTTGATCCGATGACCTGGCTATATCACATATACCCGGCCGATATCTCATATCGTGAGAATCTAATACGGTATCACATACACGTATTGTTCTCGGTCCCGCACATATCATATATGTGCTCCTACTCCGTTTTGCCTGAGCCAAGAAACCTCTGTGTAGGACTCTAAAGAATCGTCAATACGCCGGCAGTAGGTGATGATCATATCAAACACCCACAAGCTGCATACAGTCAGCTAAACGTAACAGCCACCCAGGTATTGAGCGATCAGAAGATCCACAAGCAAGCCTGTACTTTCTCCCGTGAATCCAATCAGTAACACTCCCGTACAGTCCGGTCTCTTCGTCTGATATGCCACATATCTCGCCTAGGGGCGGTAAACGTCAGACCGCAGCAGCTTGATAAGTCGTGTCGATTTGAGGTCTATAACAGTTCGAGAAACTACTGATAACACTTACCAGTAAGTCTCAGCAACCCTGGCCAAGGATTTCTAGTTATAGCCAATCGAACACAGCGCAACATCAACTCCCTATACCGAGAGAGACGAAACCCCTCCTATCGGTCATTGCCTCCATGTGATTTGGGACTGTACCCAAAAGCCACCGTTTTGCATGCCCTCTTGGATGTGGTATGATGGAAATCAAAGCACAGTGGGAATCACACAAGACTCTATGACGATCTCGGGTCTACAGACTACTCTGTACAAGTGTCACCGAAGAACTGCCATCTGACGTGAGGTATAATACCATCTGGGAGTTCTCGGCGAGTCCGTCCAGTGTACCCAGTCTCTACTGAGCACCCGTATACTTTCTCTGATGTCAAACACCAATGGATATGGGATCATCCATCGCCCATCATATGGGTCAAGAAGCGCATACGCTAGTCTACTCTGGAGTATCGATGCCCTGTCTCGGTACACCAACGACTAGGAACATATGAAGGATGTACTTGGCGACTACACTGTCCCCACTAGTATAATCTGCATCATAGTCCTGGTAGTCAAGTACTCATCCTAAGGGCTTTATCAACATGTGACATAGAGACAATGAGAGTACATGTTAAGATAAAGGGTAACCAGATAGCATACTATCATGTGGAGCAAGAAAGTCCTCCCTATATATGTCCAAGCATCCACTATAATATACAACGTATGTACAGTAATGGCCTCTAGGGCATATATATAACTAACAATCTCCCACTTGCACTAAGGCCATCTGTTGTGGTATCGCATACCCAACAATTAGCTGTGGTTGAAGTATCTCATACTCAACCATCCCATAAAAGTCTCTACTGGGAAAAAAGGCCTTTGTGAGTGGATCCGTGTTGTAGTCCTCTGTATCTACTCTCCTAACCTCGATCTCCCTGGAGATCAACCATCTCTATGATCAGGTAATACTGCCTAAGAATTATATCTAGATTTCTGATGGGACGGGGGTTCCTTGGCCTAAACCACAACTCCATTGTCACACAATGGCAGGAACGAAGTTCATCTCATGAACTCATATATATCCAGACTGCCTCTTTGGTAGCATCCTTGGTAATGATGTATCTTGCCTTTAATCGTCTAATAAGTCACGGTATCTAGCTTGGAACTCTTCCAACATACCGTCCCTCCACTAAGGGAAAAGACAATGCCTGCGACTGACATTCAGTCGCCCTTATCACCCTGGAACCTTTCCGATGATTCTCCCCAGGATCGTTTGATACCATCTCACTACTACTAGTGAGATTCCTAACATCCAATTAGATCTATCCCATAGATCCATAACTCAGGATTTAGGAGGTATCACCCTGATCCTATATGGAGAATCATTGTGATAAGAGGAGATTGACCGAGCGTAGCATAGGAAACTCCTTCCCTATCAAGAGTATGTCATCCACGTACTCTACGAGGATCACCACCATACTCTCTACTACCTTTTTTATATACAAGATTCATCTACCATTTTGATGAAGTCAAACTCTTTGACTACCACATCAAAACAGACGTTCCAACTCCGCGATGCCTGATTTATCACAAAAAAAATCTTGCTCATGTTTCCGCTGCTCCCGCTGTCTACGAAGCCCTCTGGCTGTGTACTTATAGACGCTCTCTTCCAAATCATCATTTAGAAAAGCAGTCATGACACCCAACCGCCAGATATCGTAGTCATGGTATGTAGCCGTGGCAAGTAGGATTTGGATGGACTTAAGCAAAGCTTTGAAAGTCTCAACTTTTCCATGTACACCAAGTAATCTTCTCAAGATATACTTGCTCCTGATGGGGATTTAACCCTTCAGATAAAACAACCAAAGTCCATACTTTGTTGGTGTATAAGGATTCCATCTCAGATCGCTAAGCATCCAGCCATTCTTACAGAGTCCCACTCCTGATGGCCAGCTCGAAACTAGTTGGGTCATCATCTCATGATACAATCCTCGCTCCCACTGTCATGGAGAAAACCGAAGTATCTCTCAGGTGGGTGAGGAACCCTACTAGATCGGTGGAGAGGCTGAGGTTCGTTGGAAACTATTGAATCTTTTGGTTCTACCAAATTATCAGCTGCAGTTTGTATAGCTGGAACTCTTTCCGGTTCTACCTCATGACCAATAATTTCTTCACAAGAAATTCCCTTTCACAAAGGTGGCATGCTGAGAAACAACACATCTTTTGTTCCTCGGTTTGGTAGAAGATATTCCCTTGCGAATGCTTGGGATATCCAACAAACTTCCACAGAACTGACTTTGCCTCGAGCTTGTCTGGATTTTGCTTTTAGACATAGGCCGGACAACCCCAAATCTTAACTTACTTAAGATATGGGCTCTTCTCATTCCATATCACATATGAAGTGGCAGGCAACTGATTTGATTGGAACCCTATTCAATAGGTATGCGGCTTCACAAGTGCATAACTCCCAAAAGGAAATAGGAAACTCAGTAGTACTCATCATAGAGCGCACCATATCAAATTTTGTGTGATTGCTCCGTCCCGATACACCGACGTGTTGTGGTGTATACGGAGGAGTAATGCTAAGAGAGATTCTCATTCTACTTTAGAATAGTCCAAGAATCCCGTGCTTTAGTATTCTCGTCCTTGATCCCATCAATGGACATAATACTTATACCCGTTTTTGGTTCTCTACTTCTAACTTATATTCTGTGATTATCTCAAAAATTTCAGACTTGTGTTTCAACAGGAACATATGTCTGAATCTTGAGAGATCATCAGTGAATGTAATGAAGTACAAAGAACCGGTCCTGGCATGTGTAGACAGGGGACTTTCATACATCAGCATGTATCAATCCCAAGAGTTCACTAATTCTTTCTCTGTTTCCAATAAACGGAGCTATGGTCATCTTATCTTTGTGACATGACCGGCAAGTTTCACAAGATGTAAATTCAAACTAATTTAAATATGTATCTTTATGTACTTCAACTAGTCGAGTCGCATTGATATGACCTAGTCTACAATGCCTCAAGAAGGATTCGTTCATTTTCTGAACTCTTCCTCTTGTGTGTGTTCTGTACATTAAGAACTGTGGTTTGATTTAGAACGTCTATGCTTTTAGATAACATGCCTGAACCGATCAACTCTTGATATAGGAAATGTTCAAAACATTATCCAATAATACAAAATTATATCCTTCTTTATTAATAAAGAGACTGATATGATGTTGTATATCAGGTTCGGTATTTAATAACATTCATTCAGAATCAATGTATTCTGGTAATACAGGGTGATAACTACCAACAGACTTGGCTGCAACACTTGCATCGTTTCTATCTCATGAAATTTATCACCCGTTCTCAGTTCTCTACCTATCTGTAGCCCATGTAATAAATTACATATGTGGGATCCTGATCCGGTATCAAATACCCAGGACGTAAAGGATATTGAGAAACAGTTCTGTGTAATGAACACACCCGAAGAAGATGCATCAACATGCACTTTCTTCGTTTAGGCGGCATGGGAATTCTGGTAATCCCCTATTTCCTGCTCTGTCTTATAACAATTATAAGTTGGAGCAGGACCAACGTTTCTTTAGCGCGGTATAACAAGCGGGTTCGGTCAATACATCCGTATTATTATCATGATTAAGGCGTGACATAGTCGTAACTAGGAGAGAGAGAGAAGAAAACACTCAGCGTATGCTCTTGCAAGATTAAATTGGTTATCAATATATCTAATCAGGATGTCTCCCACTGTTTTAGTCAAATCTTCCTTCAAACCCTAAAAGGAAAGACTAGCCGGGATTAATTACACGCTACAAGTTTGCCAATCTTTCAGCCAGGCCAGTGCCGGTACTTTGAGGGAGGTTCCCCGTGCTTTCGCACGGACCTAATTAAAGTAAACCTCGTTTTCCCAGGGGCGTAACCCCGTTAACACCTTTCTAGACACCTACTTGATCGGCTAATTGTAATGTGTAAAACTCTTCCAGGAGTAACTCTTACTCGCAGCGCGTATCGGGATCCAACTATCTCATAGAAGGTATGCAATCTCATTGCAAATTTCAACACATGAAATTCCCAATAATATTTTGCCCCTAGCAACTTATGACCTTGGCTAAGGTCAACAAATCATAAGTGCTAGCCAAGTTCAACCCGTCATTTCCCGATTGAATTAAACCCACCCGCACGACCCTTGGCTAAGGTCAACAAAATCGCACGACTACCCTAACTCAATCGCATCATATGCTTATACAGATAAGCACTAATTAGCTACCGCACACTACGCCTTGGCTAAGGTCAACAAACGCAGCACGAATACTAAGTAATACTTATCTGAAATGACGGAGGGCTACGACAGGTTTTTAAGAAAACCTTTTGCGTAATGAACTTGATATCGTTGTAGAATCGAGTGATTTTAAATGGAGTGTTTTTTAGGCTTTTACTAGTTTTGCTAAAGAGGTCACTCCCGGTGAAGGGATCGTCAGCTCTTTCCTCATCGAATAAGGTGCAGGATATTTCACAAATACCACTATGCAAAGCAAAAACTATAAAAATGATCAAAAGACAAACCGAGTTTGTAGCATTTGCTAGTTTCGCTAAAGAGGTCACTCCCGGTGAAGGGATCTCGGCTCTTTCCTTATCGAATAAGGTGCTGGATGTTCTACAAGGAACACCGCTATGCAAAACAAGAACTAGAGCTACCTGTTTTTGAGACAAGTTTCTACAATATCTTTAGGTTTCTTTTAGTTTCATTAATCTCATTAATGAAGTCCCATTTTATTATGCTTCACAAGCATCTCATTTGAAACGAAATCTGCAATATAACATATATCTCATATATATAATATAAACATTCGTCTCAGGCAGTAATATGATCTCATCACAGAACACTGCAGCAGAAGAAACATATATGAAATATTGGATAAACTAGGAGGTCTGTGTTTTAGTACGAGCCAGTATAAAACACGGATTCCACGGTCGCGATGAATAGCCAAACCCACATCCCTAGACCCCTACGAGAGCTGCAAGCAACACTGTCAATTCTAGGGTTAGGAGACCCGGTCTTGACTCCTTGAGATGGTCTCCCACTGGACCCTAGAACCCGGTTACTTGTGCTCCCCGCCTTGGGTCTACCTAATGCGGAAAAGTAAATAATATACAATGGTGCCATCATCCTCAGCCCGGAAGTGCCCCAATAAAAGAATATTACATACAAATGAATTTTACATGAATGAAAATGAAAACCCTCATCTCACATAAAACCCCTGGCTATTCAGAACACGACGATCCAATATAACATATCATAGCAACACATAATATCTCATATCATCAACGTAAGCAAGTATGCGTATCCTGATTGTCGTTGATGTATAGCAATGAAGCCGGTGATACACCACATACTACGCTTACGGTCACAGAAAAGAAAGTGTAAAACTACAACAGTTGGAATCCGCAACTTCCTTAGACATCACATGCCTAACCAAATGAATTCTTTAGATATTTCATGCCTAACAATTATAAACCCCGCATTTTAGTCTCAATATCGAAAACACTTTTCAATATCTAGTCGGGCAATTCAACAAGATTCCCGATATCCTGATCGAATGCTCGTCACAAACTTTAGTAGACGGGCGCATCCCCGATGCCGTCGACGAAGTGCACTAAGGCGGAACACCCCTGCCGCGAGCACCCGAACGGATGCTTTTGGCAACGGGGTTCTCCTACAGTCACTTGGTCGGGGCTATGGGGCGTGGCTATCTATTAAGTTTTACCCGGCGAGTATCCGCGTACGCTATGTGATTGCAACGGACTTTTGATCGCATCAAAATCCCGCGGCAACCGATCATCTGAGACTAAACTGCTAGATTTATAACATTCAAATTAGTTATCTCATAACTACTTGTGGATTCCAAATATTGTATCACATTCCAGATAAATAGACAATGTTAAACTTTCCGATCGAATTATCAAACACCCAAGATTTCCCAAATAATTCTCAACACTTGAAATTAGTTTAAAAAACATCCATCACATGCCACAGTACCAATAGTCCAGCCGTAGAAGGGTCAAGCCAACGCCTCACATGTGGCAACGCCGTACTGCCACGAACCCTAAGCTTTAGAGGCAGTTCAGACGGTCACATAATCGAGTTAAGGTTTGTGTTCTTCTAGAGGGTCCACCGCGTTACTTGCACGACTTAGAACGTTCTTAAACTATGGAAAAATCCAACACTTGAAAATTTTCCGGCAGGGGAAAAAATGAGTTATTGATATCCGGTCGAACTTTTTAACACGTTCTAAAATTACCCGGAAAAACATAAACAAAGCTAAACTTTTCGATCGAATCAACGAATACAAGAGATCTCCAGAAAACACAACTCTTGAGTAATATTAAAAATTTCCAGAAGCATACAAAATGGACCAAGAATAAACTCCAGAAGCATGGGCCCACAAGTCCCAAGGGTGGCCGGGGAACCGCCGCCAAACCCATGGTTTGGCCGCGGTTCCGCGCTCCCTTTAAGGAATTTTAGGCTCGTACTTCACAGTAACTCTTGTAATTCCCTGTTTATATTTCTGAGTATTTTTAATACGAAAAATCAACATTTTTATAAAATTTCCAGAAAAGGGTAAAAACCGGGGTTTCGGGCTTCGATCGGAGTTTAAACTTCGTCTAGACTTCGCCTAAAGCTCTGGCTTGTCTCTGATACCATTGTAGGGTTACTAGGCACTCTCACAAGGGTCTATAAGGCATCAATCATGCCCGATTTAAAATTTAGACATACCGAACAACCCTAACCAAGATTTTTAAACTAGAGATTAGGCGAAATAAAGCATGTTAAACACTTTAACATCTAAGAGTTTTAGATTACAACCTTTGTAGTCCGGTCCTTCACTTCTAAAGCTCCATGTTGAGGTCCCTTCGCTGCGATCATCGAGTACCCGGACTCTAGAGAGGCTCCACGAAGAGAAAGATGCAAGCTTGCTTCCGATCTTCGATAACAAAGATGATCTACCTTGAAGTTTCTTTAACACAAGCTCTCACTCACTAATAAAGTGAACACCCTAATCTAAATGGCTAGGATAGATTAGGATGATGAAGTAGGATTTTTTCTCTCATTTGTTTTCTTAATCTCACTCATTTTCATCACTAAAATCAAAGCTAGAAAGCTTTGCAAGGAGGAAGAAGAAGATGAATTACTTTGTGATGAATAATGAATCCATGTGAGGTTAGAAATGCAACCATGGGTTAAGTATGATAACTTAACCCGTGTAGAGAATGAACAATGGTCAAGGGTTGGGTTGGGTTAACTAAATATCTACAAAAATATCTTTGTAAAATATCTTTGCAAAAACAAAACAAAAGCTTCTAGAAGCTTCTAGAAAAATTAACCCAAATCAAACCTTAATCATGTTTAATCTCCACTAATCATGTTGCATTAATAACCCTGACTTGTTACAATATTATATATCACATATACAATATTTATTATAACAAAATAAAATAATACAATTAACATATATCGCATATATATCAATATATTAGCCGAGTGAGAAAAAGAATCTTTTAGTGATCTTATATTAGTTAATGTAATTTAATATATCAAATATATAATTATACATTGAATTATCGAATCAACACTTGATCCGATAATCCGGCTATTTCACAAATAACCGACTAATATAATCTGTATCAGTTCATCGAATCAACACTTGATCCGATGACCCGGCTATATCACATATACCCGGCCGATATCTCATATCGCGAGAATCTAATACGGTATCACATACACGTATTGTTCTCGGTCCCGCACATATCATATATGCGCACCTACTCCGTTTTGCCTGAGCCAAGAAACCTCTGTGTAGGACTCTAAAGAATCGTCAATACGCCGGCAGTAGGTGATGATCATATCAAACACCCACAAGCTGCATACAGTCAGCTAAACGTAACAGCCATCCAGGTATTGAGTGATCATAAGATCAACAAGAAAGCCTGTACTTTCTCCCGTGAATCTAATCAGTAACACTCCCGTACAGTCCGGTCTCTTCGTCTGATATGTCGCATATCTCGCCTAGGGGTGGTAAACGTCAAACCCCAGCAGCTTGATAAGTCGTGTCGATTTGAGGTCTATAACAGTTCGAGAAACTACTGATAATACTTACCAGTAAATCTCAGCAACCTTGGCCAGGGATTTCTAGTTATAGCCAATCGAACACAGCGCAACATCAACTCCCTGTACCGGGAGAGACGAAACCCCTCCTATCGCTCATTGCCTCCATGTAATTCAGGACTGTACCCAAAAGCCACCGTTTTACACGCCCTCTTAGACGTGGTATGATGGAAATCAAAGCACAGTGGGAATCACACAAGACTCTATGACGATCTCGGGTCTACAGACTACTCTGTACCAGTGTCACCAGAGAACTGCCATCTGACGTGAGGTATAATACCATCTGGGAGTTCTCGGCGAGTCCGTCCAGTGTACCCAGTCTCCGCTGAGCACCCGTATACCTTCTCTGATGTCAAACACCAATGGATATGGGATCATCCATCGCCCATCATATGGGTCAAGAAGCGCATACGCTAATCTACTCTGGAGTATCGACGCCCTGTCTCGGTACTCCCACGACTAGGAACATTTGAAGGATATACTTGGCGACTACACTGTCCCTACTAGTCTGATCTGTATCATAGTCCTGGTAGTCAAGTACTCATCCTAAGGGCTTTATCAACATGTGACATAGAGATAATGAGAGTACATGTTAAGATAAAGGGTAACCAGATTGCATACTATCATGTGGAGCAAGAAAGTCCTCCCTATATATGTCCAAGCATCCACTACAATATACAACGTATGTACAGTAAAGGCCTCTAGGGCATATATATAACTAACAAATAAATACCCTGGAGTAAGTATCTAATTGGGAAATCAGTTTTCCTTTAACAA
Organism: Agapanthus africanus; assembly: GCA_030015575.1. Classification (NCBI taxonomy): domain Eukaryota; kingdom Viridiplantae; phylum Streptophyta; class Magnoliopsida; order Asparagales; family Amaryllidaceae; genus Agapanthus; species Agapanthus africanus. The sequence goes on from CM057337.1 coordinate 271,537,470, forward strand.
CACATAGTGAAACTGAAACATGAAAATGTTTCGAAGCGGTATCCGGGTATTCCTAGTAATGCCTTTTCCATTATCAGATTTATGACTGTAACCGTATATTTCTTTGCCATCTCTCTAAATCCCTTTATTTGTCTTTACTCATTACCTTCTGTACACCCTCGTTAGGCTAAATGGTTTTCTTCCTTCCATACCGTTCGGCACTAGCCTATGGTTTGGAAGAAGACTATCCAGTAAGCATAATAGGTGTACTCTCCTAATCCTAGGAGTACTCGCAACTTGAGAGAAGGTGATGATAAAAGACAACTAAATAAACCTTATTCTATTTCTCCTGAACTGGAGAAAAGCAAAGGTGAAGTAGGAGTGGCGATGATATACTCGGTTTGGTCGTGAATGATAGCAGTCGCAATTTACTTTACCCTCTTTCTAATCCCATTATTTGTCTTAACTAATTACCTTCTGTACACCCCGCTTAGGCTAATTGGTTTTCTCCATTCCCTACCTTTCGGCACCAACCTATGGTTTGGAAGAAGATAATCCAATAAGCGTAACAGGTGTACTCTCCTAATCCTAGGAGGCCTCACAACCTGAGAGAAAGTAAAAGGAAAAGACAACTGAATAGTCCTATTCAATCTCTCCAGAACCAGAATCCATCCTCAAATCTGGAACAAGTTCCTCCGAGTTCGTATATAACCATACGATGGATTTATCTAATGGAAGTGGATGTTCATAGTAATACGGGGTGTTCTGGAGAAATGCAAAGGGTAAAAGAAAGAGTGGCGAGATGTATGCAACTCAGACAATCCAAAAGCCAGTGTTTTAAGAAGGTTCGGTTAATTTGGTCACTGAGTCATAGTCTAGGGCCGGTCCAAGGTCTCTGCCAAAGAGAGAGAGAAAAGAAACACTCTGCGTGCACTCTAACCTAGATCAGAATTGTTATTACTTTATCTAATCAGGAAACCTCCCACTGTATTCTCAAATTCTCCTCCAAACCTGAAAGAAGAATTAGTCGGGATCACCCGAAGAGTAAACCAACTCATCAGTAGGAATCGGGTTCCAACTCTCATCACATGATAACGTGAAGGAATCCACTCACGTTATCACACTCCAGAAGGTATGCGCATGCCTGGCAAGTTTCAGTTTCTTTAGAAACTCCGGATGTGGATTTTTGCCCCATGCTCTTATGACCTTGACGTTGACTAAAATATCATAAGTCACATGTCAAGTTCTACCCATCATTATCCAGGTTAATTTGAACCCACCCGTACATACCCTTGATGTTGGCCAAAATGGTAGTACGACTGTCCCAAACCAACGCATCTATCTACGCAACAGATGAATCTCCAGCAGCTACCAAACACTATGCCTTGGCGTAGGTCAAAATACATAGCTTGAATACTACTGAATATGCAACTGAAATGACGAAGGGCTACGACTGGTTTTTGGTGAAAAACCTTTAACGTAATGAACTTGATGTCGTTGAAGGAACTTGATAGCTTTTTACAAAAATATAGTGGCGAAAACCTTTGCTAAAGAGGTCACTCCCGGTGAAGGGATCTCGGCTCTTTCCTCGTGGAATGAGGTGCAAGATATTCCAACTGAATACCGAGATGCAAAGTAAAAAGTAATCGACTATAGTGAAGTTATTACCCTGACGCAAACCTCTGCCGAAGGGGTCACTCCCGATGAAGGGATCTCGGCCCTTGCCTCGTCGAATGAGGTGCTAGATATTCATAACCAAATACCACTGTGAAAAACAAAAGAAAACGTCCTTGTAATAACAGTCTTTTGAAAATTGTTCCAACAACATCCTAATAGGTTTGTTTTCCTTGCATTGATCTGAATCAACGCAGTCCCATCAATTAATCATACCAGAAAACAACGAAAATAAAATGTACGTATATGCCATCCGCATTTTCCACTGGGTCCCGTCATCACCCGTTAGGTTACTTAACTAACGACAGAGCGGGGACTGGACTAGTGCGGGTGTAAAACATGAAAGGTTCCTAGACACCATAAAGAGGTCTCATGAGGCATCGGACATGCCATTTCAAAATTTTTGGTGCCGAGAAACCCTAGACTACGGATCGTTGCTAGAAGTTTAGGCGAAATATAAAGCTAGTTAACACTTAACTACTAGGATACGGAAATTACAACCTTTGTAGATCCGGATGTCCACCTCCACGGCTCCGCAACGATGTCTCCTCGCTGTCCAAGTCGAACTCCGGGCTCAAGCATCGGCTTCGTCGGAGAAACGGGTGAGCTGTTAGTTGTATGTATGCCCTAGAGGCCAGTATTGTACAGATTATGTATATTATATTGGATGCATGGACATATATAGAGATGACTTTCTTTCTCGACATGATAGTATGCTATCTGGTTGCTCTTTATCTTAACATGTACACTAGTCTTTTTATACTGTCTTATAGTTACATGTTGGTAAAGCCCTTAGGATTTGTACTTGACTACCTGGACTGTGATGCAGATCATACTAGTGGGGACATGGTAGTCCATAAGTACATCCTTCAAGGTCCCTAGTCGTGGGTGTATCGAGACGGGGCATCGATATACCAGAGTAGACTAGCGTATACGCTTCTCGACCCATGTGATGGGCGATGGATGATCCCATATCCATTGGTGTTTGACATCAGAGATGGTATACGGGTGCTCAGTGGAAACTGAGTACACTGGACGGACTCGTCGAGAACTCCCAGATGGTATTATACCTCACGTCAGATGGCAGTTCTCAGGTGACACTTGTACAGGTTAGTCTGTAGACCCGAGATCGTCATAGAGTCTTGTGTGATTCCCACTGTGCTTTGATCTCCACCTTACCATGTCCATGAGGGCGTGCAAAACGGTGGTCTTTGGGTACAGTCCCGAGTCACATGGAGGCAATGAGCGATAGGAGGGGTTTCGTCTCTCCCGGTATTGGGAGTTGATGTTGCGCTGTGCTCGATTGGCCGTAACAGGGAAGTCCCTGGCCAGGGCTGATCAGAGATTTGCTGGTAAGTGTTACCAGTAGTTTCTCGACCCGTTACGAGCCTCACATCAGCACGACTTATCGGGTTATTGGGGTCTGACGTTTACCACCCCTAGACTTGATATGCGACATATCAGACGAAGAGACTGGACTGTATGGTAAGTGTTACTGGTCGGATTCGCAGGAGTGTGAGCGGGCTAGCTCGTCGATCTTCTGATCGCTCAATACCCGGGTGGCCGTTACGTTTAGCAGACCGCTTGCGGCTTGTGGGTGCTTGATATGATCATCATCTGCTACCGGCGTATTGACGAGTCTTTAGAGTCCTACACAGAGGTTTCCTGGCTCAAGCGAAACGAAATAGGAGCGCATATGAGATATGTGCAGGACCGAGAATAATGCGTGTATGTGATACCGCATTTCATTCTCGCGATATATGTTTCGAATGGTTATATTCGATATGACCTAGTTATCGAATCATTGATTCGATAAATCGATACATTGGATTCTAGTCGGTTATGTGCGACATGACCGGATCATTGAATCAAATGTTGATTTAATGATTTAATGCATAATTATATATTTGATATATTGCATTGCATTAACTAGTATTGGTTCACTTTAAACGGATTTTTCTCACTTGATGCACAATGTATATGTGATATGCTTTCGTGCACATTTTTTGTATCATGTTTGATGATGCTTGATCATTTAGTTAAGTTTATTGAATTAATCCATGGTTAATTTGATAATTAGGGTTTTGCATATTCATTTATTTATCTATTTGTTTATTTATTTATTTGAAATAAGTAATGATAAGAATGGTGGCTAAGTTTGTTTTATATTGAAGCTTCATGAAGCTTTGACTTAGCTAACCATCCTTATCTTCATGCTTAACCCTAACCCATCCAAGTGACCATGGTTAATTCTCTACACTTAACCCTAGTTCAAGTTATGATAAGTATTTGATTTAAATTTATTTTTATATCAAGACTTATCATATTCTTTTCTTGAGCTCATCTTCTTCTTCTTCTTCAAGCTTGCTACTCCAATGGCAACTTGAGTTTTAGTGAGAGAAATCCAAATCTAAAGTGAACCCACCTCCTATTTCTTCACCCTCTACCTCTTGCCAAGTTGTTTTGGGTGTTTACTTCACAAGTTTCACAAGTTTGTGAAGTCGGAGCTTGAGTTTGTGCAACCTCGACGTAGATCGTCTTTGACACGAAGCCGACGACCTATTCCGCACGTTTCTCCGATGAAGCCGTCACGAGAGTCCAAGCTTCAAGATGGACAGTGAGAAGACTTCGTTGCGGAGCCGTGGAGGTGGATATCCGGATCTACAAAGGTTGTAATTTCCGTATCCTAGTAGTTAAGTGTTAACTAGCTTTTAGTTTCGCCTAGAATTCTAGCGACGATCCGTAGTCTAGGGTTTCTCGGCACCAAAATATTTTAAAATGGCATGTTCGATGCCTTGTGAGACCACTCTAGGGTGCCTAGGAACCTTTCACTGGTATCAGAGCCTAGCTAGAGCCTTAGGCGAAGTCTAGACGCGATTTGAAGTCCGATCGACCCGAAACCCAAACCATTACCATGCTCTCTGGACATTTCTGTAATTCATGGTTTTTTGTCAATTAAAAATGCCTAAAAAAATCAGCAATAAAATCTAAGAATTACTGTGCAAATCGTTTCCTATGAACAGTGTATCAAGGCGCGGATCCGCGGCATATCCCTCAGTTCTGCGGCGCTTCCGCGCCTAATTGATGACGTCATCCCCACTTATTTGCACAGTAATACCTGATTTATTCTGCTGAGTTTTCTGGGAATTTTTAATATTGATTCAAGAGTTGAATTTTCTGCAATTGTTTTGGGGATTCGGTGTTTCGATCGGGGTATCAAATTTTGTCTATTTGGCTTTCCGGATAAATTTTAGAATATGTTAAAAAGTTCGACCGGATATAAATACCCAATTTTTCCCCTGTCGGGAAATTTCCAAGTGTTGGATTTTTCCGTAGTTTAACGACGTTCTAAGTAGTGCAAGTAACTCGATGGTCCCTCTAGAAGACAACAAACCTTAACTCGATTATGTGACCGTCTTGAACTGCCCTTTGAACCTTCAGGTTTGGGGCAGTACGGCGTGCCACATGTGAGGCGTTGGCTTGACCCTTCTACGGCTGGACCGTTGGTACTGAGGTACGAACTGAATGTTGTTAGACTTATTTCATGTGTTGATCTGTATTGGGAAAACTTGGGTGTTCGAATGTTCGATCGGAAAGTTTAACATTTTCTGTTTATCTGGAATGTGATACAATAATTGGAATTCACAAGTAGTTATGAGATAACTGAATGAATGTTATAAATCTAGCAATTTAGTCCCATATGATATTGAAAAGAGTTTTCGATAATGAGACTAAAATGCGGGATTTATATCTGATTAGGCATGTGATGTCTAAAGCCGTTGCGGATTCCAATTGTTGTAGTTTTACACTTTCTTTTCTGTGACCGTAAGTGTAGTATGTTCATATCGCCGGTTTCGTTGCTATACGTCAACGACAATTGGGGTATGCATACTTACTTACGTTGATGACATGTGATGTTATGTGTTGCTGGATATGTTATATTGGATCGTCGTATTCGAATAGCCGGGGGTTTTTTATGTGAGATGAGTGTTTTTCATTTTCATTCATGTAAAAACTTGTATGTAATATTCTTTTATTTGGGGCACTTCCAGGTAGCGGAAGATGTCACCTTTTGTATATTATTTACTTTTCCGCATTAGGATAGACCCAAGGAGGGGAGCACAAGTAACCGGGTTCTGGGGTCCAGTGGGAGACCAACTCGAGGAGTCGAGTCCGGGTCTCCTAACCCTAGAATTGGCAGGGTTGCTTGCCGCTCTCGTAGGGGTCTAGGGGTGTGGGCTTGGCTATTCATCACGACCGTGGAATCCGTGTTTTATACTGGCTCGTATTGAAAACACGGACGTCCTAGTATATCCAATATTTCATATGTTTATTCTGCTGCGATATCTGTGTTGTGACTCTGTGATGGATATAGTATATAGTATATATGATATATTATATAGACGTTACTTATGTTTTACACCCGCGCTAGCCCTGCCCTGCTCTGTCGTTAGTTACCTAACCTAACGGTGCACGAGGGGACATAGAGGCGAATGCGGATGGCATAAGTGTACGTCATATCTATCTGTGATGTTTAGGTATTTAAATGATGGGACTTCATTAATGTGATTAATGAAAGGAAAGAAACCTAAGATGTTGTAGAATCAGATTTTAAATAAAACAGGTAGCTACAGTTCTTGCTTTGCATAGCGGTATATATGATATACCACGCACCTCATTCGACGAGGAAAGGACCGAGATCCCTTCACCGGGAGTGACTCCTTTAGCAATAACTGTCAGATACTACACACTCGGTTTGCTTTTGACTGCTTTTGCGTTTTTGCTTTGCACAGCGATATATATGATATATCCCGCACCTCATTCGACGAGGAAAGGACCGAGATCCCTTCACCGGGAGTGACTCCTTTAGCAAAACTAGAAAAGCCTCAAAATCACTCCATTTCAAAACTTCATTTGATTCTACAACGATATCAAGTTCATTACGCTCTAGGTTTTCAGAAAAACCTGCGTAGCCCTCCGTCATTTCAGATAGAGACTAGTTAGTATTCGTGCTGCGTTTGTTGACCTTAGCCAAGGCGTGGTGTACGGTAGCTAATTAGTATTTATCTGCTAAAACATGAGATGTGATTGAGTTAGGGCAGTCGTGCGACTTTGTTGACCTTAGCCAAGGGTCGTACGGGTGGGTTTGATTCAATCAGGAAATGACGGGTTGAACTTGACTAGCGCTTATGATTTGTTGACCTTAGCCAAGGTCATAAGTTGCTAGGGGCAAAAATATTATCGGGAATTTCAAGTGTTGAAATTTGCAATGAGATTGCATACCTTCTATGAGATAGTTGGATCCCGATACCCACTGCGAGTAAGAGTTACTCCTGGGAGAGTTTTACACATTGCAATTAGCCGATCAAGTAGGTGTCTAGAAAGGTGTCAACGAGGTTACGCCTCTGGGAAAACGAGGTTTACATTAATTAGGTTCGGGCGAAAGCACGGGGGACCTCCCTCAAAGTACCGACACTGGCCTGGCTGAAAGATTGGCGAACTTGTAGTGTGTAATTAATCCCGGCTAATCTTTCCTTTTAGGGTTTGGAGGAAGATTTGATAAAAAGCAGTGGGAGCCATCCTGATTAGATAAGATAATAACCAATCTGATCTTGCACGAGCTTACGCTAAAGTGTTTTCTTCTCTCTCTCTCCAGGTAGCGACCATTTCATGCCTTAATAAAGATAATAAAATGGATGTATTGACCGAACCCGCATGTTATACTGTGCTGGGGAACGTTGGTTCCGTTCTTTCCTATAAGAGTCATAGGAATGAACAGGATATAGGGGAATACCAGGATTCCCATGCCACCCGAATGAAGAAAGTACATGTTGATGCATTTTCTTCGGGTGTGTTCGTTACTGAGAACTGTTTCTCCATTTGCTCTACGTCCTGGGTATTGGATACCGGGTCAGGATCCCATATATGTAATCAGTTACATGGGCTTAAGAAAGGTAGAGAACTTGGAGAAGGTGATAAAGACATTAGAGTTGGAAATGGTGCAATTGTTGCAGCTAAGACTGTCGGGGAATATCACCTTGTATTACCAACTGGTAATACATTGGTTCTGAACGAATGCTATTACATGCCGAACCTGATATGCAACATTATATCGGTTTCTTTGCTAAGTAAAGAAGGATATAATTTTGTATTAAAGGACAATGTTATGAACATTTTCCATAACCAAAAGTTGGTTGGATCAGGCACGTTGTGCAATGGCATTTATGTTCTAAATCAATCAACAGTTCTGAGCATAACAAACACACACAAGAGGAAGAGTTCTGAACTCAACGAATCCTTCTTGTGGCATTGTATACTGGGTCACATCAATGCGACACGACTGGCTAAGTTACATAAGGATGGATATTTAAATCCGTTTGAATTTTCATCCTATGACACTTGCCAGTCATGTCTCAAAGGCAAGATAACCAAAACTCCGTTTACGGGACACGGAGAAAGAGTTACCGAACTCTTGGGACTGATACATAGTGATGTATGTGGTCCCATGTCTACACATGCCAGGGATGGTTCTTCATACTTCATTACATTCACTGACGATCTCTCTAGGTTCGGGTATGTGTTCCTGATGAAACACAAATCAGAAGCTTTTGAGAAATTTAGGGAATATAAACAAGAAGTTGAGAACCAAACCGGAAAAAGTATCAAAATCCTACGATCTGATCGAGGAGGAGAATACTTAAGCAATGAATTCCTGGACTTCCTAAAAGAGAATGGGATTCTCTCTCAGCTGACTCCTCCATATACACCACAGTACAACGGTGTATCAGAACGGAGGAACCGCACCCTATTAGATATGGTGCGCTCTATGATGAGCACAGCTGAGTTACCTATTTCCTTCTGGGGATATGCGCTGGAGACAGCCATATACCTATTGAATAGAGTTCCAACTAAATCTGTGCCTACCACTCCATATGAGATATGGAATGGAAAGAGACCATCTCTTAAAAGAGTTAAGATATGGGGTTGTCCGGCTTATGTTAAAAAGCAAAACCCGGACAAACTCGAGGCACGATCAGTTCTTTGTAAGTTTGTAGGATATCCAAGCAATTCGTATGGATATCTATTCTACCACAGTGAACAACAAAAGGTGTTTGTTGCTCAACATGCCACCTTTTTAGAAAAGGAATTTCTTGCAAAAGAGATTAGTGGCTCTGAGGTAGAACTGGAAGAAATTCCAGAAACACAAACTATAACTGAAGATTTAGTGGAACCAGAGGATTCAGTAGCTCCCAATGAACCTCAGCCTCTCCGCCGATCTAGTAGGGTTCCTCGCCAACCTGAGAGATACTACGGTTTTCTCATGGATGGTGGAAGCGAGGATTGCATCATGGAGGATGATGACCCGACTAGTTTCGAGCAGGCCATCACGAGTGGTGACTCAGTGAAATGGCTGGATGCTATGCGGTCCGAGATGGAATCCATGTACACCAACAAAGTATGGACTTTGGAAGTTGCTCCTGAAGGGGTAAAACCCATTGGGAGCAAGTGGATCTTCAAGAAGAAACTTGGTGTAGATGGGAAAGTGGAGACTTTCAAAGCTAGACTTGTAGCAAAAGGTTTTCGTCAAAGACCAGGTGTGGACTATGACGAGACCTTTTCTCTAGTGGCTATGCTTAAATCCATCCGAATCATGCTTGCCATTGCTGCCTTTCATGACTACGAAATCTGGCAAATGGATGTTAAGACCGCCTTTCTAAATGGTGATTTAGAAGAGTGCGTGTACATGACTCAGCCAGAGGGCTTCGTAGACAGTGGGAGCAGCGGGAAGGTGTGCAAGCTGCTTAAATCCATTTATGGATTAAAGCAAGCATCGCGGAGTTGGAACATCTGCTTTGACGTCGTTATCAAAGAGTTTGATTTCGTCAAAAATCCAGATGAACCTTGTATCTACAAGAAGGTGGCAGAGAGTAAGGTTGTCTTCCTCGTATTGTACGTGGACGACATACTCTTGATAGGAAATGATATTCCTATGCTGCAATCGGTCAAGCTCTTCTTATCACAAAGATTCTCAATGAAAGATCTTGGTGATGCCTCCTGCATATTGGGAATTAGGATCTATAGAGATAGATCCAAACGGATTTTGGGATTGTCCCAATCCAGGTACATTGACACCATACTAAAGAGGTTTAGTATGGAAGAGTCCAAGCGTGGGAACTTGCCCACGATCTCTGGAGTCACTCTCTCCAAAGAGATGTCTCCCAAGACTGATTTGGAGAGAGCTCGCATGCAAGGGATACCCTATGCTTCGGCAGTAGGCTCTATCATGTATGCGATGCTATGTACCAGACCCGATGTAGCATACTCACTAAGTGTAGTGAGTAGGTATCAAGCTGATCCTGGAGAGAGTCACTGGACAGCTGTGAAGAGCATTCTCAAGTACTTGCGAAGGACTAGAGATATGTTCTTGGTGTATGGTAACGGAGAACTCCAAGTGGAGTCCTTTACCGATTCCAGCTTCCAGAGTGATAAGGACGACTCAAAGTCGCAGTCGGGCTTTATCTTTACCCTTTACGGAGGGGCGGTTAGCTGGAAGAGTTCCAAGCAGGAAACCGTGGCAGACTCGACGATGGAGGCTGAATACATCGCTGCCAACGGTGCTGCTAAAGAAGCTGTCTGGATCAAGAAGTTCATTACTGAACTTGGAGTGGTTCCATCCATTGAGCGTCCAATACCTTTGTATTGCGATAACAATGGAGCGGTGGCTTTGGCCAAGGAACCCAGGTCCCATCAGCGGTCCAGGCATATTCTGAGGCGGTATCACCTGATCCGGGAGATAGTTGATCGCCGGGAGATCGAGGTCAGGAGAGTTGACACGAAGAACAACACGGCGGATCCACTCACGAAGGCCATTCCCCAGATACAGTTTGAGAGACTCTTCGGGATGCTCGGTATGAGATACTACAGCAGCTGGCCCTAGTGCAAGTGGGAGATTGTTAGTTGTATGTATGCCCTAGAGGCCAGTATTGTACAGATTATGTATATTATATTGGATGCTTGGACATATATAGAGATGACTTTCTTGCTCGACATGATAGTATGCTATCTGGTTGCTCTTTATCTTAACATGTACACTAGTCTCTTTATACTGTCTTATAGTTACATGTTGGTAAAGCCCTTAGGATTTGTACTTGACTACCTGGACTGTGATGCAGATCATACTAGTGGGGACATGGTAGTCCATAAGTACATCCTTCAAGGTCCCTAGTCGTGGGTGTATCGAGACGGGGCATCGATATACCAGAGTAGACTAGCATATACGCTTCTCGACCCATGTGATAGGCGATGGATGATCCCATATCCATTGGTGTTTGACATCAGAGATGGTATACGGGTGCTCAGTGGAAACTGAGTACACTGGACGGACTCGCCGAGAACTCCCAGATGGTATTATACCTCACGTCAGATGGCAGTTCTCAGGTGACACTTGTACAGGTTAGTCTGTAGACCCGAGATCGTCATAGAGTCTTGTGTGATTCCCACTGTGCTTTGATCTCCACCTTACCACGTCCATGAGGGTGTGCAAAACGGTGGTCTTTGGGTACAGTCCCGAGTCACATGGAGGCAATGAGCGATAGGAGGGGTTTCGTCTCTCCCGGTATTGGGAGTTGATGTTGCGCTGTGCTCGATTGGCCGTAACAGGGAAGTCCCTGGCCAGGGCTGATCAGAGATTTGCTGGTAAGTGTTACCAGTAGTTTCTCGACCCGTTACGAGCCTCACATCAGCACGACTTATCGGGTTATTGGTGTCTGACGTTTACCACCCCTAGACTTGATATGCGACATATCAGACGATGAGACTGGACTGTATGGTAAGTGTTACTGGTCGGATTCGCAGGAGTGTGAGCGGGCTAGCTCGTCGATCTTCTGATCGCTCAATACCCGGGTGGCCGTTACGTTTAGCAGACCGCTTGCGGCTTGTGGGTGCTTGATATGATCATCATCTGCTACCGGCGTATTGACGAGTCTTTAGAGTCCTACACAGAGATTTCCTGGCTCAAGCGAAACGAAATAGGAGCGCATATGAGATATGTGCAGGACCGAGAATAATGCGTGTATGTGATACCGCATTTCATTCTCGCGATATATGTTTCGAATGGTTATATTCGATATGACCTAGTTATCGAATCATTGATTCGATAAATCGATACATTGGATTCTAGTCGGTTATGTGCGACATGACCGGATCATTGAATCAAATGTTGATTTAATGATTTAATGCATAATTATATATTTGATATATTGCATTGCATTAACTAGTATTGGTTCACTTTAAACGGATTTTTCTCACTTGATGCACAATGTATATGTGATATGCTTTCGTGCACATTTTTTGTATCATGTTTGATGATGCTTGATCATTTAGTTAAGTTTATAGAATTAATCCATGGTTAATTTGATAATTAGGGTTTTGCATATTCATTTATTTATTTATTTGTTTATTTATTTATTTGAAATAAGTAATGATAAGAATGGTGGCTAAGTTTGTTTTATATTGAAGCTTCATGAAGCTTTGACTTAGCTAACCATCCTTATCTTCATGCTTAACCCTAACCCATCCAAGTGACCATGGTTAATTCTCTACACTTAACCCTAGTTCAAGTTATGATAAGTATTTGATTTAAATTTATTTTTATATCAAGACTTATCATATTCTTTTCTTGAGCTCATCTTCTTCTTCTTCTTCAAGCTTGCTACTCCAATGGCAACTTGAGTTTTAGTGAGAGAAATCCAAATCTAAAGTGAACCCACCTCCTATTTCTTCACCCTCTACCTCTTGCCAAGTTGTTTTGGGTGTTTACTTCACAAGTTTCACAAGTTTGTGAAGTCGGAGCTTGAGTTTGTGCAACCTCGACGTAGATCGTCTTTGACACGAAGCCGACGACCTATTCCGCACGTTTCTCCGATGAAGCCGTCACGAGAGTCCAAGCTTCAAGATGGACAGCGAGAAGACTTCGTTGCGGAGCCGTGGAGGTGGATATCCGGATCTACAAAGGTTGTAATTTCCGTATCCTAGTAGTTAAGTGTTAACTAGCTTTTAGTTTCGCCTAGAATTCTAGCGACGATCCGTAGTCTAGGGTTTCTCGGCACCAAAATATTTTAAAATGGCATGTTCGATGCCTTGTGAGACCACTCTAGGGTGCCTAGGAACCTTTCATGAGCTAGGTCGCCGGCTTCGTGTCAAAGACGATCTACGTCGAGGCATCGCAAGTTCAAGCTCCGACTTCACAAAGTGATGAAATTTGTGAAGAAAACACACTCTACAACTTGGCTAGAGGTAGAGGGTGAAGAAATAGGAGATGGGTTCACTTTAGATTTGGATTTTGCTCACTAGATCACAAGTTGCCATTGATGGCATGAAGGTTGCTCACTTGAAGAAGAAGAAGAAGATGAGCTAGAATCTTATGATAACTTGAGTTAAATGAATAATAAACTCAATATTTATCATAACTTAACTAAGGTTAAGTGTAGAGAATTAACCATGGTGATTAGAGTGGGTTAGGGTTAAGCAAAATGACAAGAATGGTTGCATAAAGTCAAATGTTCATGAAGCATCTCATAAGAAACAAAACTTGCCACCATTATCAATTATACTTATCCAAATGAATAAAAGAACAAATAAATGAATAAATAAATATGCAAAACCCTAATTATCATAATAACCATGGTTTAATCCTATTCACTTAACCATATGATCAAGTATCATCAAACATGATACAAAAAGTGCACGAAAGCATATCACATATACAATGTGAATCAAGTGAGAAAAATCCGTTTAAAGTGAACCAATACTAGTTAATGCAAAGTAATATATCAAATATATAATTATACATTAAATCATTAAATCAACACTTGATTCAATGATCCGGTCATGTCGCACATAACCGACTAGTATTCAATGCATCGATTTATCGAATCAATGATTCGATAACTAGGTCATATCGAATATAACCATTCGAAACATATATCGCGAGAATGAAATGCGGTATCACATACACGCATTATTCTCGGTCCTGCACATATCTCATATGCGCTCCTATTTCGTTTCGCTTGAACCAGGAAACCTCTGTGTAGGACTCTAAAGACTCGTCAATACGCCGGTAGCAGATGATGATCATATCAAGCACCCACAAGCCGCAAGCGGTCTGCTAAACGTAACGGCCACCCGGGTATTGAGCGATCAGAAGATCGACGAGCTAGCCCGCTCACACTCCTGCGAATCCGACCAGTAACACTTACCGTACAGTCCGGTCTCTTCGTCTGATATGTCGCATATCAAGTCTAGGGGTGGTAAACGTCAGACCCCAATAACCCGATAAGTCGTGCTGATGTGAGGCTCGTAACGGGTCGAGAAACTACTGGTAACACTTACCAGCAAATCTCTGATCAGCCCTGGCCAGGGACTTCCCTGTTACGGCCAATCGAGCACAGCGCAACATCTACCCCCAATACCGGGAGAGACGAAACACCTCCTATCGCTCATTGCCTCCATGTGACTCGGGACTGTACCCAAAGACCACCGTTTTGCACGCCCTCATGGACGTGGTAAGGTGGAGATCAAAGCACAGTGGGAATCACACAAGACTCTATGACGATCTCGGGTCTACAGACTAACCTGTACAAGTGTCACCTGAGAACTGCCATCTGACGTGAGGTATAATACCATCTGGGAGTTCTCGGCGAGTCCGTCCAGTGTACCCAGTCTCCACTGAGCACCCGTATACCATCTCTGATGTCAAACACCAATGGATATGGGATCATCCATCGCCCATCACATGGGTCGAGAAGCGTATACGCTAGTCTACTCTGGTATATCGATGCCCCGTCTCGATACACCCACGACTAGGGACCTTGAAGGATGTACTTATGGACTACCATGTCCCCACTAGTATGATCTGCATCATAGTCCAGGTAGTCAAGTACAAATCCTAAGGGCTTTACCAACATGTAACTATAAGACAGTATAAAGAGACTAGTGTACATGTTAAGATAAATGGCAACCAGATAGCATACTATCATGTCGAGCAAGAAAGTCATCTCTATATATGTCCAAGCATCCAATATAATATACATAATCTGTACAATACTGGCCTCTAGGGCATACATACAACTAACAATCTCCCACTTGCACTAGGGCCAGCTGCTGTAGTATCTCATACCGAGCATCCCGAAGAGTCTCTCAAACTGTATCTGGGGAATGGCCTTCGTGAGTGGATCCGCCGTGTTGTTCTTCGTGTCAACTCTCCTGACCTCGATCTCCCGGCGATCAACTATCTCCCGGATCAGGTGATACCGCCTCAGAATATGCCTGGATCGCTGATGGGACCTGGGTTCCTTGGCCAAAGCCACCGCTCCATTGTTATCGCAATACAAAGGTATTGGATGCTCAATGGATGGAACCACTCCAAGTTCTGTAATGAACTTCTTGATCCAGACAGCCTCTTTGGCAGCATCGTTGGCAGCGATGTATTCAGCCTCCATCGTCGAGTCTGCCACGGTTTCTTGCTTGGAACTCTTCCAGCTAACCGCCCCTCCGTAAAGGGTAAAGACAAAGCCCGACTGCGACTTAGAGTCGTCCTTATCACTCTGGAAGCTCGAATAGGTAAAGGACTCCACTTGGAGTTCTCCGTTACCATACACCAAGAACATATCTCTAGTCCTTCGCAAGTACTTGAGAATGCTCTTCACAGCTGTCCAGTGACTCTCTCCAGGATCAGCTTGATACCTGCTCACTACACTTAGTGAGTATGCTACATCGGGTCTGGTACATAGCATCGCATACATGATAGAGCCTACTGCCGAAGCATAGGGTATCCCTTGCATGCGAGCTCTCTCCAAGTCAGTCTTGGGAGACATCTCTTTGGAGAGAGTGACTCCAGAGATCGTGGGCATATTCCCACGCTTGGACTCTTCCATACTAAACCTCTTTAGTATGGTGTCAATGTACCTGGATTGGGACAATCCCAAAATCCGTTTGGATCTATCTCTATAGATCCTGATCCCCAATATGCAGGAGGCATCACCAAGATCTTTCATTGAGAATCTTTGTGATAAGAAGAGCTTGACCGATTGCAGCATAGGAATATCATTTCCTATCAAGAGTATGTCGTCCACGTACAATACGAGGAAGACTACCTTACTCTCTGCCACCTTCTTGTAGATACAAGGTTCATCTGGATTTTTGACGAAATCAAACTCTTTGATAACGACGTCAAAGCAGATGTTCCAACTCCGCGATGCTTGCTTTAATCCATAAATGGATTTAAGCAGCTTGCACACCTTCCCGCTGCTTCCACTGTCTACGAAGCCCTCTGGCTGAGTCATGTACACGCACTCTTCTAAATCACCATTTAGAAAGGCGGTCTTAACATCCATTTGCCAGATTTCGTAGTCATGAAAGGCAGCAATGGCAAGCATGATTCGGATGGATTTATGCATAGCCACTGGAGAAAAGGTTTCGTCATAGTCCACACCTGGTCTTTGACGAAAACCCTTTGCTACAAGTCTAGCTTTGAAAGTCTCCACTTTCCCATCTACACCAAGTTTCTTCTTAAAAATCCACTTGCTCCCAATGGGTTTTACCCCTTCAGGAGCAACTTCCAAAGTCCATACTTTGTTGGTGTACATGGAATCCATCTCGGACCGCATAGCATCCAGCCATTTCACTGAGTCCCCACTCGTGATGGTCTGCTCGAAGCTAGTTGGGTCATCATCCTCCATGATGCAATCCTCGCTCCCACCGTCCATGAGAAAACCGTAGTATCTCTCAGGTTGGCGAGGAACCCTACTAGATCGGCGGAGTGGCTGGGGTTCATCGGGAACTATGGAATCCTCTGGTTCCACCAGATCTTCTGTTGTAGCTTGTGCAGCTGGAACCTCTTCCAGTTCTACCTCATGACCACTAATCTCTTTTTCAAGAAATTCCTTTTCTAAAAAGGTGGCATGCCGAGAAACAAACACTCTTTGTTCCTCAGGGTGGTAGAAGATATACCCTCGCGAATGTTTGGGATATCCAATAAACTTACACAGAATGGACCTTGCCGCGAGTTTGTCCGGATTTTGCATTTTTACATAGGCCGGACAACCCCATATCTTAACATAATTAAGATATGGTATCTTTCCTTTCCATATCTCATATGGAGTGGTCGGCACGGTTTTGATGGGAACCATATTCAATAGGTCTGCAGCTGTTTCCAGTGCATATCCCCAGAAGGAAATAGGTAACTCAGCTGTGCTCATCATAGAGCGCACCATATCTAATAGGGTGCGGTTCCTCCGTTCTGATACACCGTTGTGCTGTGGTGTATATGGAGGAGTCAGCTGAGAGAGAATCCCATTCTCTTTTAGGAAGTCCAGGAATTCATTGCTTAAGTATTCTCCTCCTCGATCAGATCGTAGGATTTTAAAACTTTTTCCGGTTTGGTTCTCAACTTCTTGCTTATATTCCCTAAATTTCTCAAAAGCTTCTGATTTGTGTTTCATCAGGAACACATACCCGAACCTAGAGAGATCGTCAGTGAATGTAATGAAGTATGAAGAACCATCCCTGGCATGTGTAGACATGGGACCGCATACATCACTATGTATTAGTCCTAAGAGTTCGGTAACTCTTTCTCCGTGTCCCGTAAACGGAGTCTTGGTCATCTTGCCTTTGAGACATGACTGGCAAGTGTCATAGGATGAAAATTCAAACGGATTTAAATATCCATCCTTATGCAACTTAGCTAGTCGTGTCGGATTGATGTGACCCAGTCTACAATGCCACAAGAAGGATTCGTTGAGTTCAGAACTCTTCCTCTTGTGTGTGTTTGTTATGCTCAGAACTGTTGATTGATTTAGAACATAAATGCCATTGCACAACGTGCCTGATCCAACCAACTTTTGGTTATGGAAAATGTTCATAACATTGTCCTGTAATACAAAATTATATCCTTCTTTACTTAGCAAAGAAACCGATATAATGTTGCATATCAGGTTCGGCATGTAATAGCATTCGTTCAGAACCAATGTATTACCAGTTGGTAATACAAGGTGATATTCCCCGACAGTCTTAGCTGCAACAATTGCACCATTTCCAACTCTAATGTCTTTATCACCTTCTCCAAGTTCTCTACCTTTTCTTAGCCCATGTAACTGATTACATATATGGGATCCCGACCCGGTATCCAATACCCAGGACGTAGAGCAAATGGAGAAACAGTTTTCAGTAACGAACACACTCGAAGAAAATGCATCAACATGTACATTCTTCATTCGGGTGGCATGGGAATCCTGGTATTCCCCTATATCCTGTTCATTCCTATAACTCTTATAAGAAAAAACGGAACCAACGTTCCCCAGCACAGTATAACATGTGGGTTCGGTCAATACATACATATTATTATCTTTATTAAGGCATGAAATGGTCGCTACCTGGAGAGAGAGAGAATAAAACACTTTAGCGTAAGCTCGTGCAAGATCAGATTGGTTATTATCTTATCTAATCAGGATGGCTCCCACTGCTTTTTATCAAATCTTCCTCCAAACCCTAAAAGGAAAGACTAGCCGGGATTAATTACACACTACAGGTTCGCCAATCTTTCAGCCAGGCCAGTGTCGGTACTTTGAGGGAGGTCCCCCATGCTTTCGCACGAACCTAATTAATGAAAACCTCGTTTTCCCAGAGGCGTAACCTCGTTAACACCTTTCTAGACACCTACTTGATCGGCTAATTGCACTGTGTAAAACTCTCCCAGGAGTAACTCTTACTCGCAGTGGGTATCGGGATCCAACTATCTCATAGAAGGTATGCAATCTCATTGCAAATTTCAACACTTGAAATTCCCGATAATGCTTTTGCCCCTAGCGTGCTATGACCTTGACGCAGGCCAACAAACCATAGTGCGCTAGTCAAGTTCAACCCGTCATTTCCTGATTGAATTAAACCCACCCGTACGACCCTTGACGCAGGCCAACAAAGTCGCACGACTACCCTAATCCAATCTGCATCATATGCATAAGCAGATAAATACTAGTTAGCTACCGCACACTACGCCTTGACGCAGGCCAACAAACGTAGCACGAATACTAACTACTACTCATCTGAAACGACGGAGGGCTACGCCAGGTTTTTCTGAAAACCATGAGCGTAATGAACTTGATATCGTTGTAGAATCAAATGAAGTTTTAAAATGGAGTGATTTTGAGGCTTTTCCAGTTTTGCTAAAGGAGTCACTCCCGGTGAAGGGATCTCGGTCCTTTCCTCGTCGAATGAGGTGCGGGATATATCATATATATCACTGTGCAAAGCATAAACTATAAAAGCAATCAAAAACAAACCGAGTGTGTAGCATCTGCCAGTTATTGCTAAAGGAGTCACTCCCGGTGAAGGGATCTCGGTCCTTTCCTCATCGAATAAGGTGCGGGGTATATCATATATACCGCTATGGAAAGCAAGAACTGTGGCTACCTGTTTTATTTAAAATCTGATTCTACAACATCTTAGGTTTCTTTTCTTTCATTAATCACATTAATGAAGTCCCATCATTTAAATACCTAAACATCACAGATAGATATGACGTACACTTATGACATCCGCATTCGCCTCGATGTCCCCTCGTGCACCGTTAGGTTAGGTAACTAACGACAGAGCAGGGCAGGGCTAGCGCGGGTGTAAAACATAAGTAACGTCTATATAATATATCATATATACTATATACTATATCCATCACAGAATCACATCACAGATATCGCAGCAGAATAAACATATGAAATATTGGATATACTAGGACGTCCGTGTTTTCAATACGAGCCAGTATAAAACACGGATTCCACGGTCGTGATGAATAGCCAATCCCACACCCCTAGACCCCTACGAGAGCGGCAAGCAACCCTGCCAATTCTAGGGTTAGGAGACCCGGACTCGACTCCTCGAGTTGGTCTCCCACTGGACCCCAGAACCCGGTTACTTGTGCTCCCCTCCTTGGGTCTATCCTAATGCGGAAAAGTAAATAATATACAACGGGTGACAACTTCCGCTACCTGGAAGCGCCCCAAATAAAAGAATATTACATACAAGTTTTTACATGAATGAAAATGAAAAACACTCATCTCACATAAAAAAAACCCGGCTATTCGAACACGACGATCCAATATAACATATCCAGCAACACATAACATCACATGTCATCAACGTAAGTAAGTATGCATACCCCAATTGTCGTTGACGTATAGCAACGAAACCGGCGATATGAACATACTACACTTACGGTCATAGAAAAGAAAGTGTAAAACTACAACAATTGGAATCCGCAACTTGTTCAGACATCGCATGCCTAATCAAATGAAATACTTAGACATCACATGCCTAACAGATATAAATCCCGCATTTTAGTCTCATTATCGAAAACTCTTTTCAATATCATATGGGACTAAACTGCTAAATTTATAACATTCATTCAGTTATCACATAACTGTTTGTGAATTCCAATTATTGTATCACATTCCAGATAAACAGAAAATGTTAAACTTTCCGATCGAACAGTCGAATACCCAAGTTTTCCCGATACAGCTCAACACATGAAATAAGTCTAACAACATTCAGTTCGTACCTCAGTACCGACGGTCCAGCCGTAGAAGGGTCAAGCCAACGCCTCACATGTGGCACGCCGTACTGCCCCAAACCCGAAGGTTCAAAGGGCAGTTCAAGACGGTCACATAATCGAGTTAAGGTTTGTTGTCTTCTAGAGGGACCATCGCGTTACTTGCACTACTTAGAACGTCGTTAAACTACGGAAAAATCCAACACTTGGAAATTTCCCGACAGGGGAAAAATTGGGTATTTATATCCGGTCGAACTATTTAACATATTCTAATAATTATCCGGAAAGCCACAAAGACGAAATTTGATACCCCGATCGAAACACCGAATCCCCAAAACCAATGCAGAAAATTCAACTCTTGAATAATTTTTAAAAATATCCAGAAAAAACACCACTGAAAACTAACAGTTACTGTACAAAATTATATAAAAAATGTGGCCGTACGGCCGCTGAACAGCCGCCTGACCTATTGCTCAGGCCGCGGATCCGCGCTGCGAAAAAGGAATTGGGCCTCCAAATTTTTACAGTAACTCTTATATGTTTGTGATGTGTTCTCTGCATATTTTTAATGTGGAAAAATCCCCGATTTTAGAATTCGTCCAGAGAGCAATTTTGGGTTTCGGTTTTAGGTCGTTCGGACTTCAAATTCCGTCTACGCTTCGCCTAAGGCTCTAGCTAGGCTCTGATACCAATGAAAGGTTCCTAGACACCATAAAGAGGTCTCATGAGGCATCGGACATGCCATTTCAAAATTTTTGGTGCCGAGAAACCCTAGACTACGGATCGTTGCTAGAAGTTTAGGCGAAATATAAAGCTAGTTAACACTTAACTACTAGGATACGGAAATTACAACCTTTGTAGATCCGGATGTCCACCTCCACGGCTCCGCAACGATGTCTCCTCGCTGTCCAAGTCGAACTCCGGGCTCAAGCGTCGGCTTCGTCGGAGAAACGGGTGAGCTAGGTCGCCGGCTTCGTGTCAAAGACGATCTACGTCGAGGCATCGCAAGTTCAAGCTCCGACTTCACAAAGTGATGAAATTTGTGAAGAAAACACACTCTACAACTTGGCTAGAGGTAGAGGGTGAAGAAATAGGAGATGGTTTCACTTTAGATTTGGATTTTGCTCACTAGATCACAAGTTGCCATTGATGGCATGAAGGTTGCTCACTTGAAGAAGAAGAAGAAGATGAGCTAGAATCTTATGATAACTTGAGTTAAATGAATAATAAACTCAATATTTATCATAACTTAACTAAGGTTAAGTGTAGAGAATTAACCATGGTGATTAGAGTGGGTTAGGGTTAAGCAAAATGACAAGAATGGTTGCATAAAGTCAAATGTTCATGAAGCATCTCATAAGAAACAAAACTTGCCACCATTATCAATTATACTTATCCAAATGAATAAAAGAACAAATAAATGAATAAATAAATATGCAAAACCCTAATTATCATAATAACCATGGTTTAATCCTATTCACTTAACCATATGATCAAGTATCATCAAACATGATACAAAAAGTGCACGAAAGCATATCACATATACAATGTGCATCAAGTGAGAAAAATCCGTTTAAAGTGAACCAATACTAGTTAATGCAAAGTAATATATCAAATATATAATTATACATTAAATCATTAAATCAACACTTGATTCAATGATCCGGTCATGTCGCACAAAACCGACTAGTATTCAATGCATCGATTTATCGAATCAATGATTCGATAACTAGGTCATATCGAATATAACCATTCGAAACATATATCGCGAGAATGAAATGCGGTATCACATACACGCATTATTCTCGGTCCCGCACATATCTCATATGCGCTCCTATTTCGTTTCGCTTGAACCAGGAAACCTCTGTGTAGGACTCTAAAGACTCGTCAATACGCCGGTAGCAGATGATGATCATATCAAGCATCCACAAGCCGCAAGCGGTCTGCTAAACGTAACGGCCACCCGGGTATTGAGCGATCAGAAGATCGACGAGCTAGCCCGCTCACACTCCTGCGAATCCGACCAGTAACACTTACCGTACAGTCCGGTCTCTTCGTCTGATATGTCGCATATCAAGTCTAGGGGTGGTAAACGTCAGACCCCAATAACCCGATAAGTCATGCTGATGTGAGGCTCGTAACGGGTCGAGAAACTACTGGTAACACTTACCAGCAAATCTCTGATCAGCCCTGGCCAGGGACTTCCCTGTTACAGCCAATCGAGCACAGCGCAACATCTACCCCCAATACCGGGAGAGACGAAACCCCTCCTATCGCTCATTCCTCCATGTGACTCGGGACTGTACCCAAAGACCACCGTTTTGCACGCCCTCATGGACGTGGTAAGGTGGAGATCAAAGCACAGTGGGAATCACACAAGACTCTATGACGATCTCGGGTCTACAGACTAACCTGTACAAGTGTCACCTGAGAACTGCCATCTGACGTGAGGTATAATACCATCTGGGAGTTCTCGGCGAGTCCGTCCAGTGTACCCAGTCTCCACTGAGCACCCGTATACCATCTCTGATGTCAAACACCAATGGATATGGGATCATCCATCGCCCATCACATGGGTCGAGAAGCGTATACGCTAGTCTACTCTGGTATATCGATGCCCCGTCTCGATACACCCACGACTAGGGACCTTGAAGGATGTACTTATGGACTACCATGTCCCCACTAGTATGATCTGCATCATAGTCCAGGTAGTCAAGTACAAATCCTAAGGGCTTTACCAACATGTAACTATAAGACAGTATAAAGAGACTAGTGTACATGTTAAGATAAATGGCAACCAGATAGCATACTATCATGTCGAGCAAGAAAGTCATCTCTATATATGTCCAAGCATCCAATATAATATACATAATCTGTACAATACTGGCCTCTAGGGCATACATACAACTAACAAAACATATACAACATCTACTAGTATATATATCAATATACAATAATCGCTCCAGACGTGATAAATGCAACATTACAGAAAAGTAATAATACTTACAGAACAATACAGATATCTGGGAGCCCCAGATTTCCTTTGAGCCGCAACTGAAACCCCACGTTCCCCTGGTCATGTGGATAGCCTGTGCAATGAAACCTAGACCCCTACGAGTGCGGCAAGTTACCCGCCAAAACCTGAAGCGAGGCAGCCCCCTTCAGCAAAGTGAATGAACCACCCGGCACTTCACGGAATCCGGTAACTTGAGCACCCCACCTTGGGTCAACCTGTACCCCCTACAAGTGCGGCGAATAGCCTGCCAATCCAAGAGTGAGGCCCCCTCCCTCTCAAAGCCATGAGATGCGGACCCGTTGCCCTCCAGAATCCAGCTATCCGTGCACTCCGTCGCGGGGTAATCCCAGTACAGAAATGAAAATATGTAAAACGGGTATATCGACCTCAACCCGGTCGTATCCAAAAAAAATAATATACAAACAGGCAGTGACGGAAGTCCACATGTCGGACGCTCTCCCCGCGATATCAAATGTACAAATAAATCCAAACTGCACTACCATTGCACATAGCTATCCACCACGACAAATCCGCAACATCACAGCACAACACAGAATATCGACGTGAATGTCACGATCGCAAACCCGTCGAAAAGGACTATAGCAATTAGACGAGTTATACCGCTCTAATGACATTCACGGTCACAGATATAATGTAAGCACTGTGAACTAACGCATTTAAAATCTCGATCGACAAAACTTCCCGAAGTGGGCCCAAAGTACAAATCCAGTACTCTAACAAAATCTGGGCCCAAACAAAATATTCTATGAACCACAATTCCACATGAAAGACACCCAAAAGAAAAATGGTACACCGTTGCTCCAAAACGGCGGTGGAACCGCGGCCAACACAAAGGTTGTGCGGCGGTTCCGCGGCGGTCTTGAGGGTTCAGTCGACCAAATTTCTTCCAAAGTCTTAAAAAAGCCTGCATAATTTTCTGACATACCCAAAAAACATTTTAGACGACAAAAAAATTTCGACAGAAACTTTAAACTTGGATTTGCGGTTTTGGAAATTTCGTTCGATCAATATTTTAAACATATTAGAACAAGCTAGTAAATGTTAATGGCGTGGCTCCGATACCATGTAAGTCTACGGTAGCGTCCCAGCCATCAATCCGAGGCAAAACACGGAACAAAAACTTTTATAACTGGCGCTAACATAAACTTTCACCCGGATCGTGCCATTAACGCTAAACTAGCAAACTACAAAGAGTAAGAATGGCTATACCGATCGATCCGTGTCCTTCGGTCTTTAGCCATCATCCCATGCTCCTCGCGGTATCTCCGATCTCGCTCGATCTCCTCGTCGAAATGGCACCACGTCAACGAACCTTTATACGGGCTCCCGCTTCAAACCGAAGCAACTCGAACATGAAGTATGCTAACCGACATGTCCAAGATAAAGTAGAGAATGGGAGTGAATACTTTGTCTCAATACACCCTAGGATTCTCATCACATGAGAGCGTTAGGGTGTAGGTTGAAGAAGATGCAAAGAGATGAAGAGTGTGGGCTCAGGAAAAATCAAGAGAGCAAAAAAACCAAGCACCAAATAAAGTCATGGCAGCCCTCTCTCTCTTGTAGTTGTGATATTGTGATAGTTTTGGGTTTAAAACAAAGAAAAAATATATAAAAATATCTCATACAAAACCCCTCAAAATATCCTACCAAAAACAAAGCTCATCAATTCTATCATGACTCACTACATGACTCATTACCATGAGTCATTAGTGAACATGCAAGAATAATGACTCACTTAATGAGTCACACTTTCCAAATCAAATAAACATTTAAACCAAAATGTTTAACCAAAAAGAAATGCATCTTCTAAAGTAATCTCGTGATGGATCACAAGAATACCCCTCACCTGTACATATATACATGCATCCGTATTCCGACCGAATACGAATACCATGAGACTAAAATATTCCGACTCAATATAATACTAGGATCCAGCTTAAACCAAAGCCCACCAGTATTATCTGTCCAAAACATAACACGTGCATAAGTGCACGTGTATATTCGAACCCTGCCATAAAACCATACGGCCTCTACAACGTTTCGCCCGAACTTGGGAAACTATATGTGGGGGACGCTAAAGACTCGTCAATACCCTAGCAGTAGGTTTAACCACAAGCACGTCAGTGGCACTAGCTGTGCATAACGGCTGCCTATGTATTGAGCGAAAGGGAAGCCGATGAGCGAACTCATCCTGCAAGCCTACTGAGCCTATCAGTGACAATATTCGTACAGTCTGGTCCGTTCGTCTATGAGCATCACATATCGGGTCTAGGGGGCTGGTAACATCAGACCCCCAAAAGCGGTATAAGTCGTGTCGGAGTGTAGCCTAAAGGTTTGTCTAGCACCCTATGAAGAGTTTTGAAGCATCACATGTCTCAAAGTATGCATTTTTATGGTGCTAAACGAACATGCAAAGGAATCGATCCTAGAAAATTAGGGTTTCGAAACATTAAGCTAATAAAAATTAGGGTTTGAAGGCTACAACCTTTGTAGCTCCCCTTTTGCTTGACTCGTTAGTCTCTAGGGTGTTGGAAGAAGGTCCACTTGTAGTCCTCTTTCGTCCACGACGATCCACCCGAAGTTTCCCGTCCAAGCTTGCAACTTTGGAAAAGCAAAGAGAACACTCTAATCAAGTTGGCTAGACTTGAGTAGAATGATGTTGTGGCTAAGGATCTCACTTCAAAAACCTTTCTTTATTTGTGTTTGACTCACTAGAAAAAAAACTAGAGAGAAAAAGATGAAGGAGGATGAAGATGGTGGCTATTATC
The DNA here is from genome assembly GCA_030015575.1 of Agapanthus africanus. Taxonomy (NCBI): domain Eukaryota; kingdom Viridiplantae; phylum Streptophyta; class Magnoliopsida; order Asparagales; family Amaryllidaceae; genus Agapanthus; species Agapanthus africanus. The sequence continues at coordinate 271,563,526 of CM057337.1, forward strand.
AACTAGAGGTGAAAAAAATTAACCCTTAAGTGAAAAGAAATGAAATATAACCTTTTATATTTTATTCCTTCTCACTTTCAACCATGATTAAATGATGGATAGTTAATTTAACTTGGGTTTTAAATGATAAAGAGAAGGATAACCCTAGGTTAGTGGTAGTTGAGCATGGTTAGGTCAAAGGAAGAATGTAGAAGCTAGAATGATTATCCTTTCCTTTTCATTTTCTTTTAAATCCAAAATCAAATAATAATCCATAATTTAATCCATGGTGTGAGTCTTATATTGCCACCATTTCCATATGCTAACAACCATGATGGATGGGTGTATGTATGTATACATGTATGCACATCCACATGTGCATGAAACTAGAATGAAAGAAAGAAACACATGCATGCATGCATACATCCATCAAACCCTAGAAAGGTTTCAAGTGAGAAAACTAATGGTTAGATGATAAATCAACACTTAATTTATCAATCCGGTCATATCTCATACGACCCCACCAAAAGCAGGCCACCCGATCAATGTTCGGTATCATATACGCACATTTTAATCGGGTGCATGCGCATATCGCATATGCGCACCACAACGTTTCTCCTGGACTGGGTAACTCCTTTGTGGGACTCTAAGACTCGTCAATACGCCGGCAGAGGGTGATGATCATATCAGGTACCCCCAAACCGCAAGCGGTCAGCTAAACGTAACGGCCACCCGGGTATTGAGCGATCAGAAGAAAACAAGCGAACCTGCTACAACTCCCGTCGAGCCATCCGGCAACACTACCGTACAGTCCGGTCTCTCCGTCGGATATGCTGCATATCGAGCCTAGGAATGGTCACGTCAACCCTAATAACTCAATAAGTCGTGCCGGTGAATGGTCTATAACAGATCGAGAAACTACCGATAACACTTATCAGCAAATCTCAGCAGCCCTGGCCAGGGACTTACTGATATAACCTGTCGGGCACAGCACAGCATCAACCCCCAATACCGGGAGAGACGAAACCCCTCCTATCGCTCATTGCCTTCGTGTGTCCCGGGACTGTACCCAACGGTCACCTGTTTGCACGACTCAGTAGAGTCGTGGTAGGGTGGCAATCAAAGTACAGTGGGAGAGCACACAAGACTCCATGACGATCTCGGGTCTACAGACTAACCTGTACCAGTGTTACCTGAGAACCGCTATCCGACGATAGATATAATTCCATATAGGAGTTCTCGGCGAGTCCGTCCAGTGTACCCAGTCACCACTGAGCACCCGTATATGATCTTGATGTCAAACACCAATGGACATGGGATCATCCATCGCCCATCATATGAGTCTAGTATCATATACGCTAGTCTACTCTGGTATATCAATGCCCCGTCTCGATATACCTACGACTAGGGACTTTCCAGGATATGCTTATAGACTACAGATGTCCCACTAGTATGATCTCCATCATAATCAGAGCAGTCAAGCCAATATCCTCAGGGCTTTATCAGCATGTATGAATGAATAAAAGCATGATCAAATCAACATGTCATATAAAGAAGAACCAGATTGCATACTATCATGTCGAGCAAGAATGCATACTGAATATATATATACATGTATAGATACATCCACTATCATATAATGGCCTCTAGGGCATACATATATCCAACAATCTCCCACTTGCACTAAGGCCAGTTATTGGCGTATCGCATACCCAACATCTCAAAAAGTCGCTCATGCTGCGGCTGAGGGAGGGCCTTGATGAATGGATCCGCGGCGTTGTTCTTTGTGTCTACTCTCTTAATCTCGATCTCGCGGCGATCTACAATCTTTCGGATCAAATGAAAGCGCCTCAGGATGTGTCTGGACCGCTGATGGGATCTGGGCTCCTTGGCTAACGCCATCGCCCCATTATTGTCACAATACAAAGGTATTAGATCAATAATGGTTGGAACTACTCCTAGCTCCGAGACGAACTTCTTCATCCAGACGGCTTCCTTGGCGGCATCATTTGCAGCAATGTACTCAGCTTCCATCGTAGAGTCTGCAACGGTATCCTGTTTGGAACTCTTCCAACTTACCGCCCCTCCATTTAGGGTAAATACAAACCCTGAGATAGATTTGTTGTCATCCTTATCGCTCTGGAAGCTCGAATCGGTAAAGGCCTCTATTTGGAGATCTGTATTACCATACACCAAGAACAATTCTTTAGTCCTTCGTAAGTACTTAAGAATGTTCTTCACAGCTGTCCAGTGGTTCTCCCCTGGGTTGGATTGATACCTGCTTACAACACTAAGTGCATAAGCTACATCTGGGCGTGTACATAACATCGCATACATTATAGATCCTACTGCCGAAGCATAAGGTATAATGCTCATGCGAGCTCTCTCTTCATCGGTCTTTGGACAAGAATCGTTAGAGAGAGTGACTCCATGGCAAGCGGGTAAGGGACCCCGCTTGGAGTCTTCCATACTAAACCTCTTTAGGATGGTGTTGATGTACCTGGTTTGGGACAATCCCAATAACTTTTTGGATCTATCCCTATAGATCCTTATGCCCAGGATGTATGTGGCATTACCCAGGTCCTTCATGGAGAACCTCAGTGATAAGAATGATTTGACCGACTGTAGCATAGGAATATCATTTCCTATTAGAAGAATGCCATCCACGTACAATACGAGGAATGTGACAGCTCTTCCTACAGCCTTCTTATAAACACAAGGTTCATCTGGATTTTTGATGAAATCAAACTCTTTGATAACATCATCGAAACAGATGTTCCAACTCCGAGATGCCTGCTTTAACCCATATATGGATTTAAGCAATCTACATGCTTTCTCGCTGCTCCCACTGTCAATGAAGCCCTCTGGCTGATCCATATAAACGCATTCTTCTAAATCTCCATTTAGAAATGCTGTTTTAACGTCCATCTGCCAGATTTCATAGTCGTAGTGAGCAGCAATGGCAAGTAGGATCCGAATGGATTTAAGCATGGCTACGGGCGAAAAAGTTTCGTCATAGTCCAAACCTGGTCTTTGACGAAAACCTTTCGCCACAAGTCTTGCCTTATAGGTCTCTACCTGTCCATCCACACCAATCTTTCTTTTAAAGATCCATTTGCACCCTACAGGTTTTACCCCAGGGGGTACAACGTCCAAAGTCCATACTTTGTTGGTGTACATAGACTCCATTTCGGATCTCATGGCATCCAGCCACTTCACAGAGTCACCACTTGTGATAGCTTGCTGAAAACTGGTAGGATCATCATCATCCATGATGCAATCTTCTCCGTCACCATCAATGAGGAAACCGTAGTACCTCTCCGGTGGGCGAGAAGTCCTACCAGACCTACGGAGTGGCCGAGGTTCTTCAGCTTCTGTTGCAAGAGCCGGTTCAACTAAATCGTCATTTGTAGTTTGTGTCTCCAGAACCTCTTCTAGATCTACTACCTTGCCATCATCTTTATCTGTGAAAAACTCTTTTTCTAAGAATGTGGCATACTGAGAAACAAACACTTTTTGTTCCTCTTTGTGGTAGAACAGATATCTATAAGAATTCTTTGGATATCCCACAAAGTTACACATGACTGACCGTGTCTCGAGTTTGTCCGGATTCTGCTTTTTAACATAGGCCGGGCAACCCCAAATCTTAATTCTTTTAAGAGATGGTCTCTTCCCATTCCATATCTCATATGGCGTGGTAGACACGGCTTTGGTTGGAACCCTGTTTAGCAGAAAAGCTGCAGTCTCCAATGCATGCCCCCAAAACGAGACTGGTAACTCAGCGTCACTCATCATGGACCGGACCATATCTAATATTCAGTCGTTCTGACACACCGTTGTGCTGTGGTGTGTAAGGAGGAGTGAGCTGAGAGAGAATCCCATTCTCTTTTAGGAAGTTTGCAAATTCTGTACTGAGATACTCTCCACCTCGATCTGATCGAAGCATCTTAATACTCAAGCCGGTTTGTTTTTCTACTTCTTGTTTATATTCAATGAATTTCTCAAAAGCGTCGGACTTGTGCTTTAATAAAAATACATGACCGAATCTTGAGAAGTCATCAGTGAATGTAATGAAGTATGAAAAACCGCCTCTAGCCTGTGTAGACATTGGCCCACATACATCACTATGTATGAGGCCAAGGAGCTGAGTAGCTCTTTCTCCGTGTCCGGTAAACGGAGTTTTGGTCATTTTACCCTTGATACAAGACTGGCAAGTCGCATAAGATTTATATTCAAAAGAGTTTAAATATCCATCTTTATGTAACTTGTTTACTCTTGTTTCGTTAATATGACCAAGTCTACAATGCCAAAGAAAAGCTTCATTTAATTCTGAAAGTTTTCTTTTATTAGTGTGTTGTATACTGAAAACTGTGTGTTGATTTAGGACATATATTCCGTTATTAAGCGTACCATACCCAACCAACATTTGATTCAGGTGAATGTTCATAACATTGTTCTGCAACACAAAATTATATCCTTCATTGTCCAACAAAGAAACGGATATTATATTACATAGCATACTTGGTACAAAATAACATGGATTCAAAATCAAAATACATCCAGATGGCAACCCCAAGTGATACTCTCCCACTGCGACTGTATGTACATTGGAACCATTTCCAACGCGGAGAGTATGGTCACCTGTCTTCAAAACTTTGCTATTTCTCAGCCCCTGCATAGAATTGCAAATGTGAGAACCTGAACCGGTATCCAATACACAGGAAGCAGAGTTTATAGAAAAATAGTTTTCAGTCACAAACGCACCTAAAGCAGAAGCATCACCATGCTTCTTCTTGAGACTTAAGTACTCCGTGCAATTGCGCTTCCAATGTCCTGTCTTGTAGCAATGAAAACATTCGCCTTTTCCCGAGTCTCCAGCCTTGGACTTTCCCTTTCCCTTCACCTTTTTAACTCCGCCCTTAGGATTAGTGGGTTTCTTCTTTTTCTTTCCCTTGGCCTTGGCTTTCGGGCGAGAAGAAGAAGACTGTCCAATAGTCATAACGGGAGTTTTTGCTAACTTCATAGTGCTCTCTGCACTCCTTAACATATTAAGGAGTTCAGGGAGGTCCTTCTCCATGCCATGCATGTTGAAGTTCACTATGAACTGAGCAAAGGTGGAGGGGAGGGACTTGATTGAAAAGAATTCTTGTTGTGTAGTATGAAATGGTAAAGAAATCACAACCAAAAATTATTTGACCGCAATCAACTACGGTGTCGGATTGTAGATTGTAAGTGAGTGCGGATCGTCCTCAGGGAAAGTGTAATCGTTCGTCTTTTGAATTAGATGAATTGAAACTTTAAAGAAAGAAAACAAAACAATTCAAGATTTATAGTTGAAGTTCAAGAATGAAAAAAAAACTAGATCTAAGAAAGCATTAAAAGATAGAATCAAGAATTGATCGTTTGTTGATTTTTCCAAACCAAATCTCAAGAATCGAAATAAGGCTCGTAGGAATCGATCGGATCTATAGATGTGATGTAATCTTACAATTACGTATTCTTATCCTTCGATGAATTGATACTAGATCGATGATAATCGATGAGAATTAGAGACTTCTTGTGAAACTAGGGTTTCATCTTATTTCTTGTTCTTTCATTGATATCATTCATATTCTAGCCTCTAGTAAATTCAAGAAACGATCGTAGATCCCTAATTTCGAGCGATCACAATCAAGAAAGCATCGCTACGAAACTAGGTCATCGATTCTTGAACTTGCTAGGGTTTACAAAACACGTAGGACTTAAAAATAGTATTAAGATTTGTTACATCATCATTCTACAATTGTCTCGACTCCTTTACGAGCGGAGTTTTACTCAAACATCACAACAAGAACAACAATTACAAATTGAGATCTAATCATGATGCAAGAATTAAAAGAAAGCAAGATTAAAGAATTTCACCTTTTATTTATATCAACAATTTCATTACATTCGCTCAAGAACTACAAGAGGAAGAATTCGATCGTCGACTTGGCTTCGCTCGTCTCCGTGGATCGCGGATCGGCTTGGATCACTTGCCCGATTGAAGATCGGCTCGGCTCATAAAAGGGTTGAAGGCTTCTCGCTTGATTTGGTACTCAAGATCTTGGATTTGGAGTGGAATTAGGGTTAGGGTTTCGCACAAGCCTTGTCACTAGACTTGTGGAAGAAGATGATGAAAGAGGGAAAGAGATTAACTAAAATTGATTCCCTAAAGATTGATTTTTCTAAGCTTTCCCAAGGTTGCCAAGATGAGAAATGAGTGAGCCTAGGGTCTTATTTATAGAACTCCCAAACCCTAGGGTTAGATTTGAATTTCCTTTTCCCTCCAAAAGTTTGTTGAAGAGTTTCTAGAAGGAGTTTGTTAGGAGTTAGCTTAGGGTTTAAGCTAGGGTTTAGGGAAAGTTCTAGAATAATAGGCTAGTTTAATGAAGCTCAAAGTATTTGCTGATCTGGTAGAATTATCTGGAGTCTTCTGGAAGTTGGAGTGTCTTTCTGAACTGTAGGAGCTGAATCAGGAGTTGTGCACCAAAAATGAAGAGCTGAAGTCATCAAGTAGCCGCGGATGAGCGGCACAAGCCAGCCTATGGCCGCGGATCCGCGGCTCAATGAGGAGGTTGGGCTCTGTAAATTCTTCAGTGGTCTTGGGCTGCTGTTTTTAGCTTCCTTTGATGTTTAGATTTGCAGTTCCCCTTCTGTGTTGATACCAGATTTGAGTTAAGTGAGTTTACGAGCAATTTGTAATGGTCGAGCAATGTAATGATCGAGCAAGCTTCTCTTTTCCTGCATAGACTTCGAAACACGGGTTGCAAGATATAGAAAATATGCTATGTAATGCAATGCAGTCAATTTCCCTAGAAATGCCGGTTTTAAGGTCGAATACATGTAATCTGATATTTTGCGACCGATTTGCTAATATGTAGAATATGAATGTCGAACACTTCTAATTGTATGCAGATGATATGGAAATTTCCGGTTAAAATATGCAATATTTTCGACTGATCAAATACCCCCAAACTTAATTTCGATCGTCTCGAGCGAATGTTTTATTAAAAAGAGAAGGAGAAAATAAAGAAAGAGAAAAACTAACTAGCACACTTTCGTAGGCAACACGATTGCACTGAGCACGTGCAACAAGCCTTTAAACCTCTAGGTGTCCCTAGTAGGAGGAGTGTTGTCTCCTGAGGGTTTTCAGCGGATTGCACCCACAAAATCCAATAATAAAAGCAAGATCATGAATATTACATTTAAAGAAGAGAATCGTAAAAGAAAAGCCTTGAAAATTAGGGTTTCCAACTAAGCTAGCTTTTCGGTTGTCATGAGCCCTATCTTAATGGTCATGAAAAGATGTCAGAAATCACGTCCTCCCTCAATAAAACATCGTCTTATTCTTCATTCCTATCTTTATTCCAAACATCGATCATATCACCCTGCGTGTGTGTAAAGACATCCCTACACCCGGAGAATTCAATTCAAGCTATCATACCCTTGCCCATCGGCCTCAGTACTTCTTGGCAAACGAGATTGCTTACACACTTTCATGCGACCGTTAATACTTCTTGAGGTACTAACCGACCGATTACTAATGTGCTTGCATGCTTGGTGTATTTTCCTCGTCTTGCACCACCTCAGGCATAGCAGTGACTCCCAGACCAGTTGACCTTGGGGCACTAGGTGAAGAAGCACCCTTTTGCTATATATTTTTATTGCCCTCGGTGATAACAAAACCAGTATCCATTTTTCTCACCACTTTAAAACACATATTTTTTTTTTCATACTTTTGGCTTTAAGACAAGAGCATTTCAAGGTATCCTCTACTATCCCAGGCTTCAAGACGTGTGTAAGTGCGAATAGCAGGGTAGCAACGTTCAAAATGTTTGGCTTCCAGAATAGAAACTATTTTTCAGACTTATTTTTATCCTCAGATTAGTGACGTCCTTCATCTTACTAACCCTTGGGACAACGGCTCATAACTACTTATTACTAGTTCGTATAAGAAAACTTCTAATTTTCTTAGTTTTCTTAAATTTTTCTAATCTCATGGATGCAATTTTTCACTATCTAAACTTTCATTATCTTATTTATATACAAAAAAGTGTAAATATTAAAATTATTTTTATATTTGAAAATTTTTAAATTTTTATGGGTTTTGAAAATTTTTCAATTTTTATAGATTTTTAAAAGAAATGTTTTTGTGCTTATGCAGATGATATGCAAATGATGCGGAAATAAGCACAAACCTCCCCCAAACTTGTTTTCAACAGTGTCCTCACTGTTGCCGACAGCTATATCTACAAAAATCTGTAAATCTGGGGGGAATTATTAGTGGGGGCAAAATATATAAGTGAAGAACTTCCCCCAAACTTATCTTTCACTCACCTTCATTCAAAAGATGATGCAATGATATACTGGATATGAAGGGGAGACGGAGGAATTTTAATCCAAATAAACTGGCTCTTGTAAGAACAAGAGCTCCTCCGTGGGGTCAGTGGAAAAATACGGCTTTAGTCTATGTCCATTTACTTTAAAAAATGTGCCGTTTTTAACATTTTCTACTTCTACTGTCCCGTGCGGGTATACAGACCGCACAACAAAAGGTCCCTTCCATCGAGATCGGAGCTTACCCGCGTGAAGGTGTAATCGTGAATCATAAAGAAGGACTTGTTGACCAGGTAAAAATGTTTTCCTTAAAATGCTTTTATCGTGAAAAACCTTAGTCCTATTCTTTGTGATTACAGCATTATCATAAGCTTCATCGCGGAGTTCGCTTAGCTCGTTAAGTTGCAGCTTCCAAAAGTTGCAAGCAAGGTTTAGATCAAAATTTATTTCCTTTATAGCCCACAATGCTTTATGCTCTATCTCGACAGGTAAATGACATGCTTTTCCAAACATTATCCTATATGGAGACATTCCTAGGTCGGTCTTATATGCAGTCCTGAATGCCCAAAGAGCATCCGTCAATTTGGTCGACCGGTCTTTTCTATTTTTAGCAACTGTTTTCTCCAGGATAAGTTTGATTTGTCTGTTTGAGATCTCAGCCTGCCCTCTTGTTTGGGGATGATAGGGTGTAGAAAGACGGTGGTTGATTGAGTATTTTCGCATCAGAGTCTCGAAAGATCTGTTGCAGAAATGTGTCCCATTATCGCTAATGATAGCGCGTGGGTGTCCAAATCGCGAAAAGATATTCTCTTTTAAGAACTCAATGACAACTTTCCTGTCATTAGTGCGACATGGAATGGCTTCTACCCACTTTGAGACATAATCAACCGCCAGCAATATGTACAGATTCCCAAAGGAGTTGGGAAAAGGACCCATAAAATCAATGCCCCAAACATCAAACATTTCAACAACCAGAATGGGTTGCTGAGGCATTTCATTCCTCTGGGATATTCTACCCGTATACTGACATTGTGTACAGGTTTTGCAATACTCAAATGCGTCCTTGAATAAGGTCGGCCAATAAAATCCACATTGCAAAACCTTTTCCGCTGTCTTTCTAGGACCAAAGTGACCCCCACAGGCCTGATCATGACAAAATGAAAGAACACTCTTGAACTCTTCATTTGGGACGCACCGGCGAATGATCTGATTAGGACAATATTTAAACAAATAAGGCTCGTCCCAGTAAAAGTGTTTTACTTGGGAAAGAAAACGATATTTGTCCTGTTTTGACCAATCGCTCGGTATAAGTCCAGTGGCATGATAGTTCACAATATCCCTGAACCATGGTTCAGCGGATATGCTCAAGAGTTGTTCGTCAGGGAATGAATCATTGATCGGCAGGGTCACAGGGGAAGAAACGATGCGTGAAAGGTGGTCAGCTACTACGTTTTCACATCCTTTCTTATCTTTGATAACAAGATCGAATTCTTGTAACAGAAGGATCCAACGTATTAGTCGACCTTTTGCATCTTTCTTCGCCAGAAGATGTTTTAAAGCGGAATGGTCAATATATACAACTATAGGTGAGCCGATTAAGTAAGGCCTGAATTTTTCTAAAGCAAATACAACCGCTAAAAGCTCTTTCTCGGTGGTTGTATAATTGATTTGCGCATCATTCAGGGTCTTACTAGCATAGTAAATCACGTGTGGCATCTTTTCGATGTGCTGTCCTAAGACTGCACCTACTGCAAAATCAGATGCGTCACACATCAGCTCGAAGGGATAGTCCCAATTTGGTGATGATAAAACGGGGGCTGAAGTGAGTGAGTGTTTAAGTGAGTCGAAAGCTGTCTCGCAATCCGAGTCAAAATGGAAGGTCGTATCCTTGGCCAGGAGTAGTGTTAAAGGTCTAGCAATTTTGCTAAAATCCTTAATGAATCTCCTATAAAAGCCCGCATGGCCAAGGAAAGAGCGAATATCTTTGACGCTTTTGGGATGAGGCAGGTTTTGAATGACATCTACTTTAGCTATGTCAACCTCAATGCCTTTCTGTGAAATGACATGTCCAAGTACTATTCCTTCTTGGACCATAAAATGGCATTTTTCCCAGTTCAAAGTCAAGTTCTTCTCTTTGCAACGAGTAAGAACAGCGTCCAGATTCGCAAGGCAATCAGAGAAAGAGTCTCCAAAAATCGAGAAGTCGTCCATAAAGATCTCCAAAAAATTCTCTACCATATCAGAGAATATCCCCATCATACACCGCTGAAAGGTAGCGGGAGCATTGCATAACCCAAAGGGCATGCGACTGTAAGCAAAGGTACCAAAAGGACAAGTAAAAGTGGTTTTATCTTGATCCTTTTTGGCGATGGGGACCTGATTGTAGCCTGAGTATCCGTCTATAAAACAATAAAATTGTCGTCCCGCTAAGCGTTCCAGCATTTGATCAATAAATGGTAGAGGAAAATGGTCTTTCCTCGTAGCAGCGTTGAGTTTTCTATAATCGATGCATACACGCCACCCAGTTTGGGCGCGTGTCTGAATCAACTCATTCGCTTCATTTGTGATAACTGTGATGCCGGATTTCTTAGGAACGACATGTATAGGACTTACCCACTGGCTATCGGAGATGGGGTATATAATACCACTATCTATGCACTTGACGATCTCTTTCATGACAGCTTCCTTCATGACGGGATTCAACCGTCTCTGTGGTTCTCGGGTCGGTCTGGCATCATCCATCACATGTATATGATGTTCAACTATCAAGGGACTAATCCCTTTGATGTCCGCCATACTCCAACCAAACGCCTCTTTGTTAGATCTCAATACCGATAAAAGGGCATTCTCTTGCTCTGATGCAAGAGAAGCGGAAATGATAACCGGTAATGACTCGTTCTCACCTAGATATGCATATTTCAGGTGAGAAGGTAAAATTTTGAGATCTAACTCAGGCGGAGAAATGGTAGAAGGAAGGGTCATAGATTGATTTTTGGATCTACAAAGAAGCTCAGAGCCTGTGAAAGATACAGACTCGGGTGGAGAAAAGTCAGAAGTGCAGGACTCATGTGTAGCTAAAGTGTCCTCACTAAGATCTTGTGCAAAGTCAAACAGAGATGTGCTAATGTCATCGAGATCAGTAAAGCAAAGATCCTCAACTCCACAACTGTCGGGAGCGATCTCATGGACAGAGCACACATCTAAAATATGAGCAGAGGGTTCTGACGGCTGACTTCCAACTTTATAGATATTTAGTTCAATGGTCATATTTCCAAATGATAAATTCATTGAACCATTTCTACAGTTTATAACAGCGTTGGAAGTGGCAAGGAAAGGACGACCTAGAATCACCGGAATTTGGCCCCGAGGGTTTGCTACAGGATGTGTGTCGAGCACAATGAAGTCTACAGGGAAAACAAATTCCCTGACCTTTATCAACACATCCTCTAATTCACCCCTTGGTTTGGTGATAGATCGGTCTGCCATCTGGAGAGTGCAATGAGCAGGTTTCAGCTCTCCAATCCCTAATTGCTCATAGACAGAATAAGGTAACAGGTTAACACTAGCGCCAAGGTCTAAAAGAGCACGATTTATGTTTTTACCCCCAATCGAAATCGATATTGTAGGACAACCTGGGTCTTTTCTTTTCTTTGGAAGCTGGGGTATAAAAGCAGTGCTGATATTGTTAGACATAAAGACCTTCTTCGGCACTTGGGTCTTCCTCTTCCTAGTGCACAAGTCCTTAAGAATCTTCGCGTAAGCGGGGACTTGCTGAATCGCATCTAGGAGAGGGATATTGATGTTAACCTGTTTGAACATCTCTAAAATTTTCTCCATATGAGGACTCGTTCTATTAGCCCTTAGCCGGTTCGGGTAAGGTGCTTTCGCAATAAGCGCAGGGTCCATCATAGGAGAAGGAAAGGGGGGTAGACGAGGTCCCAAAGGAGGTGTGGGGACCGTCTGTGGAGAACTATAAGGGTTGGGTGAAGGTGTTGAGCCTAAAGGGAAATGGAGAATAGGCTCGTGCGAAGGTGGTTTGGTAGAAGAAGAAGGATCAGAAGGTGAAGTGTGTGTGTGTGGGAAAGACTCAGCCGGGGTGTTGATATGATTTTCAGTATCATCAATACCTTCCCCGACATGATTGTTCAGCACTCTTCCCGATCTCAACGTGGTAATGGCATTTACATTGTAATGCCCAGGATTCTGTAGGGGTTGAGAGGGAAGTTTCCCTTTTTCTCTCGCACTCATTTCGGCTTTTAAGCGTGCGATTTCAGCTTCCATCGTGCGAATACTCTCAGCTTGGGACGCTGAGTTTTTCTTTATTTCACTGACGGAAGATCTAACCTCAGTCGAAACATCCATGAAATTTGATAAAAGTGATTTCATGGTTTGAGTGAATTGAGAGAACTCGTCAGAACAGGGCTGCATAGGATTAGACTGTGCAGGAGTGTTGCCCTGATTTTGGAAATTTTGTGACTGATAGGGGTGCTGAGTGAGTTGTAGGGGTTGCTGTTGTGGTGGAGGAAGAGCCCTTTGAAATTGATTCGTGTTTGGAACCGTGTTTTGAGATTGGTTTTGGTTCCAAGCAAAATTCGGGTGGTTCCTCCAACCCTGATTGTACGTGGAAGAATATGGATCGTTTCGAGGTCTTTGGAATGCGGCATTAGAATGCTCGTGACCTTGAAACGCAGAGTTTAATGGACATTCTTCCGTTAAATGTGACGGATCAGAACAGCACCCACAAACAGTTTTGGGGAGCGACATTGGGTTTAGGGAGGCTGCTGCAAATTTGTGTTCCATAGCGTCGAGCTTCTTTTGCATTGCTGCCATTTCAGCTCGAACACCTATGGACACATCTATTTGGTGTACGCCACCCCTATTCAATGGTTGTGTTCCACTCTCCCAAATTAGTGATTTTTCAGCGAACTCTTCTAAGTATCGCCAAGCTTCCCCGTCATCTTTGGTCATAAAAGTACCTTGACACATGTTTTCAAGGCTCTGTTTAGTGCTAGGGTTACTGCCCTCATATATGATTCGGCAAAGCTCCCATCTCGGGATGCCGTGGTGAGGACATTGAACCAATAGATCCTTGAAACGTTCAAAGTATTTTGAAAATGGTTCGGCAGGGAGCTGGGCAAATTGGTTCAGTTCGCTACGGATTCGAGCCGTCTTTTGGACTGGGTAAAATTTCTTAAGGAATGCAGCGACGAATTCTTCCCAATTCGTAATAGAATGTGCGGTGGTGTTATATAGCCACTTCTCGGCTATATCGCACAAAGTAAATGGAAGAAGTCGTAGACGCATCGCATCCACTGAAAGTTGAGACGTACCCATCATTGCGCATACGTTTTCAAATTTGGTAATGAAAACGTAAGCGTCCTCGGTCTCGAGTCCGTGGTATTTGGGTAAAAGATTGATATACTGGGGCTTAATCTCAAAGTTATCCCCATTGGCTGGTGGTGTGGATAAGCAGGTCGAAAGAGGACCTCTATGTGGATAGCATCTTTCCTGGAGAGAAATGTGGGGTGGATTAGGATTCTGCGCACCAACGGACGGTGGCAGATTAGGGTTAAAGAAGTTCGATGGATTCGGATCCATCGGTGTGGGTGTGGTAGTGGGTAAAGAAAAGGTAAATGGAGAATTATCGACTTCGGAGTCGATAAAAGGTACGCGGACTAAACGGGCACTAGAATCCCGTGTCCAGCCTATCTTGCACTAAAAAGGGTTAGTACAAGTGGCAGCGTTGACTTATAATTAGGGGTAATGAATGCGGTGCTTGCTTTAAAAAGGGACGGATTTGAAAAAAATGATGCGACAAAACAAATGCAGCACACAAACCCTAGAATCTAATGGTCACCTAGGTCCGATCTCTAGACCGCTCCTAACTGCCAAAAGACAAGTCACAGGATCAATCCTCCACTGCCTCTTTGTCCCCTGTGGCCGGATAAGTGCCAGGTAAGTGGAAAGGAACCACCACTACAGTGGACCTAATTAATAACCACTAGCCTTAGACACACTCGCCTTAGGCACCACAAGAAAACGCGGATAAGCAATGAATTACCCACGGCCTTCTCTTGTCCTATTGAGCGCGACAGTCCTTAGAGTCTTCTCTAGATTTCTTTTAATTAATGAGGTAATGCGGATGCAAGTTTTTGCGATTTTCGGGGCCTAGGAAGGGTAATGAAATCCCCACCTAATTTGGATTTGGCCGTGCCCCTTAAATTTCCGTATTAGAATGCAAACAACCAAGAAATCAAAATCACACACAATTTTTAATTTGCTTTTGCGCGCTGCGATTTATTTGCAAAGAATCCTGCAGCAAAGTGTTAGTTGGAGCTAAAAAGGGCGAGGGGAGAGAGCAAGAAATCACCTGCTGGAAAATTTTCCAGAGAACCCTCAAGACTGCGGCGGTTCCGCCGCAATGACCTTGTATATGCCGCGCTTCCGCGGCTTGTTGATGGGTTCACTGTACCAAACTTCTTCAGCTGCTTTCTGTTCCTATCTCCAGCTCTCTGGTATATCCCAAATAATTTTTCCACAGCACAGAATGCTCCAGATCTCCTTGCAATCAAATCACAACACACGTATAAGAGTTTGTACGAATTTTGATTTCAAGAAGTAAAACGTAATAATTCTTTCACTTCAAACTATAAATGCAAATGAATTAGCGCGTAATCCCCGGCAACGGCGCCATTTGATTGAAAAGAATTCTTGTTGTGTAGTATGAAATGGTAAAGAAATCACAACCAAAAATTATTTGACCGCAATCAACTACGGTGTCGGATTGTAGATTGTAAGTGAGTGCGGATCGTCCTCAGGGAAAGTGTAATCGTTCGTCTTTTGAATTAGATGAATTGAAACTTTAAAGAAAGAAAACAAAACAATTCAAGATTTATAGTTGAAGTTCAAGAATGAAAAAAAAAACTAGATCTAAGAAAGCATTAAAAGATAGAATCAAGAATTGATCGTTTGTTGATTTTTCCAAACCAAATCTCAAGAATCGAAATAAGGCTCGTAGGAATCGATCGGATCTATAGATGTGATGTAATCTTACAATTACGTATTCTTATCCTTCGATGAATTGATACTAGATCGATGATAATCGATGAGAATTAGAGACTTCTTGTGAAACTAGGGTTTCATCTTATCTCTTGTTCTTTCATTGATATCATTCATATTCTAGCCTCTAGTAAATTCAAGAAACGATCGTAGATCCCTAATTTCGAGCGATCACAATCAAGAAAGCATCGCTACGAAACTAGGTCATCGATTCTTGAACTTGCTAGGGTTTACAAAACACGTAGGACTTAAAAATAGTATTAAGATTTGTTACATCATCATTCTACAATTGTCTCGACTCCTTTACGAGCGGAGTTTTACTCAAACATCACAACAAGAACAACAATTACAAATTGAGATCTAATCATGATGCAAGAATTAAAAGAAAGCAAGATTAAAGAATTTCACCTTTTATTTATATCAACAATTTCATTACATTCGCTCAAGAACTACAAGAGGAAGAATTCGATCGTCGACTTGGCTTCGCTCGTCTCCGTGGATCGCGGATCGGCTTGGATCACTTGCCCGATTGAAGATCGGCTCGGCTCATAAAAGGGTTGAAGGCTTCTCGCTTGATTTGGTACTCAAGATCTTGGATTTGGAGTGGAATTAGGGTTAGGGTTTCGCACAAGCCTTGTCACTAGACTTGTGGAAGAAGATGATGAAAGAGGGAAAGAGATTAACTAAAATTGATTCCCTAAAGATTGATTTTTCTAAGCTTTCCCAAGGTTGCCAAGATGAGAAATGAGTGAGCCTAGGGTCTTATTTATAGAACTCCCAAACCCTAGGGTTAGATTTGAATTTCCTTTTCCCTCCAAAAGTTTGTTGAAGAGTTTCTAGAAGGAGTTTGTTAGGAGTTAGCTTAGGGTTTAAGCTAGGGTTTAGGGAAAGTTCTAGAATAATAGGCTAGTTTAGTGAAGCTCAAAGTATTTGCTGATCTGGTAGAATTATCTGGAGTCTTCTAGAAGTTGGAGTGTCTTTCTGAACTGTAGGAGCTGAATCAGGAGTTGTGCACCAAAAATGAAGAGCTGAAGTCATCAAGTAACCGCGGATGAGCGGCACAAGCCAGCCTATGGCCGCGGATCCACGGCTCAATAAGGAGGTTGGGCTCTGTAAATTCTTCAGTGGTCTTGGGCTGCTGTTTTTAGCTTCCTTTGATGTTTAGATTTGCAGTTCCCCTTCTGTGTTGATACCAGATTTGAGTTAAGTGAGTTTACGAGCAATTTGTAATGGTCGAGCAATGTAATGATCGAGCAAGCTTCTCTTTTCCTGCATAGACTTCGAAACACGGGTTGCAAGATATAGAAAATATGCTATGTAATGCAATGCAGTCAATTTCCCTAGAAATGCCGGTTTTAAGGTCGAATACATGTAATCTGATATTTTGCGACCGATTTGCTAATATGTAGAATATGAATGTCGAACACTTCTAATTGTATGCAGATGATATGGAAATTTCCGGTTAAAATATGCAATATTTTCGACTGATCAGGACTGCAGAATAATATCTATATATTGTTCATTGTCCATCGTCCATCCAAGGTCCTCAAGCTCTTCTATAAGAGCTACCATCTTCAGAACATGGTCTCCTACTGGTGTGCCAGGGGCCATTCGCATCTGAAACAATTTCTTTGATGCTTCGTATCGTAATACGCGGGATTGCTCCCCATACAACTCCTTTGTATGGAGCAATATACTGTGAAAGTCCATGTCCTCATGCTGCTTTTGATGTGTGTTATCCATCGATGCAAGCGCGAGGCATGTGGCCGTGGCACAGTCAGCGTCCCATGTCTTGCGGACTTCAATGTCCGCAACTGAGGATTTTGGACCAGGGACGGGCGGGGCTGAAGCCGTGAGGACATATGATACTTTATCATAAGTCAAGGCGATTTTCAGATTCCTCAGCCAGTCTTTATAGTTGGTCCCATTCAGTTTGTTTTTATCTAGTAAAAGCTTGAGTCCAGTCATGGGTATCTGCCATTAAGAGAGAGAAAAGAATACACTCAGTGAAAGCTCTTGCACAGATTAGATTGGTTTATTATCTTGTCTAATCAATGTTTCCCACTGCTTTTATCGAATTTTTCTTTCAAACCTTAAAAAGAAAAACTAGCCAGGATTAATTACAGTCTACAACTTCGCTAACCGTTCAGCCAGGCCAGTGTCAGTACTTTGAGGGAGGTTCCCCGTGCTTTCGCACGGACCTAATTAGAGTAAACCTCGTTTTCCCAGAGGCGGAGCCCCGTTAACACCTTTCTAGACACCTAATGAGTTAGCTAATTGTAAACTGTAAAACTCTCCTAGGAGCAACTATTGCCCACAGTGGGATCGGGATCCAACCATCACATGGAAGGTATGCAATCTCATTGCAAATTTCAACACTTGAAATTCCCGATGTAATTTTTACCCCCAGTACTTATGACCTTAACTATGGTCAACAAATCATAAGTACCAGTCAAGTTCTACCCGTCATTTCTTGATCAATTAGACCCACCCATATGACCCTTAACTATGGTCAACAAAGTCGCATGAATGTCCTAATTAATCTGCATCATATGCAGTGTAGGAAGACATCACTTAGCTACCGTACACTACGCCTTAACTAAAGTCAACAAACGTAGCACGAATACTAAGTACTCTACTTCCTAAAATGACGGAGGGTTGCGAATGATTTTTAAGAAAATATTTAACGCTTTGAACTTGATATCGTTGTAGAATCAAACAGTTTTCAAAAGGAGTGGCTTAAGCTCCGCAGTTTTGAAATGTAGCTTTTTCATAAATAGCCGAGTAGTTTTCAAATCAGATTCTACAACATCTTTTTAGGTTTATTTTCTTTACATTAATCACATTAATGTAATCCCATCATTTAAGTCCTTAAGCCAATCACAGAAAAGAAACGAAAATAACGCGTACGCTTATGCCATCCGCATTCGCCGCAATGTTCCGTTATGCACCGTTAGGTTACTTAACTAACGGCATACCGGGACGGGACTAGCGCGGGTGTAAAACATAAGCAACGTCTACTATATATCATATATATAATATGCCATTCGTCTCAGATATCACAGAACACAGGCAGCAGAAACATAGATATAACGTGGGATATCCTAGGACGTCCGTATTTAGTATTTAGCCAGAATAGAAAATACGGATTCCACAGTCACGATGAATAGCCAATGTAGCGTCTTGAAAAGTCGTTTTGGTGTTTTCCTGAAAATCGGCGAAAATTCGGTATTTTTCCGAAAACCGTCTTTTTTGTTATTTTGCAGTTTAGGGCTAATTATACCTAAAATGGATAGGTAATTGCTTGTTTTTAGTAGCTAATGAGTTACTTATTAAATTTTGGTCATTTAAAAATTTTCCCTATTTTTCAATTTTTTAATATTATTTTAAGCCGGTAAGAAAATACATTAAATTAGCGATAAATACAAATTTTTCCGAGCTAATTTTAATCCTTAAAATTATGTTAATTAAAATCTAGTTGTAACATAAATTTTTAGTATTTTATTTTGATTTTTAACTAATTTTTATTATAGGAAACGAAATTTATTGAATTTAAGCCTAAACTTGCAATTTTTGACTTGTAGGGGGTCTTTTTGCATAAAATTTCTTTTGTAAAACCCCTCTCTCTCTTCCCTCAGCCCTAGGACAGCCCCACCTTGATCAGATCCAGAAATTTCTGGCCTCACCTTGATTTTTTTCATGTGTTGAAATGGTTTGTTTTGAGAATTTATTTAAAATATAGTTTGTTGAAAGTATGGTGCTTTGACTTTGGGGGAGTTGACTAGTGACTTTTCCCACACACCCCACACCCTCCCCTTCCCTCTATCTGGCCGAGACCTGCTCCCCCTCCCCTTCATCTCTTTTCTTTTCATCTTCTTCAAAATTCTTCAAGTTTACTTCAAAAAAAAATTGCAATTTAAAGCTTACAAAATAAACCCATCCTTCATCTTTTTTTCCTTCACCTCCCTACCTTGGATCTTGATGCTTTGAGGCCATCAATTGAAGCAAATTTATTCTTGCTAGATCTCTAGTTGAGGTATAATTTCTTGCAAATTAAATTCTTTTGATTAAGTTCTTAAGTTAAATTGTTGTAGTGTTAATTTAGTGTAGTTCTAATCTAGTTTTTTTTTTTAGGTTATGGTTGAAAATTAAACTAGGGTTTTTTTGAAGCCATGTTTTAGTTAATTAAATTATTTTAATTAATTTAGTTGTTACTTAACCAATCTATATGGTTACCTTGCTTAAGTGGCTTCATATTAAGCTAATCTATGTTAAACTTGTATGAAATTTTCATTAAGTTTGCAAATTACCAAAATCAAGAAGAGGTTTGTGTATGGAATGTGGGTTTTGTAGCATGGTAAATAAGTTAAAATTGTGTTTTTGGTGGCTAACTAGTTGTGTGGATTGGATGGTTGTGTTGGACCGTGATAACTTTGCCACTATTGCCGATGTTTGCACCAAATTGCTATTCTAGCTTACTAGTTTTTACTAAAATGTTGTGATGATTTAATTGCGATGTCTTGATGACATTTTTAGCGTATCCTATGATATTTAGGATGCGTGTGTGCGGATTTTTGAGTAGTCGGGTTTTAGTTTTGCCGGGCGACCAAATCGGCGATTTTTGGCAGTTTTTGCGATTTCCGCGTATGTTCCGCGCACCTTGTGGACGTAGTACCTAGCTAGTGAACATTAGTATTTTCGTTTGGGTTTTGCGTCGGTCTTGATAGGTAACCTTATGTTTGGTATTGATGTAAATTCCAGGTTCGGTCGCGGAGACGTCAGACGCGGCACGAAAGGGGAAAGCGGTGATTGGACACAGCTAGCTAGGGATTCCGGTGAGTAGATGTAACATCTACGGGGGACTATCGTTGGATGGCGCGAGCCGCCCGATAGTTTTAGTAACTTAAAAGATTCTTGTAATGTTAGTAATTTAGGGGTGTAATACTTGTATGATTATTTACTACATTCATGCCCTATATTGACATACCTATACGAAACCATTTTATAGGACACATGCACCATTGCCAGGGTTTTTATATGCAGCACGAGCACTATTCATGCTTACACACACATCCTGGTAATTGCCATGCCACCACACTAGATAACCTTTAATTTGAAACCTTTTACTAATTGATACTTAAACTTGTGCTATTGCCTTTAATTCCTTAAAATGAAATCGTAGGATTGCTATTCATGTGCATGTACTTCATCATATTATTCGTTCATGCCTAATCTATCAATCATACATCGCAACTTGATTATTGACACCATATGCATTCATTATCATTGGCATATGCAGTTATGAGGATTTCTTGAGATTTTGTGATATTCTGGATTTCGGGGGAAAGCCGCAAAATTTCTAAACTTATTATATTTTTAAAATATGTAAATTGCGGTTTTCTAGTGATGTAAGTGTCGTCCACCATGAGTTTGCTGTGGTTTTTGAGACCCGTTTCGAGGAGTTGGATGAACCGTCTCGGATACATGGTGGGCCCGGTAGGGTACCCCGGGGCAAGAAGCTCGTGGTGCTGACGATGAGCCTGGCAGGGGACGGATTACCTACCGGTGACTTCATTGAGCACGGCGGATATCCAGAGGATACCGACCGGGGCCGCGAGAGGATGAGATATTGATATTGAGATGGGTCAGCCGGATGGCTGAGGCCAGAGACACTATGACATGGATTTATGAGATTTGAGACAGTTTTTAGGTGTCGTTGCTGGACACCGGTTCTCGTCGATTCTTGAGTTTTATGCTGGCATTCTAAAAGAGTTTCAAAAACAAAAAGAGATAAAATGTTTCTTATATATACCTTTTGAGACCTCAGATATTCATGTTGCATACATATTAGTACACTGATGTTGTATACACACCTGCTAGTGCATCCAGTCATACCTGTATTTTAGATGCTAGGATGCTTGTGTGCATGCATACGATAGCCTTTGTAGATGTTATGTATTACTCACGAGTTGGCAACTCACCCCTGTTGTGCCACAGCCTTTTGCAGGTCCGCTCCGTCAGTACAGTAGCGGCGGGCGCACTTGTTCTTTTGCCTCCTTTGCCTGGACTCGAGGTTTTGCTCTTAGGTGGGTTATATCATTATTTTTGTACCACCTTGTATATTCTTTGTATCTAGTGCACTCCATCTACTGTATCTACCAGTATTATTGTATATTGACCTAGAGATGAGACTGTGAGGTTTGTGGACTTTTATGCTGGATTTTGGGGTCGAGCTCACTTGAGTCGACATGCTGTTTTTCTTATGCTTCATTATGATTATTTTGCATGTCGTCATTTTATATTGCGTGGGATTTGTGACCGCCTTGTGGCGAAGAGCTAGCTCCCGCTTGGGGATGCCCTATTTTGTTGGATTCATATATATTCTTGTTGTACCCATTTTGGGGGCCAGTATTTACAAAGGAGACTCTGCCGAAATTTTCGGAAAAATTGGTATTGTTTTTAAAAAGGGTTTTACACGACTTATTTGATAAACTCGCTTTCAATTGATTGGGTTCTCTTCACTCTTTTGCTTAATTGGTTTTGTTTTCTGGGCTTTGGCTTACTTATTTTACGGATGTCTTGAGACGTTTCGTAACTTAAGTGCCGGTCATGTTCCGTACCCTGCGGGTCGTGACAAAGTTGGTATCAGAGCGATAGGTTTTACCTTTTTGAGTGTAGGATGACCCTTGGTAGATGGAGTAAGTGACTTAAGCAGGGTAACGTAGCGTGCGTATGTCCGCGGCATACTTGCGATACGGTACTCCGCCTAAGTGACTTTAGGATACTTGCTTGAAATTTCTTCTTCAATTCCGTGTATCCTATGATTCTATTGCACTGTTCTTATTATCCGTTTTCCTGTAACAGCCACTATGCCGCCGAAGGCTACGAGGGCACAGAGGGCTGCCGCCAGAGACGAGATTCGAGCTGGCTCGTCCGAGACTAGGACTGAGCAGGGTGGTATGCCTACGCCGCAGGGACAGACCGATCCACCTTCCCCAGGCCGTATGGATAGGCTCGAGACTGGTATGGAGGAGTTGCGACAGATGATGGGGGGCATGCAGGAGCTACGTCAGATGGTAGGATCCCTAGTTGCAGCCAGTCGTACACCGAGGCCGGATGACGTACCTACTACATCACAGACGACCATGATACCTGCTCCTACTACTACCACCGTGGCCATTCCGGTTTCACTACAGGATTTCATGAGGCTGAGACCTCCAGTATTCACCGGCACCGAGGCAGCGGAGGACCCACAGACGTTCCTTGACAGTTTAGCCAGGATCTGCCGTTCGCTGAGATGTTCGGATGATCGATGGGTAGAGCTTGCGAGTTTCCGACTAGAGGGTCTCGCGCAGACATGGTGGGAGTCAGTCTTGAGAGGTCGAGCTGCAGGTCTGCCGCCTATGACTTGGGTCGAGTTTACAGCGGTCTTTCTAGCCCGTTTCCTTCCAGAGAGCGTTCGTGACGCCAGAGCTCGTAGCTTCGAGGCCTTAGTCAAGAAACCTGGGATGACGGTGTCTGAGTATGACATCCAGTTTACACAGTTATCCCGATATGCTCAGTATTTGGTGGATACCGAGGAGAAGATGGTGAAGAGGTTCGTACAGGGACTTGATGCCCAGCTATATCTTGCCATTGGCGCCCAGCACTACGACACTTATTCAGCTGCTATGGATACGGCATTGCGGATGGAGGCACGCATATCACAGACTTCGGCCGTCTCTGGGCCGAAGAGGATTCGCACCGATGTACCGTCTCAGAGGCAGCGCGCCAGATTCTTTCCGAGAGATAGGCCTGGCAGAGGATTTGGGCGGGGACAGTTATATGGTTCTTATCCCCAGGGGCAGCAGCCGTCGCCAGGGTGTTTTGGGTGCGGGAGTTTGCACCATCTTGTCAGAGACTGTCCGGCGAGACGACAGGGAGCAGCGAAAGTTCCGCACGTGACCCTACCACCATCGCCGCCCCCTCCACAGAGAGCCCTACTTCCTACCACAGGCGATGCTCCACGCCAGTTAGGTGCACCCAGAGGCCGTGGATGCGGCGGTCCTGTTCAGAGAGGACGAGGAGGCAGAGGCCAAGGTCGAGGTCAGCCCGCTATCGGTGGAGGACAGGCCCGAGTTTTTGCTTTGACACCGCAGGATGCGTAGGCATCCAATGCCGTTGTGACAGGTACCTTGCCGGTTTGTTCTTTCGACGCCCGGGTATTATTTGACCCAGGTTCCACACATTCGTACGTCTCTACACACTTTGCACCGATGTTGGGCCGTGAGTCGTCGTCGTTAGATCATCCGCTTGTTGTTGTTACTCCGGTAGGCGAGTCGTTTGTCGCTCGTTTTGTATTTCGTTTGTGTTCCGTTCGTATCGGGGAGAGGGATTCATCGGTTGATTTGATTCTCCTCGATATGTTGGACTTTGATGTGCTTCTGGGCATGGATTGGTTAGCCACTTGTTATGCTTCGGTGGACTGCCGTGAGAAGGCAGTCATATTTAGCTTTCCGGGAGAGCCAGTCCTTGTTATTCGGGGAGACCGCAGTGTCACCCTTCCCAGCTTAATTTCGTCTCTTCGCGCTGGTCAGCTCTTGCGGAAGGGATGTCAGGGATTCTTAGCGTGTATTTGTGATACTCGAGCTGCAGAGGTTCCGTTAGACCGGGTCCCGGTAGTTTGTGAGTTCCCTGATGTTTTCCCTGATGAGCTACCTGGGCTACCGCCTGAGCGCGATGTTGAGTTCTGCATTGATTTGATTCCCGGCTCGGGGCCTATTTCTATACCGCCTTATCGGATGGCCCCGGCAGAGCTTCGAGAGCTGAAGGATCAGTTGCAGGATTTGTTAAATAAGGGGCTTATTCGACCTAGTGTTTCTCCGTGGGGTGCTCCGGTCCTGTTTGTCAAGAAGAAGGATGGAAGTCTGCGCTTATGTATCGACTACCGCCAGCTGAACAAAGTTACCGTTCGGAACAGGTATCCGTTGCCACGCATTGATGACTTGTTCGACCAGCTTCAGGGTGCGGGATATTTTTCGAGGATCGACTTGCGATCAGGATACCATCAGCTGCGAGTCCGACAGGAGGATATACCGAAGACAGCCTTCCGTACACGCTATGGCCACTATGAGTTTTTGGTGATGTCGTTCGGACTCACCAACGCCCCAGCAGCATTCATGGATTTGATGAACCGTACATTCAGGCCGTATCTTGACTTGTTCATCATCGTGTTTATCGACGATATCTTGGTGTACTCCCGGAGCAGGGAGGAGCACGAGCAGCACTTGCGGATTACGTTACAGACTCTGAGGGAGCACCAGCTGTTCGCAAAGTTCTCCAAGTGTGCTTTCTGGCTGGACAGCGTCGGATTCTTAGGTCACGTGGTTACGAGAGACGGCATTTGTGTGGACCCGAAGAAGATTGAGGCTGTTCAGCAGTGGCCCCGACCTACATCGGTTACTGAGATCCGTAGTTTTCTAGGCCTGGCAAGCTACTACAGGCGTTTTGTTCAGGACTTCTCCCGTATAGCTGCACCTTTGACCGGTTTGACCCGGAAGGGAGTTCCTTTCGTTTGGACAGAGGAGTGCGAGCGCAGTTTTCAGCAGCTACGGACTTGTTTGACTACGGCGCCGGTATTATCTTTGCCTTCGGGATCAGGCGGATTTGTGGTCTACTGTGATGCTTCGCGAGTGGGATTAGGATGCGTATTGATGCAGCATGGCCGGGCGATCGCTTATGCTTCTCGGCAGTTGAAGAAGCATGAACAGAACTACCCCACTCATGATTTGGAGATGGCTGCAGTGGTCTTTGCACTGAAGATTTGGCGACATTACCTATACGGCGAGTCGTGTCAGATATTCACCGATCACAAGAGCTTAAAGTACATATTTCAGCAGCGAGACCTGAACCTCAGACAGCGTCGTTGAATGGAGTTGGTGAAAGACTACGACTGCGAGATCTTATATCACCCAGGCAAGGCGAATGTGGTGGCAGATGCGTTGAGTAGGAGACCCGGGGGTAGTCTATCCTTTTTGCGCGCAGTGCAGAGGCAGTCGTCAGCAGATTGGCAGATGTTATGCGATAGCCGAGTTGAGTTCGAGTTCACTCAGACAGGGGGACAGCTCGCGCATGTTCGTGCACGCCCACAGTTGCTTGACCGTATATATGAGGCACAGCGCAGTGACGACCGTTGCTCAGAGATCATGGCACAGATGGGACAGGGCAGATTTTCCGAGTTCGTGACTGACGATCAGGGGATTTTACGATATGGATCTAGACTGTGCGTACCAGATGCTGATGGATTGCGGCGCGACATTCTTGAGGAGGCACACCGATCAGTGTATAGTGTCCACCCCGGTTCCACCAAGATGTACCATGATATGAGAGAGACCTACTGGTGGGACGGGATGAAGAGGGACATTGCGGAGTTCGTTTCGAGATGCCTGACTTGTCAGCAGGTCAAGGCCGAGCACCAGAGGCCCGCAGGAGAGCTACAGCCGTTACCCATTCCAGAGTGGAAATGGGAGCAGATTTCGATGGACTTCGTTGTGGGTCTACCCAGGACCAGCCGAGGGTACGACTCCATCTGGGCGATCGTGGATAGATTGACGAAAGCGGCTCACTTCCTACCAGTGAAGACCACTTTCAGCTTCGCTCAGTATGCTCAGCTCTATATTGACGAGATCGTGCGACTACATGGCGTACCGACTTGTATCATGTCAGATCAAGGCACTCAGTTTACCAGCCGACTATGGCAGAGACTCCAGGAGGCTTTGGGCACTCGTTTGAGCTTCAGCACAGCATTTCATCCGCAGACCGACGGACAGTCAGAGCGGACCATTCAGACTCTCGAGGACATGCTCAGAGCGTGCGTTTTAGACTTTGGTGGTAGCTGGGATCATCATTTACCTCTAATGGAGTTCTCCTACAACAACAGCTTCCAGGATACTATTCAGATGGCACCTTTCGAGGCATTGTATGGGAGGAGATGCAGATCGCCCGTCTGTTGGACAGAGCTCAGCGAGAGCAGCATTTTGGGGCCGCAGCTTGTTGAGGAGACGACAGCGAAGATACAGTTGATTCGAGACCGGATGAGGGCAGCTCAGAGCAGACAGAAATCCTATGCAGACAGGCGCCGTCGCAGATTAGAGTTCGCAGTTGGCGACCATGTTTTTCTGAGAGTCTCTCCGATGAAGGGCGTGATGCGTTTTGGGCGAAAGGGGAAGCTTAGCCCTAGATTCGTAGGTCCCTTCGAGATCCTAGAGCGGGTTGGCGCTGTTGCATATCGTTTGGCTCTTCCTCCCAGCTTTCCCGATGTTCACCCCGTCTTCTATGTTTCGATGCTCCGCAAGTACCTTCACGACCCTTCGCATGCGATTCAGCACCCGACAGTCCAGCTAGAGCGCGACCTTTCTTTTGCAGAGCAGCCGGTGGCCATCCTGGATCGGCAGGTGAAGAAGTTGAGGTCGAGGATTATACCAACCGTCAAAGTCCTTTGGCGTAGCCCGAGCAGCGAGGAGGTTACCTGGGAGACCGAGGGCGAGATGAGGAAGAAATATCCCCATCTCTTCGAAGGTACGCGTAGTTATATTTTTAAATTCGGGAACCGAATTTCTTTAAGGGGGGAAGATTGTAGCGTCTTGAAAAGTCATTTTGGTGTTTTCCTGAAAATCGGCGAAAATTCGGTATTTTTCCGAAAACCGTCTTTTTTGTTATTTTGCAGTTTAGGGCTAATTATACCTAAAATGGATAGGTAATTGCTTGTTTTTAGTAGCTAATGAGTTACTTATTAAATTTTGGTCATTTAAAAAAATTTCCCTATTTTTCAATTTTTTAATATTATTTTAAGCCGGTAAGAAAATACATTAAATTAGCGATAAATACAAATTTTTCCGGGCTAATTTTAATCCTTAAAATTATGTTAATTAAAATCTAGTTGTAACATAAATTTTTAGTATTTTATTTTGATTTTTAACTAATTTTTATTATAGGAAACGAAATTTATTGAATTTAAGCCTAAACTTGCAATTTTTGACTTGTAGGGGGTCTTTTTGCATAAAATTTCTTTTGTAAAACCCCTCTCTCTCTTCCCTCAGCCCTAGGACAGCCCCACCTTGATCAGGTCCAGAAATTTCTGGCCTCACCTTGATTTTTTTCATGTGTTGAAATGGTTTGTTTTGAGAATTTATTTAAAATATAGTTTGTTGAAAGTATGGTGCTTTGACTTTGGGGGAGTTGACTAGTGACTTTTCCCACACACCCCACACCCTCCCCTTCCCTCTATCTGGCCGAGACCTGCTCCCCCTCCCCTTCATCTCTTTTCTTTTCATCTTCTTCAAAATTCTTCAAGTTTACTTCAAAAAAAATTGCACTTTAAAACTTACAAAATAAACCCATCCTTCATCTTTTTTTCCTTCACCTCCCTACCTTGGATCTTGATGCTTTGAGGCCATCAATTGAAGCAAATTTATTCTTGCTAGATCTCTAGTTGAGGAATAATTTCTTGCTAATTAAATTCTTTTGATTAAGTTCTTAAGTTAAATTGTTGTAGTGTTAATTTAGTGTAGTTCTAATCTAGTTTTTTTTTTTTAGGTTATGGTTGAAAATTAAACTAGGGTTTTTTTGAAGCCATGTTTTAGTTAATTGAATTATTTTAATTAATTTAGTTGTTACTTAACCAATCTATATGGTTACCTTGCTTAAGTGGCTTCATATTAAGCTAATCTATGTTAAACTTGTCTGAAATTTTCATTAAGTTTGCAAATTACCAAAATCAAGAAGAGGTTTGTGTATGGAATGTGGGTTTTGTAGCATGGTAAATAAGTTAAAATTGTGTTTTTGGTGGCTAACTAGTTGTGTGGATTGGATGGTTGTGTTGGACCGTGATAACTTTGCCGCTATTGCCGATGTTTGCACCAAATTGCTATTCTAGCTTACTAGTTTTTACTAAAATGTTGTGATGATTTAATTGCGATGTCTTGATGACATTTTTAGCGTATCCTATGACATTTAGGATGCATGTGTGCGGATTTTTGAGTAGTCGGGTTTTAGTTTTGCCGGGCGACCAAATCGGCGATTTTTGGCAGTTTTTGCGATTTTCGCGTATGTTCCGCGCACCTTGTGCACGTTGTACCTAGCTAGTGAACATTAGTATTTTCGTTTGGGTTTTGCGTCAGTCTTGATAGGTAACCTTATGTTTGGTATTGATGTAAATTCCAGGTTCGGTCGCGGAGACGTCAGACGCGGCACGA
Organism: Agapanthus africanus; assembly: GCA_030015575.1. Classification (NCBI taxonomy): domain Eukaryota; kingdom Viridiplantae; phylum Streptophyta; class Magnoliopsida; order Asparagales; family Amaryllidaceae; genus Agapanthus; species Agapanthus africanus. The sequence goes on from CM057337.1 coordinate 271,592,154, forward strand.
AAGGGGAAAGCGGTGATTGGACACAGCTAGCTAGGGATTCCGGTGAGTAGATGTAACATCTACGGGGGACTATCGTTGGATGGCGCGAGCCGCCCGATAGTTTTAGTAACTTAAAAGATTCTTGTAATGTTAGTAATTTAGGGGTGTAATACTTGTATGATTATTTACTACATTCATGCCCTACATTGACATACCTATACGAAACCATTTTATAGGACACATGCACCATTGCCAGGGTTTTTATATGCAGCACGAGCACTATTCATGCTTACACACACACCCTGGTAATTGCCATGCCACCACACTAGATAACCTTTAATTTGAAACCTTTTACTAATTGATACTTAAACTTGTGCTATTGCCTTTAATTCCTTAAAATGAAATCGTAGGATTGCTATTCATGTGCATGTACTTCATCATATTATTCGTTCATGCCTAATCTATCAATCATACATCGCAACTTGATTATTGACACCATATGCATTCATTATCATTGGCATATGCAGTTATGAGGATTTCTTGAGATTTTGTGATATTCTGGATTTCGGGGGAAAGCCGCAAAATTTCTAAACTTATTATATTTTTAAAATATGTAAATTGCGGTTTTCTAGTGATGTAAGTGTCGTCAACCATGAGTTTGCTGTGGTTTTTGAGACCCGTTTCGAGGAATTGGATGAACCGTCTCGGGTACATGGTGGGCCCGGTAGGGTACCCCGGGGCAAGAAGCTCGTGGTGCTGACGATGAGCCTGGCAGGGAACGGATTACCTACCGGTGACTTCATTGGGCACGGCGGATATCCAGAGGATACCGACCGGGGCCGCGAGAGGATGAGATATTGATATTGAGATGGGTCAGCCGGATGGATGAGGCCAGAGACACTATGACATGGATTTATGAGATTTGAGACAGTTTTTAGGTGTCGTTGCTGAACACCGGTTCTCGTCGATTCTTGAGTTTTATGCTGGCATTCTAAAAGAGTTTCAAAAACAAAAAGAGATAAAATGTTTCTTATATATACCTTTTGAGACCTCAGATATTCATGTTGCATACATATTAGTATACTGATGTTGTATACACACCTGCTAGTGCATCCAGTCATACCTGTATTTTAGATGCTAGGATGCTTGTGTGCATGCATACGATAGCTTTTGTAGATGTTATTTATTACTCACGAGTTGGCAACTCACCCCCGTTGTGCCACAGCCTTTTGCAGGTCCGCTCCGTCAGTACAGTAGCGGCGGGCGCACTTGTTCTTTTGCCTCCTTTGCCTGGACTCGAGGTTTTGCTCTTAGGTGGGTTATATCATTATTTTTGTACCACCTTGTATATTCTTTGTATCTAGTGCACTCCATCTACTGTATCTACCAGTATTATTGTATATTGACCTAAAGATGAGACTGTGAGGTTTGTGGACTTTTATGCTGGATTTTGGGGTCGAGCTCACTTGAGTCGACATGCTGTTTTTCTTATGCTTCATTATGATTATTTTGCATGTCGTCATTTTATATTGCGTGGGATTTGTGACCGCCTTGTGGCGAAGAGCTAGCTCCCGCTTGGGGATGCCCTATTTTGTTGGATTTGTTAGTTATATGTATGCCCTAGAGGCCATTACTGTACATACGATGTATATTGTAGTGGATGCTAGGACATATATAGGGAGGACTTTCTTGCTCGACATGATAGTATGCTATCTGGTTGTACTTTATCTTAACATGTACTCTGATTGTCTCTATATTACATGTTGATAAAGCCCTTAGGATATGTACTCGACTACTGGGACTATGATGAGATCATACTAGTGGGGCCACGGTAGTCGACGGGTACATCCTATAATTGTTCCTAGTCGTGGGTGTATCGAGACAGGGCATCGATGCACCAGAGTAGACTAGCGTTTACGCATCTTGACCCATATGATGGGCGATGGATGATCCCATATCCATCGTTGTTTGACATCAAGGATGGTGTACGGGTGCTCAGTGGAGACTGGGTACACTGGACGGACTCGCCGAGAACTCCCAGATGGTATTATACCATACGTCAGATGGCAGTTCTCCGGTGACACTGGTACAGAGTAGTCTGTTGACCCGAGATCGTCATAGAGTCTTGTGTGGTTCCCACTGTGCTTTGATTTCCATCATACCACGTCCAAGAGGGCATGCAAAAAGGTGGCTTTTGGGTACAGTCCCGAATCACATGGAGGCAATGAGCGATAGGAGGGGATTCGTCTCTCCCGGTATAGGGAGTTGATGTTGTGCTGTGTTCGATTGGCTATAACCGGAAATCCCTGGCCAGGGTTGCTGAGATTTACTGGTAAGTGTTATCAGTAGTTTCTCGAACTGTTATAGACCTCATATCGACACGACTTATCGAGCTACTGGGGTCTGACGTTTACCACCCCTAGGCGAGATATGCAACATATCAGACGACGAGACCGGACTGTACGGGAGTGTTACTGTTTGGATTCACAGGAGAATGTACAGGCTTGCTTGTTGATCTTCTGAGCGCTCAATACCTGGGTAGCTGTTACGTTTAGCTGACCGCTTGCAGCTTGTGGGTGTTTGATATGATCATCACCTACTGCCGGCGTATTGACGATTCTTTAGAGTCCTACACAGAGGTTTCTTGACTCAGGAAAAACGGAGTAGGAGCACATATGTGATATGTGCGGGACCGAGGATAATGCGATATATGATACCGTATTATATTCTCGCGATATTTGATATCAGCCGGTTCGTCGGATCAAGTGTTGATTCGATGAATCGGTACGGATAAATATTAGCCGGTTATATGCGATATAGCCGGATTGTCGAATCAAGTGTTGATTCGATAATTTAATGTATAATAATATATTTGATATATTAAATTGCATTAACTAATATTTTCTCACTAAAAGATTCTTTTTCTCACTCGGGTAATACATTGATATATATGCGATATATGTTAATTGTATTATTTTATTTTGTTGCAATAAATATTGTATATGTGATATATAATATTGTAACATGATATGATAAATAATGCAACTTGTTTAGTAGAGATTAAACATGGTTAGGGTTTGATTAGGGTTAAGGCTTTCTAGAAGTTTCTAGAAGTTTTCATTCTTTGTCTTTGTTAAGATATTATGCTAGATATTTCCAAAACCCTAACCAAACCTTTAACCCTAGTTAATTCTCTACAAGAGTTAGCTTGACCATGGTTGCATTATCTATCATATTATTTCATTTCCTATTCATCACAAAAGGATTCTAACATTGTTCATCTTCTTCCTCCTTCATTCTTTCATGAAAAGCTTACTAGTTTTTCAAAAGGTAATGAATAAATATGAGAAAAAGATAAATAAAGAGAGCAAAAATTCTACTTCATCATCCTCATCTTCCCTTGCCATTTAGATGAGGGTGTTCACATCATTTCATGAGTGTTAGCTTGTGTTAAAGAAACTTCAAGGTAGATCATCTTAGTATCGAAGATCGGAAGCAAAGGTTGCATCTTTCTCTTCGTGGAACCTCTCGAGAGTCCGGATCCCAATGATCGCAGCGAAGGGACCACAACACGGAGCATATGAAGTGAAGGACCGGATCTACAAAGGTTGTAATCCCTCTCACTTAGTGTTAAAGTGTTTAGCATACTTGTTTTCACCTAATCTCTAGTTTAAAGTTCCGTATTCGGGTTGTTCGGCACGGCTAAATTTTTATTAGGGCATGGTTGATGCCTCGTAGACCCTTGTGCGCGTGCCTAGCAACCCTACAGTGGTATCAGAGCCAGGTTAGAGCTTTAGGCGAAGTCTAGACGAAGTTTAAAGTCCGATCGAACCCGGAAAACCCGAACAAACCCCTTCTCTGGAAATTTTCTGAAAGTTTGGATTTTTGCGAATTAAAAATTGCCAAAAAATTCAGCAGGGAATTGTATGAGATACTGTGAAGCACGTGGTGCTAACTCGACAAAGGAGGCGCAGAACCGCGGCCCAACCCTGGGTTTCGCGGCGGTTCCGCGGCCACTTTGGTGAGTTACACCACGTGGCTTGCACAGTAACTCTTGTCTTCAAGTGCTGAGTCTTCTGGAAATTTTTATTTTTTTTTATTCAACTGTTGAGTTATCTGGGTTGTATTGGGGACATAAAGATTCGATCGGATATTTTAACTTTGTTTAGTTTTGTCCGGATAATTTTTAGAAACTGTTAAAAAGTTCGAACGGATATCAATAACTCACTTTTTCCTCCTGTCGGAAAATTTTTCAAAAGTTGGATTTTTTCTCGTGTTTAAGAATGTTCTAAGTCATGCAAGTAACTCGGTGGACCCTCTAGAAGACAACAAACCTTAACTCGATTATGTGACCGTCTTGAACTGCCCTTTGAACCTTAGGGTTTGGGGCAGTACGGCGTGCCACATGTGAGGCGTTGGCTTGACCCTTCTACGGCTGGACCATTGGTACTGTGGCATGTAATGAATGTTTTTAAACTGATTTCAAGTGTTGAGATATATTGGGGAAATCTTGGGTGCTTGATGATTCGATCGGAAAGTTTAACTTTTTCTATTTATCTGGAATGTGATACAATAATTGGAATCCACAGGTAGTTATGTGATAACTAATTTGAATATTATAAACATAGCAGTTTAGTCTCAGATGATCGGTTGCCACGGAATTTTGATGTGATCAAAAGTCCGTCGCAATCACGTAGGGTACGCGGATACTCGCCGGGTAAACTTAATAGACAGCCTCACTCCATAGCCCCGACCAAGTGACTGTAGGAGAACCCCGTCGCCGAAAGCATCCGTTCGGGTGCTCCCGGTAGCGGTGTTCCGCCTTGGTGCACTTCGTCGACGGTATCGGGGGTGCGGCCGTCTACTAAAGTTTGCGACGATCATTCGATCAGGACGTCGGGAATCTTGTTGAATTGGCCGACTTGATATTGAAAAGAGTTTTCGATAATGAGACTAAAATGCGGGGTTTATAATTGTTAGGCATGCGATGTCTAAGGAATTCATTTGGTTAGGCATGCGATGTCTAAGGAGGTTGCGGATTCCAACTGTTGTAGTTTTACACTTTCTTTTCTGTGACCGTAAGCGTAGTATGTGGTGTATTGCCGGCTTCGTTGCTATACATCAACGACAATCGGAATACGCATACTTGCTTACGTTGATGATATGAGATATTATGTGTTGCTGTGATATGTTGTATTGGATCGTCGCGTTTGAATAGCCGGGGGTTTTATGTGAGATGAGAGTTTTTCTTTTTCATTCATGTAAAATTCATTTGTATGTAATATTCTTTTATTGGGGCACTTCCAGGTAGCGGAAGATATCACCGTTGTATATTATTTACTTTTCCGCATTAGGTAGACCCAAGGCGGGGAGCACAAGTAACCGGGTTCTAGGGTCCAGTAGGAGACCATCTCGAGGAGTCGAGACCGGGTCTCCTAACCCTAGAATTGGCAGTGTTACTTGCCGCTCTCGTAGGGGTCTAGGGATGTGGGTTTGGCTATTCATCGCGACCGTGGAATCCGTGTTTTATACAGGCTCGTATTGAAAACACGGACGTCCTAGTATATCCAATATTTCATATATGTTCTTCTGCTGCAATGTTCTGTGATGAGATCATATTACTGCCTGAGACGAATGTTTATATTATATATATATGAGATATATGTTATATTGCAGATTTCGTTTCAAAAGAGATGCTTGTGAAGCATAATAAAATGGGACTTCATTAATGAGATTAATGAAATAAAAGAAACCTAAGATGTTGTAGAAACTTGTTTAATAAAAACTGGTAGCTACAGTTCTTGCTTTGCATCGCGGTGTTCCTTGTAGAACATCCTGCACCTTATTCGATAGGGAAAGGACCGAGATCCCTTCACCGGGAGTGACTCCTTTAGCAATAACTGGCAGATACTACACACTCGGTTTGTCTTTTGATTGCTTATATAGTTCTTGCTTTGCACAGCGGTATATATGATATATCCTGCACCTTATTCGATGAGGAAAGGGCCGACGATCCCTTCACCGGGAGTGACCCCTTTAGCAAAACTAGAAAAGCCTCAAAAACACTCCATTTTAAAAAAAACACTCGATTCTACAACGATATCAAGTTCATTACGCAAAGGGTTTTCTGAAAAACCCGTCGCAGCCCTCCGTCATTTCAGATAAGTACTGGTTAGTATTCGTGCTACGTTTGTTAACCTTAGCCAAGGCGTAGTGTGCGGTAGCTGATTAGTGCTTATCTGTATAAGCATATGATGCGATTGAGTTAGGGTAGTCGTGCGACTTTGTTGACCTTAGCCAAGGGTCGTGCGGGTGGGTTTGATTCAATCGGGAAATGACGGGTTGAACTTGGCTAGCACTTATGATTTGTTCACCTTAGCCAAGGTCATAAGATGCTAGGGGCAAAATATTATTGGGAATTTCAAGTGTTGAAATTTGCAATGAGATTGCATACCTTCTATGAGATAGTTGGATCCCGATACCCGCTGCGAGTAAGAGTTACTCCTGGGAGAGTTTTATACATTACAATTAGCCGATCAAGTAGGTGTCTAGAAAGGTGTTAACGGGGTTACGCCTCTGGGAAAATGAGGTTTACTTTAATTAGGTTCGTGCGATAGCACGGGGGACCTCCCTCAAAGTACCGACACTGGCCTGGCTGAAAGATTGACGAACTTGTAGCGTGTAATTAATCCCGGCTAATCTTTCCTTTTAGGGTTTGAAGGAAGATTTGATTAAAACAGTGGGAGACATCCTGATTAGATATATTAGATAACCAATCTAATCTTGCAAGAGCATACGCTGAGTGTTTTCTTCTCTCTCTTTCCAGGTAGCGACCATATCACGCCTTAATCAAGATAATAAAACGGATATATTGACCGAACCCACTTGTTATACTGAGCTGGGGAACGTTGGTCCCGCTCCAACTTATAATTGTTATAAGACAGAGTAGGAAATTGGGGAATACCAGATTTCCCGTGCCGCCCAAACGAAGAAAGTGCATGCTGATGCATCATCTTCGGGTGTGTTCATTACACAAAACTGTTTCTCAGTATCCTTTACGTCCTGGGTATGTGATACCGGATCAGGATCCCGCATATGTAATCTGTTACATGGGCTACAGATAGGTAGAGAACTGAGAACGGGTGATAAGTTTCATGAGACAGAAAACGGTGCAAGTGTTGCAGCCAAGTCTGTTGGTCACTCTCACCCTGTATTACCAGAATACATTGATTCTGAACGAATGTTATTAGATACCGAACCTGATATACAAAATCATATCAGTCTCTTTATTAGTAAAGAAAGGATATAATTTTGTATTGTTGATAATGTTTTTGAACATTTCCTATATCAAGAGTTGATCGGTTCAGGCACGTTATCTAAAAGCATTGACGTTCTAAATCAAACTACAGTTCTTAGTATAAGGAACATACACAAGAGGAATAGTTCAGAAATGAATGAATCCTTCTTGAGGCATTGTAGACTAGGTCATATCAATGCGACCCGACTGGCTGAAGTTACATTTAGATGCATATTTAAATTAGTTTGAATTTACATCTTATGAAACTTGCCAGTCATGTCACAAAGATAAGATGACCACAGCTCTGTTTGTTGGAAACAGAGAAAGAGTTAGCGAACTCTTTGGATTGATACATGCTGATGTATGAAGGTCCCCTGTCTACACATGCCAAGACTGGTTTTTTTTACTTCATTACGTTCTCTGATAATCTCTCAAGATTCAGACATGTGTTCCTGTTGAAACACAAGTCCGAACCTTTTGAGATATTCACAGAATATAAGTTAGAAGTAGAGAACCAAAATACGGGTATAAGTATTATGTCCTTTGATGAGATCAAGGAGGAGAATACTTGAGCATGGAATTCCTAGATTATTCTAAAGGAGAATGAGATTCACTCTCAGCATTACTCCTCCGTATACACCACAGCACGTCGGTGTATCGGGGTGGAGCCATAGCACCCTATGTGATATGGTGTGCTCTATGATGAGTACTACTGAGTTTCCTATTTCCTTTAGGGAGTTATGCACTTGAGAAGTTGCATACCTATTGAATAAGGGTTCAAATCAAATCTGTTGCTTACCACTTCATATGTGATATGGAAAGGGAAGAGCCTGTATCTTAAGCTTGTTAAGATTTGGGGTTGTCCGGCCTATGTCTAAAAGCAAAATCCGGACAAGCTCGAGGCAAGGTCTGTTATGTACAACTGGAAAGGTTCCAGCTATACAAAAACAGCTGATGATTTGGTAGAACCAAAGGATTCAATAGTTTCCAACGTACCTCAGCCTTTCCGCCGATCTAGTAGGGTTCCTCACCCACCTGAGAGGTACTTCGGTTTCTCTATGACAGTGGGAGCGAGGATTGCATCATGAGATGATGACCCAACTAGTTTCGAGCTGGCCATCAGGAGTGGGACTCTGTAAGAATGGCTGGATGCTTATCGATCTGAGATGGAATCCTTATACACCAACAAAGTATGGACTTTGGTTGCTCTATCTGAAGGGTTAAATCCCCATCAGGAGCAAGTATATCTTGAGAAGATTACTAGGTGTACATGGAAAAGTTGAGACTTTCAAAACTGTGCTTAAGTCCATCCAGATCCTACTTGCCGCGGCTACATACCATGACTACGATATCTGGTGGTTGGGTGTCATGACTGCTTTTCTAAATGATGTTTTAGAAAAGAGCGTCTATAAGTACACAGCCAGAGGGCTACGTAGACAGTGGGAGCAGCGGAAACGTGTGCAAGATGTTTTATATGATAAAACAGGCATCGCGGAGTTGGAACATCTGTTTTGATGTGGTAGTCAAAGAGTTTGACTTCATCAAAATGGTAGATGAATCTTGTATATACGAAAAGGTAGTAGAGAGTATGGTGGTGATCCTCGTAGAGTACGTGGATGACATACTCTTGATAGGGAAGGAGTTTCCTATGCTACGCTCGGTCAATCTCCGCTTATCACAAGGATTCTCCATATAGGATAAAAGTGATACCTCCTAAATCCTGGGTTTTGGATCTATGAGATAGATATAATTGGATGTTAGGATACTCACTAGTTGTAGTGAGATGGTATCAATCGATCCTAGGGAGAATCACTGGAAAGGTTCCAGGGTGATAAGGACGACTGAATGTCAGTCGCGAGCATTGTCTTTACCCTCAGTGGAGGGACGGTATGTTGGAAGAGTTCCAAGCTAGATACCGTGACATACTAGACGATTAAATGCAAGATACATCGTTACCAAGGATACTACAAAGGAGGCAGTCTGGATATTTATAAGTTCATAAGATGAACTTCGTTCCTACCATTGTGTGACAATGGAGTTGTGGGTTTAGCCAAGGAACTACCGTCCCATCAGAAATCCAGATATAATTCTTAGGCAGTATCACCTGATCATGGAGATGGTTGATCTTCAGGGAGATCGAGGTTAGGAGAGTAGACACAGAGGACAACAGCGCGGATCCACTCACAAAGGCTTTTTTTCCCAGTAGAGACTTTTATGGGATGGTTGAGTATGAGATACTTCAACCGCAGCTAATTGTTGGGTATGCGATACCATAACAGATGGCCCTAGTGCAAGTGGGAGATTGTTAGTTATATGTATGCTCTAGAGGCCATTACTGTACATACGATGTATATTGTAGTGAATGCTAGGACATATATAGGGAGGACTTTCTTACTCGACATGATAGTATGCTATCTGGTTGTACTTTATCTTAACATGTACTCTGATTGTCTCTATATTACATGTTGATAAAGCCCTTAGGATATGTACTCGACTACTGGGACTATGATGAGATCATACTAGTGGGGCCACGGTAGTCGACGGGTACATCCTATAATTGTTCCTAGTCGTGGGTGTATCGAGACAGGGCATCGATGCACCAGAGTAGACTAGCGTATACGCATCTTGACCCATATGATGGGTGATGGATGATCCCATATCCATCGGTGTTTGACATCAAGGATGGTGTACGGGTGCTCAGTGGAGACTGGGTACACTGGACGGACTCGCCGAGAACTCCCAGATGGTATTATACCATACGTCAGATGGCAGTTCTCCGGTGACACTGGTACAGAGTAGTCTGTTGACCCGAGATCGTCATAGAGTCTTGTGTGGTTCCCACTATGCTTTGATTTCCATCATACCACGTCCAAGAGGGCGTGCAAAAAGGTGGCTTTTGGGTACAGTCCCGAATCACATGGAGGCAATGAGCGATAGGAGGGGATTCGTCTCTCCCGGTATAGGGAGTTGATGTTGTGCTGTGTTCGATTGGCTATAACCGGAAATCCCTGGCCAGGGTTGCTGAGATTTACTGGTAAGTGTTACCAGTAGTTTCTCGAACTGTTATAGACCTCATATCGACACGACTTATCGAGCTACTGGGGTCTGACGTTTACCACCCCTAGGCGAGATATGCAACATATCAGACGACGAGACCGGACTGTACGGGAGTGTTACTGTTTGGATTCACAGGAGAATGTACAGGCTTGCTTGTTGATCTTCTGAGCGCTCAATACCTGGGTAGCTGTTATGTTTAGCTGACCGCTTGCAGCTTGTGGGTGTTTGATATGATCATCACCTACTGCCGGCGTATTGACGATTCTTTAGAGTCCTACACAGAGGTTTCTTGACTCAGGAAAAACGGAGTAGGAGCACATATGTGATATGTGCGGGACCGAGGATAATGCGATATATGATACCGTATTATATTCTCGCGATATTTGATATCAGCCGGTTCGTCGGATCAAGTGTTGATTCGATGAATCGGTACGGATAAATATTAGCCGGTTATATGCGATATAGCCGGATTGTCGGATCAAGTGTTGATTCGATAATTTAATGTATAATAATATATTTAATATATTAAATTGCATTAACTAATATTTTCTCACTAAAAGATTCTTTTTCTCACTCGGGTAATACATTGATATATATGCGATATATGTTAATTGTATTATTTTATTTTGTTGCAATAAATATTGTATATGTGATATATAATATTGTAACATGATATGATAAATAATGCAACTTGTTTAGTAGAGATTAAACATGGTTAGGGTTTGATTAGGGTTAAGGCTTTCTAGAAGTTTCTAGAAGTTTTCTTTCTTTGTCTTTGTTAAGATATTATGCTAGATATTTCCAAAACCCTAACCAAACCTTTAACCCTAGTTAATTCTCTACAAGAGTTAGCTTGACCATGGTTGCATTATCTATCATATTATTTCATTTCCTATTCATCACAAAAGGATTCTAACATTGTTCATCTTCTTCCTCCTTTATTCTTTCATGAAAAGCTTACTAGTTTTTCAAAAGGTGATGAATAAATATGAGAAAAAGATAAATAAAGAGAGCAAAAATTCTACTTCATCATTCTCATCTTCCCTTGCCATTTAGATGAGGGTGTTCACATCATTTCATGAGTGTTAGCTTGTGTTAAAGAAACTTCAAGGTAGATCATCTTAGTATCGAAGATCGGAAGCAAAGGTTGCATATTTCTCTTCGTGGAACCTCTCGAGAGTCCGGATCCCGATGATCGCAGCGAAGGGACCACAACACGGAGCATATGAAGTGAAGGACCGGATCTACAAAGGTTGTAATCCCTCTCACTTAGTGTTAAAGTGTTTAGCATACTTGTTTTCGCCTAATCTCTAGTTTAAAGTTCCGTATTCGGGTTGTTCGGCACGGCTAAATTTTTATTAGGGCATGGTTGATGCCTCGTAGACCCTTGTGCGCGTGCCTAGCAACCCTACAGGATTCATATATATTCTTGTTGTACCCATTTTGGGGGCCAGTATTTACAAAGGAGACTCTGCCGAAATTTTCGGAAAAATTGGTATTGTTTTTAAAAAGGGTTTTACATGACTTATTTGATAAACTCGCTTTCAATTGATTGGGTTCTCTTCACTCTTTTGCTTAATTGGTTTTGTTTTCTGGGCTTTGGCTTACTTATTTTACGGATGTCTTGAGACGTTTCGTAACTTAAGTGCCGGTCATGTTCCGTACCCTGCGGGTCGTGACAGCCAAGCCCACACCCTGGACCCCTACGAGAGCGGCAAGTGACCCTACCAATTCTGGAGTTTAGGAGACCCGGTCTCGACTCCTCGAGATGGCCTCCCACTGAACCCCAGAACCCGGTCACCTGTGCTCCCCTCCTTGGGTCCATCCTAATGCGGAAAAGTAAATAATATACAACACTGGTAACACAACCTCAACCCGGAAGTGCCCCAAATAAAAGAATATTACATTACATTTGAATTTACATGAATGAAAATATAAAACTCTCATCTCACATAAAAAAAAACCCCCGGCTATTCAATCGCGACAATCCTGCACATCATATCTCAGCAACACATAATATCTCATATCATCAACGTAAGTAAGTATGCATACCCCAATTGTCGTTGACGTATAGCAACGAAACCGGCGATATCGAACATACTACACTTACGGTCACAGAAAAGAAAGTGTAAAACTACAATATTTGGAATCCACATTCTCTTTAGACATCATAAATGCGAAATATCACATATTTCGTATTTCATGCCTAAATTATATGAATTCCACATATTGTATCACATTCCAGAAAAACAGACAGTATTAAAGTTTTCGAACGAACGATCAAGTACCCAAGATTCACTAAAGCTCAACACTTGAGCAGGGTTCAAAAATCCGGAGTGTGACACAGTAGTAGCGGTCCAGCCGTAGAAGGGTCAAGCCAACGCCTCATATGTGGCACGCCGTACTGCCCCAAACCCTAAGGTTCAAAGGGCAGTTCGAGACGGTCACATAATCGAGTTAAGGTTTGTTGTCTTCTAGAGGGACCACCGCAAAAAGACTTGCACGTATCTCCAAAGTATTTACACCCCGTGAATAGTGAGCAAATGATATTCGTTCAAACACTTCAATACTTTCTAATTTACCCGGAAAAGCTACGAAATGAAAATCCCGATCAAAATGACGAGTTCAAAATCATTTCCAGAATTTTTCAAAACTAAATACAGATTAAAAATATCCAAAAATTAATACAAGCAGATTCATGAATTACTGTAAGAAAATTATCCATCAATTAATATATACGGCCGCGGAACCGCGGCCTAAGAAAGCTTAGGTCGCGTTTCCGCGGCAAGAAGCACTGTTCATTGAATAATTTTTGTACCGTAATTCTTATTTTTTCCTGCTGTATTTTTTACATATTTTTAATTCTGAAAAATGTCAAATTTTAGAAAAATTCCAGAAAGCACCCTAAAAAGCCGTATTTCGGTTCGATCGGAGTTTTAACTTCGTAAAAAGGTCGCCTAATGTTCTAGGTCGGCTCTGATACCAATTAAAGGTTTGTCTAGCACCCTATGAAGAGTTTTGAAGCATCACATGTCTCAAAGTATGCATTTTTATGGTGCTAAACGAACATGCAAAGGAATCGATCCTAGAATATTAGGGTTTCGAAACATTAAGCTAATAAAAATTAGGGTTTGAAGGCTACAACCTTTGTAGCTCCCCTTTTGCTTGACTCCTTAGTCTCTAGGGTGTTGGAAGAAGGTCCACTTGTAGTCCTCTTTCGTCCACGACGATCCACCCGAAGTTTCCCGTCCAAGCTTGCAACTTTGGAAAAGCAAAGAGAACACTCTAATCAAGTTGGCTAGACTTGAGTAGAATGATGTTGTGGCTAAGGATCTCACTTCAAAAACCTTTCTTTATTTGTGTTTGACTCACTAGAAAAAAAACTAGAGAGAAAAAGATGAAGGAGGATGAAGATGGTGGCTATTATCAACTAGAGGTGAAAAAAATTAACCCTTAAGTGAAAAGAAATGAAATATAACCTTTTATATTTTATTCCTTCTCACTTTCAACCATGATTAAATGATGGATAGTTAATTTAACTTGGGTTTTAAATGATAAAGAGAAGGATAACCCTAGGTTAGTGGTAGTTGAGCATGGTTAGGTCAAAGGAAGAATGTAGAAGCTAGAATGATTATCCTTTCCTTTTCATTTTCTTTTAAATCCAAAATCAAATAATAATCCATAATTTAATCCATGGTGTGAGTCTTATATTGCCACAATTTCCATATGCTAACAACCATGATGGATGGGTGTATGTATGTATACATGTATGCACATCCACATGTGCATGAAACTAGAATGAAAGAAAGAAACACATGCATGCATGCATACATCCATCAAACCCTAGAAAGGTTTCAAGTGAGAAAACTAATGGTTAGATGATAAATCAACACTTAATTTATCAATCCGGTCATATCTCATACGACCCCACCAAAAGCAGGCCACCCGATCAATGTTCGGTATCATATACGCACATTTTAATCGGGTGCATGCGCATATCGCATATGCGCACCACAACGTTTCGCCTGGACTGGGTAACTCCTTTATGGGACTCTAAGACTCGTCAATACGCCGGCAGAGGGTGATGATCATATCAGGTACCCCCAAACCGCAAGCGGTCAGCTAAACGTAACGGCCACCCGGGTATTGAGCGATCAGAAGAAAACAAGCGAACCTGCTACAACTCCCGTCGAGCCATCCGGCAACACTACCGTACAGTCCGGTCTCTTCGTCAGATATGCTGCATATCGAGCCTAGGGATGGTCACGTCGACCCTAATAACTCAATAAGTCGTGCCGGTGAATGGTCTATAACAGATCGAGAAACTACCGATAACACTTATCAGCAAATCTCAGCAGCCCTGGCCAGGGACTTACTGATATAACCAGTCGGGCACAGCACAGCATCAACCCCCAATACCGGGAGAGACGAAACCCCTCCTATCGCTCATTTCCTTCGTGTGTCCCGGGACTGTACCCAACGGTCACCTGTTTGCACGACTCAGTAGAGCCGTGGTAGGGTGGAAATCAAAGTACAGTGGGAGAGCACACAAGACTCCATGACGATCTCGGGTCTACAGACTAACCTGTACCAGTGTTACCTGAGAACCGCTATCCGACGATAGATATAATTCCATATAGGAGTTCTCGGCAAGTCCGTCCAGTGTACCCAGTCACCACTGAGCACCCGTATATGATCTTGATGTCAAACACCAATGGACATGGGATCATCCATCGCCCATCACATGGGTCTAGTATCATATACGCTAGTCTACTCTGGTATATCAATGCCCCGTCTCGATATACCTACGACTAGGGACTTTCCAGGATATGCTTATAGACTACAGATGTCCCACTAGTATGATCTCCATCATAATCAGAGCAGTCAAGCCAATATCCTCAGGGCTTTATCAGCATGTATGAATGAATAAAAGCATGATCAAATCAACATGTCAGATAAAGAAGAACCAGATAGCATACTATCATGTCGAGCAAGAATGCATACTGAATATATATATACATGTATAGATACATCCACTATCAAA
Organism: Agapanthus africanus; assembly: GCA_030015575.1. NCBI lineage: Eukaryota > Viridiplantae > Streptophyta > Magnoliopsida > Asparagales > Amaryllidaceae > Agapanthus > Agapanthus africanus. The sequence goes on from CM057337.1 coordinate 271,607,531, forward strand.
TAATGGCCTCTAGGGCATACATATATCCAACATAGCCCAGAACACCCTGAGATACTACTGGAGTACCTACCAGTAAATCTCCTGCCTTGGCCAAGGACTTTGTGTAATGGCTCTTCTAGACACAGCGCGATCTCACCCCTAATACCGGGAGAGACGAAACCCTTGCCGATCCGCTCACTGCCTCCATGTGGCTCGGGACTGTACCCAACTAAAACCTGTTTGCACGACTCTTTTGAACAGTGGTAGGGTAGTAATCAAAGCACAGTGGGAACTCACACGAGACAAATGACGATCTCAGGTCGATGAACTAACCTGTACACATGTCACCAGGGAACTGCTATCTGACGCTAGGTATAATACCAACTAGCAAGTTCCCGGCGAGTCCTGTCCGGTGTACTCATAACCCAATGAGCATCTGTATACATCTTAGGTGAACCAACTGACACCAATGGCTTATGAGACCGTCCACCGCCCCTCGTCGGGGTCTCGACTGTATACACTAGTCTACTCCGGAGTATCGATGCCCTGTCTCGAAACTCCCACGACTAGGGACCATTTTTAAGGATGTGCTTATAGACTACCCAACTCTCACGTATATGATGTTAGTTATATGTATGCCCTAGAGGCCATTGCTATACATAGGATGTATATTGTAGTGGATGCTAGGACATATATAGGGAGGACTTTCTTGCTCGACATGATAGTATGCTATCTGGTTACTCTTTACCTTAACGTGTACACTACTTGTCTCTCTGTTACATGTTGGTAAAGCCCTTAGGATGTGTACTTGACTATCTGGACTATGATGCGGATCATACTAATGGGGACATGGTAGTCCATAAGTACATCCTTCAAAGCCCCTAGTCGTGGGTGTATCGAGACGGGGCATCGATATACCAGAGTAGACTAGCGTGTACCTTCTCGACCCATACAGATGGGCGATGGATGATCCCATATCCATTGGTGTTTGACATCAGAGATGATATACGGGTGCTCAGTAGAGACTGGGTACACTGGACGGACTCGCCGAGAACTCCCAGATGGTATTATACCTTACGTCAGATGGCAGTTCTCTGGTGACACTGGTACAGAGTAGTCTGTTGACCCGAGATCGTCATAGAGTCTTGTGTGGTTCCCACTGTGCTTTGATTTCCATCTTACCACGTCCAAGAGGGCGTGCAAAACGGTGGTTTTTGGGTACAGTCCCGAATCACATGGAGGCAATGAGCGATAGGAGGGGATTCGTCTCTCCCGGTATAGGGAGTTGATGTTGCGCTGTGTTCGATTGGCTATAACCGGAAATCCCTGTCCAGGGTTGCTGAGATTTATTGGTAAGTGTTACCAGTAGTTTCTCGAATAGTTATAGACCTCATATCGACACGACTTATCGAGCTATTGGGGTCTGACGTTTACCACCCCTAGGCGAGATATGCGACAGATCAGACGATCAGACCGGACTGTACGGTAAGTGTTACTGGTTGGATTCACAGGAGTGTGAGCGGGCTTGCTTGTCGATCTTCTGATCGCTCAATACCCGGGTGGCCGTTACGTTTAGCAGACCGCTTGCGGCTTGCGGGTATTTGATATGATCATCACCTGCTGCCGGCGTATTGACGAGTCTTTAGAGTCCTACACAGAGGTTTCCTGGCTCAAGCAAAACGAAATAGGAGCGCATATGAGATATGTGCGGGACCGAGAATAATGCGTGTATGTGATACCGTATTTCATTCTCGCGATGAATGTATCGATTGGTTGTATGCGATATAACCTAGTTATCGAATCAAGTATTGATTCGATAAGCCGATACATATGATACTAGTCGGTTATATGCGATATGACCGGATCGTTAAATCAAGTGTTGATTTAATGATTGAATGTATAATTATATATTTGATATATTACTTTGCATTAACTAGTATCGGTTCACTTTAAATGGATATTCTCACTCGGATGTGCACATTGTATATGTGATATACTTTTGTGCACTTGATTGTATCATGTTTGATGATACATGTTTGCTAGGGTTTTTGTGTAAAGATCAAACCATGGTTACATGTTAATGGTTAGGGTTTTGTTATGATTACTTATTCATTTATTTATCTATCGTTTTTTTGGAAAATGAAAGGCATGAAAAGAAAATGGTGGCTTGATTTGTATTCTAGTTGAAGCTTCATGAAGCTTTGACCTAAGTGACCATTTTTGTCTCATGCTTAACCCTAACCATTCCCACTAACCCTAGTTTAGTCTCTACACTTGACCATGGTTGGTAGATGATAAGTATTATTATTATTTTCATTTTACTTAATACTTATCATAACATTTTCTTCTTCTTCTTCTTCATCTTCAACATGAAGAAACCTTGGACCATCAATGGTGATTGATGAAAAAGAGTGAGAAATCCAATTCTAAAGTGAACCCACTGTTAGTCCATATTGCGACCCCCGGTGCTTACGGGGAGGCGGAAACGGTATAAAATCAAAATTTTAACGCAAGAGGCAACATGGACTAAACTATGGTCGGGATCGTTGTCTAAACTAAAACTAGCAAACTATGCTAAAGAGAGTTAGCTACTCGGATGAAGATGGTTATACCTAGACTTGAACTCCTTCGTCTTCAAACTTTGTAGAGGTTGATGGTTCTCCTTTGTCGCCTTCTTCCGTCGAAGATGGATCCACCTCGAAGGCTCGACCTTTGGGCTCTTTCTCGTACTTGGAGTGAACTAGAATCGCCGGCTTGCTAGACCCTTGATCCTAGAGTGAGTAGAGAGTGTCTAAGGGTTGCTTTTGTTTTTCAAGAGAAGGATTCTCAACTCATGAGAAGGTTTCTCTTGACTAGAGGAAGAAGAAGATGAAGTGAAGAGAGAGAGTGAGAATGATAGAATGAGCTATATTTTTTTCTTTCTTGCAACCATAATGCAAAATAAAAGAATTATCTAATAATAATAATTGAAAATGAGAATAGTTGATGGCAATTTGGAATGACCACAACCATGCTTCATTTAAAAATGTAAGCATAAATCAAGGAAGACTTTTGAAGCATGATGGTGGTCAACTTTCAACCATGGTCAACAAGTCAACCATGGTCAACAAGTCAACAAAATCAACCATAACAAAATTCTCATTTAATTACTATTATAAATAGATAATCCATAAATCCATTAGGGTTTGGAAAAAGATAACTGTCAACTGTGCACACGCACCCGTTCCGAAACCCTAATGAAATACCTCATCCTCCGCCTCAAGCAACTGTGCATACACACCTGCATTCTCGTTCCGAGGAACAAGAATACCAAGATATAAAAGCAACCCCAAATATATATACCAGTATCTGGCTCAAACCAGAGCCTGCCAGTATAATCCGTCCGGACTCCAAACGTGCACAAGTGCGCGGATGAGAACGAACCCTGTCGCAAAACCATGCGACCTCTACTCTGTTTTGCCCAGAGGCGAATACCCTCTGTGTGGGACTCTAAAGACTCGACACTACGCTGGCAGTGGGTTTAACCACAGACCGCAAGCGGCACTAGCTGTGCATAACGGTCCCCAGGTAGATGTCGACAAGAAGGCTGACGAGGTGAAACCCCATCTGAACTCCTACTGAGTCTGAATGTGACAGTCTCCGTACAGTCCGGTCTGTTCGTCTGATACATCGCATGGCGGGCCTAGGGGGTGGTAAACGTCAGTCCCCCAATAGCGGTACAAGTCGTGCCGGAGCGAAGCCCAAAACACCCTGAGATAACACTGGAAACCTACCAGTATATCTCGATTGCCCTGGCCAGGGACTACTCGTGTAATGGCTCTCCTAGACACAGCGCGATGTCAACCCCCAATACCGGGAGAGACGAATCCTGTCTAACCGTCACTGCCTCCAAGTGCTTCGGGACTGCACCCAACCGCCACCTGTTTGCACGACTCCTTTGAGCCGTGGTAGGGTAGTGATCAAAGTGCAGTGGGAACACACTTGAGGCGAAGTGCCAGTGTCAAGTCAGCGGACTAAGCTGTACTCATGTCACCTGGGAACTGATGACTGACGATAGGTATAATACCAACCTGTCAGTTCCCGACGAGTCCTGTCCAGTGTACTCGTAACCCAAAGAGCACCCGTATACTATCTCCAGTACGACGTACTGATGGCTGTGGGACAGACCATCTCCCACACTGGGATGAGAAGCGCATACGCTAGTCTACTCCGGAGTATCGATGCCCTGTCTCGATAGTCCTGCGACTAGGGACCTGTATAAGGATGTGCTTATAGATTACCCAGCCCCCACTAGTGTGACTGCCATCACAACGCTGGTAATCAAGCAAAGATCCTAAGGGCTCCACTAATGCGTATAAGTGATATAGTAAAATAAACACAAGTACACATTGAAGTAGAGACAAACCAAGTAGCATACTACTATTTTGAGCAAGATTGTATATACAAGGTGAATATCCCAAGCATCCATTAAGTAATATACAAACTAGTATGATACAGTAATGGCCTCTAGGGCATATACACTAACAATCTCCCACTTGCACTAAGGCCATGTACTGGCGTATCGAAGACCTATCATCTCGATCAGCCGCTCGAACTGAGTCTGGGGCAAGGCCTTGGTGAATGGATCTGCAGTGTTGTCTTCTGAAGCGACTCTCCGAACCTCGATCTCCTTGCGATCCACGATCTCCCTGATCAGGTGATACCGCCTCAAGATGTGCCTGGATCTCTGATGGGACCTGGGTTCCTTCGCTAAAGCTATAGCCCCGTTGTTGTCGCAATACAGAGGTATTGGATCAACAATGGACGGAACCACCTGAAGTTCTTTCAAGAACTTCCTCATCCAGACAGCTTCTTTTGCGGCATCAGATGCAGCGATGTATTCCGCTTCCATCGTCGAGTCTGCAACGGTTTCCTGTTTGGAACTCTTCCAACACACCGCCCCTCCATTGAGGGTGAAGACAAAACCCGACATGGACTTGGAATCATCCTTGTCACTCTGGAAGCTGGAGTCAGCAAAGGCCTCGATCTGGAGGTCTTTTCCGCCATACACCAAGAACATCTCCTTAGTCCTTCTCAGGTACTTGAGAATGTTCTTTACTGCTATCCAATGTTTCTCCCCAGGGTTTGACTGATACCGGCTTACTACACTCAGTGCATAAGCTACATCCGGTCTGGTACACAACATCGCATACATTATAGAGCCTACCACAGAAGCGTAGGGTATAATAGACATGCGATCCCTCTCCAAATCAGTCTTGGGAGACATCTCTTTAGAGAGGGTGATCCCGTGACAAGCCGGTAGGTTACCGCGCTTGGAATCTTCCATACTGAATCTTTTCACTATGGTGTCGATGTACCTGGACTGAGAAAGTCCCAATATCCTCTTGGATCTATCACGATGGATCCGGATCCCCAGGATGTATGAGGCATCACCCAGGTCTTTCATGGAGAACCTTTGTGACAAGAATCCCTTGACAGATTGTAGCATAGGAATGTCATTTCCTATTAAGAGAATGTCATCCACGTATAAAACGAGGAATACTACAGTTCTCGCTACAAATCTACTATAGATGCATGGTTCATCTGGATTTTTGATAAAGCCAAATTCTTTGACTGTCTCATCAAAACAGATGTTCCAACTCCGCGATGCCTGCTTTAGTCCATAGATGGACTTAAGCAACTTGCACACCTTTCCGCTGCTCCCACTCTGAATGAAACCCTCTGGCTGATCCATATAGACACACTCCTCTAAATTTCCATTTAGAAAAGCTGTCTTTACGTCCATTTGCCAGATCTCATAATCGTGGAAGGCAGCAATGGCAAGAAGGATCCGAATGGATTTCAGCATGGCTACTGGAGAAAAGGTTTCGTCGTAGTCCAAGCCAGGTCTTTGACGAAAACCCTTTGCTACCAGCCTAGCTTTATAGGTCTCAACCTGTCCATCTACACCAATCTTCCTTTTGAAGATCCACTTGCATCCTACGGGTTTTACCCCGTCTGGAGCAATGTCCAACGTCCATACCTTGTTGGTGTACATGGACTCCATTTCGGTCCGCATTGCATCCAGCCATCTCACTGAGTCAACGCTCTGAACGGCCTGCTGGAAGCTAGTAGGCTCATCATAATCTATGATGCAATCCTCTCTATCCCCGTCTATGAGAAAACCGCAGTATCTCTCGGGCGGATGAGACTGCCTACTACTCCTGCGGAGCGGCGTAGGAATGTCCTGTTCTGTTGAACCCTCTGGTTCCACTAAGCTTTCAGTAACAGTCTGTGGTTCTGGAATTTCTTCCAGTTCTATTGTGTTCCCACTTATCTGGGTTTCCAAAAACTCAGTTTCCAAGAAGCGGGCATGCTGAGAAACAAAAACCTTTTGTTCCTCAGCGGAATAGAAAAGATACCCCCTGGAGTTCCTTGGGTATCCCACAAACTTACACTGTACTGAACGTGCCTCAAGCTTGTCCGCATGCTGCTTTTTTACAAAAGCTGGACATCCCCATACCTTGAGATAATTAAGACAGGGTTTCTTCCCAGTCCACATCTCATATGGGGTGGTGGGCACAGTCTTGGTAGGAGCCTTGTTCAAGAGATACGCAGCTGCTTCTAGTGCATATCCCCAGAATGATCGCGGTAACTCAGCGTTACTCATCATGGACCGCACCATATCCAATAGGGTGCGGTTCCGTCTCTCCGATACACCGTTATGTTGCGGGGTGTATGGAGGAGTAAGCTGAGAGAGAATTCCGTTCTCTTTTAAATAGTCCAGGAACTCGGCACTTAAGTATTCTCCACCTCGATCCGATCTTAGAATCTTAATACTTTTGCCGGTCTGTTTCTCTACTTCATTCTTATACTCCTGGAATTTTCCAAAAGCCTCGGACTTATGTTTCATTAAGAAGACATAACCGTACCTTGAGAAGTCATCCGTAAAAGTAATGAAGTAAGAATGTCCACTTCGGGCATGTGTAGACATTGGACCGCACACGTCACTGTGTACGAGTCCTAAGAGCTCGCTCGCTCTTACTCCACGTCCAGTAAACGGAGTCTTTGTCATCTTTCCTTTGAGACAAGATTGACAAGTGGCATATGATTGATATTCGAACGCATTCAAATATCCTTCTGTATGCAACTTAGTCAACCTTCTCTCATTGATGTGACCCAATCTACAATGCCATAAGAAAGTCTGATTTATTTCTGGAGACTTTCTTTTGTGTGTATTCTGGACATTAAAAATCTGTGGTTGGTTTAACACGTATATACCATTACTCAATGTACCTGACCCAATCAGAACTTGATTAAGGTGAATGTTTACAACATTACTTACAAACGCAAATTCATAACCTTCTTTAGAAACTAAAGATACAGAAATGATATTACAAGTTGCGTTGGGTACAAAAAAGCAATTACGCAAAACCAAAACATGTCCATCTGACATTCCCAGGTGATAGTCCCCCACGGCTTTAGCATCCATGCTAGCTCCGTTCGCAACTCTGAGGGTCATGTCACCTGCCTTCAAATCCCTACGGTTTCTCAATGCCTGCAAAGAATTACAGATATGAGATCCTGATCCGGTATCCAATACCCAGGAAGTAGAGTTTATTGAAAGACAGTTTTCAATAACATACACACCTGAAGCTGAAGCTGCAACCTGCTTCAATTCCTGTGTTCTGGCCTTCCAGGCCCTGCAATCATTCTTCCAGTGTCCTTTCTTATGACAAAAGAAGCATTCTTCCTTATCCACAAGCTTCCCCGCTATCTTTGTTGCTTTCCCTTTTCCCTTCGTATCCACTTTACTAACACCGCCCCTTGGTTTGGCGGGGGCCTTCTTCTTCTTTCCCTTGGCTTTCGCCTTGGACCTAGAAGAAGATGATCCTCCTACAAACAAAGTGGATGTATCCCTACTTTTCTGTAGGGTGCCCTCTGCGCTCCTCAGCATGTTGAGGAGCTCTGATAGTTCAACCTCTTTTTCTTGTAGGTTGAAGTTCAGTATAAACTGGGCGTAAGTGGAAGGAAGGGACTGGAGAACTATATCCGTATATAGCTCACTCTCCAATGTGATCCCTAGGTCAGCGAGCTCCTCAATGTAGCCGATCATCTTTAGCACGTGCTCGGCTACTGATGATCCGACGGCCATTCTTGTCGAAAACAACTTTTTCGACGCTTCGTATCTTGCGATACGTGATTGCTCTCCGTACAGTTCTTTTGTATGGAGCAATATGGACTCCATGTCCATATTCTCATGCCTCCTCTGATGTTCGTTGTCCATCGAGGCAAGCAGGAGGCACTTGGCCTTCGCGCTATCAATCTCCCAAGTCTTGCGGATTTCCTTATCCGCGACACTGGAAGTTGGACCAGGGACAGGGGGAGCTTTGGTGGTAAGAAGATACCCCAGCTTGTCATAAGTGATTGCTATCTTGACATTCCTGAGCCAATCTTTGTAGTTTGGCCCTGTCAGTTTGTTTTTATCTAGGAGTAACTTAAGTCCAGTCATGTTGATTGGTCGCTGCAATTAGGAGAGAGAAGAAGAAACACTCAGCATGATGCTCTTGCAAGTTTAGATTGGTTTTTAGTTTGTCTAAACAGGATGGCTCCCACTGTTTCTCGAATCCCTCCTCAAACCATAAAGGAAGAATTAGTCAGGATCAATCCCACCGTACAATACTTGCTTAACCGTTCAGCCAGGCCGGTGTCGGTACTTCGAGGGAGGTTTTCCAACGCTTTCGCGAAGTTCCTTAATTAAATAACCTCTTTTCCCTGGGGGCGTAACCCCGCTAACACCTTTCTAGGCACCTACTAGGTTTATAGCATTGATCGTTAAGTGAGAAATTTCCCGAGGAGTAGCATATACTCACAGTAGGATCGGGATCCAAATATCATCGCGTGACGAAACTGAAGGAATCCTACCAGAATCGCCACACTCCAAATGGTATGCAAATCTAGCAAGTTTCAGTACTTATGAAACTCCCGATGTGGATTTTTGCCCCATGCTCTTATGACCTTGACGAAGGTCAACAAATCATAAGTCACATGTCAAGTTCTGCCCGTCATTATCCAGGTTAATTTGAATCCACCCGTATATACCCTTGACGAAGGTCAACAAGGTAATGCGAGTGTCCCAAACCAACGCATCTATCTATGCTACATATGAACACCCAATAGCTACCAATCACTATGCCTTGACGAAGGTCAACAAACACAGCTTGAATACTATTGAATATTCATACGAAACGACGGAGGGCTACGAATGGTTTTGGCAAAACCGTGAACGTAGTGAACTTGATTTGGTCGATGGAACGAGATAGCTTTTAAAAGGAGTGGCTCAAGCTCCGCATTTAAAAGTTGTTTTTGAAAAGAACCGAGTGGTTTTTCGAAAGTGTTCCAACGACTTTAACTTGGTTTATTATCTTGCATTAGTTCTTTTAATGCGTGATATTCTTGCATTAGTACTTTTAATGCGTCCCATCATTTAATCCTACCATTGCAGAAAACAACCAAAATATGACGTACGCTTATGCCATTCGCATTCGCCACGGGGCCCCGTCATTACCCGTTAGGTTACTTAACTAACGACAGAGCGGGGGCTGGGCTAGCGCGTCTGTAAAACATAAGCAACGCCTAAATAGAAAGCAATGATAGACATTTCAGATCACAGATAAATACATTGGATATACTAGCAATCTGTAATTTGTACGAGCCTGTAACAAAAACAGATAACACGGTCGCGGTGAATAGCCAAATCCCCACCCAAGACCCCTACGGGTGCGGCAAACTACCCGCCAAGTCCTCGGTAGTTTGTGCACCCCTCCATGGGTCTATCCTAGGAGCAAAAACAGTAAAAAGAATTATACAATGACGGCTACAACCCCGACCCGGTTGTGCGGCCAAACAAATAATATAATTACATCAATTTACATTTACAATGAATTGCAAGAAAAGAAAACTCTCGTCTCACAACCCCCGGCTATTCACCCGCGACAATCCAACATATTTATATACACATTCCAGCACATTACAGATCATGTATAACCCCGACTAATCGTCTTATAGCGATTAGCCGACGTTCAATACATGCAAACATCACAGATATAACCATCATAGTCAAAGTGTAGTGAAGTTCGGAAAAAATACGGAATTATAGGACCCCAAAAGGAAATTTCTTTTCTGCAAAATCTGGGCACATATAATATATTTCAAAAATCCCAAAACCAACACACAAACACACTGCACGAAAAACGATGCAGAGACGACACCAAGTCGCGGCGGTTCCGCGGCGGCTAAGAAGGATCACGCGGCGGAAGCGCGGCACTTTAGGCGAATCACTGTATCGTTTTTCTTGGGTGTTCACAAAAAACCCTGAGCCGAATTTACAAGTGTAAAGTTTTTCATTTTGAGCAGAAAAAATTTCAACAGAAACTCAGTTTTTGTGATTATCCGGTTTTGTGATTTTTTTTCGGTTCCGAACTTCGTTACACTTCACTACTAAGCTAGTTTAAGTTTAGTTAGGCTCTGATACCACTGTTAGTCCATATTGCGACCCTCGGTGCTTACGGGGAGGCGGAAACGGTATAAAATCAAAATTTTAACGCAAGAGGCAACATGGACTAAACTATGGTCGGGATCGTTGTCTAAACTAAAACTAGCAAACTATGCTAAAGAGAGTTAGCTACTCGGATGAAGATGGTTATACCTAGACTTGAACTCCTTCGTCTTCAAACTTTGTAGAGGTTGATGGTTCTCCTTTGTCGCCTTCTTCCGTCGAAGATGGATCCACCTCGAAGGCTCGACCTTTGGGCTCTTTCTCGTACTTGGAGTGAACTAGAATCGCCGGCTTGCTAGACCCTTGATCCTAGAGTGAGTAGAGAGTGTCTAAGGGTTGCTTTTGTTTTTCAAGAGAAGGATTCTCAACTCATGAGAAGGTTTCTCTTGACTAGAGGAAGAAGAAGATGAAGTGAAGAGAGAGAGTGAGAATGATAGAATGAGCTATATTTTTTTCTTTCTTGCAACCATAATGCAAAATAAAAGAATTATCTAATAATAATAATTGAAAATGAGAATAGTTGATGGCAATTTGGAATGACCACAACCATGCTTCATTTAAAAATGTAAGCATAAATCAAGGAAGACTTTTGAAGCATGATGGTGGTCAACTTTCAACCATGGTCAACAAGTCAACCATGGTCAACAAGTCAACAAAATCAACCATAACAAAATTCTCATTTAATTACTATTATAAATAGATAATCCATAAATCCATTAGGGTTTGGAAAAAGATAACTGTCAACTGTGCACACGCACCCGTTCCGAAACCCTAATGAAATACCTCATCCTCCGCCTCAAGCAACTGTGCATACACACCTGCATTCTCGTTCCGAGGAACAAGAATACCAAGATATAAAAGCAACCCCAAATATATATACCAGTATCTGGCTCAAACCAGAGCCTGCCAGTATAATCCGTCCGGACTCCAAACGTGCACAAGTGCGCGGATGAGAACGAACCCTGTCGCAAAACCATGCGACCTCTACTCTGTTTTGCCCAGAGGCGAATACCCTCTGTGTGGGACTCTAAAGACTCGACACTACGCTGGCAGTGGGTTTAACCATAGACCGCAAGCGGCACTAGCTGTGCATAACGGTCCCCAGGTAGATGTCGACAAGAAGGCTGACGAGGTGAAACCCCATCTGAACTCCTACTGAGTCTGAATGTGACAGTCTCCGTACAGTCCGGTCTGTTCGTCTGATACATCGCATGGCGGGCCTAGGGGGTGGTAAACGTCAGTCCCCCAATAGCGGTACAAGTCGTGCCGGAGCGAAGCCCAAAACACCCTGAGATAACACTGGAAACCTACCAGTATATCTCGATTGCCCTGGCCAGGGACTACTCGTGTAATGGCTCTCCTAGACACAGCGCGATGTCAACCCCCAATACCGGGAGAGACGAATCCTGTCTAACCGTCACTTCCTCCAAGTGCTTCGGGACTGCACCCAACCGCCACCTGTTTGCACGACTCCTTTGAGCCGTGGTAGGGTAGTGATCAAAGTGCAGTGGGAACACACTTGAGGCGAAGTGCCAGTGTCAAGTCAGCGGACTAAGCTGTACTCATGTCACCTGGAAACTGATGACTGACGATAGGTATAATACCAACCTGTCAGTTCCCGACGAGTCCTGTCCAGTGTACTCGTAACCCAAAGAGCACCCGTATACTATCTCCAGTACGACGTACTGATGGCTGTGGGATAGACCATCTCCCACACTGGGATGAGAAGCGCATACGCTAGTCTACTCCGGAGTATCGATGCCCTGTCTCGATAGTCCTGCGACTAGGGACCTGTATAAGGATGTGCTTATAGATTACCCAGCCCCCACTAGTGTGACTGCCATCACAACGCTGGTAATCAAGCAAAGATCCTAAGGGCTCCACTAATGCGTATAAGTGATATAGTAAAATAAACACAAGTACACATTGAAGTAGAGACAAACCAAGTAGCATACTACTATTTTGAGCAAGATTGTATATACAAGGTGAATATCCCAAGCATCCATTAAGTAATATACAAACTAGTATGATACAGTAATGGCCTCTAGGGCATATACACTAACACCCACTTCCTATTTCTTCATCCTCTACCTCTTGCCAAGTAGTATAGGGTGTTTCCTTCACAAGTTTTCATGGCTTGGTGAAGGTAGAGCTTGATCTAGTGATGCCTCGACGTAGATCATCTTCGGCATCGTCGTCGATGACCTAGCCCGCTCTTTCTCCGATGAAGCCGATGCTAGAGCCCGGGATCCATTTTGGACAGCGAGGAGACATCATCACGGAGCTATGGAGGTGGAGCACCGGATCTACAAAGGTTGTATTTCCGTATACCATTTAGTTAAGTTGTTAACTAGGTTCTTTTTCGCCTAAACTTCTAGCCAACGATCCGTATTAGGGTTTCTCGGCACCCCTAAAATTTGAAATTGGCATGGTTGATGCCTTGTGATACCTCATTAAGGTGCTTAGGAACCCTACAGTGGTATCAGAGCTTAGCTAGAGCCTTAGGCGATGCGAAGACGGAGTTAGAAATCCGATCGAACCGAAACCGTAACCCTAATATTGCTCTCTGTACATTTTTGAAAATCGTGGATTTTTTAGAATTAAAAATATGCAGAAAACTCAGTAGAAGATTCTAAGAATTACTGTATAAAACGGGGCCCCTGAATCCAAAAAAGCGCGGCGGAACCGCGGCATTAGCATGCTAATGCGGCGGTTCCGCGGCCCTTTTATCTCTTCTTGCAATCAATTTTGCACAGTAATTCCTAGTTTGCAGTGCTGGTTTTCCTGGGAATTTTTAATGTTTTTTCAAGAGTTGAATTTTTTGGGGTTGTTTTGGGGACTCGGTGTATCGATCGGATTGTCTAATTTTGTCAGTGTGTTTTTCCGGGTATTTTTAGAATATGTTAAAAAGTTCGACCGGATATAAATACCCACTTTTTCCCCTGCCGGAAAATTTCCAATTGTTGGATTTTTCCGTAGTTTAACGACGTTCTAAGTAGTGCAAGTAACGCGATGGTCCCTCTAGAAGACAACAAACCTTAACTCGATTATGTGACCGTCTTGAACTGCCCTTTGAACCTTCGGGTTTGGGGCAGTACGGCGTGCCACATGTGAGGCGTTGGCTTGACCCGTCTACGGCTGGACCGTTGGTACTGAGGCACGAACTGAATGTTGTTAGACTTATTTCATGAGTTGAGCTGTATCGGGAAAACTTGGGTGTTCGATTGTTCGATCGGAAAGTTTAACATTTTCTAATTATCTGGAATGTGATACAATAATTGGAATTCACAAAGAGTTATGAGATAACTGAATGAATGTTATAAACATAGCAGTTTAGTCTCACTTGATCGGTTGCCACGGAATTTTGATGTGATCAAAAGTCCGTCGCAATCACGTAGCGTACGCGGATACTCGCCGGGTAAACTTAATAGACAGCCTCACTCCATAGCCCCGACCAAGTGACTGTAGGAGAACCCCGTCGCCGAAAGCATCCGTCCGGGTGCTCGCGGCAGCGGTGTTCCGCCTTGGTGCACTTCGTCGACGGCATCGGGGGTGCGGCCGCATACTAAAGTTTGCGACGAGCATTCGATCAGGATGTCGGGAATCTTGTTGAATTGCCCGACTTAATATTGAAAAGAGTTTTCGATTTTGAGACTAAAATGCGGAGTTTATAATTGTTAGGCATGCGATGTCTAAGGAATTCATTTGATTAGGCATGCGATGTCTAAAGAGATTGCGGATTCCAACTATTGTAGTTTTACACTTTCTTTTCTGTGACCGTAAGTGTAATATGTGATATCGCCGGTTTCGTTGCTATATGTCAACGACAATTGGGATGCGCATATTTACTTACGTTGATGACATGTGATGTTATGTGTTGCTGGATATGTTATATTGGATCGTCGTGTTTGAATAGCCGGGGGGTTGTTATGTGAGATGAGTGTTTTCATTTTCATTCATGTAAAAACTTGTATGTAATATTCTTTTATTGGGGCACTTCCAGGTTGCGGAAGATGTCACCTTTTGTATATTATTTACTTTTCTGCACTAGGATAGACCCAAGGAGGGGAGCATAAGCAACCGGGTTCTAGGGTCCAGTGGGAGACCAACTCGAGGAGTCGAGTCCGGGTCTCCTAACTCTAGAATTGGTAGGGTTGCTTGCCGCTCTCGTAGGGGTCTAGGGGTGTGGGTTTGGCTATTCTACACGACCGTGGAATCCGTGTTTTATACTGACTCGTATTGAAAACACGGGCGTCCTAGTATATCCAATATTTCATATGTTTCTTCTGCTGCGATATCTGTGATGTGATCATGTGATGTTCTGTGATAAATACTGTATATAGTATATATGATATATTATATAGGCGTTACTTATGTTTTACACCCGCGCTAGCCCTGCCCCGCTCTGCCGTTAGTTACCTAACCTAACGGTGCACGAGGGGACATCGAGGCGAATGCGGATGGCATAAGTGTACGTCGTATTTATCTGTGATGTTTAGGTATAAAATGATGGGACTTCATTAATGAGATTAATGATATAAAAGAAACCTAAGATGTTGTAGAATTGAATTTCAAAAATAAAAAGGTAGCTACAGTTCTTGCTTTGCACAGAGGTATATGTGATATATCCTGCACCTTATTCGATGAGGAAAGGACTGAGATCCCTTCACCGGGAGTGACTCCTTTAGCAATAACTGGCCGATGCTACATACTCGGTTTGTCTTTTGATTGCTTTTAAGAGTTTTTGCTTCGCACAGTGATATATATGATATATCCCGCACCTCATTCGACGAGGAAAGGACCGACGATCCCTTCACCGGGAGTGACTCCTTTAGCAAAACTAGAAAAGCCTCAAAAACACTCCATTTTAAAATCATTTGATTCTACAACGATATCAAGTTCATTACGCAAAAGGTTTTCAGAAAAACCTGTCGTAGCCCACCGTCATTTCAGATATGTACTGGTTAGTATTCGTGCTGCGTTTGTTGACCTCTGTCAAGGCGTAGTGTGCGGTAGCTGATTAGTGCTTATCTGTATAAGCATATGATGTGATTGATTTAAGGTAGTCGTGCGACTTTGTTGACCTCTGTCAAGGGTCGTGCGGGTGGGTTTACTTCAATCAGGAAATGACGGGTTGAACTTGACTAGCAGCCTATGGTTTGTTGACCTCTGTCAAGGTCATAGGACGCTAGGGGCAAAATATTATCGGGAATTTCAAGTGTTGAAATTTGCAATGAGATTGCATACCTTCTATGAGATAGTTGGATCCCGATACCCGCTGCGAGTAAGAGTTACTCCTGGGAGAGTTTTATACATTACAATTAGCCGATCAAGTAGGTGTCTAGAAAGGTGTCAACGAGGTTACGCCTCTGGGAAAACGAGGTTTACATTAATTAGGTTCGTGCGAAACCACGGGGGACCTCCCTCAAAGTACCGACACTGGCCTGGCTGAAAGATTGACGAACTTGTAGTGTGTAATTAATCCCGGCTAGTCTTTCTTTTTAGGGTTTGAAGGAAGATTTGATAAAAAGCAGTGGGAACCATCCTGATTAGATAAAATAATAACTAATCTATTCTTGCAAGAGCGCACGCTGAGTGTTTTCTTCTCTCTCTCTCTCCAGGTAGCGACCATATCACGCCTTAATCAAGATAATAATACGGATGTATTGACCGAACCCGCTTGTTATACTGAGCTGGGGAACGTTGGTCCCGCTCCAACTTATAATTATTATAAGACAGAGCAGGAAATTGGGGAATGCCAGAATTCCCGTGCCGCCCAAACGAAGAGAGTGCATGTTGATGCATCATCTTCGGGTGTGTTCATTACAGAGAACTGTTTCTCAGTATCCTTTACGTCCTGCGTATGTGATACCAGATCAGGATCCCAGATATGTAATCTGTTACATAGGGCTACAGAAAGGTAGAGAACTGAGAACGGGTAATAAGTTTCATGAGGCAGAAAACGGGGCAAGAGTTGCAGCCAAGTCTGTTGGTCACTGTCACCCTGTATTCCAAATACATTGATTCTGAACGAATGTTATTAGATACCGAACCTGATATACAAAATCATATCAGTCTCTTTATCAGTAAAGAAATGATAAAATTTTGTATTGTTGGATAATGTTTTGAACATTTCCTATATCAAAAGTTGATCGGTTCAGGCACGTTATCTAAAAGCATTAATGTTCTAAATCAAACTACAGTTCTTTAGTATACGGAACACACATAAGAGGAAGAGTTCAGAAATGAACGAATCCTTCTTGAGGTATTGTAGACTAGGTCATATCAATGCGACCCGACTAGCTGAAGTTACATTTAGATGCATATTTAAATCAGTTTGACTTTACATCTTGTGAAACTTGCCAGTCATGTCACAAAAATATAATGACACTAGCTCTGTTTACTGGAAACAGAGAAAGAGTTAGTGAACTCTTGGGATGATACATGTTGATGTATGTAAGGTCCCCTATCTACATATGCCAGGACTGGTTCTTTGTACTTCATTACATTCTCTGATGATCTTTCGAGATTCAGACCTATGTTCCTGTTGAAACACAAGTCCGAACCTTTTGAGATATTCACAGAATATAAGCTAGAAGTAGAGAACCAATAGAGGGTAAAAGTATTATGTCCTATGATGAGATCAAGGAGGAGAATACTTGAGCACGGAATTCCTGGACTATTCTAAAGGAGAATGAGATTCTCTCTCAGCATTACTCCTCCGTATACACCATAGTACGATGGTATATCGGGGCGGAGCAATCTCACCCCATATGATAAGGTGTGCTCTATGATGAGTACTACTGAGTTACCTATTTCTTTTTGGGAGTGATGCACTTGAGAAGCTGCATACCTATTGAATTGGGTTCCAATCAAATCAGTTGCCTACCGCTTCATATTTGATATGATAAGGGAAGAGCCCATCTCTTAAGTTAGTTAAGATTTGGGGTTGTCCATCCTATATCTGAAAAGAAAAATCCGGACAAGCTCGAGGCAAGGTCTGTTATGTACAACTGGAAAGGTTCCAGCTATACAAACAACAGCAGATGATTTGGTAGAACCAAAGGATTCAGTAGATTCCAACGAACCTCAGCCTCTCCGCCGATCTAGTAGGGTTCCTCACCCACTTGAGAGATACTTCTGTTTCTCTATGACAGTAGGAGCGAGGATTGCATCATGAGATGATGACCCAACTAGTTTCGAGCTGGCCATCAGGAGTGGGACTCTGTAAGAATGGCTGGATGCTTAGCGATCTGAGATGGAATCCATGTACACCAACAAAGTGTGGACTTTGTTTGCTATAACTGAAGGGTTAAATCCCCATCAGGAGCAAGTATATCTTGAGAAGATTACTTGGTGTACTTGAAAAAGTTGAGACTTTCAAAGCTAGACTTGTTAAAGGTTTTCGTCATCGACCAGGCGTGGATAATGATGAAACCTTTTCCAGTACCTATGCTTAAGTCCATCCAGATACTACTTGCCACGGCTACAAACCATGACTACGACATCTGGCGGTTGGGTGTCATGACTGCTTTTCTAAATGATGTTTTAGAAGAGTGCGTCTATAAGTACACAGCCAGAGGGGTTCGTAGACAGTGGGAGCAGCGGAAACGTGTGCAAGATGTTTTGTAGGATAAAGCAGGCATCGCGGAGTTGGAACATCTGTTTTGATGTGTTAGTCAAAGAGTTTGACATCATCAAAATGGTAGATGAACCTTGTATAAACAAAAAGGTAGTAGGGAGTATGGTGATGATCCTCGTAGAGTACGTGGATGACATACTCTTGATAAGAAAGGAGTTTCCTAAGCTACGCTCGGTCAATCTCCGCTTATCACAATGATTCTCCATATAGGATCAAAGTGATACCTCCTAAATCCTGGGTTTTGGATCTATGAGATAGATCTAATTGGATGTTAGGATTCTCACTAGCTGTAGTGAGATGGTATCAATCGATCCTGGGGAGAATC
This sequence comes from Agapanthus africanus, assembly GCA_030015575.1. Classification (NCBI taxonomy): domain Eukaryota; kingdom Viridiplantae; phylum Streptophyta; class Magnoliopsida; order Asparagales; family Amaryllidaceae; genus Agapanthus; species Agapanthus africanus. Next base: position 271,626,014 of record CM057337.1, read on the forward strand.
ACTGGAAGGGTTCCAGAGTGATAAGGACGACTGAAAGTCAGTCACAGGCATTGTCTTTACCCTCAGTAAAGGGACGGTATGTTGGAAGAGTTCCAAGCTAGATACCGTGGCATACTAGACGATAAAGGCTGGATACATCGCTACTTAAGATGCTACCAAAGAGGCTGTTTGGGTGTATAAAGGTTCATGAGATGAACTACGTTCCTACCATTGTGAGACAATGGAGTTGTGGCTTATGCCAAGGAACGCAGATCCCATCAGTGATCCAGACATATTCTAAGGCAGTATCACCTGATCATGGAGATGGTTGATCTCTAAGGGATCGAGGTTAGGAGAGTAGACTCAGAGGACGACACGGCGGATCCACTCACGAAGGCCTATTCCAAAAGAGAGACCTTTATGGGATGGTTGAGTATGAGATACTACAACCACTGCTATCAGATGGCCCTAGTGCAAGTGGGAGATTGTTAGTTATATGTATGCCCTAGAGGCCATTGCTATACATAGGATGTATATTGTAGTGGATGCTGGGACATATATAGGAAGGACTTTCTTGCTCGACATGATAGTATGCTATCTGGTTACTCTTTACCTTAACGTGTACACTACTTGTCTCTCTGTTACATGTTGGTAAAGCCCTTAGGATGTGTACTTGACTATCTGGACTATGATGCGGATCATACTAGTGGGGACATGGTAGTCCATAAGTACATCCTTCAAAGTCCCTAGTCGTGGGTGTATCGAGACGGGGCATCGATATACCAGAGTAGACTAGCGTGTACCTTCTCGACCCATACAGATGGGCGATGGATGATCCCATATCCATTGGTGTTTGACATCAGAGATGATATACGGGTGCTCAGTAGAGACTGGGTACACTGGACGGACTCGCCGAGAACTCCCAGATGGTATTATACCTTACGTCAGATGGCAGTTCTCTGGTGACACTGGTACAGAGTAGTCTGTTGACCCGAGATCGTCATAGAGTCTTGTGTGGTTCCCACTGTGCTTTGATTTCCATATTACCACGTCCAAGAGGGCGTGCAAAACGGTGGTTTTTGGGTACAGTCCCGAATCACATGGAGGCAATGAGCGATAGGAGGGGATTCGTCTCTCCCGGTATAGGGAGTTGATGTTGCGCTGTGTTCGATTGGCTATAACCGGAAATCCCTGGCCAGGGTTGCTGAGATTTATTGGTAAGTGTTACCAGTAGTTTCTCGAATAGTTATAGACCTCATATCGACACGACTTATCGAGCTATTGGGGTCTGACGTTTACCACCCCTAGGCGAGATATGCGACAGATCAGACGATCAGACCGGACTGTACGGTAAGTGTTACTGGTTGGATTCACAGGAGTGTGAGCGGGCTTGCTCGTCGATCTTCTGATCGCTCAATACCCGGGTGGCCGTTACGTTTAGCAGACCGCTTGCGGCTTGCGGGTGTTTGATATGATCATCACCTGCTGCCGGCGTATTGACGAGTCTTTAGAGTCCTACACAGAGGTTTCCTGGCTCAAGCAAAACGAAATAGGAGCGCATATGAGATATGTGCGGGACCGAGAATAATGCGTGTATGTGATACCGTATTTCATTCTCGCGATGAATGTATCGATTGGTTGTATACGATATAACCTAGTTATCGAATCAAGTATTGATTCGATAAGCCGATACATATGATACTAGTCGGTTATATGCGATATGACCGGATCGTTAAATCAAGTGTTGATTTAATGATTTAATGTATAATTATATATTTGATATATTACTTTGCATTAACTAGTATCGGTTCACTTTAAATGGATATTCTCACTCGGATGTGCACGTTGTATATGTGATATACTTTTGTGCACTTGATTGTATCATGTTTAATGATACATGTTTGCTAGGGTTTTTGTGTAAAGATCAAACCATGGTTACATGTTAATGGTTAGGGTTTTGTTATGATTACTTATTCATTTATTTATCTATCATTTTTTGGAAAATGAAAGGCATGAAAAGAAAATTGTGGCTTGATTTGTATTCTAGTTGAAGCTTCATGAAGTTTTGACCTAAGTGACCATTTTTGTCTCATGCTTAACCCTAACCATTCCCACTAACCCTAGTTTAGTCTCTACACTTGACCATGGTTGGTAGATGATAAGTATTATTATTATTTTCATTTTACTTAATACTTATCATAACATTTTCTTCTTCTTCTTCTTCATCTTCAACATGAAGAAACCTTGGACCATCAATGGTGATTGATGAAAAAGAGTGAGAAATCCAATTCTAAAGTGAACCCACTTCCTATTTCTTCATCCTCTACCTCTTGCCAAGTAGTATAGGGTGTTTCCTTCACAAGTTTTCATGGCTTGGTGAAGGTGGAGCTTGATCTAGTGATGCCTCGATATAGATCATCTTCGGCATCGTCGTCGATGACCTAGCCCGCTCTTTCTCCGATGAAGCCGATGCTAGAGCCCGGGATCCGTTTTGGACAGCTAGGAGACATCATCACGGAGCTATGGAGGTGGAGCACCGGATCTACAAAGGTTGTATTTCCGTATACCATTTAGTTAAGTTGTTAACTAGGTTCTTTTTCGCCTAAACTTCTAGCCAACGATCCGTATTAGGGTTTCTCGGCACCCCTAAAATTTGAAATTGGCATGGTTGATGCCTTGTGAGACCTCATTAGGGTGCCTAGGAACCCTACATATGATTGCCATCATACTGCTGGTAGTCAAGTAAGGATCCTAAGGGCTCCATCAACGTATAATAGTGATCTGTAATGTCACCTAAAGCAGTACACGATTGATAAAGGTAAACCAGATAGCATACTATCATCTCGAGTAAAATTGTCCTACCGGTATAGGTCCTTCTCAATCATTGCAATCACGTGCCTGCGATCCAATAATTGACTTTGAGGGCACTATATCCAACAGACATATCATTATGTGAAAGCTTCAGTATGAAAGAAAAAACGTTATTTGAAGCTAACCACGGAAAAAAAGACATTGCTGAAAAAAATTATATATAAGCTTGGGTTGTAACTTACTTAGGGCTATATAAAAAAGAGCATAAAAAATATACAGCGAGAATGCTTTATCAACCAGTGCCTTAGATCAACTGGTCTGGGAGTCGCTGATGTGCCCGAGGTAGTTACAAGACCTATATGTATAAACTATTTACGCCTTAAGTTCACACATTTGGCAATCGGTTGATTAGTGCCTAAGCAAGTATTAGTGGTCGTATGAAAGGTGTGTGAGCAAATCCATTCATCCTTAATAAAAAGAAGTAGTACTGAGATAATTAGGGCAGTGGTACGATTGCTTGAAAGGAATTCTTGGAGTGTAGGGATGACATTTTTATACATATGTAAGGGTATAGGATCAATGTGTGGAGGAAAGATATGTAGGAAAAATTGGAATGATACGGAGGAAGTAACTTTCGGTTTTGATCAAGGCTATTAAGATGTGGTTCATGAACACTGAAAAACTGGTGAAGTTTAAAACTCTTCATTTTCATATTTTTCTTGATCTGTTACTATTTTTGTATATAGTTTTCATGCTTTTATTTTTGTTTCCCTTATTTTCTTTTCATTTTTGGGATTTTGTGGGTTGTATCCACTGAAAACCTTCAGGAGACACAACTCCTCCTAATAGGGACATCTGGAGTTGAAAGGCTTGTTGCATGCGCTCAATGCAATCGCACGCCCGCGAAAAGAGCCTAGGAGCAAGAGTAGGAGTAGTATTTAGTTATTGTACTTTAGTTTAATTTAGAGTTTGAAACTTTAGAATTGCTCGATGACTAGCAAAGATAAGTGCATGGGTATTTGATAGGTGCAATTTATTGCACATTTTTATATCACATTTATTGTTTATATTTCATATTTTATGCTATTTTGGGTGTTCTTGTGAATAAATGCAGATGACAGGGTTTAAATGCAAAAGGACGGAAAAGTGCGCTAAAATGAAGAATACGTGCGTGGAATGTATTTCACAGAGATAATCAGAAAAATAGAGAAACATTTCGCAAAAATGGAACAAATTTTGGAAATCTCAAGACCAAATAACAGAAGATTCAACAAACCAGAGATGCAAATGGCTAAAAATTTTGGCTGAATTCATCAAAATATCAAAAACGGCCGAAATTTTGAAGGCAATAAAGTTGAGATTTTTAGGGTTGTGTATTCTCTGTTTATCTTGTAAAGTTTGTTCCAATTATCCCGAAATACAAAAAGCTCTGTATAGTTTAGGGCTTAGATATCTATCTCTTGTTAACAAATTACGGTTTTCTAAAGAAAGATCAACAATTATAAGTCTTTTAATTTTCATTAAAATTTATTTATGTTCTATTTAATTATGCATACTTAATTTCTCTTTCTAGGGTTTGTATTGCTCTTTTTTTTAGTTGGAAATTTTTAGTCTCTTCTTTCTTATGCGGTAATTATGAATTTCTTTTAATCTAATCACTTTCTTTTAGTTGTCCTCTTATAAACTAGATTGAATAATGATAATGACAATTTGAATAGATCTAGGGATCGGTGATAACACCTAAAAACTAATTAGGATAATGAAAGTTGGACAAACTAGAAACCTAATTAGAGACGGTAAAGAAATGGATTTAATTAAAATAAATTCAACCTAGATAATTAAAAGGTTATACATTAATCAATAACATGATAGTATAGATTGATCATCTATTACTGTTAATCAAAAATTAAACGTAGGTTATTCTTAATTAACTAAGACTAATATTTTAATATAGTTTCTAAATGATCTTTTATAATTGATAGATTATTGTAACGTTTTGAAAATCGTTTTGGTGAAATTTCGGAAAATCGGTAAAGTAAGGGTGTTTTCTGTAAAAAGTTAAAATACAAATATTTTTATTTTAAAATTAAAAATATCTATTTTAATTATGTAATTACTAGTAAACGGTGTTTATTTAGTCACTTATAAATTTTTAGTTTAATTAAATATTTTTCCTAAATTAATTATTTTAAATATTAACATAAGCTTTATTTATACATTAAATTTGTGTAAATTACAAATTGGAATGGGTTAAGCATACAATTGTGAACCATGAAAATTTAGATACAAGTTTGTAACATGCTCTATTTTTTTTGTGTCTCCACCATTCTAGAAAAATCTAGGTTTTTGCCACAAAACAAAATAGAATGGAAAAGAGAGAGAGAGAGAGAGAGTGGGGGGATTAATATATAGTGTATTGGTGCTTTCCTTTACTTGACCCACACCATTATGGGCCGAGCCCTTCCCCCAACTGCAGCCCCCCACTTCTCTACTCCTCTCCCATCACAAAAGATCTAGGTTTTATTTGAAAGGAAATTAAAAAAAAATTAAAGAAAAGAGTAAAACATGTAATAATTATGGATGCTTCTACACTAACCTACACACACACCTCACATTTTTTTTCCTTCCTCATTAAGGCCGAAACCTCACTGCAGCCTTTCCCATTTCTCCCCACTTCTTTTCAATACCTCTTCTCTCTTCAAAAAAAAAAAATCAAAAATCAAAAATCAATGCAAACCTCATCAATTCCTAATTAAATCTCTACACAATTTTCCTTGGACAAATCTATCTTGAACCTAGGATCAAGGAGGAAATTTAGAGGCTAAGTTACAAACTTGATTCAAGTTTTGTTGAGGTAAATCCTAACCCTAGTGTTTAATTATTGGTTAAATGCTTGAATCAAATTAATTAGGTGTTTAATTAATTTTTAGTTTGGTTCTATTTCAAGATTAAAAATCCAAAAGAGGGTTTTAAAATGAAGTTTGGGTTTTTATTAATTGAGTAAGGTTATATTATGTAGTTTAACATTTTTAGAATTGGAAAATCTTGTATGGTTGTTATATTGTAAATTGTTGGTTGAAAATTGTTTAAATTAAGCAATCTTTGCTAACTAGGTTTCTATAAAACCTATATATTGGTGTTGAAAAATTCTAATTAATGTTTATATCACTAGATGGTGGTTTTAATGAGAATATTAACATCTTAGAGGAATGAAAAACCTAATTTGGTTGCTAGTTTCAATTGATAATTGAAAATTGTGATAAAAGTGCAATTTTTGCGAACTAGATTTTGGAAATTTCTTAAATAATTGAGATGTAAAATCTAATTACAGTTTCATTACATTATTAACATCGTAAATTGTAGTTTAACAAGTTAATTCATGCAAAATCAAGTTTAGTTGTGAAATTGTGAAATTTTTCTTAAAAGTATCGGAATCGGGCAAGTTTGCAAACTAGAATTTCAATTTAATACAAATTAGTGTGACTAAAATATAGTAATGGTTTATATAATTTAGTTATGTTATTTAATGAATATTATGACCATTAGTTTCATTTAAACATCAAGTTTTGAAGTAAAACGGTAAATTGACATTTTCAAGCTTTTTCGGAATTGGACGATTTGATCGATTTTAGGGTTTCGATGATTTAAACCAAGTTTTTATATTATAAGTAATGAGTTTTAAAACTACGAGTCATTGTTAGTGTTTATCTCGATCAATCGGCGTTTGTATGCCGATATCGAGCGATATTTGGTTCTTTTGCATGAGCGGGACATAGGTTTTAACCTATGCGCGTTTCGTGTGTCGTTTTGATGTTGTCCGTGATTCAGTTTACGATACTACATATGTTTGCGTATAGGTACCCTTCACGTGGACTGCGGGTGATGAAAAAGAGGATGGCGACACCGTCTTCGGCAGACAAGGACCAGGTGAGTAGATGTATATCTACGGGGGGAAGTCGGGTGGATGGCGTTTAGCACCCCCGCAACGTAGAATAGGAATAGTATTTATTGTCATTAGGAAACCAGATGTGACCTTATATTCTTAATGAGTAGGACCCTAGTAATGACCCTAGGCTGGATTAGACTGATTTAGAAAGACATATCAGAAGATGAATACCTTGGAAGAGGTTCGTAGGTTTCAGGTAGAAACATACACACTCACACACTGAAACACGACATGGTGTATACGTGCATGTGTATATATATATATAGGACGAGATATAGGTATATATATATATATACAACACGTATATGGGATACCTTGATATGATATGATATCCGAGATATGATGAAACAATGTAACTGGGCTTGATGCCGTAATTCTTGGCTATACAGTCGTATTAAAGTGTTAGCGGATCATTAGAGAATGAGATAATGAACATGAATATATAAATTATAAAGAGTGGTGGTGATATTGATGTACATGGGACGCTAGAATAGTACCCGGACTGTAACTTGTGACTGATCACGATATGATATATGTATAACTTGATTACGACATTATATTGGTGTGACCTGATGCCAATATCATATAAGTATGACTTAATCACAATATGATACATATGACATGATATTTCTGAGGATAAACTAATGATGCTTATCATGATGGCAATAATATATGATTGATGTATGCGATCACAGTTTAGCACCTTGATCATGAGATGTGTTGATGATGACATTATACGAATGAGGAGACACCTAGGAGATACTTGACCGTACCCCGATATTGGGATGCCGTACGATGGATTTTACCGTACGAGGCTTAGATTTGATGATTGATCCGCACTCTTGATTCGAGGAAGCCGTACTACGTACGTGGCGCTATTGAGGCGGGATCGCCGACTATTAGAGATATTGATTCAGACCTTAGGTAGACTCTAGTTTCTTACTGACTAGTCTATTAGATTTAGTTCCTTAGGATGTTAGATGGACACTGGTTTAGGTTCGACTCACATAGTGGTAGTTGTACTCGTATCTCGCAGAGGAGTGGATAATGCACATCTGTATTTACATTCATACTGTAATTATCATGGTGCATGTTCTTACATATGTTGCTATAATCAGTATAAACCTTACTTGTTAGGACACCCGCACCATTACCGATGATGCGCATATTCCACGCACACTTATTTGCCGGCTCACACACATCATCATCAGTAATTGCTATGTCACGTACACTTTAGATCATATTATCTTTTATTGATAGAATCAGTTAACAACTAAACCGATATAATATTGTGATTACTCTCTGATGTTAGTATAAGACATGATATTTATTACTTAGACATTCATGCATTCATATTTTCATGTTATCGCACAGTAGTATGGGCATATGCCGACACTTATCATATACTTACTCATGATTTTGAGATTTGGATTTCTATGAGATTTCTGGATTTTTGGGGAAAACCGCAAAAATATATAAAAACTTCTCTCTCTCTCTCCTCTTCTCTTTTTAAAATAAGATGCGGTTTTCTCGTGATGTATGTGTCGTCCACCATGAGTATTTCATGTTTTCTGTTGGATTTCGAGACCCGATTCGAGGAGTAGATGAACCGTCTCGGGTACATGGTGGGCCCGGTATGGTACCCCGGGGCAAGAAGATCGAGTTGTAGACAATGAGCCTGGCAGGGGAAGGCTACCTACCGGTGATGTCTGGCGCGGCGGATATCCGGAGGATACCGACCGTTGTCGTGAGATTTGATGATATGGGCCGATCCGGACTGACGGAGCCCGAGATATTGAGACTATGAGATATTGAGATTATGAGGTATTGAGACTTGAGATTTACATGTTTTGTGCCGGTACTTGACACGGATTTCCATGGATTTCATCGTTGATATTTCAGATTTCTATACAAATTTTACCGTGATAAAAGCTAAAGATTTCTTATACAGATATATCCAGATTTCAGGATTGGTTGTTTTACATTCATGGTGCATGCATACTCATTCTCATGACAGATTACTATAAGAGGCACTGACACGAGCACGGAGAATTTGCACTTACACGTAGCTTATTATCCTGTCTTTATTTGATGATTAGTATTATATTAGTATATTATTATGACCTAGGATAGCGTCGTGCATTCGATTTCTTTTCGCAGATATCTTCTACTCATGAGTTGGCAACTCACCCCCGTTGTGCCAAATTTTATTACAGGTTCGAGGTACAGGTTTCCCGGGCAGCTTGCTGGCACATCTTTTATTTCAGGGTGATTTGCACGATAGGTTGGTTCACTTATATCTGAACCACCATTGTATTTTATTCATTCATTTGTATCTAGTAAGCTCCATCAACCATACTTGTATTACTTGATAAGTTTATTGGACCAGACTTTTATTTCGAACTTAGAGTCGCGCATGTATTATTCTGATCTGGTGGTTTTGTTTTCTTTTGAGTTTTGAGCCTCGCCCTTGGCGTTGTATATTATTGTGCCTGTTGTGGTTGATTCCGCCTATTGGCGTTGCTGCTAGCTCCCGTTTGGGGATGCTTTTTATTGTTTATGTATATTATACTTGTTGTACCCGTTTGGGGGCCAGTTTTTACAGAGGAGACTCTGCCGAAATTTTTGGTAAAATTTGCTGATGTTTTTATACTTGTTTTCTTTTCTTTTCTTCTTTTTCTTCTTTTATGGTTTAGATTTCTGGGCTTCGGCTTACTTAGGTCACGTGGCGCCTCTAGACGCATCGTAATCTAAGTGCCGGTCACGTTCCGTACTTTCGGGTCGTGACAATTATCTTTAATCAAATTAATATAACACATACTTTTATATTAAGTAAAAGAAAACATGTTAAAAATAAATAAATAAAAGAAGTAGTATTTTTAAACCAACAATAGAAAGATAAGCAATACAAAACCCCAGATTCTTCTCTTTAAAAAAAACTCACTTTTAAAACTTTATTTTTGTAGGGTTGCTGGGCACACGCACAAGGGTCTACGAGGCATCAACCATGCTCGATTTAAAAATTAGCCGTACCGAACAACCCGATACGAGATCTTTAAACTAGAGATTAGGCGAAAACAAGCATGTTAAACTCTTTAACACTAAGTGAGAGGGATTACAACCTTTGTAGATCCGGTCCTTCACTTCTTAAGCTCCGTGTTGAGGTCCCTTCGCTGCGATCATCGTGTTCCGGACTCTCGAGAGGCTTCACGAAGAGAAAGATGCAGTCTTGCTTCCGATCTTCGATAACAAAGATGATCTACCTTGAAGTTTCATTAACACAAGCTAATACTCACTAAATGAAGTGAACACTCTCATCTAAAGGGCAAGGATAGATGAGGATGATGAAGTAGGATTTTTGCTCTCATTTATAATCTTTTTCTCACACATAATTATCACTTAGAAAAAGTTAGAAAGCTTTTTCCATCAAAAAAAAAGAAGGAAGAAGAAGAAGCCTTATATTTCCTTTTGTGATGAATAATGAAAAGATAAATATGATGAATAATGCAACCATGGTTGACTAAATCTTTGTAGAGATTTAACTAGGGCTAGGGTTTGGGTTGGGTTAAGAATGAGTCATTACAAAATATCTTAACACAAAACAAAAAGAAACCTTCTAGAAGGTTTATGAATGCACTAACCCAAATCAAACCCTAATCTTTTTTAATCTCCACAAAACATGTTGCATTAGTAATCATATCATGTTACAATATTATATATCACATATATAATATTTATTGTAACAAAATAAAATAATACAATTAACATATATCGCATATATATCAATGTATTGCTCGAGTGAGAAAAAGAATCTTTTAGTGAGCTAATATTAGTTAATGTAATTTAATATATCATATATATTATTATACATTAAATTATCGAGTCAACACTTGATCCGACAATCCGGCTATATCGCATATAACCGACTAATATCTCATTTACCGATTCATCGAATCAACACTTGATCCGATGACACGGCTGATATCAAATATCGCGAGAATAGAATACGGTATCACATATCGCATTATCCTCGGTCCCGCACATATCACATATGTGCTCCTACTCCGTTTTGCCTAAGTCAAGAAACTTCTGTGTAGGACTCTAAAGAATCGTCAATACGCCGGCAGTAGGTGATGATCATATCAAACACCCACAAGCTGCAAGCGAACAGCTAAACGTAATAGCCACCCAGGTATTGAGCAATCAGAAGATCAACAAGCAAGCCTGTACATTCTCCTGCGAATCCAATCAGTAACACTCCCGTACAGTCCGGTCTCGTCGTCTGATATGTCGCATATCTCGCCTAGGGGTGGTAAACGTCAGACCCCAGTAGCTTGATAAGTCGTGTCGATATTAGGTCTATAACAGTTCGAGAAACTACTGATAACACTTACCAGTAAATCTCAGTAACCCTGGCCAGGGATTTCCAGTTATAGCCAATCGAACACAGCACAACATCAACTCCCTATACCGGGAGAGACGAATCCCCTCCTATCGCTCATTGCCTCCATGTGATTCGAGACTGTACCCAAAAGCCACCTTTTTGCATGCCCTCTTGGACGTGGTATGATGGAAATCAAAGCACAGTGGGAATCACACAAGACTCTATGACGATCTTGGGTCAACAGACTACTCTGTACCAGTGTCACCGGAGAACTGCCATCTGACGTGAGGTATAATACCATCTGGGAGTTCTCGGCGAGTCCGTCCGGTGTACCCAGTCTCTACTGAGCACCCGTACACCATCCTTGATGTCAAACACCGATGGATATGGGATCATCCGTCGCCCATCATATGGGTTAAGATGCATATACGCTAGTCTACTCTGGTGTATCGATGCTCTGTCTCGATATACCCTCGACTAGGAACTGTTATAGAATGTACTCGTCGACTACCGTGGCCCCACTAGTATGATCTCATCATAGTCCCAGTAGTCGAGTACATTTCCTAAAGGCTTTATCAACATGTAACATAGAGACAATCAGAGTACATGTTAAGATAAAGTTCAACCAGATAGCATACTATCATGTCGAGCAAGAAAGTCCTCCCTATATATGTCCAAGCATCCATTACAATATACATCGTATGTACAGTAATGGCCTCTAGGGCATACATATAACTAACAATCTCCCACTTGCACTAGGGCCATCTGTTGTGGTATCACATACCCAATAATTAGCTGCGGTTGAAGTATCTCATACTCAACCATCCCATAAGAGTCTCTACTGGGAAAAAGGCCTTTGTGAGTGGATCCGCGCTGTTGTCCTCTGTGTCTACTCTCCTAACCTCAATCTCCCTGGAGATCAACCATCTCCATGATCAGGTGATACTGCCTAAGAATTATATCTGTATTTCTGATGGGACGGGGGTTCCTAGGCCAAAGCCACAACTCCATTGTCACACAATGGTAGGAACGAAGTTCATCTCATGAACTTATATATATCCAGACTGCCTCTTTGGTAGCATCCTTGGTAACGATGTATCTTGCCTTTAATCGTCTAATAAGTCACCGTATCTAGCTTGGAACTCTTCCAACATACCGTCCCTCCACTGAGGGTAAAGACAATGCCTGCGACTGACATTCAGTCGTCCTTATCACCCTGTAACCTTTCCAGTGATTCTCCCCAGGATCGATTGATACCATCTCACTACAACTAGTGAGAATCCTAACATCCAATTAGATCTATCTCATAGATCCAAAACCCAGGATTTAGGAGGTATCACTTTGATCCTATATGGAGAATCCTTGTGATAAGCGGAGATTGACCGAGCGTAGCATAGGAAACTCCTTCCCTAACAAGAGTATATCATCCACGTACTCTACGAAGATCATCACCATACTCCCTACTATCTTTTTGTATATACAAGGTTCATCTATCATTTTGATGAAGTCAAACTCTTTGACTACGACATCAAAACAGATGTTCCAACTCCGCGATGCCTGTTTTATCCTATAAAGCATCTTGCACACGTTTCCGCTGCTCCCACTGACCACGAAGCCCTCTGGCTGTGTACTTATAGACGCTCTTTTCTAAAACATCATTTAGAAAAGCAGTCATGACACCCAACCACCAGATATCGTAACCATGGTATGTAGCAGTGGCAAGGAGGATCTGGATGGACTTAAGCATAGTTTTGAAAGTCTCAACCTTTCCATGTACACCAAGTAATCTTCTCAAGATATACTTGCTCCTGATGGGGATTTAACCCGTCAGATAAAGCAACCAAAGTCCATACTTTGTTGGTGTATAAGGATTCCATCTCAGATCGCTAAGCATCCAGCCATTCTTACAGAGTCCTACTCCAGATGGCCGGCTCGAAACTAGTTGGGTCATCATCTCATGATGCAATCCTCGCTCCCACTGTCATAGAGAAACCGAAGTATCTCTCAGGTGGATGAGGAACCCTACCAGATCGGTGGAGAGGCTGAGGTTCGTTGGAATCTATTGAATCCTTCGGGTTTACCAAATCATCAGCTGCAGTTTGTATAGCTGGAACCTTTCCAGTTCTACAGAACAGACCTTGTCTTGAGCTTGTCCGGATTTTGCTTTTTAGACATAGGCCGGACAACCCCAAATCTTAACAAACTTAAGATATGGGCTCTTCCCTTTCCATATTATATATGAAGCGGTAGGCAACTGATTTGATTTGAACCCTATTCAATAGGTATGCAGCTTCTCAAGTGCATAACTCCCAAAAGGAATTAGGAAACTCAGCAGTACTCATCATAGAGCACACCATATCAAATAGGGTGTGATTGCTCCGTCCCGATACGCCGACGTGCTGTAGTGTATACGGAGGAGTAATGCTGAGAGAGAATCTCATTCTCCTTTAGAATAGTCCTGGAATCCCGTGCTCAAGTATTCTCCTCCTTGATCTCATCAAAGGACATAATACTTATACCCATTTTTGGTTCTCTACTTCTAACTTATATTCATTGAATTTCTCAAAAGTTCCAGACTTGTGTTTCAACTGGAACATATGTCCGAATCTTGAGAGATAATCAGTGAATGTAATGAAGTACAAAGAACCGGTCCTGGCATGTGTAGACAGGGGACTTTCATACATCAACATGTATCAATCCCAAGAGTTCACTAACTCTTTCTCTGTTTCCAATAAACGGAGCTGTGGTCATCTTATCTCTGTGACATGACCGGCAAGTTTCACAAGATGTAAATTCAAACTAATTTAAATATGCATCTTTATGTAACTTCAGCTAGTCGGGTCGCATTGATATGACATAGTCTACAATGCCTCAAGAAGGATTCGTTCATTTCTGAACTCTTCCTCTTGTGTGTGTTCTGTACATTAAGAACTGTGGTTTGATTTAGAACGTCAATGCTTTTAGATAACATGCCTGAACCGATCAACTCTTGATATAGGAAATGTTCAAAACATTATCCAAGAATACAAAATTATATCCTTCTTTACTAATAAAGAGACTGATATGATGTTGTACATCAGGTTCGGTATCTAATAACATTCGTTCAGAATCAACGTATTCTGCTAATACAGGGTGATAGTGACCAACAAACTTGGCTGCAACACTTGCACCGTTTCTATCTCATGAAACTTATCACCCGTTCTCAGTTCTCTACCTATCCCTAGCCTATGTAACAAATTACATATGCAGGATCCTGATCCGGTATTTCATACCCAGGACATAAAGGATACTGAGAAATAGTTTTATGTAATGAACATACCCGAAGATGATGCATCAGCATGCACTTTCTTCGTTTGGGCGGCACGGGAATTCTGGTAATCCCCTATTTCCTGCTCTGTCTTATAACAATTATAAGTTGGAGCGGGACCAACGTTCCCTAGCGCAGTATAACAAGCGGGTTCGATCAATACACCAGTATTATTATCTTGATTAAGGCGTGATATGGTCGCTACCTGGAGAGAGAGAGAAGAAAACACTCAGCGTGCGCCTTTACAAGATTAGATTGGTTATCAATTTATCTAATCAAGATGTCTCCCACTGTTTTAGTCAAATCTTCCTTCAAACCCTAAAAGGAAAGACTAGCTGGGATTAATTACACGCTACAAGTTCGCTAATCTTTCGGCCAGGCCAGTGTTGGTACTTTGAGGGAGGTTCCCCGTGCTTTCGCACGAACCTAATTAAAGTAAACCTCGTTTTCCCAAGGGCGTAACCCTATTAACACCTTTCTAAATGTTAGATATGTATGCCCTTGAGGCCATTATTGTATAGTACTAATTTGTATAATACATTTTGGAGGCTTGGGATATATATATACACGGTTTTACGACGGTCTTGTTTGTGTATATGCCCTAGAGGACATCACTGTATCATACTAGCTTGTATATTACTTGATGAAAGCTTGGGATATTCACAGTTGTATAGACAATCTTGCTCGATATAGTAGTATGCTACTTGGTTTGTTTCTATCTTAGTATGTGTATATGTTTCTTTTAACATATCGCTAATACATATTGATGGAGCCCTTAGGATCTTTGCTTGACTACCGGCATTGTGATGGCGATCACACTGGTGGGGGCTGGGTAGTCTATAAGCATATCCTTATTTTTGTCCCTGGTCGTAGGATTATCGAGACAGGGCATCGATACTCCAGAGTAGACTGGTGCATGCGCTTCTCTTCCCAGTCTGTCCCACAGCCATCAGTACGTCGTACTGGAGATAGTATGCAGGTGCTCGTTAAGTTACGAGTACACTGGACAGGACTCGTCGGGAACTGTTGGTTGGTATTATACCTATCGTCAGTTAACAGTTCCCAGGTGACATGAGTACAGCTTAGTCCGCTGACTTGACACTGTCACTTCGCCTCGAGTGTGTTCCCATTGTTCTTAGATTACTACCCTACCACGGCTCTACTGAGTCGTGCAAACAGGTAGTAGTTGGGTGCAGTCCCGGAGCACTTGGAGGCAGTGACGGTTAGACAGGATTCGTCTCTCCCGGTATTGGGAGTTGATATCGCGCTGTGTCTAGGAGAGCCATTACACATAGTCGTCCCTAGCCAGGGCAAGCGAGATTTGCTGGTGGTGTTACCAGTAGTTTCTCAGGGTGTTTTGGGCTACACTCCGACATGACTTGTACCGCTATTAGGGGACTGACGTTTACCATCCCCCTAGGCCCGCCATGCGATACTCTCAGACGAACAGACCGGACTGTATGGAGATTGTCACATACAGGCTCAGTAGGAGTTCGGATGGGTTCACCTCATCAGTTTTCTTATCGGCATCTACCTGGGGACCGTTATGTACAGCTAGTGCCGCTTGCGGTCTGTGGTTAAACCCACTACCAGCGTAGTGTCGAGTCATTAGAGTCCCATACAGAAGGTTACTCGCCTTTGGGCAAAACAGAGTAGAGGTCGCATGGTTTTGCGACAGGGTTCGTTCACACTCGCGCACTTGTGCACGTTTGGTGTCCGGGCAGTTATTACTAGTGGGTTTTGGTTTAAGCCAGATACTAGTATTTGTTTTGGGATTGGTTTTGTCTCATTGTATTCGTGTTCCTCGGAACGCGGATGCGGGTGTGTATGCACAGTTGATAGAGGTAGAGGCAGTGGATTCTCATTAGGGTTGTTGACCATTTAACTTTGGTTGACTTGTTGACCGTTGACTTTTTCCAAACCCTAATGAGAATGATGAATATGATTAATAATAATAATTAAGGATTATTGTGTGATGGTTAGGTTGACCATTTGACCATGGTGGACATTTTGACCCTTGTTGACATTTTGACCATAATCATTTCATATCAAAAATGCTTCTTGATCTTTGCAAATTGCATTTATTATGAAATGATAATGGTCATTCCATACTCACCATCACATTTTCCTTTTAATTATTATTATTAATCTATTATTCTCTCATATGAGCATGGTTGCAAATGAGGGTTCCCATTATATCATATCTTTTCTCTCTCTTTGCAAGAGCTCTTCTTCTTCCTCTCTCAAAGCTTAAGTGTTCCATGTGTTGGAAATCATAAGTTTTTTAGACAAAGCCACCATAACATATCTCTACTCATTCTAGGGTACTAGGTTTAGCAAACCAAACACCTTAGTTACCTCTAGTTTGAGGTAGGAGCTCTAGTTCGAGGCCCTCAGGTGGATCTATCTTCGGCAAAAAGGAGACGACGAGGAAGAGCCGTTCAAACTACCGCAAAGAGCTAGCAAGGAGGAGAACAACAAGAAGAGAAAGAGTTCAAGACCTAGGTATAACCATTCTACATAGTAGTTAGAACTTGTAGTTCTTATGTTAGTTTTTGTTTAGCAAAGATCCTTCATGAACGGTCCATGTTACCTATCGAGGAAAAATTCAATTTTTACCTATTCCGCCTCCCCGAAAGAACCAGGGTGGGTAACATGGACCTAACAGTGGTATCAGAGCCTAACTAAACAACAACTAACAGTTAGCAAGGTTTTTAGAACTTCGATCCGGCAAAAATCCAAAAACGATGTCCGAAACCCATGCTTTCTGCCGTTTTTGAAACCTGCTCTAAAAATTATTTCACATACCTGAAAAATACAAGCAGGGTTTTCTAGGAATAACCAAGAAATTTGAGCCCATGACTCGGCCAACTCGCCGCGGAAGTGCGGCGGAACCATGCGTTCCGCCGCGGATCCGCGGCCGAGTTGACTCGGCCGTGGCTCTGATTTCTTGCAGAATTCTTAGTTTTGTGTTTTGGGATTTTTGAGATATTTTGTTTCTGCCCAGGTTATCTAGAGAAAAATATTATTTTTTGGTGTAGTTACAAATTTGTATTTTGATCGGAGTTCTACAAATTTTGGCTAAATGGTTATCTCTGTAATGTGATATGTGCACTGAACGTCGGCTAATCGCTATACGTCGATTAGTGGGGGTTGTGCATATCTGTGTTCTGTAATGTTGATGGTTTGTGTATATGAATTCGTTGGATTGTCGCGGATGAATAGCCGGGGGTTGTGAGATGAGAGTTTTCTTTATCTTTCAATTCATGTAATATGTAATTTGATGTAATATTATTTGTATGGCCGCACATCCGGGATGAGGTTGTAGCCGCCATTGTATAATTTCTTTTTACTGTTTTTGCTCCTAGGATAGACCCAAGGTGGGGTGCACAAACTACCGGGTATCTCGAAGTGCCGAGTGGCCTACTCACGTTGTTGAGGGAGGTTGCTTCGCTTCGGATACTTGGCGGGTAGTTTGCCGCACCCGTAGGGGTCTAGGGTGGGGTTTGGCTATTCATCGCGACCGTGTAATCCGTCTTTCGTTGCAGGCTCGAACGAAACGCGGATTCCTAGTATATCCAATGTGTTCATCTGTGATCTGGAATGGATATCATTGCATCTGACGAATGTGTATATATCTATATATGATATCTATTTAGGCGTTACTTATGTTTTGCATCCGCGCTAGTCCAGCCCCCGCTCTGTCGTTAGTTAAGTAACCTAACGGGTGATGACGGGGCCCCGTGGCGAATGCGGATGGTATAAGCGTACGTCATATTTTCGTTGTTTTCTGCAATGGTAGGATTAACTGATGAGACGCATTAAATTAATGCAAGAAAACAAACCTAAAAAACGTTGTTGGAACAAATTTTCAAAAAGCTGTTATTGCAAGGACGCTCTCTTTTGTTTTGCACAGAGGTATTCGGTTATGAATGCCCAGCACCTCATTCGACGAGGCAAGGGCCGAGATCCTTTCATCGGGAGTGACCCCTTGGACAAAAGTTTGCGTCAAGATAATAACTTCACTATAGTCGATTATTCTTGCTATGCATCAAGGTATTCAGTTTAGAATATCCCGCACTTCATTCGACGAGGAAAGAGCCGAGATCCCTTCACAGGGAGTGACCTCTTTAGCAAAAGTTTTCGCCACTATATTTTCAAAAAGGGTACCAGGTTCCTTCAACAATATCAAGTTCATTACGTTAATGGGTTTTTGCCAAAACCCATCCGTAGCCCTCCGTCGTTTCTTATAAGTTATACTTAGTATTCGTGCTGCGTTTGTTGACTGTGTCAAGGCGCAGTGAACGGTAGCTGGGTATTGCTTATTTGCTGGATACAATGTGATTGGTTAGGACATTTGTGTAACCTTGTTGACTGTGTCAAGGGTTATTCGGGTGGGCTTAATGCAATCAAGATAATGACGGGTTGAACTTGATTAGGACTCTTTGATTTGTTGACTGTGTCAAGGTCACTTGGGTCCTAGGGGCAAAAATCCACATCGGGAGTTTCTAAAGAAACTGAAACTTGCAGATTTAGCATACCTTCTGGAGTGTGGTGACTAGAGTGGATTCCATCTAGGTCATCGCACAATGATAGTTGGATCCCGATCCCACTGATGAGTTGGATTACTCTCGGGAGATTATTTCACTTAACAATCAATGCTATAAACCAAGTAGGTATCTAGAAAGGTGTTAGCGGGGCTACGCCTCCAGGGAAAAGAGGTTAATTAATTAAGGAACTTCGCGAAAGCGTTGGAAAACCTCCCTCGAAGTACTAACACTAGCATGGCTGAAAGGTTAAGCAAGTATTGTGACGTGCGATTAATCTCGACTAGTTCTTCTTTTAAAGGTTTGAAGAAGAATTTGAGGAAACAGTGGGAGCCATCCTGATTAGATAAACTAATAAACCAATCTAATCTTGCAAGAGCGCACGCTGAGTGTTTCTTTTCTCTCTCTCCAGGTAGCAACCATTTCACGCCCTAATCAAGACAATAAAATGTATGGCTTGACCGATCCGAATTCTTATTCGGGGCTGGGGAACGTTGGTTCGGCTCTAACTTGTGACAATAGTCATAAGTATGAGCAAGGGAAAGAGGATTGTATGGATTCCAAGGATACCCAGTTGAAGAAGAAGCATGGTTTTGCATCTACTTCAGGTGTTCTTGTAATTGAGAACTGCTTTACAGTCAGCCCTACCTCCTGGGTACTTGATACCGGATCAGGATCTCATATCTGTAATTTATTGCAAGGACTGAGAAAAAGTAGGAAAGTTGCACCTGGTGATATGTCGCTCAGAGTAGCGAACGGAGCACAAGTTAATGCTGCAGCCGTCGGTGAATATCACCTAGTGTTGCCAAATGGCAATACTATGATTTTGAACGATTGCTACTATGTACCTTCCATGGTTTGCAACATCATATCAGTTTCTTTACTCGATAAAGATGGATATAACTTTATTCTTGATAGAAATATCATGAACATTTACCTTCATAAGGTACTGGTTGCAGAAGGTACACTGTGTAATGGTATCTACGTTCTAAATCAGAATTCAATTCTCAATGTACAAAACACACGTAAGAGGAAGAATTCAGATACGAATGAATCCTACTTGTGGCATTGTAGACTTGGTCATATCGGAGAGAAAAGACTAAGTAAGTTGCATAAAGATGGACTCTTGAATACGTTCGAGTTTTCATTTATGAAACTTGTCAGTCTTGTCTCAAAAGGAAGATGACCAAATCTCCGTTCACCAGACATGGAGAAAGAGCAACAAAGCACTTGGGACTCATACACAGTGATGTATGTAGTCCGATGTCTATACATGCAAGGGGTGGGTTCTCGTACTTCATCACATTCACTGACGATCTCTCCAGATTCGGATATGTGTATCTTATGAAACACAAATCTGAAGCTTTTGAGAAATTCAAGAAATTCAGAAATGAAGAAAAGAACCAGACTGGCAAAAGTATCAAGATCCTCCGGTCTGATAGAGGAGGGGAGTACTTAAGCACGGAATTCCTAGATTACTTAAAAGAGAATGGTATTCTATCTCAGCTTACTCCTCCTTATACACCACAGCACAACGGTGTATCAGAGCGGAGGAATCGTACCCTATTGGATATGGTTCGCTCCATGATGAGTAGTGCCAAGTTGCCTCTTTCATTCTGGGGATATGCACTTCAAACAGCAGCACATCTATTGAATCAAGTTCCATCCAAATTCGTGCCTAAGACTCCGTATGAAATATGGAGTGGTAAGAGTTTGTATCTTAAATGTATTAAGATTTGGGGTTGCCCAGCTTATGTCAAAAAGCAGAACCCAGACAAACTTGAGGCACGGGCAGTTTTGTGTAAGTTTGTGGGATACCCAAAAGATTCTAATGGGTATCTATTCTACCATACAGAGGAACAGAAGATAATTGTTTCTAGGAATGCCACATTTTTGGAAAAAGAATTTCTTGTTAAAAATATTAGTGGCAGCACGGTAGAACTGGATGAAATTCCAGAAACACAAACTTTAACTGAAGATTTGGTGGAACCGCTAGATTCAGTTACACCCAACGAAGCTCAACCACTCCGCAGATCTGGTAGGATTTCTCATCCACCAGAGAGATACTACGGTTTTCTCTTAGATGGGGATCGAGAGGATTGCATCTTGGAAGAAGATGACTCTACCAGTTTCAGGCAGGCCATTACCAGTAGGGACTCTGATAAGTGGCTGAAAGCAATGCGATCTGAAATGGAGTCCATGTACACCAATAAAGTGTGGACCTTGGATATTGCTCCACCTGGGGTAAAACCCGTTGGATGCAAATGGATCTACAAAAGGAAACTTGGTGTAGATGGGCAGGTGGAAACCTATAAGGCTAGACCCGTTGCAAAAGGTTTTCGTCAAAGACCTGGTGTGGACTATGACGAAACTTTTTCTCCAGCGGCTATGCTCAAATCCATTCGGATCCTACTTGCCATTGCTGCCTTCCATGACTATGAAATCTGGCAGATGGACGTTAAAACGGCTTTTCTAAACGGTTGTTTGGAAGAGTTTGTTTACATGGATCAGCCAGAAGGTTTCGTAGACAGTGGGAGCAGCGGAAAGGTGTGCAAGTTGCTTAAATCCATTTATGGATTAAAGCAGGCATCGCAGAGCTGGAACATCTGTTTTGATGAGGCAATCAAGGAATTTGATTTCATCAAGAACGAAGATGAACCCTGTGTTTATAAGAAGATTCTATGATGAACTATCGTGTTCCTAGTCTTGTACGTGGACGATATTCTTTTGATAGGAAATGACATTCCTATGCTACAATCGGTCAAGCTATTCTTGTCACAATGGTTCTCCATGAAGAACCTGGGTGATGCCTCGTACATTCTGGGGATCAAGATCTACAGAGATAGATCCAGGAGACTGCTGGGACTTTCGCAGTCCAGGTACATAGAGACCGTACTAAAGAGATTTAGTATGGAAGATTCCAAGCGCGGTAATATACCCGCATTGCACGGAATCACCCTCTCCAAGAAGATGTCTCCTAAGACTGACGAGGAGGTTCGCATGAGCACTATACCCTACGCTTCGGCGGTAGGATCTATAATGTATGCGATGCTATGTACAAGACCAGATGTAGCTTACGCGCTGAGCGTGGTGAGCCGGTATCAGTCAGACCCAGGTGAGGGCCACTGGACGGCAGTGAAGAACATTCTCAAGTACCTGAGAAGGACTAAGGAGATGTTCCTGGTTTACGGTAATGGAGACCTCAGGGTCGAGTCCTTTACCGATTCAAGCTTCCAGAGTGACAAAGATGACAGCAAGTCTGTCTTGGGTTTTGTGTTTACCCTCAACGGAGGGGCGGTATGTTGGAGGAGTTCCGAACAGGATACCGTTGCAGACTCGACGATGGAGGCTGAATACATTGCAGCAAGCGATGCCGCAAAAGAGGCGGTCTGGATGAAGAAGTTCATTAGTGAACTTCAGGTGGTTCCGACCATTGTTGACCCAATACCTTTGTATTGCGATAACAATGGGGCTATAGTTTTAGCGAAAGAACCAAGGTCCCATCAGAAATCCAGACACATCTTAAGGCGGTATCACCTGATCAGGGAGATCATTGATCGCCAGGAGATCAAGGTACGGAGAGTGGACACAAAAGACAACACGGCGGATCCATTCACAAAGGCCCTCCCTCAAACACAGTTCGAGCGACTTTTTGAGCTATTGGGTATGCGGTACGCCAGCAGCTGGCCTTAGTGCAGACGTTGGGTATGCGGTACACCAATTACTGGCCTTTAGTGCAAGTGGGAGTTTGTTAGATATGTATGCCCTAGAGGCCATTATTGTATAGTACTAGTTTGTATAATACATTTTGGAGGCTTGGGATATATATATATACACGGTTTTACGACAGTCTTGTTTGTGTATATGCCCTAGAGGCCATCACTGTATCATACTAGCTTGTATATTACTTAATGAAAGCTTGGGATATTCACAGTTGTATAGACAATCCTGCTCGATATAGTAGTATGCTACTTGGTTTGTTTCTATCTTAATATGTGTATATGTTTCTTTTAACATATCGCTAATACATATTGATGGAGCCCTTAGGATCTTTGCTTGACTACCGGTGTTGTGATGGTGATCACACTAGTGGGGGCTGGGTAGTCTATAAGCACATCCTTATTTTTGTCCCTGGTCATAGGATTATCGAGACAGGGCATCGATACTCCAGAGTAGAGTGGTGCATGCACTTCTCTTCCCAGCAGGGAAGATGGTCTGTCCCACAGCCATCAGTACGTCGTACTGGAGATAGTATGCAGGTGCTCGTTGGGTTACGAGTACACTGGACAGGACTCGTCGGGGACTGTTGGTTGGTATTATACTTATCGTCAATTAACAGTTACCAGGTGACATGAGTACAGCTTAGTCCGCTGACTTGACACTGTCACTTCGCCTCAAGTGTGTTCCCACTGTTCTTAGATTACTACCCTACCACGGCTCTACTGAGTCATGCAAACAGGTAGTAGTTGGGTGCAGTCCCGAAGCACTTGGAGGCAGTGACGGTTAGACAGGATTCGTCTCTCCCGGTATTGGGAGTTGATATCGCGCTGTGTCTAGGAGAGCCATTACACATAGTCGTCCCTGGCCAGGGCAAGCGAGATTTGCTGGTAGTGTTACCAGTAGTTTCTCAGGGTGTTTTGGGCTACACTCCGACACGACTTGTACCGCTATTAGGGGACTGACGTTTACCACCCCTTAGGCCCGCCATGCGATACTCTCAGACGAACAGACCGGACTGTACGGAGATTGTCACATATAGGCTCAGTAGGAGTTCGGATGGGTTCACCTCATCAGTCTTCTTATCGGCATCTACCTGGGGACCGTTACGTACAGCTAGTGCCGCATGCGGTCTGTGGTTAAACCCACTGCCAGCGTAGTGTCGAGTCTTTAGAGTCCCACACAGAGGGTTACTCGCCTTTGGGCAAAACAGAGTAGAGGTCGCATGGTTTTGCGACAGGGTTCGTTCACACTCGCGCACTTATGCACGTTTGGTGTCCGGGCAGTTATTACTAGTGGGTTTTGGTTTAAACCAGATACTAGTATTTGTTTTGGGATTGATTTTGTCTCATTGTATTCGTGTTCCTCGGAACGCGGATGCGGGTGTGTATGCACAGTTGATAGAGGCAGAGGCAGCGGATTCTCATTAGGGTTGTTGACCATTTGACTTTGGTTGACTTGTTGACCGTTGACTTTTTCCAAACCCTAATGAGAATGATGAATATGATTAATAATAATAATTAAGGATTATTGTGTGATGGTTAGGTTGACCATTTGACCATGGTGGACATTTTGACCCTTGTTGACATTTTGACCATAATCATTTCATATCAAAGATGCTTCTTGATCTTTGCAAATTGCATTTATTATGAAATGATAATGGTCATTCCATACTCACCATCACATTTTCCTTTTAATTATTATTATTAATCTATTATTCTCTCATATGAGTATGGTTGCAAATGAGGGTTCTCATTATATCATATATTTTCTCTCTCTTTGCAAGAGCTCTTCTTCTTCCTCTCTCAAAGCTTAAGTATTCCATGTGTTGGAAATCATAAGTTTTTTAGACAAAGCCACCATAACACATCTCTACTCATTCTAGGGTACTAGGTTTAGCAAACTAAACACCTTAGTTACTTCTAGGTTGAGGTAGGAGCTCTAGTTCGAGGCCCTCGGGTGGATCTATCTTCGGCAAAAAGGAGACGACGAGGAGGAGCCGTTCAAACTATCGCAAGGAGCAAGCAAGGAGGAGAACAACAAGAAGAGAAGGAGTTCAAGACCTAGGTATAATCATTCTACATAGTAGTTAGAACTTATAGTTCTTATGTTAGTTTTTGTTTAGCAAAGATCCTTCATGAACGGTCCATGTTACCTATCGAGGAAAAATTCGATTTTTACCTATTCCGCCTCCCCGAAAGAACCGAGGTGGGTAACGTGGACCTAACACTAGATACCTACTTGATCGGCTAATTGTAATTTGTAAAACTCTCCCAGGAGTAACTCTTACTCGCAGCGGGTATCGGGATCCAACTATCTCATAGGAGGTATGCAATCTCATTGCAAATTTCAACACTTGAAATTCCCAATAATATTTTACCCCTAGCGTCCCATGACCTTGACGCAGGCACACAAACCACAGTGCGCTAGTCAAGTTCAACCCGTCATTTCTTGATTGAATTAAACCCATCCGCATGATCCTTGATGCAGGACAACAAAGTCGCATGACTACCCTAATCCAATCTGCATCATATGCATAAACAGATAAATACTAGTTAACTACCGCATACTACACCTTGACGCAGGCCAACAAACGTAGCACGAATACTAAGTAGGACTTATCTGAAATGACGGAGGGCTACGACAGGTTTTTAAGAAAACCCTTTGCATAATGAACTTGATATCGTTGTAGAATCGAGTGATTTTAAATGGAGTGTTTTTGAGGCTTTTTTCTAGTTTTGCTAAAGGGGTCACTCCCAGTGAAGGGATCGTCGGCCCTTTCCTCATCGAATAAGGTGCAGGGTATATCATATATATCACTATGCAAAGCAAAAACTATAGAAACAATCAAAAGACAGACCGAGTTTGTAGCATTTGCTAGTTTCACTAAAGAGGTCACTCCCGGTGAAGGGATCTCGGCTCTTTTCTTATCGAATAAGGTGCTGGATGTTCTACAAGGAACACCGCTATGCAAAGCAAGAACTAGAGCTGCCAGTTTTTAAACAAGTTTCTACAACATCTTAGGTTTCTTTTATTTCATTAATCTCATTAATGAAGTCCCATTTTATTATGCTTCACAAGCATCACATTTGAAACGAAATCTGCAATATAACATATATATAATATATATAATATAAGCATTCGTCTCAGGCAGTAATATGATCTCATCATAGAATATTGCAGCAGAAGAACATATATGAAATATTGGATATACTAGAACGTCTGTGTTTTAATACGAGCCTGTGTAAAACACGGATTCTACGGTCGCGATGAATAGCCAAACCCACATCCCTAGACCCCTACGAGAGCGGAAAGCAACACTGCTAATTATAGGGTTAGGAGACCCGGTCTCGACTCCTCGAGATGGTCTCCCATTGGACCCTAGAACCCGGTTACTTGTGCTCCCCGCCTTGGGTCTACCTAATGCGGAAAAGTAAATAATATACAATGGTGACATCATCCTCAGCCCGGAAGTGCCCCAATAAAAGAATATTATATACAAATGAATTTTACATGAATGAAAAAGAAAAAACTCTCATCTCATATAAAAACCCCGGCTATTCAAAACGCGACGATCCAATATAACATATCAAAGCAACACATAATATCTCATATCATCAACGTAAGCAAGTATGCGTATCCCGATTGTCGTTGATGTATAACAACGAAGCCGGCGATACACCACATACTACGCTTACGGTCACAAAAAAGAAAATGTAAAACTACAACAGTTGGAATCCGCAACCTCCTTAGACATCGCATGCCTAACAATTATAAATCCCGCATTTTAATCTCATTATCGAAAACACTTTTCAATATCTGGTCCGGCAATTCAACAAGATTCCCGATATCCTGATCGAATGCTCGTCGCAAATTTTAGTAGACGGCCGCACCCCCGATACCATCGACGAAGTGCACTAAGGCGGAACACCACTGCCGCGAGCACCAGAACGGATGCTTTTGGCGACGGGGTTCTCCTACAGTCACTTGGTCGGGGATATGGGGCGTGGCTGTCTGTTAAGTTTACCCGGCGAGTATCCGCGTACGCTACGTGATTGCGACGGACTTTTGATCACATCAAAATTCCGTGGCAACCGATCATTTGAGACTAAACCGCTAGATTTATAACATTCAAATTAGTTATCTCATAACTACATGTGGATTCCAATTATTGTATCACATTCCAGATAAATAGGCAATGTTAAACTTTCCGATCGAATAATCAAACACCCAAGTTTTCCCAAATAGCTCAACACTTAAGCGGAGTTCAAAAATATCCATCACATGCCACAGTACCAATAGTCCGGCCGTAGAAGGGTCAAGCCAACGCCTCACATGTGGCAACGCCGTACTGCCCCAAAGCCTAAGGTTCAGAGGCAGTTCAAGACGGTCACATAATCGAATTAAGGTTTTTGTTCTTCTAAAGGGTCCACCGCGTTACTTGCATGATTTTCCGGAAGTTTCAAACTCGAGAAAAAATCCAACTTTTGAAAAAAATTCCGACAGGGGAAAAAGTGAGTTATTGATATCCGTTCGAACTTTTTAACAGTTTCTAAAATTATCCGGAAAAAATAAACGAAGCTAAATTATCCAATCGAATCAACGAGTCCCCAATACAACCCAGAAAACTCAACACTTGAGTGGAATTAAAAATTCCCAGAAGAATCAGGAAACACCTATGGACGTTACTGTTGAAAATTGAGTGCCTAATCTTCACATACGGCCGCGGAACCGCCGCCAAAAGCAAGGTACGACCGCGGTTCCGCGGCGCTACAGTGGAATTAGACAGTCGTTTTCTACAGTTATCTTTAGATTTCCCTGCTCTATTTTCTGAGCATTTTTAATTCATAAAAAATCACATTTTTGAAAAAAATCCAGAGAAGGGTTCGTGTCGGGGTTTCCGGGTTCGATCGGACTTTAAACTTCGCCTAGACTTCGCCTAAAACTCTAGCTTGGCTCTGATACCACTGTAGGGTTGCTGGGCACACGCACAAGGGTCTATGGGCATCAACCATACCCGATTTAAAAATTAGCCGTGCCGAACAACCCGATACGAGATCTTTAAACTAGAGATTAGGCGAAAACAAGCATGTTAAACTCCTTAACACTAAGTAAGAGGGATTACAACCTTCGTAGATCTGATCCTTCACTTCTTAAGCTCCGTGTTGAGGTCCCTTCGCTGCGATCATCGTGTTCCGGACTCTCGAGAGGTTTCACGAAGAGAAAGATACAGTCTTACTTCCGATTTTCGATAACAAAGATGATCTACCTTGAAGTTTCATTAACACAAGCTAACACTCACTAAATGAAGTGAACACTCTCATCTAAAGGGCAAGGATAGATGAGAATGATGAAATAGGATTTTTGCTCTCATTTATAATCTTTTTCTCACACATAATCATCACTTAGAAAAAGCTAGAAAGCTTTTTCCATCAAAAAAAAAAAGAAGGAAGAAGAAGAAGCCTTATATTTCCTTTTGTGATGAATAATGAAAAGATAAACATGATGAATAATGCAACCATGGTTGACTAAAGTTTTATAAAGATTTAACTAGGGCTAGGGTTTGGGTTGGGTTAAGAATGAGTCATTACAAAATATCTTAACACAAAACAAAAAGAAACCTTCTAGAAGGTTCATGAATGCACTAACCCAAATCAAACCCTAATCTTGTTTAATCTCCACTAAATATGTTGCATTAGTAATCATATCATGTTACAATATTATATATAACATATATAATATTTATTGTAACAAAATAAAATAATACAATTAACATATATCGCATATATATCAATGTATTACCTGAGTGAGAAAAAGAATCTTTTAGTGAGCTAATATTAGTTAATGTAATTTAATATATCATATATATTATTATACATTAAATTATCGAATCAACACTTGATCCGACAATCCGGCTATATCGCATATAACCGACTAATATCTCATTTACCGATTCATCGAATCAACACTTGATCCGATGACCCGGCTGATATCAAATATCGCGAGAATAGAATACGGTATCACATATCGCATTATCCTCGGTCCCGCATATATCACATATGTGCTCTTACTCCGTTTTGCCTGAGTCAAGAAACCTCTGTGTAGGACTCTAAAGAATCGTCAATACGCCGGCAGTAGGTGATGATCATATCAAACACCCACAAGCTGCAAGCGGTCAGCTAAACGTAATAGCCATCCAGGTATTGAGCGATCAGAAGATCAACAAGCAAGCCTGTACATTCTCCTGCGAATCCAATCAGTAACACTCCCGTACAGTCCGGTCTCGTCATCTGATATGTCGCATATCTCG
This sequence comes from Agapanthus africanus, assembly GCA_030015575.1. NCBI lineage: Eukaryota > Viridiplantae > Streptophyta > Magnoliopsida > Asparagales > Amaryllidaceae > Agapanthus > Agapanthus africanus. The sequence continues at coordinate 271,655,015 of CM057337.1, forward strand.
CCTAGGGGTGGTAAACGTCAGACCACAGTAGCTTGATAAGTCGTGTCGATATGAGGTCTATAACAGTCGAGAAACTACTGATAACACTTACCAGTAAATCTCAGCAACCCTGGCCAGAGATTTCCAGTTATAGCCAATCGAACACAGCACAACATCAACTCCCTATACCGGGAGAGACGAATCCCCTCCTATCGCTCATTGTCTCCATTTGATTCAGGACTGTACCCAAAAGCCACCTTTTTGCACGCCCTCTTGGACGTGGTATGATGGAAATCAAAGCACAGTGGGAATCACACAAGACTCTATGACGATCTTGGGTCAACAGACTACTCTGTACCAGTGTCACCGGAGAACTGCCATCTGACGTGAGGTATAATACCATCTGGGAGTTCTCGGGGAGTTCGTCCAATGTACCCAGTCTCTACTGAGTACCCGTACACCATCCTTGATGTCAAACACCGATGGATATGGGATCATCCATCGCTCATCATATGGGTCAAGATGCGTATACGTTAGTCTACTCTGGTGTATCGATGCCCTGTCTCGATATACTCTCGACTAGGAACTATTATAGGATGTACTCGTCGACTACCATGACCCCACTAGTATGATCTCATCATAGTCCCAGTAGTCAAGTACATTTCCTAAGGGCTTTATCAACATGTAACATAGAGACAATCAGAGTACATGTTAGATAAAGTTCAACCAGATAGCATATTATCATGTCGAGCAAGAAAGTCCTCCCTATATATGTCCAAGTATCCATTACAATATATATCGTATGTACAGTAATGGCCTCTAGGGCATACATATAACTAACAATTTTAACATGCATTTTATTTGCACTTTTAATTTCCTTGCATTAAATTTTAAGATTCAATCAACTATTTCTTTTTACTTGTCTTTAGAATTAATTTAAATTTACTTCTCTCTATCGATTGACCCGTAAACGCATACTACGATAAACCGTACGCTTGCGGTATTAAAATTTATAACAAATATCAATCAACCGCCGCCGCCATCACCATCATCAACATCATCATCAACCACACCACTACCATCATCATCTTCTTCTTCCTCATCTTCTTCAACACCATCATCTTCCCAGCGGGCACCCTTCCCTACTCCGGCCCCATGTCTCCCTTACTCGCCCTTCCCTCTAGCCCCTTCACCACCACCACCATTACCACCGTCTCAACCACCGCCACAACCATCATCGCCACCACAAGCCCGCCCCTCCCTTCTGTTCCCCTCCGTTTCTCGACCCCCCTCCCCCCATCTCCAAGCCCTTTCCGGACCTCCCTGCCCCTCTCTCTCAACAAAGAATATATTAATTTATTTAATAGTTAGTTAATAAGTATATAAAATATTATTAATATTGTTAATAATCAATAATTTGTTTTATGATGCGGGTAAAATGGTCTTTTACTGTGAAATTTAATATCGTTAACTTTAACCGTTGATTTATGATAGTTTCTTGGCAGTTTTAAAGATAACAGGAGTTTTCAGTAAATAAGCCTAAATACATAGTACCCAAACCTATCCCAAGAAACTTTATGCCTTTATGAATGTCTTTTTTATGCTCAAGCTTCACAATCAATGAATAATGTTAGAGCTAATAGCCTTTGGGGAGCGATAGAGCCTTTAATTTAGTGGGTGAAAAATTAACGGTTTACCGATAATAGAATTTTTTCATTGCTAATGCAACGATGAAAAAGTTGTGGAATCACATGAAATTTGGTGTATCCATATCTTACATGATAAAAATGATGATGATGATAGGTGCCGATTGTCGAAAAAACCATGAAGGATATAGATTTTTGACGCCACCTAACGAAAAAACCTTCCAGACCCTCCCCCCTCTCTCTTCATATATGTATATAGGGCTTAAGGGTCCTGAGTTCGAACTCAGGACCCTCTCCTGAGCCCGTGACCCATAAGGGTCCACAGAGAGAAATATTCCTCTCTCTTAACCCAAAAAACCCTCTCTCCTCTCACCAACAGAGGAACGCGACCCCTGCCTCTCGCCGCCGATCCTCCGCCGCCACCCCTCCCTCGCCGCCGATCCTCCATCGCGACCCCTCCCTCGCCGCCGATCCTCCATCGAGTCCCCTCCCTCGCTGCCACCCCTCTCGCCGCCGATCCTCCATCGCGCTGCGCTCCCTCCTCCCTCACGCCTCCGATCCTCGATCCCGTGATCCTGCCTCGCTTCGCCGATCCTGCCTTGCCTGCCTCGCTTCGCCGCCGATCCTGCCTCGCTGCCTCGCTTCGCCACCGATCCTGCCTCTCCTGCTTCGTTGCGCCTCCCTCCCCTACAGACATCGAGCGCCTCCATCCCTCGCCTTCTCAAGCGAGCGCCTCCATCCCTCGCTGCCGCGCCTTTCAGCAGTGATCAGGTAAAATTTATGCAGGTATGCTTTATGCAGGCAATCGTTTCATCATCATCACATATTTCATCACAGCCATTTTCAGAAGAAAAAAGGAACTGATTGAATTGAATTTTTTTTAATTAAAAAAAACTGAGTTATTTTTGATTGATATGTAGGTTTCGTATACAATTTGAAAGAGTTTACCTTGTCCTCTTAAATTATTCTTATGCCAATAAACGTTTCATATTAAGATTAATTGATATTTAATTTTTCAGTGTGATTTTCATATATTTAAGGTTATGATTACGTAAATATAACATAAACTTTTTTCTAGTAGGAATGGATAACAATCAATACCATGCAATCGATGAGCAATCCCAAAATTTTAGTCGGTTAATCAATCATGTCGATGCTAATGATCTTATCGGCTGTAATGAGAATGGTGAAAACGAGGATGATGATAGCGAGGATGAGGAAGATGAGGACGGAGAAACTGAGAATGCTAATGATGATGCCGGTGATCTCAGGAATAGTAATGTTGTTATTCATGTTGGTATGGAATTTCCTACCGATGAGGAAGCATACAACTTCTATGTTTCCATGCTATGGTGTTGTAGTCATTTTAATAGGATGGTTTGCTACTTCAGCTTGTTCAGTACTCACATTGAACTTTTCAGGTTCCAAGGCTAAACCAAAGGCTAAAAGGGAGAAAACCGAAGAAGAGAAAACTTTCAGAAGAAGAGCCAAGTACTAACTAGCGACCTAACTGGCTGCCTACCTGACCATTATTTTTTGTCTCTCGTAACTCTTGTTAATTTGTTAATTTGAAAATTCTGTAATACTATACTTGTAGCTGGATGATATTTTTTGATATGATAAATAAGAGATTCTAAAACTTAGAATACGGATTTAACATCCCCTGTGATAGCTAGTGATATTGATAAACAAGTATTGGATGCATATGAATTATCATTTGGAAGTATGGATGCCAATTTATACCAGTTCATTTTGTTGTGAATGGCATTTTGGTTGTTGTATCATTATGCTCTCAGCTCATGTTTATGGGAACCTTTTTTATGAAACGCTGTCAATTCGATTCCTGAATCTCGCTATGCATTCTCGTTAGTTTTGTATAGAACACAGATTTTGCACGTCTCTATTTTTTTGTGTGTCTAATTATGTAACAGTTTTGCCATGATAAGCTTCTCATTTCAGCAGTGGAAGAGCAGGAATAAGAAGAAAAGGTTTTGCACATTGGTTGGGCTGCGAGTGTTCATAAATTGCAAACAGCTACTTGTACAAAATTACTTGTAATTGACTCCTTGCTATTTCAAAATATACCAACCTTAATTGTTATGAACACACTGCATACATTCATACATACATTATTATGACAAGACAAACAGAGGAGTACATAACATTCCTTAAGAAACACAAAGGAACAATACTGAACACAGAATATACAATATGAACCCAAACAACATAGGTTCCATTATTTGCCAGTGGATAACATAAAAATTAGAGCAGAAATTCGCATTTTTTTCAATTATGTATTTATTCACCAATCCATCGCCACTTCCTTGAGCCCAACAGCATTTACAACCTTCATGCACTGCTCTTCATAATACTTCCACACCCACCACTACAACCACCACTGCCACCACATCCGCCGCCACAACCGCCTGAACCTGCACGGGCTGCCATATTTCCACAGCCACTGCCATATGATTACAGTTTTTGCGTTCATATTCTAGTTTTTTCCCAGGGAAGAGCTTAATCTGTATCAACATAATAAATTTATATTATCAAGTGATACAATTGGCAAAGGCAATGAAAACAGAACATTCGGGAAGCATAAAATTTGTGAGGGGAACTCTTAGTAACAGAAACAAGCGTACCTTACTTTTACCTGTAAAATCCCATATATGACCGCCTTCTTTATTTTTCTCCTTGATATATGGAGGGAGAAATTATGGTCCTTGAACGACCAGGCACTTTATGTATGCTCCGCTAGCAGACGAGGCTTTCTTGCCTGTCTCGTAACTCCAACTATACTCTTGGATATTCCGTCACTCATTCCCTTCTTTTTCTTTACGATCCTGGTGTAAGAAAATGCAAGAAAAAATAATTTAAATGCTATTGACCTGTCTGCCATGATTCAGAATAACTTGTAAATTTACGACTTCTTTTAGAAGATAAACTTGGTGGCGCCCTTTGTAGTTGTTAAGAAGTTACTCATGCTTATCATATGTGGCATTCTCATGAAATTTACCACATTTTACACACATACATGCACACACGACAATTACTTGACTCTTCGTGTAGATATGCCAAACCCCTTGTTACCCCTAGGCAAATCTTACGCATCATCTGCCAGTCCAATTTTAGTCGGCCTTTTTCAGGACCTAATGACAAATTCACGGCTCCCTTTGCTTAGATTTTGAAGATAGCTGCTTGACAGCAATCAACAAACCATTTAGCAGCACCCTCTAACAAAACAATATTAATTTACGGTCAAAATTTCAAAATTATAAAGAAACATGTAGAGAAGAGCTGGTCCTCTAAGTTCTGCATGACAACAAATATGAAAAAAAAAATCAATACAATTCTTTACCGGTGCAGCAAAGCTCCGACATATGTAGTAAAGTTCTTGATGAGTTCCTTACCGGTCCCATTAGTTTCTTTTGGAAACAACCATTTCAGAACTGAAAGTTTAACATGCACAGTTTGCAAACCCCAGATTTGTCGGAGAGAGATGCATACTGATGATAAGGCTCAGATATGTCGGCTTCTAACAACGTGGCCTTGTTTGAGTTTGGAGCTTGGATAACATATAACAAGATGGCTGCAAAATGGTTGATGCAATACTTGCACGCAACCCAATCTTGCCTCGCCATATCAATAAATTTGGAGCTTCCTGGCAAATCATCATCGCCACCGAATTAATCTTACATGGAACAGAAAGCTCAAATAAAGCATTCTACAAGGGCTAAAATCGTTACTGCCAATGAGTAATTTTATAGCAAGAGCAATTAATTTGGCCCAAAATTCAAAAATAATGACGGATATCTAAAAATATAAAACAAGAATATCATATTTGAAGCCAAATTCATGATACCATCACCAAAAGTTGGAACATTGAGACTAAAAAGTTGAATTCGGTCGACAATAACGAATGCGGCGAGGCGGCGAGGCACTGCGCGACGACCCAAATTGGAAAAACTGAAAAGAGTACCTGAACTGATGGTAGGAGATGCCTCCATTACTTTTTGACAAAGTGAGTATAGACCATTCAAATGCCCCAGCACAACATGAATCATTTTTTCATCAAATGGAAGCAAGGAGATCATTGTAGCACACAACATACACAAAGAAAGGTATCAGCAACTTTCAGGATAAATTGACTTGGTGGCAAGAAAACAAAAAAAAAATTTGTTGATCAATAATACCGAAAATAAGTACAAGTACGCTAGTGTGATTCTTGGGAGGCGCAACGAAGCAGGATCGCCACCGAATTTATCTTACATGGAACAGAAACCTTAAATAAAGCATTCTACAAGGGCTAAAATCGTTCCTGCCAATGAGTAATTTTGAAGCCAAATTCATGTTACCATAACCAAATTCATGTTACCATAACCAAATTGATAAATTTCTTGAATTGAAGCAAATAGATAATTTTCTTCAATTGAAGCAAATAGATAATTTTCTTCAATTGAAGCAAATAATAAGAGATTTAGAGATCGTGGCCCAAGGATAACCAAATTCATGTTACCATAACCAAATTGAGGAATGGAGGCGCTCGCTCGAGGAGGCGAGGGATGGAGGCGCTCGATGTCTGTGGGGGAGGGAGGCGCAGCGAGGCAGGGGTCGCGATGGAGGATCGGCGGCGAGAGGGGTGGCAGCGAGGGAGGGGTCGCGATGGAGGATCGGCGGCGAGGGAGGGGTCGCGAGGGAGGATCTTTCCTCTGTTGGTGAGAGGAGAGAGGGGTTTTTGGGTTACGAGATAGGAATTTATGTTTCTGTGGACCCTTATGGGTCACGGGCTCAGGAGAGGGTCCTGAGTTCGAACTCAGGACCCTTAAGCCCACACACCCACACACACACACACACACACACACGCGCGCGCCATTGTTGCAGTACTTCATGAAGACGGACGCATGTATATGAGGCGGAGATAAGAGACGATTTCTCAAAGATACGATCATCAGCAAGTAACCGGACCTTGTCTATTAAAAAGCTAGATCACAAATGCTACTTGGCATCCATTTCCGTCAAAAAACAGGCTAAGAAGTGCTACATCCTAGGCGGAAATCGAATTTGAGAAGTACGTCTCATCAGTTGATAGACAATCTATTTCCTATTGCGCTTGAGATTAATATGAGTTTGAGAAGGCTTGAATTGATTTCTTTAAACTGCCTGCCATGATGAGCAATTTTATAAATCAGTCAAAATGTTTCGTTTAGGTTGATGAAGTTGACATTTCGTTCACTGCCTCAGTTTAGAGAACACATGCAGCACACAGAATCAGCAAACATCATCAAGGGACACAAATCAAATTAGAGAGAACACATACAGCACACGGAACATTCACTCAAACATCTGAAGCACAAAAACTAAAGGGTAATTCGCAAAGGAGTAATCACAGGACAAGAACTCCCATTAAAAAGCTTACAATCTAACCTACGTTTTAAGATCCAATCCTTAATTTCTTTATTGCAAGTAATACATTAACTGCTTCTAGCAGCAAAGATAATTGTATTTTTCCCAAGCATACAGAGAACCATAATGCGACAATATAATACACGTCCAAAAATGCTCATCAACTCATAAACCACCGACAGAATTATCCCCAATACATATTGTTGAGATGGGTCGCTATTATAAATTTAAGCCATAAACATTTATTAGTTATCAACTACTTCAATGAGGGTTGTTTCATAGTCACTGGGTGCCACAAAACCATGAAGATTCATCACGGTCGCAGCGACATTGGCAAGTCCGCCATTGGGCACGTCAATGCGGAACCGAACTCCGGGTAAGAGCCCAGGGCCTCCTATAGCAATCGGAACCTGAAAAGAATTATACAACGTGAGAAATTTGAAGGATTACATCTACATATTAACTACATGATGGAGGATCGGTTATGTTCTCATCTTATACAACCTGAGAAATGTTTTTCAAAAGCGGGTTAAAAAGTTACTTTACATAAAAGCATTTTCTTTATGTTGCAAGGCTGTTAAATATGTTTAGTAAAACATACTTTATAACGTTGTTAATCACTTTGTACTTACCGGTTGAAGAGTATGGGAAGTGAGAATCTGAATCCTTCCATCTTTGTCGAGAAGTGGTTGACCCGATTTGTTTCTCTTTACCATATCCTCTGCATTTCCATGATCAGCAGTGACGACATAGATCCCCCCAACTTGTTCAATGGCATCTAGAATCATCTGTGAGAAAATCCCATTCAACTCTATAATGATTGAAGAAAAACCGAATTTCTTCCAAATTAAACATAGGTATCTTAGAAATGAGACTTCCATTGAAACATACATGTTCACGCCCTAGCTAGGCTAGAAAATAGAAATTAAATTACTACAAGGGATATATCATATCAGATTATGTTTGCAAGAAAACACTTCAAATCTAAGATTCAAAGAAAATGTAAAAATAATATTGATGGTCAAAAGCCATACATAAACAAATACCCAAAGGGGTATATCAAGTTTAATTGTAAATGCAAATGAATTACAGCTTTGCGAACTTTAATATGATCAAGGGAGTAAAAACAACATAATTGCATTAGTTTTATATAACTTCTTCAATATAAAGAGTGAAAATATCGATGACATATATTACCTTGACCGCTTCATCAGCAGCCTCGCAGGCCACAATAGTGGCCTGTATATCACCAGTATGGCCCACCATATCCCCATTAGGAAGGTTAACACGAACCTAAAAAAATATTGAAGTTTAGAATAAGATAGCCAAAATGTGCATAGTTCTTTCCTTCAAAGAAAATGAAAACCGTATATGGTTTCTAAAGCCCATATAACTCTCTACCTGGTCAAATTTCCCGCTAAGGATAGCATCCCTCGCCTTCTCAGCAATTTCCAAGGCCTTCATTTTGGGCTGAACATTAAATGTGATTCCAGTATCGCTTGGAATTTCAATGTATTCTTCCATATTTTGATCAAAATATCCAGATCGGTTCCCGTTCCAGAAAAAAGTGACATGACCAAATTTAACAGTCTCACTAAAAACATTACAAAAGACTCAAGATGTGTATTATACGGTATATAATATGGATACAAAATCACAAACAGTACAATTTCAGTAGAATACAACGTTTAAAAAATATTTAAAAAGAAAAAAAACATACTTAGAAATCTTATGATCCAATGATCTTAGGAATATATAACAGCAGAATTTAGCAATAGGCAAGACAAATCAAAGTACGTATCAAGTAATATATAGCCAGTGTTCACTATGATTATCTAGCAATCATTGACAATATAAATTAATATAGACGATTAGTTAGTGCACGGATACTAAGAAAAGACAAAAAAGAACAGGAGACGGCTGATGCAAGATATCATATAATTACCAATGTTTTTTAGGGCCATCAAACAATACCTGCAAGCAAAAGTCCGGAGACCATTGTGCACCAAGTATTCACCGGACGTCCTCTCTATCTCTGGAGGAGAAACAAGATAATGACTCGGAAGCTTCAACTCGCCATCATACTGAAGCATTCCAGCATATCGAATCTTGGGAAAGCGAACTCGGTCAAATTTGTCAAAATCTTCATATTCAAGCGCTTTAGCAAGCATAACCATGCGGTCTGCTCTGAAGTTAAATGTTACAACTGCATCACCATCAACAATAGGTCCAACTGCTTTTCCGCTCTCATCGACTATAACAAAAGGAGGCAAGTACTGGTCATTAGCTTCCTTTCGGAGTACTTTCACGGCTTCTATAGCATTGCGAAAGTTGTAAGGTGCTTCGCCTAGGACCTGGGCATCCCAACCACGTTTCACAACACCCCAGTCATTCTGCAGTAAAAAAGATGCAACATTTGTTAGCTACTGATCCGATAATAAAAAGATTTACATAGAGCTATTCACAGAAGATCATTTTACTTGTTGATAATTTGAAGGATAAATTCGGACTAGGAAATTTACTAGGACAGACATTTTACTCTTACAATGGAAACCGCCTATGTCCACACAGACCCACAGTCACAAACAATGAGAACATACGATATAAGAGTACAGTATTGATAAACAACACAAATAATCATATAAAAGAAGTAGACCTAAACTGACATGCGATTGTGATAACAAATGAAGGATAAAGCTTTTCAGAACAATCGGGAGAAAATCTGTCAGATAATACAATCTAAATAATGTTCAAATTCTGGTCAATTTCATTGTTTTGTTCTCTCCTAATTAAGAGTAAGGAAAAGACAGACCTAAAGGAAATAAAATAAACGAAGAAATCAGATGCTTAAAATATGGGAAGTTGCTCGGTGAGAAAAGAGGACGAGAAGGGGGGGCTTGAACAAATATCAAGAAGCCAACATATAAATAACAATAAAATATCCTAAAAATAATTTACTGAAGTGTAATAATTATATAACAGATGCATCACTGTACTACACAACATATATAGACAATCAATGCGAAAAGGAATAACAGATATACCTCATAACGATCCATGGTAACATACATCCGGCCACCACCAGAAGCAATTCGTGCATCAATGCCTTTTTCTCGCAACTGCGCAAGGTCATGTTCAAGTGTTTCAACAAAGCCCACGCTTGATCCATCCAAAACATCACGACCATCAGTAAGAATATGCACTCGAATTCTTTTGGCACCATGTTCACTGGCACCTTTCAGCAACAACTGCAAGTAGAAAAACAATAATAAACTCAAATAATTAATGATAAACAGATCAACGTAAAATAGAAATTTCATATGAATACCTGTAGCTGATCAAGCCGAGAGTGGACACCCCCATCACTCAGTAAACCGATGAGATGTAGAGTACCTTGATCAAAGCACTCTTTTATGTACTTAAAACCTTCACCTTCATATATCTTTCCAGAGGCAAGAGCCATATCAACTAGCTTAGCACTGAAATGAAAGCGCTATAGCTTCAGTATGCGAAAGCAGCTGATTGTTTAACTCACTCACTATACCAATTAAATAAAACAAAAACTTGGCAACAAAAATGACAACATTCCATAGATAAAATGCATGACCCCTGCTCATTTACATAATCGATCTCATGTTCTAGTGATAACATCAAAACTGAACACAAGAACAAAATTTTTGTAGAAATCTTTTGGAGGAAGTCAGATGATAATGTTGACGAGAGATAACAAAAATAAAAATCAACATATCATGCCCTCGCTGCAGTAAGCAGCACGAAGAAAACACTCTAATCACCCTGAGGTATATATCTTAGCTTCTAAAGATAATTAGATACATTAGTAAATTGAGAATGACTCTATAACGAAGCACAAGAGTTATTGTCACTTTCTTTGCTGAATTTCTCAAATAAAAAGAGCACAAAAAAACCTACTAGAATTAATGGAGATCAAAACAGGAATTATATTTTTACTTAAGGTAGAACAGAAATTTCATTTATCGGATTATAGTAAGAACTAGTAACACTAGAGCATCATTATTAAGGCCATTTACCATGTATGTCACAGAAATTGCCAAGGCTGTAAGTTATTCTATATAATGGGGAACAAAATTTAAGATTTAATTATTTTCTTTCTAGGTAATAAGCATCTACATGAGGATCACTATCACACAGTAACAACAAAGATACAATATCCCTAAAAAAAACAAACTCATGAATTTAATATCATATATCACCATAGGTGTCTATGGTTTGCAGAAACATTATTGACTCTAATGCCCAGGATAGCGAAAAGCAGGAAACTAAGTCGCTAGCTTCTCCCACTCCATGCAGGCCACCACCCCCAAGACCAACAACATAGCTCTGTGAAGCTTTATGCCATACTAAGCCATCGACTTTTCTATGATCGGATCAGATCTTTGATCAGAACTGACCAAATTTAACCTTGAGGCAGGCTACGACGTTAGGTCCTTGAAAGAAGGCTCAAACAAAGGCTCCCGACTCATACTCATAGATTTCTCGTTTATTTTGTAGTTTTAGTCAACAGTTTCAGCGGGTGCATAGAGTGGATTTTCTGCGAGATTACCAAGGTAAAACTGAATTTTCTTTCAATGTAGCACAGCTGGTTGGTTTAATGATTGGGAAGAAAACAATTATTTTACCTCTCATCACAGATATAGGTATATTTTGCACTCACTGTTCTATGACATATCACAAACTTTAAGAAGAGAACTGGTTGGAATTACAGTTGTTAGCACCAAAATCAATTGCTAAAACTGTGTGTCCAATTGCGGATAAAAAGTGCTTGTTTTACGCCCATCTGTTGTTCTACGGTTACAAATCTCACCTATCTATCCTCCAAGAAGGAAGTTAAAAACAGTAATGTGAAAGATACGCAGTGTCTACGGCAGATATCATTGGCTGTCCAAATAAGGATCTAACTGATAGGCTAAGTTCTCATTGAACCGTAGCCAAAACAAAGATACGGAAACGTCATCAAAACGTCATTAGGAGAAAAGGGGAGGAAATGTTAGCGTTGAGGCTTGCGGAAACATCAGTTTTGGATGCTAAGAAGAGAAAACCTAAGCAAGGAACTCGAAAAATCTCCGGCGAAAGAAAGAATTTCACTATAGAGAGAAAGCAATTACAAAAGAATTTTGAGTATTACAAAATTTTTCTCACAAACTCTCAAAACTCTTGATCTCTCACTTTATTAAATTTTTTTGCTTGGTGTATTCCTCTAAAAGCACCTTAAGCCTCCTATTTATACTAGTTCCAAAACATCCTCTGAAACCCCTCAAGAAGTTCTCTAGAACTTCTCGGGAGAATTCTTTTGGCTTTATTAAATTGTTTTGCATCAACATTCTCCTCCTTGATGCAAAATCGTCTGATCCCGATCTCTCTCTCCATCAGCATGTGCAACTGCACAATCTTCAATGCGGATCAAGTACAAGCAAAACTTGAACTTGTCCAAAGGAACGACCTTTGTGAAAGAATCTGCGGGGTTCACCTTGGTGTCAATTTTTGATAGTCAGATTGCCTTCTCTTATTCTATCGCATAAATGAACGAATATCGAACATCTATGCGTCTTGTTCTCCTGTAGAATGCCAAGTTCTTGGCTAGACCGACGGTGTCGAACTGTCCCAGTAAATCTTCGTAATCTCCTAGCTCAAGCCCAAATCTCCAAGTAAACCTCTTAGCCAAATCGCCTCTTTAACTGCCTCAACTGCAACCATATACTTCGCCTCGGTTGTTGACAAAGCGATGACAGACTGGAGCATCGACCTTCAAGACAGCACGCTCGTGCCCAAAGTAAATACATAGCCTGTAGTCGACCTCCTTCTGTCCAAATCACCAGTATAATTAGCATCTACATATCCAACTAAGACACAATTCTTCACACCATCTCCGCCGTATCTCAAACCAATATTAAAGGTTCCTCTCAACTACCGCAGGATCCACTTCACTGTTTGCCAGTGTTCCTTCCTTGGGTTCGCTATGTATTGGCTCACGACTCCAACTGCCTGTGCTAAATCCAGACGAGTGCATACCATTGCATACATGAGACTACTAAGTGCGCTTGCATACGGCACATGAGACATATATAAGCGAATTGAACTTTCTCACTTTAGATTCAGTATACAGAGAGCCTCTTTTATAGCCTTGAAAACAATAAGGAAGTTACATACAGATTCTGTTACAAACAGATTTTAACCAAATATAAACAGATTCTGTTACAAACAGATTCTAACTAATCTAAGAAATATCTTACTGTTGGCTATTTCCAACACTCCCCCTCAAGTTGGTGCATAGATGTTCATCATGCCCAACTTGCTTGAGTCTCTCGAACACTGCTTTGAATAGTCTCTTTGTAAAGATATCTGCAGTTTGTTCTTTTGTCGGAATGTAGGGGATACAGATGGTACCGACATCCAGTTTTTCTTGATGAAGTGTCGGTCGACTTCAATATACTTCGTTCTGTCATACTGTACGGGGTTGTGTGCTATGCTGATGACAGCTTTGTTGTCGCAATATAGTTTTAGTGGCTGAGTTATAGGCTGTTTTATTTCCTGTAGTACCCGTTGAACCCACAAAACTTCACAAATACCGTTGGCCATGGCTCGAAATTCTGCCTCCGCACTACTCCTTACCACGACACTTTGTTTCTTGCTCCGCCATGTAACTAGATAGCCCCACACGTACGTACAATACCCTGAAGTTGACTTCCTGTCTACGATGGAACCTGCCCAATCCGCGTCAGTGAATACTTCGACGCTGCGAGTCTCACCTTTTTTGAAGAATAAACCTCTTCCTGATGCGTCCTTTAAATACTTCAAAACTCTATATGCTGCATCAAGGTGCTCTTCTTGAGGTGTATGCATAAATTAGCTTATCATACTCAATGCAAAGGTGATATTGAGAGGTGTGTGAGAGATAGATCAATTTTCCCACTAAGCTCTGGTATTGTGGAATGTCCACTGGCCGGCTCTATGTAAATTCTCTGAGCCTTTTATTCGGACCCATCGGTGTCTCCGCGGATTTGCAGTTTGTCGTCCCTATTTTTTTGAGAAGATCGAGAACATACTTCCGTTGAGACAAGACAATACCTTTCTTCGAGCAATTTCCATACCCAAGAAATACTTCAATTCTCCCAAGTCTTTTACTTTGAACTCCTTGGCGAGACTTCCTTTTAACTGGTTGATCTCTTCCTCGTCATCTCCTATAACAATGATGTTATCAACGTAAACAATTAGTATTACAATTTTTCCATGTCTCGAGACTCTGTAGAACATGGTGTGATCTGTCTGAGCCTGATTATATCCTTGCCCTTTCACAAACTGATGAAAACGTTCGAACCAAGCTCGTGGAGATTGTTTAAGACCGTAAAGTGATCTTTTCAATCTGCACGCTTTGGAGCCGAACCCTTTTTCAAAACCCTGGCGGAGGTTCCATATACACTTCTTCGTCCAGGTCTCCATTCAAAAACGTGTTCATATCTAGTTGTTGAAGTCGCCAATCAAGATTTACTGCAGCTGACAGCAAGATCTGGATCGTGTTTAGCTTAGCCACAGGTGCAAAAGTCTCCGTGTAGTCGATCCTGTATGTTTGAGTGAACCCTTTAGCAACGAGCCTCGTCTTATATCGTTCTAGGATTTCCATCTGCATGAAACTTTGGTGTGAATACCCATTTGCATCATGCAGTCTTCTTTCCTATCGGCAGCTCCTCCATGTTCCAAGTCTGATTTTTCTCAAGTGCATTCATCTCCTTGAAAATCGTCTTTCTCCACTTTGGAGCTCTCAGAGCATCCTGTACAGTTTTTGGAATCTCCACAGCAGACATTATAGAGATAAAGGCTGAAAAACTAGGTGAGAAATTATTTGAGGACACAAATTTTAACATTGGATACAAGGGACGACTAATACATGACCTTATGGACTTTCAGAGGGCTATGGGAAAATCCAGCTCACTGTGATCCGGTTCTGTTCTCGAGTCGGATTCTTGGTGGGGCTGGACAGAGTCGGCCTCTGCTTCTGGAGAAAGATCTATTTCAATTAAATGTTCCTGTTGCGTTTTTTCCAGACCTGTTTCACGTTTCTTTTTGTAAGTTTTAATTTCCACATCAGCTTCTGGTGGATTTAAATCCACGGGGCAAGTTATTTTAGGAGTCGGTGGTGTGTTCCTATTTTTATGGGATTTTTCCGGATTTTCTAATAAAGGAACCGAGTTTTCAACAGACATATTTTCTGAGTTTTCAAGGACCGTTTTTTGAGTGTCCAGTAAATTTTCACTGTTTTGGTTTGCCAAGTGTTCAAAAGACTGGTCTAAAATGTCTTAATTTAAAAAATCTAGATCTTGTGAATTTGTATGTGGGATTAAGTTGACTATTTTTGGGAGCCTATTTTTTTATGGAAACCGAGTCTTCACTATTTGTCTCACCCTGAAGAGGAGGCTTAAAAAAACTTTATTTTCAAAAAACAACACATCCATTATGATAAATATTTTATTTGATAAAGGATCAAAGCATTTATACCCTCTTTGATTCGTGGCGTAGCCAATGAAAACACATTTTTTCAATTTTAGATCAAGTTTACCTCTAGTGGGGTTGTGATCGTGAACAAACACGGTACAACCAAAAATTTTCAACAGCAGATCCGAGATTGCAAGGCGGCTTTCTTTTAACAAGGCAGCGGGTTTTTTAAAATTGAGAATTTTCGAGGGCATTCTATTAATAAGATAGGTTGCTGTTAAAATTGCTTCATTCCATAATGTTTTTGGAACATGGTTGGTGAATAATAATGCCCTAGCAATTTCAAGAATGTGTTTATTTTTTCTTTAAGCCACACCGTTTTGTTGCGGTGTGTTAATGCAAGAACTTTGGTGAATGATGTCTTTCTTTGCAAAAAAATCTCCCAAGGTTTCGTTAAAAAATTCTCGTCCATTGTCACTTCGAAAATTCTGAATTTTTGTGTTAAACTGTGTTTCAACCATGGCTTAAAGGTTTTGAAAACTTGTTCAATTTCTGATTTCTTCTTTAACAAAAACACCCAAAGGACTCTAGTATGATCATCAATAAACGAAACAAACTATTTTTTTCCGAAGACAGATAAAACGTGGGATGGTCCCCAAATATCACTATGGATTAAAGCAAACGGTGCTGAAAGTTTATAGGGTCGAGATGGATAAATTGCCCTTTTTTGTTTGGCAAAAGCACAAACTTCATTGAAATTGAGAAGTATTTTTATTCCGAAACAACTTTGGAAACAAATACTGCATATAATGGAAACTAGGATGACCTAGACGAAAATGTAACATAATCAATTCATTGTCACGAGAAACAAACATGGACTGAAAACACAGACTAGATGCATACTTATTGAGATATGATTCTTCTTCAAGCAAGTAGAGACCTCCACTGGTCCTAGCATTGTCAATCGTCCCCGAGTCCAGAACCTGAATTTCACAATGAGAGGATATGAATTTAACTTGACACTTAAGATCTAGAATTAGCTTTATAATGGAAATCAGATTGCAGGAAAGCTTTGGAACATGTAAAACATTAAGAAGGGTTAAGGAAGGAGAGATTGTGATGGTTCCTTGGCCGGCTATGGCAGAATATGAACCATCTGCAATTTTGACCCTTTTTTTCCTGCATAGGGTGTGTAGGTTGAAAATAATATTAAACAACTAGTCATGTGATCAGTTGTTCCATAATCAAGAATCCAAGTTGATTGTTACCGATTTGGGCTAAAGAACAGGAGGGTTTTGATGGGTCTGCGGTGGAGTTAAAGAACTTGTACAGGTGCTCCAGTTGTTCCTTTGTGAATGGAGACGATCCTGAGTTGATTCTTGACTCCAGAGAACCATCAGACTCGATCTGCAAAGTGAAGGATACTTCAATCAATGTGGTGGAGGACATTATTGCTGGAAAAAAAAGGAACTGAGGAAAATTTTTGGTTGAGGAAAAATGGTGATCTTTTGGAGAAAGTTTTACCGCTAGGATACCATATAAGCGAATTGAACTTTCTTTCTCATTTTAAATTCAGTATACAGAGAGGCTCTTTTATAGCCTTGAAAACAATAAGGAAGTTACAAACAGATTCTGTTACAAACAGATTCTAACTAAATATAAATAGATTCTGTTGCAAACAGATTCTGTTACAAACAGATTCTAACTAAGTATAAACAGATTCTAACTAATCTGAGAAATACCTTACTGTTGGCTATTTCCAACAATATATACTCCTCTATGTCGGTAGTGGGTGATAATTTTGCTGAAAGCTTGCAGTGCGCTGCCAAGGGAGTAGTCACGGGCTTCGCCTTCTCCATTCCGAATCGAGCGAAGACTTTCTCGATTTAGTGCTCCTGCGAAAGGCGCGCCTCTCTCCGTTTTCTGTCCCCGACAATCTCCATGCCAAGGATCTTTGCAGCCCCCAGATCTTTCATCTCAAATTCTCGACTAGGTTGGAGCTTCAAATTGATTTCTTTTTTATTCTTCGAAGCAATTAGCATATCATCAACATATAGAAGGTAGATCCAAGATCCATCAAGTACCTTGAAGTACACGTGCTGATCTCGTAAACTCCTCCTGAATCCGATCAATAACACGAAATGATGAAAATGCTTGTACCATTGTCTTGGGGACTGCTTTAATCCATGCAACGATTTCTTGAGATTGCACACATGACACTCCTTGCCTTCGACCACAAAACCTTTAAGCTGGTGCATATACATCTCTTCTTCAAGTTCTCTATGGAAGAACGTGGTCTTGACGTCGAGTTGCTCTAACTCCATATCATATCATAAACTGCCACAATAGCTAGGAGGATGCGAATCGATGTGTGTCTCACCACTGGAGAGAAGACTTCATTAAAATCTACTCCTTCCTTTTGAGCATACCCCTTAGCTACAAGTCTTGCCTTGTATCTGACACTTTCCTCCTCTGAAGAACCCTCCTTTAACTTGAAGACCCATTTGCATCATATGACTCGTTTTCCCTCTGGCAGCGAAACTAATTCCCACGTACCATTTCTTTGAAGAGATTCCATCTCCGTGATTGTGTGGCGTCCTTGTAACTGAGCGGTTCTTCATTTTCAATGGTCAAGACATGTTGTCATGTCTTCAAAAGTGTTGCTCGCCATATCTTCGAAGCCATATCAAACTGGTGGTTTTATTTTCGCTTTGGCATCTCCTCTACTTGTGAAACTGGCAGACACCTATATTGTTATGGACTCTGCTCTATCGGCTGAACCGACTCCTCTTGAGTCTAAGTTTTCGGTTCCTCATCTCGAATCTTCTGGACTGGGACTTTTGTCTCCACCTCACGAAGTGGCTTCTGTGTCTTCTTATCATCACTTTAAACCTACTTCTTGAGAATCGTAGATTCATCAAAGATCACGTGCCTGCTGATCACAACTCTATTGGTTGCAGGACATCACAACCTATAACCCTTAACACCTTTTGTGTACCCGAGAAAGATGTATTTCCTTGCTCTCGACTCAATCTTACTATTCTTCTTGTGAACGTAAGATGGACACCCAAACACTCACAGCTTCGAATAATCAACAGCTTTTCCAGTCCATGCTTCTTCCAGAATCTTTGATCCTATCGCTGATGATGGTGACCTATTGATAAGGTAAACGGAGGTGTTCAGAGCCTCCGCCCAAAACTCCTTCGGAAGTCCAGCGGTAATGCTCAAACTTCGTGTCTTTTTTTGCAGGGGCCGACTCATGCGTTCTACAACTCCATTTGACTGTGGATCTCTGAGTGTGGAATAGTGGCATATGATCCCTTCGTCTTTGCGGACCTTCTTGAATACATTTGAAGTGTATTCATTACCATTATCGGACCTCACGACCTTCATGAATTTTCCCATCTTCTTTTCTACCATGGCTTTCCAAGTCTTGAACTTCTCGAATACATCGAACTTGTGTTTCAAGAAATATACCAGTGTCTTTCTTGAGAAGTCATCGATAAAGGATACAAAGTACCTGGCTCCTCCACGAGAAGAAATCGGCGTCGGTCCCCACACGTCGGTGTGAATATAATCCAAAATATCTGTAGTATCATGCACACATGTGCCGATCTTCACCCGATATTTGTTTTCACAATACACACTCTTCACAGAAGTCTAGCTTCTCAAAATTTACACCCCCAATCAAACGTCTCTTATAAAACACCTCTAGATTTTATTCACTCATGTGGCCATATCGCAGATGCCACAATCGTGATGAATCTAGCTCTGTATCGGAAGGAGTAAATGCGGACTCATCTGTGACAATGTGCCATTGAAGAAGATATAAATTACCGGCCTTCCTTCTTTTCATGACGACCATAGATCCTCGAAGGATCTTCATAGCACCACCCTTGATTACTGTCTTGCAGCCGAACGAATCCAAAGCACCCAAGGATATGGAACTCTTCATCAGATCTGGTAGATACCTGACGCCTGTCAACGTCCTCTCGACCCCACATCTTGATCTGGACCGTTCCTATCCCAACTATTTTGCATACCGTATCATTGCCCATAAGTACTAATCCACCATCAAGGGCACGATACGATGCAAAGTGACTTTGATTTAGGGTCATATGATAGGAACAACCAGAATCTAGAATCCATGAATTTTGTACATCGGCTAATACACACCGTAAGAACCGAGTTGTCACTATCTGAAGCCTCCTCCGCAACACTCACCATGTCAGAAGATTTCTTTTTCTCATTCTCCTTAATGTGAGGGCAGTCCTTCCAATTCCCTTTCTTTTTACGATAGTGGCACCTATCATCCTTAGGTTCCTTGATTTTGACCTTGATCTACCTCTGAAACCTTTCGTTTCGCGCTTTTGTGAACGACCCCTAGAGAATAGTCCATCGTCCTGACCTTCCGTGCGATCCAATGACACCTTTCTCCTTAATTCTTCATAATACAATTCTGCTTTTACATCTTCCAGGGAGAGCGTGCCTCGGCTAGGGCTATTAAAAAAGCTCAAAGCTTGGAGCTCGGCTTAGAATAAGCTTGTTAAAAGCTCGGCCCGGACTCGTTTGACAACTGAACGAGCCAAGCTTAAACAAAAATCTAAGTTCGGAGAAATAAACAAACAAACACTAACACGGCAGGCTCAAGCTTGGTTTGTTTAAGGCTCGTGTAAAGTTGGCTAATTTGTATCTTATTTGGCATTCACTATGAATAAATATATGATTACTTGTTCTTAAATTTAGAATAATTATTAGCTTGTTGATGTTAATTAGGACACACATCATGATAAATATTGAATTCAATATTGTTATGCTAAATTTTTTTAAGAATTTAAATAATTAATAACTTTAAATTTTGTTGACAAAATTCAAAATAAGTTTTAAACTCGTTTATTTATTTATAATAACCATATTCCTCACTGCACGCATTGTAAGATATAATATGAACATTGATATGATGTTTTTATATATTAATGTAACTATTTATAGCTTTTTTCTAGATTTTAGATAGGCTCGACAAAATTCGAGGCTCGCTCGAGCAGTGTGAAGGCTCGGCTCGGACTTGTTTGATAAATAAACGAGCCAAACTTGAACAAGTTTTTAAGCTCGTTTAACTAACTGAGCCAAGCCGAACAACCTAAAACTTGGCTCGTTTGGATCGTTTAACCACCCTAGTTTCGGCCATATACCATGTTGTTGATGAATTGGCCATAAGATAGAGTTAAAAAGCATAAGAGAATCATTGCTTGATCCTCGTTTTCAATCTTGATGTCTATATTCTTCAAATCTATCACGATATGATTCTGTAAATCCCCAGTTTCGAATAAAATTTTCCGTATTTCTCCAGATTTTATTCCAAATTTATTTCATTATATATATATATATATATATATTTATATTTATTTAATTCTTTCCAAAAATCTAAACCTAAATTCTAAACCCAATCCTAATTCTACCCAGCCCAAACCCATGCCCGACTCGACCCGCACCCGTTTCCCCTTCTACTTCCTCCGCTCATCTCTTTTCCCGCCACTTCCTCGTAATGTCTCTTCCCTCGACGCCCGCTCCTCGCGCCCACGCCCGCTCTTCATGCCATCTTCCCAATGACCCGCTCACCCGAGACTCGTTCTCCCTAACGGGCACTTCCTCCAATGGCTCTCGCTCACGACTCCGCTCTTCTCGCGCTCACTCGAGACCCGATCCCCCACGACGACCGAGTTTTCTCCCTTCTTTTCCCCTCGCTTTCCTTCTTCCTCGTTTTCATTTTCTCACCTCCTCTAACTCAACCCCAACGACGCTTCACTGCACACCCGAGCTCCAAGATCCACTCGCCTGAGCACCACCGTAACCACCTCTCCAACACCGCAACACCACCGCCCTCCTCGACAACCAACCCAACCCGAGCTCCCCAGCACACCACAACACCCCTCTCCATCGCCCCATCGACTCCACGACTTCCAAGCACCCAACTCCGAGCCACAGCACCCGAACCCCACACCCTCATCCATGCACACCCTCACCTGAGCTCCGACCCCCATCGCCTCCGCGCCTCGCCGACCATCTCTGACCTACTCCCCTGCTCACCATCCCCGAGCCACTGCACACCCGAGCTCCAAGATCCCCTCGCTGTCGAGGCCGCCGCCAGAGCATCGCCACCTCATCACCCGTGCCACTGCAGGCTACGCCCCTGCGCCTCGCCGACGAGCCCCGTTCCACCTCATCGCCGGAAACCCCATCCACGACACCGAGCCCTCGTCCTCGTCTCACCATCGTCGGAGCTCGCCACCTCCAAGCTGCAAGCTCCGAGCACCCCGACACTGAGCCCTGCACCCACTGCCTCCAGCCGGCACCCGAGCTCGCTACCGTCGCCGCTGCTCGTGCCGTGCCATGCCCTTACGCGTGCCTCTCACGTCGTCGATGCCGGGATTATTGTTGTCGCGTTTGTCTGAGGCAAGTGAACGCTAATCACTTGTTATGCATGCTAACTAATATTTTTGAATTGGTAAGAAACGAGGTACATAATGCAGAGTATGTGCCCATATAAACGTATACATCGATAAAATTATAAGTCGATTATTTTGAAATGAACCCTCTTAGTTGATTATATCGAATGGAACCCGACTAGGAATTTACTATCCCGTATCAACATCATTTACAATTTCACCGAATAACAACTGGCTTGATCAATTAACCGAAACCGATGTTTTAACTAATAATCGTACATAACTTATGTGTTCGACGCGATACATAAATGAAAACCCTATCTTAAATTACCGGAATTTATGATCGGCGAATCCCTTACTGATTGATGAACGTGGTGTAAGGATTTGCGTTAAATATATCATGCTTATAATTCGGTAACATCGTCCTTAAAGGCGACACTAAAACTGAATTTTACCGCGCAAGTTAACTCACTAAAATCATTGTAAAATTAAATACTGGTTGGAACGTGATGTTCTAAGGCTCATATCGAAGTCGACTCGATAATCTAGAACCATATATAGTTTATTTTTCGATATTGATAGTTTACGGCAACGAGAATTGACTGGGGATGCAACTCTGGACTGCAGTCCGAGACAGCATTCTACGGGGAGAAACCTGAAGTTAAGCATCTGTACATACCTGCATAAAACTGAAAATGCGCGGAACCCCATATGGTTGCGTAGACAACTTAATTAGCTAACACATGAATCTGGTCTCTTGCATTTTAACCGTCGTTTGATATTTAAATTGTATTTTAGAGTGTCGCTATGTTTTGCAGTTTCTGCAGTAATATTCCTTACACCGTCACCTTAAACTGAACATAACTTCTGATATAGAGGTGCGATTGATAATCCGTTTGATGCGTTGGAAACTTAACTGACAGAATTAGATTTTATTCTATTAGGGCAATACCTGAATCTGAACATAATCACTGGTAAAATGCGCGCGAAGTTGGGCTTTCAGTTCTGAAACTGGAATTCCAGAAATCGATCTCTTCCTTAAAATGATGATAATTCCCTAACCTGAACCCTGATTGACATGAAATAAATTTTGCTGTTTAGATAATCAAGTGTGCTTCATACGCCCTTTATATTATTTTGGTTGATTCTATGGGTATGATTTACCGTAAATTTTACAAGTTATATGGCATTGGTCGTCATAGAAATAGTGAATACATGTTCAGTGCGTTTCTACATATTTTCGTGTTTGCTTTATACCTATTGCATAGTGATCATTCACGTTGAAACCTAGCGTCTGATTTGCATTGTCGAGATATTAATGTTAGTGATTGGGTTGTGGCAAATACGACAGTGATATTGATAAGTGGAAAAGTGATTGAAAGTAACAGCGATACGTATTTGTCCACAACCTATTTAATACATGAATGCATACTATAACCTGGGGAATAGGGAAATCAACGTGGAATTGAACTCGTATTTAGCGAGATACAGTGATTTAGAAGATGATCATTCGCTATCAGTGATATATGTATACATATTTTAGGTCGTGGGCCTAGCGGCACGGTTGACAAGGTTATGTCCCGGACACAGTGGACTATAATCTCGGGCATGCACGAGACCCTTATTAAACAAGAGTATCATCTCCACCATTTGATTTCATTGGCTTAGTGACCGCTAAGTAGTGACATATGCATTGCCTAGTTTACTGACATGATACCCATATTGCACTATTCATATTCAGTTGATGTTTATTATACACATGTTCTGCAATTCACTGTACTCCTCATGTTTAATAATACTGCGCGCCTATTATATATATTTATTGCTATATATGTCGCCCTGACGACCTGAGTGTGCATGCTCAGAGGACGAAGTGGATCCAACCAAGATGAAGGACCTACCATTCGAGATCGCGGAGATCTAAACTGCTTAATTAGCGCCTCCTTTTTTGCTTTCTGCACTTGTTTAGTTGGTTAGTTTATTTTATTCTGCAAAATGAATGTATTTTGAACTCTTTTATTTGCAATATAATAAAGTTGTGAACTGTGATTTTCTTTTACTCAAGTACTGTTTATTGACTACCATGTAATGCTAGAAGCCGAAGTGTGACTACGGCGGGATTATTCCCTGACCGTAGGAGCATGGCTGGCCTAATCACCCCTCGTATCCCGTATTTTGGGAAGCGGGGCGTGACAGATTCAGCTCGTCTAAATAGTCTTTGATGGACCTATCTTTCTTCATCCTAAAGGTATAGAGACGTTGCTTCAAGCACAGTCCGTCGGTGAGAGATTTCTGCGGATAAAGCGACTCCAATTTCTTCTATAGCTTCGCTTCAGTCTCCTCTTCGCTGACCTCACGAAGCACTTCGTCGACGAGGGACAATTGGATCGCGCTATAAGCTTTCATCTCCATTTCTTCTTCCGCGTCCAGTGACATATCCTTCAAAAGTTTCTCTGGCTCAAACATGATCTTGTACACACCTTGCTGTTTTAGCAGAGCGATCATCTTGATCTTCCATTAGTTGAAGCTGTTTCTTCCGTCGAATTTCTCCACCTTGAAGTTGGTTAGCCATACTCTGAGACCAAATCCAAAACTCGAATTTTCGCTCTGATACCGGTTGTTAGCGTTGAAACTTGCGGAAACGTCGGTTTTGGATGCTAAGAGGAAAGAAACTAAGCAAGGAACTCGAGAAATCTCCGATGAAAGAAGAAATTTCACTATAGGGAGAAAGCAATTACAAAAGAATTTTGATTATTACAAATTTTTTCTCACAAACTCCCAAAACTCTTGATCTCTCATTTTATTGCTTTTTTGGCTTGGAGTGTTCCTCTACAAGCATCTTAAGCCTCCTATTTATACTAGTTCCAAAACATCCTCTAGAAACCCTCTAGAAGTTCTCTAGAGATTCTAGATTAATTCTAAAAATTCAAAGTTCTAGAACTGATGGAGGTCGAAATCTCTCTCAGATGTTGTCCTCCGTTGATCTTGCTGCAAGCGATTCTGAACAGTTGAGATTTGGTGTGATGATTGAATGTGTGGATCTCAATGAGTTGTTGGATGCCGCTAACGCCGGGCTACCTGCAAAGGAAGCCCCGGGATGGGGAACCACCGTAGAACCCTCTGACGATCAAGTAAGTAACGAGCTATAGGGACAGCGTAGCGGCGTATTGGAATCGATTTGACTTACCTGAGTCGTCTGGAAAAGGGGTTTATATAGCGGTCGCATGGAGCGAGCCAATACGAGATTCCCGTCGTCCATTACGCACCTTCGTCATGTTAGCGTTGATGGCGGGATACGCCCATTAATGGCGGGATACACTAGCATGGGATGCTGGACATGGAGCGACGGGGATCTCGTCGTCGCGCGATACACGGAGCCGTATGGAGGGCTGTCGGGCTCTATGCTCCAGGCCAAATAGGGACGCTGAGAATCTCACATTTAGGATAGCTCGGAGATGAGCAAGTGAGCTGAGTCGTCTCTGCTTTGTGATAGCTCAGAAACGAGCGAGGGGTTGAGAAAGCTCAATTCTGTAATAGCTCAGAGATGAGCGAGGACGCTGAGGAAGCTCAGCTGTAGGATAGCTCGGAGGCGGGTTGTTGGCTGGTTGCTAGGCGAATAGTGAATGTACTCAGGAGAGGCCTCCCCAAAGATTTGATGATACCTAGGAGATGAGGCACCGAGGAATCTCCCCTTCGCATGGTACTTCAAAGAGCTAGTTAGTGCACGTGAGAGATTTGCCATCCGCCACGTGTCTTGATCAGAGGAATCCGCACTTATGAGCACCATCAAGAACAATCTCATATGTAAAGCATTTCTAGAAACCTTCTAGAAGTTTTCTAGAACTTCTCTAGAGATTCTAGTTTAATTCTAGAAATTCAAAGTTCTAGAACAATCTCATATGTAGAGCATTTCTAGAAACCCTCTAGAAGTTTTCTAGAACTTCTCTAGAGATTCTAGATTAATTCTAGAAATTCAAAGTTCTAGAACAACCTCATATGTAGAGTATTTCTAGAAACCCTCATAGAAGTTCTCTAGATAATTCTTTAGGCTTTATTAAATTGTTTTGCATAGCCAAAACAAAGTATGCATATCTAAAGACCGAGAGAGGGAGGGGGGAGGGTTTGAACATGACCAAGTACACATGCCTAAAAACTAAGATCGTCACCTTGTTAAAAAAAGTGCAGAAGCAAGTGTGGTAGAAAGAATGGTTATCCTAAAATTGGTTATGACGATTGTAATGATGAGACTTACCAATGTGGTATCACTTATGCATACAGCATAAGCACAAAATACACCCTATGAACCAACCAAAAAAATCATTCACTGAAAAAATCATGAAATGCAACCACACCTGTAAACCAAAGGGTGGAAGAGCCCTCTAAGAATCTCCCACAATATGTTTTACAAGCAAACTCAATGCCCGAGAATAAAGGACAAATTATCAAAAACCAAAAAAACGGACACGGTAACTAATAATGGGCATCCCAATGCTATCATTTATTTCACCTAATCACCAATAGAACCCTCATATCATTAATCTTCAACTCCAGCCACCATATCATCATCAACGAATTGCCTTCGTATATCCCACAACATATCAACAGAGCACCAATTCCAACTCCATAAAAATTTGTTTCCCGAGCCCAACACAGTCTGATTAAAGAAACAGTTCAAACTAAATCCAGTTCACATGCCATTCAAATTTGAGCTCCAGTAAGCGTCCGTGCGATTTTTGAATTGATTCGCAATCAAAATTAGTTACCGAGTCAAATGTTCAATCAATTGATTACCTGTCGAGAATTGACTTCGATTCAATTGCTATTTCTAGCAATATTGAGATTCTTATAATATTCTTTAGTTTTTCTTCATACACTTTGCATCATAAAATCTTTATAGCAAATATGTTCACATGAGACTCCAGTCCACCTGTGAACAAAGTTTAAAAGGAATATTTATACCCTTGAGCATAAATCCGTCCAGCGCCTAATGCGTTGTGGCCAACTTCACTATTACCCATGTCTTCATCGGAGGGAAGCCCCACCGCCGTGCCATGGGCCCTTACCAACCTCCATCTCTCCGGAGCACCCTGTAGCAGCAGGAATAACAAATCCTCATGTCAACATATAAAATGATAGGTCAAATTAAGAATTCGCTACAAGAAAAACACAATGGAGTTGAAGAAGGAGGGAAAAGAAAAACCTTTTTAAGGGAATCCATTGTGGGGGTATCGGCGACATGAATACAGTTGTACTCGTCGGGATTAGCTTCGCCCCAGCCATCCAATACTATCAACGCCACCGTCTTCCCCTTTGGCAGCTTCCAATGATCCGCCAACTTCCATCTGAATTCTGAGCTCTCCATCGACCTTTAGAGCAGGGGAGGGAACAGGGGGAATTAAAAAAAATTCTTTTTTCTTTTTTAGTAAATATAAACGGAAGAATTACAGAATAAGAGTAGCAAATACTCGATCGATGCTCAATCTGGAATTGATGCAGGAAGATGATACCATTTTGTATGAGGAGGAGATTTCTAGGTCATTTTTGGTAAGGGTTTATTCGAGCACTCTGGTAACGGCTTGAGAGTTCTAGAAAACATTTGGTCATGTTCCTAACCCTAAACCCAGAACCCGCCCCCTATACATTTGTATAGGGGGCGGGTTCTGGGAACCCGCCCTAAATTCTTTTTTATTTTTTTTTAATTATTTATTATATAATTTTAATTTTAATTATAATTATAATTATTTAAAAAAATTAAAAGTAAATAAACGAAAAAAATATTTAAATAAAATAATAAAATTTTACTATATCAATGTTTTTTACAGAATGAATCCGTCAAAATTTACAATACCAAAAAATCCTCTCCGATTTCTATCTCGACGGTCAAATTTATAATATCAAAATAAATCCGTCAAATTTACAATGTAAAAAAATCCTATCTGTTTGTAAAATGTAAATACTGTCGTTTTTCTTTTCCCTTGCCCTTATGAAATCCGAGGAGGCTTGACATAAGCCTATGCCTCTTGGGATGACTGGAAGACCCACCTGTTTCTTGGATAGATGGCGGCGGCGGCGGCGTCTGCTCTTCTGCTTCGGGTTCGGCTTCGGGTTCGGCTTCGGCTTCAGCTTCGTCTTCAGCAGCGTCTTGGACATGCTGTTGTTCCGCAAATCCTGAACCTGAATGTGGGACAGGTGTCGGATATGTGCTGCCTCCCAACAAGTACATGTAGGACGATAAATCCGAATCCCAACTGGGCAGTTGTAGCGAAGAACCTGTCCCGGTTTCATGCGGCTGCTGTTGCACAAAACCTTGGCCCCATGGCTGCGCAAATCCTGACCCCCAAGGTTGTTGTTGTTGCGCAAAACCTGACCCCCAAGACGGCTGTGCTGCAAAACCTGACCCCCAAGACTGGTGTTGTTGCGCTTGTTCGGTATGCCAGGGTTACTGCTGACGGTATGGTGATCCAAACCACTGATCCTGCTGCGTCGGATCTCCGTGATGCTGCGGCTTTGGTGCCGGGTCATGGTGCTGCTCTGGTGCCGGTTCATACTGCGGCTCCGGTGTCGGCTGATACTGCTGCTCTGGTGCCGGCGATAAATGTTGAGAAATATTATATGAACCGAATACACCACCAATTAATTGGTCTACATTTGAAAATCGAGCCTGAGTTGCCGGACCAGCATCAGTCGGGTATGGTTCCTGCACCATTGTTTGTACGAGATGCAACCCACGAGCCTGTCGTTACATTAGAAATAACAAATAAGTATTGACTCATACCGCCGAATGTTAAAAAGTAATATAATATAAAGAATTTAACTTACCAAATCTCGTTCCATGTGGCCTCTAGGCTCGTACCGCGAGATGTTTGGGAAGTTTTTGGGGGGAGCACAAAGATATCTTATGGTGACACGCTTATACCACTGTAGATATGCTTTGGTAGTGTCGGTGGCTGTTTGGTCACCTATTTGCTGTAAAGCAATATTACGCTGCCTATCCTCCCATCTCAGCAAATATTGATGATGATGCTCCCTCCAATCACGCTCCGTCTTTCCTCCTCGCATGTCTCCCTCTATTGTCATATGCGAAGGCGGCGGGACAGGAATATGTTGCGATCTATCAAACTGTCTCAACACCCGGTCCGGTAGGTGCATGACAACGACATTAATGCAGAGAAGTGGGCATCGAGCCCGCCAAACCGGCTCTCCTTCGATACAGATGCCGGGTAAGCTTTGCAAACGATCTGCTGTATAAGGCGTCCACAGGAACTGCGCAAATAATATAATACAAAAATTGTGATGAAGGTGTTTCAAAATTGTAAAACAAACTCAATTACCTAAGTCATAGTTACCTGAGTCGCCTCCATGCGATCCAACTCATCTCTATAGTACTTAAGTACTCGACGAGGAGCCTTATACGCTTTCTTCCCATTCCACCAACAGCCGAGCGGCTTTCCAGGGATATTCAAGCCTGTTATTTTAACATTCTCCGGTCTTCCTATATACATATGCTCCCATGACCAGATCTGTAAATAAAGTTTCAGATTATAAGAGAGAAAACCAATATTACAATTTTGCAAATTTCTAGCTGTGAAAAATAAGGAATTTACCTGAAGTAATGTAATGCATCCACAAATTTTATTCTTCGTAGGAGCACATGCCTTATCGAGTTCCTTATAAAGAAAGGCCAGGACCCCTGCTCCCCAAGCATATTGGCCACAGACATCAAAATCCGTTAGAAAGCCAAGGTATAACGGATGGACATGCGTTGCTGATTGGTCCGGCATCAACCAAGAACCGATCATGTACAGAATGTAGGCACGTGCATATCTATCCAAGACTTCATCGGTGGCTTCATTAGGGATATTACTAAATGTATCTCTTAGCCAGTTTAAACTGATCTTATACCCCTTACTGTGGCCTCCTGGTGCCTGATATTAGCATTTTTGTGAAATATTAAAACTAGAAATAATGTACAACATGCAATAGGTACACTAAAGAGGGGAATCAGAATGAAATTTTTTACCTGTCCGAGAACAGACTCGGCATATGTATCCCAGTATGGGTGGTCGGTATCTGGACCAACAATTTTGCCTCCGACCAACCCAAGCCCATTGACCCGTAAACCGAGTAAGAGGCCAATATCCTGGAGTGTGATAGTGGCCTCACCCCATCTTAGATGAAAAGTGTGGGTCTCTTTTCTCCAGCGCTCAACCAGAGAGGTAACGAGGGCGTGGTCGATTTGGATATGCCAAATCAATGAAGCTTCATAAAATCCGGCCCGTCGAAGCCGCTGGGTTATTCGCTGGTCGCTAACTATCCATTTGTCTGAGCTATGGGTGACGACGGTGAGATTATCTCCATCCTGCAAAATTAAATAATGTTATTTTCAAATATTCGAATTAAAAGAAAGGGGTAACTAAAAAAAATTACTAAGTTTAGAATATTTCCTCTCCGTGTAATATATTAAACGATCTGTGTTCATTTTGATGAACGAGCAGAGATTTGTCGAGTGGTTGATTCTCCATTGAGACGATTTGAGATACGAGAAGAGAAAGAGTGAGTTGATTTGAGGGGGTGAGTTAATTTTAAATACGAGAAGGCACACTGGAGGAGAAGAGACAGAGTGAGTTGATTTGAGGGAGTGAATTAATTTTAAATACGAGAAGGCAACCTGGGGGTTTGCTTTTATAGGAAAAGGAGGGCGGGTTCCTGGAACCCGCCCTCTTTAAATGTCAAATCAGTTCTATTGATGTCAAATCAGTTTTTCAAATAACTTTCATTAATACAAAGAGGGCGGGTTCCAGGATCCCGCCCTCTTCAATAATTATATTATATTATTTTTCTGTTGCAGATAGAGGGCGGTTTCTAATAACCCGCCCTCTTCAATAATTATATTTGTCGGTGATATGTCACATCAGAAGGACGAGGGCGGGTTATTAAAACCCGCCCTCTTCAATTGTGTTGTTTGGAAGAGGGCGGGTTATTAAAACCCGCCCTCTTCAATAATTATATTTGTCAGTCAAATGTCACATCATTTAGTCAAATCAGTGATATGTCACATCATTTGTCTTTGTGTTGTCTCAGAAGGACGAGGGCGAACCTGCAGAAGGAAGAGGGCGGGTTATTAAAACCCGCCCTCTTCAATAATTATATTATATTATTTTTCTGTTCCAGGAAGAGGGCGGGTTCTAATAACCCGTCCTCTTCAATAATTATATTTGTCAGTCAAATCAGTGATATGTCACATCATTTAGTCAAATCAGTGATATGTCACATCATTTGTCTTTGTGTTGTCAGAAGGAGATATGTCACATCATTTGTCTTTCTGTTGTCAGAAGGAGACGAACCCGCCCTTGTGTTGTTTGCAGAAGGAAGAGGGCGGGTTATTAAAACCCGCTCTCTTCAATAATTATATTATATTATTTTTCTGTTCCAGGAAAAGGGCGGGTTCTAATAACCCGTCCTCTTCAATAATTATATTTGTCAGTCAAATCAGTGATATGTCACATCATTTAGTCAAATCAGTGATATGTCACATCATTTGTCTTTGTATTGTCTCAGAACGAGGGCGAACCCGCCCACTTCAATTATGTTGTTTACAGAAGGAAGAGGGCGGGTTATTAAAACCCGCCCTCTTCAATAATTATATTATATGTAACTCTTCGAAAATCGTTTAGGCAGTTTTTCGGTAATCGGCTAAAATGTCAGCTTTTTCCGTAAAAAGTCAAAATAGGTATTTTTCATTATAGACCTAATTATACAAAATTTAGATAAGATATTACTATAATTTTGTCACTAAAATGTCACTTAAAATTTTCTAGTTAAATAAATTTTTTTCGTAATTAATTATTTTTAATATTATTTTAAGCTTTTAAAAATACATTAAATTAGTGATAAATACAAATTTAATTAGGTAAATTTCATAATTAGGAATCTTTATAAACTAAAATAGAGTGTTAATAAATTGTTTCATGACCTTGTAAGATTTTAGTTTTATGGTATGAAATTTATGAAGAAAATGAAGTAAAATGGGGTTTTTTTTTGTAAAAAGTTGATGTGAGAGCATTAAATGAGCTTGTAAGTGACTTTTTGTGTAGAATTTTCCACACTTCTCCTCACTCTCCCTCCCTCTTCACCTCTGGCCGAGACCTAGCAGCAGCTCCCCCTCTTTTCACCTCAATTCTTGCTTCAAAAATCATGACAAAATCAAGAAAAATCCACAAAAATTCACCATTTTCTTCATAAATTCAAACCACAATCCTTGTCCACCACTTTCCAACCCTAAATTGTTTTAAAACAAGGTGAAAGGAGGCTTCTTTCAAGGGCAAGTGCAAGTTGGGGTTCACTTGGAGGTGAAAATTCTAAACTAGTTGTTAAATTATAGCTTAATTGTGCTAAAATAGAAATTTGAAGTATTAATTTAGTAGTAATTACTTGTTCATGAAAATCAAGAGAGGGATTTGATTTTGAATTAGGGTTTGTAGCATGGTTGAGGGTTAGGGTTTTGGTTATCTAATTGGTTAGAATGGTTAATTGTGCGATGTTACGCTCGCTAAATCGATAAATTGCGATATTTGCATCGAATCGGTATGCTTTTTGCTTACTAGATTTTTATTAAAATTAGAATGTGATCTAATTGCGTTATATTAGCAATATAATTAGCTTCATATACGGCTATTAGTGTGCGCGAATGCGGGGTTTTGTCTAGTCGGGTTTTGGTTTTGTCGATTGCCCCGAAATAACGATTCTAGTTAAGATTTAGCGATTTTCGTGTGTTTTCCCGCGCACCGAGTGCACGTTATGTTTAATTCAAGAGCGTTGATATTTGTATATTGTGACTTGCATCGTTTTAGGATATTTAATCTTATGCTTGGTGTTGTGCAAATATAGGATCGGTCGGGAAAATATCGGACACGGCGCGTAAAGGCAAGGCGGTGGTCGGATCGGATTAGCGAGGCTTTCAGGTGAGTAGATATATTCATCTATGGGGGAATCGTCTGGATGGCGCGAGGCGCCCCCTAGTTAGGATTACCTTATTTCTTGCAAGACTTGTATTGCTAGTTAGCTTACCCTTTCAGTTACATTGCATACCTCACAGCTAACCGTATACTAGATTGCATGGACATTCATATACACATATATGATATCACTTCGTAGGACACGAACACCATTACCATTGGCATCTGTTGCACGCGCACTATTCATGTGACACACACGCCTTTGGTAATTGCCATGCCACGTGCACTATAGAACCTGTTTAGCTTAGTATCGCCTTGCATCATACATGATATATGAAATTGCATAGCATGTATATACCTCGCATCATCATCATACTTACATAGATTTTTAGCCACAATTCACATCGCATACCTGGTTATCATAGACATTTATCATATATAACGTGTGGACATTATGATTTTTCTTGAGGATTTCAGTATTGCTGCGATTTCTGGATTTTTGGGGAAAACCGCAAGAATTTAACAAAAGCTTATATTTATCATTTTTAAAACAAAGTTGCGGTTTTCTCGTGATGTATGTGTCGTCCACCATGAGTTTTCATGTTTTCTGTTGGATTTCGAGACCCGATTCGAGGAGTGGATGAACCGTCTCGGGTACATGGTGGGCCCGGTATGGTACCCCGGGACAAGAAGATCGAGTTGTAGACGATGAGCCTGGCAGGAGAAGACTATCTACCGGTGATGTCTGGCACGGTGGATATCCGGAGGATACCGACCGTTGTCGTGAGATTTGATGACATGGGCCGATCCGGACTGACGGAGCCCGATATTTTGAGACATTGAGACAGAGGTGATTTCATATTTGGTGTCGATGCTTGACACGGTTTCAGATGATTTCTTGATGGTATTTAGTTATTATACAGATGCTCCTTTTTCTAAAGTTAAGAATGCAGAACTCTTAACATTTAAAACACTTAAAGATTTAGTAATGACATCGCATACATGTGCATGCATACTAGAGGTATTATTTCACATCTGAACATACATGCTGTGACACATTTGCGTGCATTCTTACGATTGCCTTATTAGATGTTATATTCTACCCATGAGCTGGCAACTCACCCCCGTTGTGCCACAGTGTCTTGCAGGTCGGACTCATCAGTCTTGTAGCGGCGGCTATCTTATCATCAGCTCTTTTTACTCAGACTCGCGACATCGCTCGTAGGTGGGTTGCGAGCACACTTTATTTCTTTTTGCTCCATCATTGTATCTAGTATTCTTCATCTACCACTTTCTATTTGTATATGCGACCTAGTGATGAGACTGAGAGATTTGTATATTTGTGGTTTCTTTTGGGTTGAGCTCACTTGAGCCGGCGTTGTGTTTTCTGATATTTTGCGTTTCTTTTATGCTCTTTTTCTTGATATTACTTATATATTGCATGTGGCTGTGATCCGCCTTGGGCGAAGAGCTAGCTCCCGCTTGGGGATGCCATTTGTTCATTACAGGTTATATATCTTGTTGTACCTATTTTGGGGGATAGAATTTACAGGGGAGACTCTGCCGAAATTTTCGGGAATTTTTGATGTTTTTAAAAAGGGATTCCATGCAACTTAATTGATTTAAAAAAACCGTTTTCATTAAAGGTTTTCCTTCACTCTCTTTTGATTTTGGATTAGATTTTCTGGGCTTTGGCTGACTTAGGTTACGGTACGCCTTTAGACGTTTCGTAATCTAAGTGCCAGTCACGTTCCGTACTTTCGGGTCGTGACATTATATTATTTTTCTGTTCCAGGAAGAGGGCGGGTTCTAATAACCCGTCCTCTTCAATAATTATATTTGTCACATCATTTAGTCAAATCAGTGATATGTCACATCATTTGTCTTTGTGTTGTCTCAGAAGGACGAGGGCGAACCCGCCCTCTTCAATTGTGTTGTTTGCAGAAGGAAGAGGGCGGGTTATTAAAACCCGCCCTCTTCAATAATTATATTATATTATTTTTCTGTTCCAGGAAGAGGCGGGTTCTAATAACCCGCCCTCTTCAATAATTATATTTGGGCAGGTTATTAAAACCAGTTCTCTTCAATAATTAGCCCGCCCTCATATCCTATAAATAGCTATGCTATACAACTCACCGTCCATTCACGCACTATCCTATACACAACTTACTCTCTGCTATAGAACTCACCGTCCATTTACGCTCTGTGTGGAGTCCAGGAAGAAGCCTAAGCTCAGTACCATAGTCTGGAAGGAGGAGCTGCAGGATAGGATCAAGACGGAACAGTTCACAAAGTATTGGAGGTAAGCCATATATTGTAAGCATATTCCTATATTCAAGATTTTTTTATAACTCCTTTTTTCGTCTTTTCCCTTCAGATGCTCAACATTATACAAGATTTTGAACACACTAATTATTCAAAAACAAATACAAGATTTTGAAGTCACTTTCCTGGAGGTTTTGATGGAGAGAAGTTAATTTTGCTAAGAAATGTAGCTGCAACAAATATAGATTTTGAAGTCGTTTATGTCACATCAGTTGCATTTTTTGGTCGTGTGCTATTAAAAAACTTTTGTGGCAAATTAAAATTTGGCAATCTTAAATGAGCTCAGGATCTAAAAACTAAAAAAATCAAAAATCAAAAGAACCTATTAGTCTTGTTTCTAATGCTTACAATTCCAACACACAACCGATTTCAATTTGGTCAAGAATATCAAATTACGAATAATGACATTCATTATATTTTCTCTATGTACTTACGCTATAACACCAATTTCAGAAATCAAAAATATAACTGTTTTTGTATTATAACATCCATTATTCAACACAGCATTAAGAATATCCATTATTTAACATCCATTATTTTGTATTGTAAAATGTTTGTTTCAACACAACATTAAAAATATAACTGTTTTTGTTATATTGTATCTTTGCGCAAACTTTCTTTCTCTCCAATATAACTGTTTTTGTGCAGGATTCTTTGCGCCGCCGCCAAATAAGTAGTTTGCAATTGTTTTCGATTTATATTTGTTACTGTTTGCATAAATAATACGGACTTTAAGGGGCTATAACACCAATTCAGATTGGGTGGGGATTTCATCACCCTTTCTAAGACCCCAAAAATCACTAACAGCATACGCATTGCCCTCGAGTATAATTAAAAAATATCTAAACTCAGCCAACTAAGGACTCTCGTGCTCAGTAGGACAGAGGAAGGTTGTGGGCATTCGATCGTTTATTTGTTGGCTTGATATTGTTTGATATAGACTATGGCAAGTTCAAGTATATTTGTTGTATGTAAATACGACGGCCGGGTTATCACAAGTGCACACGGTCCCGAGTATATGGGCGGGTCCGCAAGAATCATGCGATTAGAAGTATCAACGACTTATAATGAACTAGAGAATAAAGTGTTCAAAATCACGAAATACGATCCCCGTGAAATTAGGGTTAAGTTATGTTGTATATGGCCTATGTTCAGTGGAAATACATTGGTTGAAATTATAGACGATGCATCAATATCTTCGATGATAGATTTCGGTCTATCAAACACCCAGCATTCTTTTGAACTTTTGGTGGAGAAGGAGCAATTGGAAGTATCAGATGCCCCTCCAATGGGTAATTTTGATGGTAATGCTGGAGATAGTTCCTGGGGGTACGGTCACATGGTTAACGATGATACCGTCAGTGGAGGTGGATATGACTATACACAACATTATTCAAACCTTCAAACTCATGGGTAAACATTTTATAAACCCATATTCAAACATTTTAGTAATAAGATACTAATATTCAAACATTTTATAAATCCATAAATTCAGGTTCTCCCAGTCGACTGCTGCAGTTACATGCACCCCAGAAGAACAACAAGGATTACCATACACAACCTTCCACAGGTAAATAAATCTGAAACAAGTGATGATTTAGTTACGAAAATATTAAGGAATAATATTATAATAACAATTAATATACTAAATGCAGATTTCCCCACACCTCCGCATCATTCCAACATGATCCAAGTAGCGCATTCCAAGCATGTCTGTCCACATCTTTCCGGTCTTCTCACCCCGAACCATCCACATTACACCGACCACAACCATCATATATTGCACCCGAGCCTTATGTTGCTACGGGTGATATTGATATGTATGGCAGTGATGATGATGAAATCGGTGAAGGTCATCAGGGGAGGATAGCGTGGAATATGCTGCTGGATTGAATGAGGTAGCATTCTTTGATGGTATGGTTGCGAATAACGATTTTGTCGAACTAGAAGATCCCGGCCTCGATCCGCTGGAAGATGATAGTTGGGTAGACTTAGCCGTGGCAGAAGTAAATACGGCACCCTATTTGGACGCGACAGCAGTAAGCGAAGATTGCATCAGCGTCGGGGATTTGTTTCAGGAAAAATGAGATCTTATTTGTAAGCTGAAGTCGTGGTCCATTCAGCAAAACGTTACATTTAAAACCGAAGAGTCAAATAAGACGTACTATACGGTGGTATGTACGAAAGCTCCTGAATGTCAGTGGAGATTGCATGCATGTTGTTCCAAAAGAGCCAAGGCTTGGAAGGTCACGAAATACAACCAAGAACACACTTGCATCAATTCTATTATGTTACAGGATCACCGGAATTGCACTTCATCTTACATTTGCTCACTAATCATGCCACTGATCCGTACAGATGTGGCGATGACTCCCCGAGAGATACGGCTCTTGGTTAGCGGAGAGCATAAAATTCAGATTTCGTATGTGAAGGCATGGGATGCTCGTAGAAAGGCTTTATGTAAGATATTTGGGGACTGGGAAAGCTCGTACAACTCACTAGTCCCTTTTATAAAAGCCATGAAAGCATAAAATCCGGGGACCGTATACCGGTTAAAAACCACAGAAACAGATGACGAGGGCTCTATCAGGTTTCAAAGAATTTTCTGGTGCTTTGGTCCATGTGCGGCTGGTTTCACACACTGTCGGCCGGTATTGTGCGTTGATGGTACGTATCTATACGGTAAGTACAGAGACTGCATGTTAATTGCTACAGGTGTTGATGCTAATAACGGTATATTTCCATTGGGATTTTCTATTGTCGAGGGTGAAAATACATCATCCTGGTCATGGTTTTTCTGTCACCTCAAAAATATCCCATCTGTTCTTCATAGAACGGATTTATGCATCATATCTGATGGACATCCGGGAATACTAGCTGCAATGAGATCTGTATTTCCGACGACCCCACATAAGTTTTGCCTACGACACTTCAGGCAAAATTTTGATCGAAAATTAAAAAATTCAGATCTACATAAGCTTATGTACAGAGCCGGTGAAACGCCTGACCCTAATGTTCACGACATATACATGACGAAAATTGGGGAGATGAGTCAAGCCGCGAAAGTGTGGTTAGATGAGTATCCAGTACGCATGTGGTCACAAGCACATGATGATGGGTGCAGATATTTCCTAATGACGACTAATATGTCTGAAAGCTTCAACGGGGTCCTTAAAGGGGTTAGAGGCTTACCGATACAGGGGTTGATTGTTCGAACCTTTTTCCGGATGAATACTTATTTTGTGCACAGAAGAGAAAAGTTCTTGGCGATAGAGACTCTGCTCACCGCGTATTACGAAGATATCTTTCGGAAAAGAGAGCGCAAAGCACAATACTACAGATCCGAAAGGTTTGACACGGCGGAGTTTCAGGTAACGGGCGGTAATGGGAATCAATATACCGTGAACTTTAGAGATGAAGGGCTCTCTTCGTGTACATGCAGTCTTTTCCAGCAACAACATTTACCTTGTGCCCACGTAATTGCTGCTGCGAGCAGCATGCATACCTCACATTACAATTTTGCTTCCCATTACTATACAGTTTCCAATTACCAAGGCGCATACGATCCAAAATTTCATCCTATACCGGACAGTCGCTATTGGCACTATTATACTGCCAACAGACAAACACCAACTGTATTATCGCCGGAAAAAAATATAAGGCCCGGAAGACCTAAGGTGCGTCGAGATCGAATGACAATGGATGCTGATCCTCAGCAAAGGCAAGCCAGATGTAGCCTATGCAAACAACCAGGCCATTATAGGACCAGATGTCCAGGACATGCATCAGGGGCGGGACCTTCAGGATCGTGACAAGTGCACTCAGATTTTTTTGTAATATAAATTTGACGGATTCATTTTGTTATTATAAATTTGACCGTCGATATAGTATTTACATTTTATAAATAGATAGGATTTTTTTACATTGTAAATTTGACGGATTCATTTTGATATTATAAATTTGACCGTCGAGATAGAAATCGGAGAGGATTTTTTGGTATTGTAAATTTTGACGGATTCATTCTGTAAAAAATATTGATATAGTGAAATTTTATTATTTTATTTAAAAAACATTTCGTTTATTTACTTTTATTTTTTTTTAATATTTATAATTATGATTATATTTATAATTATATAATCATATTATAATTAAAATTATATTTATAATTATATAATTATAATTAAAATTATATAATAAATAATTAAAAAAATAAAAAAAATTTGGGGCGGGTTCCCAGAACCCGCCCTCTATACATATGTATAGAGGGCGGGTTCCCAGAACCCGCCCCCTATACAAAATGTATAGGGGGCGGGTTCCCAGAACCCGCACCTTATTCTGGGGTGGGGTGGGGTGGGGTGGAGTGGCAAACCACCCTATTCTTGTAATTTTAATTTTAACCCACCTATTTAAATAATTAATTTTTAAAATATTATTATTTCAAAAAAACCCTTTCTTTGTTCAGTAAGGCTGACACTGATACTTCCTTCAATTTTTTAGGGATTTTTACTTAAAGCCCCCTCAAAAATATACAAATTACACAAAATCCATCAATTGATATTTACTCATCACCCCTCTAAATATTTAACTTGTTGCTTATTGGCCCATGCGAGATTTCCATTCAAATTTAACTTGTCGTCGGCTGAACTTTTGAGGGCCCCCCGAACTACATCCTT
The DNA here is from genome assembly GCA_030015575.1 of Agapanthus africanus. Taxonomy (NCBI): domain Eukaryota; kingdom Viridiplantae; phylum Streptophyta; class Magnoliopsida; order Asparagales; family Amaryllidaceae; genus Agapanthus; species Agapanthus africanus. Next base: position 271,694,908 of record CM057337.1, read on the forward strand.
GCTTCATTCAATAACCTTCAAATTTTCTCTCTTCCAAAGCTTCCACTTCAATTATCTCTCTTTCAATTATTAATTTAACTTTCTTCAATTGAGGTTTTTCCCTTACCCGAATACCCTCGCCCTTGCGTACTCCATTAGGTCATGGCTGGCGAGGATTGAAGAGGAAAATCCCAATTCAATGACCAATTCGAGATTGATATAGCAAATCTTTAACTCTAATTTCTAGTCGGGGCTAAATTAGAGGATTTTAGATGAAAAACAAGGGTTGGAGAAAATACTAAACCCTAATTTTTATTTGGCGCTAAATTTAGGGATTTTAGATAAGTAAGAGGGGTTGGAACAAATTCCTAACCCTAATCTCTATTTGGAAATAAATTTGGGGATTTTTCACTGAAGAAGAAAGGTTGGGGTTTTTAAAAAAACCTAATCCTGATACCTACCGTTAACTGATTAACGGAATGAAGGAGTAATGCGACCTGGATCACGCCAAGATGTTACCTTCCGTTGAACTGCTGACGGCGGCGATGGACGGCTGAAATTGGATCTGGAGGCAGGCTCTTGAAGCGTGTGGATCTCAATGGGTTTGAGGTTGTTGTTGCCGAGCTACTTGCAAGGAAGTCCCGGGGTGGTTGTACCACCGAGGACCTTTCGACGGTCAAGTTAGAGAGGAAATCCGAGCAGAGTAACGGCTTAGTGGAGTAAAAATGGCTTACTTGAACCGTCTGAAGAAGGGATTTATATAGTAGTGGCAGCAGGCAGGGCAGGCGCGAGAATCACGCCGGCCGTTACGCTTCAGACGTCACGCCCGCGTGATGAGCGGGATCTCCCATTAATGGTGAGACAGGCTCGTTATTGGGGGATCGTGATGGCATGGAACGTGGGATGTGGCCGGCGGATATCTCACGCATGGCGAGATTCGCGGGATGGCGGTTGCGCCTGTGAGCGGTGCTGTTGATCGGTCGATGAGACCGAGGAAGATGACCTGGGTGGGAGAGCTCGCGGACGAGCGGGAGAGCCGAGGTATCTTGGTTCTGCGGTAGCCCAGAGACGAGCTGGGAGGCCGAGGAGGCCAATTGTGCAGGGGGTTCGGAGGCAAGCCAGCGTTTGTTTGTGGGACGGGTATAGGAGTGGCCTGGACGACCACTGTAGGTCCTTTCTTGTGAGCTTTGGGACATATCATCTGCCACGTGTCATGATCTGGGAGATCACCGATATCGAGCATCATCATTAGCCCCCCACTCTCGTCCCGACCAGCTGACGGGTCGGGTCGAAAGTGGTCTGCCGGGTCACCCGAGGTGAGCTCCTTTCGAAGATATCGTCGGGGCGTGTTCCCGGGAAATCTGTTGTATTTTCTAGATGACACCAACAAATCAGGGGTGTGATCTCTGCTTTAAAGAGGGTGCGCCGGATCGTGCGTACTTTCGCTGAAGCAACAGTCCATGTGTCGGGCGCTGGTTGGCGGACGTGACGGGCCGCAGATCTCTGGCGTCTAATGGGATACGGCCAATGCGCCTGCGACAGGTGGAGCGATTGTGGCCGTCGAATGCGAGGAGTTGTTTTGGCGGGAGTTGACTGTCGCCGTTGGATGAGACGCCGGCAGCTATAAATAGAGGTGGGGTCCGCTTCAGGGCCCATATCTCTTCATATTTTCCTCGTTCTGGGTCTTGTTAGCTCGACGCTCTTCTCTTTAGGTCGGATCTTTGCGTTTTCTCTCTTGAGGACTTCTCTCCACCAGGTTAGATGTCTTCTTTTGAGGAGTCTGTAGATGTCGTCGGGGTAGATTCTAGGGATTCTTCTACTGAGTCGGAGTCTTCCTGGGAAGTTGGGGTCAGATCCTCTTCCTGGGGTCGCGCGACTAGGGCGGTTCCTAGAGTAGAGGCGGCGGACGCCCCTGGTGTGTCGTCCTTGGTGAGGTATGAGGACGAGCTTGCCACCGCTCGGGCTAGTTTCCATATCCCTTCCGGCTATACGCTATGTTTGGCCGAGGAAGGAGAGAGGGCAGATCAGGTACGGGGTAAAGAGATTGCCTTGTACCTGGAAGCTATTTGGGCCGGAATGCGCCTGCCTTTCTCTCCCGAGGTTATTAGAGCACTAAATTACTTTGGACTAGCCCCGGGCCAGTTAGTGCCGAACTCCTGGAGGATTCTACTTGGGTTCCTGGTCCTTTTGAAGTTGCAAATGATCCCCTTCAGTCCGTCCATCCTTGCCTCCTCTTTCATTTACAAAGGTCACCCCGGCACTCGCGCGGGTGACCCAGGTGGGTTTATCTCTCCTTTAGGAAACAACGGGGGAGTGCAGCCGGGTCAGGAGTCGTCGTCTTGCCTTCTTCCATCCACGATTGGAAGAAGAAGTTTTTCTTTGTTGGGCCCCCAGAGGGTGAGGACTGGCCCGTGCCCACCCAGTGGTCTAGGGATAGGTGCTGGCGGGGATGTCCATCCAATGATCCCAACACGGTGAGAGTGACGGAGTGGGAGCCCATTCCCCGGGCTGACGTGTTGCTTTCTGAGTGGGCCCTTAGTTGGGCTGGGCTCAGCCCCGCCCAGTTCGTCGGTAAGTTAGGAGCTTGCGTTTGTTTTCATTTTTGTTTGTATTGCTGATTCCATTGTATCTTGTCTTGTGCAGAACCCATGAACTTGAGCCACCTCCGAGCGGTCATGCGCAAGCCGAAGAAGGGATCGAAGGCTAGAGATGCCAGCTCTTCTCGTCCGACGTCTGTCCCGGTTCCCTCGGCAGCCGTCCCACCCCAGCGTTTGAGTGCGGGCCATGCCCCAAAGCCCGGCCAGGCGCCGAGCCGAAAGCGGGTTCGGGGACAGGAGGCCCAGGCTTCGGAGGTGGAGACCGGCTCGTCTCTCAAGAGGTTCCCCCGAACGGTTCCGCGAACCCCGGCCTCCCCGATCTTGGTGGACGAGGGGGTTCTCCACTTTGAGGTGCCCTCGGGGCTCACCGTCACTGACAGCTTGCTGTCCGACATGGAGAGGTCAGCCGAGGGCAAGGTCCCTCGGGGGACTCTTAAGGCGCAAATGGCGGCCATCGCCCAAAAGGCCGTGCAGGTTAGTGCTCGCACCTGGCTCGATTTTTCACTTAGCGTCTCATCATTCGTGAGATTTGGTGCCCTCTTTCCTTTCTGACCCCCTTCTGATTTCTTTAGGTCCTCCAGCATGTCGCCCTCATCGTCCACATAGAGGAAGAGGAAATTGCCCCGGCGATACGAGCCACGGGCGAACTGTCCTCGCTGGAGGAGAGCTCAAAGCTGGAGCTGGAGGCGGCGATGGTGAGGGTCGCTGTCCTGGAGGGCGAGGTGGCAGCCGGGAAGCTGGAGGCGGTGGCCGTGAGGCAGGAGGTTGCCCGGTACCGCGAGGCCGCCGAGGCCAAGCTTCAGGACTCCAAGGTGCTCGTCGGCACCATGAAGAAGTCGTCGAGCACCCTCCGGAAGGAGTTGGAGGCGGCGGTAGAGGGGACGAAGCGAGCTGATTTCAGAGTAGCGAAGACGGTGGAGAACTATAAGAAGTCGGAAGATTTTACACCGTCCTAGCCTCGGCCACTACCGCCATCTGGCACGAGGCCTTCGACGCCGCCAAGGCTTGGATGCCGGAGTTCGCTGACGAAGAGCTCTGAGCCGAATATCTTCGCGGGGATGATGAGCAGGGGGACGACCCCGGGGGCGAAGCCGGGGAAGAGATTCCCGGCGAGGGCGACGCCGAGGCTGATGTGATGGGCGCTGAGCCCCCAGACGCCGCCCGAGCCGTGGTAGATGCCGAGCTTCCTGAGGTTGCGCCTGGACCTGAGGCCTGAAGCCCATTGTTTTTTTGTTTCGTTTCTTTTGTTGCATCGGGAATTTTGTAGGCCTACGGGCATTTTGTAAGGCTGGGGAGCCTACAATACCCTTATAAAAGCTTTGACTTTATGATTAAGGACTTTTTGCAGTCGTATTTGCGCGCGTTTTTTCCTTTGTCGGTAAACACTTGTATTTGCATAGTACTGCCTTCGTGTTATGTCGGTTCTTCGTCTAGCAATTATGTGTCGAGTTGAATCCGTTCACTTGCCAAGTATGCAAAGACCGGCGGGAAGACGGTATCTCCATGGCCCTGAAGTCGAGGTGGAGATCGCTCAAACGTAGATAGACTGGATGCCTCATGGTGAGGTCATGTTCCTTAGCGTGGAAGGCTCGGAGAAGCATGCTAAGGATGGACCGAGAAGGGTAGCTACCCGGTGCCTTTAGGCGAGGGCTTCAATCCCTGGCATTGTAAGGGTCGTACAAGGCCTGCTAGGGGTGGACCCAGCAGTGAAGCTGCTCAGTTGCCTCTTGGCGAGGGCTAATGAATTACCAGCCAGGGATAACCTGAGCAGGGTAGCCGCTCAGCTGCCTCTTGGTGAGGGCTTCAATACTTAGCGCGGGAGGGGACGTAAGGGGCCTACTAAGGACGGGGCCGAGCAGGGCAGCTGCTCGGTGCCTCTTGGCGAGGGCTTTGATCCCTGGTGTGTTGGGGTAGGGAGCTACCAGCCAGGGATAACCGAGCAAGGGCGGGCCCGGTTGCCTCTTGCGAGGGCTTTTGATCCTTAGCGCGGGAGGGGCCGTAAGGGGCCTACTAAGGATGGGGCCGAGCAGGGTAGCTGCTCGGTGCCTCTTGGCGAGGGTTTTGATCCCTGGTGTTGGGGTAGGGAGCTACCAGCTAGGGATAACCGAGCAAGGGCGGGACCGGTTGCCTCTTGCGAGGGCTTTTGATCCTTAGCGCGGGAGGGGCCGTAAGGGCCTACTAAGGACGGGGCCGAGTAGGGTAGCTGCTTGGTGCCTCTTAGTGAGGGCTTTGATCCCTGGTGTGTTGGGGTAAGGAGCTACCAGCCAGGGATAACCGAGCAAGGGCGGGCCCGGTTACCTCTTGTGAGGGCTTTTGATCCTTAAGGACAGGCCGGGCAGGGTTGCTGCCCGGTGCCTTTTGGCGAGGGCTTTGATCCCTGGTGTGTTGGGGTAGAGAGCTATCGGCCAGGGATAATCGAGCAAGGGCGGGTCCGGTTGCCTCTTATGAGGGCTTTTGATCCTTAGAGCGGGAAGGGCCGTAAGAGGCCTACTAAGGACGGGTCGAGCAGGGTTGCTGCCCGGTGCCTCTTGGCAAAGGCTTTGATCCTTAAGGATGGCCGGGCAGGGTTGTTTCCCGGTGCTTCTTGGCGAGAGCTTCGATCCCTGACATTATGGGGTAGGGGGCTACCGTCCAGGGATAGCCGAGCAGGGTAGCCGCTTGGCTGCCTCTTGGTGAGAGCTTTGATCCCTGGCGTTGTGGGGTAGGGGAGCTACCAGCGAGGGATAGCCGAGCGGGGTAGCCGCTCGGCTGCCTCTTAGTAAGGGCTTAGATCCTTGGCGCTGGAGGGGCCATGGGAGGCCTGCTAAGGATGGACCGAGCAGTGAAGCTGCTCAGTTGCATCTTGGCGAGGGCTTTGATCCCTGGTGTTGTAGGGTAGGGAGCTACCAGCCAGGGATAGCCGAGCAGGGTAGCCGCTCGGCTCCCTTTTGGTGAGGGCTTCGATCCTTAGCACTGGAGGGGCTGTGGGAGGCCCGCTAAGGATGGACCGAGCCTGCTAAAGATGGACCGAGCAGTGAAGCTGCTCGATTGCCTCTTGGCGAGGGCTTTGATCCCGGGCGTTACGGGGCAGGGAGCTACCAGCCAGGGATAGCCGAGCAAGGTAGCCGCTCTGTAACATTTTAGAAAAATAAAATATTATTTTTGGGAATTTTATAATTTAATAATAAATATTATAAATATTTTATTAATGCTGTATAATTAAATACCGATAAAGTGGAATAATTTGGAAAATTATAGGAATTTCTGAAATGAGGGTGTTTTATTTGATTTAAGCAAATTATGAAATTTTATAATTTATTTTATACAATTTTAATGCTAACCGCGATTAAATATCGCTAATCGTGCATTAAGCTAGTTTTGTGCATGTGACATGCACCAAGTCATTTCTCACACTTGTTATATTTTCCTCCATGGCTTTTCTTTGTTTTGGGTTGGTTTTTAAATGAGAAAAGAGAAGAGAAAAGAAAATAAAAGAAAAGAAAAGATTAGAATATGAGGTATGGGCATGAGAGAGAGAGAGAGGGGGGGTGAGGGGTCAACCTAAGTCTTGACATTTCTCTCCTTCATTATTTCTTCATCTTTTTCTTTCCTCCCTCAACAATGGCATCCCCCTTCTCCTCTCCCCTCTACCTCCTCAGTTCATCACTAAAAACTCATCAAAACATCATCCCCACTTCATTAAAAATGTGCACAAACTCACTACCAACACTTTAGACCAAGAAAAATCGGATTTTGAGCACTTGGGGCAACTCAAGAATTTTCTTGAGTTGCCAAATGAGGTAATTTCATCACCATTAGTATAATTTTTCATTCACATTAGTGTCCATGCATGTTTAGAAGTGTTTTAATTTGGATTAGTGAACTTTGAAAATTCCAAGTTGAGATTAGGGCTTGATTTTAATTGTTATGGTGCAATTAAGGTTAGCAGAGGTCATACAACCCCTGTAGTGTTAGTTTTGTGAACTTAAACCAGAGATTTAGCCCCATGACACAAACTTAGAAACCCAGATATCGGAAGTTTGTGGGATTTGTGATGATATTTAGGGATCTGCTAAGACCCGGGACACCTGGAAAATATTTAGCGAAGACTGTGAGTCATGCAGCAACCTAGAAACTGTTCCCAAGACCTGAGACCATATCTCTTTATCATGGCCGCCATTTTTATCATTTTGGCCGCAATTTACGGCCTTGGTACGTTGGAATCGTCCCGTGCTTGGTCCATGGCTTCATTTTAGTCAAATTAGACCTACCCCATAGCCGAATTGCCTAATTTCACCTGAAAAAAAATCTGGAAGTGTTTTCTTGTGTTGCTGCCTTGGTTTTGCGGCTATTTATGTTTTGGATTTTAGTATTTGGGTTTTGACTCGATGGTGTGACGTTTGCACGTCAACCTCGAGGGTTGTTTGGCCATTCTTGCATGTGTAGACCATAGGTTTTAACCTATGTGTGATACGCGTGCCATTTTAGTTTTCAGACATGATTTCGGTTTACGATATTATGTGTGATATGTAAGTACCCTCGAGCGGACTTGGAGTAACAAGGATGGGCGTGGCGACATCGACTCCAGGAAATGAGGACCACGGTGAGTAGATATATATCTACGGGGGAAATCGGGTGGATGGCGTATAGCACCCCCGTAGTTTTGTTGTGTCATATACGAATACGTATACCTATTTATTTAAATATGTTTATTGTGAAACTTTGATGATTAGTAAGTAGGATCTTAGAAGATCATGGGTTAATTTTAGTATTACTGTTTGATAGTGTCGTAGTTAGTTGTAGTCGCGAACCCTAGAATAAGGTTTACACTCACTCACACACACACACACACACACTCGCATGCATTTTACTTTCTTATACGTATATGGGGATATGTATACACACACACACACACACAGGTATGGGACTATGTGTATATATATATATATACGTATATATATACATGGATGATGAGGATAGTATATGGTATTTGGAGATGAGTCGATGAGATTGGGCATGGTGCCATGAGATCGGTGATATGACGTGGTTCGTATTATGAGATACGATACGATATTAAAGCGGGTCCTTGGGCGATGTGTTTCATACACACGCATATATATATGTAGATGGTATCAGTATTGTACTAGACTTAGATCAGTACCCCCAGTTCACGATATGTGATGATAAGGATACCAGATGAATAATGAGATAAATATGATATTCGACCCGTACCCAGATTTGGGATGCCGTACGATGGATTTACCGTACGAGCTATATTGATGATAGATCCGCACTCTTGACTCAAGGATGTCATATTATATAGTGTATCATATGTGATACTATTGAGGCGGGATCACCGACTATTATATATATATATATATATCGACTCAGACTTAGGTGGTTTTCCTTACCCTTTTCGATTAGTCTGTTAGTTTAGTCCTGTAGTTTACTTGTAGATGTTAGACTAGACTCGAGTCATACCTATTTCAAAAACTAACGAATCGTGAGTATTTTAAAGACAGGCCAAGGGATACTACGGATATTTCAAAGGATGCACTTTTTCATAAAAATACCGTAGCCCTATTTTCTAAACACCACGATTCGTGCGATTTCAGATATCAAAAACTGTATGACTCGTATATAGGAATGTATATTTCTTTATTGCTGCATTACTATTCATTTACCATTTATTCTGCTGCTTGTATTGCATTGCATGCTTATATGTATTTTCGTTAGAAATGACGAATCCTATTGTTAGGACACTAGCACCATTACCGATGACGCGTATGCTCCACACACACTCGCTTGCCGGCTCACACACATCTTCATCGGTAATTGCTATGTAATTGCTATGTCACGTACACTTAGAGAATATTATTTCATTGACATAGCTTGCTAGCTGATAGTTCTTATATGTTAATATTTTATATGTTAGTTCATTATTGCATTCATTGCTTGATATTTCATGCATATCTTTATATTCATTAGTCATGCAATATTATAAGGGCCAGTCCAGATTGCCGGAGTCCAGTATTCATTATTATTGACTTTTAATTTAGATTTTGGATTTTCTATGAGATTTCTGAATTTGAAGAAACCGCAAGATTTAATAAACTCATTTATCATTTTAAAAGATAAAAGTGCGGTTTTCTCATGTTATGATTGTGATATGTCCACCATGTGTTTTCTCGGCTCTTGAGCGATATCATACACCCGATTCGAGGAGGAGATGAACCGTCTGTGGGTGCATGGTGGACCCGGTGTGGTACCCCGAGACGAGAAGATCACACAGGATGGCGTTTGAGCCTGTGACAGGGGAGCATTGCTGACCGGTGATTTTATTGAGATTTATGATACATGCCGGTCCAAATAGCCGGAGCCTGAGATATTGAGATTTGATGATACAGGTCAGTCCGGATAGCCGGAGCCTGAGATATTGAGATGTTGGGATTTGAGACATATATTTTGTGTCGATACTTGACACTGATTTTCTGATAATTTCATTGATGATACTTAAATGTTTATACAGAAATCTCATTATATTAAGAAAACAGTTTTCTCATTCATGATGTATTCTGTTTTCATCATACCGCATTCATACCTCATATTTATGATATATTGTTACCTGAAGCACTAACACGAGCACTTGGTATTACACTTATGTATTGATGTTTACCCTTGCCACCTTACCATGCTTCAGAATTTACCATATTGCGGATATATATACCGGTTCGTATTGACCTAGGATTGAGTCATATATACGATTTCTGCTCTGTGATGTTTTCTACTCACGAGTTGGCAACTCACCCCCGTTGTGCCACAGTTCTTGCAGGTTTTGCCGTACAGCTTTCGTTGCGGCTTTGCTGGCATACAACTTTCATTCCGGGTGATTGCTTTGGTAGGTGGGTTAACTTGTATCGTGACCGCCATTGTACATTTATTATTTCAGTTATATCTAGTAAACTCCATCAACCAAACTTGTATATTTATTTGACTTAGAAGACCAGTGTATATTATTTCGACCTTAGAGTCACGCATTGTATTATTATGGCTTTCTTGATGATTTTGAGTTTCCTTTTGAGTTTTGATCCTCGCCCTTCGGCGTTGTATATTATATTGCCTGCGTGGTTGTGACTGCCAATTGGCGAAGAGCTAGCTCCCGCTTGGGGATGCCTTTATTCATATTATGCATGTTGTACCCTTTTGGGGCCAGTATTTATAAAGGAAACTATGCCGAAATTTTCAGAAAAGACTCGAGACTTTAAAAATGCACACTTCAGCTTATGTTATTAAAACCGCTTGCTTTAAAACTAGACTTTTCCTTCTTTCTTCTTTAAAATGGTTTAGATTTCTGGGATTTTGGCTTACTTGAATTTGATGGAGTCCTATAGACTTCATATGATTCAAGTGCCAGTCACGTGCCATTTCTGTTCGTGACAAAATTGGTATCAAAGTGCTAGGTTAACCTTGGTTCAAGTCTATGTTTGACTATGCGGAGCCTATGGCGTTTGTATATATACGGAATCTAGGCTTGACCTTACGGAACTTAGACTTAGTCGAGGGGGTATTAGACCCGAACTTTCGTCACGTAGGTTGAACTTGGTTGATGGAGTAGGTGACTTAAAGAGAGTGATGTACCGTGTGTATGTTCCGCGGTATACTTACGATACGCTACTCCGTTTAAGAAGCCTTAGGATGTACATTTTCTTGCACAGTATTATATTCATTCATGATCTATCCTCATCGATATTGGTTTATGGTTTTGCTGCCACGATTACACGGGCAGAGAGAGCTACGGCTAGAGTTGCGTCAGCATGAGCTCGTCACGGACGAGGACTGACCTGGGCGTGATTCCAGGGACACACGATTGTATATATGTGTCATTTTATTGTGTTTTGTGCCATGAGCGTTTGATGGATCTCTTTTACGAGATTTCTCGGACGTGCAGATCAGCACCAGAGGATCAGGCTACTGCTAGGGGCCAGCCCGGATGTTATGACCGTCAATGCACTGATTATTTGATGATTGAGGCACTGTTCAGCGTGCGAACGAATGATTCAGTTGTTGCTGCGATTGACGAGATGTCACCCAGATGTTTGAAGCTAACGCCGCACGAGTTATACTTAGAGATATGACAGGAGATCTCTAGTCACCCGAGGAGGAATGACTAGGACATGTGATTCGTTGCCTACCCCGATGCGAGGTCATCAGATTAATTGATTCCAGCTAGAGACGACTTTACGCAGGTACATTGGGAGTCGATAGAAGACGATCGAATGTCAGAAACCCATTTTCCAAGTTTAAAGTATTCGGAAAAACATGCAAGTAATTCCGTGGACCCTCTAGAAGAATGAAACCCTAACTCGATATAATGACCATGCGAACGCTTTGAAACCTTAGTATTTGCAGCAGTTCAACGGTGCCATTAATGAGGCTTGGGTTTGCCCTTCTACGGCTGGTCCATAGGTACTGTGGCATGTACGGGAATACTATTAAACTGTACTCAAGATACTGAACTCTTGGGGGATTATGGAACCTTAACAAATCGATCGAAAGGTTCGACGTCTTTTGGATATCATGTGATGGGATGTATTGCTTGGGAGACTCTAGATACGAGTATAGCCGTTGGAGCATAGTCTATGCAGCCACGAAGAGACGAATCCGAATTAGTCGACATTAGGGAAAAGTGGAGTAAGAGGTTCGTACGAGATCTTGATAAGATGACGTTCCACTCCGCCGATATCAGAGATGTGATACGCATGCAGAGGTGTTGTACATGGATATATCTTCCAGAAGGAGTCGTGATGAGTATGCAGCCATTCCGGAATAAGAAATAGATTTAGTAAAGGGTGATAACTTCCAGGCAGTTCGGCAGAAACGAGAGTTGGGAGAGACCTCGACAGAACCTTTCTGGAATACTATATGAGAAGACTTAGACCCAGGATCGGTCATATTGCGCACACCCAGTATGCCAGAGTTCGGCGTCATCGATGAGACATGTTATGAGTGACCATGACAGTTGGCCAGAGATCTTTGGAGGATGTGCTAGAGCGGGACTGTTTCCGCAATCTTTGATTTTTGTATTTTGGGCGATTTATTTGCATGATTGAGATTTTTTGTACCACAGTTGCACTTGACTTCGATTTGATGTCATTCGAGATGTTGATTTTGATTTCATGTCTATGGTATGCATGTGATTTGACTTGTGCTTCGGCATAGTTTTCATGCATTTTATTATTTTGATTCGATTTGTGCACACTGATGCACATGGTTGTGAGATTATATACTACGGTATACCTGATTTGGATTTGGATTGAGATATGTTGTATACCGTCGATTTCTATTGTGATATTCGATATTTTTTTCATGCACCTTGTGCACTTGATTTGGATTCTTGCGCATACTTGGGCGCTTGATGCGATTTTGGTGCACGCCAGATGCACTAAATCGAGATTCTTCGTGCATATCAGATGCACCTGATATTGCTGTTAGACACACCCGTGCCTTTGACAGGTGTTTTGTGCACACCCGTTGCACTTAGATTTTGTTTATGTGTGCATGTATGGCACATTCATGGATTTGGATTTCCGTGCGCACCAGACGCACGTGGCATTCATATATACATTTTTGGGATTGGTTTCTTTGGAGCAGTATGTTTTATGACATTTACTATTTGATATAGTAGCTAAGCAGGACTAGTCCGAGAATAGTACCTGAATATGTTTTGCATGCATTGATAGTTATCGAAGGGATTTTCAAAAAGGAGCTATAGTCTCAGTATTTACCTACATGTCTGGGATGACACGAAACTTTTATAAAGGAAATCCTTCTAAATTAAAACGGTGGAACATATGTTAAACAAAGTATATATATATATATATATATATATAGAGAGAGAGAGAGAGAGAGTTATTTTCTCACAATGGACGTTCGCCACTGTGCAGTGATACGCACATCGCACAGCGACTTGAAAGGGGTTTGGCATGCATTTCTTGTAGATGTTTTGACGAGTTTACACCGACGTGTACTATGTACGTGTTATAGTTTTGATGTATATCATGTTGGTTTTCGATTTGGGCTTTGACATTGGTGTCTTCGCCATAACTCCGATGATTGCGGGATGCTTGACGGAGTTTTGATTTTGAGTTATCTGCTCATTTTTCATGCGCATGTATTGCGCTACGATGTGTTTTATGTATTTATGATTTCGGAGCCCCAACGACTTGATCTTTTTACTGAAATGTTTTAGTAATTGAGGGGTTTAGATTTAAATTCGGGGACTGAATTTCTTTAAGGAGGGAAGAATGTAACATTTCAGAAAAATAAAATATTATTTTTGGGAATTTTTATAATTTAATAATAAATATTAGAATATTTTATTAATGCGGTATAATTAAATACCGATAAGTGGAAAAATTTGGAAAATTATAGGAATTTCTGAAATGAGGGTGTTTTATTTGATTTAAGCAAATTATGAAATTTTATAATTTATTTTATACAATTTTAATGCTAACCGCGATTAAATATCGCTAATCGTGCATTAAGCTAGTTTTGTGCATGTGACATGCACCAAGTCATTTCTCACACTTGTTACATTTTCCTCCATGGCTTTTCTTTGTTTTGGGTTGGTTTTTAAATGAGAGAAAAGAAGAGAAAAGAAAACAAAAGAAAAGAAAAAGAAAAGAAAAGCTTAGAATATGAGGTATGGGCAAGAGAGAGAGGGGGTAAGGGGTCAATCTAAGTCTTGGCATTTCTCCCCTTCATTATTTCTTCATCTTTTTCTCTCCTCCCTCAACTATGGCAGCCCCCTTCTCCTCTCCCCTTTACCTCCTCACTTCACCACTAAAAACTCATCAAAACATCATCCCCACTTCATTAAAATTTTGCACAAGCTCACTACCAATACTTTGGACCAAGAAAAATCGGATTTTGAACACTTGGGGCAACTCAAGAATTTTCTTGAGTTGCCAAATGAGGTAATTTCATCACCATTAGTATAGTTTTTCATTCACATTGGTGTCCATGCATGTTTAGAAGTGTTTTAGTTCGGATTAGTGAACTTTGAAAATTCCAAGTTGAGTTTAGGGCTTGATTTTGATTGTTATGGTGCAATTAAGGTTAGTAGAGGTCATACAACCCCTGTAGTGTTAGTTTTGTGAACTTAAACCAGAGATTTAGCCCCATGACACAAACTTAGAAACCCCGATATCGAAAGTTTGTGGGATTTGTGATGATATTTAGAGAACTGCTAAGACCCGGGGTACCTGAAAAATATTTAGCGAAGACCGTGAGTCATGCAGGCAACGTAGAAGTTGTTCCCAAGACCCGAGACCATAACTCTTCATCATGGCCACCATTTTTCTCATTTTGGCCGTAATTTACGGCCTTGGTACGTTGGAATCGTCCCGTGCTTGGTCCATGGCTTCATTTTAGTCAAATTAGACCTACCCCATATGCCGAATTGCCTAATTTCACTTGAAACAAAATCTGGAAGTGTTTTCTTGTGTTGCTGCCTTGGTTTTGCGGCTATTTATGTTTTGGATTTTAGTATTTGGGTTTTGACTCGATGGTGTGACGTTTGCACGTCAATCTCGAGGGTTGTTTGGCCATTCTTGCTTGTGTAGACCATAGGTTTTAACTTATGTGTGATACGCGTGCCGTTTTGGTTTTCGGACATGATTTCGGTTTACGATACTATATGTGATATGTAGGTACCCTCGAGCGGACTTGGAGCAACAAGGATGGGCGTGGCGACATCGACTCCAGCAAGTGAGGACCACGGTGAGTAGATATATATCTACGGGGGAAATCGGGTGGATGGCGTATATCACCCCCGCAGTTTCGTTGTGTCATATACGAATACGTATACCTATTTATTTAAATATGTTTATTGTGAAACTTTGATGATTAGTAAGTAGGATCTTAGAAAATCATGGGTTAATTTTAGTATAACTGTTTGATAGTGTCGTAGTTAGTTGTAGTCGCGAACCCTAGAATAAGGTTTACACTCACACACACACACACACTCGCATGCATTTTACTTTCTTGTACGTATATGGGGATATGTATACACACACACACACAGGTATGGGACTATGTATATATATATATATATATACGTATATATATACATTGATGATGAGGATAGTATATGGTATTTGGAGATGAGTCGATGAGATCGGGCATGGTGCCATAAGATCGGTGATATGACGTGGTTCGTATTATGAGATATGACACGATATTATAGCGGGTCCTTGGGCGATGCGTTTCGTACACACGCATATATATATGTAGATGGTATCAGTATTGTACTAGACTTAGATCAGTACCCCCAGTTCACGATATGTGATGATAAAGATACCAGATGAATAATGAGATAAATGTGATATTCGACCCATACCCAGATTTGGGATGTCGTACGATGGATTTACCGTGCGAGCTATATTGATGATAGATCCGCACTCTTGACTCGAGAATGTCATATTATATAGTGTATCGTGTGGGATACTATTGAGGCGGGATCACCGACTATTATATATATATATATTGATTCAGACTTAGGTGGTTTTCCTTACCCTTTTCGATTAGTCTGTTAGTTTAGTCCTGTAGTTTACTTGTAGATGTTAGATTAGACTCAAGTCATACCTATTTCAAAAACTAATGAATCATGAGTATTTTAAAGACAGGCCAAGGGATACTACGGATATTTCAAAGGATGTACTTTTTCATAAAAACATCGTAGCCGTATTTTCTAAACACCACGATTCGTGCGATTTCA
This sequence comes from Agapanthus africanus, assembly GCA_030015575.1. Lineage (NCBI taxonomy): Eukaryota > Viridiplantae > Streptophyta > Magnoliopsida > Asparagales > Amaryllidaceae > Agapanthus > Agapanthus africanus. The sequence goes on from CM057337.1 coordinate 271,710,241, forward strand.
GACATCAAAAACTGTATGACTCGTATATAGGAATGCATATTTCTTTATTGCTGCATTACTATTCATTTACCATTTATTCTGCTGCTCGTATTGCATTGCATGCTTATATCTATTTTCGTTAGAAATGATGAAACCTGTTGTTAGGACACCAGCACCATTACCGATGACGCGTATGCTCCACGTACGCTCGCTTTCCGGCTCACACACATCTTAATCGGTAATTGCTATGTCACACATTTAGAGAATATTATTTCATTGACATAGCTTACTAGCTGATAGTTCTTATATGTTATTGTTTTATATGTTAGTTCATTATTGCATTCATTGCTTGATATTTCATGTATATCTTTATATTCATTAGTCATGCAATATTATAAGGGCCAGTCCGGATTGCCGGAGCCCGGTATTTATTATTATTGACTTTTCATTTGGATTTCGGATTTTCCATGAGATTTCTGGATTTGGAGAAACCGCAAGATTTAATAAACCCATTTATCATTTTAAAAGATAAAAGTGCGGTTTTCTCATGTTATGATTGTGATATGTCCACCATGAGTTTTCTCGGCTCTTGAGCGATATCATACACCCGATTCGAGGTGGAGATGAACCGTCTGTGGGTGCATGGTGGACCCGGTGCGGTACCCCGCAGCGAGAAGATCGCACAGGTTGGCGTTTGAGCCTGTGACAGGGGAGCATTGCTGACCGGTGATTTTATTGAGATTTATGATACAGGCCAGTCCGGATAGCCGGAGCCTGAGATATTGAGATTTGAGGATACAGGCCAGTCCGGATAGCCGGAACCTGAGATATTGAGATTTGATGATACAGATCAGTCCGGATAGCTGGAGCCTGAGATATTGAGATATTAGGATTTGAGACATATATTTTGTTTCGATACTTGACACTGATTTTCTGATGATTTTATTGATGACACTTAAATGTTTATACAGAAATCTCACTATATTAAGAAAACAGTTTTCTCATTCATGATGTATTCTGTTTTCATCATACTGCATTCGTACCTCATATTTATAATATGTTGTTACCTGAGGCACTGACATGAGCATTTGGTATTACACTTATGTATAGATGTTTACCCTTGCCACCTTACCATGCTTCAGTCTTTACCATATTGAGTATATATATTACGGATCGTATTGACCTAGGATTGAGTCATACATACGATTTCTGCTCTGTGATGTTTTCTACTCATGAGTTGGCAACTCACCCCCGTTGTGCCATAGTTCTTGCAGGTTTTGCCGTACAGCTTTCATTGCGGCTTTGCTGGCACACTACTTTCATTTTGGGTGATTGCTTTGGCAGGTGGGTTCACTTGTATCATGATTGCCATTGTACATTTATTATTTCAGTTGTATCTAGTAAACTCCATCAACCAAACTTGTATATTTATTTGACTTAGAAGACCAGTGTATATTATTTCGCCTTAGAGTCGCGCATTGTATTATTATGGTTTTCTGGATGATTTTTAGTTTCCTTTTGAGTTTTGATCCTCCCCCTTTGGCGTTATATATTATATTGCTTGTGTGGTTGTGACCTCCAATTGGTGAAGAGCTAGCTCCCGCCTTGGGATGCCTTTATTCATATTATGCATGTTGTACTCTTTTGGGGCCAGTATTTACAAAGGAAAATCTGCCGAAATTTTCAAAAAAGACTTGAGATTATAAAAATGCACAGTATGGCTTATGTTATTAAAACCACTTGCTATAAAACTAGACTTTTCCTTCTTTCTTCTTTAAAATGGTTTAGATTTCTGGGATTTTGGCTTACTTGAATTAGATGGTGTCCTATAGACTTCATATGATTCAAGTGCCAGTCACGTGCCATTTCGGGTCGTGACAGCTCAGCTGCCTCTTGGTGAAGGCTTCGATCCTTAGCACTGGAGGGCCGTGGGAGGCCTGCTAAGGATGGACCGAGCAGTAAAGCTGCTCAGTTGCCTCCTGTGCAAGGTTCCGTCCGTCCTCCCGGGTGTGAGTACCGGGAAGAGGGACAGTCACTGGCGACATGTGTCATGATCGCGTGGGGAACGCGAAGCGCCGGAGTAGTGTCGTTTCGATTTCGCATCGAGCGGCGCGATGTCTGCCGCGTGGCGGCATCGTTGCGGGTGAAACGGGCGACCTTGAACTCCGGGGGCGTTGTGGGCTATAAAACAGAGGCCCTTCCTCACACCCGAAACGTAAGAATGGAGGATTTCCCTTTCACCATCCCCGAGATCATAAACTTCGAGGACGTGTACCTCTACGATCAGTACTGTACTGAGGACACGGTGCAGTTGGTGATAGGTCGCATCGAGGATCATTTTGGCTGATTGCTTCCCCAGCTTTCCCCCTACTTCAACTGTTGATGTATTCCATCTGGAGGGCGTCGCCGGGGCTTTACAACCCCTTGTCCAAACAGCTGAAAGACGAGGCCGTTGGCAAGCTAAGGTCTCTGAGGTGCTTCGACCTGATCTCTGCGAGTCGGCTAAACCGCTCGGTGGCGCTCTTCCTTGAGTGCTACCAACCGAGGCATGATGCCGACGTTCGCGGGGGGCATCGAGGGCAGAGGTTAGATTCCGCGAGGGCTCGGCTGGCGGAGATATCCTCAGAGTACCATGAGCAGTGTTCTCTGTACCCCTTCCCCCGCTATTGTAATTTTTCTTTTTCGATGTATGGCTGAGGAGCCTATAGTACCCTTTGAATGAACAAGATTCTTTTTCTTTCATTGCAATACTTTATTGATCCCTTTTATTATATAAACAAAAAGATCTCAAGAAAGGTGTACATTACTTTAAAAGGAAATACATGCTAGTAGATGTTCTTATTCGTGCAGCTTGTGTTGGGTTATGGGAGTGCCCCGGCCATTGAACCGTGGCTAAATGCGGAACAAAATTTTTCTAAAACCCGGCGCTACCATTACCCGATTTCCAAGATCGAAACCATTAACCCTAAAACTATAAAACCAATCATAAAGAGATAGAATGGTTATACCTAATGAACCAAGTCATTCGGGTCTTCAACCATTTCTAAGCTCCTAGTGATGCGGATCGACTTTGGTCGCCGGTCTTCCTTCATCTCCAATGATCCACCCGAGGGAAACGGCACAAGCTCCAGGTTCACCAAGCGGACCAACCGACTGTAGGGTTCCTAGGCACTCTCAAGAGTTCTCACAAGGCATCAACCATGCCAATTCAAAATTTTAACGGTGCCGAGAAACCTTAACAAGATCGTTGGCTAGATATTTAGGCGACAAAGCAAACTAGTTAACACTTAACTACAAGAATACGGAAATACAACCTTTGTAGATCCGGTCCTCCACCTCCACGGCTCCGTGATGAAGTCCTCTCCGCTGTCCAAATCAAATCCCGGGCTCTAGCGTCGGCTTCATCGGAGAAAGAGCGGGCTAGGTCGTCGACGACGTGCCGAAGATGATCTACGTCGAGGCATCGCTAGATCAAGCTCCCACTTCACCAAGTCATGAAACTTGTGAAGAAAACACACTCTACTACTTGGCAAGAGGTAGAGGATGAAGAAATAGGAAGTGGGTAGACTTTAGAATTGGATTTCTCACTCTTTTTCATCAATCACCATTGATGAAGCAAGCTTTCTTCTTTGAAGATGAAGAAGAAGAAGAAGATAATAAATATGATAAGTATTATAATAAGAATAATAAAATCATTCTTATCATAATCTTAACCATGGTAATGTGTAGAGAGTTAATCATGGTTGAATGGAATGGTTAGGGTTAAGCATGAGACAAAATGGTCACTTGGTCAAAGTCTTCATGAAGCTTCATAATACATACAAAGAAAGCCACCATTTTCTCATTATGCTTATTATTTTCCAAAACAAATAAATAAATAAATGAATGAATAAAAAAGAAAACCCTAACCATTACACAACCATGGTTTAATCTTTACACAAACCCTAGAGAGCATGTATCATCAAACATGATACAATCAAGTGCACAAAAAGTATATCACATATACAATGTGCACATCCGAGCGAGAAAATCCATTTAAAGTAAACCGATACTAGTTAATGCAAAGTAATATATCAAATATATAATTATGCATTAAATCATTAAATCAACACTTGATTTAACGATCCGGTCATATCGCATATCACCGACTAGTATCCAATGTATCGGCTTATCGAATCAATCCTTGAATCGATAACTAGGTTATATCGCATACAACCAATCGATACATTCATCGCGAGAATGAAATACGGTATCACATACACGCATTATTCTCGGTCCCGCACATATCTCATATGCGCTCCTATTTCGTTTCGCTTGAGCCAGGAAACCTCTGTGTAGGACTCTAAAGACTCGTCAATACGCCGGCAGCAGGTGATGATCATATCAAACACCCACAAGCCGCAAGCGGTCTGCTAAACGTAACGGCCACCCGGGTATTGAGCGTTCAGAAGATCGACGAGCAAGCCCACTCACACTCCAGTGAATCCAACCAGTAACACTACACTACCGTACAGTCCGGTCTGATCGTCTGATATGTCGCATATCTCGCCTAGGGGTGGTAAACGTCAGACCCCAATAGCTCGATAAGTCGTGTCGATATGAGGTCTATAACAATTCGAGAAACTACTGGTAACACTTACCAGTAAATCTCAGCAACCCTGGCCAGGGATTTTCTGTTATAGCCAATCGAACACAGCGCAACATCAACTCCCTATACCGGGAGAGACGAATCCCTTCCTATCGCTCATTGCCTCCATGTGACTCGGGACTGTACCCAAAAACCACCATTTTGCACGCCCTCTTGGACGTGGTAAGATGGAAATCAAAGCTCAGTGGGAACCACACAAGACTCTATGAAGATCTCGGGTCAACAGACTACTCTGTACCAGTGTCACCAGAGAACTGCCATCTGACGTAAGGTATAATACCATCTGGGAGTTCTCGGCGAGTCCGTCCAGTGTACCCAGTCTCCTCTGAGCACCCGTATATCATCTCTGATGTCAAACACCAATGGATATAGGATCATCCATCGCCCATCTGTATGGGTCGAGAAGGTATACGCTAGTCTACTCTGGTATATCGATGCCCCGTCTCGATATACCCACGACTAGGGACTGTGAAGGATGTACTTATGGACTACCATGTCCCCACTAGTATGATCCGCATCATAGTCCAGGTAGTCAAGTACACATCCTAAGGGCTTTACCAACATGTAACAGAGAGACAATCAGTATACATGTTAAGGTAAAGAGCAACCAGATAGCATACTATCATGTCGAGCAAGAAAGTCCTCCCTATATATGTCCCAGCATCCACTACAATATACATCCTATGTATAGTAATGGCCTCTAGGGCATACATATAACTAACACCGACCATCCAAGATAGGTAGTAGTGGGAGAGTGGGGGTGTATTATAGTCTCACCATAATTTTCTCTCAACCATATGCTCAAGTGAGCAACAATAGAAGATGAAGAAGAGGGTGACCAAAACTAATGGCATGAGCAAAACGGCTTAGTATTTTGTGTGAGCATGAGAGTGTGAGAGCACCAAGTGAATCAACAAAATGAGTAAGATCCTTCCCCCAAAGAAGTGGCCGGCCCCCCCTCTCATTCCTCCACAAAAATCTCATTCACAATTTGCATTAAACAAATACACCATATCAATCTTTACATTGCCAAAGTCTATGCTTTGACCAAAAGACCCATGCCTAGACATGTCACATTTTCCACCACATTATAAACAAAATGATTTTCAAAAGAAAATCAATAATGAGGTGGCATCTTCTAGAAGCCATTCCGTATAAATACGGAATGCTTTCTGGTACATGTATCAACATACGCGTATTCGTACGAAAATACGAATAGCCAAAGAGAGAAAATAAATAGTGAGCAATAATACTAGAATACATATATATAAATACATATGTAAATTATTAAATCAAAACTTGATTTAACAATCTAGCTTAATCCTAAGCCGCTAGTATTATCAACCGTCCGATTAAAGTCTGTACAGTCCGTGCAGACATTTAATCGGACACCTGTATGTATCAACATACGTCACCTACACCATATTGCCTGAGCCGTGAAAACCCTCTGTGTGGGACTCTAAAGACTCGTCAATATGCTGGCAGTGGGTTTAACCACAAGCACGTCAGCGGCACTAGCTGTACGTAACGGCTACCCAGGTATTGAGCGAAAGGAAGGCCGACGTGCACACTCATCCGAACCCCTACTGAGCCTGTTAGTGACAATATCCGTACAGTCCGGTCTGTTCGTCTAAGAGTATCGCATATCGAGTCTAGGGGGTGGATAAAGTCAGACCCCTAATAACGCGCGATAACTCGTGTCGGTATGAAGCCCATTACTACTTGAGAAACCATCGATACTGGATCGGTAATTCCCACATACCCCGGCCGAGAATTTCTAGTGATGGCCACCCGTGCATTGCGCGACATCGGTTGGTTATAGTGCCCTCAAGGCAATTATCATACTCGCGTACTTGTGATTATGATGATTGAGGTAGGACCTATACCGATAAAACAGCCTTACTTAAGATGATAGTATGCTATCTGGTTTGTCTTTATCATCATGTACATGTTGATAGAGCCTATATGATTCTTTCTTGACTGCCAGCATTATGATGGTGATCATACATGTAGGAGCTGGGGTCTATAAGCACATCCTTAAATGTCCTTAGTCGTAGGAGTATCGAGACCGGGCATCGATACTCCAGTGTAGACTAGTGTATACTGATCGAGATCCCGACGAGGGGCGGTGGCCAGGTCTCACTAGCCATTGGTGTTAGTTTGTTCACCTAAGATAGTATACAGGTGCTCATTGGGTTATGGGTACTTTGGACGGACTCGCCGGGAACCCGCTAGTTGGTATTATACCTATTGTTGGATAGCAGTTCCCAGGTGACATGTGTACAGGTTAGTTTGTCGACCTGAGATCGTCATTTGTCTCGTGTGAGTTCCCACTGTGCTTTGATTACTACCCTACCACGGCTCAAAGGAGTCGTGCAAACAGGTTTTAGTTGGGTACAGTCCTAAGCCACATGGAAGCAGTGATCGGATCGTCGGGGATTCGTCTCTCCCGATATTGGGGGTTGATGTCGCATTGTGTACGGGTGGCCATCACCACAAATCCATGGCCATGGTAGACGAGGATTACCGATACAGGATCGATAGTTTCTCAGGAGGTGATTGTTAGTTATTGTTAGTTATATGTATGCCCTAGAGGCCATTACTGTACATAGGATGTATATTGTAGTGGATGCTGGGACATATATAGTGAGGGCTTTCTTGCTCGACATGATAGTATGCTATCTGGTTACCCTTTACCTTAACGTGTATGCTGATTGTCTCTCTGTTACATGTTGGTAAAGCCCCTAGGATCTGTACTTGACTACCTGGACTATGATGCGGATCATACTAGTGGGGACATGGTAGTCTATAAGTACATCCTTCAAAGTCCCTAGTCGAGGGTGTATCGAGACGGGGCATCGATATACCAGAGTAGACTAGCGTATACCTTCTCGACCCATATAGATGGGCGATGGATGATCCCATATCCATCGGTGTTTGACATCAGAGGAGATATACGGGTGCTCAGTAGAGACTGGGTACACTGGACGGACTCGCCGAGAACTCCCAGATGGTATTATACCTCACGTCAGATGGCAGTTCTCTGGTGACACTGGTACAGAGTAGTCTGTTGACCCGAGATCGTCATAGAGTCTTGTGTGGTTCCCACTGTGCTTTGATTTCCATCTTACCACGTCCAAGAGGGCGTGCAAAACGGTGGTTTTTGGGTACAGTCCCGAGTCACATGGAGGCAATGAGCGATAGGAGGGGATTCGTCTCTCCCGGTATAGGGAGTTGATGTTGCGCTGTGTTCGATTGGCTATAACAGGAAATCCCTGGCCAGGGTTGCTGAGATTTACTGGTAAGTGTTACCAGTAGTTTCTCGAAGAGTTATAGACCTCATATCGACACGACTTATTGAGCTATTGGGGTCTGACGTTTACCACCCCTAGGCGAGATATGCGACATATCAGACGATCAGACCGGACTGTACGGTAGTGTTACTGGTCGGATTCACTGGAGTGTGAGCGGGCTTGCTCGTCGATCTTCAGATCGCTCAATACCCGGGTGGCCGTTACGTTTAGCAGACCGCTTGCGGCTTGTGGGTGTTTGATATGATCATCGCCTGCTGCCGGCGTATTGACGAGTCTTTAGAGTCCTACACAGAGGTTTCCTGGCTCAAGCGAAACGAAATAGGAGCGCATATGAGATATGTGCGGGACCGAGAATAATACGAGTATGTGATACTGTATTTGATTCTCGCGATGTGACATTGATCGGTTATATGCGATATAGCCGGGTTATCGGATCAAGTGTTGATTCGATAAGATGTTACTAATGATACCAGTCGGTTATGTGCGCATGACCGGATCATTGAATCAAGTGTTGATTTAATGATTTAATGCATATTTATATATTTGATATATTGCTTTGCATCAACTAGTATCGGTTTACTTAAGATGGATTTTCTCGCTCGAGTGTGCGCATTGTATATGCGATATGTTTATGTGCACATGTTTGTATCATGTTTGATGATGCATACCACTTTGGTTAAGTGTAAAGTTTGAACCATGGTTGTGTTTGTGTTTAGGGTTTTATTTTCTTAATTATTCATTTATTCTTTTTGATAAATGGATAAAAGGAAAGCAAATGAGAAAATAGTGGCTTCTTTTGTTTTGTTCATGAATCTTCATGAAGCTTTGACTTAGTTAACCATTTTGTCTCATGCTTAACCCTAACCACTCCACTAACCCTAGTTCACTCTCTACAACTAACCATGGTCATGTTATGATAAGAATGAGTTTCTTTTCTAATTAAACTAATTCTTTTTCATAACAATTTCCTTCTTCTTCTTCCTTGCTTCAAGTGAAGAAAAGCTTACCTCATCAATGGTGATTGATGTTTTTGAGTGAGAAATCCAATTCTAAAGTTAACCCACTTCCTATTTCTTCATCCTCTACCTCTTGCCAAGTAGTAGAGTGTGTTTACTTCACAAGTTTCATGACTTGGTGAAGTTGTGAGCTTGATCTAGCGATGCCTCGACGTAGATCATCTTCGGCATGGACATCGACGACCTAGCTTGCCCATTCTCCGACGAAGCCGATCCTAGAGCCCGGATTTGATTTGGACAGCGGAGACGATCTCGTTGCGGAGCCGTGGAGGTGGAGGACCGGATCTACAAAGGTTGTATTTCCGTATTCCCAATAGTTAAGTGTTAACTAGTTCTTTTTCGCCTAGACATCTAGTTATCGATCCGTAGTTTAGGGTTTGTAGGCACCATAATTTTTGAAATTGCCATGGTTGATGGCTTGGGAGACCTCACTAGTGTGCCTAGGAACCCTACAGTGGTATCAGAGCCTAGCTAGAGCCTTAGGCGAAGTCTAGACGCGATTTGAAGTCCGATCGAACCGAAACCTCACCCGGGAAATTGCTCTCTGTACTTTTTTCAAAAACAGTGATTTTTCCAAATTAAAAATATGCAGAGAACTCAGTAGAAAAATATAAGAATTACGGTGGAAAATTGGGGTCATGAACTGTTCATCATGGCGCGGAAGGGCGGCAGATACCTGCATTCTGCGGCGGATCAGCCGCACATTGATGACGTCAGCCCTAAATTTTTACACTGTAATTCATTGTTTCTGGTTCTGAGTTCTCTGGATGTTTTGAAATTTTATTCAAGAGTTGAATTTTCTGCAGTTGTTTTGGGGATTCGGTGTTTCGATCGGGGTATCAAATTTTGTCTATTTGGTTTTCCGGATAAATTCTAGAATATGTTAAAAAGTTCGACCGGATATAAAAACCCAATTTTTCCCCTGTCGGGAAATTTCCAAGTGTTGGATTTTTCCGTAGTTTAACGACGTTCTAAGTAGTGCAAGTAACGCGATGGTCCCTCTAGAAGACACAAACCTTAACTCGATTATTTGACCGTCTTGAACTGCCCTTTGAACCTTCGGGTTTGGGGCAGTACGGCGTGCCACATGTGAGGCGTTGGCTTGACCCTTCTACGGCTGGACCGTTGGTACTGAGGTACGAACTGAATGTTGTTAGACTAGTTTCATGTGTTGATCTGTATCGAGAAAACTTGGGTGTTAGAATGTTCGATCGGAAAGTTTAACATTTTCTATTTATCTGGAATGGGATACAATAATTGGAATTCACAATAGTTATGTGATAACTGAATGAATGTTATAAACGTAGCAGTTTAGTCTCACTTGATCGGTTGCTACGGAATTTTGATGTGATCAAAGTCCGTCGCAATCACGTAGCGTACGCGGATACTCGCCGGGTAAACTTAATAGACAGCCTCACTCCATAGCCCCGACCAAGTGACTGTAGGAGAACCCTGTCGCCGGAAGCATCCGTCTGGGTGCTCGCGGTGGCGGTGTTCCGCCTTGGTGCACTTCGTCGACGGTATCGGGGGTGCGGCCGCCTACTGAAGTTTGCGACGAGCATTCGATCAGGATGTCGGGAATCTTGTTGAATTGCCCGACTTGATATTGAAAAGAGTTTTCGATTTTGAGACTAAAATGCGGGGTTTATAATTGTTAGGCATGCGATGTCTAAAGAATTCATTTGGTCAGGCATGCGATGTCTGAAGAGATTGCGGATTCCAACTGTTGTAGTTTTACACTTTCTTTTCTGTGACCGTAAGTGTAATATGTGATATCGCCGGTTTCGTTGCTATATGTCAACGACAATTGGGATGGACATATTTACTTACGTTAATGACATGTGATGTTATGTGTTGCTGGATATGTTATATTGGATCGTCGTGTTTGAATAGCCGGGTTTTTTTTATGTGAGATGAGTGTTTTTCATTTTCATTCATGTAAAAACTTGTATGTAATATTCTTTTATTGGGGCGCTTCCTGGTTGCGGGAGTTGTCACCTGTTGTATATTATTTACTTTTCCGCACTAGGATAGACCCAAGGAGGAGGGCACAAGTAACCGGGTTCTGGAGTCCAGTGGGAGACCAACTCGAGGAGTCGAGTCCGGGTCTCCTAACTCTAGAATTGGTAGGGTTGCTTTCCGCTCTCGTAGGGGTCTAGGGGTGTGGGTTTGGCTATTCATCACGACCGTGGAATCCGTGTTTTATACTGGCTCGTATTGAAAACACGGACGTCCTAGTATATCCAATATTTCATATGATTCTTCTGCTGCGATATCTGTGATGTGATCATGTGATGTTCTGTGATAGATACAGTATATAGTATATATGATATATTATATAGACGTTGCTTATGTTTTACACCCGCGCTAGCCCTGCCCTGCTCTGCCGTTAGTTACCTAACCTAACGGTGCACGAGGGGACATCGAGGCGAATGTGGATGGCATAAGTGTACGTCGTATTTATCTGTGATGATTAGGTACTTAAATGATGGGACTTCATTAATGTGATTAATGAAATAAAAGAAACCTAAGATGTTGTAGAATCGAATTTCAAAATAAAACAGATAGCTACAGTTCTTGCTTTGCACAGCGGTATATGTGATATATCCTGCACCTCATTCAAAGAGGAAAGGACCGAGATCCCTTCACCGGGAGTGACTCCTTTAGCAATAACTGGCAGATGCTACACACTCGGTTTGTCTTTTGATTGCTTTTAAGAGTTCTGCTTTGCACAGTGATATATATGATATATCCCGCACCTCATTCGACGAGGAAAGGACCGACGATCCCTTCACCGGGAGTGACTCCTTTAGCAAAACTAGAAAAGCCTCAAAAGCACTCCATTTTTAAAATCATTTGATTCTACAACGATATCAAGTTCATTACGCAATAGGTTTTCAGAAAAACCTGTCGTAGCCCTCCGTCATTTCAGATACGTACTAGTTAGTATTCGTGCTGCGGTTGTTTGGCCTCCGTCAAGGCGTAGTGTACGGTAGCTAACTAGTGCTTATCTGCTAGCATATGATGCGATTGGATTAGGGTATTCGTACGGCGTTGTTTGGCCTCCGTCAAGGGTCGTGCGGGTGGGTTTAATTCAATCAGGAAATGACGGGTTGAACTTGACTAGTAGCCTATGGTTTGTTGACCTCCGTCAAGGTCATAGGACGCTAGGGGCAAAATATTATCGGGAATTTCAAGTGTTGAAATTTGCAATGAGATTGCATACCTTCTATGAGATAGTTGGATCCCGATACCCGCTGCGAGTAAGTGTTACTCCTGGGAGAGTTTTATACATTACAATTAGCCGATCAAGTAGGTGTCTAGAAAGGTGTCAACGGGGTTACGCCTCTGGGAAAACGAGGTTTACATTAATTAGGTTCGTGCGAAAGCACGGGGGACCTCCCTCAAAGTACCGACACTGGCCTGGCTGAAAGATTGGCGAACTTGTAGTGTGTAATTAATCCCGGCTAGTCTTTCCTTTTAGGGTTTGAAGGAAGATTTGATAAAAAGAAGTGGGAGCCATCCTGATTAGATAAAATAATAACCAATCTATTCTTAACAGAGCGCACGCTGAGTGTTTTCTTCTCTCTCTCTCCTGGTAGCGACCATATCACGCCTTAATCAAGATAATAAAACGGAATATTGACCGAACCCGCTTGTTATACTGAGCTGGGGAACGTTGGTCCCGCTCCAACTTATAATTGTTATAAGACAGAGCAGGATATTGGGGAATACCAGATTTCCCGTGCCGCCCAAACGAAGAGAGTGCATGCTGATGCATCATCTTCGGGTGTGTTCATTACAAAGAACTGTTTCTCTGTATCCTCTACGTCCTGGGTATGTGATACCAGATCAGGATCCCAGATATGTAATCTGTTACATAGGGCTACAGAAAGGTAGAGAACTGAGAACGGGTGATAAGTTTCATGAGACAGAAAACGGGGCAAGTGTTGCAGCCAAGTCTGTTGGTCACTGTCACCCTGTATTACAATACATTGATTCTGAACGAATGTTATTAGATACCGAACCTGATATACCAAATCATATCACTCTCTTTGTTAGTAAAGAAAGGATATAATTTTGTATTGATGGATAATGTTTTGAACATTTCCTATATCAAAAGTTGATCGGTTCAGGCACGTTATCTAAAAGCATTAATGTTCTAAATCAAACTACAGTTCTTACTATATGGAACACACACAAGAGGAAGAGTTCAGAAATGAACGAATTCTTCTTGAGGCATTGTAGACTAGGTCAGATCAATGTGACCCGACTAGCTAGAGTTACATAAAGATGCATATTTAAATTAGTTTGAACTTACATCTTGTGAAACTCGCCAGTCATGTCACAAAGATAAAATGACACTAGCTCTGTTTATTGGAAACAGAAAAAGAGTTAGTAAACTCTAGGGATGATACATGTTGATGTATGTAAGGTCCCCTGTCTACACATGCCAAGACCGGTTCTTTATACTTCATTATATTCTCTGATAATCTCTCAAGATTCAGACATATGTTCTTGTTGAAACATGAGTCCGAGCCTTTTGAGATATTCACAGAATATAAGCGAGAAGTAGAGAACCAGATATAAGGGTATAAGTATTATGTCCTATGATGAGATCAAGGAGGAGAATACTTGAGCACGAAAATCCTGGATTATTCTAAAGGAGAATGAGATTCTCTCTCGGCATTACTCCTCCGTATACACCATAGCACGATGGTATATCGGGGCGGAGCAATCACACCCTATGTGATAAGGTGTGCTCTATAATGAGTACTACTGAGTTACCTATTTCCTCTTAGGGAGTTATGCACTTGAGAAGCTGCATACCTATTGAATAGGGTTCGAATCAAATCAGTTGCCTACCACTCCATATGAGATATGGTATGGGAAGAGCCCATGTCTTAAGTCAGTTAAGATTTGGGGTTGTCCGGCCTATGTCTAAAACCATAATCCGGACAAGTTCGAGGCAAGGTCTGTTATGTAGAACTGGAATAGTTCCAGCTATACAAGCTACAGCAGATGATTTGGTACAACCAAAGGATTCAGTAGATACCAACGAACCTCAGCCTCTCCGCCGATCTAGTAGGGTTCCTCACCCACCTGAGAGATACTTCAGTTTCTCTATGACAGTGGGAGCGAGGATTGCATCATGAGATGATGACCCAACTAGTTTCGAGCTGGCCATCAGGAATGAGACTCTGTAAGAATGGCTGGATGTTTATCGATCTGAGATGGAATCCTTATACACCGACAAAGTATGGACTTTAGTTGCTATATCTGACGGGTTAAATCCCCATCAGGAGCAGGTATATCTTGAGAAGATTACTTGGTGTACATGGAAAAGTTGAGACTTTCAAAGCTAGACTTGTTAAAGCTTTTCGTCATCGACCAGGCGTGGATAATGATGAAACCTTTTCAAGTAGCTATGCTTAAGTCCATCCAGATCCTACTTGCCACGGCTACATACCATGACTACGATATCTGGTGGTTGGGTGTCTTGACTGCTTTTCTAAATGATGATTTAGAAGAGAGTGTCTATAAGTACACAGCCAGAGGGCTTCGTAGACAATGGGAGCAGCGGAAATGTGTGCAAGATGCTTTATAGGATAAAGCAGGCATCGCGGAGTTGGAACATCTGTTTTGATGAATTAGTCAAAGAGTTTGACATCATCAAAATGGTAGATGAACCTTGTATAAACAAAAAGGTAGTAGGGAGTATGGTGACGATCCTCGTAGAGTACGTGGATGACATACTCTTGATAGGGAAGGAGTTTCCTATGCTACGCCCGATCAATCTCCGTTTATCACAATGATCCTCCACTTAGGATCAAAGTGATACCTACTAAATCCTGGATTTTGGATCTATGAGATAGATCTAAATGGATGTTAGAATTCTCACTAGATGTAGTGAGACGGTATCAACCGATCCTGGGGAGAATCACTGGAAGGGTTCCAGGGTGATAAAGACGACTGAATGTCAGTCGCAGGCATTGTCTTTACCCTCAGTAAAGGGACGGTATGTTGGAAGAGTTCCAAGCTAGATACCGTGACATTCTAGACGATAAAGGCTGGATACATCGCTACTTAAGATGCTACCAAAGAGGCTGTTTGGGTGTATATTGGTTCATGAGATGAACTTTGTTCCTTCCATTGTGTGACAATGGAGTCGTGGCTGATGCCAAGGAACGTCCGTCCCATCTGTGATCCAGACATATTCTTAGGCAGTATCACCTGATCATGGAGATGGTTTATCTCCAGGGAGATCGAGGTTAGGAGAGTAGACTCAGAGGACAACACAGCGGATCCACTCACAAAGGCCTGTTCCCAGAGAGAGACTTTTATGGGATGGTTGAGTATGAGATACTTCAAACCACTGCTACAGATGGCCCTAGTGCAAGTGGGAGATTGTTAGTTATATGTATGCCCTAGAGGCCATTACTGTACATAGGATGTATATTGTAGTGGATGCTGGGACATATATAGTGAGGACTTTCTTGCTCGACATGATAGTATGCTATCTGGTTACCCTTTACCTTAACGTGTATGCTGATTGTCTCTCTGTTACATGTTGGTAAAGCCCCTAGGATCTGTACTTGACTACCTGGACTATGATGCGGATCATACTAGTAGGGACATGGTAGTCTATAAGTACATCCTTCAAAGTCCCTAGTCGAGGGTGTATCGAGACGGGGCATCGATATACCAGAGTAGACTAGCGTATACCTTCTCGACCCATATAGATGGGTGATGGATGATCCCATATCCATCGGTGTTTGACATCAGAGGAGATATACGGGTGCTCAGTAGAGACTGGGTACACTGGACGGACTCGCCGAGAACTCCCAGATGGTATTATACCTCACGTCAGATGGCAGTTCTCTGGTGACACTGGTACAGAGTAGTCTGTTGACCCGAGATCGTCATAGAGTCTTGTGTGGTTCCCACTGTGCTTTGATTTCCATCTTACCACGTCCAAGAGGGCGTGCAAAACGGTGGTTTTTGGGTACAGTCCCGAGTCACATGGAGGCAATGAGCGATAGGAGGGGATTCGTCTCTCCCGGTATAGGGAGTTGATGTTGCGCTGTGTTCGATTGGCTATAACAGGAAATCCCTGGCCAGGGTTGCTGAGATTTACTGGTAAGTGTTACCAGTAGTTTCTCGAAGAGTTATAGACCTCATATCGACACGACTTATTGAGCTATTGGGGTCTGACGTTTACCACCCCTAGGCGAGATATGCGACATATCAGACGATCAGACCGGACTGTACGGTAGTGTTACTGGTCGGATTCACTGGAGTGTGAGCGGGCTTGCTCGTCGATCTTCAGATCGCTCAATACCCGGGTGGCCGTTACGTTTAGCAGACCGCTTGCGGCTTGTGGGTGTTTGATATGATCATCGCCTGCTGCCGGCGTATTGACGAGTCTTTAGAGTCCTACACAGAGGTTTCCTGGCTCAAGCGAAACGAAATAGGAGCGCATATGAGATATGTGCGGGACCGAGAATAATACGAGTATGTGATACTGTATTTGATTCTCGCGATGTGACATTGATCGGTTATATGCGATATAGCCGGGTTATCGGATCAAGTGTTGATTCGATAAGATGTTACTAATGATACCAGTCGGTTATGTGCGCATGACCGGATCATTGAATCAAGTGTTGATTTAATGATTTAATGCATATTTATATATTTGATATATTGCTTTGCATCAACTAGTATCGGTTTACTTAAGATGGATTTTCTCGCTCGAGTGTGCGTATTGTATATGCGATATGTTTATGTGCACATGTTTGTATCATGTTTGATGATGCATACCACTTTGGTTAAGTGTAAAGTTTGAACCATGGTTGTGTTTGTGTTTAGGGTTTTATTTTCTTAATTATTCATTTATTCTTTTTGATAAATGGATAAAAGGAAAGCAAATGAGAAAATGGTGGCTTCTTTTGTTTTGTTCATGAATCTTCATGAAGCTTTGACTTAGTTAACCATTTTGTCTCATGCTTAACCCTAACCACTCCACTAACCCTAGTTCACTCTCTACAACTAACCATGGTCATGTTATGATAAGAATGAGTTTCTTTTCTAATTAAACTAATTCTTTTTCATAACAATTTCCTTCTTCTTCTTCCTTGCTTCAAGTGAAGAAAAGCTTACCTCATCAATGGTGATTGATGTTTTTGAGTGAGAAATCCAATTCTAAAGTTAACCCACTTCCTATTTCTTCATCCTCTACCTCTTGCCAAGTAGTAGAGTGTGTTTACTTCACAAGTTTCATGACTTGGTGAAGTTGTGAGCTTGATTTAGCGATGCCTCGACGTAGATCATCTTCGGCATGGACATCGACGACCTAGCTTGCCCATTCTCCGACGAAGCCGATCCTAGAGCCCGGATTTGATTTGGACAGCGGAGACGACCTCGTTGTGGAGCCGTGGAGGTGGAGGACCGGATCTACAAAGGTTGTATTTCCGTATTCCCAATAGTTAAGTGTTAACTAGTTCTTTTTCCCCTAGACATCTAGTTATCGATCCGTAGTTTAGGGTTTGTAGGCACCATAATTTTTGAAATTGCCATGGTTGATGGCTTGGGAGACCTCACTAGTGTGTCTAGGAACCCTACAGTTATATGTATGCCCTAGAGGCCATTGCTATACATAGGATGTATATTGTAGTGGATGCTTGGACATATATAGAGAGGACTTTCTTACTCGACATGATAGTATGCTATCTGGTTGCTCTTTACCTTAACGTGTACACTGATTGTCTCTCTGTTACATGCTGGTAAAGCCCTTAGGATGTGTACTTGACTACCTGGACTATGATGCGGATCATACTAGTGGGGACATGGTAGTCCATAAGTACATCCTTCAAGGTCCCTAGTCGTGGGTGTATCGAGACGGGGCATCGATATACCAGAGTAGACTAGCGTATACCTTCTCGACCCATACAGATGGGCGATGGATGATCCCATATCCATTGGTGTTTGACATCAGAGATGATATATGGGTGCTCAGTGGAGACTGGGTATACTGGACGGACTCGCCGAGAACTCCCAGATGGTATTATACCTTACGTCAGATGGCGGTTCTCTGGTGACACTGGTACAGGTTAGTCTGTAGACCCGAGATCGTCATAGAGTCTTGTGTGATTCCCACTGTGCTTTGATTTCCACCTTACCACATCCAAGAGGGCGTGCAAAACGGTGGTTTTTGGGTACAGTCCCGAATCACATGGAGGCAATGAGCGATAGGAGGGGATTCGTCTCTCTCGGTATAGGGAGTTAATGTTGCGCTGTGTTCGATTGGCTATAACCGGAAATCCCTGGCCAGGGTTGCTGAGATTTACTGGTAAGTGTTACCAGTAGTTTCTCGAACTGTTATAGACCTCATATCGACACGACTTATCGAGCTACTGGGGTCTGACGTTTACCACCCCTAGGCTAGATATGCGACATATCAGACGACGAGACCGGACTGTACGGTAAGTGTTACTGGTCGGATTCACATGAGTGTGAGCGGGCTTGCTCGTTGATCTTCTGATCGTTCAATACCCGGGTGACCGTTACGTTTAGCAGACCGCTTGCGGCTTGTGGGTGTTTGATATGATCATCACCTGCTGCCGGCGTATTGACGAGTCTTTAGAGTCCTACACAGAGGTTTCCTGGCTCAAGCGAAACGAAATAGGAGCGCATATGAGATATGTGCGGGACCGAGAATAATACCAGTATGTGATACTGTATTCTATTCTCGCGATTTGTATCATTGGACGGTTATATGAGATATAGCCGGGTTACCGAATCAAGTGTTGATTCGATACATTGATACACTTGATATTAGTCGGTTATATGCAGTATGACCGGATCATTAAATCAAGTGTTGATTTAGTGATTTAATGTATAATTATATATTTGATATATTACTTTACATTAACTAGTATTGGTTCACTTAAGATTATTTTCTCACTAGATTGTGCACATTGTATATATGATATATTTTTGTGCACTTGTTTGTATCATGTTTCATGATACATGCAAACTTGGGTGTGTGTGTATGCTATACACCATGTTTAGTTAATGGTTAGGGTTTCATTTGCCTTATTTATTTATTCATTTATTTTTGGGGCAAGAAATAAAATGGTGGATTCTTTTGTTTTTACTTGAAGCTTCATGAAGCTTTGAAAAGCTTTGACCATTTTGTTTCTTTCCTTAACCCTAACCATTTACTTAAACCCTAGTTTATTCTCTACACTTGTTAACTCACCCATGGTTGCTAAATGATAAGTATCACTTGGATTTTCTTTTTGAAACAATTGATTTTCTTTTCTTTCTTCTTCTTCTTCTTGATGAAGAAAGAAAACCTTTGCTTGAAAATTTCCAAGTGATGATTCCAAGTGAGAAATCCAAATCCAAAGTGAACCCACTTCCTATTTCTTCATTCTCTACCACTTGCCATGTAGTAGAGTTGGTTATCTTCACAAGTTTCATAACCTAGTGAAGGTGGAGCTTGAGT
The DNA here is from genome assembly GCA_030015575.1 of Agapanthus africanus. Classification (NCBI taxonomy): domain Eukaryota; kingdom Viridiplantae; phylum Streptophyta; class Magnoliopsida; order Asparagales; family Amaryllidaceae; genus Agapanthus; species Agapanthus africanus. The sequence goes on from CM057337.1 coordinate 271,729,708, forward strand.
TTGAGTCGCCTCGATGTAGATCATCTTCGGCATCGAAGTCAACGACCTAGCCCGCCCATTTCTTCGATGAAACCGACGCTAGAGTCCAGGATCCCGATGATCACAGCGGAGGGACGTCATCTCGGAGCTAAAGAAGTGGTGGAACGGATCTACAAAGGTTGTATTTCCATTCACTTAGTAGCAAAGTTGTTTGCTTGCTTCTCTTTTTCGCCTAATCTTTAGTTAACGATCTAGTTTAGGGTTTCTCGGCACCGGAAAATTTTGATTTGGCATGGTTGATGCCTTGTGAAACCTCATAGGTATGCCTAGGAACCCTACAGTGGTATCAGAGCCTAGCTAGAGCTTTAGGCGATGAGTAGACGAAATTAGAAACCCGATCGAACCCCGAAACCCTAGATTTAACCCTTCTCTGTACATTTTTCAAAACAGTGTATTTTTCCAAATTAAAAATTCTCAAAAATATCAGCAGGCAATTACAAGGGTTACTGAAGCACGTGACTGTAATACAACTAAAGCGCCGCGGAACCGCGGCCTTAACATGGTATTGGTGGCGGTTCCGCGGCCGTATGTAAAGATCAGGGAATTCTTTTTGCACCGTATCCTCAGTTGGTGTTTGCTGATTCTTCTGGGAATTTTTATGTTTCACTCAAGAGTTGAGTTTTCTGGGGTGTATTGGGGACTCGATAATTCGACCGGATTATTTAACTTTGTTTATTAAGTTTTTCCGGATAATTTTAGAACATGTTAAAAAGTTCGACCGGATATAAATACCCAATTTTTCCCCTGCCGGGAAATTTCCAAGTGTTGGATTTTTCCGTAGTTTGAAAACGTTCTGAGTAGTGCAAGTAACGCGATGGACCCTCTAGAAGACAACAAACCTTAACTCGATTATGTGACCGTCTTGAACTGCCCTTTGAACCTTAGGGTTTGGGGCAGTACGGCGTGCCACATGTGAGGCGTTGGCTTGACCCTTCTACGGCTGGACCGTTGGTACTGTGGCATGAAGTGAATGTTTTTAAACTTATTTCATGTGTTGAGCTGTTTCGGGAAACCTTGGGTGTTTGATTGTTCGATCGAAAAGTTTAACATTTTCTATTTATCTGGAATTTGATACAATATTTGGAATTCACAAATAGTTATGAGATAACTAATATGAATATTATAAACATAGCACTTTAGTCTCACTTGATCGGTTGCCACGGAATTTTGATGCGATCAAAAGTCCGTCGCAATCACGTAGCGTACGCGGATACTCGCCGGATAAACTTAATAGACAGCTACATCCCTTAACCCCGACCAAGTGACTGTAGGAGAACCCCGTCGCCGAAAGCATCCATTCGGATGCTCGCAGTAGCGGTGTTCCGCCTTGGTGCACTTCGTTGACGGTATCGGGGGTGCGGCCGTCTACTAAAGTTTGCGACGAGCATTCGATCAGAATGTCGGGAATCTTGTTGAATTGTCCGACATGATATTGAAAAGTGTTTTCGATAATGAGACTGAAATGCGGGGCTTATAATTGTTAGGCATGCGATGTCTAAGGAATTCATTTGGTTAGGCATGCGATGTCTAAAGAGTTTGCGGATTCCAACTGTTGTAGTTTTACACTTTCTTTTCTGCGACCGTAAGTGTAATATGTGATATCGGCGGTTTCGTTGCTATATGTCAACGACGATTGGGATGCGCATATTTAGTTACGTTGATGACATGTGATGTTATGTGTTGCTGGATATGTTATATTGGATCGTCGTGTTTGAATAGCCGGTTTTTTTTATGTGAGATGAGTGTTTTTTTATTTTCATTCATGTAAAAACTTGTATGTAATATTCTTTTATTGGGGCACTTCCAGGTTGCGGAAGATGTCACTGTTGATGTATATTATTTACTTTTCCGCACTATGATAGACCCAAGGAGGAGGGCACAAGTAACCGGGTTCTGGAGTCCAGTGGGAGATCAACTCATTAGTTGAGTCCGGGTCTCCTAACTCTAGAATTGGTAGGGTTGCTTGCTGCTCTCGTAGGGGTCTAGGGGTGTGGGTTTGGCTATTCATCGCGACTGTGGAATCCGTGTTTTATACTGGCTCGTATTGAAAACACGGACGTCCTAGTATATCCAATATTTCATATGATATTTTCTGCTGCGTTATCTGTGATGTGATCATGTGATATGTTCAGATAGATATTATATATAGTATATATGATATATTATATAGACGTTACTTATGTTTTACACCCGCGCTAGCCCTGCCCCGCTCTGCCGTTAGTCACCTAACCTAACGGTGCAGACGGGACATCGAGGCAAATGCGGATGGCATAAGCGTACGTTATATTTATCTGTGATGTTTAGGTGGACTTTAATGATGGGACTTCATTAATATGATTAATGAAAGTAAAAGAAACCTAATGATGTTGTGGAATCGAATTTCAAAAATAAAACAGGTAGCTACAGTTCTTGCTTTGCACAGCGGTATATATGATATATCCTGCACCTTATTCGATCAGGAAAGGGCCGACGATCCCTTCACCGGGAGTGACCCCTTTAGCAATAACTGGAAGATGCTACACACTCGGTTTGTCTTTTGATAGCTTCTATAGTTTCTTCTTTGCACAGTGATATATATGATATATCCCGCACCTCATTCGACGAGTAAAGGGCCGACGATCCCTTCACCGGGAGTGACCCCTTTAGCAAAACTAGAAAAGCCTAAAAAACACTCCATTTTAAAATCATTTGATTCTACAACGATATCAAGTTCATTACGCAATAGGTTTTTAGAAAACCTTTCGTAGCCCTCCGTCATTTCAGATAAGTCCTACTTAGTATTCGTGCTACGTTTGTTGACCTCCGTCAAGGTGTAGTGTGCGGTAGCTAACTAGTATTTATCTGCTTATGCATATGATGCAGATTGGATTAGGGTAGTCGTGCGACCTTGTTGACCTCCGTCAAGGGTCATGCGGGTGGGTTTGATTCAATCAAGAAATGACGGTTTGAACTTGACTAGTAGCCTATGGTTTGTTGACCTCCGTCAAGGTCATAGGGTGCTAGGGGCAAAATTATCGGGAATTTCAAGTGTTGAAATTTGCAATGAGATTGCATACCTTCTATGAGATAGTTGGATCCCGATATCCACTGCGAGTAAGAGTTACTCCTGGGAGAGTTTTACACATTACAATTAGCCGATCAAGTAGGTGTCTAGAAAGGTGTTAACGAGGTTACGCCTCTGGGAAAACGAGGTTTACATTAATTAGGTTCGTGCGAAAGCACGGGGGACCTCCCTCAAAGTACCGACACTGGCCTGGCTGAAAGATTGGCGAACTTGTAGCGTGTAATTAATCCCGGCTAGTCTTTCCTTTTAGGGTTTGAAGGAAGATTTGATAAAAACAGTGGGAGCCATCCTGATTAGATAAAATAATAACCAATCTGATCTTGCAAGAGCGCACGCAGAGTGTTTTCTTCTCTCTCTCTCTCCAGGTAGCGACCATGTCACGCCTTAATCAAGATAATAATACGGATGTATTGACCGAACCCGCTTGTTATACTGAGCTGGGGAACGTTGGTCCCGCTCCAACTTATAATTGTTATAAGACAGAGCAGGAAATTGGGGAATACCAGGATTCCCATACCGCCCAAACGAAGAAAGTGCATATGATGCATCTCCTTCGGGTGTGTTCATTACAAAGAACTGTTTCTCTATGTCCTTTACGTCCTGGGTATGAGATACCGGATCAGGATCCCACATATGTAATCTGTTACATGAGCTACAGAAAGGTAAAGAACTGAGAACGGGTGATAAGTTTCATGAGACAGAAAACGGTGCAAGTGTTGCAGCCAAGTCTGTTGGTCACTGTCACCCTGTATCCCAAATACATTGATTCTGAACGAATGTTATTAGATACCGAACCTGATATATAAAATCATATCAGTCTCTTTATTAGTAAAGAAATGATAAAATTTTGTATTGTTGGATAATGTTTTGAACATTTCCTATATCAAAAGTTGATCAGTTCAGGCACGTTATCTAAAAGCATTGATGTTCTAAATCAAACTACAGTTCTTAGTATACGGAACACACAAAAGAGGAAGAGTTCAGAAATGAACGGATCCTTCTTGAGGTTTTGTAGACTAGGTCATATCAATGTGACCCGACTAGCTTAAGTTACATTTTAGATGCATATTTTAATTAGTTTGAATTTACATCTTGTGAAACTTGCCAGTCATGTCACAAAGATAAGATGACCATAGCTCCGTTTACTGGAAACAGAGAAAGAGTTAGTGAACTCTTGGGTTGATACATGTTGATGTATATAGGTCCCCTGCCTACACATGCCAAGACCGGTTCTTTGAATTTCATTACATTCTCTGATAATCTCTCAAGATTAAGACATATGTTCCTGTTGAAACATAAGTCCGAAACTTTTGAGATAATCACAGAATATAAGTTAGAAGTAGAGAACCAAAATACGGGTATAAGTATTATGTCCTTTGATATGATCAGGGAGGAGAATACTTGAGCACGGAAATCCTGCTCTATTCTAAAGGAGAATGAGATTCTCTCTCAGCATTACTCCTCCATATACACCATAGCACGACGGTATATCGGGGCAGAGCCATTGCACCCTATTCGATATGGTGCGCTTTATGATGAGTACTACAGAGTTACCTGTTTCCTTTTGGGGGTTATGCACTTGAGAAGCTGCATACCTATTGAAATTAGGTTCGAATCAGATCACAGCCTACCACTCCATATGAGATATGGTATGGGAAGAGCCCATGTCTTAAGCTAGTTAAGTTTTGGGGTTGACCAGCCTATGTCTGAAAACAAATCCGGACAAGCTCGAGGCAAGGTCTGTAATTTAGAACTGGAAATGTTCCAGCTATACAAACTGCAGCTGATGATTTGAAAGAACCAAAGGATTCATTAGTTACCAACGAACCTCAGCCTCTCCGCCGATCTAGTAGGGTTCCTCACCCACCTGAGAGATACTTCGGTTTCTCTATGACAATAGGAGCGAGGATTGCATCATGAGATGATGACCCAACTAGTTTCGAGCTGGCCATCAGGAGTAAGACTCTATAAGAATGGCTGGATGCTTAGTGATCTGAGATGGAATCCTTATACACCAACAAAGTATGGACTTTGGTTGCTTTATTTGAAGGGTTAAATCCCCATCAGGAGCAAGTATATCTTGAGAAGATTACTTGGTGTACATGGAAAAGTTGAGACTTTCAAAACTAGACTTGTTAAAGCTTTACATCATTAACCAGGTATGGATTATGATGAAACCTTTTCTAAGTATCTATGCTTAAGTCCATCCAGATCCTACTTACCACGGCTACATACCATGACTACGATATCTGGTGGTTGGGTGTCATGACTGCTTTTCTAAATGATGATTTCAAAGAGAGCGTCTATAAGTACACAGCTGGAGGGCTTCGTAGACAGTGGGAGCAGCGGAAACGTGCACAAGTTGCTTTATAGGATAAAGCAGGCATCGCGGAGTTGGAACGTCTGTTTTGATGTAGTAGTCAAAGAGTTTGACTTCATCAAAATGGTAGATGAACCATGTATATACAAAAAGGTAGTGGGGAGTATGGTGGTGATCCTCGTAGAGTACGTGGATGACATACTCTTGATAGGGAAGGAGTTTCCTATGCTACGCTCAGTCAATCTCCGCTTATCACAATGATTCTCCATATAGGATCAAAGTGATACCTACTAAATCCTGGGTTTTGGATCTATGAGATAGATCTAATTGGATGTTAGGATTCTCACTAGTTGTAGTGAGATGGTATCAATCGATCCTGGGGAGAATCACTGGAAGTGTTCCAGGGTGATAAGGACGACTGAAAGTCAGTCACAGGCATTGTCTTTACCCTCAGTAAAAGGACGGTATGCTGGAAGAGTTCCAAGCTAGATACCGTGACATACTAGACGATAAAGGCTAGATACATCGCTACCAAAAATGCTACCAAAAAGGCTGTTTGGGTGTATATTGGTTCATGAGATGAACTAGGTTCCTACCATTGTGTGACAATGGAAGTGTGGCTTTGGCCCGGGAACCCCGGTCCCATCAGTGACCCAGACGTATTCTAAGGCAGCATCACCTGATCATGGAGATGGTTGATCTCCAATGAGATCAAGGTTAGGAGAGTAGACTCAGAGGAAAACACGGCGGATCCACTCACAAAGGCCTTTTCCCAGAGAGAGACTTTTAAGGGATGGTTGAGTATGAAATACTACAACCACTTCTATCAGATGGCCCTAGAGCAAGTAGGAGATTGTTAGTTATATGTATGCCCTAGAGGCCATTGCTATACATAGGATGTATATTGTAGTGGATGCTTGGACATATATAGGGAGGACTTTCTTGTTCGACATGATAGTATGCTATCTGGTTGCTCTTTACCTTAACGTGAACACTGATTGTCTCTCTGTTACATGTTGGTAAAGCCCTTAGGATGTGTACTTGACTACCTGGACTATGATGCGGATCATACTAGTGGGGACATGGTAGTCCATAAGTACATCCTTCAAGGTCCCTAGTCGTGGGTGTATCGAGACGGGGCATCGATATACCAGAGTAGACTAGCGTATACCTTCTTGACCCATACAGATGGGCGATGGATGATCCTATATCCATTGGTGTTTGACATCAGAGATGATATGCGGGTGCTCAGTGGAGACTGGGTACACTGGACGGACTTGCCGAGAACTCCCAGATGGTATTATACCTTACGTCAGATGGCAGTTCTCTGGTGACACTAGTACAGGTTAGTCTGTAGACCTGAGATCGTCATAGAGTCCTGTGTGATTCCCACTATGCTTTGATTTCCACCTTACCACGTCCAAGAGGGCGTGCAAAATGGTGGTTTTTGTTGGGTTAGCCTAGCACCTCATGAAGGGTTTGGAAGCATCACATGAACCAAAGAATGCATTTTTAGGGTGCTATGCTAACAAGCATCGGATCGTTCCTAGAAAAATTAGGGTTTTAAAAATTTTCACATCAACATATGAAAAGAAAAGCTAGGGTTTAGAGAGTACAACCTTTGTAGCTCCCTACGCTAGACTCCTCGGCTACTTAGGGTTTGAAAAAGCTCCGCTTGAACTCCTCGAGGTCACCGATGATCCACCCGGAGTCCGCTTTGTCCAAGCTTGCAACTTTATCCGATCAAGTGAACAAAATCAAGCTAACACTCTAAACAAGTGGGCTAGACTTGTGTAGAATGGTGTTGTGGTTCTCTTTCTCACTTCAAAATCCAATCTTGACGGGAGTTGTAGCAGGAAATGATATCGCATACCGAGCATCTGTAGTATGCAATCCTTGCTGCCACCATCCATGAGAAAACCGTAGTATCTCTCAGGTTAGCGAGGAACCCTACTAGATCGGCGAAGAGGCTGAGCTTCATTGGGAACTACTGAATCCTCTGGTTCAACCATATCTTCTGTTGTAGTCTGTATTGCTGGAACCTCTTCCAGTTCTACCTCCTTGCCACTAATCTCTTTTTCAAGAAATTCCTTTTCTAAAAAGGTGGCATGTCGAGAAACAAACACCTTTTGTTCCTCGGTGTGGTAGAAGATATACTCGCGCGAATGTTTGGGATATCCAAGAGCTGCTGTAGTATCGCATACCGAGCATCCCGAAGAGTCTCTCAAACTGTATCTGGGGAATGGCCTTCGTGAATGGATCCACTGTGTTGTTCTTCGTGTCAACCCTCCTGACCTCGATCTCCCGGCGATCTACTATCTCCCGGATCAGGTGATACCGCCTCAGAATATGCCTGGATTGCTGATGGGACCTAGGTTCCTTGGCCAAAGCCACCGCTCCATTGTTATCTCAATACAAAGGTATTGGATGCTCAATGGATGGAACCACTCCAAGTTCAGTAATGAACTTCTTGATCCAGACAGCCTCTTTGGCAGCATCGTTGGCAGCGATGTATTCAGCCTCCATCGTTGAGTCTGCCACGGTTTCTTGCTTGGAACTCTTCCAGCTAACCGCCCCTCCGTAAAGGGTAAAGACAAATCCCGACTGCGACTTAGAGTCGTCCTTATCACTCTGGAAGCTCGAATCGGTAAAGGACTCCACTTGGAGTTCTCCGTTACCATACACCAAGAGCATCTCTTTAGTCCTTCGTAAGTACTTGAGAATGCTCTTCACAGCTGTCCAGTGACTCTCTCCAGGATCAGCTTGATACCTGCTCACTACACTTAGTGAGTATGCTACATCGGGTCTGGTACATAGCATCGCATACATGATAGAGCCTACAGCCGAAGCATAGGGTATCTCTTGCATGCGAGCTCTCTCCAAATCAGTTTTGGGAGACATCTCTTTGGAGAGAGTGACTCCAGAGATCGTGGGTAAGTTCCCACGCTTGGATTCTTCCATACTAAACCTCTTTAGTATGGTGTCAATGTACCTGGATTGGGACAATCCCAATATCCGTTTGGATCTATCTCTATAGATCCTAATTCCCAATATGCAGGAGGCATCACCAAGATCTTTCATTGAGAATCTTTGTGATAAGAAGAGCTTAACCGATTGCAGCATAGGAATATCATTTCCTATCAAGAGTATGTCGTCCACGTATAATACGAGGAAGACAACCTTACTCTCTGCCACCTTCTTGTAGATACAAGGTTCATCTGGGTTTTTGACGAAATCAAACTCTTTGATAACGACGTCAAAGCAGATGTTCCAACTCCGTGATGCTTGCTTTAATCCATAAATGGATTTAAGCAGCTTGCACACCTTCCCGTTGCTCCCACTGTCTACGAAGCCTTCTGGCTGAGTCATGTACACGCACTCTTCTAAATCACCGTTTAGAAAGGCGGTCTTAACATCCATTTGCCAGATTTTATAGTCATGATATGCAGCGATGGCAAGCATGATCCGGATGGATTTAAGCATAGCCACTGGAGAAAAGGTTTCGTCATAGTCCACACCTGGTCTTTAACTAAAACCTTTTGCAACAAGTCTAGCTTTGAAAGTCTCCACTTTTCCATCTACACCAAGTTTTTTCTTGAAGATCCACTTGCTCCCAATGGGTTTTACCCCTTCAGGAGCAACTTCCAAAGTCCATACTTTGTTGGTGTACATGGATTCCATCTCGGACCGCATAGCATCCAGCCATTTCACTGAGTCCCTTCTCGTGATGGCCTGCTCGAAGCTAGTTGGGTCATCATCCTCCATGATGCAATCCTTGCTGCCACCATCCATGAGAAAACCGTAGTATCTCTCAGGTTAGCGAGGAACCCTACTAGATCGGCGAAGAGGCTGAGCTTCATTGGGAACTACTGAATCCTCTGGTTCAACCATATCTTCTGTTGTAGTCTGTATTGCTGGAACCTCTTCCAGTTCTACCTCCTTGCCACTAATCTCTTTTTCAAGAAATTCCTTTTCTAAAAAGGTGGCATGTCGAGAAACAAACACCTTTTGTTCCTCGGTGTGGTAGAAGATATACTCGCGCGAATGTTTGGGATATCCAATAAACTTACACAGAATGGACCTTGCCGCGAGTTTGTCCGGATTTTGCGTTTTTACATATGCCGGACAACCCCATATCTTAACATAATTAAGACATGGTCTCTTTCCTTTCCATATCTCATATGGAGTGGTTGGCACGGATTTGGTGGGAACCATATTCAATAGGTCTGCAGCTGTTTCCAGTGCATATCCCCAGAAGGAAATAGGTAACTCAGCTGTGCTCATCATAGAGCGCACCATATCTAATAGGGTGCGGTTCCTCCGTTCTGATACACCGTTGTGCTGTGGTGTATATGGAGGAGTCAGCTGAGAGAGAATCCCATTCTCTTTTAGGAAGTCCAGGAATTCATTACTCAAGTATTCACCTCCTCGATCAGATCGAAGGACTTTAATACTTTTTCCGGTTTGGTTATCGACTTCTTGTTTATATTCTCTAAATTTCTCAAAAGCTTCTGATTTGTGTTTCATCAGGAACACATATCCGAATCTAGAGAGATCGTCAGTGAATGTAATGAAGTACGATGAACCATCCCTGGCATGTGTAGACATGGGACCGCATACATCACTATGTATCAGTCCCAATAGTTCAGTAACTCTTTCTCCGTGTTCCGTAAACAGAGTTTTGGTCATATTGCCTTTGAGACATGACTGGCAAGTGTCATAAGATGAAAATTCAAACGGATTCAAATATCCATCCTTATGCAACTTAGCCAGTCGTGTCGCATTTATATGACCGAGTCTACAATGCCATAAGAAGGATTCGTTCAAATCTGAACTCTTCCTCTTGTGTGTGTTTGTTATACTCAGAACTGTTGATTGATTTAGAATATAAATGCCATTGCACAGCGTGCCTGATCCAACCAACTTTTGGTTACGGAAAATGTTCATAACATTATCCTGTAATACAAAATTATATCCCTCTTTACTCAACAAAGAAACCGATATAATGTTGCATATCAGGTTCGGCATGTAATAGCATTCGTTCAGAATCAATGTATTACCAGTTGGTAATGTAAGGTGATATTCCCCGACAGTCTTAGCTGCAACAATTGCACCATTTCCAACTCTTATGTCTTTATCACCTTCTCCAAGTTCTCTACCTTTTCTAAGCCCATGTAACTGATTACATATATGGGATCCTGACCCGGTATCTAATACCCAGGACGTAGGGCAAATGGAGAAACAGTTCTCTGTAACGAACACACCCGAAGAAAATGCATTATCATACACTTTCTTCATTCGGGTGGCATAAGAATCCTGGTATTCCCCTATGTCCTGTTCAGTCCTATAACTCTTATAAGAAAGAACGGAACCAACGTTCCCCAGCACAGTATAACATGCGGGTTCGGTCAATACATCCATATTATTATCTTGATTAGGGCATGACATGGTCGCTACCTGGAGAGAGAGAGAAGAAAACACTTTAGCATATGCTCTTGCAAGATCAGATTGGTTATTATCTTATCTAATCAGGATGGCTCCCACTGGTTTTTATCAAATCTTCCTTCAAACCCTAAAAGGAAAGACTAGCCGGGATTAATTACACCCTACAACTTCGTCGATCTTTCAGCCAGGCCAGTGTCGGTACTTTGAGGGAGGTTCCCCGTGCTTTCGCACGGACCTAATTAAAGTAAACCTCGTTTTCCCAGAGGCGAACCCCGTTGACACCTTTCTAGACACCTACTTGATCGGCTAATTGTAATGTGTAAAACTCTCCCAGGAGTAACTCTTACTCGCAGTGGGTATCGGGATCCAACTATCTGATAGAAGGTATGCAATCTCATTGCAAATTTCAACACTTGAAATTCCCGATAATATTTTGCCCCTAGCGTCCTATGACCTTGACGCAGGCCAACAAACCATAGTGCGCTAGTCAAGTTCAACCCGTCATTTCTTGATTGAATTAAACCCACCCGTACGACCCTTGACGTAGGCCAACAAAGTTGCACGACTACCCTAATCCAATCTGCATCACATGCATTAACAGATAAATACTAGTTAGCTACCGCACACTACGCCTTGACGCAGGCCAACAAACGTAGCACGAATACTAAGTAGGATTTATCTGAAATGACGGAGGGCTACGACAGGTTTTTCTGAAAACCTATTGCGTAATGAACTTGATATCGTTGTAGAATCAAGTGAAGTTTTGAAATGGAGTGATTTTGAGGCTTTTCTAGTTTTGCTAAAGGGGTCACTCCCGGTGAAGGGATCGTCGGCCCTTTCCTCGTTGAATGAGGTGCGGGATATATCATATATATCACTGTGCAAAGCAGAAACTATAGAAGCAATCAAAAACAAACCGAGTGTGTAGCATCTGCCAGTTATTGCTAAAGGGGTCACTCCCGGTGAAGAGATCTCGGCCCTTTCCTCATCGAATAAGGTGCAGGGTATATCATATATACCGCTATGCAAAGCAAAACTGTAGCTACCCTTTTTATTTTAAAAATTTGATTCTACAACATCTATTAGGTTTCTTTTCTTTCATTAATCACATTAATGAAGTCCCATCATTTAAGTTATCTAAACATCACAGATAAATACGACGCACACTTATGCCATCCGCATTCGCCTCGATGTCCCCTCGTGCACCATTAGGTTAGGTAACTAACGACAGAGCAGGGCAGGGCTAGTGCGGGTGTAAAACATAAGTAACGCCTATATAATATATCATATATACTATATACTGTATCCATCAGAACATATCAAATGATCACATCACAGATATCGCAGCAGAAACATAGATATAATGTGGGATATACTAGGACGTCCGTATTTAGTATTTAGCCAAAATAGAAAATACGGATTCCATAGTCGCGATGAATAGCCAAGCCCACACCCTGGACCCCTACGAGAGCGGCAAGCGACCCTACCAATTCTGGAGTTTAGGAGACCCGGTCTCGACTCCTCGAGATGGCCTCCCACTGAACCCCAGAACCCGGTCACCCGTGCTCCCCTCCTTGGGTCCATCCTAATGCGGAAAAGTAAATAATATACAACACAGGTGGCATCGACCTCAACCCGGAAGTGCCCCAAATAAAAGAATATTACATTACATTTGAATTTACATGAATGAAAATATAAAACTCTCATCTCACATAAAACCCCCCGGCTATTCAATCGCAACAATCCTGCACATCATATCTCAGCAACACATAATATCACATATCATCAAGGTAAGTAAGTATGCGTACCCCAATTGTCGTTGATGTATAGCAACGAAACCGGCAATATTGACATACTACATTTACGGTCACAGAAAAGAAAGTGTAAAACTGCAATATCTGGAATCCACATTCTCTTAAGACATCGTAAATGCGAAGTATCACATACCTCGTATTTCATGTCTTATAATATGAATTCCACACATTGCATCAAATTCCAGATAATTAGACAGTATTAAAGTTTTCGAACGAACGATCAAATACCCAAGATTCACTAAAGCTCAACACTTGAGTGAAGTTCAAAAACTTGGAGTGTGACACAGTAGTAGCGGTCCAGCCGTAGAAGGGTCAAGCCAACGCCTCACATGTGGCACGCCGTACTGTCCCAAACCCTAAGGTTCAAAGGGCAGTTCAAGACGGTCACATAATCGAGTTAAGGTTTGTTGTCTTCTAGAGGGACCACCACAAAACTTGCACGAATCTCCGAAGGATTAAACCCCGTGAAAAGTGATCAAATGATACTCGTTCAAACACTTCACTACTTTCTAATTTACCCGGAAAAGTCACGAAATCAAAATTCCGATCGAATCGATGAGTCCAAAACCATCTCCAGAATTTTTCAGAACTAAATACAGATTAAAAATACCCTAAAAAATATACTAGCAGAAATAATCATTACAGCATAAAAATTATACAGTGATGGATGAGTACGGCCGCGGAACCGCGGCCTAAGCAAGCTTAGGCCGCGTTTCCGCGGCAGAAAAGACTGTTCATGGAAAACTTTTTATACTGTAATTCTTATTTTTACCTGCTGAATTTTTTACATATTTTTAATTCTGAAAATAACCAGATTTTGAAAAAAGTCCAGAGAGCACCCAAAAATCCGTATTTTCGGTTCGATCGGAGATTTTACTTCGTAAAGGTGTCGCCTAATGTTCTAGGTCGGCTCTGATACCAATGTTGGGCAGGCAGCAACCCCATCCAATGGGGTCGCCGTGGCACCAACGGGTCCCTCAGCAGCTACTTTTTACGCATGCCCCCTCGCGAGGACTACAACCCGCCGGAACACCTTCCGGTCTCGGGATACCCTGGGGGTAAGAGCCTATGCTTCGCCACACTGTCACACAGTGAGAACCCCCCATAGGTCGACATCCAATGCCTAGTAGCTTTGATACCAATGTTGGGTTAGCCTAGCACCTCATGAAGGGTTTGGAAGCATCACATGTACCAAAGAATGCATTTTTAGGGTGCTAAGCAAACAAGCATCGGATCGTTCCTAGAAAAATTAGGGTTTCAAAAATTTTCACATCAACATATGAAAAGAAAAGCTAGGGTTTAGAGACTACAACCTTTGTATCTCCCTACGCTAGACTCCTCGGCTACTTAGGGTTTGAAAAAGCTCCGCTTGAACTCCTCGAGGTCACCGATGATCCACCCGGAGTCCGCTTTGTCCAACCTTGCAACTTTATCCGATCAAGTGAACGAAATCAAGCTAACACTCTAAACAAGTGGGCTAGACTTGTGTAGAATGGTGTTGTGGTTCTCTTTCTCACTTCAAAATCCAATCTTGATGAGTATATTGCTCATTACAAAGAACTAGAGAGCAAAATGAGAGAGGTTGATGAAGATGATGGCTTTTTAGAAGATGATAAGTTCAACTCTTAAAGAAAATAGAAAAAATATATCAATATATATTTTCTATCTCTCATCTCAAACCATGGTTGAATCATTATTGTACTTGAGTTAACAACTAAAAGGAAGAGTAAACCATGGTTAAATGGTGGGTGAGTGAGGTTAGGTCAAGAAGAGTGTAGAAACAATCCAAAACAAACCCATTTCTTTTTCCTTTTGTTTTTAGCTTAAATACAATAATATTCCATATAAAAAACCCATGGTGTGAGTCTTATATTGCCACCATTTCCTTGTATAATCAACCATGAAAGATGTATGTATGTATGTATGTGTATATGTACATCCATATGTGCATGAATCAAAAAGAAGGCATACATGCATGCATACATCCAACTAACTCAAGAAAGGATTTCAAGTGAGATGCTAATGGTTAAATGATAAATCAACACTTGATTTATCAATCCGGCCATATCACATATGACCCCTACCAAAAGCAAGACGCCCGATCAATATACGGTATCCCATACGCGCATTTTAATCGGGTCCATGCGCATATCGCATACGCGCACCACAACGTTTCGCCTGGACTAGGAAACTCCATTGTGGGACTCTGAGACTCGTCAATACGCCAGCAGTGGGTGATGATCATATCAAGCACCCCCAAGCCGCAAGCGGTTAGCTAAACGTAACGGCCACTCGGGTATTGAGCGATCAGAAGAGAACAAGTGAACCTGCTACAACTCCCGTCGAGCCGATCGGTAACACTTCCCGTACAGTCCGGTCTCCTCGTCTGTTATGTCGCATATCAAGTCTAGGGGTGGTAAACGTCAGACCCCAATAACCGATAAGTCGTGCCGATGTGAGGCTCATAACGGGTCGAGAAGCTACTGGTAACACTTACCAGCAAATCTCTGAATCAGCCCTGGCCAGGGACTTTCCTGTTACGGCCAATCGAGCACAGAGCAACATCAACCCCCAATACCGGGAGAGACGAAACCCCTCCTATCGCTCATTGCCTCCATGTGACTCGGGACTGTACCTAAAAACCACCGTTTTGCACGCCCTCATGGACGTGGTAAGGTGGAGATCAAAGCACAGTGAGAATCACACAAGACTCTATGACGATCTCGGGTCTACAGACTAACCTGCACAAGTGTCACCTGAGAACTGCCATCTGACGTGAGGTATAATACCATCTGGGAGTTCTCGGCGAGTCCGTCCAGTATACCCAGTCTCCACTGAGCACCCGTATACCATCTCTGATGTCAAACACCAATGGATATGGGATCATCCATCGCCCATCTTATGGGTCAAGAAGCGTATACGCTAGTCTACACTGGTATATCGATGCCCCATCTCGATACACCTACGACTAGGGACCTTGAAGGATGTACTTATGGACTACCATATCCCCACTAGTATGATCTGCATCATAGTCCAAGTAGTCAAGTACACATCCTAAGGGCTTTACCAACATGTAACTATAAGACAGTTTAAAGAGACTAGTATACATGTTAAGATAAAGAGCAACCAGATAGCATACTATCATATCGAGCAAGAAAGTCATCTCTATATATGTCCAAGCATCCAATATAATATACATCATCTGTACAATACTGGCCTCTAGGGCATACATACAACTAACAGTTTTTGGGTACAGTCCCGAATCACATGGAGGCAATGAGCGATAGGAGGGGATTCGTCTCTCCCAGTATAGGGAGTTGATGTTGCGCTGTGTTCGATTGGCTATAACCGGAAATCCCTGGCCAGGGTTGCTGAGATTTACTGGTAAGTGTTACCAGTAGTTTCTCGAACTGTTATAGACCTCATATCGACATGACTTATCGAGCTACTGGGGTCTGACGTTTACCACCCCTAGGCGAGATATGCGACATATCAGACTACGAGATCGGACTGTACGGTAAGTGTTACTGGTCGGATTCACAGAAGTGTGAGCGGGCTTGCTCGTTGATCTTCTGATCGTTCAATAGCCAGGTGGCCGTTACGTTTAGCAGACCGCTTGCGGCTTGTGGGTGTTTGATATGATCATCACCTGCTGCCGGCGTATTGACGAGTCTTTAGAGTCCTACACAGAGGTTTCCTGGCTCAAGCGAAACGAAATAGGAGCGCATATGAGATATGTGCGGGACCGAGAATAATACCAGTATGTGATACTGTATTCTATTCTCACGATTTGTATCATTGGACGGTTATATGAGATATAGCCGGGTTACCGAATCAAGTGTTGATTCGATACATTGATACACTTGATATTAGTCGGTTATATGCAGTATGACCGGATCATTAAATCAAGTGTTGATTTAGTGATTTAATGTATAATTATATATTTGATATATTACTTTACATTAACTAGTATTGGTTCACTTAAGATTATTTTCTCATTAGATTGTGCAATTGTATATATGATATATTTTTGTGCACTTGTTTGTATCATATTTGATGATACATGCAAACTTGGGTGTGTGTGTATGCTATACACCATGTTTAGTTAATGGTTAGGGTTTCATTTGCCTTATTTATTTATTCATTTATTTTTGGGGCAAGAAATAAAATGATGGATTCTTTTGTTTTTACTTGAAGCTTCATGAAGCTTTGAAAAGCTTTGACCATTTTGTTTCTTTCCTTAACCCTAACCATTTACTTAAACCCTAGTTTATTCTCTACACTTGTTAACTCACCCATGGTTGCTAAATGATAAGTATCACTTGGATTTTCTTTTTGAAATAATTGATTTTCTTTTCTTTCTTCTTCTTCTTCTTGATGAAGAAAGAAAACCTTTGCTTGAAAATTTCCAAGTGATGATTCCAAGTGAGAAATCCAAATCCAAAGTGAACCCACTTCCTATTTCTTCATTCTCTACCACTTGCCATGTAGTAGAGTTGGTTATCTTCACAAGTTTCATAACCTAGTGAAGGTGGAGCTTGAGTTTGAGTCGCCTCGACGTAGATCATCTTCGGCATCGAAGTCAACGACCTAGCCCGTCCATTTCTCCGATGAAACCGACGCTAGAGTCCAGGATTCCGATGATCGCAGCGGAGGGACGTCATCTCAGAGCTAAAGAAGTGGTGGACCGGATCTACAAAGGTTGTATTTCCATTCACTTAGTAGCAAAGTTGTTTGCTTGCTTCTCTTTTTCGCCTAATCTCTAGTTAACGATCTAATTTAGGGTTTCTCGGCACCGGAAAATTTTGATTTGGCATGGTTGATGCCTTGTGGAACCTCATGGGCGTGCCTAGGAACCCTACAGTGATGGGATACATGCCGACACTAAATATCGCGTTGTTAGGGGTCTGATTTTATCCACCCCCTTAGACTCGATATGCGATACTCTTAGACGAATAGACCGGACTGTACGGATATTGTCACTGACAGGCTCAGTAGGGGTTCAAGATGAGTTTGCTTGTCGGCCTCCCTTTCGCTCAATACCTGGGTAGCCGTTACGTACAGCTAGTGCCGCTGACGTGCTTATGGTTAAACCCACTGTCAGCGTATTGACGAGTCTTTAGAGTCCAACACAGAGGGTTTTCACGGTTCATGCGATATGGTGTACATGGCGTATGTTGATACATACAGGTGTCCGATTAAATATGTGCGTACTGCGCTGACTTTAATCGGACGGTTGATAATACTAGCGGCTTAGGATTAAGCCAGATTATTAAATCAGGTTTTGATTTAATAATTTACATATGTATTTATATATATGTATTCTAGTATTATTGTTCGCTATTTATTTTCTCTCTTGGCTATTTATATTTTTGTACGAATACGCGTATATTTATTTCGGTACATGTACCGGGAAGTATTCCGTATTTTATACGGAATAGCTTCTAGAAGTTTTGCTACCTCATTATTGATTTTCCATTTATGGAAATTCATTTGTTTCATAATGAGGTGGAGGGTATGATGTGGCATGAGCATGGTTCATAGTATAGTGCATTTGTTTATTATAATTTGACTTTGGAAAATGATTTTTTTTTGTGATTGAGAGAAAAAGGGGGGCCGGCCACTTTAGGGTGGGGATTTGGATTTCATTTTGGTTGATTAACACATCACTCCCTCACTGTCTCAAGAACACAACAAAATACTTAGCCATTTTTGCTCATGCCAAAGTTCATCTCCTCATCTTCTATGATTACTCCATGAGCATTTTAGTTGAGCGAAAATTGTAGTGACATATCCATACACCCCCACTCTCTATCGCTAGCAACTATGGAGTGTCGGTTATCTCGTTCGACGGGGTTGGAGCTTGCACCGTTTCCCTCGGGTGGATCATCAGAGATGGAGGAAGACCGGCAACCGAACATCGTCAAAAGATCACTAGGAGCTTGGAATGAAGACCTAATGACACGGATCAACTCGGTATAACCTTTCTAACTCTTAGTTAGTTTGCTAGAATAGGGTTTAAGGTCGATCCGGAAATCGGGTAGCGGTAGCGCCGGTTTAGAAAATTTTTGTTCCGCATTTTGGCAGCGTTTTGATGGCCGGGACGCTGCCGGCACCCTTCATGGTATCAGAGCCACCCTTTAAACCCCTTACTAGCTTGTTTAAACGTGCTTAAAAGATCGATCGACGGAAATTGCCAAAATCACGATTTTATTTTTGCATCTGCTGTCGATTTTCAAAAGTGGTCAAAAAATTATTTCAGGCATCTTAAAAATCTATGCAGGCGATTTTAAGGGTACTGGAAAATTTTGGGCTCCTAATGCCTCCAAAGAGCCGTGGAACCGCCGCACCTACCCCCTATTGGCGACGGTTCCGCGGCCATTTAGTGGCGACGAGCTTCAAAATTTCTCTTGTAGCCCCCTGACTTGGAATTGTGATTTTTGTGATATTCTTTTTGGCCGAGTTTTCTGTGCAGCACTGTTATTGCTATTGGGGACAATTTGGAATTTTGTCAATCGATATTTTAAGTGGGTGTTTAACAGTACATACATTTCTATCTGCGACCGTGAATGTCATTTGATCGGTAAACTTGTCTAACTGCTATATGTTCTTTTAGACGGGTTTGCGAACGTGACATTCACGTTGATGTTTTGTGTTGTGCTGTGATGTTGGTTGGATCGTCGTGGTGGATAGCCTGGGTGCAATGTTTGTACAGGTTTAATTTCATTTGTACATTTGATATTGTGGGACGAACGTCCGACATGTGGACTGCCGTCACTGCCAGTTTGTATATTATTCTTTTGGGGCACGACCGGGCTGAGGTCGATGTCACCCTTGTATATTATCTTATTTTCTGTACTAGGATTACCCCGAGGTGGAGTGCACGAATAGCCAGGTTCTAAAGGGCAACTGGTCCGCATCTCAAGGAATTCAGACGGAGGGGACCTTACTCTAAGATTGGCGGGCTATTCGCCGCACTTGTAGGGGGTATAGGTTGACCCAGGAGGGGTGCTCAACTTACCGGATTCCATGAAGTGCTGGGTGGTCCATTCACGTTGCTGAAGGGGGCTGCCTCGCTTCTGGTTTTGCGGGTAAGTTGCCGCGCTCGTAGGGGTCTAGGTTTTCATTGCATAGGCTATCCACACGACAGGGAACGTCGGGTCTCACTTGCAGCTCAAGTGAAACTCGGGGCTCCAGATTATCCACCATTCTGTGTTACTTCTGTGATGTTTCTGTGATGTTGCTTTATATCATGCCTGGGACAAATGTTATATATATATTTATATATACTAGTAGATGTTGTATATGTTTTGCACCCGCGCTAGCCCAGTCCCTGCTCTGTCGTTAGTTAAGTAACCTAACGGGTGATGACGGGACCCAGTAGCGAATGCGGATGGCATATACGTACATTTTATTTTCGTTCTTTTCTGGTGTGATTAATTGATGGGACTGCGTTGATTCTTATCAACGCAAGGATAAAACAAACCTATTTATATGATGTTGTTGGAACCAAGTTTTTAAAAAACTGACATTACAGATGTTCTCTTTTGCTTTGCATCGCGGTATTCATTTGGAATATCCTGCACCTCATTCGACGAGGTAAGGCCCGACATCCCTTCAGCGAGAGTGACCCCTTGAGTAAAATTTTGCGTCAACGTAATAACTTCACTATAGTCGATTATTTTTGCTTTACATCGTGGTATTCAGTTTGGAATATCCAGCACCTCATTCTACGGGGAAAGGGCCGAGATCCCTTCACCGGGAGTGACATCTTTAGCAAAAATTTTCGCCACTATATATTTATAAAACCACTTGGATTCCTTCAAAGATATCAAGTTCATTACGTTAAAAGTTTTTCGCCAAAAACCAGCCGTAGCCCTCCGTCATTTCGGATAAGTAGCGCAAAGTATTCGTGCGGTGTTTGTTGGCCAAAGTCAAGGCATCGTGTGCGGTAGCTGTGTGTTGCTTGTCCGTTGCATGGATATGCATTGGTTTAGGACAGTCGTACCACTTTGTTGGCCAAAGTCAAGGGTGTGTGCGGGTGGGTCTAAATCAATCAGGATAATGACGGGTAGAACTTGACTTGCGGGTTATGATTTGTTGGCCAAAGTCAAGGTCATAAATCGCTTGGGGTAAAAATCATATCGGGAGTTTCAAACATACAGGAAACTTGCCAGGCTTGCGCATACCTTCTGGAGTGTGGTGACTTGAGTGGCTTCCATCAAGTTATCATGCAATGATAGTTGGATCCTGATTCCCACTGATGAGTAGGATTACTCCTCGGGTGATTCCGACTAATTCTCCTTTTGGGTTTGGAGGAGAATTCGAGGAAACAGTGGGAGCCATCTAGATTAGATAAAATGATTAACCATTCCGATTTAGGTTAGAGTGCACGCTGAGTGTTTCTTCTCTCTCTCTCTTTGACTGCGACTATGACTCGACCTTTGACTAAAACTCATGAAACCAAGTTGACCGAACTTTCTTAAAACACTTTGGCTTTTGGAATGTCACGGTGTCGCATACATCATTGCCACTTTTATATCACCTTTGCATTTCTCCAGAACATCCCGTATCACTAGAATATCCACTTCCATTGGATAAATCCATCGTATAGTTACATACGAACTCGAAGGAACTTTTTCGAGGATGGATTCTGGTTTTGGAGAGATTGAATAGGATTATTCGGTTGTCTTTTCTCTTTACCTTCTCTCAGGTTCTGAGGGCTCCTAGGATTAGGAGAGGGTACACCTATTAAGCTTATTGGATAGTCTTCCTCCAGACCATAGGCAGGTGCCGAACGGTAAGGAAGGAAGAAAACCAACAAGCTCAATGTTCTCGTCCAGATAGCGGGAACAAAATATGGTTGCTTCATTAAGAAGATAACCTTGCATGATAGAACCCTCTGGTCGATTTTTATTACGTATATACTTCTTAAGAGTGTAGAGGTACCTAATGAAAATATGTTGAATAAATAAATACGGGCATACAGGACAACAATAAATTTATAAATTGCGCGAAACGAAAAATTACACGTACCTCTCAACAGGATACATCTATCGATATTGTACCGGTCCGGCTAACTTAACCTCAGTTGCAAGATGAACCGTCAAGTGTATTATGATATCGAAGAATGACGGTGGGAAAAAACGCTCAAACTTGCAAAGTATCAACGCAATAGAATTTTCTAGTTTATCCAGCGTCACAACCTCCAGTGTTTTAGCACACAACTCTCTGAAAAAACAACATAGGTCGTTGATTACTAGACCAACCAATTCGGGGAGAGAAGTCCTGAGGGCTAATGGAAGAAGGTGCTCCACGATAACATGGTGATCATAACTTTTCAGCCCATCGATCTTGCCCTTCACAATTTTTATTTTCTTGCTGAATGATCCTGAGAAACCTGTGGGAACTTTCAAATCATGCAACACCTGCAGAAATCTTTTCTTCTCCGATTGTGACATATGATAAGCGGCATTGAGAAGTACAAACTTGTCCGGTTTACCCGCTACCGGTCTAGGGTGCAATTCACTTCTTATTCCCCACTCTTGTAGATCCATCCGAGCATTTAGGTTGTCTTTCGATTTCCCGTCTTTACAAAGAAGCAAGTTAAGTATGTGCTCTGATACTCCCTTCTCTATATGCATGACGTCCAGACAATGACGCACTAAATTTGTAGACCAGTACGAAATCTCGAAGAAAATGCTTAGCTTGTTCCAAAATGGTGGTTTGACCTGTTTCGTCGGATCCATCCCGAAGGTCACATTATTGTAACCATCCCATTTAGCAGTCACGTCCTCTTCGGACAATGGGGATGGAGGTCCAAGAAGCTCCTGATGACCATCAAAGTGAACCGTGTCTAATCTATAGAGGTGGTCTGGAGGCAGGAAACGTCAATGGCCGGAATAACAAACCTTCCTGCTAAAATTCAAGAATTTCGATATTGTGTGTTCATAGCAATAAGGACATGCTTTGTGACCATGTACGGACCAACCTGATAGCATTCCATACGCAGGAAAGTCATTAATTGTCCACATTAAAGCCGCCTGCAGTATGAAGGTTGTATTTATGTTTGCATCATATGTCTCTACACCATCAATGAACAAAGATTTCAACTCCTCGATCAAAGGTCGGAGATAGACGTCAATATTGTTCCCCGGTGAGTTTGGTCCGTCGATAAGAAGATGCATCATAAAGTATGATTGGTCCATAGCCAACCAAGGCGACAGATTATAAATTATCATTACAACGGGCCATGTGCTGTGACTTCCAGCCATATAGTTGAATGGGCAGAAGCCATCAGTAGCCAGTCCGAGCCGGACATTGCGAGGATCGCTACTGAATATTGCGTGCCTCCTATCGAAATCCTTCCATGCCGGTGAATCTCTTGGATGGCTCATTTTTCCATCTTCACTTGGAGGAGCACGGTGATGCCAAATCATTGCCTCGGCTGTTTTCTTGCACTTGAATAGCCTCTGTAGCCTCTGTGTTATGGGAAAGTATCGTGCTATCTTGACAGGTATATCAGGCTTCTTATCAGAATCTTTTGGCTTATACCTGGCCTCTCCGCATGTTGGACACTCTTTCAAATCTGAATTCTCTTTCCGGTACAACACGCAATTTTTAGGACATGCTTGAATCTTCTCACACTTTAGACCCAAATCAGACATCATCTTCTGGGCTCCGTACCAGCTGTCGGGCACGTTATTTTCCGGAGGCATAGAATCTTTCAAGAACGAAAGAAGCATTGTGAATGGCATGTTGCTCCATCCATTTAGGCACTTAATCTGGAAAAGTTGGACGGACCATGAGAGGGTGGAATACTTCGCATTCTCATAAATTGGTTTCCTAGCATCATTCATGAAATTTTCATATTTATCCGTACGCGGTCCTTGACCGGAAGGAATGTCATCTACGGTACGAATAGATTCACCTAGGGCAGCCTCTACCATATCCTCCATTTCTTCTGATGGAAATAAATTACCGTCTTCTCCTTCTGCCGCATTACCGAATTCTTCTTCTTCTCCTGCCGCATTATCGTGTTCTCCTTTTTCTTCTGCCGCAGTACTGCATTCTTCTCCTTCCCCATGATATTTCCAAGTTGTATAAAGTCTAGTAAACCCATATTTTACAATATGAAGCTCTGCCAATTCTACCTTCTGCCAGTACTGTAGGGTGTTTTTCGTCACCCCAGTGAGATGGGAATACGCGCGCGCTTGTCAGGCGTACTACAGATTCCCCCGGCCTAGGGTAGGCCGGGGTTTAATGATTGTGGGGATCCGAATCTCCGGCAGCCGCGGACTAAGCTGCCGTTAATTACCCATCGCCTTTGGGGCGAGGGAACCTCCGATTAACGGGTTAAACTGGTCATGCGAACTCAATGTGCAGTATACGTGTGTTTTGAAAGGGGGTTTTGGATATATCGGGAGCCACGCAGAGTTTTTACGGGGGTCCCGCTACCCGGATAGCGGGCTGGGGGTCAAGGGGGCTAGCAGCCCCCTTGCGGGGTGCGGGGCAGCGCCCCGTTAGAAATTTTTTTCTAACAGGGACAGTGTCGTGGAGTACGTGTATTATAAATTTGTATACATATGTATATATGTATATATGTACACAAAAAGAGGGGGAAAAGACATCCAAGGGATGCGCAGTTGCGCAAGCGCGCGCGCCACGTGTCGGCACGCGGGCGACTTGCGCACTTGCGCAGTTGCGCAAGCGCGCGCGCCACGTGTCGGCACGCGGGCGACTTGCGCACTTGCGCAGTTGCGCAAGCGCGCGCGCCACGTGTCGGCACGCGGGCGACTTGCGCACACAACAGGCTTTTAGCCTAAAAAGATTTCTCTGAAGAGAAATCAGAGAGGAGTTAGACTCCTGAGTGTGTTTTTTTTTTTTTTATTGGGTTAATGGAAGGGTTCTTCTTCTTCCTCCTGTTGCTTGCTGGATCTTGAAGATCAAGAGATGTAAAATCTCAAAATCTCTCCTTTTTAAGATCTGATGGCAGATCCAAGTTCCCCTTTGTGGGTTTTGTGGTGGAAAACTATTTAGTTTTGAAAAAGGAAGAGTAAAACTCTTGATTTAATTCAAGAGAAAGAAGAAGGTTTTGGAACCTTGAAGAAGGAAGAAAGAGCTCAGCTCTAATTTTTTTTGGAGAGAGAAAAAAGTTGTTGAGATATTTCATTATCTTTGCCTTTATAGGCTATACACTTTACACATAGCCCCTTGGGCTTCACAAAATGGCATTTTGCCTATTTCATGGCTCATGTGCCATTTCTTTTTGCACATAAGCCATGGGCTTTACAAAAATTTGGCTTTTATGCCCATTTTCTTACATTTATCCATAAAATAAAAGAAAAGAAAATGCAACAAAATTATTTATTACAAAATTTCTATCTTGGCATGGGGGGAGGCCGGCCGCTTCAGGTTCGGGCTCGACCCGGGCATGGGCCCACTGGGTCTGGGCTTGGGCCCACTTGGCTTGGGGTTGACTTGGATTTTGACTTGGTCAACCGGGGTGTAAATTTTTACCCCAACAAATTGCCCCCCATCAATAAATGCACACCACATATGTGGGTCGTGTGCATGAAATTGATGGATCTTCTTTCACGTGGAGGCGACTTGATTTGGTTCCCGCTTTTTGGGAAGCTGGCACTGCCCTTTTTACGACATGGACGGTCGTTGGTTGACATGTCTCCGGGACGGCGTGTCCGTGATAGACGTTTTCCCTGGCCCGGAGTTATCTGGTTCCCGCTTTGTAGGAATCCTGCGCTGCCCTTTTTGCGACTTGGACGGTCGGTGCTGCCCCTTTTGCGACGTGGACGGTCAATGCTGCCCTTTTAGCGACGTGGACGGTCGATGCTGCCATTTTTGCGACTTGGACGGTCGATGCTGCCCTTTTTCCGACTTGGACGGTCGATGCTGCCCTTTTTACGACTTGGACGGTCGATGCTGCCCTTTTAGCGACTTGGACGGTCGGTGCTGCCCTTTTAGTGACGTGGACGGTCGGTGCTGCCCTTTTAGCGACGTGGACGGTCGGTGCTGCCCTTTTTGCGACATGGACGGTCGGTGCTGCCCTTTTAGCGACGTGGACGGTCGGTGCTGCCCTTTTTGCGACATGGACGGTCGGTGCTGCCCTTTTAGCGACGTGGACGGTCGGTGCTGCCCTTTTTGCGACATGGACGGTCGGTACTGCCCTTTTAGCGACGTGGACGGTCGGTGCTGCCCTTTTTGCGACTTGGACGGTCGATGCTGCCCTTTTTACGACTTGGACGGTCGATGCTGCCCTTTTTGCGACTTGGACGGTCGGTGCTGCCCTTTTAGCGACGTGGACGGTCGGTGCTGCCCTTTTAGCGACGTGGACGGTCGGTGCTGCCCTTTTAGCGACTTGGACGGTCGGTTCTGCCCTTTTAGCGACGTGGACGGTCGGTTCTTGATTTGACTTGCTCTGCTTCTTGCAATGCCAGGGGTAGACTTGACTTGCTCCGCTTCTTGCGGTGTCGGAGTGGAAGTTGACTTGTTGATTTTGATTTGGGTTGACATCAGCATCGCTATACTGGAATATGGTACCAGGAGCGAATCATCATCTGTCATGGAGAGGATTTTAGGATTTTGGTTTTTGTTTGTCATCTGCATTGCTGCACTGGAATAATGCCAGGAGCAACTCATCATTTGCCCTGAGAGGATTTGGGAGAAATTGGGATTGTTTTACGCCCGTGGATTGTATACGGTTTTGCAGGATGTATGATCCAGACCGTAGGGCCGGAAAAAAAAAATTTGGGACTTTGTCGGCGTCTGCATCGCTGCACTGGAATAGGTACCAGGAGCGACTCATCATTCGCCGTTGGGATATGGGATTTGGAATTTGGTTGGCGTCTGCATCGCTGCACTGGAATATGGTACCAGGAGCGACTCATCATTCGCCATTTGGGGATTGGGGAGCGATGGCTCAGGAGACAGGTTTAGATCCCTATCGCCTAAGGCTTTTCAATTTTATGGGCCGTGAGGGTCCCATAAAAGCATTTCCTCCCTACGAGTCGTAAGGATCCCGCAGGTGTATTTTCTCCTTAAGAGTCGTGAGGACTCCTAAGTGTGTTTTTCCTTTATGAGTCGTAAGGATCCCATAAAGGTTTGTTCTCCTCATATATCGTGAGGACACATTAGTGGGTCTTATCAATGGAGCATCATTCCCAAAGCGGAGACCGGCCGCGTAACTGGTGATTACGGTGGGGCATGGGTATGATGAGAATTATTTGAGCCCGTGGATTGTATACGATGGTCAATTTGGGGACCCACCGTAGGGCCGGAGAATTTTGAGAAATTGGATTTTGGTTGGCGTCTGCATCGCTACACTGGAATATGGTACCAGGAGCGACTCATCATTCGCCGTTTGGGGACTTAGAATTTGGATCTTGTTTGGCATCAGTATTGCTGCACTGGAATAATGCCAGGAGCAACTCATCATTTGCCCCGGGAGGACTTGAGATTTGGGTTTTTGGTCGGCATCAGCACCGCTAACACTGAAGCGAAATGCCAGGAGCGACTCATCATTTGCCATTGCCCGTTAGGGAACGATGGCTTAGGAGATAGGTTTGGGTCCCTACCACCCAAGGCTTTTCAATTTTATGGGCCGTGAGGGTCCCATAAAAGCATTTTCTCCCTACGAGTCGTAAGGATCCCGCAGGTGTATTTTCTCCTTAGGAATCGTGAGGATTCCTAAGTGTGTTGCTCCTTTGTGAGTCGTAAGGATCTCACGCAGGGGTTTTCTCCTCGCAAGGTCGAGAGGGCTTTGCGAGTGTATTTCATCTCTTTTCACGAGTTTGCGCCCTTTCGGGTTTTCACAGACTCGCCGGTAGTCCTGCTGTTTTTACTCACGGAGCCCTTTCGGGTTTTCATCCGTGCCCGTTTTGCTTGTGGACATACCGTTTTTTTTTTGTTTTTTTGTTTTTTTTTTTTGTTTTTTGTTTTTGTTTTTTTTTTTGCCGCTGGTGGGACTTTAAAAGTAGTCTCACCGGCAGGATTTGGGAGAAATAGGGGTCATTTACGCCCGTGGATTGTATACGGTTTTGCAGGATGTCTGATCCAGACCGTAGGGCTGATGTGCTCAATTCGCCTGCGACTTGGAGCATTCATGTGTAGTATTTCTTGAGATATCGGCCATTGATGGGTGGCATGGGCCTTTCTCCCTCGGCACTTATTAGTTGGTAGGATCCTCCATCGAACACTTTCTCGATGACGTATGGTCCTTCCCAGTTCGGCTCGAATTTTCCCTTGGCATGTCGATTGGGGATGATCGGTCTTTTGAGGACCAGCACCAATTCACCTTTCTTGAAAGCGCGGAGACGGGTTATCTTGTCGTAGGCCCGTGACATTTGGGCTCGGTATAGCTCCAGATTTTGCTGCACCACGAGCCTCTTTTCTTCGAGGGCATCGAGTTCTTCAAGTCGCAGGAGCACGTTTTCCTCTTCTGTCAACTCATGCTGAACGGCCATTCTTAAGCTTGGAACTTCGACTTCGAGGGGGAGGACCGCCTCCACTCCGAAGAGCAATGAGTATGGAGTGGACTGAGTTGGAGTACGGTGCGTGGTACGATATGCCCACAATGCCTCATGAAGCTTGAGATTCCAGTCTCTCTTGTTGGCTGAAGCATTTTTCCTCAGGAGCTTGCATAGAGTCTTATTGAAGGCTTCGGCTAGCCCATTGGCTCTTGGATTATAGATGGAGGAATATCTCCAGTCTATCTTGTGCTGAGTAGCGAACCTTGAGACATTGAAGCTTTTGAAAGAAGGCCCGTTGTCAGAAATGATTCTTCTTGGTGTACCGAAGCGGTATAGAATATTATGCTGGAAGAATGTCAGAATATCCTTTGTCTTAACTTCTTTTAGCGGGACAGCTTCAGCCCATCTGGAGAAGTAGTCTGTCGCGGCCAGTATAAACCGGTGGCCTTTAGATGACGGAGGATCAATTGGGCCAACAATGTCGGTGCCCCAAACTTCGAAGGGCCACGACGCCACCGTAGGATGCAATGGATTGGGATGCTTGTGAATAAAATTACCGTGAATTTGGCAGATATAACATTTCTTTGCATGCTCTCCGCAATCCCGTATCATGGTGGGCCAGTAATACCCCAGCCGTTTGATTTGAAATCGCATCTTGGGGCCAGATTGGTGAGCACCGCAAACGCCCGAGTGAACTTCTTTCATGACCTTTTGGGCTTCGGCCAATGACAGACACCTGAGCCAGAGTTGGTCATATGACCTGCGGTATAACGTGTCATTTACAAACACGTATCGGAGAGCTCTTTTCTTCAGCTGAATCCTCGCAGATTTTTCTTCGGGCAGCTTGTCGTATCGGAGGTACTCTATGAAGGGTTCTCTCCAATCGGGCTCGTCTTGGATGATCGAAGCTTCTTCCGCAGGACTGCTCTTCTGTTCCGCGCTCTCCTCTTCTCGTAGGGAGACTGGGGGTAGAATTTGCCGGCTCCTGACTGTGATCAGAATTTTGTCCATTTCAGGATCAGCCAGTTCCTTTGCCAAGCGAGCGAGTACATCAGCCTTTCCGTTCAACGCTCTAGGGACTCTCGTTAGTTCAATATGAGTGAACCGTTTCATGAGTTCCACCACTCGACCTCTATACCGAGCTAACTCGGGTTTGTATATCTTATAGTCGCCGCTTACTTGGTTGACGACGAGCTGGGAGTCACCGTAAACTCGTAGCCGACGGATTTCCATTTCTATGGCGAGCTCCAAACCAGCTATCAGAGCTTCATACTCAGCTTCATTGTTTGTCCGAGGCTCGGTGAGAGCAAAAGAACGCCGTAGGGTTCCCATTGATGGTGTGATGAACACCAATCCTATCCCTGCTTTTATCTCCGGGACGCTTGATTTACTGGAGGTTCTTATCGATGAGGCCCCATCGAAGTAGAGCTCCCAACATGGCTCGTCATTCTCGAGATGCAGCACTTGTTCGTCGGGTAACTCACAATTTAGTGGCGACCCTTCTGGTATGGGATGAGCAGCGAGAAAGTCTGCAAGAGCTTGCCCTTTTACTGCTTTCTGAGGAGTGTAAACTATGTCAAACTCAAGTAGCATGACAGCCCATCTTGCCATTCTGCCGGCTAGGCTTGCTTTGGTCATCAAGTGTTTGAGCGGGTCGACCTTGGAGATCAGCATAACCCGATGAGCGAGCAGATAGTGCCTCAGCTTCTTCACAGCAAATATCAGAGCCAGGCATTGCTTTTCGATTGGGGAGTAGTTGTGTTCCGCCCCGACTAGAGTTCGACTGAGGTAGTAGAGGGCATTTTCTTTTCCTTCCTCATTATTCTGGGCAAGGAGCGCACCGAGTGACTCGTCCAGCGCGGCAGTGTAGAGAATCAGCGGTTTATTTGGAATGGGAGCGGCCAGCACTGGAGGGTGCAACAAGTATTGTTTGATGCTTTCGAACGCTGCTTGACATTCAGCATCCCAGATAAAAGGAGCTCCTTTCTTCATGAGCTTTGAGAAGGGCCTACATCTCCCTGATAAATTTGAGATAAACCTCCGTATATAAGCAAGCTTGCCTTGAAAAGATCTTAGCTGCGTCAGACTCTTCGGAGGGGGCATCTCCATGATGGCCTTTATCTTTGACGGGTCAACTTCGATCCCTCGATGTCGGACTATGAAGCCCAGGAATTTTCCCGATGACACGCCAAAAGCGCACTTCAGAGGATTCATCTTCAGATCGTATTCCCTCAGTCTGGTGAGAACAGTCCTGAGATCTTGGATATGATCGGCCTTGGCTTTAGTCTTGACGACCAGATCATCAACATAGCATTCGACGACTTTATGGATTAGATCATCAAAGATATTAGTCATTGCCCTTTGATATGTAGCACCTGCGTTCTTCAGTCCGAATGGCATTACCTTGTAGCAATATATTCCGATCGGGGTTCGAAATGCTGTGTGCTTCTCATCCTCAGGCGACATCTTGATCTGATTGTATCCAGATGAGCCGTCCATAAAGGTGAACAGTTCGTAATTTGAGGTGTCATCGACCATCATTTCCATGACCGGTAGCGGGAAGTCGTCTTTAGGACATGCCTTATTGAGGTCCCTGAAATCGACACAAACTCGGATCTGCCCATTTTTCTTCTTCACTGGGACTATGCATGCGATCCAGTCTGCATATTTCTCTTCCCTGATGAAGCCGGCATCGATGAGCTTCTTGGTTTCCTCGATGACCTTTTCTTCCAACTCCCTTCTCATTCTTCGAGGAGCTTGTTTGACTGGCTTAGCATCAGGAGATATAGCCAGCTTATGCACGGCTACCTCAGGGGAAAGGCCAGGCATTTCTTTGTACGTCCACGCGAAGCAGTCGACGAACTCTCGCAGCAGGGCAACTATCTGCTCTTTCATTTCCTCCGACAAGAGTGAGCTGATGTAGGTCGGCCTTGGATTATCGGGCGTTCCTAAGTCAATCTCGGTTAGCTCATCAAAGGTTGCTTGTCCGCCATCTTCGAGCTCTTGAGGAGCTTCTTCTGGCTCGGCTATCTCGTCATCATCATTTGATCTTTCGCTGGCCTCACCAACATGGATCATGTAGCACGCTTTGGAATCAGGTTGAATGTAGCCTATGCCCCGTCTATCTGGAGTCCGTCCATCGACGAGTGCTCGGACCTGGGGAGGATACCATAGCCCTTCGTAAAACTTTGCTTCGGACTCCGTTTGATATAACCGGCATCCGCACTTCTTAAAGTATTCCCGCATCTCGGGCGCATAGTATCTGGGATTGAGGACGGCTCTTATGCCTCTCTCATAGGGAAGGCACGCGACAGAAAGATCGTCCGGGTGCACAACGGGGTTTGACCCATAAAACAGGATGCCCTTCTGTCCACTTTTCCTCCCGGGAACGTAGAAAGTTTTCAGCTGGTCCACGGTGGAGATTGATAATGCATCGAGCTCTTTGCACATTTGCTCTGGTACCCTTGTAACGGCTAGGGACCCTTCTGCAACTTCGAAGGTCTCTCGTAGTTTCGCTTGTTGCGTGGGGGTCCAATCTGCACCGCTGTTGCACGACAGGTCCTCCTCCTCTGACTCTTCAGTGTCACTGCCAAGATGAGGGCGGACTTTGCTGCTAGATGGGCCTTCAGTAACAGATTCGTCCGTATCGCTGCCGAAATGAGGGCGAGTTTTGCGGAAGGACGGGCTTCCAGCATCGGACTCATCAGAGTCGCTGCCGAAATGCGGGCGCACTTGAGTATTTTTGCTTTTGAAAGTGACAGCCGGCGCAGATTTGCTTTTGAGCTTTGGGGCTGGTCTATCTTCAGTCAGTTGTGGCTTAGCATTTTGGTGGTTCATAAAGTACCGAGAATCTTCATAGCGGACTTCATGCACACCGAACGGCTGGATGTCTCCGTCAATGCGTCTTTCTTCGCCATTTTTAGTATACTTCATGCATTGATGGAGAGTTGATGGAATGATGCCATAATCGTGGAGCCACGGCCGCCCCAAGAGAATCTTATAAGACGTGTCGGCGTCGATCACGTATATTTTAGCTTCAGTTTGCAGATCCCCGAATTTGATTGGCAGAGCTATAGACCCCAGAACTTGCTGGCAATTTTGGTTGAAGCCTTGAATGACAATCCTTTCCCTTGACAGGTGTCGGACGTCCATTGACAAACTCTTCAGAGTTCGCAAGTTCATGATGTTCACTGAGGACCCCGGATCAATCAATATGCGATTAATTCTATCTCCGTCGCTATACCCGGTCACGTAAAGCGGCCGATTATGCTCAGCCGTTCCCAGCAGCAAGTCTTCATCCTTAAATGTGACTGCGGCGGCATGCAAAGCGTGCTGGGCTTCTTTCATATTAATTTCCGCAAAGTGAGCCTGATACCGCTCGGGGTTTTGTAGAGCATGGATGAGAACATCTCTAAGCTCCTTAGATAGGACCAAGGTGTCGTAGATGCTCAGGAGAGACGGAAGCTTCCGGAGATGTGCCAAGACATTATAGTCCACCGAGGAAGGACTTATGTTTCCATCAGCCGGTTCTCTGCCATCTTCTTTATTAACGACTTGTTTTTCCTTCCCTTTTGGGGCGTTGCCCTGATTTGGCGGTAGAGCCCTGCCGCTTCTGAGCTGGATTTGATTGGTCGTTGTGGCGAGCTCCTCGTCTTCTTCGGGAAAACAAAGCTCCTCTTCCGAGTCGCTGCCAAGATGGATGGCGTAGCAGGTCACTACTGGGATCTCTTTATTGGAGTCTTCTTCTAACTCCTCCAGAATTTCAGCCGCTTGTACAGGGAAGAACTCCTTTAATTGAATCAATGTTCTTTCCTTTTGTTCATATTCTTCAAGGGAATCGATATATTTTTGAATGGTCGATCTCCCTGCAGACTCTTTTTCGCGCCGAGCTGCACTTTTCTTCTTCTTAAGCTTCTTGGATTTTGAGCCTGATGGAGCCGCATTGGAAGCTGGACTGGTAGGCTTCTTCTGTCCTTCCCATTTCATCCTGGGCTCTTTCTGAAGCAGCTTTAGCATCTTCTTCGTCTTATTAGATATGTGTGTACTCCACGAAGGCCGCGATGAGTCCATCTCATTTCTCGGGGCAGCGGGTTCGGCTATCTGCTCCCAGAAGGCTTCAGCTTCTGTCTGTATAAAGTTGGTGGTTGCAACTTGGTTGTTCACCAACACGCTTTTAGACAGCTCGATCTCTCCAGCCTTGTACTGCTTCTCGACCCAGTCTTTGAAGATATAGCAATCCTCGATCGCATGGCTCACTACTCGGTGGTACGGGCAATACAGAGGATTGTCGGTCATTTTTGCTTCTTGGGGTCTTTTCGACTCCGGCAATTGTAGGCCGTTGTTCAAGGCATCTTTAAATATCTTGCGAACCTTGTCCCTTCTGAAAGAGTAAACCTTGTTCTTTTTCTCCTCTAGGGTGGGCCCATCTCCTCCCAGCAATGGCTTTCGAGACCGGTTAGTTTTGGATTCGCCCGCCCTTCGCTTTTCTTCATTATCGGAGGCATTGAAGACATTGGTACTGCTGGAACTCCCGCTTCTACGGTTGTCGTCCCGCTTGCTTTTCCAAGTTTTGTCTCTCTGAGAGTCTGGCGGGGACTCTTGCTTCGAGCGTTCCAGCATTTGGACTTTCTTGGTTAGCTCCTGGAATGTTTTGAGGCCTGCTGTACACAAGAATGGGACCATCCAATTGCTGAGGTTCCCAATGAGAAGGCTAACGGACTGGTCCTGCTCCAGCGGCGGTTCGCACTTGACCGTGAGATTACGCCATCGGGCGATAAAGTCAGTGTTACTTTCATTCTTCCCCGGCTTAGTCCTCACAAGGTCGGCAATGGAGATTTTATCACTGACACTCATGAACCTTTGCCGAAACAGGGACTCCATTTGGGCAAAGGTAATGACGGACCCGTCCGGTATACTCGCATACCAGTCGAAGGCGACGCCGGTCAGGCTGTTGACAAACTGACGAAGAAGGAGCGCGTCATTGCCCCCTGTATTTCCGCACGATGCTTTGAAGTGGGCGACGTGCTGGTTTGCATTCCCCGTTCCATCAAATCTTCCGAACTTAGGAATGACGTAGCCGCTTGGGAACTCAATCAGATCGTACTGCGCGGGATATGGCCGCCCACTACTGCCGATTTCTTTCTGAGCTTCAGCCTCGGCCACCAATGTTTTAACCTTGCTGGTGACCAAATCCATTATCCGATCCTGTGTTAGCGGGATGGTGCTATCTGGGGCCAAGGCGTCCCCAGAAGCGGAGTGTGGCCGGCTTTCATGCGGCTCGACCAGTCTTGGACCCAAAGGAACAGGCATTGGCTGCCTCAGATTGTCATCACCCGGCTGATTAGTAGCGGCTTGTGCTTGATTGGGAGGCGCTCGAGCAATTTGAGCCGTAAGCTGCATCACCACGTTCGTTAAGTCGTCTATCTTCGAATAGAGCTTGGCCATCTCTTTATCTTTGCTCCTGAGCTGTTTTCGAAGCTCTTGAAGCAGCTCTTGCTCCGCAGTCCTGGGGCGGAAAGTCGGCTCCTCCTCGCTGTCCGAGCTTGACTCTGCATGGATCGAGGGGTCTTTCTGCCTATCATCCTCATCGAGAGGGTTTTCTTCATCCAGCGGGGGCGGCTGTTCTTGGGCAGCGGCAACCACATTCGGGCTAGATTGAGCTTGGGATGTGGTGGCCCCATCCTTGCTTTTGCTGCGAAGGTTGTCGCTGGGGCGTCCTCCCGCCATATAGACCGTATGGATGATGTATCCAGCCGTCTTTCTATCATTGGAAGCTGATTTCACGGATCGCTGTCTTGACCCGCTTTCTTCGGTAGCTGGTAATCGATTGAAGGCGGCTGGCCTAACCAGGTTCTTAAATGGTGCTGGCGCTTCTTTTCTGGATTTGCCCCGCTGCTTTCGTGCGGCACAGAGCGCCTGATAGACTCTTGAAGAGACAGTGTCATACTTTTTATGTTGGGGCTGGGACACCTCTTTTTGTAGCACTGTTCGGACCGCTGTCTTCTTGATTCTGGCGGTCATGGCATTTTTCTGAACCCACTTCAGAGGCTCGAAGGAATTGCTGATTCTTACGTCCGACTTAGCCGTCGTCGCGGGAAAACCCTGCACTTGGAACTTCACATGATTCCATTTGGCCGAAGCCTTGGCCCTCTTGTTGGCTCGATACCTGAGCCGCTTCTGCCTTAACTTTTCTGTTCTAAGCACCTGGCAGACTTCGACTTTTTGGGAAGATGCCGCAGACCGGTTGATAGAGGGCCTTAGAGATACGCCCGATTGTGCATTTGTTAGAGTCATCGCCTGAGATCGTCCGCAACATTTGATGTTGCCCTTCGCATCGGAAGTCTTGCCCCCAGCTAGAGCGCCAGGGACTCGTTCAGACACCATCTTAAGTTTCGGTTGTGGTGCCTTGGCGATCACGACATTCGACCTCTTACCCCTTGAGACCGGCTTGGCCACCTGTTCCGCTGGGATCTCTGCCAGATGAGCGCTTCCGGCAGGGTAGATGATGACAGAGCCAAACTGGCGGGGCGGTTCCTCCCATTGTCGACTGAGGCTTGCGGGGAGAACCACACGAGCGTTGATCTTGACCACGTACGGAATCGGGGTCGCTTTGGAAGTTGAATTCGTCTGGGAAGACATTGTCGTTGAAGGTTGATTGCTGCACGGAAAAAAAAACATCATTTCAGTATGGGCAATCGACATGTATATTGATTGAGTTCGTATGAACGTTTAACCCGAAATATGGGAGGAGAGATGGTCCCACCGGGCGTGCCAGAATCTGTAGGGTGTTTTTCGTCACCCCAGTGAGATGGGAATACGCGCGCGCTTGTCAGGCGTACTACAGATTCCCCCGGCCTAGGGTAGGCCGGGGTTTAATGATTGTGGGGATCCGAATCTCCGGCAGCCGCGGACTAAGCTGCCGTTAATTACCCATCGCCTTTGGGGCGAGGGAACCTCCGATTAACGGGTTAAACTGGTCATGCGAACTCAATGTGCAGTATACGTGTGTTTTGAAAGGGGGTTTTGGATATATCGGGAGCCACGCAGAGTTTTTACGGGGGTCCCGCTACCCGGATAGCGGGCTGGGGGTCAAGGGGGCTAGCAGCCCCCTTGCGGGGTGCGGGGCAGCGCCCCGTTAGAAATTTTTTTCTAACAGGGACAGTGTCGTGGAGTACGTGTATTATAAATTTGTATACATATGTATATATGTATATATGTACACAAAAAGAGGGGGAAAAGACATCCAAGGGATGCGCAGTTGCGCAAGCGCGCGCGCCACGTGTCGGCACGCGGGCGACTTGCGCACTTGCGCAGTTGCGCAAGCGCGCGCGCCACGTGTCGGCACGCGGGCGACTTGCGCACTTGCGCAGTTGCGCAAGCGCGCGCGCCACGTGTCGGCACGCGGGCGACTTGCGCACTTGCGCAGTTGCGCAAGCGCGCGCGCCACGTGTCGGCACGCGGGCGACTTGCGCACACAACAGGCTTTTAGCCTAAAAAGATTTCTCTGAAGAGAAATCAGAGAGGAGTTAGACTCCTGAGTGTGTTTTTTTTTTTTTTTTATTGGGTTAATGGAAGGGTTCTTCTTCTTCCTCCTGTTGCTTGCTGGATCTTGAAGATCAAGAGATGTAAAATCTCAAAATCTCTCCTTTTTAAGATCTGATGGCAGATCCAAGTTCCCCTTTGTGGGTTTTGTGGTGGAAAACTATTTAGTTTTGAAAAAGGAAGAGTAAAACTCTTGATTTAATTCAAGAGAAAGAAGAAGGTTTTGGAACCTTGAAGAAGGAAGAAAGAGCTCAGCTCTAATTTTTTTTGGAGAGAGAAAAAAGTTGTTGAGATATTTCATTATCTTTGCCTTTATAGGCTATACACTTTACACATAGCCCCTTGGGCTTCACAAAATGGCATTTTGCCTATTTCATGGCTCATGTGCCATTTCTTTTTGCACATAAGCCATGGGCTTTACAAAAATTTGGCTTTTATGCCCATTTTCTTACATTTATCCATAAAATAAAAGAAAAGAAAATGCAACAAAATTATTTATTACAAAATTTCTATCTTGGCATGGGGGGAGGCCGGCCGCTTCATGTTCGGGCTCGACCCGGGCATGGGCCCACTGGGTCTGGGCTTGGGCCCACTTGGCTTGGGGTTGACTTGGATTTTGACTTGGTCAACCGGGGTGTAAATTTTTACCCCAACAAGTACTTATTGCCACATCTATCGCACGGACAGAGAATCTTCTCTATTATGATCTTATTATGTGCGCGTGCAAATTGAATGAAAGTAGCAACTCCTGCGACAAACTTAGGTTGCATACGTTGTTGCCAATCCACATACATCCAGTCCTTAACTCTGACGTACTTATGGGCCATGTTAGACTGTATAACATATAAATTGTAGGTTGTGGTGACTATATTGAGAAATATAAGAACGGGATAGTTACTGACAAAGGAGAAAATCCGTGTATAAGCTTTGTGTGTGCGTTTGTCGTTGAAAAGAATAAATTATCGCACGTATGTTAACCGATAGATGGGGAATAAGTAGCGCTTTTAGTTTCATATATGAGTATCGATGAGAATATGAAGGTTTCATATCATCATCGAGTATCATATATTGGTTCTAACTTGAACATCTCGAATCACTCTCTAATTATGCGTTTGTTGTGTATTCTTGTTGTATGTGTGTGTTCCGGCTGTCGGGGTAAGGCTTCTATCCCATTAAGAATGTATAGAGCGAACACCCATCACTTGTGCTTTCAACCGTTTCAAGTAAATTTCGGCAGCACCTCCCCGCTGTTCTCCGAGTACACTGTAATAGAATAGATAATCATTTCAAAGCTGTGAAACAACGTTGAAATGAACATCTAATCTATCTTTGTACATGGAGAACCAGCAGAAAGGTACCGACGAAATATCTCGAAACGGATGAAAACATAAGTGAATGAAAGTGTTTGCTTTATACATTCTTAACTTGTCCACACGGGATAAATCTATCGGTTACCATACGATTGAATTTTCTCGTCGCATAGACTATACGACGGTTGTTAGTATCGAGCTATATCGTCCGATATTTAACAACCTTCGTATAGTTCTATATCACGACGAACATCGCACGTATGTTAACCGATAGACGGGGACTAAGTGGCGCTTTTAGTTTCATATATGAGTATCGATGAGAATATAAAGGTTTCATATTATCATCGAGTATCATATATTGGTTTTAACTTGAACATCTCGAATCACTCTCTAATTATGCGCTTGTTGTGTATTCTTGTTGTATGTGTGTGTTCTGGCTGTCGGGGGTAAGGCTTCTATCCCATTAAGAATGTATAGAGCGAACACCCATCATTTGTGCTTTCAACCGTTTCGAGTAAATTTCGGCAGCACCTCTCCGTTGTTCTCCGAGTACACTGTAATAGAATAGATAATCATTTCAAAGCTATGAAACAACGTTGAAATAAACATCTAATCTATCTTTGTACACGGAGAACCAGCGGAAAGGTACCGACGAAATATCTCAAAACGGATGAAAACACAAGTGAATGAAGGTGTTTGCTTTATACATTCCTAACTTATCCACACGGGACAAATCTATCGGTTACCATATGATTGAATTTTCTCGTCGCATAGACTATACGACTGTTGTTAGTATCGAGATATATCGTCCGATATTTAACAACCTTCGTATAGTTCTATGTCACGACGAACATCGCACGTATGTTAATCGATAGACGGGGACTAAGTGGCGCTTTTAGTTTCATGTATGAGTATCGATGAGAATATGAAGGTTTCATATTATCATCGAGTATCATATATTGGTTTTAACTTGAACATCTCGAATCACTCTCTAATTATGCGTTTGTTGTGTATTCTTGTTGTATGTGTGTTCCGGCTGTCGGGGGTAAGGCTTCTATCCCATTAAGAATGTATAGAGCGAACACCCATCACTTGTGATTTCAACCGTTTCGAGTAAATTTTGGCAGCACCTCCCCGCTGTTCTCCGAGTATACTGTAATAGAATAGATAATCATTTCAAAGCTGTGAAACAACGTTGAAATGAACATCTAATCTATCTTTGTACACGGAGAACCAGCGGAA
Source organism: Agapanthus africanus (assembly GCA_030015575.1). Taxonomy (NCBI): domain Eukaryota; kingdom Viridiplantae; phylum Streptophyta; class Magnoliopsida; order Asparagales; family Amaryllidaceae; genus Agapanthus; species Agapanthus africanus. The sequence goes on from CM057337.1 coordinate 271,768,968, forward strand.
AGGTACCGACGAAATATCTCGAAATGGATGAAAACACAAGTGAATGAAGGTGTTTGCTTTATACATTCTTAACTTGTCCACACAGGACAAATCTATCGGTTACCATATGATTGAATTTTCTCACGCATAGACTATACGACGGTTGTTAGTATCGAGCTATATCGTCCGATATTTAACAACTTTCGTATAGTTCTATGTCACGACGAACATCGCACGTATGTTAACCAATAGACGGGGAATAAGTGGCGCTTTTAGTTTCATATATGAGTATTGATGAGAATATGAAGGTTTCATATTATCATCGAGTATCATATATTGGTTTTAACTTGAACATCTCGAATCACTCTCTAATGATGCGTTTGTTGTGCATTCGTGTTGTATGTGTAACATGATTTTAAACCATTGAGATCAAGATTGATAGAACCGATCATCCTACATTGCAATGGCATTCATCTACCAAAAACTATTATTGCAATGGCATTCATCTATAACAATCAACAATTAAAACTACAAATGTAGGATACTGATATCATAAAGCGTTATACGCAACATATGAATTCACATGACTGAAACATGCATCAAAAAACATGTTCATCCAAAAGAAAGGCCACTGTCAACAAATATAGACAAAGGATTATTATATTAACTATGAAACATATTAGAAAAAGGATAGAAGTTCAAGATGTTAATAACACGATGATAATCAAAGCAGTTGCGTACAGATACTAAAACCGAATACGTGACACGATATTCTTGTAAAGATAGACATGTATTAAAAGCGGAGGCGCCCAAGTAAAATCCATAACTAAATCCCTATCTTGCCCTTCCTTTTCTTCAAATCAGAAATGTGTCTTTTTTTTTGCAATTATATATAGCTAAAACAAAGAAGGTCCTACAATTCTAAGCATTTCCAATTACAACGGCCCATCTTCAAAATCCAGAATCTTATGAGCATCTTATGCAATTAGCAAATATACTCAACCGAAAACACCCTCAAAATTTCCACCAGACTACAAATCCTTTGCATACTCAAACCCTAACCAGATCAAATTAAGGGACTACCCAGACCTACAGTTTAAATCAATCAAAAATATCCAAAATCAGACATGGGGTCTTTGGATACCTACCAAATGCCAGGTCCCATGACTCCAAAAACAAAACCCCAACATGCCCAACGGCTAAAAGTTCCACAAAACAGTCTCCATTTCCAAGAAAACTTGAGAATGACAAATAAAATTATTAATTAAACTTGGCTTTACCCACATTATTAGTCCAGTTTCCAACACCTTCTCAAACTAGACACATTTTCCTCTTATGATCATCATCAACATTTCAATTAACAAGCTTAATGCTAATTAGAATGGAAATTAACTTAGACCCTGAAATCCAAAACCCCAACCCCAACCCTAACCCTAACCCCAACCCTAACCCCAACCCCTACCGAACCCCAACCCCAACCGCAGCCCCAGCCCCAGCCCCTGTAGGGTTCCTAGGCACACTAATGAGGTCTCACAACAGATCAAACATGCCCAATTCAAATTTTTTCATGTGCCTACAAACCCTAATAAGGATCGTTAACTAGATGATAAGGCGATGCAAGCAAGTAAACAACTTTATTGCTAAAGGAAAGTGACTACAACCTTTGTAGATCCGGTCCACCACTTCCTAGGCTCCGTGATGACGTCCCTCCGCTGTACCTATCGGAATCCGGACTCTGGAGAAGGTTTCGTCGGAGAAATGATCGGGCTAGGTCGTCGACTTCGATGCCGAAGATGATCTACGTCGAGGCAACTCAAGATCAAGCTCCAACTTCACCAAGTCATGAAACTTGTGAAGAAAACACCCTATACTACATGACAAGTAGTAGAGGATGAAGAAATAGGAAGTGGGTTCACTTTAGAATTGGATTTCTCACTCTTTTTCTCAAATCACCATTGAAGCTAGCAAGCTTCTTTCTTCTTGAAGAAGAAGAAGAAGAAAAGGAATATGATAAGTATTATTGAAAATAGAAAAATAAAGTGATTCTTATCATATAACAACCATGGTTAAGTGTAGAGAATAAACTAGGGTTAGGTTTAATGGTTAGGTTAAGGCTAAGAAACAAAATGGTCAAAGCTTCATGAAGTTTCAACAAAAGACAAAAGAAGCAACCATTTCAATTCTTTCCAAAATAAATGAATAAATAAAGATAAATAGATTAGTAAATCAAAACCCTAACCATTAACATAACCATTGTTTAATCATACACACCCAAGTTTACATGTATCATCAAACATGATACAAACTCGTGCACAAAACTATATCATATATACAATGTGCACATCAAGTGAGAAAATCTATCTCAAGTGAACCAATACTAGTTAATGTAAAGTAATATATCAAATATATAATTATACATTAAATCATTAAATCATTAAATCAACACTTGATTTAACGATTCGGTCATATCGTATATGACCGACTAATATCCAATGTATCGACTTATCGAATCAATCCTCGATTCGATAACTAGGTTATATCGCATACAACCATTCGATACATTCATCACGAGAATAGAATACGGTATCACAAACATGGATTATTCTCGGTCCCGCACATATCTCATATGCGCTCCTATTTCGTTTCGCTTGAGCCAGGAAACCTCTGTGTAGGACTCTAAAGACTCGTCAATACGCCGGCAGCAGGTGATGATCATATCAAACACCCACAAGCCGCAAGCGGTCTGCTAAACGTAACGGCCACCCGGGTATTGAGCGATCAGAAGATCGACGAGCAAGCCCGCTCATACTCTTGTGAATCCAACCAGTAACACTTACCGTACAGTCCGGTCTCGTCGTCTGATATGTCGCATATCTCTCCTAGGGATGGTAAACGTCAGACCCCAATAGCTCGATAAGTCGTGTTGATATGAGGTCTATAACAGTTCGAGAAACTACTGGTAACACTTACCAGTAAATCTCAGCAACCCTGGCCAGGGATTTCCGGTTATAGCCAATCGAACACATCGCAACATTAACTCCCTATACCGGGAGAGACGAATCCCCTCCTATCGCTCATTGCCTCCATGTGATTCGGGACTGTACCCAAAAGCCACCGTTTTGCACGCCCTCTTGGACGTGGTAAGGTGGAAATCAAAGCACAGTGGGAATCACACAAGACTCTATGACGATCTCGGGTCTACAGACTAACCTGTACCAGTGTCACCAGAGAACCGCCATCTGACGTAAGGTATAATACCATCTGGGAGTTCTCGGTGAGTCCGTCCAGTGTACCCAGTCTCCACTGAGCACCCGTATATCATCTCTGATGTCAAACACCAATGGATATGGGATCATCCATCGCCCATCTGTATGGGTCGAGAAGGTATACGCTAGTCTACTCTGGTATATCGATGCCCCGTCTCGATACACCCACTACTAGGGACCTTGAAGGATGTACTTATGGACTACCATGTCCCCACTAGTATGATCCGCATCATAGTCCAGGTAGTTAAGTACACATCCTAAGGGCTTTACTAACATGTAACAGAGAGACAATCAGTGTACACGTTAAGGTAAAGAGCGACCAGATAGCATACTATCATGTCGAGGAAGAAAGTCCTCCCTATATATGTCCAAGCATCCACTACAATATACATCCTATGTATAGTAATGGCCTCTAGGGCATACATATAACTAACAATCTCCTACTTGCAGTAGGGCCATCTGATCGCAGTGGTTGTAGTATCTCATACTCAACCATCCCATAAAAGTCTCTCTCTGGGAAAAGGCCTTTGTTAGTGGATCCGCCGTGTTGTCCTCTGAGTCTACTCTCCTAACCTCGATCTCCTTGGAGATCAACCATCTCCATGATCAGGTGATGCTGCCTCAGAATATGTCTAGGTCACTGATGGGACCGGGGTTCCTTGGCATAAGCCATAACTCCATTGTCACACAATGGGAGGAACTAAGTTCATCTCATGAACTAATATACACCCAGACAGCCTCTTTGGTAGCATCTTAAGTAGCGATGTATCTTGCCTTTAATCGTCTAGTATGTCACGGTATCTAGCTTGGAACTCTTCCAACATACCGTCCCTCCACTGAGGGTAAAGACAATGCCTGTGACTGACATTCAGTCATCCTTATCACCCTGGAACACTTCCAGTAATTCTCCCCAGGATTAATTGATACCATCTCACTTCAACAAGTGAGAATCCTAACATCCATTTAGATCTATCTCATAGATCCAAAACCCAAGATTTAGTAGATATCATTTTGATCCTATGTGGAGAATCATTATGATAAGCGGAGATTGATCAAGCGTAGCATAGGAAACTCCTTCCCTATCAAGAGTATGTCATCCACGTACTCTACGAGGATCGCCACCACACTCCCTACTACCTTTTTGTATATACAAGGTTCATCTACCATTTTGATGAAGTCAAACTATTTGACTACTACATCAAAACAGATGTTCCAACTCCGCGATGCCTGCTTTATCCTATAAAGCATCTTGTACACGTTTCCGCTGCTCCCACTGTCTACGAAGCCCTCTGGCTGTGTACTTACAGACGCTCTCTTCTAAAACATCATTTTAGAAAAGCAGTCATGCCACCCAACCGCCAGATATCGTAGTCATGGTATGTAGCCGTGGCAAGTAGGATCCGGATGGACTTAAGCATAGCCACTGAAAAGGTTTCATCATTATCGACGCCTGGTCGATGACGAAAACCTTTAACAAGTCTAGCTTTGAAAGTCTCAACTTTTCCATCTACACCAAGTAATCTTCTCAAGATATACTTGCTCCTGATGGGGATTTAACCCTTCAGATAAAGCAACTAAAGTCCATACTTTGTTGGTGTATAAGGATTCCATCTCAGATCGCTAAGCATCCAACCATTCTTACAGAGTCCCACTCCTGGTGTGTTGGAGATAGTGCCCTCAGAGTCAATTATTGGATCACAGGCACGTGATTGCAATGATTGAGGGAGGACCTGTCCCAGTAGGACAGTCTTACTCGAGATGATTGTTGGAGATAGTGCCCTCAGAGTCAATTATTGGATCACAGGCACGTGATTGCAATGATTGAGGGAGGACCTATCCCGGTAGGACAGTCTTACTCGAGATGATAGTATGCTATCTGGTTTACCTTTATCATCATGTACTGTTTCAGGTGACCTTACAGGTCGCTATTACACGTTGATAGAGCCCCTAGAATTCTTGCTTGACGACCAGCAGTATGATGGCGATCATATACGTAGGAGCTGGGGTCTATAAGCACATCCTTAAATGGTCCCTAGTCGTGGGAGTTTCGAGACTGGGCATCGATACTCCATTAGTAGACTAGTGTATACAGTCGAGACCCCGACGAGGGGCGGTGGCCGGTCTCATAAGCCACTGGTGTCAGTTGGTTCATCTAAGATGTATACAGGTGCTCATTGGGTTTTGAGTACACCGGACAGGACTCGCCGGGAACCTGCTAGTTGGGATTATACCAGACGTCAGATAGCAGTTCCCAGGTGACATGTGTACAGGTTAGTTCATCGACCTGAGATCGTCATTTGTCTCGTGTGAGTTCCCACTGTGCTTTGATTACTACCCTACCACGGCTCAAAGGAGTCGTGCAAACAGGTTTTAGTTGGGTACAGTCCCGAGCCACATGGAGGCAGTGAGCGGATCTGCAGGGGTTCGTCTCTCCCGGTATTGGGGGTGAGGTCGCGCTGTGTCTAGGAGAGCCATTACGCAAAGCCCTCGGCCGAGGCAGGAGATTTACTGGTAGGTATTCCAGTAGTATCTCAGGGCGTTCTGGGCTACACTTCGACACGACTTGTACCGTCTTTGGGGGTCTGACTTTTACCAACCCCCTAGGCCCGACATGCGATCCTCATAGACGAACGGACCGGACTGTACGGATATTGTCACTGACAGGCTCAGTAGGGTGTCAGGATGAGTTCGCTCATCAACGTCCCTTTTGGTCAATAGATGGTGGCCCGTCACGTATTGGCTTATACCTCTGACGTGCTAGTGGTTAAATCCACAGCCATTGTATTGACGAGTCTTTAGAGTCCACCACACTTTCAGTTACTCAGCTTTCGGGCGAAACGCTGTAGAGGCCGTATGGAGATATGGCAGGGTCCGATCAGATACGTGCGGTATTGCACGGATCAGGATCGGACGGTTTGTACTAGTAGCCGTATGGATATATGGCAGGGTTCGATCCGATACGTGCGGTATTGCACGGATTAGGATCGAACGGATATTACTAACCGGCTTTGGTTTAAGCCGGTCCTAGTTTAGTACAGTGTAGATTTTGTCTCATTGCATTGTATCCGGACGGAATACAGATGCGGGTGTGTATGCACAGTATCGGGGTTTTCCTGTAATTTATTACGGGACCAGTTTTCTGGAGTTGCCAGTTTGCATTCCGTTCCGGCCGGTTTTCCTTTGTTCTTTCCCGGCCGGACTTTTCCGATGGAGGGTGTTATTTGCAAGTTTGCAAATAACACATTGGGGAGGGGGTTTCTTGCATATGGTTTGATTATGATAGCATCCTTTCATTTGCACCATAACTTGCATTTATTGTGATAAGAGTGGGTATGGGTTTGATGTATGTTTGTAATGATTATGCTTTATGATGTGGTCACCATTCTCTTCATCCTACACTCACCTCCCTTCTTGATTTATGTTTTTCCCTCCACCATTTCCTAATAAGAGATGGCCGGCCACTTTGGAGAAAAAAAGAGAGAAATTTCCTTTTTGTGGTAGCACTCATTTCATCATCTCATTGATCTAGTTTTGGAAAAATGAAAGCACCATTTTTCCATAACCTTATTCCTCCATCAAGGCAACTACAAACCCCAAATGAGACAAGCATCATCTACACTACATTCTACAGCAAATCTTGGGCACGTCGACTAGCCAGCTTCGTGCCCGAGTTGCCTCGGTATTGAGGTGGGAGCCCGTAAAAGATACAGACGATGTGGTGCCCTTCCGGCAAGGATGCAACGACCGGAGTTTCCGCGGGAGATCGGGACGACGACGAGAAGACCGGAGGACTCGGATCACTCGGTATATCTCTCACCCTTTCTCTTGTTTGCTAGTATCGGTTAATGGTTACGATCCGGGTTATTGTCCGCGGTAGCGCCAGTTTCCAAGTAAGGAAAAATTTTGATTCCGCATTTTGGCCTCGGATAGACGGCCGGGGCGCTGCCGTGGCGCAACATGGTATCAGAGACACGCCATTAACCTTGTCTAGCTTGTTCTAATGTGTTTTACTTATCCGATCGACCAATATTCCAAAAACCGCGTTTTTGCATTCATCAGTTTTCTGTCGATTTTTTCCGGGCTCGAAAAATTTTTCAGGTTGTAGAAAATTGATGTACATGAAATTATAAGACATCTGGGAAAATTTGGACGAGTGTTACTGTAGAACCGCCGCGGAACCGCGGCCAAATTCCCCTTGTCGCCGCGTTTCCGCCGCAGTTCAGTGTGTTCACTGGACCAATTTTTCACAGTGATCTTTTTACAGAGAAATAGGGGTTTTGGAACATTAAACTTGGGCCCAGAATTTCTGTGAGTGCTACAGTATTACTTGGGGGCCCACTTGTTAATTTTTGATCGATTGGATATTTTAAACACATTATTTCACAGTATTTACATTATATCTGCGACCGTTAATATCACTTGATCGGTAAATCCGGTCTAACTGCTATAGCCCGGTTAGACGAATTTGCGAACGTGATTTTCACGTTGATGTTCTGTGTTTATGCTGTGTTGTTGCGGATCGGTCGGTGGGGATAGCCTGGATGCAATGTTAGTACAGTTTTGTTTTATATGTACATTTGATATTGCAGGGCGAGCGTCCGACATGTGGACTGCCGTCACTGCCTGTTTGTATTATTCTTTTGGGGCACGACCTGGTTGCGGTCGATGTACCCGGTGTATGTATATTTTACTTTCTGTACTAGGGTTACCCCGCGGAGGGGTGCACGGATAGCCGGGTTCTAGAGGGCAACAAGCCCGCATCTCATGGCATTGGGACGGAGGGGGCTTCACTCCAGGATTGGCGGGCTATTCGCCGCACTCGTAGGGGGTACAGGTTGACCCAGGAGGGGTGCCCAAGTTACCGGATTCCGTGAAGTGCTGGGTGGTCCATTCACGGTGCTGAAGGGGGCTGCCTCGCTTCAGGTTTTGGCGGGTGACTTGCCGCGCCCGTAGGGGTCTAGGATTTCATTGCACAGGCTATCCACACGACCAGGGGAACATCGGGTTTCAGCAGTGGCTCTGTGAAACCCGGGGCTTCCAGATATCTGTATTGTTCTGTGATGCTGCATTTTTCTGTGATGTTGCATTTTATTCACGCCTTGAGCGAAATACTATATATTGGTATATATATTAGTAGATGTTGTATATGTTTTACATCCGTGCTAGTCCAGTCCCCGCTCTGCCGTTAGTTAGCTAACCTAACGGGTGATGACGGGACCCAGTGGCAAATGCGGATGGCATATACGTACGTCAGTATATTTTCGTTCTTTGTGGTGTGATCAATTGATGGGACTGCGTTGATTCGGATCAATGCAAGATAGACAAACCTAATCTGATGTTGTTGGAACACTTTTTCAAAAAAGCTGTTATTGCAAGGACGTTCACTTTTGTTTTGCATCGTGGTATTCATTTGGAATATCCTGCTCCTCAGTCGACGAGGCAAGGGCCGAGATCCCTTCACCGGGAGTGACCCCTTGGACAGAAGTTTGTGTCAGGGCATTAACTTCACTATAGCCGATTACTTTTGCTTTGCATCGTGGCATTCAGTTGGAATATCCTGCACCTCATTCTACGGGGAAAGAGCCGAGATCCCTTCACCGGGAGTGACCTCTTTAGCAAAGGTTTTCGTCACTATATTTTTATAAAAGGCTATGCAGTTCCTTCAACGATATCAAGTTCATTACGCTAAAGGTTTTTCGCCAAAAACCAGCCGTAGCCCTCCGTCATTTCTTACAAGTATTACTTAGTATTCGTGCTGCGTTTGTTGACTATGTCAAGGCGTAGTGTGCGGTAGCTAAGTAGTGTTTGTTTGCAGCATATTAATGGGATTGGTTAGGACAGTCGTGCGGCCTTGTTGACTGTGTCAAGGGCTCGTACGGGTGGGTTTAATGCAATCCAGGATAATGACGGGCTGAACTTGATTAGGACTCTTTGATTTGTTGACTGTGTCAAGGTCACTTGGGTCCTAGGGGTAAAATTCACATCGGGAGTTTCAAAAGAACTGAAACTTGCCAGGTATGCGCATACCTTCTGGAGTGTGGTGACGTGAGTGGATTCCGTCACGTTATCATGCGATGATAGTTGGATCCCGATTCCCACTGATGAGTTGGTTTACTCCTCGGGTGATCCCGACTAATTCTTCTTTCAGGTTTGGAGGAGAATTTGAGGTACAGTGGGAGGTTTCCAGATTAGATAAAGTGATAACCATTCTGATCTAGGTTAGAGTGCACGCTGAGTGTTTCTTTTCTCTCTCTCTTTGGCAGCGACCATTGACCCGACCCTTGACTATGACTCAGTGACCAAGTTGACCGAACCTTCTTAACACTGGCTTTTGGATTGTCAGAGTTGCAAACCTCATTGCCACTCCTACTTTTACCCTTTTTCTCCAGGACACCCCGTATTACTGCGAACGTCCACTTCCATTGGACAAAACCATCATATGGTTATATACGAACTCGAAGGACTTCGAGGATGGTTTCTGGTTCTGGAGAAAACGAATAGGATTATTCAGTTGTCGTTTCTTTTCACCTTCTCTCACTGCGAGTACTCCTTGGTTTAGGAGATAGTACACCTATTACGCAAATTGGATAGTCTTCTTCCAAACCTTAGGCTGGTGCCGAACGGTGGGGAATGAAGAAAACCAATTAGCATAACGATGGTGTGCAGAAGGTATTAAGTTAAGACAAAGAAAGGGATTAGTAAGAGGGCAAAGTAAATTGCGACTGCTATTCACGACCGAACCGAGTATTTCTTCGCCAATCCTAAATCACCTTTGTATTTCTCCAGGACACTCCGTATCACTACGAAGATCCCAAGTTTTTGGATACTCCATCGTATGGTTATATACGAACTCGAAAGGAACTTATTCCAGTTCGGGGATGGATTCTGGTCCAGGAGAAATAGGAATACGGTTTATTCGGTTGTCTTTTCTCTTCACCTTCTCTCGCATTGCGAGTGCTCCTAGGATTAGGACAGTACACCCATTATGCTTATTGGATAGTCTTCTTCCAAACCATAGGCTGGTGCCGAACGGTAGGGAGGGAAGAAAACCAATTGGCCTAAAGGGGTGTACAGAAGGTAATGACTAAAGACATATAAAGGGATTTGGAGAGGTGGCAAAGAATTATACGGTTATAGTTGTGAATCTGGATAATGGTAGAGGCATTACTAAGAATACCAGGATACCCCATCCAAACATTTCAATGTTTCAGTTCAACTGTGTACTGTTAAAAGAAAACTGATTTCCCGATTGGACACTTGCTCCAGGGTATGTATTTACCAGGTTTGATTCTCACATCTGTATGATTTTACAGATGATGAGTGGGAGTAAGTCATTGGGAATAGGGTGATCATCCTCATCATATCGGGATTCGTTGTAATCGGTGATATTTGAGGAGATCATCTGGGCTGTTTGCCGGTCGGCAAATATTTGGTTTTGAATATCCGCTGTTGTGTACCAATTTCAAATTGATATATCTGCACGTCTATTTTCATAGAGTGAGATATACCTTTTGATATTATGTCGATGACATTTACCTATATCAGTGGATGGTTAGGTAAGGAGCATTAAACAGCGGTGTAATTCTTCTTAACCATAAGTACAGTTTTCAACCTACGACACACAGTGAAAGAGTTGTTAGACTCAGCGGACTTATACAGAGTATTGTATGTTGTCCAGTGTCCATTGGGACAGAGGGGTTGGTCCTCATACTATATTCTGTTTACTTTTAACTACTCTAATTCTTAGACATGGTTTTCGTAGAAACACAGGGTCTGAGTTTTGATGAGTTATTGGTATAAGAATAGAGTAGAAAACCAGGTATTGCAAGTATCGGGATTCTTCAAGGTGATCGAAGATATAGATACTTGTGTATGGTATTCAGTTAATAGTAATAAGAACTTGCTTCTCTTTCAGGTTACTCATAATTGGAAGCATTCCTAAGTTGAGTAACGCTGATCGGCCTCTCTCCATTTAGTTGACATGCACTGGAGACAGCTGCATGATTTGAATCTGGTTTATTTAAATCAGTGCCTCTGGTTCTATATTGGATATAGAACAGTTCATATCTTAACGATGTTAAGGTACGGGGAGTTGTCCAGCTTATGATTAAAACCAGACACTGGACAACTCAAGGCACGTTTCTGTAATGGTTGTTTGTGGGTTGACCCAGGCTATGACGAGGGTTGATTTTCTACCATCTGGCAGATCAATAGAAATATTGTTCTAGACTCGCCACAGTTTTATTAAAAATGGATTTTTTCAAAAACAGAAGTGGGAGTATGGTAGAACTGGAAGTGATTCCAGAACCGCAAACGATTACTGAAGATTTGATAAGGAACCTAAAGATTCAATCTGATTTGACATTCCATTGGCCACTCCGCAGATACGGTGGGTAACTTCAGGCACCCGAGAGGTACTCCGGTAGCCTCAAGGACGGTGACAGGGAAGTTCTTGTTTACCCACACTTGCCATTGCTGTTGTTCCAGGCTGCGAGACCCGGTGGGAGGATGAGTATAGCGTCGTTCTAAACTAGCTTTAGAAGTGCACGTCTATATGACTCTGCCAGATGGTTGTCGTAGTCAGTGGGAGCAGCGGAAGCATTGGTGGACATCAGGCTTATGTCTATTTATAGACTAAAGCAGATATAGCGGAGATAGATCATCTATTTCCGATGTGACAGTCATAGGTTTGACGTCATCAGATTAGGGGATGGATCTTTTGAGAAGGTAGTAGGGTGTGATATCCTGGTATTGGATGACATACACAAAGTAGGAAGTGACATTCCTATACTACGATCGGTTATACTTTGGTCGTCACACAATGTTTTCTCCACAAGGGACTTGGACACAATATCTGACATACTGGTTACTAGATCTATGGTTTTAGATCTAGATTTGGGTGGTTTCCCAATCAGGGTACTTTGACAGCATTCTAAGAGTATTTAGAATGGACGACTCTTGGCACGGTAGTGTACCTGCAGTTGATGGAGTCACCCTCTCTAAAGGTGTCTTATAGACTAAAGGGGAGAGGGATACTCATGATTGGCAGATCACTTGCTTAGGCAATTGAGTCAATCATGAGATGTCAAGTACCACACCAGATGTTGTTCTTGCACTAGATGCAATAAGATTGATATTGATCTAATCCTGGAGGAACAGTCGGGAGCAGTTTTAGAACATAAGTGAATGTTCTAGGGATATGATAACGGCAGCCTCCTTTATGAGACGGTTATCATTCCAGGCTTCTAAGGTGACCTGGACGACAAGGAGGTTGTCAGAGTTATAGTTTTCCCACTGACGAGGGGCAGTATTTTGGACAGGTGATCCAGGCAGATACTGAGGGAGGCATGGAGCAGGATACTGATTAAGTTCAGTTGATGATACAGTCTAAGAAGTTTGGATTTGGAGTTCATTTATGAACTAGGTCCCATCAGACATCCAGACATTCCAAGACAGGTATTGCTCATTTCAGGAGATGGTTTTCTCCGCGAACTTGAGATATAGAGAGACATAGAAAGAAACTTCACAGCGGATCCACTCACTGAGGCTTTTTCTCGAACGCAATAGTTTCGCAAACAGGCTTTGTGAGACTGCCTAGTACAGGAGTTGGGTGTTCGGTATCACACGGGCTGTGAGTATGCGACATCGCAATAATTAGCCTTGAGTGCAAGTGGGAGATTGTTGGAGATAGTGCCCTCAGAGTCAATTATTGGATCACAGGCACGTGATTGCAATGATTGAGGGAGGACCTATCCCGGTAGGACAGTCTTACTCGAGATGATAGTATGCTATCTGGTTTACCTTTATCATCATGTACTGTTTCAGGTGACCTTACAGGTCGCTATTACACGTTGATAGAGCCCCTAGAATTCTTGCTTGACGACCAGCAGTATGATGGCGATCATATACGTGGGAGCTGGGGTCTATAAGCACATCCTTAAATGGTCCCTAGTCGTGGGAGTTTCGAGACTGGGCATCGATACTCCATTAGTAGACTAGTGTATACAGTCGAGACCCCGACGAGGGGCGGTGGCCGGTCTCACAAGCCACTGGTGTCAGTTGGTTCACCTAAGATGTATACAGGTGCTCATTGGGTTTTGAGTACACCGGACAGGACTCGCCGGGAACCTGCTAGTTGGGATTATACCAGACGTCAGATAGCAGTTCCCAGGTGACATGTGTACAGGTTAGTTCATCGACCTGAGATCGTCATTTGTCTCGTGTGAGTTCCCACTGTGCTTTGATTACTACCCTACCACGGCTCAAAGGAGTCGTGCAAACAGGTTTTAGTTGGGTACAGTCCCGAGCCACATGGAGGCAGTGAGCGGATCTGCAGGGGTTCGTCTCTCCCGGTATTGGGGGTGAGGTCGCGCTGTGTCTAGGAGAGCCATTACGCAAAGCCCTCGGCCGAGGCAGGAGATTTACTGGTAGGTATTCCAGTAGTATCTCAGGGCGTTCTGGGCTACACTCCGACACGACTTGTACCGTCTTTGGGGGTCTGACTTTTACCAACCCCCTAGGCCCGACATGCGATCCTCATAGACGAACGGACCGGACTGTACGGATATTGTCACTGACAGGCTCAGTAGGGTGTCAGGATGAGTTCGCTCATCGACGTCCCTTTTGGTCAATAGCTGGTGGCCCATCACGTATTGGCTTATACCTCTGACGTGCTAGTGGTTAAATCCACAGCCATTGTATTGACGAGTCTTTAGAGTCCACCACACTTTCAGTTACTCAGCTTTCGGGCGAAACGCTGTAGAGGCCGTATGGAGATATGGCAGGGTCCGATCAGATACGTGCGGTATTACACGGATCAGGATCGGACGGTTTGTACTAGTAGCCGTATGGATATATGGCAGGGTTCGATCCGATACGTGCGGTATTGCACGGATTAGGATCGAACGGATATTACTAACCGGCTTTGGTTTAAGCCGGTCCTAGTTTAGTACAGTGTAGATTTTGTCTCATTGCATTGTATCCGGACGGAATACAGATGCGGGTGTGTATGCACAGTATCGGGGTTTTCCTGTAATTTATTACGGGACCAGTTTTCTGGAGTTGCCAGTTTGCATTCCGTTCCGGCCGGTTTTCCTTTGTTCTTTCCCGGCCGGACTTTTCCGATTGGAGGGTGTTATTTGCAAGTTTGCAAATAACACATTGGGGAGGGGGTTTCTTGCATATGGTTTGATTTTGATAGCATCCTTTCATTTGCACCATAACTTGCATTTATTGTGATAAGAGTGGGTATGGGTTTGATGTATGTTTGTAATGATTATGCTTTATGATGTGGTCACCATTCTCTTCATCCTACACTCACCTCCCTTCTTGATTTATGTTTTTCCCTCCACCATTTCCTAATAAGAGATGGCCGGCCACTTTGGAGAAAAAAAGAGAGAAATTTCCTTTTTGTGGTAGCACTCATTTCATCATCTCATTGATCTAGTTTTGGAAAAATGAAAGCACCATTTTTCCATAACCTTATTCCTCCATCAAGGCAACTACAAACCCCAAATGAGACAAGCATCATCTACACTACATTCTACAGCAAATCTTGGGCACGTCGACTAGCCAGCTTCGTGCCCGAGTTGCCTCGGTATTGAGGTGGGAGCCCGTAAAAGATACAGACGATGTGGTGCCCTTCCGGCAAGGATGCAACGACCGGAGTTTCCGCGGGAGATCGGGACGACGACGAGAAGACCGGAGGACTCGGATCACTCGGTATATCTCTCACCCTTTCTCTTGTTTGCTAGTATCGGTTAATGGTTACGATCCGGGTTATTGTCCGCGGTAGCGCCAGTTTCCAAGTAAGGAAAAATTTTGATTCCGCATTTTGGCCTCTGATAGACGGCCGGGGCGCTGCCGTGGCTCAACAATGATAGTATTCTATCTGGTTTATCTTTATCATCGTGTACTGCTTCAGGTGACCTTACAGGTCGCTATTACATGTTGATAGAGCCCCTAGGATTCTTGCTTGACTACCAGCAGTATGAGGGCGATCATATACGTGGGAGCTGGTGGTCTATAAGCACATCCTTAAATGGTCCCTAGTCGTGGGAGTTTCGAGACAGGGCATCGATACTCCAGAGTAGACTAGTGTATACAGTCGAGACCCCGACGAGGGGCGGTGGCCGGTCTCATAAGCCACTGGTGTCAGTTGGTTCACCTAAGATGTATACAGGTGCTCATTGGGTTATGAGTACACCGGACAGGACTCGCCGGGAACCTGCTAGTTGGGATTATACCAGACGTCAGATAGCAGTTCCCAGGTGACATGTGTACAGGTTAGTTCATCGACCTGAGATCGTCATTTGTCTCGTGTGAGTTCCCACTGTGCTTTGATTACTACCCTACCATGACTCAAAGGAGTCGTGCAAACAGGTTTTAGTTGGGTACAGTCCCGAGCTACATGGAGGCAGTGAGCGGATCTGCAGGGGTTCGTCTCTCCCGGTATTGGGGGTGAGGTCGCGCTGTGTCTAGGAGAGCCATTACACAAAGTCCTCGGCCGAGGCAGGAGATTTACTGGTAGGTATTCCAGTAGTATCTCAGGGTGTTCTGGGCTACACTCCGACACGACTTATACCGCTTTTGGGGGTCTGACTTTTACCAACCCCCTAGGCCCGCCATGCGATGCTCATAGACGAACGGACCGGACAGTACGGATATTGTCACTGACAGGCTCAGTAGGGTGTCAGGATGAGTTCGCTCATCGACGTCCCTTTTTGTCAATAGCTGGTAGCCTGTCACGTATGGCTAATACCTCTGACGTGCTAGTGGTTAAATTCACAGCCATAGTATTGACGAGTCTTTAGAGTCCACCACACACAGTTACTCAAGTTTCGGGCAAAACGCTGTAGAGGCCGTATGGAGATATGGCAGGGTTCGATCAGATACGTGCGGTATTGCACGATCGTGATCGGACGGTTTTTACTAGCCGGCTTTGGCTTAAGCCGGATCCTAGTATTAGACAGTGTAGATTTTGTCTCTTTGCATTTGTATCCGGTCGGAATACAGATGCGGGTGTGTATGCACAGTATCAGAGTTTTTCCTGTAATTCATTACGGAACCAGTTTTCTAGAATTGCCAGTTTTCATTCCGTTCCGGCCAGTTTTTCTTTGTTCCTTCCCGGCCGGACTTTTCCGATGGAGGGGTTATTTGCAATTGTGCAAATAACTTATTGTGGAGGGGTTTCTTGCATTTGTGAGATTATGATATGACCATCATCATTATATTCTTTTTCCATCGATTCTTTGCTTTATTTGTGATAAGAAATGAGATGAAGGTTGATATGATATTGTTATCATTGCCTTTGGATGTGGTCACCTCTTGCTTTTACTACGATCACCTCCCTTCATGGTTGATGTTTTATCCTCCACCATTCTCACAAAGAAGGATGAGGCCACACATTTTTGAGAGAAAGAGAGAAATGAGAGAGAGTTTCATTTTGATGGTGGCACATATTTCTTCATCTCATTCTTCTTGTTTTGGAAAAAATGAAAGCACCATTTTCCCCTTAGCCTCATTCCTCCATCTCCAATGGCAACATAAATCCCAAAAGAGACAATAGATTCCACACTACATCTACAGCAAATCTTGGACGCGTCGGCTAGCCAACTTCGCGCCCGAGTTGCCTCGGTCCAGAGGTGGGAGCCCGTAAAAGAATCCGGCTACGTGGTGCCCTTTCCGACGAGAAGACGATGAATGGTGATTCCGCGGGAGATCGGGACGACGACGAGAAGACCGAAGGACACGGATCGCTCGGTATATCTCTCACCCCATCTCTAGTTAGCTAGTATAGGTTAATGGTTACGATCCGGGTATATTGTCCACGGTAGCGCCAGTTTAAAAGTTAAGAAAAATTTTGATTCCGCATTTTGGCCTCGGGTAGACGGCCGAGGCGCTGCCGTGGCGCAACATGGTATCAGAGCCAGGCCATTAACCTAGTCTAGCTTTGTCTAGTGTGTTTACATCTTCGATCGAACAAAAATCCCAAAAACCGTATTTCGTGTGCATCAGGTTTCTGTCGAAATTTTTTGGACTCTAAAAATTTTTCAGGTTGTTGCAGAATGATGTACATGGTATTCTAAGATCACTGAAAAAATTTGGTAACATGATCCTTCAAAAGGACCGCGGAACCGCGGCCATAACCCTACTTTGGCCGCGGTTCCACCGCATAATTTAGGCTTCATTTCACCAATTTTTTCCAGTGTGCTTCTGACATGGAATTATGGATTTTGGGACATTCTTTTTGGGCCCAGATTTTCTGTGAGTGTTACAGTAGTGCTTGGGGCCCACTTGGGTATATTTGTTCGATCGGATATTTTAAACACGCTAGTTCACAGTATTTACATTATATCTGCGACCGTGAATATCTCTCGATCGGTAAATCCAGTCTATCTGCTATAGTCCTTTTAGACGGATTTGCGAACGTGACATTCACGTTGATGTTCTGTGATTGTGCTGTGTTGTTGCGGATCGGTCGTGGGGGATAGCCTGGTTGCAGTATTAGTACAGTTTTGTTGTATTATATACATTTGATATTGCGGGGCGAGCGTCCGACATGTGGACTACCGTCACTGCCTGTTTGTATTATTCTTTTGGGGCACGACCAGGTTGCGGTCGATGTATCCGTTGTATGTATATTTTACTTTCTGTACTAGGATTGCCCCACGGAGGGGTGCACGGATAGCCGGGTTCTAGAGGGCAAGGGCCCGCATCTCATGGCATTGAGACGGAGGGGGCTTTACTCTAGAATTGGCGGGCTATTCGCCGCACTCGTAGGGGGTACAGGTTGACCCAGGAGGGGTGCCCAAGTTACCGGATTCCGTGAAGTGCTGGGTGGTCCATTCACGGAGCTGAAGGGGGCTGCCTCGCTTCAGGTTTTGGCGAGTGACTTGCCGCGCCCGTAGGGGTCTAGGATTTTCATTGCACAGGCTATCCACACGACCAGGGGAACGTCGGGTTTCAGCAGCGGCTCTATGAAACCCGGGGATCCCAGATATCTGTATTGTTCTGTGATGCTGTAGATTTCTGTGATGTTGCATTTTATCACGCCTTGAACGAAAATTATATATTATATATATACTAGTAGATGTTGTATATGTTTTGCATCCGCGCTAGTCCAGTCCCCGCTCTGTCGTTAGTTAAGTAACCTAACGGGTGATGACGGGACCCAGTGGCGAATGCGGATGGCATATACGCACGTCATTATTTTCGTTCTTTATTGGTGTGATCAATTGATGGGACTGCGTTGATTCGGATCAATGCAAGCTAAAAAAACCTATTCTGATGTTGTTGGAACATTTTTCAAAAAGCTGTTATTGCCAGGACGTTCACTTTTGTTTTGCATCATGGTATTCGGTTAGAATATCCTGCTCCTCAGTCGACGAGGCAAGGGCCGAGATCCCTTCACCGGGAGTGACCCCTTGGACAAAAGTTTGCGTCAGGGTAATAACTTCACTATAGCCGATTGCCTTTTGCTTTGCATCGTGGTATTCAGTTGGAATATCCTGCACCTCATTCTACGGGGAAAGAGCCGAGATCCCTTCACCGGGAGTGACCTCTTTAGCAAAGGGTTTTTCGCCACTATATTTTTATAAAAAACTATGCAGTTCCTTCAACGATATCAAGTTCATTACGTTAAAAGTTTTTCGCCAAAAACTAGACGCAGCCCTCTGTCATTTCTTACAAGTATTACTTAGTATTCGTGCTGCGTTTGTTGACTGTGTCAAGGCGTAGTGTGCGGTAGCTAAGTAGTGTTTGTTTGTAGCATATTAATGGGATTGGTTAGGACAGTCGTGCGGCCTTGTTGACTGTGTCAAGGGCTCGTACGGATGGGTTTAATGCAATCCAGGATAATGACGGGTTGAACTTGACTAAGACTCTTTGATTTGTTGACTGTGTCAAGGTCACTTGGGTCCTAGGGGTAAAAATCACATCGGGAGTTTCTAAAGAAACTGAAACTTGCCAGGCATGCGCATACCTTCTGGAGTGTGGTGACTTGAGTGGATTCCGTCAAGTTATCATGCGATGATAGTTGGGTCCCGATTCCCACTGATGAGTTGGTTTACTCCTCGGGTGATCCCGACTAATTCTTCTTTCAGGTTTGGGGAAGAATTTGACGTTACAGTGGGAGGTTTCCTGATTAGATAAAGTGATAACCATTCTGATCTAGGTTAGAGTGCACGCTGAGTGTTTCTTTTCTCTCTCTCTTTGGCAGCGACCATTGACCCGACCCTACACTATGACTCAGTGACCAAGTTAACCGAACCTTCTTATAAGACTGGCTTTTGGATTGTCAGAGTTGCAGACCTCATTGCCACTCCTACTTTTACCCTTTTCTCCAGGACACCCCGTATTACTACGAACGTCCACTTCCATTGGAAAAAACCATCGTATGGTTATATACGAACCCGAAGGACATTATTCGAGGATGGTTTCCGGTTCTGGAGAAAACGAATAGGACTATTCAGTTGTCTTTTCCTTTTACCTTCTCTCAGGTTGCGAGTACTCCTTGGTTTAGGAGATAGTACACCTATTACGCAAATTGGATAGTCTTCTTCCAAACCCTAGGCTGGTGCCGAACGGTAGGGAATGAAGAAAACCAGTTAGCCTAAACGGTGTACAGAAGGTATTAAGTTAAGACAAAGAAAGGGATTAGTAAGAGGGCAAAGTAAATTGCGACTGCTATTCACGACCAAACCAAGTTTTTCTTCGCCAATCCTAAATCACCTTTGTATTTCTCCAGGACACTCCGTATCACTACGAAGATCCCAAGTTTATTGGATAATCCATCGTATGGTTATATACGAACTCGAAAGGAACTTGTTCCAGTTCGGAGATGGATCCTGGTTCAGGAGAAATAGGAATATGGTTTATTCGGTTGTCTTTTATCTTCACATTCTCTCGCATTGCGAGTGTTCCTAGGATTAGGACAGTACACCCATTATGCTTATTGGATAGTCTTCTTCCAAACCATAGGCTGGTGCCGAACGGTAGGGAAGGAAGAAAACCTTTTGGCCTAAAGGGGTGTGCAGAAGGTAATGACTAAAGACATATAAAGGGATTTGGAGAGATGGCAAAGAATTATACGGTTGCAGTTGTGAATCTGGATAATGGAAGAGGCATTACTAGGAATACCGGGATACCCCCATCGAAACATTTCAATGTTTCAGTTTCACTGTGTACTGTTAAAAGAAAACTGACTTCCCAATTAAACACTTGCTCCAGGGTATGTATTTACCAGGTTTGATTCTCACATCTGTATGGTTTTACAGATGATGAGTGGGAGTAAGTTATTGGGAATTAGGTGATCATCCTCATTATATCGGGATTTGTTGTAATTGGTGATATTTGAGGAAATCACCTGGGTTGTTTGCCGGGCGGCAAATATTTGGTTTTGAATATCCGTTGTTATGCACCAATTTCAAATTGATATATCTGTACGTCTATTTTTATAGAGTGAGATATACCTTTTTGAAATTATGTCTGTGACATTTACCTATATCAGTGGATGGTTAGGTGAGGAGCATTGAACAGCGGTGTAATTCTTCATAACCATAGTACAGTTTTCGACCTACAACACACAGGGAATGAGTTATTACACTCAGGGAACTTATACAGAGTATTGTATGTTGTCCAGTGTCCATTAGGACAGAGGGGTTGGTCCTCGTACTATATTCTGTTTACTTTTAACTTCTCTAGTTCTTAGACATGTGTTTCGTAGAAACACAGGGTCTGAGTTTTGAGGAGTTATTGGTATAAGAATAGATTAGAGAACCATGTTTTGCAAGTATCGGGATTCTTCAAGGTGATCGAAGATTTAGATACTTGTGTATGGTATTCAGTTGATAGTAATGAGAACTTGCTTCTCTTTCAGGTTACTCATAATTGGAAGCATTCCTAAGTTGAGTAACGCTGATCGGCCTCTTTCCATTTAGTTGACATGCACTGGTGACAGCTGCATGATTTGAATCTGGTTCAATTAAATCAGTGCCTCTGTTTCTATATTGGATATAGAACAGTTCATATCTTAACGATGTTAAGGTACGGGGAGTTGTCCGGCTTATGCTTAAAACCAGACTCCGGATAACTCAGGGCACGTTTCTGTAATGGCTGTTTGTGGGTTGACCCAGGCTATGACGAGGGTTGACTTTCTACCATCTGGAAGATCAATAGTGATATTGTTCTTGACTCGCCACATTTTTAAAAGAAATGGAATTTTTCAGAAAAACAGTAGTGGGAGTATGGTAGAACTGGAAGTGATTCCAGAACCGCAAACGATTACTGAAGATTTGATAAGAACCTAAAGATTCAATCTGTTTTGTCATTCCATTGGCCACTCCGCAGATAAAGTGGGTAACCTCAGGCACCCGAGAGGTACTTTGGTATGCTCAGAGACGGTGGCAGGGAGGTTCTTGTTTACCCAGACTTGCCATTGCTGTTGTTCCAGACTGTGAGACCCGGCAGGAGGATGAGTATAGCGTCGTTCTAAACTAGCTTTAGAAGTGTACGTCTATATGACTCTGCCAGAGGGTTGTCGTAGTCAGTGGGAGCAATGGAAGCACAGTGGGCAAGAGGCTTATGTCTATTTATAGACTTAAGCAGATATAGCGGGGATAGATCATCTATTTCTGATGTAACAGTCATAGGTTTGACTTCATCAGAATAGGGGATGGATCTGTTAAGAAGGTAGTAGGGTGTGATGTCCTGGTATTAAGATGACATACACAGAGTAGGAAGTGATATTCCTATACTACGATCGGTTATTCTTTGGTCGTCACACAGTGATTTCTCCACATAGGACTTGGATATTATATCAGACATTTTGGTTACTAGATCTATGGTTTTAGATCTAGATTTGGGTGGTTTCCCAATTTGGGTACTTTGACAGCATTCTATTTAGAATGGACTACTCCTGGCATGGTAGTGTACCTGCAGGTGATGGAGTCACCCTCTCTAAAGGTGTCTTACAGACTAAAGGGGAGAGGGATACGCATGATTGGCAGATCACTTACTTAGGCAATTGAGTCAATCATGAAATGTCAAGTACCACACCAGATGTTGTTTTTGCAGTAGGTGCAATAAGTTGATATTGATCCAATCCTGGAGAAACAGTCGGAAGCAGTTTTAGAACATAAGTTGATGTTCTAGGGATATGATAACGGCAGTCTCCTTCAGGAGACAGTTATCATTCCAGGCTTCCAAGGTGACCTGGATGACAGAGTGACTGCCAGAGTTATAGTTTTTCCTCTGACGAGGGGCAGTATTTTGGACAGGTGGTCCTGGTAGATACTGAGGTAAGGTATAGCGCAGGATACTGATTAAGTTCAGTTGACGATACAGTCTAAGAAGTTTGGATTTGGAGTTCATTTATGAGCTAGGTCCCATCAGACATCCAGGCATATTCTAAGACAGGTATTGCTCATTTCGGGAGATGGGTTTCTCCGCGAACTTGAGATATAGAGAGACATAGAAAGAAACATCAAAGCGAATCCACTCACTGAGGCTATTCTTCGAACGCAATAGTTTCGCAAACGAGCTTTGTGAGACTGACTAGTAGAGGAGTTGGGTGTTCGGTATCACACGGGCTGTGAGTATGCGACATCGCAATAATTAGCCTTGAGTGCAAGTGGGAGATTGTTGGAGATAGTGCCCTCAGAGTCAATTATTGGATCACAGGCACGTGATTGCAATGATTGAGGGAGGACCTGTCCCAGTAGGACAGTCTTACTCGAGATGATAGTATGCTATCTGGTTTATCTTTATCATTGTGTACTGCTTCAGGTGACCTTACAGGTCGCTATTACACGTTGATAGAGCCCCTAGGATTCTTGCTTGACTACCAGCAGTATGAGGGCGATCATATACGTGGGAGCTGGTGGTCTATAAGCACATCCTTAAATGGTCCCTAGTCGTGGGAGTTTCGAGACAGGGCATCGATACTTCAGAGTAGACTAGTGTATACAGTCGAGACCCCGACGAGGGGCGGTGGCCGGTCTCATAAGCCACTGGTGTCAGTTGGTTCACCTAAGATGTATACAGGTGCTCATTGGGTTATGAGTACACCGGACAGGACTCGCCGGGAACCTGCTAGTTGGGATTATACCAGACGTCAGATAGCAGTTCCCAGGTGACATGTGTACAGGTTAGTTCATCGACCTGAGATCGTCATTTGTCTCGTGTGAGTTCCCACTGTGCTTTGATTACTACCCTACCACGGCTCAAAGGAGTCGTGCAAACAGGTTTTAGTTGGGTACAGTCCCGAGCCACATGGAGGCAGTGAGCGGATCTGCAGGGGTTCGTCTCTCCCGGTATTGGGGGTGAGGTCGCGCTGTGTCTAGGAGAGCCATTACATAAAGCCCTCGGCCGAGGCAGGAGATTTACTGGTAGGTATTCCAGTAGTATCTCAGGGTGTTCTGGGCTACACTCCGACACGACTTGTACCGCTTTTGGAGGTCTGACTTTTACCAACCCCCTAGGCCCGCCATGCGATGCTCATAGACGAACGGACCGGACTGTACGGATATTGTCACTGACAGGCTCAGTAGGGTGTCAGGATGAGTTCGCTCATCGACGTCCCTTTTTGTCAATAGCTGGTAGCCCGTCACGTATGGCTAATACCTCTGACGTGCTAGTGGTTAAATCCACAGCCATAGTATTGACGAGTCTTTAGAGTCCACCACACACAGTTACTCAAGTTTCGGGAAAAACGCTGTAGAGGCCGTATGGAGATATGGCAGGGTTCGATCAGATACGTGCGGTATTGCACGGATCGTGATCGGACGGTTTTTACTAGCCGGCTTTGGTTTAAGTCGGATCCTAGTATTAGACAGTGTAGATTTTGTCTCTTTGCATTTGTTTCCGGTCGGAATACAGATGCGGGTGTGTATGCACAGTATCGGGGTTTTTCCTGTAATTCATTACGGGACCAGTTTTCTGGAGTTGCCAGTTTGCATTCCGTTCCGGCCAGTTTTTCTTTGTTCCTTCCCGGCCGGACTTTTCCGATGGAGGGGTTATTTGCAATTGTGCAAATAACTTATTGTGGAGGGGTTTCTTGCATTTGTGAGATTATGATATGACCATCATCATTATATTCTTTTTCCATCCATTCTTTGCTTTATTTGTGATAAGAAATGAGATGAAGGTTGATATGATATTGTTATCATTGCCTTTGGATGTGGTCACCTCTTGCTTTTACTACGATCACCTCCCTTCATGGTTGATGTTTTATCCTCCACCATTCTCACAAAGAAGGATGAGGCCACACATTTTTGAGAGAAAGAGAGAAATGAGAGAGAGTTTCATTTTGATGGTGGCACATATTTCTTCATCTCATTCTTCTTGTTTTGGAAAAAATGAAAGCACCATTTTCCCTTTAGCCTCATTCCTCCATCTCCAATGGCAACATAAATCCCAAAAGAGACAATAGATTCCACACTACATCTACAGCAAATCTTGGACGCGTCGGCTAGCCAACTTCGCGCCCGAGTTGCCTCGGTCCAGAGGTGGGAGCCCGTAAAAGAATCCGGCTACGTGGTGCCCTTTCCGACGAGAAGACGATGAATGGTGATTCCGCGGGAGATCGGGACGACGACGAGAAGACCGAAGGACACGGATCGCTCGGTATATCTCTCACCCCATCTCTAGTTAGCTAGTATAGGTTAATGGTTACGATCCGGGTATATTGTTCGCGGTAGCGCCAGTTTAAAAGTTAAGAAAAATTTTGATTCCGCATTTTGGCCTCGGGTAGACGGCCGGGGCGCTGCCGTGGCGCAACATGATGGCCAGCTAGAAACTAGTTGGGTCATCATCTCATGATGCAATCCTCGCTCCCACTGTCATCAAGATACCGAAGTATCTCTCAGGTGGATGAGGAACCCTACTAGATCGGCGGAGAGGCTGAGGTTCGTTGGAATCTACTGAATCCTTTGGTTCTACCAAATCACCTGCTGTAGTTTGTATAGCTGGAACCTTTCCAGTTCTACACAACAGACCTTGCCTCGAGCTTGTCCGGATTTTGCTTTTAGATATAGGCCGGACAACCCCAAATCTTAACTGACTTAAGAGAAGGGCTCTTCCCTTTCCATATCACATATGAAGTGGTAGGCAACTGATTTGATTTGAACCCTATTCAATAGGTATGCAGCTTATCAAGTGCATAACTCCCAAAAGGAAATACTGTAGGGTTCCTAGGCACACTAATGGGGTCTCTCAAGGCATCAACCATGCCAAATTCAAATTTTACATGTGCCGAGAAACCCTAATACAGATCGTTAACTAGAATTTTAGGCGAAACATGCAACTAGTTAACAACTTAACTAAGTGAACGGAAATACAACCTTTGTAGATCCGGTCCTCCACCTCCATAGCTCCATGATGAAGTCTCCTTGCTGTCCAAATCGAATCCCGGGCTCTAGCGTCGGCTTCATCGGAGAAATGGGCGGGCTTGGTCGTCGGCTTCGATGCCGAAGATGATCTACGTCGAGGCAACACTAGATCAAGCTCCAACTTCACCAAGCCATGAAACTTGTGAAGAAAACACCCTATACTACTTGGCAAGTGGTAGATGATGAAGAAATAGGAAGTGGGTTCACTTTAGAATTGGATTTCTCACTCTTTTTCTCAAGTTGCCATTGATGGAGGCAAGCTTTCTTCTTTGTTAAAGATGAAGAACAAGAAGAAGATAATATGATAAGTCTTTTTCAAAAAGAAAATAATATGAATACTTATCATAAACAAACCATGGTTATGTGTAGAGAGTTAACTATGGTTTTGGTGAATGGTTAGGTTAAAGGAAATGAAGACAAAATGGTCACTTGGTCAAAACTTCATGAAGCTTCAACAAGCTTCATGTTTTAAAGCAACCGTTTTGTTTTTCTTTCTTTTATCTTTTAACCAAAAAGAAAAGATAAATAAATAAGTGAAATGAAACCCTAACCATTCACTAAACATGGTTTAAGTCTTTACACAAATCCAATTGGCATATATCATCAAACATGATACAAACAAGTGTACAAAGCTATATCATATATACAATGTGCACATGCGAGTGAGAAAATCCATCTTAATGTGAACCAATACTAGTTAATGCTAAGTAATATATCAAATATATATAATTAAACATTAAATCATTGAATCAACACTTGATTTAATGATCCGGTCATATCGCATACAACCGACTAGTATTAAGTGTATCAATGTATCGAATCAACACTTGATTCGGTAACCCGGCTATATCACATATAACCTGCCGATGATACAAATCACGAGAATAGAATCCAGTATCACATAATGGTATTATTCTCGGTCCCGCACATATCTCATATGCGCTCCTATTTCGTTTCGCTTGAGCCAGGAAACCTCTGTGTAGGACTCTAAAGACTCGTCAATACGCCAGCAGCAGATGATGATCATATCTGTTAGTTATATGTATGCCCTAGAGGCCATTACTATACATAGGATGTATATTGTAGTGGATGCTGGGACATATATAGGGAGGACTTTCTTGCTCGACATGATAGTATGCTATCTGGTTGAACTTTACCTTAACGTGTATACTGGGTGTCTCTCTATTACATGTTGGTAAAGCCCTTAGGATGTGTGCTTGACTATCTGGACTATGATGCGGATCATACTAGTGGGGACATGGTAGTCTATAAGTACATCCTTCAAAGTGCCTAGTCGTGGGTGTATCGAGACGGGGCATCGATATACCAGAGTAGACTAGCGTATACCTTCTCGACCCATACAGATGGGCGATGGATGATCCCATATCCATCGGTGTTTGACATCAGAGATGATATACGGGTGCTCAGTAGAGACTGGGTACACTGGACGGACTCGCCGAGAACTTCCAGATAGTATTATACCTCACGTCAGATGGCAGTTCTCTGGTGACACTGGTACAGAGTAGTCTGTTGACCCGAGATCGTCATAGAGTCTTGTGTGGTTCCCACTGTGCTTTGATTTCCATCTTACCACGTCCAAGAGGGCGTGCAAAACGGTGGTTTTTGGGTACAGTCCCGAGTCACATGGAGGCAATGAGCGATAGGAGGGGATTCGTCTCTCCCGGTATAGGGGGTTGATGTTGCGCTGTGTTCGATTGGCTATAACAGGAAATCCCTGGCCAGGGTTGCTGAGATTTACTGGTAAGTGTTACCAGTAGTTTCTCGAAGAGTTATAGACCTCATATCGACACGACTTATCGAGCTATTGGGGTCTGACGTTTACCACCCCTAGGCAAGATATGCAACATATCAGACGATCAGACCGGACTGTACGGTAGTGTTACTGGTCGGATTCACTGGAGTGTGAGCGGGCTTGCTCGTCGATCTTCAGATCGCTCAATACCCGGGTGGCCGTTACGTTTGGCAGACCGCTTGCGGCTTGGGGATGCTTGATATGATCATCATCTGCTGCCGGCGTATTGACGAGTCTTTAGAGTCCTACACAGAGGTTTCCTGGCTCAAGCGAAACGAAATAGGAGCGCATATGAGATATGTGCGGGACCGAGAATGATGCGTGTATGTGATACCGTATTTCATTCTCGCGATGTGACATTGATCGGTTATATGTGATATAGCCGGGTTATCGGATCAAGTGTTGATTCGATAAGTTGTTACTAATGATACCAGTCGGTTATGTGCGACATGACCGGATCATTGAATCAAGTGTTGATTTAATGATTTAATGTATAATTATATATTTGATATATTACTTTGCATTAACTAGTATCGGTTCACTTTAGATGGATTTTCTTACTCGGATGTACAAGTTGTATATGTGATATACTTTTTGTGCATTTTATTGTATCATGTTTGATGATACATGTTGACTGGTGCTTGTGTAAAGATTAAACCATGGTTATATGAATGGTTAGGGTTTTATATACTTATTCATTTATTTATATTCATTATTCATTTAAGGAAAAGAAAAGAAAAATGGTGGCATTCTTTTGTTAATTCATGAAGCTTCATGAATACTTTGACTTAGTCACCATTTTTGTCTTCATTCCTAACCTAACCATTCACTTAACTTGGGTTTAGTCTCTACACATAACCATGGTCATGTTATGATAAAGATTGGATTATTCTTTTCTTTTTAATCATTCTTATCATAACAATTCTTCTTCTTCTTCATCTTCTTTCATGAAGAAAAAGCTTTCTTCATCAATGGTGATTGATGATAAAGAGTGAGAAATCCAATTCTAAATTGAACCCACTTCCTATTTCTTCATCCTCTGCCTCTTGCCAAGTAGTAGAGTGTGTTTCCTTCACAAGTTTCTTGACTTGGTGAAGTGAGAGCTTGATCTTGCGATGCTTCGACGTAGATCATCTTCGGCATGGACATCGACGACCTAGCTCGCCTATTCTCCGATGAATTCGACGCTAGAGCCCGGATTTGATTTGGACAGCGGAGAGGACCTCATCTCGGAGCCGTGGAGGTGGAGGACCGGATCTACAAAGGTTGTATATCCGTATTCTCATAGTTAAGTGTTAACTAGTTAGCTTTTTCGCCTAGAATTCTAGCAAACGATCCGTACACTAGGGTTTCTCGGCACCGTTTTTTTGAAATTGGCATGTTCGATGCCTTGTGAGACCTCCTTGGGGTGCCTAGGAACCCCTACAGTGGTATCAGAGCCTAGCTAGAGCCTTAGGCGAAGTCTAGACGGAATTTGAAGTCCGAACGAACCCGAAACCCCGAATCAAACTTGCTCCCTGTCCTTTTTTCAAAAACTGGGATTTTTCCATATTAAAAATATGCAGAAAATCAAGCAGGGTTTTCTAGGAATTACTGTAAATTTCGTGGGCCCAAGTCAACTTTTCCAGCGCGGTTCCGCGGCATGAGCAAGGCTCATGCGGCGGATCCGCGGCCGTACGGCCACATTATTTAAATTATTTTGCACAGTAATTCTTAGTTTCCAGTGGTGATTTTTCTGGGAATTTTTAATATTTTATTCAAGAGTTGAATTTTCTGCAGTTGTTTTGGGGATTCGGTGTTTCGATCGGAGTATCAGATTTTGTCTTTTTGGCTTTCCGGATAAATTTTAGAATATGTTAAAAAGTTCGACCGGATATAAATACCCAATTTTTCCCCTGTCGGGAAATTTCCAAGTGTTGGATTTTTCCGTAGTTTAACGACGTTCTAAGTAGTGCAAGTAACGCGATGGTCCCTCTAGAAGACACAAACCTTAACTCGATTATGTGACCGTCTTGAACTGCCCTTTGAACCTTCGGGTTTGGGGCAGTACGGCGTGCCACATGTGAGGCGTTGGCTTGACCCTTCTACGGCTGGACCGTTGGTACTGAGGCACGAACGGAATGTTGTTAGACTTATTTCATGTGTTGAGCTGTATCGGGAAAACTTGGGTGTTCGATTGTTCGATCGAAAAGTTTAACATTTTCTGTTTATCTGGAAAGGGATACAATAATTGGAATTCACAAATTGTTATGAGATAACGGAATGAATATTATAAACGTAGCAATTTAGTCTCACTTGATCGGTTGCCACGGAATTTTGATGTGATCAAAAGTCCGTCGCAATTACGTAGTGTACGCGGATACTCGCCGGGTAAACTTAATAGACAGCCTCGCTCCATAGCTCCGACCAAGTGACTGTAGGAGAACCCCGTCGCCGAAAGCATCCGTCCGGGTGCTCGCGGTAGCGGTGTTCCGCCTTGGTGCACTTCGTCGACGGTATCGGGGGTGCGGCCGTCTGCTGAAGTTTGCGACGAGCATTCGATCAAAATGTCGGGAATCTTGTTGAATTGCCCGACTCAATATTGAAAAGAGTTTTCGATAATGAGACTAAAATGCGGGGTTTATAATTGTTAGGCATGCGATGTCTAAGTAATTCATTTGGTCAGGCATGCGATGTCTGAGGTGGTTGCGGATTCCAACTGTTGTAGTTTTACACTTTCTTTTCTGTGACCGTAAGTGTAATATGTGATATCGCCGGTTTCGTTGCTATATGTCAACGACAATTGGGATGCGCATATTTACTTACGTTGATGACATGTGATGTTATGTGTTGCTGGATATGTTATATTGGATCGTCGTGTTTGAATAGCCGGGGGTTTTTATGTGAGATGAGTGTTTTTCATTTTCATTCATGTAAAAACTTGTATGTAATATTCTTTTATTGGGGCACTTCCAGGTTGCGGAAGATGTCACCGTTTGTATATTATTTACTTTTCCGCACTAGGATAGACCCAAGGAGGAGGGCATAAGTAACCGGGTTCTGGGGTCCAGTGGGAGACCAACTCGAGGAGTCGAGTCCGGGTCTCCTAACTCCAGAATTGGTAGGGTTGCTTGCCGCTCTCGTAGGGGTCTAGGGGTGTGGGTTTGGCTATTCATCGCGACCATGGAATCCGTGTTTTATACTGGCTCGTATTGAAAACACGGACGTCCTAGTATATCCAATATTTCATATGATTCTTCTGCTGCGATATCTGTGATGTGATCATGTGATGTTCTGTGATATATACAGTATATAGTATATATGATATATTATATAGACGTTACTTATGTTTTACACCCGTGCTAGCCCTGCCCCGCTCTGTCGTTAGTTACCTAACCTAACGGTGCACGAGGGGACATCGAGGCGAATGCGGATGGCATAAGTGTACGTCGTATTTATCTGTGATGTTTAGGTATTTAAATGATTGGACTTCATTAATGTGATTAATGAATTAAAAGAAACCTAAGATGTTGTAGAATCGAATTTCAAAATAAAACAGGTAGCTACAGTTCTTGCTTTGCACAGCGGTATATGAGATATATCCTGCACCTTATTCGATGAGGAAAGGACCGAGATCCCTTTACCGGGAGTGACTCCTTTAGCAATAACTGGCAGATACTACACACTCGGTTTGTCTTTTGATTGCTTTTAAGTGTTTTTGCTTTGCACAGTGATATATATGATATATCCCGCACCTCATTCGACGAGGAAAGGACCGACGATCCCTTCACCGGGAGTGACTCCTTTAGAAAAACTAGAAAAGCCTCAAAAGCACTCCATTTCAAAATCATTTGATTCTACAACGATATCAAGTTCATTACGCAATAGGTTTTCAGAAAAACCTGTCGTAGCCCTCCGTCATTTCAGATACGTACTAGTTAGTATTCGTGCTGCGGTTGTTTGGCCTCCGTCAAGGCGTAGTGTACGGTAGCTAACTAGTGCTTATCTGCTAGCATATGATGCGATTGGATTAGGGTATTCGTACGGCGTTGTTTGGCCTCCGTCAAGGGTCGTGCGGGTGGGTTTAATTCAATCAGGAAATGACGGGTTGAACTTGACTAGCGGACTATGGGTTGTTTGGCCTCCGTCAAGGTCATAGGACGCTAGGGGCAAAATATTATCGGGAATTTCAAGTGTTGAAATTTGCAATGAGATTGCATACCTTCTATGAGATAGTTGGATCCCGATACCCGCTGCGAGTAAGTGTTACTCCTGGGAGAGTTTTATACATTACAATTAGCCGATCAAGTAGGTGTCTAGAAAGGTGTCAACGGGGTTACGCCTCTGGGAAAACTAGGTTTACATTAATTAGGTTCGTGCGAAAGCACGAGGGACCTCCCTCAAAGTACCGACACTGGCCTGGCTGAAAGATTGGCGAACTTGTAGTGTGTAATTAATCCCGACTAGTCTTTCCTTTTAGGGTTTGAAGGAAGATTTGATAAAAAGCAGTGGGAGCCATCCTGATTAGATAAAATAAAAACCAATCTATTCTTGACAGAGCGCACGCTGAGTGTTTTCTTCTCTCTCTCTCCAGGTAGCGACCATATCACGCCTTAATCAAGATAATAATATGGAATATTGACCGAACCCGCTTGTTATACTGAGCTGGGGAACGTTGGTCCCGTTCCAACTTATAATTGTTATAAGATAGAGCAGGAAATTGGGGATTACCAGAATTCCCGTGCCGCCCAAACGAAGAGAGTGCATGCTGATGCATCATCTTCGGGTGTGTTCATTACAGAGAACTGTTTCTCAGTAACCTTTACGTCCTGGGTATGTGATACCAGACCAGGATCCCAGATATATAATCTGTTATATAGGGCTACAGAAAGGTAGAGAACTGAGAACGGGTGATAAGTTTCATGAGGCAGAAAACGGGGCAAGTGTTGCAGCCAAGTCTGTTGGTCACTGTCACCCTGTATTACCAATACATTGATTCTGAACGAATGTTATTAGATACCGAACCTAATATACAAAATCATATCTCTCTCTTTATTAGTAAAGAAAGGATATAATTTTGTATTGTTGGATAATGTTTTGGACATTTCCTATATCAAAAGTTGATCGGTTCAGGCACGTTATCTAAAAGCATTGATGTTCTAAATCAAACTACAGTTCCTCGTATACAGAACACACACAAGAGGAAGAGTTCAGAAATGAACGGATCCTTCTTGAGGCATTGTAGACTAGGTCGTATCAATGCGACCCGACTAGCTGAAGTTACATGTAGATGTATATTTAAATCAGTTTGAATTTACATCTTATGAAACTTGCCAGTCATGTCACAAAGATAAGATGACCACAGCTCTGTTTATTGGAAACAGAGAAAGAGTTAGTAAACTCTTGGGATGATACATGTTGATGTATGTAGGTCCCCTGTCTACACATGCCAAGACCGGTTCTTTATACTTCATTACGTTCTCTGATGATCTCTCAAGATTCAGACCTATGTTCCTGTTGAAACACAAGTCCGAACCTTTTGAGATATTCACAGAATATAAGTTAGAAGTAGAGAACCAATAACCGGTATAAGTATTATGTCCTTTGATGAGATCAAGGAGGAGAATACTTGAGCACGGAATTCCTGGACTATTCTAAAGGAGAATGAGATTCTCTCTCAGCATTACTCCTCCGTATACACCATAGCACGATGGTATATCGGGACGGAGCACATACACCTTATTTGATATGGTGTGCTCTATGATGAGTACTACTGAGTTACCTATTTCCTTTTAGGGGTTATGCACTTGAGAAGCTGCATACCTATTGAATAGGTTTGAATCAAATCAGTTGCCTACCACTCCATATGAGATATGGAAAGGGAAGAGCCCATGTCTTAAGCTAGTTAAGATTTGGGGTTGTCCGGCCTATGTCTAAAAGCAAAATCCGGACAAGCTCGAGGCAAGGTCTGTAATGTAGAACTGGAAAGGTTCCAGCTATACAAACTACAGCAGATGATTTGGTAAAACCAAATGATTCAATAGTTACCAACGAACCTCAGCCTCTCCGCCGATCTAGTAGGGTTCCTCACCCACCTGAGAGATACTTCTCTATGACAGTGGGAGCGAGGATTGCTATTGGAGATAGTGCCCTCAGAGTCAATTATTGGATCACAGGCACGTGATTGCAATGATTGAGGGAGGACCTATCCCAGGAGGACAGTCTTACTCGAGATGATAGTATGCTATCTGGTTTATCTTTATCATCGTGTACTGCTTTAGGTGACCTGACATGTCGCTATTACACGTTGATAGAGCCCCTAGGATTCTTGCTTGACTACCAGCAGTATGATGGCGATCATATACGTGTGAGCTGGTAGTCTATAAGCATATCCTTAAAAGGTCCCTAGTCGTAGGAGTTTCGAGACAGGGCATCGATACTTCATTAGTAGACTAGTGTATACAGTCGAGACCCCGACGAGGGGCGGTGGCCGGTCTCACAAGCCACTGGTGTCAGTTGGTTCACCTAAGATGTATACAGGTGCTCATTGGGTTATGAGTACACCGGACAGGACTCGCCGGGAACCTGCTAGTTGGTCTTATACCAGATGTCAGATAGCAGTTCCCTGGTGACATGTGTACAGGTTAGTTCATCGACCTGAGATCGTCATTTGTCTCGTGTGAGTTCCCACTGTGCTTTGATTACTACCCTACCACGGCTCAAAGGAGTCGTGCAAACAGGTTTTAGTTGGGTACAGTCCCGAGCCACATGGAGGCAGTGAGCGGATCTGCAGGGGTTCGTCTCTCCCGGTATTGGGGGTGAGGTCGCGCTGTGTCTAGGAGAGCCATTACGCAAAGCCCTCGGCCGAGGCAGGAGATTTTCTGGTAGGTATTCCAGTAGTATCTCAGGGCGTTCTGGGCTACACTCCGACACGACTTGTACCGCCTTTGGGGGTCTGACTTTTACCAACCCCCTAGGCCCGACATGCGATCCTCATAGACGAACGGACCGGACTGTACGGATATTGTCACTGACAGGCTCAGTAGGGTGTCAGGATGAGTTCGCTCATCGACGTCCCTTTTGGTCAATAGCTGGTGGCCCGTTACGTATTGGCTTATACCTCTGACGTGCTAGTGGTTAAATCCACAGCCATTGTATTGACGAGTCTTTAGAGTCCACCACACTTTCAGTTACTCAGCTTTCGGGCGAAACGCTGTAGAGGCCGTATGGAGATATGGCAGGGTCCGATCAGATACGTGCGGTATTGCCCGGATCAGGATCGGACGGTTTGTACTAGTTGCCGTATAGTTATATGGCAGGGTTCGATCTGATACGTGCGGTATTGCACGGATCAGGATCGGACGGATATTACTAGCCGGCTTTGGCTTAAGCCGGTCCTAGTTTAGTACAGTGTAGATTTTGTCTCATTGCATTTGTATCCGGTCGGAATACAGATGCGGGTGTGTATGCACAGTATCGGGGTTTTCCTGTAATTTATTACGGGACCAGTTTTCTGGAGTTGCCAGTTTGCATTCCGTTCCGGCCGGTTTTCCTTTGTTCTTTCCCGGCCGGACTTTTCAGATGGAAGGGGTTATTTGCAGTTTTGCAAATAACACCTTGTGGAGGGGTTTATTGCAATTGTTTTGATTATGATATCTTGCACCATCACTTGCATTTAATGAGAAAAGAAAGGGTATGGTTTGATGTAAGTTTTGTTATCATGATGTCTTTGATGTGGTCACCTCTTCTCTTTACCCTACACTCACCTCCCTTCTTGCTTCATATTACCTCCTCCACCATTCTCATTTAGATGATATAAGTTTTTCATACTTGAGAGAAAGAAAAAGAATGAGAGAGTTCATCTTTGTTATGGGAGGAATTCTTCATCTCCTTCTTCTTCTTGTTTCGGAAAAATGAAAGCACCATTTTTCCTAACCCCA
The DNA here is from genome assembly GCA_030015575.1 of Agapanthus africanus. Lineage (NCBI taxonomy): Eukaryota > Viridiplantae > Streptophyta > Magnoliopsida > Asparagales > Amaryllidaceae > Agapanthus > Agapanthus africanus. The sequence continues at coordinate 271,804,333 of CM057337.1, forward strand.
TTCCTCCATCATGGCAACAACAAACCCCAAATGAGACTAGCATCTTCTACACTACATTCTACAGCATATCTTGAGCATGTCGAGTTGCCGGCTTCATGCCCGAGTTGCCTCGGTATTGAGGCGGGAGCCCGTAAAAGACGCAGGCGATGTGGTGCCCTTTCCGGCGAGGAGGCGACGATATGGAGACTACATTTTCCGCGGGAGATCGGGACGATGATGAGAAGACCGGAGGACTCGTATCACTCGGTATACTTCTCACCCTATCTCTTGATTGCTAGCATTAGGTTAATGGTTACGATCCGGGTTTTCATTGTCCGCGGTAGCGCCGGTTTCCGAGTAAGAAAAAATTTTTAATTCCGCATTTTGGCCTCGAGTAAGAGGCCGTGGCGCTGCCGTGGCGCAACATGGTATCAGAGCCAGGCCATTAACCTTACCTAGCTTCGTTTGATGTGTTTTACTTATCCGATCGACCAAAATTCTAAAAACCGCATTTTTGTTCACATCAGTTTTCTGTTGAAATTTTTTGAAGTCTAAAAATTTTTCAGGTGGTCTCAGAATGATGTGTAGGGAGTTCTAAGAACTCTGGGAAAATTCGACAAAATGATCCCTTAACAAGAGCGCGGAACCGCGGCATAACCCCCTTTCTTGCCGCGGTTCCGCCGCAGTCTGGTTTGATCACTGCTTCGAATTTCCCCAGTGGGCTTCTGGGCTTATTTTGGGGTTTTTGGAATATTAAAATTGGGCCAATTATTTCTGTGAGTGCTACAGTTTTCTTTGGGGCCCACTTGTTAATTGTTTGATCGATCGGATATTTTTAAACACATTATTTCACAGTATTTACATTATATCTGCGACCGTGAATGTCACTTGATCGGTAAATCCGGTCTAACTGCTATAGCCCGGTTAGACGGATTTGCGAACGTGATTTTCACGTTGATGTTCTATGTTTATGCTGTGTTGTTGCGGATCGGTCGTGGGGGATAGCCTGGATGCAATGCTAGTACAGTTTTGTTGTATTATGTACATTTGTTATTGCGGGGCGAGCGTCCGACATGTGGACTGCCGTCACTGCCTGTTTGTATTATTCTTTTGGGGCACGACCTGGTTGCGGTCGATGTACCCGGTGTATGTATATTTTACTTTCTGTACTAGGATTGCCCCGCGGTGGGGTGCACGGATAGCCGGGTTCTGGAGGGCAACAAGCCCGCATCTCATGGCATTGGGACGGAGGGGGCTTCAGTCTGGAATTGGCGGGCTGTTCGACGCACTCGTAGGGGGTACAGGTTGACCCAGGAGGGGTGCCCAAGTTACCGGATTCCGTGAAGTGCTGGGTGGTCCATTCACGGTGCTGAAGGGGGCTGCCTCGCTTCAGGTTTTGGCGGGTGACTTGCCGCACCCGTAGGGGTCTAGGATTTCATTGCACAGGCTATCCACACGACCAGGGGAACGTTGGGTTTCAGCAGCGGCTCTGTGAAACCCGGGGCTTCCAGATATCTGTATTGTTCTGTGATGCTGTACATTTCTGTGATGTTGCATTTTATTCACGCCTTGAGCGAAATACTATATATTGGTATATATATTAGTAGATGTTGTATATGTTTTGCATCCGCGCTAGTCCAGTCCCCGCTCTGCCGTTAGTTAGCTAACCTAACGGGTGATGACGGGACCCAGTGGCGAATGCGGATGGCATATACGTACGTCAGTATATTTTCGTTCTTTGTGGTGTGATTGATTGATGGGACTGCGTTGATTCGGATCAATGCAAGCTAAACAAACCTATTCTGATGTTGTTGGAACATTTTTCAAAAAGCTGTTGTTGCAAGGACGTTCACTTTTGTTTTGCATCGTGGTATTCATTTGGAATATCCTGCTCCTCAGTCGACGAGGCAAGGGCCGAGATCCCTTCACCGGGAGTGACCCCTTGGACAGAAGTTTGCGTCAGGGCAATAACTTCACTATAGCCGATTACTTTTGCTTTGCATCGTGGTATTCAGTTGGAATATCCTGCACCTCATTCTACGGGGAAAGAGCCGAGATCCCTTCACCGGGAGTGACCTCTTTAGCGAAGGTTTTCGTCACTATATTTTTATAAAAAGTTATCCGGTTCCTTCAACGATATCAAGTTCATTACGTTAAAGGTTTTTCGCCAAAAACCATTCGTAGCCCTCCGTCATTTCGGATTAGTATTGCATAGTATTCGCGCTACGTTTGTCGTTGCTATTCGCCGAGGCGTAGTGTGCGGTAGCTCTGTAATGCTTTCTGTCGCATGGATATGTGGATTGGTTAGGACAGTCGTGCGACTTTGTTGATTATTCGTCAAGGGTCGTACGGGTGGGTTTAACGCAATCAAGATAATGACGGGTTGAACTTGACTAGAACCTTTTGATTTGTTGATTATTCGTCAAGGTCACTTGGGTCCTAGGGGTAAAAATCACATCGGGAGTTTCAAAAGAACTGAAACTTGCCAGGCATGCGCATACCTTCTGGAGTGTGGTGACGTGAGTGGATTCCGTCACGTTATCATGCGATGATAGTTGGATCCCGATTCCCACTGATGAGTTGGTTTACTCCTCGGGTGATCCCGACTAATTCTTCTTTTAGGTTTGGAGGAGAATTTGAGGTACAGTGGGAGGTTTCCTGATTAGATAAAGTGATAACCATTCTGATCTAGGTTAGAGTGCACGCTGAGTGTTTCTTTTCTCTCTCTCTTTGGCAGCGACCTTTGACCCGACCCTAAGACTATGACTCAGTGACCAAGTTGACCGAACCTTCTTAACACTGGCTTTTGGATTGTCAGAGTTGCAGACCTCATTGCCACTCCTACTTCTACCCTTTTCTCCAGGACACCCCGTATTACTATGAACGTCCACTTCCATTGGACAAAACCATCGTATGGTTATATACGAACTCGAAGGACTTCGAGGATGGTTTCTGGTTCTGGAGAAAACGAATAGGATTATTCAGTTGTCTTTTTCTTTTCACCTTCTCTCAGGTTGCAAGTACTCCTTGGTTTAGGAGTAGTACACCTATTACGCAAATTGGATAGTCTTCTTCCAAACCATAGGCTGGTGCCGACGGGTAGGGAATGAAGAAAACCAGTTAGCCTAAACGGTGTACAGAAGGTATTAAGATTAAGACAAAGCAAGGGATTAGTAAGAGGGCAAAGTAAATTGCGACTGATATTCACGACCAAACCAAGTATTTCTTCGCCAATCCTAAATCACCTTTGTATTTTTCCAGGACACTCCGTATCACTACGAAGATCCACAGTTTATTGGATACTCCATCGTATGGTTATATACGAACTCGAAAGGAACTTGTTCCAGTTCGGGGATGGATTCTGGTTCAGGAGAAATAGGAATTAAGTACATTCAGGTGTCTTTCATCTTCACCTTCTCTTGCATTGCGAGTGTTCCTAGGATTGGGACAGTACACCCTTTATGCCTTTTGGATAGTCTTCTTCCAAACCATAGGCTGGTGCCGAACGGTAGGGAAAGAAGAAAACCATTTGGCCTAAGGGGGTGTACAGAAGGTAATGACTAAAGACATAGAAAGGGATTTAGAAAGATGGCAAAGAATTACAAGGTTACAGTTGTGAATCTGGATAATGGAAGAGGCATTACTAGGAATACCAGGATACCCCGACGAAACATTTCAATGTTTCAGTTTCACTGTGTGATGTTAAAAGAAAACTGATTTCCCGATTAGACACTTGCTCCAGGGTATGTATTTACCAGGTTGGATTCTCACATCTGTATGGTTTTACAGATGCTGAGTGGGAGTAAGTTATTGGGAATAGGGTGATCATCCTCATTATATCGGGATTCGTTGTAATCGGTGATATTTGAGGAGATCATCTGGGCTGTTTGCCGGTCGGCAAATATTTGGTTTTGAATATCCGCTGTTGTGCACCAATTTCAAATTGATATATCTGTACGTCTATTTTCATAGAGTGAGATATACCTTTTGATATTATGTCGATGACATTTACCTATATCAGTGGATGGTTAGGTAAGGAGTATTAAACAGCGGTGTAATTCTTCTTAACCATAAGTACAGTTTTCAACCTGCGACGCACAGTGAAATAGTTGTTAGACTCAGCGGACTTATACAGAGTATTGTATGTTGTCCAGTGTCCATCAGGACAGAGGGGTTGGTCCTCGTACTATATTCGGTTTACTTATGACTTCTCTAGATTTTAGACAGCTGTTTCGTGGAAACACAGGGTCTAAGTTTTGAGGAGTTATAGGTATTTGAATAGAGTAGAGAACCAGGTGTAGCAAGTATCGGGATTCTTCAAAGTGATCGAAGATGTAGATACTTGTGTATGGTATTCAGTTGATAGTAATGATAAAGAAAAGTTGCTTCTTTTTCAGGTTACTCATAATTGGAAGCATTCCTAAGTTGAGTAACGCTGATCGGCCTCCTTCCATTTAGTTGACATGCACTGGAGACAGCTGCATGATTTGAATCTGGTTCAATTAAATCAGTGCCTCTGTTTCTATATTGGATATAGAACAGTTCATATCTTGACATTGTTAAGGTACGGGGAGTTGTCCGGCTTATGCTTAAAACCAGACACTGGACAACTCAAGGCACGTTTCTGTAATGGCTGTTTGTGGGTTGACCCAGGCTATGACGAGGGTTGACTTTCTACCATCTGGAAGATCAATAGTGATATTGTTCTTAACTCGCCACATTTTTAAAAGGAAATGGTTATTTTTCAGAAAACAGTAGTGGGAGTATGGTAGAACTGGAAGCGATTCCAGAACCGCAAACGATTACCGGAGATTTGATAAGGAACCTAAAGATTCAATCTGATTTGACATTCCATTGGCCACTCCGCAGATAAGGTGGGTAACTTCAGGCACCCGAGAGGTACTCCGGTAGCCTCAAGGACGGTGACAGGGAAGTTCTTGCTTACCCACACTTGCCATTGTTGTTGTTCCAGGCTGCGAGACCCGGCAGGAGGATGAGTATAGCGTCGTTCTAAATTAGTTTTAGAAGTGCATGTCTATATGACTCTGCCAGAGGGTTGTCGTAGTCAGTGGGAGCAGCGGAAGCATTGGTGGACATCAGGCTTATGTCTATTTATAGACTAAAGCAGATATAGCGGAGTTAGATCATCTATTTCTGATGTGACAGTCATGGGTTTGACGTCATCAGAATAGGGGATGGATCTGTTGAGAAGGTAGTAGGAAGTGATATTCCTATACTACGATCGGTTATACTTTGGTCGTCACACGGTGTTTTCTCCACATGGGACTTGGACATTATATCAGACATGCTGGTTACTAGATCTATGGTTTTAGATCTAGATTTGGGTGGTTTCCCAATCAGGGTACTTTGACAGCATTCTAAGAGTATTTAGAATGGACGACTCCTGGCACGGTAGTGTACCTGCAGGATATGGAGTCACCCTCTCTAAAGGTGTCCAACAGAATAAAGGGGAGAGGGATACGCATGATTGACAGATCACTTGCTTAGGCAATTGAGTCAATCATGAGATGTCAAGTACCACACCAGATGTTATTCTTGCACTAGATGCAATAAGTTGATATTGATCCAATCCTGGAGGAACAGTCGGAAGCAGTTTTAGAACATAAGTTGATGTTCTAGGATGTGATAACGACAGCCTCCTTTGGGAGACAGTTATCATTCCAGGCTTCCAAGGTGACATGGACGACAATGAGGTTGTCAGAGTTATAGTTTCTCCTTCTGACGAGGGGCAGTATTTTGGACAGGTGATCCAAGGCAATACCGAGGGAGGCATGGCGCAGGATACTGATTAAGTTCAGTTGACGATACAGTCTAAGAAGTTTGGATTTGGAGTTCATTTATGAGCTAGGTCCCATCAGACATCCAGACATTCTAAGACGGGTATTGCTCATTTCGGGAGATGGCTTTTTTCCGCGAACTTGAGATATAGAGAGACATAGAAAGAAACATCACAGCGGATCCACTCACTGAGGCTATTCCTCGAACGCAATAGTTTCGCAAACGGGTTTTGTGAGACTGACTAGTAGAGGAGTTGGGTGTTCGGTATCACACGGGCTGTGAGTATGCGACATCGCAATAATTAGCCTTGAGTGCAAGTGGGAGATTGTTGGAGATAGTGCCCTCAGAGTCAATTATTGGATCACAGGCACGTGATTGCAATGATTGAGGGAGGACCTATCCCAGGAGGATAGTCTTACTCGAGATGATAGTATGCTATCTGGTTTATCTTTATCATCGTGTACTGCTTTAGGTGACCTGACATGTCGCTATTACACGTTGATAGAGCCCCTAGGATTCTTGCTTGACTACCAGCAGTATGATGGCGATCATATACGTGTGAGCTGGTAGTCTATAAGCACATCCTTAAAAGGTCCCTAGTCGTAGGAGTTTCGAGACAGGGCATCGATACTTCATTAGTAGACTAGTGTATACAGTCGAGACCCCGACGAGGGGCGGTGGCCGGTCTCACAAGCCACTGGTGTCAGTTGGTTCACCTAAGATGTATACAGGTGCTCATTAGGTTATGAGTACACCGGACAGGACTCGCCGGGAACCTGCTAGTTGGTCTTATACCAGATGTCAGATAGCAGTTCCCTGGTGACATGTGTACAGGTTAGTTCATCGACCTGAGATCGTCATTTGTCTCGTGTGAGTTCCCACTGTGCTTTGATTACTACCCTACCACGGCTCAAAGGAGTCGTGCAAACAGGTTTTAGTTGGGTACAGTCCCGAGCCACATGGAGGCAGTGAGCGGATCTGCAGGGGTTCGTCTCTCCCGGTATTGGGGGTGAGGTCGCGCTGTGTCTAGGAGAGCCATTACGCAAAGCCCTCGGCCGAGGCAGGAGATTTTCTGGTAGGTATTCCAGTAGTATCTCAGGGCGTTCTGGGCTACACTCCGACACGACTTGTACCGCCTTTGGGGGTCTGACTTTTACCAACCCCCTAGGCCCGACATGCGATCCTCATAGACGAACGGACCGGACTGTACGGATATTGTCACTGACAGGCTCAGTAGGGTGTCAGGATGAGTTCGCTCATCGACGTCCCTTTTGGTCAATAGCTGGTGGCCCGTTACGTATTGGCTTATACCTCTGACGTGCTAGTGGTTAAATCCACAGCCATTGTATTGACGAGTCTTTAGAGTCCACCACACTTTCAGTTACTCAGCTTTCGGGCGAAACGCTGTAGAGGCCGTATGGAGATATGGCAGGGTCCGATCAGATACGCGCGGTATTGCACGGATCAGGATCGGACGGTTTGTACTAGTTGCCGTATAGTTATATGGCAGGGTTCGATCTGATACGTGCGGTATTGCACGGATCAGGATCGGACGGATATTACTAGCCGGCTTTGGCTTAAGCCGGTCCTAGTTTAGTACAGTGTAGATTTTGTCTCATTGCATTTGTATCCGGTCGGAATACAGATGCGGGTGTGTATGCATAGTATCGGGGTTTTCCTGTAATTTATTACGGGACCAGTTTTCTGGAGTTGCCAGTTTGCATTCCGTTCCGGCCGGTTTTCCTTTGTTCTTTCCCGGCCGGACTTTTCAGATGGAGGGGGTTATTTGCAGTTTTGCAAATAACACCTTGTGGAGGGGTTTATTGCAATTGTTTTGATTATGATATCTTGCACCATCACTTGCATTTAATGAGAAAAGAAAGGGTATGGTTTGATGTAAGTTTTGTTATCATGATGTCTTTGATGTGGTCACCTCTTCTCTTTACCCTACACTCACCTCCCTTCTTGCTTCATATTACCTCCTCCACCATTCTCATTTAGATGATATAAGTTTTTCATACTTGAGAGAAAGAAAAAGAATGAGAGAGTTCATCTTTGTTATGGGAGGAATTCTTCATCTCCTTCTTCTTCTTGTTTCGGAAAAATGAAAACACCATTTTTCCTAACCCCATTCCTCCATCATGGCAACAACAAACCCCAAATGAGACTAGCATCTTCTACACTACATTCTACAGCATATCTTGAGCATGTCGAGTTGCCGGCTTCATGCCCGAGTTGCCTCGGTATTGAGGCGGGAGCCCGTAAAAGACGCAGGCGATGTGGTGCCCTTTCCGGCGAGGAGGCGACGATATGGAGACTACATTTTCCGCGGGAGATCGGGACGATGATGAGAAGACCGGAGGACTCGGATCACTCGGTATACTTCTCACCCTATCTCTTGATTGCTAGCATTAGGTTAATGGTTACGATCCGGGTTTTCATTGTCCGCGGTAGCGCCGGTTTCCGAGTAAGAAAAAAATTTTGATTCCATATTTTGGCCTCGAGTAAGAGGCCGTGGCGCTGCCGTGGCGCAACAATTGCATCATGAGATGATGACCCAACTAGCTTCGAGCTGGCCATCAGGAGTAAGACTCTGTAAGAATGGCTGGATGCTTAGTGATCTGAGATGGAATCCTTATACACCAGCAAAGTATGGACTTTAGCTGCTATATCTGAAGGGTTAAATCCCCATCAGGAGCAAGTATATCTTGAGAAGATTACTTGGTGTACATGGAAAAGTTGAGACTTTCAAAGCTAGACTTGTTAAAAGTTTGCATCATTGACCAGGTACGGATAATGATGAAACCTTTTCAAGTAGCTATGCTTAAGTCCATCCAGATCCTACTTGCCACGGCTACATACCATGACTACGATATCTGGCGGTTGGGTGTCATGACTGCTTTTCTAAATGATGTTTTAGAAGAGTGCGTCTATAAGTACACAGCCAGAGGGCCTCGTAGACAGTGGGAGCAGCGGAAACGTGGGCAAGATGCTTTGTAGGATAAAGCAGGCATCGCGGAGTTGGAACGTCTGTTTTGATGAATTAGTCAAAGAAGTTGACATCATCAAAATGGTAGATGAACCTTGTATAAACAAAAAGGTAGTAGGGAGTATGGTGGTGATCCTCGTAGAGTACGTGGATGACATACTCTTGATAGGGAAGGAGTTTCCTATGCTACGCTCGGTCGATCTCCGCTTATCACAAGGATTCTCCAATAGGATCAAAATGATACCTACTAAATCCTGGGTTTTGGATCTATGAGATAGATCTAAATGGATGTTAGAATTCTCACTAGATGTAGTGAGACGGTATCAACCGATCCTGGGGAGAATCACTGGAATGGTTCCAGGGTGATAATGACGACTGAGTGTCAGTCACAGGCATTGTCTTTACCCTCAGTAAAGGGATGGTGTGTTGGAAGAGTTCCAAGCTAGATACCGTGGCATACTAGACGATGAAGGCTGAATACATCGCTATTTAAGATGCTACCATAGAGGCAGTCTGGGTGTATAATAGTTCATGAGATGAACTTCGTTCCTACCATTGTGAGACAATGGAGTTATGGCTTATGCCAAGGAACACCCGTCCTATCAGTGACCCAGGCGTATTCTGAGGCCGCATCACCTGATCATGGAGATAGTTGATCTCCAGGGTGATCGAGGTAAGGAGAGTAGATTTTAAGGACAACACAGCGGATCCACTCACAAAGGCCTGTTCCCAAAGAGAGATTTTTTTTAAGGGATGGTTGAGTATGAGATACTGCAACCACTGCTACAGATGGCCCTAGTGCAAGTGGGAGATTGTTAGTTATATGTATGCCCTAGAGGCCATTACTATACATAGGATGTATATTGTAGTGGATGCTGGGACATATATAGGGAGGACTTACTTGCTCGACATGATAGTATGCTATCTGGTTGAACTTTACCTTAACGTGTATACTGGGTGTCTCTCTCTTACATGTTGGTAAAGCCCTTAGGATGTGTGCTTGACTACCTGGACTATGATGCGGATCATACTAGTGGGGACATGGTAGTCTATAAGTACATCCTTCAAAGTCCCTAGTCGTGGGTGTATCGAGACGGGGCATCGATATACCAGAGTAGACTAGCGTATACCTTCTCGACCCATACAGATGGGCGATGGATGATCCCATATCCATCAGTGTTTGACATCAAAGATGATATACGGGTGCTCAGTAGAGACTGGGTACACTGGACGGACTCGCCGAGAACTCCCAGATGGTATTATACCTCACGTCAGATGGCAGTTCTCTGGCGACACTGGTACAGAGTAGTCTGTTGACCCGAGATCGTCATAGAGTCTTGTGTGGTTCCCACTGTGCTTTGATTTCCATCTTACCACGTCCAAGAGGGCGTGCAAAACGGTGGTTTTGGGTACAGTCCCGAGTCACATGGAGGCAATGAGCGATAGGAGGGGATTCGTCTCTCCCGGTATAGGGGGTTGATGTTGCGCTGTGTTCGATTGGCTATAACAGGAAATCCCTGGCCAGGGTTGCTGAGATTTACTGGTAAGTGTTACCAGTAGTTTCTCGAAGAGTTATAGACCTCATATCGACACGACTTATCGAGCTATTGGGGTCTGACGTTTACCACCCCTAGGCAAGATATGCGACATATCAGACGATCAGACCGGACTGTACGGTAGTGTTACTGGTCGGATTCACTGGAGTGTGAGCGGGCTTGCTCGTCGATCTTCAGATCGCTCAATACCCGGGTGGCCGTTACGTTTGGCAGACCGCTTACGGCTTGGGGATGCTTGATATGATCATCATCTGCTGCCGGCGTATTGACGAGTCTTTAGAGTCCTACACAGAGGTTCCCTGGCTCAAGCGAAACGAAATAGGAGCGCATATGAGATATGTGCGGGACCGAGAATGATGCGTGTATGTGATACCGTATTTCATTCTCGCGATGTGACATTGATCGGTTATATGTGATATAGCCGGGTTATCGGATCAAGTGTTGATTCGATAAGTTGATACTAATGATACCAGTCGGTTATGTGCGACATGACCGGATCATTGAATCAAGTGTTGATTTAATGATTTAATGTATAATTATATATTTGATATATTACTTTGCATTAACTAGTATCGGTTCACTTTAGATGGATTTTCTCACTCGGATGTACAAGTTGTATATGTGATATACTTTTTGTGCATTTTATTGTATCATGTTTGATGATACATGTTGACTTGTGCTTGTGTAAAGATTAAACCATGGTTATATGAATGGTTAGGGTTTTATATACTTATTCATTTATTTATATTCATTATTCATTTAAGGAAAAGAAAAGAAAAATGGTGGCATTCTTTTGTTAATTCATGAAGCTTCATGAATACTTTGACTTAGTCACCATTTTTGTCTTCATTCCTAACCTAACCATTCACTTAACTTGGGTTTAGTCTCTACACATAACCATGGTCATGTTATGATAAAGATTGGATTATTCTTTTCTTTTTAATCATTCTTATCATAACAATTCTTCTTCTTCTTCATATTCTTTCATGAAGAAAAAGCTTTCTTCATCAATGGTGATTGATGATAAAGAGTGAGAAATCCAATTCTAAATTGAACCCACTTCCTATTTCTTCATCCTCTACCTCTTGCCAAGTAGTAGAGTGTGTTTCCTTCACAAGTTTCTTGACTTGGTGAAGTGAGAGCTTGATCTTGCGATGCTTCGACGTAGATCATCTTCGGCATGGACATCGACGACCTAGCTCGCCTATTCTCCGATGAAGTCGACGCTAGAGCCCGGATTTGATTTGGACAGCGGAGAGGACCTCATCTCGGAGCCGTGGAGGTGGAGGACCGGATCTACAAAGGTTGTATATCCGTATTCTCATAGTTAAGTGTTAACTAGTTAGCTTTTTCGCCTAGAATTCTAGCAAACGATCCTTACACTAGGGTTTCTCGGCACCGTTTTTTTGAAATTGGCATGTTCGATGCCTTGTGAGACCTCCTTGGGGTGCCTAGGAACCCCTACAATATCAAACACCCACAAGCCGCAAGCGGTCTGCTAAACGTAACGGCCACCCAGGTATTGAGCGATCAGAAGATCGTCGAGCAAGCCCGCTCATACTCCTGTGAATCCAACCAGTAACACTTACCGTACAGTCCGGTCTCGTCGTCTGATATATCGCATATCTCGCCTAGGGGTGGTAAACGTCAGACACCAATAGCTCGATAAGCCGTGTCGATATGAGGTCTATAACAGTTCGAGAAACTACTGGTAACACTTACCAGTAAATCTCAGCAACCCTGGCCAGGGATTTCCGGTTATAGCCAATCAAACACAGCGCAACATCAACTCCCTATACCGGGAGAGACGAATCCCCTCCTATCGCTCATTGCCTCCATGTGATTCGGGACTGTACCCAAAACCCACCATTTTGCACGCCCTCTTGGACGTGGTAAGGTGGAAATCAAAGCATAGTGGGAACCACACAAGACTCTATGACGATCTCGGGTCAACAGACTACTCTGTACCAGTGTCACCAGAGAACTGCCATCTGACGTAAGGTATAATACCATCTGGGAGTTCTCGGCGAGTCCGTCCAGTGTACCCAGTCTCCACTGAGCACCCATATATCATCTCTGATGTCAAACACCAATGGATATGGGATCATGCATCGCCCATCTGTATGGGTCGAGAATGTATACGCTAGTCTACTCTGGTATATCGATGCCCCTCTCGATATACCCACGACTAAGGACCTTGAAGGATGTACTTATGGACTACCCTGTCCCCATTAGTATGATCCGCATCATAGTCCAGGTAGTCAAGTACACATCTTAAGGGCTTTACCAGCATGTAACAGAGAGACAATTAGTGTACACGTTAAGGTAAAGAGCAACCAGATAGCTTACTATCATGTCGAGCAAGAAAGTCCTCCCTATATATGTCCAAGCATCCACTACAATATACATCCTATGTATAGTAATGGCCTCTAGGGCATACACATAACTAACAATCTCCCACTTGCACTAGGGCCATCTGATAGCAGTGGTTGCAGTATCTCATACTCAACCATCCCATAAAAGTCTCTCTCTGAGAAAAGGCCTTTGTGAGTGGATCCGCCGTGCTGTCCTCTGAGTCTACTCTCCTAACCTCGATCTCCTTGGAGATCAACCATCTCCATGATCAGGTGACACTGCCTTAGAATATATCTAGATCATTGATGGGACGGACGTTCCTTGGCATATGCCACAACTCCATTGTCACACAATGGGAGGAACTAAGTTCATCTCATGAACAAATATACATCCAGACTGCCTCTTTGGTAGCATCTTAAGTAGCGATGTATCGAGCCCTTATCGTCTAGTATGCCACGGTATCTAGCTTGGAACTCTTCCAACATACCGTCCCTTTACTGAGGGTAAAGACAATGCTTGTGACTGATTTTCAGTCGTCATTATCACCCTGGAACCCTTCCAGTGAATCTCCCCAGGATCGATTGATACTATCTCATTACATCTAGTGAGAATCCTAATATCCATTTAGATCTATCTCATAGATCCAAAACTCAGGATTTAGGAGGTATCACTTTGATCCTATATGGAGAATCATTGTGATAAGCGGAGATTGACCGAGCGTAGCATAGGAAACTCCTTCCCTATCAAGAGCATGTCATCCACGTACTCTACGAGGATCGTCACTATACTCCCTACTACCTTTTTGTTTATACAAGGTTCATCTACCATTTTGATGATGTCAAACTCTTTGACTAACACATCAAAATAGATGTTCCAACTCCGCGATACCTGCTTTGTCCTATAAAGTATCTTGTACACGTTTCCGCTGCTCCCACTATCTACGAAGCCCTCTGGCTGTGTACTTATAGACGTTCTCTTCTAAAAGAGCATTTAGAAAAGCAGTCATGGCACCCAACCGCCAGATATCGTAGTCATGATATGTAGCCGTGGCAAGTAGAATCTGGATGGACTTAAGCATAGCCACTTGAAAAGGTTTCAGCATTATCCATGCCTGGTTGATGACGAAAAGCTTTAACAAGTCTAGCTTTGAAAGTCTCAACTTTTCCATCTACACCAAGTAATCTTCTCAAGATATACTTGCTCCTGATGGGGATTTAACCCTTCAGATATAGCAACCAAAGTCCATACTTTGTTGGTGTACATGGATTCCATCTCAGATCACTAAGCATCCAGCCATTCTTACAGAGTCTTACTCCTGATGGCCAGCTCGAAACTAGTTGGGTCATCATCTCATGATGCAATCCTCGCTCCCACTGTCATAGAGAAACCGAAGTATCTCTCAGGCGGGTGAGGAACCTTACTAGATCGGCGGAGAGGCTGAGGTTCGTTGGTAACTATTGAATCCTTTGGTTCTTTCAAATCATCAGCTGCAGTTTGTATAGCTGGAACATTTCCAGTTCCACATAACAGATCTTGCCTCGAGCTTGTCCGGATTTTGCTTTTCAGACTTAGGCTGGACAACCCCAAATCTTAACTAACTTAAGAGATGGGCTCTTCCGTTATCATATCAAATATGAAATGGTAGGTAACTGATTTGATTTGAACCCTATTCAATAGGTATGCAGCTTCTCAAGTGCATAACTCCCAAAAAGGAAATAGGTAACTCAGTAGTACTCATCATAGAGCACACCTTATCATATAGGGTGTGATTGCTCCGCCCCGATATACCATCGTGCTATGGTGTATACGGAGGAGTAATGCTGAGAGAGAATCTCATTCTCCTTTAGAAAAGTCCAAGAATTTCGTGCTCAAGTATTCTCCTCCTTGATCTCATCATAGGACATAATACTTATACCCGTATTTTGGTTCTCTACTTCTAACTTATATTCTGTGAATATCTCAAAAGGTTCGGACTTGTGTTTCAACATGAACATAGGTCTGAATCTCGAAAAATCATCAGAGAATGTAATGAAGTATAAAGAACCGGTCTTGGCAAGTGTAGACAGGGGACCTACATACATCAACATGTATCATCCCAAGAGTTCACTAACTCTTTCTTTGTTTCCAGTAAACGGAGCTATGGTCATTTTATCTCTGTGACATGACTGGCAAGTTTCATAAGATGTAAATTCAAACTGATTTATATCTGCATCTAAAATGTAACTTCAGCCAGTCGAATCGCATTGATATGACCTAGTCTACAATGCCTCAAGAAGGATTCGTTCATTTCTGAACTCTTCCTCATGTGTGTGTTCCGTATACTAAAGAACTGTAGTTTGATTTAGAACATCAATACTTTTAGATAACGTGCTTGAACCGATCAACTTTTGATATAGGAAATGTTCAAAACATTATCCAACTATACAAAATTTTATCATTTCTTTACTAATAAAGAGATTGATATGATTTTGTATATCAGGTTCGGTATCTAATAACATTCATTTAGAATCAATGTATTTGGAATACAGGGTGACAGTGACCAACAGACTTGGCTGCAACACTTGCCCCGTTTTCTGCCTCATGAAACTTATCACCCGATCTCAGTTTTTCTACCTTTCTGTAGCCCTATGTAACAGATTACATATCTGGGATCCTGATCTGGTATCATATACCCAGGACGTAAATGATACTGAGAAACAGTTCTCTGTAATGAACACACCCGAAGATGATGCATCAGCATGCACTCTCTTCGTTTGGGTGGCACGGGAATTCTGGTAATCCCCTATTTCCTGCTCTGTCTTATAACAATTATAAGTTGGAGCGGGACCAACGTTCCCCAGCTCAGTATAACAAGCGGGTTCGGTCAATACATCCGTATTATTATCTTGACTAAGGCGTGATATGGTCGCTACCTGGAGAGAGAGAGAAGAAAACACTCAGCGTGCGCTCTTGCAAGAATAGATTGGTAATTATTTTATCTAATCAGGATGGCTCCCACTGTTTTTTATCAAATCTTCCTTCAAACCCTAAAAGGAAAGATTAGCCGGGATTAATTACACACTACAAGTTCGCCAATCTTTCAGCCAGGCCAGTGTCGGTACTTTGAGGGAGGTCTCCCGTGCTTTCGCACGAACCTAATTAATGTAAATCTCGTTTTCCCAGAGGCGTAACCTCGTTAACACTTTTCTAGACACCTACTTGATCGGCTAATTGTAATGTGTAAAACTCTCTCAGGAGTAACTCTTACTCGCAGCGGGTATCGGGATCCAACTATCTCATAGAAGGTATGCAGTCTCATTGCAAATTTCAACACTTGAAATTCCCGATAATTTTGCCCCTAGCACCCTATGACCTTGACGGAGGTCAACAAACCATAGGCTACTAGTCAAGTTCAACCCGTCATTTCTTGATCGAATTAAACCCACCCGCACGACCCTTGACGGAGGTCAACAAGGCCGCACGACTACCCTAATCCAATCTTCATCATATGCATAAACAGATAAATACTAGTTAGCTACCGCACACTACGCCTTGACGGATGTCAACAAACGTAGCACGAATACTAAATAGGACTTATCTGAAATAACGGAGGGCTACGACAGGTTTTTCTGAAAACCTATTGCGTAATGAACTTGATATCGTTGTAGAATCAAATGATTTTAAAATGGAGTGCTTTTGAGGCTTTTCTAGTTTTGCTAAAGGAGTCACTCCCGGTGAAGGGATCGTCGGTCCTTTCCTCGTCGAATGAGGTGCGGGATATATCATATATATCACTGTGCAAAGCAAAACTCTTAAAAGCAATCAAAAGACAAACCGAGTGTGTAGCATCTGCCAGTTATTGCTAAAGGAGTCACTCCCGGTGAAGGGATCTCGGTCCTTTCCTTATCGAATAAGGTGCAGGATATATCATATATACCGCTGTGCAAAGCAAGAACTGTAGCTACCTATTTTATTTTTGAAATTTGATTCTACAACATCTTAGGTTTCTTTTCTTTCATTAATCACACTAATGAAGTCCCATCATTTAAGTACCTAAACATCACAGATAAATACGACGTACACTTATTCCATCCGCATTCGCCTCGATGTCCCCTCGTGCACCGTTAGGTTAGGTAACTAACGGCAGAGCGGGGCAGGGCTAGCGCGGGTGTAAAACATAAGTAACGTCTATATAATATATCATATATCATATATACTGTATCTATCATAGAACATCACATGATCACATCACAGATATCGCAGCAGAAGTAACATATGAAATATTGGATATACTAGGACGTCCGTGTTTTCAATACGAGCCAGTATAAAACACGGATTCCACGGTCGCGATGAATAGTCAAACCCACACCCCTAGACCCCTACGAGAGCGGCAAGCAACCCTACCAATTCTAGAGTTAGGAGACCCGTACTCGACTCCTCGAGTTGGTCTCCCACTGAACTCCAGAACCCGGTTACTTGTGCTCCCCTCCTTGGGTCTATCCTAGTGCGGAAAAAGTAAATAATATACAAAGGGTGACATCTTCCGCAACCTGGAAGTGCCCCAATAAAAGAATATTACATACAAGATTTTTACATGAATGAAAATGAAAAACACTCATCTCACATAAAAACCCCCCGGCTATTCAAACACGACGATCCAATATAACATATCCAGCAACACATAACATCACATGTCATCAACGTAAGTAAATATGCGCATCCCAATTATCGTTGACATATAGCAACGAAACCGGCGATATCACATATTACACTTACGGTCACAGAAAAGAAAGTGTAAAACTACAATAGTTGGAATCTGCAACCTCCATGGACATCGCATGCCTAATCAAATGAATTCCTTAGACATTGCATGCCTAACAATTATAAACCCCGCATTTTAGTCTCATTATCGAAAACTCTTTTCAATATCAAGTCGGGCAATTCAACAAGATTCCCGACATCCTGATCGAATGCTCATCGCAAACTTCAGTAGACGGCCGCACCCCCGATACCGTCGACGAAGTGCACCAAGGCGGAACACCGCTACCGCGAGCACCCGGACGGATGCTTTCGGCGACGGGGTTCTCCTATAGTCACTTGGTCGGGGCTAAGGGGTGTAGCTGTCTATTAAGTTTATCCGGCGAGTATCCGCGTACGCTACGTGATTGCGACGGACTTTTGATCACATCAAAATTCCGTGGCAACCGATCAAGTGAGACTAAAGTGCTATGTTTATAACATTCAAATCAGTTATCTCATAACTACTTGTGAATTCCAATTATTGTATCGCATTCCAGATAAATAGAAAATGTTAAACTTTCCGATCGACCAATCAAACACCCAAATTTTCCCGAAACAGATCAACACATGAAACAAGTTTAAAACATCCAGTTCATGCCTCAGTACCAACGGTCCAGCCGTAGAAGGGTCAAGCCAACACCTCACATGTGGCACGCCGTACTGCCCCAAACCCGAAGGTTCAAAGGGCAGTTCAAGATGGTCACATAATCGAGTTAAGCTTTGTTGTTTTCTAGAGGGACCATCGCGTTACTTGCACTACTTAGAACGTCGTTAAACTACGGAAAGATCCAACACTTGGAAATTTCCCGACAGGGGAAAAGGTGGGTATTTATATCCGGTCGAACTTTTTAACATATTCTAAAATTACCCGGAAAAACACATAGACAAAATTTGATAATCCGATCGAATATACGAACTCCCAATACAACCCAGAAAACTCAACTCTTGAGTTCATATTAAAAATTCCCAGGAAAACCAGCACTTAAATAAAGAAGTTACTGTGCAAAAAAAATTGAATAATGGGACTATATGGTCGCAGAACCGCCGCCTGAGCCAGACTCTTGCCGCGGTTCCGCGGCGGTTTAGTAGAATTAGACGGTCGTTTTTCACAGTAACCCTTATAAAACCCTGCTAATTTTTCTGCATATTTTTAATTTGGAAAAATCCCAGTTTTAAAAAAATGTCCAGAGAGCATTTTGGATTAGGGTTTCGATGTTCGTTCGGATTTCAAACGTCGTCTACACTTCGCCTAAGGCTCTAGCTAGGCTCTGATACCACTATAGGGTTCCTAGGCACACTAATGGGGTCTCACAAGGTATCAACCATGCCAAATTCAAATTTTACATGTGCCGAGAAATCCTAATACGGATCGTTAACTAGTATTTTAGGCGAAACATGCAACTAGTTAACAACTTAACTAAGTGAACGGAAATACAACCTTTGTAGATCCGGTCCTCCACCTCCATAGCTCCATGATGAAGTCTCCTTGCTGTCCAAATCGAATCCCGGGCTCTAGCGTCGGCTTCATCGGAGAAATGGGCTGGCTTGGTCGTCGGCTTCGATGCCGAAGATGATCTACGTCGAGGCAACACTAGATCAAGCTCCAACTTCACCAAGCCATGAAACTTATGAAGAAAACACCCTATACTACTTGGCAAGTGGTAGAGGATGAAGAAATAGGAAGTGGGTTCACTTTAGAATTGGATTTCTCACTCTTTTTCTCAAGTTGCCATTGATGGAGGCAAGCTTTCTTCTTTGTTAAAGATGAAGAACAAGAAGAAGATAATATGATAAGTCTTTTTCAAAAAGAAAATAATATGAATACTTATCATAAACAAACCATGGTTATATGTAGAGAGTTAACTATGGTTTTGGTGAATGGTTAGGTTAAAGGAAACGAAGACAAAATGGTCACTTGGTTAAAGCTTTATGAAGCTTCAACAAGCTTCATGTTTTAAAGCAACCATTTTGTTTTTCTTTCTTTTATCTTTTAACCAAAAAGAAAAGATAAATAAATAAGTGAAATGAAACCCTAACCATTCACTAAACATGGTTTAAGTCTTTACACAAATCCAATTGGCATATATCATCAAACATGATACAAACAAGTGTACAAAACTATATCATATATACAATGTGCACATGCGAGTGAGAAAATCCATCTTAATGTGAACCAATACTAGTTAATGGTAAGTAATATATCAAATATATATAATTAAACATTAAAACATTGAATCAACACTTGATTTAATGATCCGGTCATATCGCATACAACTGACTAGTATTAAGTGTATCAATGTATCGAATCAACACTTGATTCGGTAACCCGGCTATATCACATATAACCTGCCGATGATACAAATTGCGAGAATAGAATCCAGTATCACATACTGGTATTATTCTCGGTCCCGCACATATCTCATATGCGCTCCTATTTCGTTTCGCTTGAGCCAGGAAACCTCTGTGTAGGACTCTAAAGACTCGTCAATACGCCGGCAGCAGATGATGATCATATCAAACACCCACAAGCCGCAAGCGGTTTGCTAAACGTAACGGCCACCCGGGTATTGAGCGATCAGAAGATCGACGAGCAAGCCCGCTCATACTCCTGTGAATCCAACCAGTAACACTTACCGTACAGTCCGGTCTCTTCGTCTGATATGTCGCATATCTCGCCTAGGGGTGGTAAACGTCAGACCCCAATAGCTCGATAAGTCGTGTCGATATGAGGTCTATAACAGTTCAAGAAACTACTGGTAACACTTACCAGTAAATCTCAGCAACCCTGTCCAGGGATTTCCGATTATAGCCAATCGAACACACCGCAACATCAACTCCCTATACCGGGAGAGACGAATCCCCTCCTATCGCTCATTGCCTCCATGTGATTTGGGACTGTACCCAAAAGCCACCGTTTTGCACGCCCTCTTGGACGTGGTAAGGTGGAAATCAAAGCACAGTGGGAACCACACAAGACTCTATGACGATCTCGGGTCAACAGACTACTCTGTACCAGTGTCACCAGAGAACTGCCATCTGACGTAAGGTATAATACCATCTGGGAGTTCTCGGCGAGTCCGTCCAGTGTACCCAGTCTCCACTGAGCACCCGTATATCATCTCTGATGTCAAACACCAATGGATATGGGATCATCCATCGCCCATCTGTATGGGTCGAGAAGGTATACGCTAGTCTACTCTGGTATATCGATGCCCCGTCTCGATATACCCACGGCTAAGGACCTTGAAGGATGTACTTATGGACTACCCTGTCCCCACTAGTATGATCCGCATCATAGTCCAGGTAGTCAAGTACACATCTTAAGGGCTTTACCAACATGTAACAGAGAGACAATCAGTGTACACGTTAAGGTAAAGAGCAACCAGATAGCATACTATCATGTCGAGCAAGAAAGTCCTCCCTATATATGTCCAAGCATCCACTACAATATACATCCTATGTATAGTAACGGCCTCTAGGGCATACATATAACTAACAAATAGGTAACTCAGTAGTACTCATCATAGAGCACACCTTATCATATAGGGTGTGATTGCTCCGCCCCGATATACCATCGTGCTATGGTGTATTCGGAGGAATAATGCCGAGAGAGAATCTCATTCTCCTTTAGAATAGTCCAGGATTTCCGTTCTTAAGTATTCTCCTCCCTGATCATATCAAAGGACATAATACTTATACCCGTATTTTGGTTCTCTACTTCTAACTTATATTCTGTGAATATCTCAAAAGTTTCGGACTTGTGTTTCAACAGGAATATAGGTCTGAATCTAGAGAGATCATCAGTGAATATAATGAAGTATAAAGAACCGGTCTTGGCATATGTAGACAGGGGACTTTACATACATCAACATGTATCAATCCCAAGAGTTTACTAACTCTTTCTTTGTTTCCAATAAACAGAGCTGTGGTCATCTTATCTCTGTGACATGACTGGCAAGTTTCACAATATGTAAATTCAAACTAATTTAAATATGCATCTATATGTAACTTCAGCTAGTCGGGTCGCATTGATATAACCTAGTCTACAATACCTCAAGAAGGATTTGTTCATTTCTGAACTCTTCCTCTTGTGTGTGTTCCGTATACTAAGAACTGTAGTTTGATTTAGAACGTCAATGCTTTTAGATAACGTGCCTGAACCGATCAACTTTTGATATAGGAAATGTTCAAAATATTATCCAACAATACAAAATTTTATCATTTCTTTACTAATAAAGAGACTGATATGATTTTGTATATCAGGTTCGGTATCTAATAATATTCGTTCAGAATCAATGTATTGGTAACACAGGGTGACAGTGACCAACAGACTTGGCTGCAACACTTGCCCCATTTTCTGTTTCATGAAACTTATCACCCGTTCTCAGTTTTCTACCTTTCTGTAGCCCTATGTAACAGATTACATATCTGGGATCCTGATCCGGTATCAAATACCCAGGATGTAGAGGATACTGAGAAACAGTTCTTTGTAAGGAACACACCCGAAGGAGATCCATCATATGCACTTTCTTCGTTTGGGCGGCATAGGAATTCTGGTATTCCCCTATTTCCTGCTCTGTCTTATAACAATTATAAGTTGGAGCGGGACCAACGTTCCCCAGCTCAGTATAACAAGCGGGTTTGGTCAAATATCCGTATTATTATCTTGATTAAGGCGTGATATGGTCGCTACCTGGAGAGAGAGAGAAGAAAACACTCAGCGTGCGCTCTTACAAGATCAGATTGGTTATTATTTTATCTAATCAGGATGGCTCCCACTGTTTTTATGAAATCTTCCTTCAAACCCTAAAAGGAAAGACTAGCCGGGATTAATTACACGCTACAAGTTCGCCAATCTTTCAGCCAGGCCAGTGTCGGTACTTTGAGGGAGGTCCCCCGCGCTTTCGCACGAACCTAATTAATGTAAACCTCGTTTTCCCAGAGGCGTAACCCCGTTAATACCTTTCTAGACACCTACTTGATCGGCTAATTGTAATGTGTAAAACTCTTTCAGGAGTAACTCTTACTCGCAGCGGGTATCGGGATCCAACTATCTCATAGAAGGTATGCAATCTCATTGCAAATTTCAACACTTGAAATTCCCAATAATTTTGCCCCAAGCCTCCTATGACCTTGACAAAGGCCAACAAATCATAGGCTGCTAGTCAAGTTCAACCCGTCATTTCTTGATTGAAATAAACCCACCCGCACGGCCCTTGACAAAGGCCAACAAGGTCGCAGGACTACCCTAATCCAATCTGCATCATATGCATAAGCAGATAAGCACCAGTTAGCTACCGCACACTACGCCTTGACAAAGGCCAACAAACGCAGCACGAATACTAACTACTACTTATCTGAAATGACGGAGAGCTACGTCAGGTTTTTCTGAAAACCTATTGCGTAATGAACTTGATATCGTTGTAGAATCAAATGATTTTAAATGGAGTGTTTTTGAGGCTTTTCTAGTTTTGCTAAAGGGGTCACTCCCGGTGAAGGGATCGTCGGCCCTTTCCTCGTCGAATGAGGTGCGGGATATATCATATATATCACTGTGCAAAGCAGAAACTATAGAAGCTATCAAAAGACAAACCGAGTGTGTAGCATCTGCCAGTTATTGCTAAAGGGGTCACTCCCGGTGAAGGGATCGTCGGCCCTTTCCTCATCGAATAAGGTGCAGGATATATCATATATACCGCTGTGCAAAGCAAGAATTGTAGCTACCTGTTTTTATTTTGAAATTCGATTCCACAACATCAATTAGGTTTATTTTCTTTCATTAATCTCATTAATGAATGTCCCATCATTTAAGTACCTAAACATCACAGATAAATACGACGTACACTTATGCCATCCGCATTCGCCTCGATGTCCCGTCTGCACCGTTAGGTTAGGTAACTAACGCTAGAGCGAGGCAGGGCTAGCGTGGGTGAAAAACATAAGCAACGTCTATATAATATATCATATATACTATATACAGTATCTATCACAGAACATATCACATGATCACATCACAGATAACGCAGCAGAAAATATCATGTGAAATATTGGATATACTAGGACGTCCGTGTTTTCAATACGAGCCAGTATAAAACACGGATTCCACGGTCGTGATGAATAGCCAAAACCTACACCCCTAGACCCCTACGAGAGCGGCAAGCAACCCTACCAATTCAAGAGTTAGGAGACCCGGACTCGACTCCTCAAGTTGGTCTTCCACTGGACTCCAGAACCCGGTTACTTGTGCCCTCCTCCTTGGGTCTATCCTAGTGCGGAAAAGTAAATAATATACAAAAGGTGACATCTTCCGCAACCTGGAAGCGCCCCAATAAAAGAATATTACATACAAGTTTTTACATGAATGAAAATGAAAAACACTCATCTCACATAAAAACCCCCGGCTATTCGAACACGACGATCCAATATAACATATCCAGCAACACATAACATCACTTGTCATCAACGTAAGTAAACATGCGTATCCCAATTGTCGTTGACATATAGCAACGAAACCGGCGATATCACATATTACACTTACGGTCACAGAAAAGAAAGTGAAAAACTACAACAGTTGGAATCCGCAACCTCTTTAGACATCGCATGCCTAATCAAATGAATTCCTTAGACATCACATGCCTAACAATTATAAACCCCGCATTTTAGTCTCAAAATCGAAAACACTTTTCAATATCAAGTCGGGCAATTCAACAAGATTCCCGACATCCTGATCGAATGCTCGTTGCAAACTTTAGTAGACGGCCGCACCCCCGATACCGTTGACGAAGTGCACTAAGGCGGAACACCGCTGCCGCGAGCACCTAAACGGATGCTTTCGGCGACGGGGTTCTCCTACAGTCACTTGGTCGGGGCTATGGAGTGAGGCTGTCTATTAAGTTTACCCGGCGAGTATCCGCGTACGCTACGTGATTGCGACGGACTTTTGATCACATCAAAATTCCGTGGCAACCGATCAAGTGAGACTAAATCGCTAGATTTACAACATTCATTCAGTTATCTCATAACAACTTGTGAATTCCAATTATTATATCACATTCCGGATAAATAGAAAATGTCAAACTTTCCGATCGAACAATCGAACACCCAAGTTTTCCCGAAACATCTCAACACATGAAACAAGTTTAAAAACATTCACTTCATACCTCAGTACCAACAGTCCAGCCGTAGAAGGGTCAAGCCAACGCCTCACATGTGGCACGCCGTACTTCCCCAAATCCTAAGGTTCAAAGGGCAGTTCAAGACGGTCACATAATCGAGTTAAGGTTTGTTGTCTTCTAGAGGGACCATCGCGTTACTTGCACTACTTAGAACGTCATTAAACTACGGAAAAATCCAACACTTGGAAATTTCCCGGCTGGGGAAAAAGTGGGTATTTATATCCGGTCGAACTTTTTAACATATTCAAAAATTATCCGGAAAACACATAGACGGAGTTAAACTTTCCGATCGAAACACCGAGTCCCCAATACACCCCAGAAAACTCAACTCTTGAGTGCAAATTAAAAATTCCCAGAAAACTCAGCACCTGAAGAAACAAATTACTGTGCAAAAATTGAAGGCTGATCTCATCATGTGGCCGCGGAACCGCCGCAGAAGCCAAGCTTCTGCCGCGGTTCCGCCGCGTTTTAGGCGTATCTTTTGGTCGTTTTTGCACCGTAATTCTTAGAACTTCCTGCTGAATTTTTAAGCAATTTTAATCTGGAAAAAACCCAGTTTTGAAAAAAAATACAGAGAGGGGTCATGGATTAGGGTTTCGGGTTCGATCGGGTTTCTACTCCGTCTACGCATCGCCTAAGGCTCTAGCTAGGCTCTGATACCACTGTAGGGTTCTTAGGCACACTAATGAGGTCTCACAACAGATCAAACATGCCAAATTCAAATTTTTTCATGTGCCTACAAACCCTAATACGGATCGTTAACTAGATGATAAGGCGATGCAAGCAAGTAAACAACTTTATTGCTAAAGGAAAGTGACTACAACCTTTGTAGATCCGGTCCTCCACTTCCTAGGCTCCTTGATGACGTTCCTCCGCCGTACCTATCGGAATCCGGACTCTGGCGAAGGTTTCGTCGGAGAAATGATCGGGCTAGGTCGTCGACTTCGATGTCGAAGATGATCTACGTCGAGGCAACTCAAGATCAATCTCCAACTTCACTAAATCATGAAACTTGTGAAGAAAACACCCTATACTACATGGCAAGTGGTAGAGGATGAAGAAATAGGAAGTGGGTTCACTTTAGAATTGGATTTCTCACTCTTTTTCTCAAATCACCATTGAAGCTAGCAAGCTTCTTTCTTCTTGAAGAAGAAGAAGAAGAAGAAAAGGAATATGATAAGTATTATTGAAAATAGAAAAATAAAGTGATTCTTATCATATAGCAACCATGGTTAAGTGTAGAGAATAAACTAGGGTTAGGTTTAATGGTTAGGTTAAGGCTAAGAAACAAAATGGTCAAAACTTCAAAGCTTCATGAAGTTTCAACAAAAGACAAAAAAAGCAACCATTTCATTTCTTTCCAAAATAAATGAATAAATAAAGATAAATAGATTAGTAAATCAAAACCCTAACCATTAACATAACCATGGTTTAATCATACACATTCAAGTTTACATGTATCATCAAACATGATACAAACTAGTGCACAAAACTATATCATATATACAATGTGCACATCAAGTGAGAAAATCTATCTTAAGTGAACCAATAATAGTTAATGTAAAGTAATATATCAAATATATAATTATACATTAAATCATTAAATCAACACTTGATTTAACGATCCGGTCATATCGTATATGACCGACTAATATCCAATGTATCGACTTATCGAATCAATCCTCGATTCGATAACTATGTTATATCGCATACAACCATTCGATACATTCATCACGAGAATAGAATACGGTATCACATACACGCATTATTCTCGGTCCCGCACATATCTCATATGCGCTCCTATTTCGTTTCGCTTGAGCCAGGAAACCTCTGTGTAGGACTCTAAAGACTCGTCAATACGCCGGCAACAGGTGATGATCATATCAAACACCCACAAGCCGCAAGTGGTCTGCTAAACGTAACGGACACTCGGGTATTGAGCGATCAGAAGATCGACGAGTAAGCCCGCTCATACTCCTGTGAATCCAACCAGTAACACTTACCGTACAGTCCGATCTCGTCGTCTGATATGTCGCATATCTCGCCTAGGGGTGGTAAACGTCAGACCCCAATAGCTCGATAAGTCGTGTCGATATGAGGTCTATAACAGTTCGAGAAACTACTGGTAACACTTACCAGTAAATCTCAGCAACCCTGGCCAGGGATTTCCGGTTATAGCCAATCGAACACAGCGCAACATCAACTCCCTATACCGGGAGAGACGAATCCCCTCCTATCGCTCATTGCCTCCATGTGATTCGGGACTGTACCCAAAAGCCACCATTTTGCACGCCCTCTTGGACGTGGTAAGATGGAAATCAAAGCACAGTGGGAATCACACAAGACTCTATGATGATCTCGGGTCTACAGACTAACCTGTACCAGTGTCACCAGAGAACTGCCATCTGACGTAAGGTATAATACCATCTGAGAGTTCTCGGCGAGTCCGTTCAGTGTACCCAGTCTCTACTGAGCACCCGTATATCATCTCTGATGTCAAACACCAATGGATATGGGATCATCCATCGCCCATCTGTATGGGTCGAGAAGGTATACGCTAGTCTACTCTGGTATATCGATGCCCCGTCTCGATACACCCATGACTAGGGACCTTGAAGAATGTACTTATGGACTACCATGTCCCCACTAGTATGATCCGCATCATAGTCCAAGTAGTCAAGTACGCATCCTAAGGGCTTTACTAACATGCAACAGAGAGACAATCAGTGTACACGTTAAGGTAAAGCGCGACCAGATAGCATACTATCATGTTGAGCAAGAAAGTCCTCCCTATATATGTCTAAGCATCCACTACAATATACATCCTATGTATAGTAATGGCCTTTACGGCATACATATAACTAACAGCCCCAGCCCCAGCCCCAACTCGAGCCCCAGCCCCAACCCTAACGCTAACCGTAGCTCGAGCCCGAGCCCCAACCCCAACCGCAGCCCTAGCCGCAGCCCGAGCCCCAGCCCCAACTGTAGCCCTAGCCCCAGCCCCAGCGGTAGCCCCAGCCCGCAGCCGCAGCCCCAGCCCCAGCCCCAGCCCCAATCAAAAATTTGAGTAATTGAAGATTTCCTTACCTGTGCAGAGGCGACGACGAGAACGGAGATGAGCCGGCGCTGGCGACGACAAAAGCAGGCGGTGGCTACGATGAATCGGCGGCGCTGGCAACGACGAGAACGACGATCAATCGGCGGGAATGAGGGTTTGGGAATTTAGGTTCGCACGAGAATTAGGAATAATGAGCGTAGGGATTGATCTGAGCTTTTAACTTAAATCCCTATTTAGATGCCCTTACGGATAAGTCTGTAGGTTCTTGGTTTGCGGCTCCGTAGGGGCAAACAACAATTTAAGATTTAATAATTTTTAAATAAATATGTGAGGACCGTAGGGGCAACCGTTTGGCCCTACGGATTAATCCGTAGGGCCAAACTAAATCTGCCCCTACGGATGTCGTTATTCGTAGGGGCAACCCCCTATTTTAGTAGTGAAGCTTAACTATGGTGTACAGAAGGTAATAAGTAAAGACATATAAAGGGATTAGAATAATGGCAAAATAAATTGCGATCATCATCATTCACGACAAAGACCGTGTATACCCTTGCCACTCCTACTTTCACTTTGCTTTTCTCTAGAACACTCCGTATCACTACGGATATCCACTTCCATTGGATAAATCCATCGTATAGTTATATACGAACTCGAAAGAACTTTTTCGAGGATGGATTCTGGTTCTGGAGAGATAGAATAGGATTATTCAGATGTCTTTTCTCTTTACCTTCTCTCAGGTTGTGAGGGCTCCTAGGATTAGGAGAGTACACCTATTACGCTTATTGGATAGTTTTCTTCCAAACCTTAGGCTGGTGCCGAAGGGTAGGGAAAGAAGAAAACCAATTAGCCTAAAGAAGGTGTACAGAAGGTAATAAATAAAGACATAATAAAGGGATTGGAGTGAGGGCAGGTAAGTATATGGTTACTGTCGTGAATCAGGAGTGTGGAAGAGGCGTTACTAGGAATACCAGTTAAACCCCTTCGAAACATTTTCATGTTTCAGTCTGACTGTGCGATGTTAATAAAACTGTTTTCCCAATAAGAATCTAACTTCAGGGTATGTATTTACCAGATCAGTTTCTCACATCTGTAAGTTATTACAGATGGTGAGTGGGAGTAAGATATTGGGAATTGGGTGATTAGATCCTCATTATATCGGAATTCGTTGTAATTGGTGATATTTGAGGAAATCATCTGGATTTTGCCGGATGGCAAATATTTGGTTTTGAATATCCGTTGTTATGCACCAATTTCAAACTGATATATCTATACATTTATTTTATAAAGTGAGATATAACTTTTTGATATTGTATCTATGTGTTGGAGATAGTGCCCTCAAAGTCAATTATTGGATCGCAGGTACGTGATTGCAAGGATTGAAGCAGGTCCTATACCGATATGACAGTCTTGCTCGAGATGATAGTTTGCTATCTGGTTTGTCTTTATCAACGTATACATGCTTTAGTTCACTATTGCATGATGATAGAGCCCATAGGATTCTTGCTTGACTACCAGCAGTATGATGGCGATCATATACGTGGGAGCTGGGGTCTGTAAGCACATCCTTAAAAGTGACCCTAGTCGTGGGAGTTTCGAGACAGGGCATCGATATTCCAGAGTAGACTAGTGTATACAGTCGAGACCCCGATGAGAGGCGGTGGCCGGTCTCATAAGCCACTGGTGTCAGTTGGATCACCTAAGATGTATACAGGTGCTCATTGGGTTATGAGTACACCGGACAGGACTCGCCGGGAACATGCTAGTTGTATTATACATATCGTCAGATAGCAGTTCCCTGGTGACATGTGTACAGGTTAGTTTGTCGACCTGAGATCATCATTTGTCTCGTGTGAGTTCCCACTGTGCTTAGATTACTACCCTACCACGCTCAAAGGAGTTGTGCAAACAGGTTTTAGTTGGGTACAGTCCCGAGCCACATGGAGGCAGTGAGCGGATCGTCGGGGATTCGTCTCTCCCGGTATTGGGGGTTGATATCGCACAGTGCATGGGTGGCCATCACTAGAAATCCTCGGCCGAGGTAGTGGAGAATTACTGATTCGGATCAGTAGTTTCTCAGATGGTGATGGGCTTCATGTCGACACGATTTATCGCGTTATTAGGGGTCTGACTTTATCCACCCCCCTAGACTCGATATGCGATACTCTTTAGACGAACGGACCGGACTGTATGGATATTGTCACTGTCAGGCTCAGTAGGGTTTATAGATGAGTTCGCTCATCAGCTTCCCTTCCAATCAATACATAGGCAACCGTTACGTACAGCTTGTATCTCTGACGTGCTAGAGGTTATACTCAGTGCCAGTGTGTTGATGAGTCATTAGAGTCCCCCACAGACACTTTCCCAAGTTCGGGCGAAACGTTGTAGAGGCCGTATGGTTTTATGGCAAGGTTCGGAAAATGCACGTGCGTTTTCGCACGTGTCATTTTTCGGGCAGATAATACTGATCGGCTTTGGTTTAAGCCGGATCCGAGTATTATGCTGTGTAGATATAATATCTTTGTCTCAGTTGTATTTGTATTCGGTCGTAATACAAATACGGGTATGTTTATACTGATGCGGGGTTATCCTGAAATTCGTTTCAGGATCGCTTTTGGAAGTTGCCAGTTTCCAGTTTTCTATCGGCCGTATTTAATGTTCGGTTAAATACTGATTTATCTTTTCTTCTTGAGGGTGAGTCGTGGTTCTAGAAGCTTCTAGATGGTGACTAAGATGATGTGGTGTTGTTAATTCATTGGTTGCATTAATTGTTCATTTAATGATAGCATGACTAGGTTAGATGATTCATTAGTGCATTAATGATAAGTGTAAGGTGTCTTGTGACTCATTTCTCATTATGGTCACCATTCTTCCTCCTACACTCACCTCCCCTCTCCTTTATATTGGTCGGCCCCTCTCTTGAAAGAATGATGGCTGTTCATTTGATTTGCTTGAAAAGATTATGATAATTTGGTGTATGGAAATTTCTTAGTTCATTCCATCACAATTCCAATTGGCAACTTCATTAACCGTTCGTCCATAGCCTTGGACGTAACGAGACAAAGTGTTCTACTCATTCTCTACATCATCTTGGTCTTCTCTTTTAGCAAACTTGACGACCGAGTTGCCTCAGTTAAGAGGCAGGAGCCCGTTTAAAGATCCGTCGACGTGGTGCCATCTGGACGAGAAGACTGGAGATTCAGGAGATCGGAGCAGCCGCAACAAAGCGTGGGATGATGGTTGAAGACCGAAGGACTCGGATCGTTCGGTATAACTCTTCTACCCACTTTGTAGTTTGTTAGTTTAGCTTTAAAGGCAGATCCGGGTTATAGTACGCGATAGCGCCATTTGTAAAAAGTTTTGTTCTGCAATTGGCGTCTG
Source organism: Agapanthus africanus (assembly GCA_030015575.1). NCBI lineage: Eukaryota > Viridiplantae > Streptophyta > Magnoliopsida > Asparagales > Amaryllidaceae > Agapanthus > Agapanthus africanus. The sequence goes on from CM057337.1 coordinate 271,835,401, forward strand.
TTAGACGACTGGGGCCCTACCGTGGACTTACAGTGGTATCAGAGCCTCACCATTAAGCTTTACTAACTTGTGCTAACATGTTTAAAACATCTGTCGAACGGATTTTCGAAAACCGTAAATTCCATGTTCTGAGTTTCTGTCGATTTTTAAAAGAGTCTAAAAATAATTTTGCATATTACAGAAAGTCAAGCAGGGTTTTTTAAGCATTCTGGAAAAATTTGGGCACGTGATCCCACAATACCACCGCGGATCCGCGGTCAAACCTAGGGTTTGACCGCGGAACCGCGGCGCTTTAGTGGGAACAGTGCACCAATTTTTTTCCAGAGAGCTTCATTTTGGAAATTGTGGTTTTTGGTATAGTTCTTCTGGGCCCAGATTTTGTTATTATACAGCAGATGTACGTGGGGCCCACTTAGGGAAATTTGGTCGATCGAAATTTTAAATTTGTTAGTTTACAGTATTTGCATTATATCTCCGACCGGGAATGTCATTCGAGCGGTAAACCGTGTCTAATTTCTATAGTTCTTTTAGACGGGTTTGTGAACGTGACATTCGCGTTAATGTTCTGTGTTGTGCTGTGATGTTACGGATTTGTCATGGTGGATAGCAGGGTGCAATTGAAAGGTTCCTAGGCACCCTATAGAGGTCTCATAAGACATCGAACATGCCATTTTACAAAAATTATGGTGCCGAGAAACCCTAACACGGATATTAGACTAGAATTCTAGGCGAAAAACTAAACTAGTTAGCAAATTAACTAAAGGTCGGAAACTACAACCTTTGTAGATCCGGATTTCCACCTCCTTAGCTCCACGTGGTCGTCTCCTCGCTGTCCATCATGAACCTCGGACTCTCGCGACGGCTCCATCGGAGAAGTGAGCGGATTAGTTCGTCGGCTTCGTGTCAAAGACGATCTACGTCGAGGTTGCACTAGTTCAAGCTCCGACTTCACCAAATAGTGAAACTCGTGAAGAAAACACCCAAAACCACTTGGCAAGAGGTAGAGGATGAAGAAATAGGAGGTGGGTTCACTTTAGATTTGGATTTCTCTCACTAAATCTCAAGTTGCCATTGATGTAGCAAGCTTGAAGAAGAAGAAGAAGAAGATGGTTATGATAAGTTCTATCAAAAAGAAATAGAAAATCAAATACTTATCATAACTTAAACTAGGGTTAAGTGTAGAGAATTAACCATGGTCATTTGGATGGGTTAGGGTTAAGCATGAAGACAAGAATGGTTAGCAAAGTCAAAGCTTCATGAAGCTTCAACATAAAACAAATAAAGCCACCATTCTTATCTTAAACTTATCCAAATAAATGAATAAACAAATAAATGAATAACTAAATATGCAAAACCCTAATTATCATAATAACCATGGTTTAATTCTATTCACTTAACCATATGATCAAGTATCATCAAACATGATACAAAAAAGCGCACAAAAGTATATCACATATACAATGTACAATCCAAGTGAGAAAAATCCGTTTAAAGTGAACCAATACTAGTTAATGCAAAGTAATATATCAAATATATAATTATACATTAAATCATTAAATCAACATTTGATTCAATGATCCGGTCATGTCGCACATAATCGACTAGTATTCAATGTATCGATTTATCAAATCAATGATTCGATAACTAGGTCATATCAAATATAACCAATCGAAACATTTATCGCGAGAATGAAATGCGGTATCACATACACGCATTATTCTCGGTCCTGCACATATCTCATATGCGCTCCTATTTCGTTTCGCTTGAACCAGGAAACCTCTGTGTAGGACTCTAAAGACTCGTCAATACGCCGGTAGCAGATGATGATCATATCAAACACCCACAAGCCGCAAGCGGTCTGCTAAACGTAACGGCCACCCGGGTATTGAGCGATCAGAAGATCGACGAGCTAGCCCGCTCACACTCCTGCGAATCCGACCAGTAACACTTACCGTACAGTCCGGTCTCTTCGTCTGATACGTCGCATATCAAGTCTAGGGGTGGTAAACGTCAGACCCCAATAACCCGATAAGTCGTGCCGATGTGAGGCTCGTAACGGGTCGGGAAACTACTGGTAACACTTACCAGCAAATCTCTGATCAGCCCTGGCCAAGGACTTCCCTGTTACGGAAAATCGAGCACAGCGCAACATCTACCCCCAATACCGGGAAAGACGAAACCCCTCCTATCGCTCATTGCCTCCATATGACTCGGGACTGTACCCAAAGACCACCGTTTTGCACGCCCTCATGGACTTGGTAAGGTGGAGATCAAAGCACAGTGGGAATCACACATGACTCTATGACGATCTCGGGTCTACAGACTAACCTGCACAAGTGTCACCTGAGAACTGCCATCTGACGTGAGGTATAATACCATCTGGGAGTTCTCGGCGAGTCCGTCCAGTGTACCCAGTCTCCACTGAGCACCCGTATACCATCTCTGATGTCAAACACCAATGGATATGGGATCATCCATCGCCCATCACATGGGTCGAGAAGCTTATACGCTAGTCTACTCTGGTATATCGATGCCCCGTCTCGATACACCCACGACTAGGGACCTTGAAGGATGTACTTATGGACTACCATGTCCCCACTAGTATGATCTGCATCATAGTCCAGGTAGTCAAGTACACATCCTAAGGGCTTTACTAACATGTAACTATAAGACAGTATAAAGAGGCTAGTGTACATGTTAAGATAAATAGCAACCAGATAGCATACTATCATGTCGAGCAAGAAAGTCATCTCTATATATGTCCAAGCATCCAATATAATATACATAATCTGTACAATACTGGCCTCTAGGGCATACATACAACTAACAGCAATGATAGTGCTGTTTGAATTTATTTATACATTTGATATTGCGGGGCGAGCGTCCAACATGTGGACTGCCGTCACTGCCTGTTTGTATAATATTCTTTTTGTGACACGACCGGGCTGAGGTCGATGTACTCGTTGTACATATTTTTATTTCTGTACTAGGTTTTACCCCGCGATGGAGTGCACGGATAGTCGGGTTCTGGAGGGCAACGGGTCCGTATCTCATGGTTTTGAGAGGCAGAGGGAACTCACTCTAGAATTGGCAGACTATTCGCCGCACTCGTAGAGGGTACAGGTTGACCCAAGGAGGGGTGCTCAATTTACCGGATTCCGTGAAGTGCCGGGTGTTCTATTCACTATGCTGTGGGGACTACCTCGCTTTAGGTTTTGGCGGGTAACTTGCCGCACCCGTAGGGGTCTAGGTTTCATTGCACAGACTATCCACATGACCAGGGGAACGTCGGGTTTCAGCAGCGGCTCTGTGAAACCCGGGGATCCCAGATTATCTGTATTGTTCTGTGATGCTTATTACTTTTCTGTAATGTTGCATATTATCACGCCTGGAGCGATTATTGTATATTAGTATATATACTATTAGATGTTGTATATGTTTTACACCCGCGCTAGTCCAGCCCCCGCTCTGTTGTTAGTTAAGTAACCTAACGGGTGATGACGGGACCCAGTGGCGAATGCGGATGACATATACGTACATTTTATTTTCGTTCTTTTCTGGTGTGATTGATTGATGGGACTGCATTGATTTTTATCAATGCAAGGATAAAACAAACCTATATATTGATGTTGTTGGAATAGTTTTAAAAGGTGTTATTGCAAAGACGTTTCCTTTTGTTTTGCATAGTGATATTCAGTTAGAATATCCAGCACCTAATTCGACGAGGCAAGGGCCGAGATCCCTTCACCGGGAGTGACCCCTTGGGCAGAAGTTTGCGTCAGGGTAATAACTTCACTATAGTCGATTACAAGTTGCTTTGCATCGCGGTATTTGATTGATAGGATAAGTGCGTGTTCAAGTTTAGTTTAAATACCGCAATCAAGACGGTTTCGCTTGTAGCTAGCCGGTTGAGTACGGGTCGTCCGCAGGGAGATGGGAATCTTTTTCTATGTGTTTTTCGACGAGTTAAGTCCGGTTGTTCAGATTTTGTTTGTGAGTATCTAAGTGTTAAGTTGATATTTAAAAAGAGCTTGTTAGGGTTAGGATTAGGTTAGTTTGAGTTAGGAGTCTCCACATCTTTCGTTGCCCCTCTTAATATCGGTGTTACGGTAATCGGCAACAACGGGGATTAGCACGACTAGGAAGGACTTTGCGAGTATAAGCTAGGCTTTCCAACGCATAAGTCTTCCTTTTGGTGCTTGTCCGTCCGTTCTTGGCTCTTATCCATAACCTCCGGTTAATTCAACCACAACCGGTCTCACTACGGAATCACCGCTATCATGTAGGATAGGGTGCCGTAAGGAGCGGATTGTGGTTCAATTAACGGGAGTCGATTTAAGTTGTTGGGCAAGGAAAGAGTGAGAGAGATTTCCTTCTCTCAAACTTCCCTTATCCTACCCTAACAAGTATAAAACTACTCACACTTCATGATAAGGAAAAACAAAACAAAACAAAAGAGGAAGATAGAAAGAAGGAGATTAGAAGAATACGACTAACTGTTTGCGACCTCACCTTGGCGAGGATCAAGCGTAAGTATCATTGTCGTATGTAAGGATAAAGAAAAAGAGAAGAAAGAAACAACAAGGAAATAACAACAACTACTTAACGAATTTAAGGTTACAACAATTATAACAAAAGTAAGACAAGCATGATAATAAATTGATCTTCTTTATTCACCATTCCTCACTCACAAAGCTCACTACAAGTTTAATGGAGAAGAGATGAGAAGAAGAAGAACATGTAAACTAAATCCTAGCAAAAAGAAAATACAAGAATGGACCCTTTCCTTCACAAAGTTCTGGGCTATTTATAGGCCAAAAAATGAAACCCTAGGGCAACCACCAGAACCCAAACAGAATGACAAAAATACCCCCAAAAACTTTCTGTCTGCCGCCACTATATGGCCGCGGATCCGCGGCCTGGACCCCACTTTGGCCGCAGATCCGCGGCCCTTTAGTTGAATTGGGCCCCCCAATTTGCTGTGGTTCCCTGGTTTGCTGTGTACATTATTCTGGCATATCTATTTTCTCAATTTGACTCCACGATTTTTCCAGAATTTCTGTTGAGGGAAAGGTGGACTTTTTGTCAAGATTTTGTCATGATTGCCTCGAGCTCCGAGTAGATTTCTTGGATCTTGTGCTACCATTGAGCCTTGTGCCTGAAAACGACATTGATTTGACATTTTGTCTTCCTAAACTGGTATCTGGCAGCATACGGATGAAGGGCGGAGACCGTGTTTTATCTGTGGTTGGCAGGAACCCGGATTTTTTCGTGTTTTCCATGAATTTCACCGTTTTAGAACCGAGAACCTGTATCCTGCAATTGACTAGCAAACACGGCTCAAGAGTATCTACGGATATGCAATGTGATAAAAATTGGGCGGTATGAAAATGCAAAAATCTGATATGAACAAATACCCCCAAACTTATCATTTGCTCGTCCCGAGCAAAGTCCATTTATTCACAAAAATTTCCTAACCTCACTTTCGCAGGGAACGCGATTGCACTGAGCATGTGCAACAAGCCGTTAAACCTCTAGGTGTCCCTAGTAGGAGGAGTGTTGTCTCCTAAGGGTTTTCAGCGGATACTACCCACAAAATCTGGTCAAGTCGGTTTTGCAAAATAACTAAGATTCAAAACCTAAAGTTTTGTTTTAGAAAATAACAATTCTATAATCCTAAGTCTAGACCATCGAACCTTTATTTTTCACACCTCGCTTCTTATTTAACTACAGATTTTTACATGTCTTTACGTGCAGTGCAAATAGTGTTGTTAAGTTCCCGAAAGGTCGAATAAAGTCATCATGTCGCACAAGAAAGCCCAGATAACAATTTAAAAAGGATCACATAAGTTTTATAAAGAGTTAAGCATTTTTCAAGTTTCGTTTTCCAGTAAGGTTTCAACTTCAGAATTTCTATCTTCCTTAACAGGAAACTAAGTCGTATTTTTCACTCCACCTTTTTCTTGTTTTCATTTCATACACCTCTGTGAACGTGCAATAGTCTTTATCATAGAATAAAACCTTCATATCTCCGCTAAATTTTTTATAAAAGCCTGTCTTTTATCAAGATTATTCTCACACAAAGAACCGTTAGGAATTTTAACTCGGAGAGAACACTTGCTTGACTTTGTTTTAAACTGGACTTTCTAGGCTTCTTGGCGAGCTTTGGGCCAATGCACCCAAACCAGTTGGTTTTAGGGCATTAGGTGTAGAAACACCCCAGCAGACTTAATTACTCAAGTTACCTAGGTCCAAAAACAAAAGACAGTTTGGCGTGAAAATCAGATGATTTAATACGAACGGAGATATAACCGGCAGTTCAATTATTTTTTGGATAAAAGACGTGTTTAGTGGGTTTGGTGTGTAATCATTCCAATCAAGTTTCCGATGGGTTATTTTTCAGACTTAGCTCCAATTACGGCATCAATAACATTCCTTTATATTCGCTTTACTTCATAAACTATTCTTGACATTACTTATTTCAGAACAAACCTATTTGATCCTCAGAAAATCATTTATCTGTTTAAAAGTTTAAACATGAAAGACTTGTCATCTAATTCCTAAAATCTTACGACACGTGTAGTGTGATGTAAAGACGTATATCAGCTATAGTTAACTTCAAAGGAGAGTTATCTTTCAGGTTTTCAGAATCCAAACCTAAGATTTAGTTATTCCTATTTCTTTCAAACAAAAACCGTCGAATGTTGAATCAGAGTTCTTCCACAAGCTAACTTGACAAAAAAGTTTTTATATTTTTTTTTGAAAATTTTCAAATTTTTATGGATTTTATGGATTTAAATATGCAGATGCAAAAATATACATATGAATGCGAAGGTAAGAAATGCGTACCGAGCGTACCCCCAAACTTAAACTGGACAGTGTCCTCACTGTCATTGCATGAAGAGATCATTTGAAGGGTCAAAAATGTTGGTTTAGCGATACAAAATTTTTTTATTTGGTTTTGTTTTTAAAGAAAAGAAAAAGAATATACACAAATATAAACAAAATGGTTTGTACATACCCCCAAACTTATTTGGAACAGTGTCCACTGTTCTTGGCTGGATAATCGAAGTTTGGAGGTAGGCAGAGGAAGATCATGCAAGGTAAACCGGCTCCTGTAAGAACAGGAGCTCCTCTGTTGGTTCGGCGCTAAGGTACGGTTTGCATCGGTGTCCATTTACCTTGAAGAGTGAACCGTCCTTTGGATTTTCCAAATCCACAGCGCCCTGCGGATACACATTCCGCACAAAATACGGCCCTTTCCAGCGAGATCTGAGCTTTCCAGGATGGAAGTGAAGTCGGGTGTCGTAAAGCAGTACCAGCTGACCAGGTACGAAGGTTTTGCGCACAAGGTGTTTATCATGAAACACCTTCGTTCGATTCTTAACGACAACCGCGTTATCGTAAGCCTCATCCCTAAGCTCGCTCAGTTCGTTCAACTGCAGCTTCCGATGGCTGCCCGCATCCTCAAGAGACAGATTCAACTCCTTTATCACCCAAAATGCGCGATGCTCGATTTCGACAGGAAGGTGGCAGGCTTTTCCGTACACAAGCCGATAGGGAGACATGCCAAGGTCGGTCTTATAAGCGGTTCTAAATGCCCAAAGGGCATCAGTGAGTTTCAGAGACCAATCCTTACGGTTCTTGGAAACCGTCTTCTCCAGTATCTGCTTGATTTTCCGATTTGAAACTTCGGCCTGCCCGCAGGTTTGGGGGTGGTAGGGCATAGAAAGCTTATGATTAATGGAGTATTTCCGCATTAAGGCTTCGAAAGTTTTATTGCAGAAATGACTTCCATTGTCGCTAATGATCGCTCGGGGGTGCCCAAACCGGGAGAAAATATTTTCTTTAAGGAACCTAACGACAACCTTGTTGTCGTTAGTCCGGCTGGGCACAGCCTCGACCCATTTAGAGACGTAATCAACAGCTAGAAGAATGTACAAGTTCCCAAAAGAGCTGGGAAACGGCCCCATGAAGTCTATCCCCCAAACATCGAAAATCTCCACAACCAAGATCGGTTGGAGCGGCATCTCGTTTCGCCGGGATATCCGGCCCATGTGTTGGCACCGGGAGCAAGTCTTGCAATAATCGTGAGCGTCTTTGAAAAGTTGTGGCCAGTAGAAACCACATTGCAAGATCTTCTCAGCTGTCTTCCTGGGCCCAAAATGCCCGCCACATGCTTGATCGTGGCAAAATGACAGCACACTCTTGAATTCCTCATCAGGGACACACCGACGAATAATCTGGTCGGGACAGTACTTGAACAAGTAGGGTTCGTCCCAGTAAAAGTGTTTTACTTGGGATAAGAAGCGAAGTCTGTCCTGACTCGACCATTCGGTTGGTAGTAATCCCGTGGCCAAATAGTTCACAATATCTGCGAACCAGGGTTCGCAAGATACTGTCAAGAGTTGGTCATCCGGGAAAACGTCGTTAATTGGAATTGGAAGCGAAGGCGAAGAAGGAAGTCGTGAGAGATGGTCGGCAACTACGTTTTCACATCCTCGTTTGTCCTTAATGACAAGGTCAAACTCTTGGAGCAAGAGGATCCAACGTATTAACCGAGATTTTGCATCTTTCTTCGCAAAAAGATGGCGCAGAGCTGAATGGTCCGTATAGATAATGACTGGAGAGCCGATGAGGTAGGGCCTGAACTTTTCTAAAGCAAATACAACAGCTAAGAATTCTTTCTCAGTTGTTGTATAGTTGAGTTGGGCGTCGTTCAGGGTTCGGCTAGCGTAATAGATTACGTGCGGCATCTTGTTGATGTGTTGTCCAAGGACAGCACCGATGGCAAAGTCGGATGCATCGCACATAATCTCGAATGGGTGCGTCCAGTCAGGTGAAGAAAGAACGGGAGCAGAATTGAGGGAGCGTTTCAATGATTCGAATGCAGTGACACAGCTAGAGTCGAAGTCGAATGGTGTGTCCTTGGCCAGCAAAAGAGTCAAGGGCCTAGCAATCTTGCTAAAGTTCTTGATAAACCGTCTATAGAAACCGGCATGGCCAAGGAAGGCTCGGATATCTTTGACGCATCGGGGAGGAGGCAGATTGGAAATGACCTCAATCTTTGCTTTGTCAACCTCTATGCCATTTTGCGAGATGATATGTCCTAAGACAATACCTTCGCGCACCATGAAGTGGCATTTCTCCCAGTTCAAAGTGAGATTCTTGTCCTTACATCGAGTAAGGACAGCGTCAAGATGCAGCAAACACTCGTCAAAGGAGTCGCCGAAGATGAAGAAGTCATCCATGAAAATCTCCAGAAATTTTTCCACCATGTCCGAGAAAATTCCCATCATACACCGCTGGAAGGTAGCGGGCGCATTGCATAACCCAAAGGGCATGCGTCGATATGCAAACGTGCCGAAAGGACAAGTGAAAGTGGTCTTGTCCTGGTCTTTTTCGACGATGGGAATTTGATTATAGCCGGAGTAGCCATCAAGAAAGCAGTAGTACTCGTGTCCGGCCAATCGTTCGAGCATCTGGTCAATGAAAGGTAGTGGAAAGTGGTCTTTCCGCGTTGCGGCGTTGAGTTTTCTGTAATCAATGCAAACTCGCCACCCAGTTTGGGTGCGAGTAGGGATTAACTCATTCGCCTCGTTGGTTATGACCGTGATGCCCGACTTCTTGGGGACAACGTGAATGGGGCTAACCCACTGGCTATCAGAGATAGGGTAAATGATACCACTATCTAGACATTTGACGATCTCCTTCTTCACAGCCTCCTTCATGACTGGATTAAGACGTCTTTGTGGATCCCGGGCTGGTTTGGCATCATCCATCAGATGAATGTGATGCTCAACGATGAGGGGACTAATCCTCTTGATGTCCGCCATGGACCAGCCAAAAGCTTGCCTGTTGCTGTGCAAGACCGCGAGAAGGGCTTTCTCTTGCTCGGAAGCTAGAGAAGCCGAGATGATGACAGGAAGGGTCTCGTTTTCACCTAAGTAAGCGTACTTAAGGTGAGACGGCAACGGCTTGAGTTCGAGCGTTGGAGGTGAAATGATGGAAGGCAAGACGGGTGCAAAGGTCTCGAACTCAAAGGACTCCAGCAAAGGTTCAAAGCGAGTGTAAGCAACCGAGTTGGATGGTTCAGGTAACTCATCCGGAAAGTCGAAGGATTCAAACTCGGGTTGTGCGCAGCTAAGATCGTTTGAAAACGTGAAACACTCGTAGTCGTTGTCGGGCGCAGAAGCAGCAGCAGGTTCGAAGAGAAACGCACTAGTGGCGTCAAGATTATCGTGTTCAAACAGAAACTCCTCGAATTCACACTCTTCTGGGGTGATCTCCTGGATCGAGCAGACATCCAGTATATGAGCATTAGGTTCGGCGGGCTGATTCCCCAACCTAAAAATGTTGAGTTCAATCGTCATATTTCCAAAAGAGAGGTTCATTGAACCGTTGCGACAATTGATCACAGCATTTGAGGTTGCGAGAAATGGTCGACCGAGTATCACCGGAATTTGATTCCGGGGGTTAGCTACAGGCTGTGTATCTAATACAATGAAGTCAACGGGGAATATGAAGTCCCCGACTCTTATCAACACATCCTCTAGCTCACCCCTAGGATGGGTGATCGATCGGTCGGCCATCTGGAGAGTGCAGTGTGTGGGTTTCAGCTCTCCGACGCCTAATTGCTCGTATACTGAATACGGAAGCAAGTTAACACTGGCACCAAGATCTAATAGTGCGCGGTTGATGTTCTTATCCCCAATAGTAATTGAAATCGTAGGACAGCCAGGGTCCTTCCGTTTTTGTGGTAAAGATTGGGTAAGGGCATCACTCACAGCACTAGCCAAGAAAACTTTCTTGGGTACCTGAGACTTCCTCTTTTTCGTGCACAAGTCCTTTAAGATTTTCGCGTAAGACGGGACTTGTTGGACAACATCTAAAAGAGGAATGTTAATGTTAACTTGCTTAAATAACTCCAGAATCTTCTCCATTTGTGGATTTTGTTTGTTAGACCTCAACCGGTTTGGAAATGGAACATTTTGAAAATTGGTTGAGTCTAAAGCTGGAGGAGGAGATTGTGGAGTTGGAACGGATCCCAGAATAGGTGTCTTCGTGGAGTGAGAAGTGGGTCCGTTCAGAGAAGAAGAGGAAGGAGAGCCTTGTGAAGAACGGAGAATAGGCTCAGAAGACGAAGAAGAAGAAGGAGAAGAAGAAGAAGAAGAAGCAGCAGCGGCCGGGGCATCATCGTTGATCCGTCTGACAATGTTGTTTTGCAGCACCCTCCCTGATCTCAGTGTGGTCACGGCACTCACATTATGGTTTTGTTGTTCAAGAGCAACATGTGCATTATGTGGGTGACCGGGATTTGGAAGTGGCTGGGACGGGAGCTTCCCCTTTTCTCGCTCGCTTAAGGCCGCGTTCAGCTGTGCAATCTGGGCCTCGATGGTTTTGATGCTTTGCCCGTGTGCGGCAGTGTGTTGCACTAAAGATTGAATTGAAGACTGGATGTTGGCGGTGGATTGAGTCGATTGTTTAACAAATGCCTCCAGACTTCGCTCGAGCGAGGAAACCTTATCGTTGTTCGACGGAACAAAGTTGTTTGGTGGAAAAGAGTTGTTGGGAGCAAAGTTGTTCGTCTGGTTTTGGAAAGGTTGGGGTTGGAAGGGCTGCTGATACTGAGTTTGTTGCTGCGCTTGTTGTTGCGGCGGAGGGGCCCTTTGGAAATTGTTGCCCTGGAATTGATTCTGATTCTGATTCCAGGCGAAATTGGGGTGGTTCCTCCAACCGGGATTGTAGGTGGAAGAGTATGGATCATTCCTCGGTCTTTGCTGGAAGGCAGCATTAACCTGATCCTGTCCTTGCGAGGGTGGATTGTAAGGACACTCTTCGGTCAAGTGGGAAGGATCGGAACAACAAGCGCAGATGGTACGAAGGGGGAGAACAGGTGTGGGGGCAGGAGCAGAAAATTTGCTCTCTATCGCTTCAAGCTTTCGTGTTATTGCAGCCATTTCAGCTTTCATCGCAATAGAGACATCGAGTTGGTGGATTCCTACCCTAGACTGACCGGTAGAAGTGGAGGTCGAAGAAGAAGAAGTCGGTCTGGTGCTCTCCCACTGTAGCGTTTGCTCCGCAAGATCGTCAAAGAACTGCCACGCTTCCTCGTCAGATTTTGATAGGAAGTGGCCCTGACAGATGGTTTCCAGCAACTGCTTCGTTGCTGGGTTCAGTCCCTCGTATAAGGTTTGGCAGAGCTGCCATTTCTCTATACCGTGGTGAGGACACTGAACAAGAAGGTCTTTGTATCGGTCAAAGCACTTCCAGAAGGGTTCAGAAGGAAGCTGGGAGAATTGGTTGATTTCATTTCGAATTCTTGCGGTCTTATGATTTGGATAGAATTTTTTCAGAAACGCTTTAACAAACTCGTCCCAGCTGGTGATTGAGTGGGAAGCGGTGCTATACAGCCATTTTTCAGCGAGATCGCATAAAGTGAACGGAATGACCCATAGACGTATAGCATCGTCCGACAGCTGGGTTGTTTTCATCATGGCACAGACATTTTGAAATTTGTTGATGAAGATATAGGCATCTTCAGATTCAAGCCCATGAAAACGTGGAAGCATGTTGATGAAATGGGGCTTAATTTCAAAGTTGTCCCCATTGGCCGGAGGAAGAGAAAGGCAGGTGGGAAGTGCAGAACGGGTGGGATAGAAACGATCCTGGAGCGCGATTTGCTGCGGCGCTACAACAGGCGGAGGTGGTGGAAGATTGGTCTCCGTAGGAGGTGGAGCCAATCCAGGGGTGGTCAAAGAGATGTTCGGATTAAATCCCGACATCGTGGAAGAAGAGGTCGGTGAAGGTGAAGGTGAAGGTGAAGATGTATGAACAGAATTCCGGTCAACGTCGGAGTTGGCCGGCAAAGGAAGAGGAGAAAGAGGAGTGGACGGAGTATCGACTTCGGAGTCGATCGCGTAGTCGGTCGCGACTAACGTAACGCGGACTAGACGGGCGCTAGTGTCCCGAGTCCAAGCGGACATACACTAAACGAGTTTAGTATAGTCAAAGCGGAGAAGGTGAGGGTAAGAAAACGTCAATGGAGAAAGGCGATGGGTGGTGGGTGAAAATGGATTTGGCGACAAAAGGGCAAGTTTTTATAAAAGTTTTTGATTTTTTTCTTTTTTTTTCTTTTTTTTTGTTTTTAGAAAGAGATTTACAGAAATATGTACGGAAATACGGCTTAAGCAATCACAAACAAGATATGCACAATCACACCTAGATCTAGGGTAACCTAGGTCTACTAGACCTGCTCCTGAACTTGATTGTCGAAGTTAAACAGTGTCGAGAAACGGGCTTAAAAATACACTGATCACGAGGCCAGGTAAGTGCAGAGATAAGGGGAGGTTGTCCAACGCTTTCGCGAAGTTCCTTAATTAAATAACCCTTTCTCTTTCGGCGGTTGCGCCTTTAACACTTTCCTAGACACCCCGTAAACAATATACGGTTAAGCGAGGTTCTAAACAAGGTTTATCTTCTCCTAATGAGCGCGAAGTCCTTAGGGCTGAAGTCTAGTATTTTTTAATTTACAATGGACAATGCATATGCTTTAGTGATTTTTGGGGTCCTGGAAAGGGTGATGAAATCCCCACCCAATCTGGATTGGTTTCAAGCCCCTTAAGTCCGTATTTAAAGAATGCAAAACAGTAACAAATCAACTGCAAACAATTTTTATTTGCGGCGCAAAGAATCCTGCATAAGAACAGTTTATTGGAAGGGGGAGAAGAATTCGCGCAAAGAAAGCTGCAGAAAACACAGTTCAGTGGAGTTCAGAGGAGTGGAGAGAGGCAGAGGGACTTACAGAGAGAAGATGGCACACTAACCCCACCAAGTGGCCGCGGTTCCGCGGCAATAAGGCCCTAATGCCGCAGTTCCGCGGCGTAAATGAGGATCTGTGCTGTCATTTTTCTGGTGTGGGTTCTGGTTGGGGTCCTCTGCTTGTCTGGATGTGTGGAATTCTGATATACTCTCTGTATCTGCTCCAGATTTTTACAGTAGACCGGATGCTTCGTTTTTGTCCGTCGCGGTGTAGCCGCGAACTGTGGGTCTATCTTCCCACGTCTTTGGCACTGTACTTGAACTCCGTATTTTCAACGTCCTCGGCGTCGATCTTGAACTTCGTATTTTCCTGCACACTTGCACAAAAACTAATCAAGAATAACAAGATGGTTTCTTTTACAAAGTATTTTTTTTTTCGTTTTTTTTATATACTTACAAATTAACCCGAAATTACACAAAGAAACAAACTACCGTCTCCCCGGCAACGGCGCCATTTGATTGATAGGATAAGTGCGTGTTCAAGTTTAGTTTAAATACCGCAATCAAGACGGTTTCGCTTGTAGCTAGCCGGTTGAGTACGGGTCGTCCGCAGGGAGATGGGAATCTTTTTCTATGTGTTTTTCGACGAGTTAAGTCCGGTTGTTCAGATTTTGTTTGTGAGTATCTAAGTGTTAAGTTGATATTTAAAAAGAGCTTGTTAGGGTTAGGATTAGGTTAGTTTGAGTTAGGAGTCTCCACATCTTTCGTTGCCCCTCTTAATATCGGTGTTACGGTAATCGGCAACAACGGGGATTAGCACGACTAGGAAGGACTTTACGAGTATAAGCTAGGCTTTCCAACGCATAAGTCTTCCTTTTGGTGCTTGTCCGTCCGTTCTTGGCTCTTATCCATAACCTCCGGTTAATTCAACCACAACCGGTCTCACTACGGAATCACCGCTATCATGTAGGATAGGGTGCCGTAAGGAGCGGATTGTGGTTCAATTAACGGGAGTCGATTTAAGTTGTTGGGCAAGGAAAGAGTGAGAGAGATTTCCTTCTCTCAAACTTCCCTTATCCTACCCTAACAAGTATAAAACTACTCACACTTCATGATAAGGAAAAACAAAACAAAACAAAAGAGGAAGATAGAAAGAAGGAGATTAGAAGAATACGACTAACTGTTTGCGACCTCACCTTGGCGAGGATCAAGCGTAAGTATCATTGTCGTATGTAAGGATAAAGAAAAAAGAGTAGAAAGAAACAACAAGGAAATAACAACAACTACTTAACGAATTTAAGGTTACAACAATTATAACAAAAGTAAGACAAGCATGATAATAAATTGATCTTCTTTATTCACCATTCCTCACTCACAAAGCTCACTACAAGTTTAATGGAGAAGAGATGAGAAGAAGAAGAACATGTAAACTAAATCCTAGCAAAAAGAAAATACAAGAATGGACCCTTTCCTTCACAAAGTTCTGGGCTATTTATAGGCCAAAAAATGAAACCCTAGGGCAACCACCAGAACCCAAACAGAATGACAAAAATACCCCCAAAAACTTTCTATCTGCCGCCACTATATGGTCGCGGATCCGCGGCCTGGACCCCACATTGGCCGCGGATCCGCGGCCCTTTAGTTGAATTGGGCCCCCCAATTTGCTGTGGTTCCCTGGTTTGCTGTGTACATTATTCTGGCATATCTATTTTCTCAATTTGACTCCACGATTTTTCCAGAATTTCTGTTGAGGGAAATGTGGACTTTTTGTCAAGATTTTGTCATGATTGCCTCGAGCTCCGCGTAGATTTCTTGGATCTTGTGCTACCATTGAGCCTTGTGCCTGAAAACGACATTGATTTGACATTTTGTCTTCCTAAACTGGTATCTGGCAGCATACGGATGAAGGGCGGAGACCGTGTTTTATCTGTGGTTGGCAGGAACCCGGATTTTTTCGTGTTTTCCATGAATTTCACCGTTTTAGAACCGAGAACCTGTATCCTGCAATTGATTAGCAAACACGGCTCAAGAGTATCTACGGATATGCAATGTGATAAAAATTGGGCGGTATGAAAATGCAAAAATCTGATATGAACAGTATTCAGTTAGAATATCCTGCACCTCATTCCACGAGGAAAGAGCCGAGATCCCTTCACCGGGAGTGACCTCTTTAGCAAAAGGTTTTCGCCACTATATTTTTATAAAAAGCTATCAAGTTCCTTCAATGAGATCAAGTTCATTACGTTAAAGGTTTTTTCGCCAAAAACCAGTTGTAGCCCTCCGTCGTATCTTATGGATGGTCAGTAGTATTCAAGCTATGTTTGTTGACTAAAGTCAAGGCATAGTGTTTGGTAGTTGCTGGGTATTCATCTGTTGCATAGATAGATGCGTTGGTTTGGGACAGTCGTATTACCTTGTTGACTAAAGTCAAGGGTATGTACGGGTGGGTTCAAATCAACCCGGACAATGACGGGTAGAACTTGACATGTGACTTATGATTTGATGACTAAAGTTAAGGTCATAAGAGCATGAGGCAAAAATCTCATCGGGAGTTTCAAACATACAAGAAACTTGCCAGGCATGCGCATACCTTCTGGAGTGTGATAACTTGAGTGGCTTCCATCAAGTTATCATGCGATGATAGTTGGATCCCGATTCTTACTGATGAGTTGGTTTACTCCTTGGGTGATCCCGACTAATTCTTCTTGTAGGGTTCCTAGGCATACCCATTAGGTTCAACAACTGATCAACCATGCCAAATTCAAAAATTTATGTGCCGAGAAACCCTATGCAAGATCGTTAACTAGAGGATAGGCGAAAATAAATGCAAGCAAACTACTTTGCTACTAAGTGAAAGAGACTACAACCTTTGTAGATCCGGTCCTCCACTTCTCTAGCTCCGTGTTGACGTCCCTCCGCTGTGATCATCGGAATCCCGGACTCTAGCGTCGGTTTCGTCGGAGAAATGGGCCGGCTAGGTCGTTGACTTCGATGCCGAAGATGATCTACATCGAGGCGACTCAAACTCAAACTCCATCTTCACTAGGTCATGAACCTTGTGAAGAAAACACCATATACAACATGGCAAGTGGTAGAGGATGAAGAAATAGGAAGTGGGTTCACTTTGGATTTGGATTTCTCACTTGGATTCATCACTTGGAATTTTCTAGCAATGGTTTCTTCTCTTCATGAAGAAGAAGAAGAAGAGAAAAAGAATGTGAATTATGAATAATAGAAAATCAAGTGAAGCTTTATCATAATCCAACCATGGGTGAAGTAAACTAATGTAGAGAGTAAACTAGGGTTTAGATAATGGTTAGGTTAAAGAGTCAAAACAAAAATGTTTAGACTTTTCAAAGATGCATGAAGCAACATGAAGCTTCTAGCATGAAAAAAGAAAAAGCACCATTTTTGTTTTAACAAAACATAATAAATAAAGCAAATAAACCCTAACCATTAACTAAACATGGTGTATAGCATACACACACCCAAGTTTGCATATATCATCAAACATGATACAATCAAGCGCACAAAAATATATCACATATACTACTTGTGCACATCAAGTGAGAAAATCAATCTTAAGTGAACAATACTAGTCAATGTAAAGTAATATATCCAATATATAATTATACATTAAATCATTAAATCAACACTTGATTTAATGATCCGGTCATACTGCATACAACCGACTAATATCAAGTGTATCAATATATCGAATCAACATTTGATTCGGTAACCCGGCTATATCCTATATAACCGTCCGATGATACAAATCGCGAGAATGGAATTCAGTATCACATACTGGTATTATTCTCGGTCCTGCACATATCTCATATGCGCTCCTATTTTGTTTCGCTTGAGCCAGGAAACCTCTGTGTAGGACTCTAAAGACTCGTCAATACGCTGGCAATAGGTGATGATCATATCAAACACCCACAAGCCGCAAGCGGTCTGCTAAACGTAATGGCCACCCGAGTATTAAGCGATCAGAAGATCAACGAGCAAGCCCGCTCACACTCCTGTGAATCCAACCAGTAACACTTACCATACAGTCCGGTCTGTTCGTCTGATATGTCGCATATCTCGCCTAGGGGTGGTAAACGTCAGACCCCAGTAGCTTGATAAGTCATGCCGATGTAAGGTCCATAACAAGCGTGAAACTACTGATAACTCTTACCAGTATATCACTGCAACCCTGGCCAGGGATTTCCAGTTATGGCCAGTCGAGCATAGCGCAACATCAACCCCCAATACCGGGAGAGACGAATCCCCTCCTATCGCTCATTGCCTCCATGTGAATCGGGACTGTACCCAAAAACCACCTGTTTGCACGACTCAGTAGAGCCGTGGTAGGGTGGAAATCAAAGCATAGTGGGAGACACACAAGACTCTATGACGATCTCGGGTCAACAGACTAAGCTGTACCAGTGTCACCAGAGAACTGCCATCTGGCGTAAGGTATAATACCATCTGGGAGTTCTCAGCGAGTCCGTTCAGTGTACCCAGTCTCCACTGAGCACCCGCATACTATCTCTGATGTCAAACATCAATGGATATGGGATCATCCATCGCCCATCACATGGGTCGAGAAGATATACGCTAGTCTACTCTGGAATATCGTTGCCCCGTCTCGATATTCCCACAACTAGGAATATTGAAGGATGTACTCATTGACTACCTAGGCCCCACTAGTATGATCTGCATCATAGTCCTGGAAGTCGAGCACACATCCTAAGGGCTTTATCAACATGTAATAGAGAGACTGCAAGTATACATGTTAAGATAAAGAGCAACTAGATAGCGTACTATCATGTCGAGCAAGAAAGTCCTACCTATATATGTCCCAGCATTCACTACAATATACATCCTATGTACAGTAATGGCCTCTAGGGCATACATATAACTAACAATCTCCCACTTGCACTAGGGCCATCTGTAGCAGTGGTTGCAGTATCTCATACTCAACCATCCCATATTAGTCTCTCTCTGGGAAAAAGCCTTTGTGAGTAGATCCGCCATGTTGTCCTCTGAGTCTGCTCTCCAAACCTCGATCACCCTGGAGATCAACTATCTCCTTGATCAGATGATGCTGCCTCAGAATATGTTTGGGTCACTGATGGGACTGGGGTTCCTGGACCAAAGCCACACTTCCATTGTCACACAATGGTAGGAACCTAGTTCATCTCATGAACCAATATACACCCAAACTTTCTCTTTGGTAGTATCTTTAATAGCGATGTTACCAGCCTTTATCGTCTAGTTTGCCACGGTATCTAACTTGGAACTCTTCCAACATACCGTCCCTTTACTGAGGGTAAAGACAATGCCTGCGGCTGACATTCAGTCGTCCTTATCACCCTGGAATCTTTCCAGTGATTCTCTCCAGGATCGATTGATACCATCTCACTAAACCTAGTGAGAACCCTAACATCCCTTTAGATCTATCTCATAGATCCAAATCCTAGGATTTAGGAGGTATCACCTTTATCCTATTTGGAGAATCCTTATGATAAGAGGAGATTGACCGAGCGTAGTATAGGAAACTCCTTCCCTATCAAGAGTATGTTGTCCACGTACAATACGAGGATGACCACCTTACTCTCTGTTACCTTTTTGTATGTACAAGGTTCATCTACCATTTTGATGAAGTCAAACTATTTGACTACTACATCAAAACAGATGTTCCAACTCCGCGATGCCTGCTTTATCCTGCAAAGCAACTTGCACACGTTTCCGCTGCTCCCACTGTTTACGAAGCCCTCTGGCTGTGTACTTATAGACGTTCTCTTCTAAATTATTATTTAGAAAAGTAGTCATGGCACCCAACTATCAGATATCGTAGTCAAGGTATGTAGCAATGGCAAGTAGGATCCGGATGGGCTTAAGCATAGCCACTGGAAAAGGTTTCATCATTATCCACGCCTGGTCGATGACGAAAACCTTTAACAAGTCTAGTTTTGAAAGTCTCAACTTTTCCATCTACACCAAGTAATCTTCTCATGATATACTTGCTCCTGATGGGGATTTAACCCTTCAGATATAGCAACCAAAGTCCATACTTTGTTGGTGTACATGGATTCCATCTCAGATCTCTAAGCATCCAGCCATTCTTACAGAGTCCTTACTCTTGATGGCCTGCTCGAAACTAGTTGGGTCATCATCTCATGATGCAATCCTCACTCCCACTGTTATCGAGAAACCGAAATATCTCTCAGGCGGATGAGGAACCCTTCCAGATCGGCGGAGAGGCTGAGGTTTGTCGGAGACTATCGAATCCCTTGGTTCTGTCAAATTATCAGGTGCAGTTTGTATAGCTGGAACCTTTCCAGTTCTACAAAATTGACTATGCCTCGAGCTTGTCAGGATTTTGCTTTTGACATAGGTCGGACAATCCTAAATCTTAACTTACTTAAGAGATAGGCTCTTCCCATACCATATCTTATATGGAGTGGTAGGCACCGATTTGATTCGAACCCAGTTCAATAGGTATGCAGCTTCTCAAGTGCATAACCCCCAAAAGGAAAAAAGTAACTCAGCAGTACTCACCATAGAGCACACCATATCATATAGAGTGCTATTGCCCCACCCTGATATACCGTTGTGCTGTAGTGTATTCAGAGGAGTAATACCGAGAGAGAATCCCATTCTCCTTTAGAATAGTCCAGGAATTCTATGCACAAGTATTCTCCTCCTTGATCTTATCATAGGACATAATACTTATACCCGGTTTTTGGTTCTCCACTTCTAACTTATATTCTGTGAATATCTCAAAAGCTTCGGACTTGTGTTTCAACAGGAACATATGTCTGAATCTTGAGAGATCATCAGAGAATGTAATGAAGTACAAAGAACCGGTCCTGGCATGTGTAGACAGGGGACCTTACATACATCATCATGTATTAGTCCCAAGAGTTTACTAACTCTTTCTCTGTTTCCAATAAACAGAGCTATGGTCATCTTATCTTTGTGACATGACTGGCAAGTTTCACAAGATGTAAATTCAAACTGATTTAAATATGCATCTAAAATGTAACTTAAGCTAGTCAGGTCACATTGATATGACCTAGTCTACAATACCTCAAGAAGGAATCGTTCATTTCTGAACTCTTCCTCTCGTGTGTGTTCTGCATACTAGGAACTGTAGTTTGATTTAGAACGTCAGTGCTTTTAGATAACGTGCCTGAACCGATATAGGAAATGTTCAAAACAATATTCAACAATACAAAATTATATCCTTCTTCAATAAATAAAGAGATTGATATGATTTTGTATATCAGGTACGATATCTAATAGCATTTGTTCAGAATCAATGTATTGGTAATACAGGGTGACAGTGACCAACAAACTTGGCTACAACACTTGCACCGTTTTCTGTCTCATGAAACTTATCACCCGTTCTCAGTTCTCTACCTATTGTAGCCCATGTAACAGATTACATATTTCTGGGATTCTGATCCGGTATCTAATACCCAGGACGTAGAGGACATTGAGAAACAGTTCTTTGTAATGAACACACCCGAAGGAGATGCATCATATGCACTTTCTTCGTTTGGGTGGCATGGGAATCCTAGTATTCCCCTATTTCCTGCTCTGTCTTATAACAATTATAAGTTGGAGCGGGACCAACGTTCCCCAGCTCAGTATAACAAGCGGGTTCGGTCAATACATCCATATTATTATCTTGATTAAGGCGTGATATGGTCTCTACCTGGAGAGAGAGAGAAGAAAACACTCTGCGTGCGCTCTTGCAAGATTAGATTGGTTATATATTTTATCTAATCAGAATGGCTCCCACTGTTTTATCAAATCTTCCTTCAAACCCTAAAAGGAAAGACTAGCCGGGATTAATTACACTCTACAAGTTTGCTAATCTTTCAGCCAGGCCAGTATCGGTACTTTGAGGGAGGTTCCCCGTGCTTTCGCACGGACCTAATTAGAATAAACCTCGTTTTTCCAGAGGCGTAACCCCGTTGACACCTTTCTAGACACCTACTTGATCGGCTAATTGCAAAGTGCAAAACTCTCCCAGGAGTAACAATTACTCGCAGTGGGTATCGGGATCCAACTATCATATAGAAGGTATGCAATCTCATTGCAAATTTCAACACTTGAAACTCCCGATAAAGGTTTTTACCCCTAGCACCTATGACCTTAACTATGGTCAACAAATCATAAGTACTAGTCAAGTTCTACCCGTTATTTCGTGATTAATTAGACCCACCCGCATGACCCTTAACTAAGGTCAACAAAGTCATGCGACTGTCCTAACTAATCGCATCATATGCGGTGTAGGAAGACATCACTTAGCTACCGTACACTGTGCCTTAACTAAGGTCAACAAACACAGCACGAATACTAAGTACTCTACTTCTTAAAATGACGGAGGGTTGCGGATGGTTTTTGAGAAAACCTTTAACGCTTTGAACTTGATCTCGTTGCGGAATCAAATGGTTTTTAAATGGAGTGTTTTTGAGGCTTTTCTAGTTTTGCTAAAGGGGTCACTCCCGGTGAAGGGATCGTCGACCCTTTCCTCATCGAATAAGGTGTAGGATATATCATATATACCGCTGTCCAAAGCAAAAACTATAGAAGCAATCAAAAGACAAACCGAGGGTTGTAGCATCTGCCAGTTATTGCTAAAGGGGTCACTCCCGGTGAAGGGATCTCGGCCCTTTCCTCATCGAATAAGGTGCAGGATGTTCTACAAGGAACACCGCGATGCAAAGCAAGAACTGTAGCTACCAGTTTTTGAGAAATTCGATTTCACAACATCTTTTAGGTTTATTTTCTTTCATTAATCTCATTAATGAATGTCCCATCATTTAAGTCCACCTAAACATCACAGATAAATATAACGTACGCTTATGCCATCCGCATTCGCCTCGATGTCCCGTCTGCACCGTTAGGTTAGGTAACTAACGCCAGAGCGAGGCAGGGCTAGCACGAGTGTAAAACATAAGCAACGTCTATATAATATATCATATATAGTATATACAATATCTATCTGAACAAATCGCATGATCACATCACAGATAACGCAGCAGAAAATAATATATGAAGTATTGGATATACTAGGATGTCCGTGTTTTATTTTGAGCCTTAATAAAACACGGATTCCACGGTCGTGATGAATAGCCAATCCCACACCCTTAGACCCCTACGAGAGCGGCAAGCAATCCTACCAATTCTAGGGTTAGGAGACCCGGACTCGACTCCTCGAGATGGTCTCCCACTGGACCCTAGAACCCGGTTACTTGTGCTCCCCTCCTTGGGTCTATCCTAATGCGGAAAAGTAAATAATATACATCAACGGTGACATCTTCCGCAACCTGGAAGTGCCCCAATAAAAGAATATTACATACAAGTTTTTACATGAATGAAAATGAAAAACACTCATCTCACATAAAAACCCCCCGGTTATTCAAACACGACGATCCAATATAACATATCCAGCAACACATAACATCACATGTTATCAACGTAAGTAAATATGCCCATCCCAATTGTCGTTGACATATAGCAATGAAACCGGCGATACCACATATTACACTTACGGTCACAGAAAAGAAAGTGTAAAACTACAACAGTTGGAATCCGCAAACTCTTTAGACATCGCATGCCTAACCAAATGAATTCCTTAGACATCGCATGCCTAACAATTATAAACCCCGCATTTTAGTCTCATTATCGAAAACTCTTTTCAATATCAAGTCGGGCAATTCAACAAGATTCCCGACATGTGATCGAATGCTCGTCGCAAAATTTAGTAGACGGCCACACCCCCGATACCGTCGACGAAGTGCACTAAGGCGGAACACCGCTACCGCGAGCACCCGAATGGATGCTTTCGGCGACGGGGTTCTCCTACAGTCACTTGGTCGGGGCAATGGGGCATGGCTATCTATTAAGTTTACCGGCGAGTATCCGCGTACGCAACGTGATTGCGACGGACTTTTGATCACATCAAAATTTCGTGGCAACCGATCAAGTGAGACTAAAGTGCTAGATTTATAATATTCCAATCAGTTATCTCATAACTCCTTGTGGATTCCAAATATTGTATCACATTCCGGATAAATAGAAAATGTTAAACTTTCCGATCGAACAATCAAACACCCAAGTTTTCCCGAAACAGCTCAACACATGAAATAAGTTTAAAAACATCCATTTCATGCCACAGTACCAACGGTCCAGTCGTAGAAGGGTCAAGCCAACGCCTCACATGTGGCACGCCGTACTGCCCCAAACCCTAAGGTTCAAAGGGCAGTTCAAGACGGTCACATAATCGAGTTAAGGTTTGTTGTCTTCTAGAGGGTCCATCGCGTTACTTGCACTACTTAGAACGTTCTTAAACCACGAAAAAATCCAACATTTGGAAATTTTCCGGCAGGGGAAAAATTAGGTATTTATATCCGGTCTAACTATTCAACATGTTCTAAAATTACCCGGAAGAACACATAGACGAAGTTAAACAATCCGATCGAAACATCGAGTCCCCAAAACAACCCAGAAAACTCAACTCTTGAGTGCAAATTAAAAATTCCCAGAAAACTCAGGAATAACTTAGTGACATTACTGTGCAAAATATGATGAAAGAAGTGACGGTACGGCCGCGGAACCGCCGCACAAGCCATGCTCGTGCCGCGGTTCCGCGGTGCCATGATCGACTTAGGTGCACGTTTTGCACAGTAGTTCTTAGAAAACTCTGCTGATTTTTCTGCATATTTTTAATTCACAAAAATCACAGTTTTGAAAAATTGTACAGAGAAGGGTTTTCAATTAGGGTTTCGGGTTCGATCGGACTTCTAACATCGTCTACACTTCGCCTAAAGCTCTAGCTAGGCTCTGATACCACTGTAGGGTTCCTGGCACACCCATTAGGTTCGACAACTGATCAACCATTCCAAATTCAAAAATTTATGTGCCGAGAAACCCTATGCAAGATCGTTAACTAGAGGATAGGCGAAAATAAATGCAAGCAAACTACTTTGCTACTAAGTGAAAGAGACTACAACCTTTGTATATCCGGTCCTCCACTTCTCTAGCTCCGTGTTGACGTACCTCCGCTGCGATCATCGGAATCCCGGACTCTAGCATCGGTTTCATCGGAGAAATAGGCCGGCTAGGTCGTTGACTTCGATGCCGAAGATGATCTACGTCGAGGCGACTCAAACTCAAGCTCCATCTTCACTAGGTCATGAACCTTGTGAAGAAAACACCCTATACAACATGGCAAGTGGTAGAGGATGAAGAAATAGAAAGTGGGTTCACTTTGGATTTGGATTTCTCACTTGGATTCATCACTTGGAATTTTCTAGCAATGGTTTCTTCTCTTCATGAAGAAGAAGAAGAAGAGAAAAAGAATGTGAATTATGAAAATTAGAAAATCAAGTGAAGCTTTATCATAATCCAACCATCGGTGAAGTAAACTAATGTAGAGAGTAAACTAGGGTTTAGGTAATGGTTAGGTTAAAGAGTCAAAACAAAAATGGTTAGACTTTTCAAAGATGCATGAAGCAACATGAAGCTTCTAGCATGAAAAAAGAAAAAGCACCATTTTTGTTTTAACAAAACATAATAAATAAAGCAAATAAAACCCTAACCATTAACTAAACATGGTGTATAGCATACACACACCCAAGTTTGCATGTATCATCAAATATGATACAATCAAGGGCACAAAAATATATCACATATACTACTTGTGCACATCAAGTGAGAAAATCAATCTTAAGTGAACAATACTAGTCAATGTAAAGTAATATATCCAATATATAATTATACATTAAATCATTAAATCAACACTTGATTTAATGATCCGGTCATACTGCATACAACCGACTAGTATCAAGTGTATCAATATATCGAATCAACATTTGATTCGGTAACCCGGCTATATCCTATATAACCATCCGATGATACAAATCGCGAGAATGGAATTCAGTATCACATACTGGTATTATTCTCGGTCCCGCACATATCTCATATGCGCTCCTATTTCGTTTCGCTTGAGCCAGGAAATCTCTGTGTAGGACTCTAAAGACTCGTCAATACGCCGGCAGTAGGTGATGATCATATCAAACACCCACAAGCCGCAAGCGGTCTGCTAAACGTAACGGCCACCCGGGTATTGAGCGATCAGAAGATCAACGAGCAAGCCCGCTCACACTCCTGTGAATCCAAGCAGGAACTCTTACCTTACAGTTCGGTCTGTTCTTCTGATATGTCGCATATCTTGCCTAGGGGTGGTAAACGTCAGACCCCAGTAGCTTGATAAGTCATGCCCATGTAAGGTCCATAACAAGCGTGAAACTACTGATAACTCTTACCAGTATATCACTGCAACCCTGGCCAGGGATTTCCAGTTATGGCCAGTCGAGCATAGCGCAACATCAACCCCCAATACCGGGAGAGACGAATCCCCTCCTATCGCTCATTGCCTCCATATGAATCGGGACTGTACCCAAAAACCACCTGTTTGCACGACTCAGTAGAGCCATGGTAGGGTGGAAATCAAAGCACAGTAGGAGACACACAAGACTCTATGACGATCTCGGGTCAACAGACTAAGCTGTACCGGTGTCACCAGAGAACTGCCATCTGACGTAAGGTATAATACCATCTGGGAGTTCTCGGCGAGTCCGTTCAGTGTACCCAGTCTCCACTGAGCACCCGCATACCATCTCTGATGTCAAACATCAATGGATATGGGATCATCCATCGCCCATCACATGGGTCGAGAAGATATACGCTAGTCTACTCTGGAATATCGATGCCCCGTCTCGATATTCCCACGACTAGGAACATTGAAGGATGTACTCATTGACTACCCAGGCCCCACTAGTATGATCTGCATCTTAGTCCTGGAAGTCGAGCACACATCCTAAGGTCTTTATCAACATGTAATAGAGAGACTGCAAGTATACATGTTAAGATAAAGAGCAACCAGATAGCGTACTATCATGTCGAGCAAGAAAGTCCTACCTATATATGTCCCAGCATCCACTACAATATACATCCTATGTACAGTAATAGCCTCTAGGGCATACATATAACTAACACTTCTTTCAGGTTTGGAAGAGAATTTGACGTTACAGTGGGAGGTTTCCTGATTAGATAAAGTGATAACCATTCTGATCTAGGTTAGAGTGCACGCAGAGTGTTTCTTTTCTCTCTCTCTCTTTGGCAGCGACCTTTGACTGACCTTAGACTATGACTCAGTGACCAAGTTGACCGAACCTTCTTAAAATACTGGCTTTTGGATTGTCCTAGTTGCATAAGTCATTGCCGCTCCTTCTTTTACCCTTTTTATTTCTCAGAACACCCCGTATCACTACGGACATCCACTTCCATTGGACAGATCCATCGTATGGTTATATACGAACTCGAAGGGACTTCTTCGAGGATGGGTCCAGGTTCAGGAGAAATAGAATTGGTTTATTCAGTTGTCTTTTATTATCACCTTCTCTCAGGTTGCGAGGGCTCCTTAGTTTAGGAGAGTACACCTATTACGCTTATTGGATAGTCTTCTTCCAAATCATAGGCAGGTGCCGAAAGGTAGGGAATGAAGAAAACCAATTAGCCTAAGTAGGGTGTGCAGAAGGTAATATGTAAAGACAAAATAAAGGGATTAGAAAGAGGGCAAAGTAAATTGCGACTGTAATCATTCACGACCAAACCACGTACTTCATCGCCACTCCTATTTCACCTTTAATAGAATAAGGTATTATTCAGTTGTCTTTTATCATCACCTTCTCTCAAGATACGAGTACTCCTTGGTTTAGGAGAGTACACCTATTATGTTTACTGTATAGTCTTCTTCCAAACCATAGGCTGGTGCCGAACGGTAGGGAAGGAAGAAAACCACTTAGCCTAACGATGGTGTACAGACGGTAACGACTAAAGACAAATAAAGGGATTTGGAGAGATAGCAATGAAATATTCGGTTAAAGTCATGAATAGGATTATGGAAGAGGCATTACTATGAATACCAGGATACCCCTACAAAACACTTTCATGTTTCAATGCATTGTTAAAGGAAAACTGTTTTCCCGATTAGATACTTACTACAGGGTATGTATTTACCAGGTTTCATTCTCATATCTGTATGGTTTTTTCAGATGATGAGTGAGAGTAAGTTATTGGGAATTAGGTGATCATCCTCATTATATCGGAATTCGTTGTAATTGGTGATATTTGAGGAAATCACCTGGGTACAGTTTTCAACCTACGATGCACAGGTTTTGAGTTATTCAAACTCAGGGGACTTATACACAGTATTGTATGTTGTCCAGTGTCCGTCAGGACAAAGGGGTAGGTCCTCGTACTATGTTCTGTTTACTTGTGACTTCTCTAGTTTTAGACAAGTGTTTCGTAGAAATACAATGTCTAAGTTTTGAGAAGTTGTGGGTATAAGAATAAAGTAGAGAACCAGATGTCACAAGTATCGGGATTTTTCAAAGAGATCAAAGATATAGATTCTTATGATAGGTATTCAGTAGATAGTAACGATTTTTGAGAAACTTGTTTCTCTTTTAGGTTACTCATAATTGGATAGATTCCTAAGTTGAGTAATGCTGATTAGTCTCTCTCCATTAAATTGATATGCACTGGAGACAGCTGCATGTTTTTGAATCTGGTTCCAATTAAATTAGTGCCTCTATTTCTATATTGTATATAGAATGGTTCATATCTTAACGATGTTAAGATACGGGGAGTTGTCCAGCTTATGCTTAAAACCAGACACTGGATAACTCAAGACACGTTTCTGTAATGGCAGTTTATGGGTTGACCCTGGCTTTGACGAGGGTTGACATTTCTACCATCTGGAAGATCAATAGTGATATTGTTCTAGACTCGCCACAGTTTTATTAAAATGGACTTTTTCAGAAAACAGTAGTGGGAGTATGGTAGAACTGGAAGTGATTCCAGAACCGCAAACGATTACGGAAAATTTAATAGAACCTATATATTCAATCAGGTTTGACATTCCAATAAGCCACTCCGCAGATATGGTGGGTAACCTCATACATCCGAGAGATACTCCGGTAGCCTCAAGGACGGTGACAGGGAGGTTCTTGTTTATCCAGACTTGACACTACTGTTGTTCTAGACTATGAGACCCGACAAGAAGATAAGTATGACGTCGTTCTAAACTAGGTTTAGAAGTGTACGTAGATATTATTCTGCCAGAGGGTTGTCATAGTCAGTGGGAGCAGCGGAAGCATAGTGGACAAGTAGCTTATGTCTATTTAAAGGCTTGAGCAGATATAGCGGAGATAAGATCATCTAATTTTGATATAACAGTCATGGCTTTGACTTCATTAGAATAGGGGATGGATCTGTTAAGAAGCTAGTAGGGTGTAATGTCCTGGTATTTGGATGACATACACAGAGTAGGAAGTAAAATTCCTGTACTACAATCGGTTGTACTTTGGTCGTCACACAGTTGTTTCTCTACAAAGGACATGGATATAATATCTGACATTCTGGTTACTAGATCTATGGTTTTAGATCTAATATTGGGTAGTTTCCAAATCAGGGTACTCTGACAGTATTCTAATAGTATTTTAGAATAGATAACTCCTGGCATGGTAGTGTACCTGCAGGTGATGGAGTCACCCTCTCTAAAGGTGTCTTACAGACTAAATGAGAGAGGGATGTGCATGATTGGCAGATCACTTGCTTAGGCAATTGAGTCAATCATGAAATGTCAAGTACCACACCAGATGTTGTTTTTGCACTAGATGCGATAAGTTTATATTAATCCAATTCTGGAGAAACATTAGGAAGCAGTTTTAGAACATAAGTGCATGTTCTACGGATTTGATGACGGCAGCCTCCTTCGGGAGACGGTTATCATTCCAGGCTTCAAAGGTGACATGGATGACAGAGTGATTGTCAGAGTTATAGTTTTCCCTCTGACGAAGGACAGTGTTATGGACAGGTGGTCCAAGAGGATACTATGGGAGGCATGGTGCTGGATACTGATTGGGTTCAGTTATCAATAAAGTTTAAGAAGTTTGGATTTGGGGTTCATTTATGAACTAGGTCCCATCAGATATTCAGACATATTCTAAGACAGGTATTACTCGATTCGGGAGATGGCTTTCTCCGCGAACTTGAGGTTAAGAGAGACATAGAAAGAAACATCAGGGCGGATCCACTCACTGAGGCTATTTCTCGAACACAAGAGTTTTACAAACTAGTTTTGTGAAACTGATTAATAGAGGAGTTGGGTGTTTGGTATCACACGGGCTGTGAGTATGCGACATCGCAATAATTAGCCTTAAGTGCAAGTGGGAGATTGTTGGAGATAGTGCCCTCAAAGTTAATTATTGGATCGCAGGTACGTGATTGC
Organism: Agapanthus africanus; assembly: GCA_030015575.1. Classification (NCBI taxonomy): domain Eukaryota; kingdom Viridiplantae; phylum Streptophyta; class Magnoliopsida; order Asparagales; family Amaryllidaceae; genus Agapanthus; species Agapanthus africanus. The sequence goes on from CM057337.1 coordinate 271,865,525, forward strand.
AATGATTGAGGCAAGACCTATACCGATATGACAGTCTTGCTCGAGATGATAGTTTGCTATCTGGTTTGTCTTTATCATCGTATACATGCTTTAGTTCACTATTGCATGATGATAGAGCCCATATGATTCTTGCTTGACTACCAGCAATATGATGGCGATCATATACGTGGGAGCTGGGGTCTGTAAGCACATCCTTAAAAGTGTCCCTAGTCATGGGAGTTTCGAGACAGGGCATCGATACTCCAGAGTAGACTAGTGTATACAGTCGAGACCCCGACGAGGGGTGGTGGCCGGTCTCACAAGCCACTGGTGTCAGTTGGATCACCTAAGATATATACAGGTGCTCATTGGGTTATGAGTACACCGGACAGGACTAGCTGGGAACATATTAGTTGGTATTATACATATCGTCAGATAGCAGTTCCCTGGTGACATGTGTACAGGTTAGTTTGTCGACCTGAGATCGTCATTTGTCTCGTGTGAGTTCCCACCGTGCTTAGATTACTACCCTACCACGCTCAAAGGAGTTGTGCAAACAGGTTTTAGTTGGGTACAGTCCCGAGCCATATGGAGGCAGTGAGCGGATCGTCGGGGATTTGTCTCTCCCGGTATTGGGGGTTGATATCGCACAGTGCACGGGTGACCATCACTAGAAATCCTCAGCCGAGATAGTGGAGAATTACTGATTCAGATAAGTAGTTTCTCAGATGGTGATAGGCTTCATGCGACACGATTTATCGCGTTATTAGGGGTATGACTTTATCCACCCCCTAGACTCGATATGCGATACTCTTTAGACGAACGGACCAGACTGTACGGATATTGTCACTGTCAGGCTCAGTAGGGTTTATAGATGAATTCGCTCGTCAGCTTCCCTTCCAATCAATACATAGGCAACCGTTACGTACAACTTGTACCTCTGACGTGCTAGAGGTTATACCCAGTACCAGTGTGTTGATGAATCATTAGAGTCCCCCACAGACACTTTCCTAAGTTCGGGCGAAACGTTGTAGAGGCCGTATGGTTTTATGGTAAGGTTCGGAAAATGCACGTGCGTTTTCGCACGTGTCATTTTTCGGGCAGATAATACTGGTCGGCTTTGGTTTAAGCCGGATCCGAGTATTATGCTGTGTAGATATAATATTTTTGTCTCAGTTGCATTTGTATTCGGTCGTAATACAAATGCGGGTATGTTTATACTGATACGGGGTTATCCTGAAATTCGTTTCAGGATCGCTTTTGGAAGTTGCCAGTTTCCAGTTTTCTATCGGCCGTATTTAACATTCGGTTAAATACGGATTTATCTTTTCTTCTTGAGGGTGAGTCATGGTTCTAGAAGCTTCTAGATGGTGACTAGGATGATGTGGTGTTGTTAATTCATTGGTTGCATTAATTGTTCATTTAATGATAGCATGACTAGGTTAGATGATTCATTAGTGCATTAATGATAAGTGCAAGGTGTCTTGTGACTCATTTCTCATTATGGTCACCATTCTTCCTCCTACACTCATCTCCCCTCTCCTTTATATTAGCCGGTCCCTCTCTTGAAAGAATGATGGTTGTTCATTTGATTTTCTTGAAAAGATTATGATAATTTGGTGTATGGAAATTTCTTAGTTCATTCCATCACAATTCCAATTGGCAACTTCATTAACCGTTCGTCCATAGCCTTGGACGTAACGAGACAAAGTGTTCTACTCATTCTCTACATAAGCTTGGTCGTCTCTTTTAGCAAACTTGACGACCGAGTTGTCTCGGTTCAGAGGCGGGAGCCCGTTTAAGGATCCGTCGACGTGGTGCCACCTGGACGAGAAGACTGGAGATTCAGGAGATCGGAGCAGCTGCAACAAAGCGTGGGATGATGGTTGAATACTGAAGGACCCGGATCGTTCGGTATAACTCTTCTACCTACTTTGTAGTTTGTTAGTTTAGCTTTAATGGCAGATCCGGGTTATAGTACGCGATAGCGCTATTTGTAAAAAGTTTTGTTCCTCAATTAGCATCTGTTAGACGGCCGGGGCGCTACCGTGGACTTACACTATGACATTTACCTATATCAGTTGGTGATTAGGTAAGGTGCATTCAACAACGGTGTAATTCTTCTTAACCATAGTACAGTTTTTCAACCTACAACGTACAGGGTTTGAGTTATTGAACTCAGGGGATTTATACAAAGTATTGTATGTTGTCTAGTGTCCATTAAGACAAAGGGGTTGGTACTCGTACTATATTCTGTTTACTTATGACTTCTCCAGTTCAGGACATGTATTTCGTTGAAATGCAAAGTCCAGATATTCAGAAGTTATAGGTATAAGAATAAAGTAGAGAACCATCTGTTGTAAGTATCAAGATTCTTCGAGGAAGTCGAAGATGTAGATATTTGTGTTTAGTATTCAGTTAATAGTAATGGTTTTGAGAACTTGCTTCTCTTTCGGGTTACTCATATATGGATGCACTCCTAGATGAGTAATGTTGATTGTCCTCTTTCCATTTAGTTGATATGCACTGGAGACAATTGCAAGTTTTTGAATCTGGTTCAAATTAGATTAGTGCTTTTGTTTCTATATTAGATTAATATAGAATCAATTTATATTTTAACGATGTTAAGGTATAGGGAGTTGTTCGGCTGATGCTTAAAACCAGAATCCGAATAAACTCAAGGCACATTTCAGTAATGGTTGTTTGTGGGTTATCCCAGGCTTTGACAGGGTTAATTTTCTACCATCAGGAAGATCAATATTTATATTGTTCTTGACTCGCCACAGTTTTAATAAAATGAATTTTTTCAGAAAACAGAAGTGGGAGTATGGTAGAACTGGAAGTTATTCCAGAACCACAAACGATTACTGAAAATTTAATAGAACCTAAGGATTCAATTGGATTTGATGTTCCATTAGCCACTCCGCAGATTTGGTGGATAACCTCAGTCACCCGAGAGGTACTTCGGTCTTCTCAGAGACGGTGACAGGGAGGTTCTTGTTTACCCAGACTTGTCATTGCTGTTGTTGTAGGGTTACTAGGCACTCTAATAAGGTTCTACAATGCATCAACCATGCCCGTTTAAAATTTTAGCCGTGCCGAATAACCCTAAACAAGATCGTTGCTAAAAATTAGGGTTTCATATGCATGTAAACTACGTTTACAACTAAGTGAATACGAAATACAACCTTTGTAGATCGGTCCTTCACTTCTTTAGCTCCTTGTTGAAGTTCCTTCGCTGCGATCGTGGTTCTCCCGGACCCTTGCATGGCTTCACGAGGCGAAAGACGCGTCCTTTCTTGAAGTCTTCGAGACCGAAGATGATCTACGTCGAGGGGATGCCAACTCAAGCTTCTACTTCACTAACTAGATAATTAGTGAAGCAAACACCCTAAACTAAAGTGCTAGTCTAGTAGAGGATGGAGAAATAGGAAGTGGGTTCTCTTTAGAATTTTATTTCTCACAATGTTTCTCACTTTAGATCAAACCCTAGCTTGCTTTTTCTTTTGAACAAAGAAGAAGAAGAACAAAAGAAAGAGATGAGGATAATGATCAAGTGTGTAGGCTAACCATGGTGAGTGAGTATCATATACTAACTCTTGTAGAGACTTAACCCTAGGCTAATCCTTATGGTTGGGTTAAGAAATATCCATAGTAAAAACAAATTTAGTGGAATTAGTCAAATGCTTCCACAAGCTTCCACAAGCTTCAAGCATTTAGCTAATCCTCCACTAATTTTGTAATTACTTTGAATATTAAAATCCAACATAAAAGATAGCATGGTATAAGTCTCATACACCCAAGTCATGTGTATCATCAACCATGATACAAAAAAGGAAAACACATTTTAATTTATATCATATATACATTAAAATTGTGCTCATGTGAGAAAAACCCTAAAGTGAACAAGTGTTAGTAAATGTAAACTAGTATATCTAATATACAATTATACACTTAATTATTAAATCAACACTTGACTTAATAATCCGGTCATATCTCATATAACCGACTAACATCTATTGTATCGACTTATCGAATCAACATTTGATTCGATAACCCGGCTATATCATATATAACCGACCGATGCAAAAAGTCGCGAGAATAGAATACGGTATCATATACTCGCATTATTCTCGGTCCCGCACATATCATATACGTGCTCCTATTTCGTTTTGCCTGAGCCAGTAAAATCTCTATGTAGGACTCTAAAGACTCGTCAATACGCCGGCAGTAGGTGATGATCACATTAAGCACCCACAAGCCGTCAGCGGTACTAGCTGGACGTAACGGCTACCCGGGTATTGAGCGATCAGAAGATCAGCAAGCAAGCTCGCTCCAACTCCTGTAAAAGCCTGCCGGTAACACTTCCCGTACAGTCCGGTCTTCTCGTCTGATATGTCGCATATCAAGCCTAGGGGTGGTAAACGTCAGACCCAATAACCGATAAGTCGTGCTGATGTGAGGCTCATAACGGGTCGAGAAACTACTGGTAACACTTGCCAGTAAATCTCTAAATCAGCCCTGGCCATGGACTTTCCTGTTACGGCCAATCGAGTATAGCGCAACATCAACCCCCAATACCGGGAGAGACGAAACCCCTCCTATCGCTCATTGCCTCCATGTGACTCAGGACTGTACCCAAAAAACACCGTTTTGCACGCCCTCATGGACGTGGTAAGGTGGAAATCAAAGCACAGTGGGAATTACACAAGACTCTATGACGATCTCGGGTCTATAGACTAACCTGCACAAGTGTTACCAGAGAACGGCCATCTGACGTAAGGTATAATACCATCTGGGAGTTCTCGGCGAGTCCGTCCAGTGTACCCAGTCTCCACTGAGCACCCGCATACCACCTCTGATGTCAAACACCAATGGATATGGGATCATCCATCGCCCATCTCATGGGTCGAGAAGCGTATACGCTAGTCTACTCTGGTATATCGATGCCCTGTCTCGATACACTCACGACTAGGGACCTTGAAGGATGTACTTATGGACTACCATGTCCCTACTAGTATGATCCGCATCATAGTCCAGGTAGTCAAGTACACATCCTAAGGGCTTTACCAACATGTAACTATAAGAAATTATCAAGAGACGAGTATACATGTTAAGATAAAGAGCAACCAGATAGCATACTATCATATCAAGCAAGAAATTCCTCTCTATATATGTCCAAGTATCCAATATAATATACATCATCTGTACAATACTGGCCTCTAGGGCATACATACAACTAACAATCTCCCACTTGCACTAGGGCCAGCTGCTGTAGTATCGCATACCTAGCATCCCGAAGAGTCTCCCAAACTGTATCTGGGGTATGGCCTTCGTGAGTGGATCCGCTGTGTTGTTCTTCGTGTCGACCCTCCTGACCTCGATCTCTCGGCGATCAACTATCTCCCGGATCAGGTGATACCGCCTCAGAATATGCCTGGATCGCTGATGGGACCTGGGTTCCTTGACCAAAGCCACTGCTCCATTGTTATCGCAATACAAAGGTATTAGATGCTCAATGGATGGAACCACTCCAAGTTCAGTAATGAACTTCTTGATCCAGACAACCTCTTTGGCAGCATCGTTGGCAGCGATGTATTCAGTCTCCATCGTCGAGTCTGCCACGGTTTCCTGCTTGGAACTCTTCCAGCTAACCGCCCCTCCGTAAAAGGTAAAGACAAATCCTGACTGCGACTTAGAGTCGTCCTTATGACTCTGGAAGCTCGAATCGGTAAAGGACTCCACTTGGAGTTCTCCGTTACCATACACCAAGAGCATCTCCTTAGTCCTTCATAAGTACTTGAGAATGCTCTTCACAGCTGTCCAGTGACTCTCTCCAGGATCAGCTTGATACCTACTCACTACACTTAGTGAGTATGCTACATCGGGTTTGGTACATAGCATCGCGTACATGATAGAGCCTACAGCCGAAGCATAGGGTATCCCTTGTATGCGAGCTCTCTCCAAATCAGTCTTGGGAGACATCTCTTTGGAGAGAGTGAGCCCTGAGATTATGGGTAAAAACCCACGTTTGGACTCTTCCATACTAAACCTCTTTAGTATGGTGTCAATATACCTGGATTGGGACAATCCCAATATCCTTTTAGATCTATCTCTATAGATCATAATTCCCAATATGCAGGAGGTATCACCTAGATCTTTTATTGAGAATCTTTAGGATAAGAAGAGCTTGACCGATTGCAGCATAGGAATGTCATTCCCTATCAAGAGTATGTCGTCCACGTACAATACGAGGAAGACAACCTTACTCTCTGCCACCTTCTTGTAGATACAAGGTTCATCTACGTTTTTGACAAAATCAAACTCTTTGACAACGACGTCAAAGCAGATGTTCCAACTCCGCGATACTTGCTTTAATCCATAAATGGATTTAAGCAGCTTGCACACCTTCCCGCTGCTCCCACTATCTACGAAGCCCTCTGGCTGAGTCATGTACACGCACTCTTCTAAATCACCGTTTAGAAAGACGGTCTTAACATCCATTTGCCAGATTTCGTAGTCATGATATGCAGCGATGGCAAGCATGATTCAGATGGATTTAAGCATAGCTACTGGAGAAAAGGTTTTGTCATAGTCCATACCTGGTCTTTGACGAAAACCCTTTGCAACAAGTCTAGCTTTGAAAGTCTCCACTTTCCCATCTACACCAAGTTTTTTCTTGAAGATCCACTTGCTCCCAATGGGTTTTACCCCTTCAGGAGCAACTTCCAAAGTCCATACTTTGTTGGTGTACATGGATTCCATCTCGGACCGCATTGTATCCAGCCATTTCACTGAGTCTCCACTCGTGATGGCCTGCTCGAAGCTAGTTGGGTCATCATCTACCATGATGCAATCCTCGCTCCCACCATCCATGAGAAAACCGTAGTATCTCTCAGGTGGGTGAGGAACCCTCCTAGATCGGAGGAGAGGCTGAGGTTCGTTGGGAACTACCGAATCCTTTGGTTCCACTAGATCTTCAGTTTGAGTTTGTGTAGCCGGAATTTCTTCCAGTTCTACCTTGTCGCCACTAATTTCTTTTGCAAGAAATTCCTTTTCTAAAAAGGTGGCATGTTGAGAAACAAACACCCTTTGTTCCTCGCAATGGTAGAAAAGATATCCATATGAATGTTTGGGATATCCCACAAACTTGCATAAAACTGACCGTGCCTCGAGTTTGTCCGAATTTTGCCTTTTGACATAGGCCGGACAACCCCATATCTTAACTCGTTTAAGACATGGTCTCTTCCCACTCCATATCTCATATGGTGTGGTAGGTACAGATTTAGATGGAACTTGATTCAATAGGTATGCTGCTGTCTCTAGCGTATACCCCCAGAAGGAAATAGGTAACTCAGCTGTGCTCATCATAGAGCGCACCATATCTAATAGGGTGCGGTTCCTCCGTTCAGATACACCGTTGTGCTGTGGTGTATATGGAGGAGTCAGCTGAGAGAGAATCCCATTCTCTTTTAGGAAGTCCAGGAATTCATTGCTCAAGTATTCACCTCCTCGATCAGATCAAAGGATTTTAATACTTTTCCCGGTTTGGTTCTCGACTTCTTGTTTATATTCTCTAAATTTCTCAAAATCTTCTGATTTATGTTTCATCAGGAACACATATCCGAATCTAGAGAGATCGTCAGTGAATATAATAAAGTACGCAGAACCATTCCTAGCATGTGTAGACATGGGGCCGCATACATCACTATGTATTAGTCCCAAGAGTTCCGTAACTCTTTCTCCGTGTCCCGTAAACGGAGTTTTGGTCATCTTGCCTTTGAGACATGTCTGGCAAGTGTCATAAGATGAAAATTCAAACGGATTTAAATATACATCCTTATGTAACTTAGCTAGTCGTGTCGCATTGATGTGACCCAGTCTACAATGCCACAAGAAGGATTCGTTCATTTCTGAACTCTTCCTCTTGTGTGTGTTTGTTATGCTCAGAACTGTTGATTGATTTAGAACATAAATACCATTGCACATCGTGCCTGATCCAACCAACTTTTGGTTTAGAAAAATGTTCATAACATTATCCTGTAATACAAAATTATATCCTTCTTTACTCAACAAAGAAACCGATATAATGTTGCATATCAGGTTCGGCATGTAATAGCATTCGTTCAGAATCAATGTATTACCAGTTGGCAATACAAGGTGATATTCCCCGACGGTTTTAGCTGCAACTATTGCACCATTTCCAACCCTTTTGTCTTTATCACCCTCTCCAAGTTCTCTACCTTTCCTAAGCCCATGTAACTGATTACATATATGGGATCCTGACCCGGTATCTAATACCCAGGACGTAGAGAAAATGGAGAAACAGTTCTCTGTAACGAACATACCCGAAAAAAATGCATCAACATGTACTTTCTTCATTCGGGTGGCATGAGAATCCTGGTATTCCCCTATATCCTGTTCAGTCTTATAACTTTTACAAGAAAGAACGGAACCAACGTTCCCCAGCATAGTATAACATGCGGGTTCGGTCAATACATCCATATTATTATCTTTATTAAGGCATGATATGGTCGCTACCTGGAGAGAGAGAGAAGAAAACACTTTAGCGTATGCTCTTGCAAGATCAGATTGGTTATTATTTTATCTAATCTGGATGGCTCCCACTGTTTTTATCAAATCTTCCTTCAAACCCTAAAAGGAAAGACTAGCTGGGATTAATTACACCGTACAACTTCGCCAAATTTTCAGCCAGGCCAGTGTCGGTACTTTGAGGGACGTTCCCCGTGCTTTCGCACGGACTTAATTAAAGTAAACCTCATTTTCCCAGAGGCGTAACCCCGTTGACACCTTTCTAGACACCTACTTGATCGGCTAATTGTCCTGTGTAAAACTCTCGCAGGAGTAACAATTACTCGCAGTGGGTATCGGGATCCAACTATCTCATAGAAGGTATGCAATCTCATTGCAAATTTCAACACTTGAAATTCCCGATAATATTTTGCCCCTAACCCCTATAACCTTGACAAAGGCCAACAAATCATAGGATGCTAGTCAAGTTCAACCCGTCATTTCTTGATTGAATCAAACCCACCCGCACGACCCTTGACAAAGGCCAACAAGGTCGTACGACTACCCCAAAACAATCTGCATCATATGCATAAGCAGATAAGCACCATTCAGCTACCGCACACTACGCCTTGACAAAGGCCAAAAAACGCAGCACGAATACTAAATAGTTCTTATCTGAAATGACGGAGGGCTACGACAGGTTTTTCTGAAAACCTATTACGTAATGAACTTGATATCGTTGTAGAATCATGCGAATTTTAAAATGGAGTGATTTTGAGGCTTTTATTAGTTTTGCTAAAGAGGTCACTCCCGGTGAAGGGATCTCGGCTCTTTCCTTATGGAATAAGGTGCAGGATATATCATATACATCACTATGCAAAGCAAAACTCCAAAAGCAATCAAAAGCAAACCGAGTGTTGTAGCATCTGCCAGTTTTGCTAAAGAGGTCACTCCCGGTGAAGGGATCTCGGCTCTTTCCCCATCGAATAAGGTGCGGAATATATCATATATATCGCTATGCAAAGTAAAACTGTAGCTACCCTTTTTGAAAAATTTGATTTTACAACATCTTTTAGGTTTATTTTCTTTCATTAATCATATTAATGAAGTCCCATCATTTAAGTCACCTAAACATCACAGATAAATACGACGTACACTTATGCCATTCGCATTCGCCTCGATGTCCCCTCGTGCACCGTTAGGTTAGGAAACTAACGGCAGAGCGGGGCAGGGCTAGCGCGGGTGTAAAACATAAGTAACGCCTATATAATATATCATATATACTAGATACAGTATTTATCACAGCACATCTAATGATCACATCACAGATATCACAGCAGAAGAAACATATGAAACATTGGATATACTAGGACGTCCATGTTTTATTTTGAGCCTCTATAAAACACGGATTCCATGGTCGCGATGAATAGCCAAACCCGCACCCCTAGACCCCTACGAGAGCGACAAGCAACCCTACCAATTCTAGAGTTAGGAGACCCGGACTCGACTCCTCGAGTTGGTCTCCCACTGGACTCTAGAACCCGGTTACTAGTGCTCTCCTCCTTGGGTCTATCCTAGTGCGGAAAAGTAAATAATATACAAATGGTGACATCAATCTCATCCCGGAAGTGCCCCAATAAAAGAATATTACATACATTTAATTTTACATGAATGAAAAATAAAAACTCTTATCTCACATAAACCCCCCCGGCTATTCAGAACGCGACGATCCAATATAACATATCCAACAACACATAACATCTCATGTCATCAACGTAAGTAAATATGTGCATCCCAATTGTCGTTGACATATAGCAACGAAACCGGCGATATCACATATTACACTTACGGTCACAGAAAAGAAAGTGTAAAACTACAACATTTGGAATCCACAATCTCTTTAGACATCGTAAATCCGAAATATCACATATTTCGCATTTCATGCCTAACTATATGAATTCCACATATTGTATTACATTCCAGATAAATAGACAGTATTAAACTTCCCGATCGAATAATCAAATACCCAAGATTTCCATAATAGCTCAACACTTGAGCGGAGTTCAAAAATTACAGAATACGTCACAGTAGCAATGGTCCAGCCGTAGAAGGGTCAAGCCAACGCCTCACATGTGGCACGTCGTACTACCCCAAACCCTAAGGTTCAAAAGGCAGTTCAAGACGGTCACATAATCGAGTTAAGGTTTGTTGTCTTCTAGAAGGTCCATCGCGTCACATGCACGTCTTTCCGAAAGATTTAAACCCGAGAAAAATTCAACACTTGAATGTTTTTCGTGCCGGGAAAAATTGAGTTAATGATATCCGTTCGAACATTTTAATACTTTCTAAATTATCCGGAATAACATAAAAAAATTAAATTCTCCGATCGAATCGATGATTTCAAAATAAACCCCAAAATACTCAACACTTGAGTCAGATTTAAAAATACCCAGAAATATCTAGGAATAGCTACGGAGGTTACTGCACAAAACACTGCTCACAATTCATCTTTACGGCCGCGGAACCGCCGCCAGAAGTGGGTTGGGACCGCGGTTCCGCGGCGCATGCATGGAATTAGGGGCTCGTATTTTGTGGTAATTCGTAGAATTCCCTGCTGATTTTTTTGAGCATTTTTAATTCTGAAAAAACACAGATTTTAAAAAATGTACCGAGAGGGGTTCATTTTGACGTATTCGGGTTCGTTCGGAGTTTTAACTTCGTTAACACATCGCCTAATGCTCTAGCTAGGCTCTGATACCACTGTAGGGTTACTAGGCACTCTAATAAGGTTCTACAATGCATCAACCATGCCCGTTTAAAATTTTAGCCGTGCCGAATAACCCTACACAAGATCGTTGCTAGAAAATTAGGGTTTCATATGCATGTAAACTACGTTTACAATTAAGTGAATACAAAATACAACATTTGTAGATCGGTCCTTCACTTCTTTAGCTCCTTGTTGAAGTCCCTTCGTTGCGATCGTGGTTCTCCTGGACCCTTGCATGGCTTCACGAGGCGAAAGACACGTCCTTGCTTGAAGTCTTCGAGGCCGAAGATGATCTGCGTCGAGAGGATGCCAACTCAAGCTTCTACTTCACTAACTAGATAATTAGTGAAGCAAACACCCTAAACTAAAATGCTAGTCTAGTAGAGGATGGAGAAATAGGAAGTGGGTTCTCTTTAGAATTTTATTTCTCACAATGTTTCTCACTTTAGATCAAACCCTAGCTTGCTTTTTCTTTTGAACAAAGAAGAAGAAGAACAAAAGAAAGAGATGAGGATAATGATCAAGTGTGTAGGCTAACCATGGTGAGTGAGTATCATATACTAACTCTTGTAGAGACTTAACCCTAGGCTAATCCTTATGGTTGGGTTAAGAAATATCCATAGTAAAAACAAATTTAGTGGAATTAGTCAAATGCTTCCACAAGCTTCAAGCATTTAGCTAATCCTCCACTAATTTTGTAATTACTTTGAATATTAAAATCCAACATAAAAGATAGCATGGTGTAAGTCTCATACACCCAAGTCATGTGTATCATCAACCATGATACAAAAAGGAAAACACATTTTAATATGTATCATATATACATTAAAATTGTGCTCATGTATGAAAAACCCTAAAGTGAACAAGTGTTAGTAAATGTAAACTAGTATATCTAATATATAATTATACACTTAATTAATAAATCAATACTTGACTTAATAATCCGTTCATATCTCATATAACCGACTAACATCCATTGTATCGACTTATCGAATCAACGCTTGATTCGATAACCCGGCTATATCATATATAACCGACCGATACAAAAAGTCGCGAGAATAGAATACGGTATCACATACACGCATTATTCTCGGTCCCGCACATATCACATACGTGCTCCTATTTCGTTTTGCCTGAGCCAGTAAAACCTCTATGTAGGACTCTAAAGACTCGTCAATACGCCGGCAGTAGGTGATGATAACATCAAACACCCACAAGCCGTCAGCGGTACTAGCTGGACGTAACGGCTACACGGGTATTGAGCGATCAGAAGATCAGCAAGCAAGCCCATTCTAACTCCTGTAAAAGCCTGCCGGTAACACTTCCCGTACAGTCCGGTCTCCTCGTCAGATATGTCGCATATCAAGTCTAGGGGTGGTAAACGTCAGACCCCAATAACCGATAAGTCGTGCCGATGTGAGGCTCATAATGGTTCGTGAAACTACTAGTAACATTTGTTGGAGATAGTGCCCTCAAAGTTAATTATTGGATCGCAGGTACGTGATTGCAATGATTGAGACAGGACCTATACCGATATGACAGTCTTGCTCGAGATGATAGTATGCTGTCTAGTTTGTCTTTATCATCGTATACATGCTTTAATTTACTATTGCATGATGATAGAGCCCATAGGATTCTTGCTTGACTACCAGCAGTATGATGGTGATCATATACGTGGGAACTGGGGTCTGTAAGCACATCCTTAAAGTGTCCCTAGTCGTGGGAGTTTCGAGACAGGGCATCGATACTCCAGAGTAGACTAGTGTATACAGTCGAGACCCCGACGAGGGGCGGTGGCCGGTCTCACAAGCCATTGGTGTCAGTTGGTTCACCTAAGATGTATACAGGTGCTCATTGGGTTATGAGTACACCGGACAGGACTCGCCGGGAACATGCTAGTTTGTATTATACATATCGTCAGACAGCAGTTCCCAGGTGACATGTGTACAGGTTAGTTTGTCGACCTGAGATCGTCATTTGTCTCGTGTGAGTTCCCACTATGCTTTGATTTCTACCCTACCACACTCAAAGGAGATGTGCAAACAGGTATTTTTTGGGTACAGTCCCGAGCCACATGGAGGCAGTGAGCGGATCGTCGGGGATTCGTCTCTCCCGGTATTGGGGGTTGATGTCGCACAGTGCACGGGTGGCCATCACTAGAAATCCTCGGCCGAGGTAGTGCAGAATTACTGATTCGGATCAGTAGTTTCTCAGATGGTGATGGGCTTCATGCCGACACGATTTATCACGTTATTAGGGGTCTGACTTTATCCACCCCCTAGACTCGATATGCGATACTCTTTAGATGAACGGACCGGACTGTACGGATATGTCACTGTCAGGCTCAGTAGGGTTTATGGATGAGTTCGCTCGTCAACTTCCCTTCCAATCAATACATAGGCAACCGTTACGTACAGCTTGTACCTCTGACGTGCTAGTGGTTATACCCAGTGCCAGTGTGTTGATGAGTCATTAGAGTCCCCCACAGACCGTTTCCCAAGTTCGGGCGAAACGTTGTAGAGTCCGTATGGTTTTATGGCAAGGTTCGGAAAATGCACGTGCGTTTTCGCACGTGTCATTTTTCGGGCAGATAATACTGGTCGGTTTTGGTTTAAGCCGGATCCGAGTATTATGCTGTGTAGATATAATATCTTTGTCTCAGTTGCTTTTGTATTCGGTCGTAATACAAATGCGGGTATGTTTATACTGATACGGGGTTATCCTGAAATTCGTTTCAGGATCGCTTTTGGAAGTTGCCAGTTTCCAGTTTTCTATCGGCCGTATTTAACATTCGGTTAAATACGGATTTATCTTTTCTTCTTGAGGGTGAGTCTTGGTTCTAGAAGCTTCTAGATGGTGACTAGGATGATGTGGTGTTGTTAATTCATTGGTTGCATTAATTGTTCATTTAATGATAGTATGACTAGGTTAGATGATTCATTAGTGCATTAATGATAAGTGCAAGGTGTCTTGTGACTCATTTCTCATTATGGTCACCATTCTTCCTCCTACGCTCACCCCCCATCTCCTTTATATTGGCCGGCCCCTCTCTTGAAAGAAATATGGTTGTTGATTTGGAAAAAAGATTAGGAATTTGTTTCATGGAAATTTCATATGCCCATTTCTCATTTCCTCGATTCATTTGGCAACTTCATTAACCGTTCGTCCATGGCTTTGGACGTAACGAGACAAAGTGTTCTACTCATTCTCTACATCATCTTGGTCATCTCTTTTAACAAACTTGACGACCGAGTTGCCTCGGTTCAGAGGCGGGAGCCCGTTTAAAGATCCGTCGACGTGGTGCCACCTGGACGAGAAGACTGGAGATTCAGGAGATCGGAGCAGCCGCAACAAAGCATGGGATGATGGTAGAAAACCGAAGGACTCGGATCGTTCGGTATAACATTTCTACCCACTTTGTAGTTTGTTAGTTTAGCTTTAATGGCAGATCCGGGTTACGGTACACGATAGCGCCCGTTTGAAAAAAGTTTTGTTCCGCATTTGGCGTCTGTTTGACGGCCGGGGCGCTACCGTGGACTTACAGTGGTATCAGAGCCTCACCATTAAGCTATTCTAACTTGTGCTAACGCGTTTAAAAGATCGATCGAACGGAATTTCCGAAACCACAATTTTCAAGCACACAAGTTTCTGTCGATTTTTTAAAGGGCCTAAAAATAATTTTACATATCACAGAAAAGCGTGAAGGGTTTTCTAAGAATTCTGGGAAAAGTTGGGCACGTGATCCCTCATTACCACCGTGGAACCGCGGCCGATTTGAGGGACAGTGCTCCAAATTTCCAGAGAGCTTCAACTTGGGAAATTGTGGTTTTTTGTATAGTTCTTTTGGGCCCAGATTTTGTTACTGTACAGCAGATGTACGTAGGGCCCACTTCTGGAAATTTAGTCGATCGAAATTTTAAACTTGTTAGTATGCAGTACTTACTTTATATCTCCGACCGGGAATGTCATTTGATCGGTAAACCGCGTCTAATTGCTATAGTTCTTTTAGACGGGTTTGCGAACGTGACATTCGCGTTGATATTCTGTGTTGTGCTGTGATGTTGCGGATATGTCGTGGTGGATAGTAGGGTGCAATGATAGTGCAGTTTGGATTTATTTGTACATTTGATATTGCGGGGCGAGTGTTTAACATGTGGACTGCCGTCACTGCCTGTTGTATAATATTCTTTTGGGGAACGACCGGGTTGAGGTCGATGTACCCGTTGTACATATTTTTATTTCTGTACTAGGTTTATCCCGTGAAGGAGTGCATGGATAGCCGGGTTCTGGAGGGCAACGGGTCCGTATCTCATGGCTTTGAGAGGCAGAGGGGCCTCACTCTAGAATTGGCAGACTAGTCGCCGCACTCGTAGGGGGTACAGGTTGACCCAAGGAGGAGTGCTCAAGTTACCGGATTCCGTGAAGTGCCGGGTGGTCCATTCATTTTTGCTGTAGGGGGCTGCCTCGCTTCAGGTTTTGGCGGGTAACTTTCCGCACCCGTAGGGGTCTAGGTTTCATTGCACAGGCTATCCACACGACCAGGGGAACGTCAGGTTTCAGCAGCGGCTCTGTGAAACCCGGGGATCCCAGATTATCTGTATTGTTCTGTGATGCTTATTACTTTTCCATAATGTTGCATTTTATCATGCCTGGAGCGATTATTGTATATTGGTATATATACTATTAGATGTTGTATTTGTTTTACACCCGCATTAGTCCAGCCCCCGCTCTGTCGTTAGTTAAGTAACCTAACGAGTGATGACGGGACCCAGTGGCGAATGCGGATGGCATATACGTACATTATATTTTCGTTCTTTTCTGGTGTGATTGTTTGATGGGACTGCATTGATTCTTATCATTGCAAGGATAAAACAAACCTATATTTGATGTTGTTGGAACAAATTTTAAAAAGTGTTATTACAAAGATGTTTCCTTTTGTTTTGCATAGCGATATTCAGTTAGAATATCCTGCACCTAATTCGACGAGGCAAGGGCTGATATCCCTTCACCGGGAGAGACCCCTTGGGCAAAAGTTTGCGTCAGGGTAATAACTTCATTATAGTCGATTACAAGTTGCTTTGCATTGCGGTATTCAGTTGGAATATCCTGCACCTCATTCCACGAGGAAAGAGCCGAGATCCCTTCACCGGGAGTGACCTCTTTAGCAAAAGGTTTTCGCCACTATATTTTTATAAAATGCTATCAGGTTCCTTCAACGAGATCAAGTTCATTACGTTAAAGGTTTTTTCGCCAAAAACCAGCCGTAGCCCTCCGTCATTTCTTATGGATTGTCAGTAGTATTCAAGCTATGTTTGTTGGCCAAAGTCAAGGCATAGTATTTGGTAGCTGCTGAACATTCATCTGTTGCATAGATAGATGCGTTGGTTTGGGACAGTCGTTCTGCCTTGTTGGCCAAAGTCAAGGGCATGTGCGGGTGGGTTCAAATTAATATGGATAATGACGGGTAGAACTTGACATGCGACTTATGATTTGTTGGCCAAAGTCAGGGTCATAAGAGCATGAGGCAAAAATAACATCGGCAGTTTCTAAAGAAACTGAAACTTGCCAAGTATGCGCATACCTTCTGGAGTGTGATAACTTGAGTGGCTTCCATCAAGTTATCATGCGATGATAGTTGGATCCCGATTTCCACTGATGAGTTAGTTCACTCTTCGGGTGATCCCGACTAATTCTTCTTTCAGGTTTGGAGGAGAATTTGAGATTATAGTGGGAGGTTTCCTGATTAGATAAAGTGATAACCATTCTGATCTAGGTTAGAGTGCACGCAGAGTATTTCTTTTCTCTCTCTCTCTTTGGCAGCGACCTTTGACCGACCCTAGACTATGACTCAGTGACCAAGTTGACCGAACCTTCTTAAAATACTGGCTTTTGGATTGTCTTAGTTGCATAAGTCATTGCCGCTCCTTCTTTTACCCTTTGCATTTCTCAGAACACCCCGTATTACTACGGATATCCACTTCCATTGGATAGATCCATCGTATGGTTATATACGAACTCGAAGGGACTTCTTCGAGGATGGATCCAGGTTCAGGAGAAATAGAATTAGTTTATTCAGTTGTCTTTTATTATCACCTTCTCTCAGGTTGCGAGGGCTCCTTAGTTTAAGAGAGTACACCTATTACGCTTATTGGATAGTCTTATTCCAAACCATAGGCTGGTGCCGAAAGGTAGGGAATGAAGAAAACCAATTAGCCTAAGTAGGGTGTGCAGAAAGTAATATGTAAAAACAAGATAAAGGGATTAGAAAGAGAGGGCAAAGTAAATTGCGGCTGCTATCATTCAAGACCAAACCGCGTACTTCATCGCCACTCCTATTTCACCTTTGCTTTTTTCCCCAGTTCGGGAGAAGAAGAATAAGGTATTATTCAGTTGTCTTTTATCATCACCTTCTCTCAAGTTGCGAGTACTCTTAGGATTAGGAGAGTACACCTATTATGCTTACTGGATAGTCTTCTTCCAAACCATAGGCTGGTGCCGAACGGTAGGGAAGGAAGAAAACCATTTAGCCTAACGATAGTGTACAGAAGGTAATGACTAAAGACAAATAAAGTGATTTGGAGAGATGGCAATGAAATATACGGTTAAAGTCATAAATTGGATTATGGAAGAGGCATTACTAGGAATACCAGGATACCCCTACGAAACATATTTATGTTTCAGTGCATTGTTAAAGGAAAACAGCTTTCCTGATTACATACTTACTCCAGGGTATATATTTACCAGGTTTCATTCTCATATTTGTACGGTTTTACAGATGATGAGTGGGAGTAAGTTATTAGGAATAAGGTGATCATCCTCATTATATCGGAATTCGTTGTAATTGGTGATATTTGAGGAAATCGCCTGGGTACAGTTTTCAACCTACGATGCACAGGTTTTGAGTTATTTAACTCAGCGGACTTATACAGAGTATTGTATGTTGTCCAGTGTCCGTCAGGACAAAGGGGTAGGTCCTCGTACTATGTTCTGTTTACTTGTGACTTCTCTAGTTTTTAGACAAGTGTTTCATAGAAATACATTGTCTAAGTTTTGAGAAGTTGTGGGAAAAAGAATAAAGTAGAGAACCAGGGATCGCAAGTGTCGGGATTCTTCAAAGAAATCAAAGAAGTAGATTCTTGTGATTGGTATTCAATTGATAGTAATGGTTTTGAGAAACTTGTTTCTCTTTCGGGTTACTCATAATTGGATGTATTCCTAAGTTGAGTAATGCTGATTAGCCTCTCCATATTAAGTTGATATGCACTGGAGACAGTTGCATGATTTGAATCTAGTTCCAATTAAATTAGTGCCTCTATTTCTATATTGTATATAGAATGGTTCATATCTTAACGATGTTAAGGTAAGGGGAGTTGTCCAGCTTATGCTTAAAACCAGACATTGGATAACTCAAGGCACGTTTCTGTAATGGCTGTTTGTGGGTTGACCCTGGCTTTGACGAGAGTTGACATTTCTACCATCTGGAAGATCAATAGTGATATTGTTCTTGACTCGCCACAGTTTTATTAAAATGGACTTTTTCAAAAAACAGTAGTGGGAGTATGGTAGAACTGGAAGTGATTCCAGAACCGCAAACAATTACGGAAAATTTAATAGAACCTATATATTCAATCAGGTTTGACATTCTAATAGCCACTCTGCAGATATGGTGGGTAACCCCAGACACCCAAGAGGTACTCCGGTAGCCTCAAGGACGGTGACAGGGTGGTTCTTGTTTACCCAGACTTGACACTACGGTTGTTCCAGACTATGAGACCCGGCAGGAGGTTAAGTATAGCGTCGTTCTAAACTAGCTTTAGAAGTGTACGTAGATATTATTCTGCCAGAGGGTTATCGTAGTCAGTGGGAGCAGCGGAAGCATAGTGGGCAGGTAGCTTATGTCTATTTATAGACTTCAGCAGTTATAGCGGAGATAGATCATCTATTTTTGATGTGACAGTCATGGGTTTGACTTCATCAGGATAGAGGATGGATCTATTGAGAAGGTAATAGGGTGTGATGTCCTGGTATTTGGATGACATACACAGAGTAGGAAGTAAAACTCCTATACTACGATCGGTGGTATTTTGGTCGTCACACATTTGTTTCTCCACAAAGGATATGGATATAATATATGACATTTTGGTTACTAGATCTATGGTTTTAGATCTAGATTTGGGTAGTTTCCCAATGGAGGTAATTTGACAGTATTCTAATAGTATTTTAGAATAGATGACTCCTGGCATGGTGGTGTACCTGCAGGTGATGGAGTCACCCTCTCTAATGGTGTCTTACAGACTAAAGGGGAGAGGGATGAGCATGATTGGCAGATCACTTGCTTAGGCAATTGAGTCAATCATGAGATGTCAAGTACCACACCAGATGTTGTTTTTGCACTAGATGCGATAAGTTTATATTAATCCAATCCTGAAGAAACATAAGGAAGCAGTTATAGAACATAAGTGCATGTTCTACGGATTTGATGATGGCAGCCTTCTTCGGGGGACGGTTATCATTCCAGGCTTCAAAGGTGACATGTATGACAGAGTGACTGTCAGAGTTATAGTTTTCCCTCTGACGAGGGATAGTATTATGGACAGGTGGTCCAAGAGGATACCGTGGGAGGCATGGTGCTGGATACTGATTAGGTTCAGTTATCACTACAGTCTAAGAAGTTTGGATTTGGAGTTCATTTATGAACTAGGTCCCATCAGATATCTAGACATATTCTAAGATAGATATTGCTCAATTCGGAAGATGGCTTTCTCCGCGAACTTGAGATTAAGAGAGACATAGAAAGAAACATCAGGGTGGATCCACTCACTGAGGCTGTTTCTCGAACACAAGAGTTTTGCAAACTAGCTTTGTGAAACTGATTAGTAGAGGAGTTGGATGTTCGGTATCAAACAGGCTATGAGTATGCGACATCGCAATAATTAGTCTTAAGTGCAAGTGGGAGATTGTTGGAGATAATGCCCTCAAAGTCAATTATTGGATCGCAGGTACGTGATTGCAATGATTGAGGCAAGACCTATACCGATATGACAGTCTTGCTCGAGATGATAGTATGCTATCTGGTTTGTCTTTATCATCGTATACATGCTTTAGTTTACTATTGCATGATGATAGAGCCCATAGGATTCTTGCTTGACTACCAGCAGTATGATGGCGATCATATACATGGGAGCTGGGGTCTGTAAGCACATCCTTAAAGTGTCCCTAGTCGTGGGAGTTTCGAGACAGGGCATCGATACTCCAGAGTAGACTAGTGTATACAGTCGAGACCCCGACGAGGGGCGGTGGCCGGTCTCACAAGCTATTGGTGTCAGTTGGTTCACCTAAGATGTATACAGGTGCTCATTAGGTTATGAGTACACCGGACAGGACTCGTCAGGAACATGCTAGTTGGTATTATACATATCGTCAGATAGTAGTTCTCCGGTGACATGTGTATAGGTTAGTCTGTCGACCTGAGATCGTCATTTGTCTCGTGTGAGTTCCCACTGTGCTTTGATCTCTACCCTACCACGCTCAAAGGAGACGTGCAAACAGGTATTTTTTGGGTACAGTCCCGAGCCACATGGAGGCAGTGAGCGGATTGTCGGGGATTTGTCTCTCCCGGTATTGGGGGTTGATGTCGCACAGTGCACGGGTGGCCATCACTAGAAATCCTCGGCCGAGGTAGTGCAGAATTACTGATTCAGATCAGTAGTTTCTCAGATGGTGATGGGCTTCATGCCGACACGATTTATCACGTTATTAGGGGCCTGACTTTATCCACCCCCTAGACTCGATATGCGATACTCTTTAGACGAACGGACCGGACTGTACGGATATTGTCACTGTCAGGCTCAGTAGGGTTTATGAATGAGTTCGCTCGTCAGCTTCCCTTCCAATCAATACATAGGCAACCGTTACGTACAGCTTGTACCTCCGACGTACAAGTGGTTATACCCAGTGCCAGTGTGTTGATGAGTCATTAGAGTCCCCCACAGACCGTTTCCCAAGTTCGGGCGAAACGTTGTAGAGGCCGTATGGTTTTATGGCAAGGTTCGGAAAAGCACGTGCGTTTTCGCACGTGTCATTTTTCGGGCAGATAATACTTGTCGGCTTTGGTTTAAACCGGATTCGAGTATTATGCTGTGTAGATATAATATCTTTGTCTCAGTTGCATTTGTATTCGGTCGTAATACAAATGCGGGTATGTTTATACTGATACGGGGTTATCCTGAAATTCGTTTCAGGATCGCTTTTGGAAGTTGCCAGTTTCCAGTTTTCTATTGGCCGTATTTACCATTCGGTTAAATACGGATTTATCTTTTCTTCTTGAGGGTGAGTCGTGGTTCTAGAAGCTTCTAGATGGTGACTAGGATGATGTGGTGTTGTTAATTCATTGGTTGCATTAATTGTTCATTTAATGATAGCATGACTAGGTTAGATGATTCATTAGTGCATTAATGATAAGTGCAAGGTGTCTTGTGACTCATTTCTCATTAAGGTCACCATTCTTCCTCCTACACTCACCCCCCTCTCCTTTATATTGGCCGGCCCCTCTCTTGAAAGAAATATAGTTGTTGATTTGGAAAAAAGATTAGGAATTTGTTTCATGGAAATTTCATATGCCCATTTCTCATTTCCTCGATTCATTTAGCAACTTCATTAACCGTTCGTCCATGGCTTTGGACGTAATGAGACAAAGTGTTCTACTCATTCTCTACATCATCATGGTCGTCTCTTTTAGCAAACTTGACGACCGAGTTGCCTCGGTTCAGAGGCGGGAGCCCGTTTAAAGATCCGTCGACGTGGTGCCACCTGGACGAGAAGACTGGAGATTCAGGAGATCGGAGCAGCCGCAACAAAGCGTGGGATGATGGTAGAAGACCGAAGGACTCGGATCGTTCGGTATAACATTTCTACCCACTTTGTAGTTTGTTAGTTTAGCTTTAATGGCAGATCCGGGTTACGGTACACGATAGCGCCAGTTTGAAAAAAGTTTTGTTCCGCATTTGGTGTCTGTTTGACGGCCGCGGCGCTACCATGGACTTACAACACTTACCAGTAAATCTCTGAATCAGCCTTGGCCATGGACTTCCCTGTTACGGCCAATCAAGCACAACGCAACATCAACCCCTAATACCGGGAGAGACGAAACCCCTCCTATCGCTCATTGCCTCCATGTGACTCGGGACTGTACCCAAAAAACACCGTTTTGCATGCCCTCATGGACGTGGTAAGGTGGAAATCAAAGCAAAGTGGGAATCACACAAGACACTATGACGATCTCGGGTCTACAGACTAACCTGCACAAGTGTCACCAGAGAACTGCCATCTGACGTAAGGTATAATACCATCTGGGAGTTCTCGGAGAGTCCGTCCAGTGTACCCAGTCTCCACTGAGCACCCGCATACCATCTCTGATGTCAAACACCAATGGATATGGGATCATCCATCGCCCATCTCATGGGTCGAGAAGCGTATACGCTAGTCTACTCTGGTATATCGATGCCCTGTCTCGATACACCCACGACTAAAGACCTTGAAGGATGTACTTATGGACTACCATGTCCCCACTAGTATGATCCGCATCATAGTCCAGGTAGTCAAGTACACATCCTAAGGGCTTTACCAACATGTAACTATAAGACAGTATCAAGAGATAAGTATACATGTTTGTTAGTTGTATGTATGCCCTAGAGGCCAGTATTGTACAGATGATGTATATTATATTGGATGCTTGGACATATATAGAGATGACTTTCTTGCTCGATATGATAGTATGCTATCTGGTTACTCTTTATCTTAACATGTACACTTGTCTCTTTAAACTGTCTTATAGTTACATGTTGATAAAGCCCTTAGGATGTGTACTTGACTACCTGGACTATGATGCAGATCATACTAGTGGGGACATGGTAGTCCATAGGTACATCCTTCAAGGTCCCTAGTCGTGGGTGTATCGAGACGGGGCATCGATATACCAGTGTAGACTAGCGTATACGCTTCTCGACCCATGAGATGGGCGATGGATGATCCCATATCCATTGGTGTTTGACATCAGAGATGGTGTACGGGTGCTCAGTAGAGACTGGGTACACTGGACGGACTCGCCGAGAACTCCCAGATGGTATTATACCTCACGTCAGATGGCAGTTCTCAGGTGACACTTGTACAGGTTAGTCTGTAGACCCGAGATCGTCATAGAGTCTTGTGTGATTCCCACTGTGCTTTGATCTCCACCTTACCACGTCCATGAGGGCGTGCAAAACGGTGGTCTTTGGGTACAGTCCCGAGTCACATGGAGGCAATGAGCGATAGGAGGGGTTTCGTCTCTCCCGGTATTGGGGGTTGATGTTGCGCTGTGCTCGATTGGCCGTAACAGGGAAGTCCCTGGCCAGGGCTGATCAGAGATTTGCTGGTAAGTATTACCAGTAGTTTCTCGACCCGTTATGAGCCTCACATCGGCATGACTTATCGGTTATTGGGGTCTGACGTATACCACCCCTAGACTTGATATGCGACATATCAGACGAACAGACCGTACTGTACGGTAAGTGTTACTGGTTGGATTCACAGGAGTGTGAGCGGGCTAGCTGGTCGATCTTCTGATCGCTCAATACCCGGATGGCTGTTACGTTTAGCAGACCGCTTGCGGCTTGTGGGTGCTTGATATGATCATCATCTGCTACCGGCGTATTGATGAGTCTTTAGAGTCCTACACAGAGGTTTCCTGGCTCAAGCGAAACGAAATAGGAGTGCATATGAGATATGTGCAGGACCGAGAATGATGCGTGTATGTGATACCGTATTCCATTCTCGCGATGGATGTATCGATTGGTTATATTCGATATAACCTAGATATCGAATCAAGGATTGATTCGATAAGCCGATACATAGGATACTAGTCGGTTATATGCGATATGACCGGATCGTTAAATCAAGTGTTGATTTAATGATTTAATGTATAATTATATATTTGATATATTACTTTGCATTAACTAGTATTGGTTCACTTTAAATGGATTTTCTCACTTGATGTGCAAGAAGTATATGTGATATACTTTTGTGCACATATTTGTATCATGTTTGATGATACTTGATCATGTGGTTAAGTGTAAAGGATTAAACCATGGTTAAGAGATGATTAGGGTTTTGCTTTTTCATTTATTTATTCATTTATTTATTTGGAAAAGATATAGATAAGAATGGTGGCTTTCTTTGTTTCTTATTGAAGCTTCATGAAGTTTTGACTTAGTCACCATTCTTGTCTCATGCTTAACCCTAACCATTTGAACAAACCCTAGTTCATTCTCTACACTTAACTATGGTTTAGATTATGATAAGTATTCATTTTCTTTTTCATTTTAAAAGACTTATCATATTCTTTTCTTCTTCTTCATCATCTTCTTCTTCAAGAAAGCTTGATGCCATCAATGGCAACTTGAGTTCTAAAGTGAGAAATCCAATTCCAAAGTGAACCCACCTCCTATTTCTTCACCCTCTACCTCTTGCCAAGTTGTTTTGGGTGTTTTCTTCACAAGTTTCACAAATTTGTGAAGTCGGAGCTTGAACTTGTGATGCCTCGACGTAGATCGTCTTCGGCACGAAGCCGACGACCTAGTCCGCCCATTTCTCCGATCAAGCCGACGATTGAGTCCGGGATTCGAGATGGACAGCGAGAGGACGCCTACGTGGAGCCAAGGAAGTGGATATCCGGATCTACAAAGGTTGTAGCTTCTTATCTTTAGTTAAGTTGTTAACTAGATTCGTATTTCGCCTAAATTTCTAGTCAACGATCTAGTCTAGGGTTTCTCGGCACCGTAAAATTTGAAATTGGCATGGTTGATGCCTTGTGAGACTTCATTAGCGTGCCTAGAAACCCTACAATGTTAAGATAAAGAGCAACCAGATAGCATACTATCATATTAAGCAAGAAAGTCCTCTCTATATATGTCCAAGCATCCAATATAATATACATCATCTGTACAATACTGGCCTCTAGGGCATACATACAACTAACAGTTGTTCTAGACTATAAGACCCGGCAGGAGGATGAGTGTAGCGTCGTTCTAAACTAGTTTTAGAAGTGCACGTATATATGACTCTGCCAGAGGGTTGTTGTAGTCAGTGGGAGCAGCGGAAGCATAGTAGGCAAGTAGCTTGTGTCTATTTATAGACTAAAGCAGGTATAGCGGAAATAAATCATCTATTTTTGATGTGACCATCATAGGTTTTGACTTCATCAGAATAGGAGATGGATCTGGTAAGAAGGTAGTAGGGTGTGATGTCCGAGGATTCCGGATGACATGCACTTGATAGGAAGAGATATTCCTATACTACGATCGGTTATACTTTGGTTGTCACAAAGTTGTTTTCTCCACATAGGATATGGATATAATATCAGGTTTTCTGGTTACTAGATCTATGGTTTTAGATATAGATTTGGGAAGTATCCTAATCTGGGTATTTTGACATTAAATGGATGACTCCTAGCATGGTGTTCTACCTGCAGGTGATGGGGTCAACCTCTCTAAAAGTGTCTTACAGACTAAAGGGGAGAGGGATCTACATGATTAGCATATCACTTGCTTAGGCAATTGAGTTAATCATGAAATGTCAAGTACCACACCAGATATTGTTTTTGGCACTAGCTGCAATAAACATATATTAATCCAATTCTGGAGAAATATTGGGAAGCAGTTTATGAACATAAATGAATGTTCTTGGGATATGGTAACGGCAGCCTCCTTCAGGAAACGGTTATCATTTCAGGCTTCCAAGGTGACCTGGATGACAGAGTAACTGTCAGAGTTACAGTTTTTCCCTCCTTTGAAGGACAGTATGTTGGACAGGTGGTCCAAGCGGATACTGAGGAAAGGAATAGCGCAGGATACTGATTAAATTCAGTGGACGATACAGTCTAGGAGGTTTGCTGGATTTGGAGTTCGTTTGTGAACTGGGTCCCATCAGATATCCAGACAAATTCTAAGACAAGTATTGCTCATTTTAGGAGATAGTTTTCTCCGTGAAGTTGAGATTAAGAGAGATACAGAAAGAAACATTGGAGCGGATCTACTCACTGAGGCTATTTCTTGAACGCAATCATTTTCGCAAATGGGCTTTGCGAAACTGATTAGTAGAGAAGTTGGGTGTTCGGTATCACACAGGCTGTGAGTATACGACATCGCAATAATTAGCCTTAAGTGCAAGTGGGAGATTGTTGGTTATAGTGCCTTCAAGGCAATTATCATACTCGCGGACTTGTGATTATGATGATTGAGGCATGACCTATACCGATAAAACAGCCTTACTCAAGATGATAGTATACTATCTAGTTTGTCTTTATCATCATGTACATGTTGATAGCGCCCATAGGATTCTTGCTTGACTGCCAGTATTATGATGGCGATCATATATGTGGGAGCTGGGGTCTATAAGCACATCCTTAAATGTCCTTAGTCGTAGGAGTATCGAAACCGGGCATCGATACTCCAGTGTAGACTAGTGTATACTGATCGAGACCCCGACGAGGGGTGGTGGCCAGGTCTCACAAGCCATTGGTGTTAGTTTGTTCACCTAAGATAGTATACGGTGCTCATTGGGTTATGAGTACACTAGACGGACTCGCTGGGAACCTGCTAGTTTGTATTATACCTATTGTCGGATAGCAGTTCCCAGGTGACATGTGTACAGGTTTGTCTGTCGACCTGAGATCGTCATTTGTCTCGTATGAGTTCCCACTGTGCTTTGATTACTACCCTACCACGGCTCAAAGGAGTCGTGCAAACAGGTTTTAGTTGGGTACAGTCCCGAGCCATATGGAGGCAGTGATCGGATCATCGGGGATTCGTCTCTCCCGGTATTGGGGGTTGATGTCGCATTGTGTACGGGTGGCCATCACCATAAATCCATGGCCATGGTAGACGAGGATTACCGATCCAGGATCGATAGTTTCTCAGGAGGTGATAGGATACATGCCGACACTAAATGTCACGTTGCTAGGGGTCTGACTTTATCCACCCCCTTAGACTTGATATACGATACTCTTAGACGAACAGACAGGACTATACGGATATTGTCACTGACAGGCTCAGTAGGGGTTCAGGATGAGTTTGCTCATCGGCCTCCTTTTCGCTCAATACCTGGGTAGCTGTTACGTACAGCTAGTTGTAGGGTTCCTAGGCATCCTAATGAGGTCTCACAAGGCATCAACCATGCCAATTTCAAAAAATCTAGGTGCCGAGAAACCCGACTACGGATCGTTGGCTAGAAAACTAGGCGAAATCATAAACTAGTTAACACTTAACTAAGAGATACGGAAATACAACCTTTGTAGATCCGTTTCTCCACCTCCATAGCTCCATGATGAAGTCCTCTCCGCTGTCCAAAAAGAATCCGGGCTCTAGAGTCGGCTTCATCGGAGAATAGACGGGCTAGGTCGTCGACGACATGCCGAAGATGATCTACGTCGAAGCATCACTAGATCGAGCTCCACCTTCACCAAGTCTTGAAAACTTGTGAAGGAAACACACTCTACTACTTGGCAAGAGGTAGAGGATGAAGAAATAGGAAGTGGGTTCACTTTAGAATTGGATTTCTCACTCTTTTTCTCACTTTGCCATTAAAGCTTTCAAGCTTTTCTTTTAAGTGAAGAAGAAGAAGAAAAAGAAGAATATGATAAGTGTTAATTAAAATAGAAAAGAAAATCAAACCTTATCATATTCAAACCATGGTTTAGTGTAGAGAATGAATCATGGTTAAATGGAATGGTTAGGTTTAAGGATGAGACAAAAATGGTGACTTGGTCAAAGTATTCATGAAGCTTCATGAAAGAATAAAGAAAGCCACCATTTTATCATTTCCTTTTCTTTTTCCAAAAAGAATAAATGTATATATAAAATAATAAGAAAAACAAAACCCTAATTATCCACTTAACCATGGTTTAATTCTTTACACTTAACCAAAAAGTATGTATCATCAAACATGATACAATCTAGTGCACAAAATCATATCGCATATGCAATGCGCACAACCGAGTGAGAAAATCCATTTAAAGTGAACCGATACTAGTTAATGCAAAGTAATATATCAAATATATAATTATGCATTAAATAATTAAATCAACACTTGATTCAATGATCCGGTCATGTCGCACATAACCGACTAGTATCCTATGCATCGGCTCATCGAACCAATCCTTGATTCGATAACTAGGTTATATCGTATATAACCAATCGATACATTCATCGCGAGAATGGAATACGGTATCACATACACGCATTATTCTCGGTCCCGCACATATCTCATATGCGCTCCTATCTCGTTTCGCTTGAGCCAGGAAACATCTGTGTAGGACTCTAAAGACTCGTCAATACGCCGGCAGCAGGTGATGATCATATCAAACACCTACAAGCCGCAAGCGGTCTGCTAAACGTAACGGCCACCCGGGTATTGAGCGATCTGAAGATCGACGAGCAAGCCCGCTCACACTCCAGTGAATCCGACCAGTAACACTACCGTACAGTCCGGTCTGATCGTCTGATATGTCGCATATCTCGCCTAGGGGTGGTAAACGTCAGACCCCAATAGCTCGATAAGTCGTGTCGATATGAGGTCTATAACAATTCGAGAAACTGCTGGTAACACTTACCAGTAAATCTCAGCAACCCTGGCCAGGGATTTCCTGTTATAGCCAATCGAACACAGCGCAACATCAACTCCCTATACCGAGAGAGACGAATCCCCTCCTATCGCTTATTGCCTTCATGTGACTCGGGACTGTACCCAAAAACCACCGTTTTGCACGCCCTCTTGGACGTGGTAAGATGGAAATGAAAGCACAGTGGGAACCACACAAGACTCTATGACGATCTCTGGTCAACAGACTACTCTGTACCAGTGTCACCAGAGAACTGCCATCTGACGTAAGGTATAATACCATCTGGGAGTTCTCGGCGAGTCCGTCCAGTGTACCCAGTCTCTACTGAGCACCCGTATATCATCTCTGATGTCAAACACCAATGGATATGGGATCATCCATCGTCCATCTGTATGGGTCGAGAAGGTACACGCTAGTCTACTCTGGTATATCGATGCCCCGTCTCGATACACCCACGACTAGGGACTTTGAAGGATGTACTTATGGACTACCATGTCCCCACTAGTATGATCTGCATCATAGTCCAGGTAGTCAAGTACACATCCTAAGGGCTTTACCAACATGTAACAGAGAGACAATCAGTGTACACGTTAAGGTAAAGTTCAACCAGATAGCATACTATCATGTCGAGCAAGAAAGTCCTCCCTATATATGTCCAAGCATCCACTACAATATACATCCTATGTATAGTAATGGCCTCTAGGGCATACATATAACTAACAATCTCCCACTTGCACTAGGGCCATCTGATAGCAGTGGTTGCAGTATCTCATACTCAACCATCCCATAAAAGTCTTTCTCTGGGAACAGGCCCTTTGTGAGTGGATCCGCTGTGTTGTCCTCTGAGTCTACTCTCCTAACCTCGATCTCCCTGGAGATCAACCATCTCCATGATCAAGTGATACTGTCTTAGAATATGTCTGGATCACTGATGGGACCTGCGTTCCTTGGCATAAGCCACAACTCCATTGTCACACAACGGGAGGAACATAGTTCATCTCATGAACCAATATACACCTAAACAGCCTCTTTGGTAGCATCTTAAGTAGCGATGTATCCTGCCTTTATCGTCTAGTATGTCACGGTTTGTAGCTTGGAACTCTTCCAACATACCGTCCCTTTACTGAGGGTAAAGACAATGCCTGCGACTGACATTCAGTCGTCTTTATCACACTGGAACCCTTCCAGTGATTCTCCCCAGGGTCGATTGATACCTTCTCACTACAACTAGTGAGAATCCTAACATCCATTTAGATCTATCTCATAGATCCAAAACCTAGGATTTAGTAGGTATCACTTTGATCCTATGTAGAGAATCATTGTGATAAGCGGAGATTGATCGAGCGTAGCATAGGAAACTCCTTCCCTATCAAGAGTATGTTTTCCACGTACTCTACGAGGATCGTCACCATACTCCCT
This sequence comes from Agapanthus africanus, assembly GCA_030015575.1. Taxonomy (NCBI): domain Eukaryota; kingdom Viridiplantae; phylum Streptophyta; class Magnoliopsida; order Asparagales; family Amaryllidaceae; genus Agapanthus; species Agapanthus africanus. Next base: position 271,895,875 of record CM057337.1, read on the forward strand.
ACTACCTTTTTGTTTATACAAGGTTCATCTACCATTTTGATGATGTCAAACTCTTTGACTAATCCATCAAAACAGATGTTCCAACTCCGCGATGCCTGCTTTATCCTATAAAGCATCTTGTACACGTTTCCGCTGCTCCCACTGTCTACGAAGCCCTCTGGCTGTGTACTTATAGACGTTCTCTTCTAAAACATCATTTAGAAAAGCAGTCATGACACCCAACCGCCAGATATCGTAGTCATGGTATGTAGCCGTGGCAAGTAGGATCTGGATGGACTTAAGCGTAGCCACTTGAAAAGGTTTCATCATTATCCATGCCTGGTCGATGATGAAAAGCTTTAACAAGTCTAGCTTTGAAAGTCTCAACTTTTCCAAGTACACCAAGTAATCTTCTCAAGATATACTTGCTCCTGATGGGGATTTAACCCTTCAGATATAGCAACTAAAGTCCATACTTTGTTGGTGTACATGGATTCCATCTCAGATCGCTAAGCATCCAGCCATTCTTACAGAGTCCCACTCCTGATGGCCAGCTCGAAACTAGTTGGGTCATCATCTCATGATGCAATCCTCGCTCCCACTGTCATAGAGAAACCAAAGTATCTCTCAGGTGGGTAAGGAACCCTACTAGATCGGCGGAGAGGCTGAGGTTCGTTGGTAACTATTGAATCCTTTGGTTTTATCAAATCATCTGCTGTAGTTTGTATAGCTGGAACCTTTCCAGTTCTACATAACTGACATTGCCTCGAGCTTGTCCGGATTTTGCTTTTAAACATAGCCCGGACAACCCCAAATCTTAACCAACTTAAGATATGGGCTCTTCCCTTTCCATATCACATATGAAATGGTAGGCAACTGATTTGATTGGAACCCTATTCAATAGGTATGCAACTTCATAAGTGCATAACTCCCAAAAGGAAAAAGGTAACTCAGCAGTACTCATCATAGAGCACACCATATCAAATAGGGTGTATCTGCTCCGCCCCGATATACCATCGTACTATGGTGTATACGGAGGAGTAATGCTGAGAGAGAATCTCATTCTCCTTTAGAATAATCCAAAAATTCCATGCACAAGTATTCTCCTCCTTGATCACATCAAAGGACATAATACTTATACCCGTATTGGTTCTCTACTTCTAACTTATATTCTGTGAATATCTTAAAAGGCTCGGACTCATGTTTCAACAGGAACATATGTCTGAAGCTTGAGAGATTATCAGAGAATGTAATGAAGTACAAAGAACCTGTCCTGGCATGTGTAGACAGGGGACCTACATACATCAACATGTATCATCCCAAGAGTTCACTAGCTCTTTCTCTGTTTCCAATAAACAGAGCTGGTGTCATTATATCTTTGTGACATGACTGGCAAGTTTCACAAGATGTAGATTTAAACTGATTTAAATATGCATCTACATGTAACTTCAGCTAGTCGGGTCACATTGATATGACCTAGTCTACAATGCCTCAAGAAGGATTCGTTCATTTCTGAACTCTTCCTCTTGTGTGTGTTCCGTATACTAAGAACTGTAGTTTGATTTAGAACATCAATGCTTTTAGATAACGTGCCTGAACCGATCAACTTTTGATATAGGAAATGTTCAAAACATTATCCAACAATACAAAATTTTATCATTTCTTTACTGATAAAGAGACTGATATGATTTTGTATATCAGGTTTGGTATCTAATAACATTCGTTCAGAATCAATGTATTGCAATACAGGGTGACAGTGACCAACAGACTTGGCTGCAACACTTGCCCCGTTTTCTGCCTCATGAAACTTATCACCCGTTCTCAGTTCTCTACCTTTCTGTAGCCCTATGTAACGGATTACATATCTAGGATCCTGATCTGGTATCACATACCCAGGACGTAGAGGATACTGAGAAACAGTTCTCTGTAAAATGAACACACCCGAAGATGATGCATCATATGCACTTTCTTCGTTTGGGCGGCACGGGAATTCTGGTAATCCCCAATTTCCTGCTCTGTCTTATAACAATTATAAGTTGGAGCGGGACCAACGTTCCCCAGCTCAGTATAACAAGCGGGTTCAGTCAAAAATCCGTATTATTATCTTGATTAAGGCGTGATATGGTTGCTACCTGGAGAGAGAGAGAAGAAAACACTCAGCGTGCGCTCTTGCAAGAATAGATTGGTTATTTTTTTATCTAATCAGGATGGCTCCCACTGCTTTTTATCAAATCTTCCTTCAAACCCTAAAAGGAAAGACTAGCCGGGATTAATTACACACTACAAGTTCGCCAATCTTTCAGCCAGGCCAGTGTCGGTACTTTGAGGGAGGTCCCCCGTGCTTTCGCACGAACCTAATTAATGTAAACCTCGTTTTCCCAGAGGCGTAACCCCGTTGACACCTTTCTAGACACCTACTTGATCGGCTAATTGTAATGTATAAAATTCTCCCAGGAGTAACTCTTACTCGCAGCGGGTATCGGGATCCAACTATCTCATAGAAGGTATGCAATCTCATTGCAAATTTCAACACTTGAAATTCCCGATAATCTTTTGCCCCTAACGTGCTATGACCTTGACGAAAGCCAACAAACCATAGCCCGCTAGTCAAGTTCAACCCGTACATTTCTTGATCGAATTAAACCCACCCGCACGACCCTTGACGAAAGCCAACAAAGACGCACGACTACCCTAATCCAATCGCATCGTATGCTGGCAGATAAGCAGCATATAGCTACCGCACACTGCACCTTGACGAAAGCCAACAAATGCAGCACGAATACTATATACAACTTATCTGAAATGACGTAGGGCTACGACAGGTTTTTCTGAAAACCTATTGCGTAATGAACTTGATATCGTTGTAGAATCAAATGATTTTAAAAATGGAGTGCTTTTGAGGCTTTTCTAGTTTTGCTAAAGGAGTCACTCCCGGTGAAGGGATCGTCGGTCCTTTCCTCGTCGAATGAGGTGCGGGATATATCATATATATCACTGTGCAAAGAAAAAACTCTTAAAAGCAATCAAAAGACAAACCGAGTGTGTAGTATCTGCCAGTTATTGCTAAAGGAGTCACTCCCGGTGAAGGGATCTCGGTCCTTTCCTCATCGAATAAGGTGCAGGATATATCGTATATACCGCTGTGGAAAGCAAGAACTGTAGCTACCTCTTTTATTTTGAAATTCGATTCTACAACATCTTAGGTTTCTTTTATTTCATTAATCACATTAATGAAGTCCCATCATTTAAGTACCTAAACATCACAGATAAATACGACGTACACTTATGCCATCCGCATTCGCCTCGATGTCCCCTCGTGCACCGTTAGGTTAGGTAACTAACGAAAGAGCGGGGCAGGGCTAGCGCGGGTGTAAAACATAAGTAACATCTATATAATATATCATATATACTATATACTGTATCTATCACAGAACATCACAGATATCGCAGCAGAAGAAACATATGAAACATTGGATATACTAGGACGTCCGTGTTTTCAATACGAGCCAGTATAAAACACGGATTCCACGGTCGTGATGAATAGCCAAACCCATACCCCTAGACCCCTACGAGAGCGGCAAGTAACCCTACCAATTCTAGAGTTAGGAGACCCGGACTCGACTCCTCGAGTTGGTCTCCCACTGGACTCCAGAACCCGGTTACTTGTGCTCCCCTCCTTGGGTTTATCCTAGTGCGGAAAAGTAAATAATATACAAAGGGTGACAACTTCCGCAACCTGGAAGTGCCCCAATAAAAGAATATTACATACAAGTTTTTACATGAATGAAAATGAAAAACACTCATCTCACATAAAAACCCCCGGCTATTCAAACACGACGATCCAATATAACATATCCAGCAACACATAACATCACATGTCATCAACGTAAGTAAATATGCGCATCCCAATTGTCGTTGACGTATAGCAACGAAACCGGCGATATCACATATTACACTTACGGTCACAGAAAAGAAAGTGTAAAACTACAACAGTTGGAATCCGCAACTTGCATAGACATCGCATGCCTAATCAAATGAATTCCTTAGACATCGCATGCCTAACAATTATAAACCCCGCATTTTAGTCTCAAAATCGAAAACACTTTTCAATACCAAGTCGGGCAATTCAACAAGATTCCCGACATCCTGATCGAATGCTCGTCGCAAACTTCAATAGACGGCCGCACCCCCGATACCGTCGACGAAGTGCACCAAGGCGGAACACCGCTGCCGCGAGCATCCGAACGGATGCTTTCGGCGACGGGGTTCTCCTGCAGTCACTTGGTCGGGGCTATGGAGTGAGGCTGTCTATTAAGTTCACCCGGTGAGTATCCGCGTACACTACGTGATTGCGACGGACTTTTGATCACATCAAAATTCCGTGGCAACCGATCAAGTGAGACTAAACTGCTATGTTTATAATATTCATTCCGTTATCTCATAACATCTTGTGAATTCCAATTATTGTATCCCATTCCAGATAAACAGAAAATGTTAAACTTTTCGATCGAACAATCGAACACCCAAGTTTTCCCGATACAGCTCAACACATGAAATAAGTCTAACAACATTCCGTTCGTGCCTCAGTACCAACGGTCCAGCCGTAGAAGGGTCAAGCCAACGCCTCACATGTGGCACGCCGTACTGCCCCAAACCCGAAGGTTCAAAGGGCAGTTCAAGACGGTCACATAATCGAGTTAAGGTTTGTTGTCTTCTAGAGGGACCATCGCGTTACTTGCACTACTTAGAACGTCGTTAAACTACGGAAAAATCCAACACTTGGAAATTTCCCGACAGGGGAAAAATTGGGTATTTATATCCGGTCGAACTTTTTAACATATTCTAAAATTTATCCGGAAAGCCACACAGACAAAATTTGATAATCCGATCGAAACACCGAATCCCCAAAACAACTGCAGAAAATTCAACTCTTGAAAAATTATTAAAAATTCCCAGAAAAGTCACCACTGGAAACTAAGAATTACTGTACAAAATAATTCAAATACTGTGGCCGTACGGCCGCGGATCCGCCGCATGAGCCTTGCTCATGCCGCGGAACCGCGGTGGAAAAGTTGAATCAAGTCCACGAAATTTACAGTAATTCCTAGAAAACCCTGCTTGATTTTCTGCATATTTTTAATTTGGAAAAAGACCAGATTTTAAAAAATGGACAGAGAGCAAGTTTGTGATCGGGTTTCGGGTTCGTTCGGGTTTCAAATTCCGTCTAGACTTCGCCTAAGGCTCTAGCTAGGCTCTGATACCACTGTAGGGTTCCTAGGCATCCTAATGAGGTCTCATAAGGCATCAACCATGCCAATTTCAAAAAATCTAGGTGCCGAGAAACCCGACTACGGATCGTTGGCTAGAAAACTAGGCGAAAACATAAACTAGTTAACACTTAACTAAGAGATACGGAAATACAACCTTTGTAGATCCGTTTTTCCACCTCCATAGCTCCATGATGAAGTCCTCTCCGCTGTCCAAAAAGAATCCGGGCTCTAGAGTCGGCTTCATCGGAGAATAGACGGGCTAGGTCGTCGACGACGTGCCGAAGATGATCTACGTCGAAGCCTCACTAGATCGAGCTCCACCTTCACCAAGTCTTGAAAACTTGTGAAGGAAACACACTCTACTACTTGGCAAGAGGTAGAGGATGAAGAAATAGGAAGTGGGTTCACTTTAGAATTGGATTTCTCACTCTTTTTCTCACTTTGCCATTAAAGCTTTCAAGCTTTTCTTTTAAGTGAAGAAGAAGAAGAAAAAGAAGAATATGATAAGTGTTAATTAAAATAGAAAAGAAAATCAAACCTTATCATATTCAAACCATGGTTTAGTGTAGAGAATGAATCATGGTTAAATGGAATGGTTAGGTTTAAGGATGAGACAAAAATGGTGACTTGGTCAAAGTATTCATGAAGCTTCATGAAAGAATAAAGAAAGCCACCATTTTATCATTTCCTTTTCTTTTTCCAAAAAGAATAAATGTATATATAAAATAATAAGAAAAACAAAACCCTAATTATCCACTTAACCATGGTTTAATTCTTTACACTTAACCAAAAAGTATGTATCATCAAACATGATACAATCTAGTGCACAAAATCATATCGCATATGCAATGCGCACAACCGAGTGAGAAAATCCATTTAAAGTGAACCGATACTAGTTAATGCAAAGTAATATATCAAATATATAATTATGCATTAAATAATTAAATCAACACTTGATTCAATGATCCGGTCATGTCGCACATAACCGACTAGTATCCTATGCATCGGCTTATCGAACCAATCCTTGATTCGATAACTAGGTTATATCGTATATAACCAATCGATACATTCATCGCGAGAATGGAATACGGTATCACATACACGCATTATTCTCGGTCCCGCACATATCTCATATGCGCTCCTATCTCGTTTCGCTTGAGCCAGGAAACCTCTGTGTAGGACTCTAAAGACTCGTCAATACGCCGGCAGCAGGTGATGATCATATCAAACACCTACAAGCCGCAAGCGGTCTGCTAAACGTAACGGCCACCCGGGTATTGAGCGATCTGAAGATCGACGAGCAAGCCCGCTCACACTCCAGTGAATCCGACCAGTAACACTACCGTACAGTCCGGTCTGATCGTCTGATATGTCGCATATCTCGCCTAGGGGTGGTAAACGTCAGACCCCAATAGCTCGATAAGTCGTGTCGATATGAGGTCTATAACAATTCGAGAAACTGCTGGTAACACTTACCAGTAAATCTCAGCAACCCTGGCCAGGGATTTCCTGTTATAGCCAATCGAACACAGCGCAACATCAACTCCCTATACCGGGAGAGACGAATCCCCTCCTATCGCTCATTGCCTTCATGTGACTCGGGACTGTACCCAAAAACCACCGTTTTGCACGCCCTCTTGGACGTGGTAAGATGGAAATCAAAGCACAGTGGGAACCACACAAGACTCTATGACGATCTCGGATCAACAGACTACTCTGTACCAGTGTCACCAGAGAACTGCCATCTGACGTAAGGTATAATACCATCTGGGAGTTCTCGGCGAGTCCGTCCAGTGTACCCAGTCTCTACTGAGCACCCGTATATCATCTCTGATGTCAAACACCAATGGATATGGGATCATCCATCGCCCATCTGTATGGGTCGAGAAGGTACACGCTAGTCTACTCTGGTATATCGATGCCCCGTCTCGATACACCCACGACTAGGGACTTTGAAGGATGTACTTATGGACTACCATGTCCCCACTAGTATGATCTGCATCATAGTCCAGGTAGTCAAGTACACATCCTAAGGGCTTTACCAACATGTAACAGAGAGACAATCAGTGTACACGTTAAGGTAAAGTTCAACCAGATAGCATACTATCATGTCGAGCAAGAAAGTCCTCCCTATATATGTCCAAGCATCCACTACAATATACATCCTATGTATAGTAATGGCCTCTAGGGCATACATATAACTAACACTAGTGCCGCTGACGTGCTTGTGGTTAAACCCACTGCCATCGTATTGACAAGTCTTTAGAGTCCTATACAGAGGGTTTTCACGGTTCAGGCGATATGGTGTACATGGCGTATGTTGATACATACAGGTGTCCGATTAAATATGTGCGTACTGCGCAGACTTTAATCGGACGGTTGATAATACTAGCGGCTTAGGATTAAGCCAGATTATTAAATCAGGTTTTGATTTAATAATTTACATATGTATTTATATATATGTATTCTAGTATTATTGTTCGCTATTTATTTTCTCTCTTGGCTATTTGTATTTTTGTACGAATACGCGTATATGCATTTCGGTACATGTACCGAGAAGTATTTCATATTTTATACGGAATAGCTTCTAGAAGTTTTGCTACCTCATTATTGATTTTCCATTTATGGAAATCATTTGTTTCATAATGAGGTGGAGGGTATGATGTGGCATGAGCATGGTTCATAGTATGGTGCATTTGTTTATTATAATTTGACTTTGGAAAATGATTTTTTTTTGTGATTGAGAGAAAAAGGGGGCCGGCCACTTTAGGGTGGGGATTTGGATTTCATTTTGGATGATTAACACATCACTCCCTCACTCTCTCAAGAACACAACAAAATACTTAGCCATTTTTGCTCATGCCAAAGTTCATCTCCTTATCTTCTATGGTTGCTCCATGAGCATTTTAGTTGAGAGAAAATTGCAATGACATATCCATACACCCCCACTCTCCATCGTTAGCAACTATGGAGTGTTGGTTACCTCGTTCGACGAGGTTGGAGCTTGCGCTGTTTTCCTAGAGTGGATCATCGGAGATGGAGGAAGACCGGCAACCAAACATCGTCAAAGGATCACTAGGAGCTTGGAATGAAGACCGAAGGACACGGATCAACTCGGTATAACCTTTCTAACTCTTAGTTAGTCTGCTAGAATAGGGTTTAAGGTCGATCCAGAAATCGGGTAGCGGTAGCGCCGGTTTAGAAAATTTTTGTTCTGCATTTTGGCCGCGTTTCGACGGCCGGGGCGCTGCCGGGACCCTTCAACATCAACCCCCAATACCGGGAGAGACGAATCCCCGACGATCCGTTCACTGCCTCCATGTGGCTCGGGACTGTACCTAACTAAAACCTGTTTGCACGACTCCTTGAGCCATGGTAGGGTAGTAATCAAAGCACAGTGGGAACTCACACGAGACAAATGATGATCTCAGGTCGACAGACAAACCTGTACATATGTCACCAGGGAACTGCTATCTGACTATAGGTATAATACCAACTAGCATGTTCCCGGCGAGTCCGTCCAGTATACTTATAACCCAATGAGCACCTGTATACTATCTTAGGTGAACAACTGACACCAATGGCTTGTGAGACCGGCCACCGCCCCTTGTCAGGGTCTAGATAAGTATACACCAGTCTACATTGGAGTATCGATGCCCAGTCTCGATACTCTAATGACTAGGGACATTTAAGGATGTGCTTATAGACCCCCAGCCCCCACGTATGTGATCGCCATCACAATGCTGGCAGTCAAGCAAGAATCCTATGGGCTTTATCAACATATGATGATAAAGACAAACCAGATAGCATACTATCATCTCGAGTATGACTGCTTTATTGGTATAGGTCCTCGCTCAATCATCATGATCACATACCTGCGACTATGATAATTGCCTTGAGGGCACTATAGCCAACAATCTCCCACTTGCACTTAAGCCTAATTATTGCGATGTTGCATACTCACAGCCCGTGTGATACCGAACACCCAACTCCTCTACTAATCAGTTTCACAAATCTCGTTTGTAAAACTATTGCGTTCGAGAAATAGCCTCAGTGAGTGGATCCGCTCCAGTGTTTCTTTCTATGTCTCTCTTTATCTCAACTTCACGGAGAAAACTATCTCCCGAAATGAGCAATACCCGTCTTTGAATATGTCTGGATATCTGATGGGACCCAGTTCACAAAAGAACTCCAAAGCCAGCAAGCTTTTTAGACTGTATCGTCTACTGAACTCAATCAGTACACTGTGCTATACCATCCTCAGTATCCGCTTGGACCACCTGTCCAAACTACTGCCCCTCGTCAGAGGGAAAACTATAACTCCGACAGTCACTCTGTCATCCAGGTCACCTTAGAAGCCTGGAATGATAACCGTCTCTCAAAGGAGGCCGCCGTTATCAAATCCCTAGAACATCCACTTATGTTCATAAACTGCTTCCATTCGTTTTTCTCCAGGATTGGATTAATATATCAACTTATTGCATCTAGTGCAAAAACAACATCTGGTGTGGTACTTGACATGTCATGATTGACTCAATTGCCTAAGCAAGTGATATGCCAATCATGCACATCCCTCTCCCCTTTAGTCTGTAAGACACCTTTAGAGAGGGTGACTCCATCACCTGCAGGTTCAGCACCATGCTAGGAGCCGTCCATTCTAAAATGCTTTTAGAATACTGTCTAAGTACCCAGATTGGGACACTTCCCAAATCTAGATCTAAAACCATAGATCTAGTAACCAGAATGTCTGATATAATATCCATAACCTATATGGAGAAAACACTGTGTGACAACCAAAGTATAACCGATCGTAGTATAGGAATTTCACTTCCTACAAAGAGAATGTCATCCTAAATACCAGGACATCACACCCTACTATCTTCTTAACAGATCCATCCCCTATTCTGATGAAGTCAAAGAACTTATGACTGTCATATCAAAAATTAGATGATCTATCTCCGCTATATTCGCTTTAGTCTATAAATAGACACAAGCTACTTGTCCACTACGCTTCCGCTGCTCCCACTGATTACGACAACCCTCTGACAGAGTCATATACACGTGCACTTCTAAAACTAATTTAGAATGACGCTGTACTCATCCTCCTGCCGGGTCTCACAGTCTGGAACAACAGTAGTGTCAAGTCTGGGTAAACAAGAACCTCCCTGTCATCGTTCTTGAGGCTACCGAAATACCTCTCGGGTGCCTGAGGTAACCCTCCATATCTGCGGAGTGGCTAATGGAATGTCAATCCTGATTGAATGTTTAAGTCCTATTAAATTTTCCGTAATCGTTTGTGGTTCTGGAATCACTTCCAGTTCTACCATACTCTCACTACTGTATTCTGAAAAAAATCCATTTTACTAAAACTATGGCGAGTCAAGAACAATATCACTATTGATCTTCCTGATGGTAGAAAGTTAACCCTCGTCAAAGCCCGGGATAACCCACAAACAGCCATTACTGAAACGTGCCTTGAGTTTATCCGGATTCTGGTTTTAAGCATCAGCCGGACGACTCCCTATACCTTAACATCGTTAAGATATAAATTGATTCTATATGTATCTAATATAGAAACAAATGCACTAATTTAATTGGAACCAGATTCAAATCATGCAGCTGTCTCCAGTGCATGTCAACTAAATGGAGAGAGGCCGATCAGCATTACTCAACTTAGGAGTGCGTCCAATTATGAGTAACCTGAAGAGAAACAAGTTCCTCAAAACCATTACTATCAACTGAATACCTTATACAAGTATCTACATCTTCGATCACCTTGAAGAATCCCGATACTTGCGACACCTGGTTCTCTACTTTATTTTTGTACCTATAACTTCTCAAACTTGGACCTTGTATTTCTACGAAACACTTGTCCAAAACTTGAGAAGTCATAAATAAACAGAATATAGTACGAGGACCAACCGCTGTGTCCTAATAGACACTGGACAACATACAATACATTGTATAAGTCCCCTGAGTTTAATAACTCAAACCCTGTGTGTTGTAGGTTGAAAACCGTGCTATGGTTATGAAGACTTACACCGCTGTTGAATGCTCCTTACCTAACCATCAACTGATATGGGTAAATATTATGGATATAATTTCAAAAAGTTATATCTTACTTTATTAAAATAAACGTACAGATATATCAGTTTGAAATTGGTGCATAACAACGGATGTTCAAAACCAAATACTTGCCGTCCGGCAAACAACCCAGGAGATTTCCTCAAATATCACCAATTACAACGAATTCCGATATAATGAGGATGATCACCTAACTCCCAATAACTTACTTCCACTCATTATCTGTAAAACCATACATATGTGAGAATCAAAGCTGGTAAATATATACCCTGGAGTAAGGACCTAATTGGGAAATTGGTTTTCAATTAAGAACGCATAGTAAACTGAAACATTAAAATGTTTTATAGGGGTATCCTGGTATTCCTAGTAACGCCTCTTCCATTATCCAGATTCATGACTGAAACCATATATTTCCTTACCATCTCTCCAAATCCCTTTATTTGTCTTTAGTCGTCACCTTCTATACACCTTTGTTAGGCTTAAATGGTTTTCTTCCTTCGCTACCGTTCGGCACCAGCCTATGGTTTGGAAAAAGACTATCCAATAAGCGTAATAGGTGTACTCTCCTAATCCTAGGAGTACTCATAACCTGAGAGAAGGTAAAGATAAAAGACAATTGAATAAACCTTATTCCTATTTCTCCTGAACCAGAATCCATCCTCAAAAAAGTTCCTTCGAGTTCGTATATAACCATACGATGGATTTATCCAATAGGATTGGATGTTCGTAGTTATACGGTGTGTTCTGGAGAAATACAAAGGTGAAGTAGGAGTGGTGTTGAAAGACTTGGTTTGGTCGTGAATAGCAGTCACAATTTTGCCCTCTTTCTAATCCCTTTATTTGTCTTTACTCATTAACTTCTGTACACCACACTTCGGCTAATTGGTTACCTGCATGGGCCACCAACAAAACCTGTCACGCCCCGCTTCCCATTGTACGGCGAAGGGGACGCGATGGGGTCCGCTACGTATATACTCAGAAGTACATACGCTGAGCGTATCTAAGCAATATAAAATAAATACACAAGAGACAAGATAATAAAGACAGCAACTTTTATTTATTAACATTCTTTTGTACAATACATGAAAAGGAAATACAACTGAAATAAAAGATGCCTAAACAGTGGCATAACAGGAAATGAAAATACAGAAAGGAAAAGTGTACAATGAAACTAAAATGCAGGGTTTTCGGCAAACTGCTCCAAGTCTTCTTGGGATGGCTCGATCTCCGCCAGGTTCAAACCACCTGACGGCATTTAAAGAAGAAAGAAACAGAATGTCGTCAACGAACAGGTCGCTCGGTAAGTCCCAAAGATAAGGGAGAAATAGACAGAGAGTAGGAGAGAGAGAGAGAGAGTAGCTTTTAATGTTGTATTATATTGTTGTAATGTTGTATTAACGCTGTTGTTTGTAGCTTGGTACAGAAAAATGCCAGTGTATACGAGAGGGGTCTCTATATGCTAGAGACCAGGGCAAACGGAATACAGAGTACAAGGCTCCGTTAGAAGGCCCGGAACAACGGTAATTGGATTCATGTTAGGTGTCTTAAGTCTGACCGTCTCGTGCCACTTTTAACACCTTCCGTACCAATCTACCCCTTAAACCCCGCAATGTCTTGTTTGTATTGTTATCTTGTAAATTGTATTGATTGTAAGATTGATTGACTGACTGACCGAAACCATGATATCAGGAAATGGTTGTAACCGTAGAGTCATGTAAATGGAATACTGGGAATCATGTAAAAGGAATATATATCCATGGTTCGGTTCAGTCAAGTTGTATAAATTGATAATTGTATTCATGGATTCATGTGTTCATATTGAATTGGAATATTGTAGATTATAAATTGACTTGAATCATATTCAAGTCAGATTAATCAGACTCAAATCCGAGTCAGACAATCAGATGAAGTCTTATAATTGCTAGGGTCCTTAGGGCAATTTATAAAACTTGAGGGGGTTTTATGTAAAAATACTTTTATATACTTTTCCAAAATACACCTCAAGTATTTATTGTTCGTATTTAGAGTTATAATGAGGGTGGATTTTATGTTGTGACATTTCTAGTGAAAATATCCTAGTTTTATAAATAAGGATATTTATTTGTAATATTGATTATTTGAAGTTCATGGTATTTTAGTGTAAAATTTATTATTGTGATTTTTAGGAAAAGGTGGAAAATTTATATTATAATAAAATAGATATTTAAATGATAAATATACATATGTTTATACAAAAATAATTTTAATAAATATTTTTTATTCCAAAAATCTCATTTTCTTAAGATGTCGTATTTTAAACCTTTCGAGACCGAATGCTCCTTGCGGAGGTCTGAATCTCGCACTACCAGCCCGAGGGTGCACGATAAACCGCACGATCCCGAACGGGTTCCCCAAAAAAAATGGGTTATAGCGGCGCTTTGCAAAGATTGTAAAATACTAATCCTTTAGAAAACGGTTTTATAAAGAAAAAGATATTTATTTGTAAAGGTGTAAATTTTCCGTATTTTTAGATTCTAGGGTTTCCTAAGTCAACTAGCCTATTTCTAAATAGTCTAAATGACAAGTCGTTAGAAGTCTCAAATCGCCTCTTCACCGCCAATTGTGGCCAGGTAAGTACAAATGAGGAAAGGAAGGATCCGCTCACGAATCGTGAGACGGGCCTTTTAAAGTTACCTTTGCTCACTTGCCTAGCCTAGACACCATAAAGTCTGGTTTAGATAAACGATCGATGTCCACAACTTATTGTGTTTTCCTAATAAGTGGTATTTATTTAAAAGTGTATCAAAGCTAAAACTTCTAGAAATGATTTTATTAAGAATATGGTATTTAAATGAAAGTATTGTTTTATCGTATTCTAAGTTTTTGATGATGTCGTTTAGGGTTGTATTTGCGTGTGTGTGGAGGTAGGTCATTACCTCGTGTTCTACTTTAAATGTATAGCAAAGTTTAAGGGGTTAAATGTGAAATCGAAACATTGTGGTATTAAAGTGAAAAATACGATAAATTGGAAAGGCTATCATTTCATATAAGAAAACTTGTTCAAATTATTTGTTACAAGTTTAATAGTCCACATAAAGATGTTTAAGCATGAATGTATTGATGAGAAGTGAAATTTTATAGAAAACCGAATCGGAAATCGGATTTGTTCCGATTCTGTCGGGTTTCGTAGTTCTGTATTTTAGGGAAATAGAAAGGGGGATAGAATGGGACTTACGGGTTTCGATTTATACAAAGGAGTGAGGGGGACTAAAGGGTTGCCGAGGCGTTGCTTCGTTGTCGGTTGTTCCTAAAAACGTCGCCGGAATTTCCGCCGGAATTTCGTCGGTGCTTCGCCGCGAACTTGATTTTAAAGTACACACTCTTGAGAAGCTTTTGAGAGAGTGAGCTTAGGGTTTTAGGATGAGAGGGTAGAGGTTAGGGGGTGTATTTATAGGGTAGGCTAGGGGTAGGGTAGGTGAAGGGTTTTTAAATAATAAAAAAAATGTAAAAATGTATAAAATCATTAAAAATTGGAGTAAATAGGGTATATGAAAGGTTTTAATGTAAAAATGTATTAAAAAATCATTAAAATGGAGTAAATGGGGATTTCAAAGGTCTCTGAAACCGATCTAGGAATTTGAAGTGTATAGGGGATTTAGAAGATGAAGAGACACAACATTGAAGAAGGGAACTCGGCCGTCCGGACGAGTCCAGCCGGCGGTGCCGGCCCGAGTCGGCCGGTTTGGAGAAAAGAAAAGGGTAAAAGAAGGAGTGGCAATGATGTATGCAACTTGGACAATCCAAAAGCCAGTGATTTTAAGAAAGTTTGATTAACTTGGTCACTGAGTCATAGTCTAGGGTCGGGCCATGGTCACTGTCAAAGAGAGAGAGAAAAGAAACACTCTGCGTGCACTCTAACCTAGATCAGAATGGATAATCATTTTATCTAATCTGGATGGCTCCCACTGTTTTCTCGAATTCTCCTCCAAACCTAAAAGGAGAATTAGTTGGAATCACCCGAGGAGTAATCCTACTCATCAGTGGGAATCGGGATCCAACTATCATCGCATGATAACTTGATGGAAGCCACTCAAGTCACCACACTCCAGAAGGTATGCGCATGCCTGGAAAGTTTCCTGTATGTTTGAAACTCCCGATATTATTTTTACCCCAAGCAGCTTATGACCTTGACGGATGCCAATAAATGATAAGTTGCAAGTCAAGTTCTACCCGTCATTGTCCTGATTAATCTAGACCCACCCGTACTCGCCCTTGATGGATGCCAACAAGGCTGCACGACTGTCCTAGATTAATGCATATCCATGCTACAGAAAAGTAACACATAGCTACCGCACACTATGCCTTGACGGAAGCCAACAAACATAGCACGAATACTAGGCGCTGCTTTTCTTAAATGACGGAGGGCTACGGTTGGTTTTTGGCGAAAAACCTTTAACGTAATGAACTTGATATCGTTGAAGGAATCCAAGTGGTTTTATAAATATATAGTGGCGAAAACTTTTTCTAAAGAGATCACTCCTGGTGAAGGGATCTTGGCTCTTTCCTCGTCGAATGAGGTGTAGGATATTCCAAACTGAATACCACGATGCAAAGCAAAAAGTAATCGACTATAGTGAAGTTATTACGTTGACGCAAACTTTTGCCCAAAGGGTCACTCCCGATGAAGGGATCTCGGCCCTTGCCTCGTCGAATGAGATGCTGGATATTCATAACCGAATACCACCGTGCAAAGCAAAAATGTACGTCTGTAATGTCAGTTTTTAAAATCTTGGTTCCAACAACATCATATATATAGGTTTGTTTTCCTTGCATTGATAAGAATCAACACAGTCCCATCAATTAATCACACCAGAAAAGAATGAAAATAAAATGTACATATATGCCATCCACATTCACCTCTGGGTCCCGTCATCACCTGTTAGGTTACTTAACTAACGATAGAGCGGGGACTGGGCTAGCGCGGGTGCAAAACATATACAACATCTACTAGTGTGTGTATATATATATATATATATAACAATCGTCCCAGGTATGATAAATGCAACATCACAGAAAAGTAATAAGCATCACAGAACAATACAGATAATCTGGGAGCCCCGGGTTTTCTTTGAGCCACAACTAAAAACCCGACGTTCCCCTGGTCGTGTGGATAGCCTGTGCAATGAAATCCTAGACCCCTACGAGCGCGGCAAGTTACTCGCCAAAACCTGAAGCGAGGCAGCCCCCTTCAACAAAGTGAATGGACCACCCAGCACTTCACGGAATCCGGTAACTTGAGCACCCCTCCTTGGGTCAACCTATACCCCTATGAGTGCGGCGAACAGCCCGCCAATTCTAGAGTGAAGCCCCATCCGTCTCAACGCCAGGAGATGCGGGACCGTTGCCCTCTAGAATCAGACGACCCATCTAAGATTAGGGGGGAGATCCTCAGTAGTGGTGACCCTTTGACTCTTCCCGCCGACTGAGGGGGAGCTCTTCTGTGTAGTAAAACTGTCCGGCGAGCCCGGCCGGTGAGCTCGAACAGCTATCCGTGCACCCCACCGCGGGGTAATCCTAGTACAGAAAAGAAAATATATACAACGGGTACATCGACCTCAAGCCGGTCGTGCCCCAAAAGAATAATATACAAACAGGAAGTGACGGCAGTTCACATGTCAGACGCTCACCCTGCAAGATCAAATATACAAATACAACAAAACTGTACTACCACTGTACCCAGGCTATCCACTACGACAATCCGCAACATCACAGCACAACACAGAACATCAACGTGAATGTCACGTTCACAAACCCATCTAAAAGGACTATAGCGATTAGACAAGGTTTACCGATCAAATGACATTCATGGTCGTAGATGCTAAACTAAGTACTGATAATTACATGGTTAAAATTTTGATCGATTAAAATTTCCGACTAGCCCCAAGTGCAAACCAGTACTTAAGAGAATCTGGGCTAAACCAAAACATCACAAAAAATCATTTTTCCTTGTCAGAGAGTGCCAGAAAAATTTAGAGGCAATTGGTGTTGGATATAGTGCCCTCAAAGTCAATTATTGGATCGCTGGTATGTGATTGCAATGATTGAGGTAGGACCTATACCGATACGACAGTCTTGCTCGAGATGATAGTATGCTATCCGGTTTGTCTTTATCATCGTGTACATGCTTTAGTTCACTATTGCATGTTGATAGAGCCTATAGGATTCTTTCTTGACTGCCAGCAGTATGATGGCGATCATATACATGGGAGCTGGGGTCTATAAGTACATCCTTAAAGTGTCCCTAGTCGTGGGAGTTTCGAGACAGGGCATCGGTACTCCAGAGTAGACTAGTGTATACAGTTGAGACCCTGACGAGGGGCGGTGGCCGGTCTCACAAGCCATTGGTGTCAGTTGGTTCACCTAAGATGTATACAGGTGCTCATTACGTTATGAGTACATCGGACAGGACTCGCCGGGAACATGCTAGTTGGTATTATACATATCGTCAGATAGGAGTTCCCAGGTGACATGTGTACAGGTTAGTCTGTCGACCTGAGATCGTCATTTGTCTTGTATGAGTTCCCACTGTGCTTTGATTACTACTCTACCACGGCTCAAAGGAGTCGTGCAAACAGGTTTTAGTTGGGTACAGTCCCGAGCCACATGGAGGCAGTGAGCGGATCGTCTGGGATTCGTCTCTCCCGGTATTGGGGGTGAGATCACGCTGTGTTAAGGAGAGCCATTACACGAAATCCCTGGCCAGGGTAATCGAGATTTACTGGTAGCTATTCCAGTAGTATCTCAGGGTGTTCTGGGCTACTCTCCGACACGACTTATACCGCTATTAGGGGTCTGACGTTTACCAGCCCCCTAGGCCCTATATGCGATACTCATAGACGAACGGATCGGACTGTACGGATATTGTCACTGTCAGGCTCAGTAGGGTTTCTGGATGAGTTCGCTCATCAGCTTCCCCTTCTTTCAATAGATAGGCAACCGTTACGTACAGCTAGTACCTCTGACATGCTAATGGTTATTTTGATGAGTCATTAGAGTCCCCCACAGACAGTTTCCCAAGTTTGGGTGAAACGTTGTAGAGGCCGTATGGTTTTATGGCAGGGTTCGATTATATTCATGCACTTGTGCACGGATTAGGATCGGACGGATAATACTAGCGGGCTTTGGTTTAAGCCAGATCCTAGTATTATATTGTAGGAATATTTTGTCTCGTTGCATTCGTATTCGATCGGAATACAAATGCGGGTATGTATTTACAGTTGAGGCGTAATCCCGTAATTCGTTACAGGATTACTTTCGGATTTGCCGGTTTTCTTTTTCCATCCCAATCATCTTGATCTATCCTTTATGTATTGTGAGCGTTGACTTTGACCATTTTTTCCCATTGTTTTCTGGCCGAGCACTGTTGATGGTCATGGGCAAAAGTGTGGGCAGCATGGGTAGAGGCATGGCCTTGTTTGGTGGCTGATTTTGAATGGGGGGCTTTTCTGCAATTGAGAAAGCTTTTCTTTAGCAGGGGGTTTAGTGTGGTGGTGGGTGTGAGTTTTAGAGTGCAAGGAATTAACATGTGGATATAAAATTTACTTGCATCATTCATTTTTCTACACACCACCTCTTCACTTGGATATTCCCAGAAAACTTCCTCCTTGGCCGAGCTCTTTTTCATGGGGCAAGCTTGATTTTTCTTTTGCCAAAAATCTTTTGCTCACATTACATTCTAGTGGCAACTCCAATTTACCTCCACCCAATCGTTTGGGTGCCTTGAGACAAAAGATCATACACTTTCTCTACTTCAATCTTGGACATGTCGGCTAGCAAACTTCATGTCCGAATTACCTCGGTTCGAGGCGGGAGCCCGTATAAAGATTCATAGACGTGGTGCCACTCCGACGGGCATGATCGCGGAGCGGACTTCGTCGGCGCAGCAGCGGGGAGTTTGGCGCGGAGATTGAAGACCGAAAGACACGGATCGATCGGTGTAATCTTTTCTAACTCCTTTTACAGATTGCTAGTTTACGGTTAATGGAACGATCCAGGTATTTAGGTCGCGGTGGCGCCAGTTCAGTAAAAAGATTTTATTCCGCATTTGGCGTTGTTTAGACGGCTGGGGCGCCGCCGTGGCCCAACATGGTATCAGAGACAAACTATTAACCGCTTACTAGCAAGTTCTAACATGTTTAAAATATCGATCGAACAAAATTTCCGAAACCACAATTTCAAAACTTAAGTTTCTATCGAATTTGTAAACTAGTCTAAAAATTATTTTGTACACGTCAGAAAATCAGGCAGGCTTTTGTAAGATCACTGTAGAAAATTGGGAAGTTGTTCCCTCAGGAACGCCGCGGAACCACGGCCATACCCACGTATTGGCCGTGGTTCCGCCGCCGTTATGGGGATTCAATGCACCAAGTTTCTTCTGGGGGTCTTCATCTTGGAATTGGGGTTTCTGGAATTTTTATTTTTTGGCCCAGATTATTTTGAATACTGGATTTGTACTTAGGGCCCACTTCGGGAAGTTTTGTCGATCGAGATTTTAAATGTGTTAGTTTACAGTGCTTTACATTTTTTCTGTGACCTTGAATGTCATTTGATCGGTAAAACTTATCTAATTGCTATAGTCCTTTTAGACGGGTTTTGCGAACGTGACATTCACGTTGATGTTCTGTGTTGTGCTGTGACGTTGTGGATTTTTCGTGGTGGATAGCTTGTGTGCAATGGTAGTGCAGTTTGGATTTATTTGTACATTTGATATTGCGGGGCGAGCGTCTGACATGTGGACGGCCGTCACTGCCTGTTTGTAAATTATTATTTTGGGGCACGACCGGTTTGAGGTTGATGTACCCGTTGTATATATTTTCTTTTTTGTACTAGGATTACCCCGCAGTGGGGTGCACGGATAGCCGGGTTCTAGAGGGCAACGGGCCCGCATCTCATGGCTTTGAGACGGAGGGGGCTTCACTCTAGAATTGGCGGGCTATTTGCCGCACTCGTAAGGGTTATAGGTTGACCCAAGGAAATGTGCTCAAGTTACCGGATTCCGTGAAGTGCCAGGTGGTCCATTCACTTTGCTGAAAGGGGCTGCCTGACTTCTGGTTTTGGCGGGTAACTTGCCGCGCTCGTAGGGGTCTAGGATTTCATTGCACAGGCTATTCACACGACCAGGGGAACGTCGGGTTTCATTTGCGGCTCAAAGGAAACCCGGGGATCCCAGATTATCCGTATTGTTCTGTGATGCTTATTACTTTTCTGTGATGTTGCATTTATCATGCCTGGAGCGATTATTATATATTGTTATATATACTAGTAGATGTTGTATATGTTTTGCACCCGCGCTAGTCAAGTCCCCGCTCTGTCGTTAGTTAAGTAACCTAACGGGTGATGACAGGACCCAGTGGCGAATGCGGATGGCATATACATACATCATATTTTCGTTCTTTTCTGGTATGATCAATTGATGGGACTGCGTTGATTCTTATCAATGCAAGGAAAACAAACCTATATTTGATGTTGTTAGAACACATTTTTCAAAA
Organism: Agapanthus africanus; assembly: GCA_030015575.1. Classification (NCBI taxonomy): domain Eukaryota; kingdom Viridiplantae; phylum Streptophyta; class Magnoliopsida; order Asparagales; family Amaryllidaceae; genus Agapanthus; species Agapanthus africanus. The sequence goes on from CM057337.1 coordinate 271,916,735, forward strand.
GATGTTATTACAAGGGCGTTCTCTTTTATTTTGCACAGTGGTATTCGGTTATGAATATCCAGCACCTCATTCGACGAGGCAAGGGCCGAGATCCCTTCATCGGGAGTGACCCCTTGGACAGAGGTTTGCGTCAGGGTAATAACTTCACTATAGTCGATTACTTTTTGCTTTGCATCGTGGTATTCATTTTGGAATATCCTGCACCTCATTCGACGAGGAAAGAGCCGAGATCCCTTTACCGGGAGTGACCTCTTTGGCAAAGGTTTTCGCCACTATATTTTTATAAAAAGATATTCGGTTCCTTCAACGATATCAAGTTCATTACGTTAAAGATTTTTCGCCAAAAACCAGCCGTAGCCCTCCGTCATTTCAGATTAGTATTGTTAGTTATATGTATGCCCTAGAGGCCATTACTGTACATTGGATGTATATTGTAGTGGATGCTTGGACATATATAGGGAGGACTTTCTTGCTCGACATGATAGTATGCTATCTGGTTACTCTTTACCTTAACGTGTACATTGATTGTCTCTCTATTACATGTTGGTAAAGCCCTTAGGATGTGTACTAAACTACCTGGACTATGATGCGGATCATACTAGTGGGGACATGGTAGTCCATAAGTACATCCTTCAAAGTCCCTAGTCGTGGGTGTATCGAGACGGGGCATCGATATACCAGAGTAGACTAGCGTGTACCTTCTCGACCCATACAGATGAGCGATGGATGATCCCATATCCATTGGTGTTTGACATCAGAGATGATATACGGGTGCTCAGTAGAGACTGGGTACACTGGACGGACTCGCCGAGAACTCCCAGATGGTATTATACCTCACGTCAGATGGCAGTTCTCTGGTGACACTGGCACAGAGTAGTCTGTTGACCCGAGATCGTCATAGAGTCTTGTGTGGTTCCCACTGTGCTTTGATTTCCATCTTACCACGTCCAAGAGGGCATGCAAAACGGTGGTTTTTGGGTACAGTCCCGAGTCACATGGAGGCAATGAGCAATAGGAGGGGATTCGTCTCTCCCGGTATAGGGAGTTGATGTTGTGCTGTGTTCGATTGGCTATAACAGGAAATCCCTGGCCAGGGTTGCTGAGATTTACTGGTATGTGTTACCAGTAGTTTCTCGAATTGTTATAGACCTCATATCGACAAGACTTATCGAGCTATTGGGGTCTGACGTTTACCACCCCCTAGGCGAGATATGCGACATATCAGACGATCAGACCGGACTGTACGGTAGTGTTACTGGTTGGATTCACTGGAGTGTGAGCGGGCTTGCTCGTCGATCTTCAGATCGCTCAATACCCGGGTGGCCGTTACGTTTAGCAGACCGCTTGCGGCTTGTGGGTGTTTGATATGATCATCGTCTGCTGCCGGCGTATTGACGAGTCTTTAGAGTCCTAAACAGAGGTTTCCTGGCTCAAGCGAAACGAAATAGGAGCGCATATGAGATATGTGCGGGACCGAGAATAATGCTTGTATGTGATACCGTATTCTATTCTCGCGATGAATGTATCGGATGGCTGTATGCGATATAACCTAGTTATCGAATCAAGGATTGATTCGATAAGCCGATACATTAGATACTAGTCGGTTATATACGATATGACCAGATCGTTAAATCAAGTGTTGATTCAATGATTTAATGTATAATTATATATTTGATATATTACTTTGCATTAACTAGTATTGGTTTACTTTAAATGGATTTTCTCACTTGGATTGTGCACATTGTATATGTGATATATTTTTGTGCACTTGTATGTATCATGTTTGATGATGCATGCTAACTTGTGTTTTGTGTAAAGTTTAAACCATGGTTATGTAATGGTTAGGGTTTTCATTTTCATATCTATTTATTCATTTATTTATTTATTTTCTTTTTGGAAAATGAAAAGAAAAATGGTGGCTTTATTTGGATATATGTTGAAGCTTCATGAAGCTTTGACTTAGTCACCATTTTTGTCTTCATACCTAACCTAACCATTCACTTAACCTTAGTTTACTCTCTACACCTAACCATGGTTTGCTTATGATAAGAATTGATTTTCTTTTCTATTTTAATAATTCTTATCATAACATTTCTTCTTCTTCTTCCTTGAACTCAAGAAGAAAAGCTTGACTACATCAATGGTGGATTGATGAAATGAGTGAGAAATCCAATTCTAAAGTCTACCCACTTCCTATTTCTTCATCCTCTACCTCTTGCCAAGTAGTAGAGTGTGTTTTCTTCACAAGTTTCTTGACTTGGTGAAGTCGGAGCTTGATTTAGCGATGCCTCGACGTAGATCATCTTCGGCATGGACATCGATGACCTAGCCCGTCCATTCTCCGATGAAGCCGACGCTAGAGCCCGGGACTTGTTATGGACAGCGAGGAGACTTCATTACGGAGCTATGGAGGTGGAGAACCGGATCTACAAAGGTTGTATTTCCGTATTCTCTTAGTTAAGTGTTAACTAGTTTCCGTTTCGCCTAGATATCTAGCCGACGATCCGTATTAGGGTTTGTCGGCACCTAGATTTTTTGAAATTGGCATGGTTGATGCCTTGTGAGACCTCATTAGGGTGCCTGAGAACCCTACAGTGGTATCAGAGCCTAGCTAGAGCCTTAGGCGAAGTTTAGACGGAGTTTGAAGTCCGAACGAACCGAAAACCTAACTCTCAAAGTGCTCTCTGTCCATTTTTTAAAATTCTGGTTTTTTCAATATTAAAAATGTGCAGAAAAATCAGCAGGTGTTTTTAAGAATTACTGTGCAATTCGATAGGCTAAATCGTACATAGTGCGGCGGAACCGCGGCAAGAGCATGGCTCTTGCGGCGGTTCCGCGGCCAAGTAGCCACGTCAGCTTCTAAAATCTGCACAGTAATTCTTAATTCTTAGTGCTGTATTTTCTGGGATATTTTAATATCTACTCCACAGTTGAGCATTCTGGGATTGTTTTGGGGATTCGGTGTTTCGATCGGAGTATCAGATTTTGTCTATGTGGCTTTCCGGATAAATTTTAGAATATGTTAAAAGGTTCGACCGGATATAAATACCCAATTTTTCCCCTGTCGGGAAATTTCCAAGTGTTGGATTTTTCCGTAGTTTAACGACGTTCTAAGTAGTGCAAGTAACGCGATGGTCCCTCTAGAAGACAACAAACCTTAACTCGATTATGTGACCGTCTTGAACTGCCCTTTGAACCTTCGGGTTTGGGGCAGTACGGCGTGCCACATGTGAGGCGTTGGCTTGACCCTTCTACGGCTGGACCGTTGGTACTGAGGCACGAACTGAATGTTGTTAGACTTATTTCATGTGTTGAGCTGTATCGGGAAAACTTGGGTGTTCGATTGTTCGATCGAAAAGTTTAACATTTTCTGTTTATCTGGAATGGGATACAATAATTGGAATTCACAAAAAGTTATGAGATAACTGAATGAATGTTATAAACATAGCACTTTAGTCTCACATGATCGGTTGCCACGGAATTTTGATGTGATCAAAAGTCCGTCGCAATCACGTAGCGTACGCGGATACTCGCCGGGTAAACTTAATAGACAGCCTCGCTCCATAGCCCCGACCAAGTGACTGTAGGAGAACCCCGTCGTAGCGGTGTTCCGCCTTGGTGCTCGCGGTAGCGGTGTTCCGTCTTGGTGCACTTCGTCGACGGTATCGGGGGTGCGGCCGTCTACTGAAGTTTGCGACGAGCATTCGATCAGGATGTCGGGAATCTTGTTGAATTACCCGACTTGATATTGAAAAGTGTTTTCGATAATGAGACTAAAATGCGGGGTTTATAATTGTTAGGCATGCGATGTCTAAGTAATTCATTTGGTCAGGCATGCGATGTCTGAGGAGGTTGCGGATTCCAACTGTTGTAGTTTTACACTTTCTTTTCTGTGACCGTAAGTGTAATATGTGATATCGCCGGTTTCGTTGCTATATGCCAACGACAATTGGGATGCGCATATTTACTTACGTTGATGACATGTGATGTTATGTGTTGCTGGATATGTTATATTGGATCGTCGTGTTTGAATAACCGGGGGTTTTTATGTGAGATGAGTGTTTTTCATTTTCATTCATGTAAAAACTTGTATGTAATATTCTTTTATTGGGGCACTTCCAGGTTGCGGAAGCTGTCACCTTTTGTATATTATTTTCTTTTCCGCACTAGGATAGACCCAAGGAGGAGGGCACAAGTAACCGGGTTCTGGAGTCCAGTGGGAGACCAACTCGAGGAGTCGAGTCCGGGTCTCCTAACTCCAGAATTGGTAGGGTTGCTTGCCGCTCTCGTAGGGGTCTAGGGGTGTGGGTTTGGCTATTCATCACGACCGTGGAATCCGTGTTTTATACTGGCTCGTATTGAAAACACGGACGTCCTAGTATATCCAATATTTCATATGTTTCTTCTGCTGCGATATCTGTGATGTGATCATGTGATGTTCTGTGATAGATACAGTATATAGTATATATGATATATTATATAGACGTTACTTATGTTTTACACCTGTGCTAGCCCTGCCCCGCTCTGCCGTTAGTTACCTAACCTAACGGTGCACGAGGGGACATCGAGGCGAATGCGGATGGCATAAGTGTACGTCGTATTTATCTGTGATGTTCAGGTATTTAAATGATGGGACTTCATTAATATGATTAATGAAAGAAAAGAAACCTAAGATGTTGTAGAATCGAATTTCAAAATAAAACAGGTAGCTACAGTTCTTGCTTTGCACAGCGGTATATGTGATATATCCTGCACCTTATTCGATGAGGAAAGGACCGAGATCCCTTCATCGGGAGTGACTCCTTTAGCAATAACTGGCAGATGCTACACACTCGGTTTGTCTTTCGATTGCTTTTAAGAGTTTTTGCTTTGCACAGTGATATATATGATATATCCCGCACCTCATTCGACGAGGAAAGGACCGACGATCCCTTCACCGGGAGTGACTCCTTTAGCAAAACTAGAAAAGCATCAAAAACACTCCATTTTAAAATCATTCGATCCTACAACGATATCAAGTTCATTACGCAATAGGTTTTCAGAAAAACCTGTCGTAGCCCTCCGTCATTTCAGATATGTACTAGTTAGTATTCGTGCTGCGGTAGTTTGGCATTCGTCAAGGCGTAGTGTACGGTAGCTAACTAGTATTTATCTGCTTGAGCATATGATGCGATTGGATTAGGGTATTCGTACGGCGTTGTTTGGCATTCGTCAAGGGTCGTGCGGGTGGGTTTAATTCGATCAAGAAATGTGCGGGTTGAACTTGACTAGTGGACTATGGGTTGTTTGGCATTCGTCAAGGTCATAGAACACTAGGGGCAAAATATTATCGGGAATTTCAAGTGTTGAAATTTGCAATGAGATTGCATACCTTCTATGAGATAGTTGGATCCCGATACCCGCTGCGAGTAAGAGTTACTCCTGGGAGAGTTTTATACATTACAATTAGCCGATCAAGTAGGTGTCTAGAAAGGTGTCAACGGGGTTATGTCTCTGGGAAAACGAGGTTTACAGTAATTAGGTTCGTGCGAAAGCACGGGAGACCTCCCTCAAAGTACCGACACTGGCCTGGCTGAAAGATTGGCGAACTTGTAGTGTGTAATTAATCCAAGCTAGTCTTTCCTTTTTGGGTTTGAAGGAAGATTTGATAAAAAGCAGTGGGAGCCATCCTGATTAGATAAAATAATAACCAATCTATTCTTGACAGAGCGCACGCTGAGTGTTTTCTTCTCTCTCTCTCCAGGTAGCGACCATATCACGCCTTAATCAAGATAATAATACGGATTATTGACCGAACCCGCTTGTTATACTGAGCTGGGGAACGTTGGTCCCGCTCCAACTTATAATTGTTATAAGACAGAGCAGGAAATTGGGGATTACCAGAATTCCCGTGCCGCCCAAACGAAGAGAGTGCATGCTGATGCATCATCTTCGGGTGTGTTCACTACAAAGAACTGTTTCTCAGTATTCTTTAGGTCCTGGGTATGTGATACCAGATCAGGATCCCAGATATGTAATCTGTTACATAGGGCTACAGAAAGGTAGAAAACTGAGAACGGGTGATAAGTTTCATGAGGCAGAAAACGGGGCAAGTGTTGCAGCCAAGTCTGTTGGTCACTGTCACCCTGTATTACAAATACATTGATTCTGAACGAATGTTATTAGATACCGAACCTGATATACAAAATCATATCAGTCTCTTTATTAGTAAAGAAATGATAAAATTTTGTATTGTTGGATAATGTTTTGAACATTTCCTATATCAAAAGTTGATCGGTTCAGGCACGTTATCTAAAAGCATTAATGTTCTAAATCAAACCACAGTTCTTAGTATACGGAACACACACAAGGGGAAGAGTTCAGAAATGAATGAATCCTTCTTGAGGCATTGTAGACTAGGTCATATCAATGCGACCCGACTGGCTGAAGTTACATTTAGATGCATATTTAAATTAGTTTGAATTTACATCTTATGAAACTCGCCAGTCATGTCACAAAGATAAGATGACCACAGCTCTGTTTATTGGAAACAGAGAAAGAGTTAGTAAACTCTTGGGATGATACATGTTGATGTATGTAGGTCCCCAGTCTACAAATGCCAGGACTGGTTCTTTGTACTTCATTACATTCTCTGATAATCTTTCGAGATTCAGACCTATGTTCCTGTTGAAACACAAGTCCGAACCTTTTGAGATATTCACAGAATATAAGTTAGAAGTAGAGAACCAAATACGGGTATAAGTATTATGTCCTTTGATAAGATCGAGGAGGAGAATACTTGAGCACGGAAATCCTGGATTATTCTAAAGGAGAATGAGATTCTCTCTCAGCATTACTCCTCCGTATACACCATAGCACGATGGTATATCGGGGCGGAGCAATCACACCCTATATGATAAGGTGTGCTCTATGATGAGTACTACTGAGTTGCCTATTTCCTTTTGGGAGTTATGCACTTGAGAAGTTGCATACCTATTGAATAGGGTTCAAATCAAATCAGTTGCCTACCACTTCATATGTGATATGGAAAGGGTAGAGCCCATGTCTTAAGCTAGTTAAGATTTGGGGTTGTCCGACCTATGTCTGAAAGCAAAATCCGGACAAGCTCAAGGCAAGGTCTGTTATGTAGAACTGGAAGTGTTCCAGCTATACAAACTACAGCAGATGATTTGGTACAACCAGAGGATTCAGTAGAAACCAACGAACCTCAGCCTCTCCGCCGATCTAGTAGGATTCCTCACCCACCTGAGAGATACTTTGGTTCCTCTATGACAGTGGGAGCGAGGATTGCATCATGAGATGATGACCCAACTAGTTTCGAGCTGGCCATCAGGAGTGGGACTCTGTAAGAATGGCTGGATGCTTAGTGATCTGAGATGGAATCCTTATACACCAACAAAGTATGGACTTTGGTTGCTATATCTGAAGGGTTAAATCCCCATCAGGAGCAAGTATATCTTGAGAAGATTACTTGGTGTACATGGAAAAGTTGAGACTTTCAAAGCTAGACTTGTTAAAAGTTTGCATCATTGACCAGGTGTGGATAATGATGAAACCTTTTCAAGTAGTTATGCTTAAGTCCATCCAGATCCTACTTGTCACGGCTACATACCATGTATACGATATCTGGTGGTTGGGTGTCATGACAGCTTTTCTAAATGACGTTTTAGAAGAGCGAGTCTATAAGTACACAGCCAGAGAGCCTCGTAAACAGTGGGAGCAGCGGAAACGTGTGCAAGATGCTTTATAGGATAAAGCATGTATCGCGGAGTTGGAACGTCTGTTTTGATGAAGTAGTTAAAGAAGTTGACATCATCAAAATGGTAGATGAACCTTGTATAAATAAAAGGGTAGTAGGGAGTATGGTGACGATCCTCGTAGAGTACGTGGATGACATACTCTTGATAGGGAAGGAGTTTCCTATGCTACGCTCGGTCGATCTCCGCTTATCACAAGGATTCTCCAATAGGATCAAAATGATACCTACTAAATCCTGGGTTTTGGATCTATGAGATAGATCTAAATGGATGTTAGAATTCTCACTAGATATAGTGAGATGGTATCAATCGATCCTGGGGAGAATCACTGGAAGAGTTCCAGGGTGATAAAGACGACTGAATGTCAGTCGCAGGCATTGTCTTTACCTTCAGTAAAGGGACGGTATATTGGAAGAGTTCCAAGCTAAATACCGTGGCATACTAGACGATAAAGGCTGGATATATCGCTACTTACGATGCTACCAAAGAGGCAGTCTGGATGTATATTTGTTCATGAGATGAACTTAGTTCCTCCCATTGTGTGACAATGGACTTGTGGCTTATGCCAAGAAACGCCGGTCCCATCAGTGATCCAGACATATTCTAAGGCAGTATCACTTGATCATGGAGATGGTTGATCTCCAGGGAGATCGAGGTTAGGAGAGTAGACTCAGAGGACAACACAGCAGATCCACTCACAAAGGCCTGTTCCCAGAGAGAGACTTTTATGGGATGGTTGAGTATGAGATACTACAACCACTGCTACAGATGGCCCTAGTGCAAGTGGGAGATTGTTAGTTATATGTATGCCCTAGAGGCCATTACTGTACATTAGATGTATATTGTAGTGGATGCTTGGACATATATAGGGAGGACTTTCTTGCTCGACATGATAGTATGCTATCTGGTTACTCTTTACCTTAACGTGTACATTGATTGTCTCTCTATTACATGTTGGTAAAGCCCTTAGGATGTGTACTAAACTACCTGGACTATGATGCGGATCATACTAGTGGGGACATGGTAGTCCATAAGTACATCCTTCAAAGTCCCTAGTATTGGGTGTATCGAGACGGGGCATCGATATACCAGAGTAGACTAGCGTGTACCTTCTCGACCCATACAGATGGGCGATGGATGATCCCATATCCATTGGTGTTTGACATCAGAGATGATATACGGGTGCTCAGTAGAGACTGGGTACACTGGACGGACTCGCCGAGAACTCCCAGATGGTATTATACCTCACGTCAGATGGCAGTTCTCTGGTGATACTGGCACAGAGTAGTCTGTTGACCCGAGATCGTCATAGAGTCTTGTGTGGTTCCCACTGTGCTTTGATTTCCATCTTACCACGTCCAAGAGGGCATGCAAAACGGTGGTTTTTGGGTACAGTCCCGAGTCACATGGAGGCAATGAGCGATAGGAGGGGATTCGTCTCTCCCGGTATAGGGAGTTGATATTGTGCTGTGTTCGATTGGCTATAACAGGAAATCCCTGGCTAGGGTTGCTGAGATTTACTGGTAAGTGTTACCAGTAGTTTCTCGAATTGTTATAGACCTCATATCGACACGACTTATCGAGCTATTGGGGTCTGACGTTTACCACCCCTAGGCGAGATATGCGACATATCAGACGATCAGACCGGACTGTACGGTAGTGTTACTGGTTGGATTCACTGGAGTGTGAGCGGGCTTGCTCGTCGATCTTCAGATCGCTCAATACCCGGGTGGCCGTTACATTTAGCAGACCGCTTGCGGCTTGTGGGTGTTTGATATGATCATCATTTGCTGCCGGCGTATTGACAAGTCTTTAGAGTCCTACACAGAGGATTCCTGGCTCAAGCGAAACGAAATAGGAGCGCATATGAGATATGTGCGGGACCGAGAATAATGCGTGTATGTGATACCGTATTCTATTCTCGCGATGAATGTATCGGATGGCTGTATGCGATATAGCCTAGTTATCGAATCAAGGATTGATTCGATAAGCCGATACATTGGATACTAGTCGGTTATATGCGATATGACCGGATCGTTAAATCAAGTGTTGATTTAATGATTTAATGTATAATTATATATTTGATATATTACTTTGCATTAACTAGTATTGATTTACTTTAAATGGATTTTCTCACTTGGATTGTGCACATTATATATGTGATATATTTTTGTGCACTTGTATGTATCATGTTTGATGATGCATGCTAACTTGTGTTTTGTGTAAAGTTTAAACCATGGTTATGTAATGGTTAGGGTTTTCATTTTCATATCTATTTATTCATTTATTTATTTATTTTCTTTTTGGAAAATGAAAAGAAAAATGGTGGCTTTATTTGGATATATGTTGAAGCTACATGAAGCTTTGACTTAGTCACCATTTTTGTCTTCATACCTAACCTAACCATTCACTTAACCTTAGTTTACTCTCTACACCTAACCATGGTTTGCTTATGATAAGAATTGATTTTCTTTTCTATTTTAATAATTCTTATCATAACATTTATTCTTCTTCTTCCTTGAACTCAAGAAGAAAAGCTTGACTACATCAATGGTGGATTGATGAAATGAGTGAGAAATCCAATTCTAAAGTCTACCCACTTCCTATTTCTTCATCCTCTACCTCTTGCCAAGTAGTAGAGTGTGTTTTCTTCACAAGTTTCTTGACTTGGTGAAGTCGGAGCTTGATTTAGCGATGCCTCGACGTAGATCATCTTCGGCATGGACATCGATGACCTAGCCCGTCCATTCTCCGATGAAGCCGACGCTAGAGCCCGGGACTTGTTATGGACAGCGAGGAGACTTCATTGCGGAGCTATGGAGGTGGAGAACCGGATCTACAAAGGTTGTATTTCCGTATTCTCTTAGTTAAGTGTTAACTAGTTTCCGTTTTGCCTAGATATCTAGCTGACGATCCGTATTAGGGTTTCTCGGCACCTAGATTTTTTGAAATTGGCATGGTTGATGCCTTGTGAGACCTCATTAGGGTGCCTTGGAACCCTATAAGTATTGCTTAGTATTCGTGCTACGTATGTCGTGCATTGCCGAGGCGTAGTGTTCGGTAGCTTTGTAATGCTTTTCTGTCGCATAGATATGTGGATTGGTTAGGACAGTCGTACGGTTATGTTGGCATTGTCAAGGACTCGTACGGGTGGGTTTAACGCAATCAAGATAATGACGGGTTGAACTTGACTAGGATTCTTTGATATGTTGGTATTGTCAAGGTCACTTGGGTCCTAGGGATAAAAACACACATGGGGAGTTTCAAACATACAAGAAACTTGCCCGGCTTGCGCATACCTTCTGGAGTGTGGTAACTTGAGTGGTTTCCATCAAGTTATCATGCGATGATAGTTGGATCCTGATTCCCACTGATGAGTTAGTTTACTCCTCGGGTGATTCCGACTAATTCTTCTTCCAAGTTTGGAGGAGAATTTGAGGATACAGTGGGAGGTTTCCTGATTAGATAAAGTGATTAACCATTCTAATCTTGGTTAGGGTGCACGCAGAGTATTTCTTCTCTCTCTCTCTCTCTTTGACTGCGACCATGAACCGACCCTAGACTATAACTCAGTGACCAAGTTAATCGAACTTTCTTAAAACACTGGCTTTTGGATTGTCTGAGTTGCATACATCATTGCCACTCCTTCTCTTACCCTTTGCATTTTTCCAGATCACCTCATATCACTACGAACATCCACTTCCCTTGGATAAATCCATCGTATGGTTATATACGAACTCGAAGGAATTTCTTTGAGGATGGATTTAGGTTTTGGAGAGATTGAATATGACTATTTAGTTGTCTTTTCCTTTTTACCTTCTCTCAGGTTGTGAGAACTCCTAGGATTAGGAGGAAATACACCTATTACGCTTATTGGATAATCTTCTTCCAAATCATAGGTAGGTGCCGAAAAGTAGGGAATGAAGAAAACCAATTAGCCTAAGTTGGGTGTACAGAAGGTAATAAGTAAAGACAAAATAAAGAGATTAGAAAGAGGGCAAAGTAAATTGCGACTGCTAAAATTCACGACCGAACCACATATTTCATTGCCACTCCTAGTTCACCTTTGTATTTCTCCAGAACACCTCGTATCACTACGAACATCCACTTCCATTGGATAAATCCATCGTATGGTTATATACGAACTCGAAGGAACCTTTTCGAGGATGGATTCTGGTTCAGGAGAAATAGGAATAAGCTTTATTCAGTTGTCTTTTATCCTTACCTTCTCTCAGGTTGCGAGTGCTCCTAGGTTTAGGAGAGTACACCTATTATTCTTGTTGGATAGTCTTCTTCCAAACTATAGGCTTGTGCCGAAAGGTAGGGAAGGAAGAAAACCATTAAGCCTAACGATGGTGTACAAAAGGTAACGACTAAAGACAAATAAAGGGAATTGGATAGATGGCAGGGAAATATACGGTTATAGTCATGAATCTGGATAATGGAAGAGGCATTACTAGGAATTCTCGGATACCCTTTCGAAACATTTTAATGTTTCAGTTTCACTGTGTATTGTTAATAGAAAACCGATTTCCCAATTAGCTCTTGCTCCAGGGTAAGTATTTACCAGGTTTGATTCTCACATCTGTATGGTTTTACAGATGATGAGTGGGAGTAAGTTATTGGAAATTAGGTGATCATCTTCATTATATCGGAATTCATTGTAATTGGTGATATTTGAGGAAATCGCCTGGTTACAGTTTTCAACCTACGATGCACAGGGTTTGAGTTGTTCAACTCACGGGACTTATACAAAGTATTGTGTGTTGTCCAGTGTCCATTAGGACAGAGGGGTTGGTCCTCGTACTGTATTCTGTTTACTTGTTACTTCTCAAGTTTTAGACACGTGTTTCGTAGAGATACAAGATCCAAGTTTGAAAAGTTATAAGTAAAAGAATAAAGTAGAGAACCAGGCGTTGCAAGTATCAGGATTCTTCAAGGTGATCGAAGATGTAGATATTTGTGTTTTCAGTTGATAGTAATGATTTTGAGAACTTGCTTCTCTTTCAGGTTACTCATAATTGGATGCACTCCTAAATTGAGTAATGCTGATCGGCCTCTCACCATTTAGTTGACATGCACTGGAGACAGCTGCATGATTTGAATCTGGTTCTAATTAAATCTGTACCTCTATTTCTATATTGTATATAGAATGGTTCGTATCTTAACGATGTTAAGGTACGGGGAATTGTCCGGCTTATGCTTAAAACCAGACTCTGGATAACTCAAGGCACGTTTCTGTAATGGCTGTTTATGGGTTAACCCGGGCTTTGACGAGGGCTGACTTTCTACCATCTAGAAGATCAATAGTGATATTGTTCTTGACTCGCCACAGTTTTAGTAAAATGGATTTTTTCAGAAAACAACAATGGGAGTATGGTAGAACTTGAAGGGATTCCAGAACCACAAACGGTTACAGAAAATTTAATAGGATCTAAAGATTCAATCAGGTTTGACATTCCATTAGCCACTCCGCAGATACGGTGGGTAACCTCAGGTGCCAAAGTGGTACTCCGGTAGCCTAAAGGACGGTGACAGGGAGGTTCTTGTTTACCCAGACTTGACACTACTGTTGTTCCAGACTATGAGACCCGGCAGGAGAATGAGTATAACGCCTTTCTAAACTAGCTTTAGAAGTGCACGTGTGTATGACTCTGCCAGAGGGTTTTCGTAGTCAGTGGGAGCAGCGGAAGCGTAGTGGATAAGTAGCTTATGTCTATTTATAGACTAAAGCAGATAAAGCGGAGATAGATCATCTATTTCTGATGTGACAGTCATGAGCTTTGACTTCATCAGAATAGGGGATGGATTTGTTAAGAAGGTAGTAGGGTGTGATGTCCTGGTTTTTGGATGCCATACACAAAATAGGAAGTGAAATTCCTATACTACGATCGGTTATACTGTGGTTGTCACACAGTAGTTTCTCCACATAAGATATGGATATAATATCAGGCATTCTGGTAACTAGACCTATGGTTTTAAATCTAGATTTGATAGTTTCCCAATCTGGGTACTTTGACAGCATTCCAAAAGTATTTTAGAATGAACAACTCCTGGCATGGTGGTGTACCTGCAGGTGATGGAGTCACCCTCTCTAAAGGTGTTTTACAGACTAAAGGGGAGAGGGATGTGCATGATTGGCAGATCACTTGCTTAGGCAATTGAGTTGATCATAAGATGTCAAGTACCACACCAGATGTTGTTTTTGCACTAGATGCAATAAGTTGATATTAATCTAATCTTGGAGATATGTTCGGAAGCAGTTTTTGAACATAAGTAGTTGTTCTAGGGATTTGATAACGACAGCCTCCTTCGGGAGACAGTGTAACACTTTGGAAGTTCGTTAGAATGTTTTCCGTGATTAATTAGTAATTGTGCGTGTTATTATATGTGTACATAGGATTATTAGTTATTTTAGTCGGGTTTACCCTAATTGGAAAATTTCCTTGTGTAGTGTACACATGCACCCTTAGCCATTTTTGAGACTTAGGTTTAAAGTGTTAACCATTTCTTTTGTGCATGGTTGATAATTTATCCCTACCCTTTTTTAGGAATAAGAATAGCAAGTCAAACCCCCTTTTTAATAATTCATTTAGCAATAGAAAAATAGAAGTATGGTGGTTAGGTGAACACTTGACTTTTGACCTATTTTCTCTTCTTTCTTCTCTCTCTTCTCTCATTTCTGGAAATTCTGCAGAGAGGCAGCCACAACACCAGAAATTCATCACCTTTTCATTCCCTTTTCACTTCTCTTTGATCTCTACACAAAAACCACTCTTTTCCTTCACAAAACCTTAGGAAAAATGAGATTTTGAGGTGTTTAGAGGCAAATCTGCATACTTGAAGAGGGAGCTGGAACTTTTGGTGTTCTTAGGGTCTTTTGAAGGTATATAACTCTTGTTTAACACCCTTCTCCCATATCTTGTAGTAGTTTAGCTAGAAATCATATTTTGTGTGGATGTTTGGTGGTTTTGAGGGGATTTAGTAATGATAGGTTAAAACTAGCTTTTTATGGCTCAATTAGCTTGGTAATGAGTTGTTAGTGTGATTCTAGACTTGGGTTTGCTTCAGATTTCAGGAAAATACCATAAAGTTTCAATTTAGTGCAAAGTGGGTTTTTTTAACTGGAAATAGGGTTCTGTTGGATCTGCTGCTACCCGGGTCATTTCAGATTGAAATTGGAATTACTGTAGCATACACAGGGGGTATTGAGTGCACACATCAAACCTGGGAGCCCAATTCCCAAGTGAGGCCGCCGGAATAATCATTCTGGCCGCAATTTGCGGCCAGATGGGGGAGTTGGGAGTTGGGGTTTGGGTCACTGGAGTCTGCTGCTTTGTGGAGTATTTTGGTATATCTATTTTTATAAGATCAGTTCTGTATCAAAATCTGGAGTAGAATACCCTATTTCCTGTATTTTTAATCTTTCGCGACACGCGTGATACGTGTGTATGGGTTTGGGGTTTCTGCGTATCGCGACGTGTCGGAGTGGCTTCAGGCGCGTAATCACGTTTTAGCGCCTCGCGCACACGCGCGCTTGGTTCACGACACGAGTTACTAGTTCGGCTTTAATGTCGAGTTTGTGTGACTTCAAGCTTATGTGTGATATATTGTGTAATTCTAGGTACGCAGGGGGGTATGGCGGACGCCGCGCAGAAGGGGAAACAAGTCATTGGCTTTACCTAGCGAGAGACTACGGTGAGTAGATTTAACATCTACGGGGATATCGCCCGCATGGCGTTCTACGTCAGGGCTGATAGGACCTTATTGCTACATTTACATACATTGACAGTTCATATTGCACGAGCACTACCCTGCATGTTACACACACACCGTTAGAATTGCCATGATATTCATACTTGATGCATATATCACATCGGATCATTATGCTGTAGCTCATCTTTTATGTGACTTGACATGATATTCATACTTAATGCACATATCACATCACATTTACTTGCATATTGGTTGGGATTACATGTGATTTCTGGATTTGGGAACCGTGGCCATTTCAAATATGTAATCATTTAAAAACCCGGTTCCCTTGATATGATATTTCGGTGCGCCCACCATGTGTTTTCTCGGTGCTAGAGTGGCATATAGATATATTGAGAGAGGGCTGACCCGGACTGACGGATGCCCGATATATTGAGAGAGGGCTGACCCGGACTGACGGATGCCCGATATATTGAGAGAGGGCTGACCCGAACTGATGGATACCCGATATATTGAGAGAGGGCTGACCCGGACTGACGGATACCCGATATATTGAGAGAGGGTTGACCCGGAATGACGGATGCCCGATAGAGGAGGATTTGCGTGTCGATGCTAGACACGAGTATTTATGTTATTTGGGTGCCGATGTTGGGAACTCGTGATTCTCAGGGATGTACAGGATTTGAGGGTCGATGGGAGTGCCGGCGTCTGGGTTGTTGGGATTTGCGGTGCATATATATATATTTATTCCACCTTGACATTCGGTGTAGATGTTATATTCCCATGCTCAGCATTCATTATTGCATCTCATCCTGTAGTTATATCGCCTGATAGAGGACTTGAATGATTATTGTACATACTGCTTACCTCGCATTGATATCATCTGCTGGCATATGATAGAGTAGCGCAGTACGTGCATGCTCGCGATTACCTTTATATGTTATCTGTATTCACGAGTTGGCAACTCACCCCCGTTGTGCCACAGTGTTTGCAGGTTGCCCTTCGGAGTAGTCGCGGCAGGCTGCGTTTTGTATCTTTTGACGCAGATACCCCCATAGTTGGTGTACTAGCTCTTTTGCCGATAGGTGGGTTTTGTGCGGTATCTGTTTATCTTTCAGTTATGTACATTATTGTATCTAGTAATCTCCATCTACCATGTATGTATTTGACTTAGAGACGGTGTGAGGACGGTGATGTATATTATTTGTATTCTGGTGTCGAGCTCGTGTGAGCCGACTGTACTTGCAGTTATTCTATCTGTGATGTTCCCACTTGTGGATCTTGATCTTCACTACGGCGTCGTATATTGCTATCTTGGTGATTGTTTACTTAGATTTCTTAACATGTTAGTAAGTGCTTTCATTTTAAACTTATAACACTCTATACTTTTACTTGTTTGATTTCTGGGTTTTCGGTTCACTTAGTCGCGTTACGCCTGACGTTACGTGGTTAAGTGCCGGTCACGGGCCAAACTTTGGTACGTGACAAAGTTGGTATCAGAGCGTAGGTTTTACCTTCGGAGCGTAGGATGACCCTGGTATGATGGAGTAGGTAGCTGCAGCAGGGTAGCGTAGCGTGTGTATGTTCCGCGGCATACTCACGACACGGTACTCCGCCTACGCGACCTTAGGACTTATTGATTGAAATTCTCTCATGATTGTATACATCCTTGCAATTCGATTTCTGTATTCTCATCGAATCCTACCTTCTTTTCAGCCATTATGCCGCCAAGGACTATGAGGGTGCAGAGAGCGGCCGTGAGAGCCGAGGTTCGAGTCGATTCATCTGAGACGAGGACTAATCCGAGTAGTACTCCTGTTGTACCAGGACAGATTGTTCCCCCTACGACAGCTCAGATCGCTAGACTAGTGGTAGAGATGCAGGGCCTATGCCAGGCGATGAGCTCGTTGGTAGAGGTCATTCGAGCGCAGCGACAGGTGGTTGTCACCCCCGTTAGCCAGTTGTTCCTTGTGATCATCATGCAGTATTCCGTCCCCTACATAGCACCGGTGGAGGCAGCCCCAGTTTATGGGACACGTCTTCCAGAGACCATGAGAGTTCCAGAACAGTTGAGGAATCGTACTGGTGTACCAGCCCAGAGCAGAGGCTTAGGACGAGGACAGTTGTTTGGCTCTCATCCCCAGGGAGGACGGCAGCCAGCGCGTAGATATTTACGATGTGGGAGCCTTCAACACCTCATCAGGCAGTGTTCCTTCACACCACGTCAGGGTTGTATTCTGAGACGTCGTGGATGCGGAGGGTTCGCGCAGAGGGGTCAGGTTTGTAGAGGAGGAGTTCGGTCAGTCGCAGATGAAGGACAGGCACAAGTTTTCGCTTCGACTCATCCGGACGTGAGGGCATCCAACGCAGAGCTTTCAGGTACTCTTTCAGTATGTCCTTTGTTGCACACGTATTGTCTGATCCGGATCCTTGTGCTCATATGTTTCCACGTACTCATACGTATTCACACACTTTGTGCCGAGTTTGGGTAGAGAGTCCGGTTTGCTTGACCAGCCGCTTGTTGTGACTACTCCTGTGGGAGAGTCGTTTGTTGCTAGGCACGTGTTCCGATCCTGTACCGTCCGTATCGGCGAGAGAGAGTTGCCGGTCGATTTGATCTTTCTTGAGATGTTGGACTTCGACGTTCTTTTGGGCATAGATTGGTTAGCCACGTGCTATGCTTCTGTTGACTGCCGCAAGAAGACAGTTCGATTTTGTTTTCCCGGCGAGTCGGTTTTTGTTGTGTTGGGGGACCATGGTGCCACCCCTCACAGTGTGATTTCTTCTTTTCGCGCTGGACAGCTTTTGAGGAAGGGATGTCAGGGATTTCTCGCCTATGTTTGCGATACTAGAGCTACAGAGGTTCCGATGGATCAGGTTCCGGTTGTTAGCGAGTTCCCTGATGTGCTCCCTGACGAGCTTCCTGGGCTACCGCCCGAGCGTGATATTTCTTTCTGTATTGATTGGGTTCCTGGTGCGGGGCCTATTTCTGTACCGCCTTATCGGATGGCCCCGGCGGAACTTAGAGAATTGAAGGGTCAGTTGCAAGATTTGCTGGATAAGGGACTTATTCGACCCAGTGTTTCTCCGTGGGGTGCTCCAGTCCTGTTTGTCAAGAAGAAGGACGGCAGTATGCGTTTTTGTATCGACTACCGCCAGCTGAACAGGGTGACAGTGCGGAACAGGTATCCTTTGCCACGCATCGATGATTTGTTCGACCAGCTTCAGGGGGCAGGATACTTTTCGAGGATCGATTTGCGATCAGGCTACCATCAGCTGCGGGTTCGACAGGAGGACATTTCTAGGACAGCTTTCCGCACGCGCTACGGCCATTATGAGTTTTTGGTGATGTCGTTCGGACTCACCAACGCGCCAGCAGCATTTATGGACTTGATGAACCGCATTTTCTGGCCGTATCTTGATCTGTTCATCATAGTGTTCATTGACGATATCTTGGTGTATTCTCAGAGTAGAGAGGAGCACGAGCAGCACCTGCGGGTTTCACTGCAGACCTCGAGGGAGCATCAGCTTTTCACTAAATTCTCCAAGTGTGCTTTATGGCTGGACAACGTAGACTTCCTGGGGCACGTGATTACACGAGATGGTATATGTGTAGACCCGAGGAAGATTGACGCCGTTCGGAGTTGGCCTAGACCTACGTCAGTGACGGAGGTTCGCAGCTTTCTAGGGCTGGCAGGCTATTACAGGCGGTTCGTGCAGGACTTCTCTCGCATTGCTACACCTTTGACCGGGTTGACCCGGAAGGGAGTTCGCTTCGATTGGATGGAGGAGTGTGAGCACAGTTTCCAGCAGCTACGGGCTCTACTGACTACGACACCGGTGCTATCATTGCCTTCAGAATCAGGCGAATTTGTAGTCTACTGTGACGCTTCACGAGTGAGGCTAGGGTGCGTTTTGATGCAGCATGACAGGGTGATCGCGTATGCTTCGAGGCAATTAAAGAAACATGAACATAATTACCCTACTCATGATCTGGAGATGGCTGCAATGGTCTTTGCACTTAAGATCTGGCGACATTATCTGTATGAAGAGTCGTGCTAGATATTCACTGATCACAAGAGCTTAAAGTATATATTCCAGCAGCGAGACCTGAACCTTAGACAGCGCCGATGGATGGAGTTAGTAAAGGACTATGATTGTGAGATCTTGTATCACCCGGGTAGGGCGAATGTAGTGGCGGATGCTTTGAGCAGGAGGCCCGGGGGTAGTCTATCTTGTTTGAGCGCAGTGCAGAGGCAGTCGTCGGCAGATTGGCAGATCTTATGCGACAGCCGGGTACAGTTCAAGTTTACGCCGATCGGAGGACAGATTGCGCATGTTCGTGCACGCCCACAGTTGCTTGACCGTATACATGAGGCACAGCACAGTGATGACCGCTGTTCAGAGATCAGGACACAGATAGGACAGGGCAGATTTTCCGAGTTCGTGATCGATGATCAAGGGATATTACGATTTGGGACTAGACTGTGCGTACCAGATGCTGAGGGATTGCGGCGCGAGATTCTTGAGGAGGCACATCGATCGGTATATAGTGTTCATCCTGATTCCACCAAGATGTACCATGACTTGAGAGGTGTTTACAGATGGGACGAAATGAAGAGAGACCTTGCAGATTTTGTGTCGGGATGCCTGACTTGTCAGCAAGTCAAGGCTGAGCACCAGAGGCCCGCGGGAGAGCTACAGCCGTTACCCATTCCGGAAGGGAAATGGGAGCAGATTTCTATGAACTTCATTGTGGGTCTACCCAGGACTAGTCGAGGGTATGACTCCATCTGGGTGATCGTGGATCGTTTGACGAAAGCGGCTCATTTCCTGCCGGTGAAGACGACTTTCGGATTTGCTCAGTATGCCCAGATTTACATTGACGAGATTGTACGACTGCACGGAGTTCCGACATGTATCGTGTCCGATAGGGGCACCCAGTTTACCAGCCGGCTATGGCAGAGGCTTCAGGAGGCTTTGGGCACTCGCTTGAGTTTCAGCACAGCATTCCATCCGCAGACCGACGGACAGTCAGAGCAGACTATTCAGACTCTCGAGGACATGCTCAGAGCATGCGTATTAGACTTCGGAGGTAGCTGGGATCATTATTTGCCTTTAGTAGAGTTCTCCTACAACAACAGCTACCAGGAGACCATTCAGATGGCACCATTTGAGGCTCTTTATGGGAGGAGATGCAGATCACCCACCTGTTGGATGGAGCTCAGTGAGAGCAGTATCTTAGGGCCGCAGATTGTGGAGGAGACGACCGCGAAGATCCAGTTGATTCGCGATAGGATGAGAGCAGCCCAGAGTAGGCAGAGGTCTTATGCGGACCGTCATCGGCGCAGACTTGAGTTTTCTGTTGGTGATCATGTTTTCTTGAGGGTCTCCCCAATGAAAGGCGTGATGAGGTTTTGGAAGAAGGGGACGCTTAGCCCCAGATTTTTGGGCCCCTTCGAGATCCTCGAGCGTTTTGGTGCAGTTGCGTATCGGTTGGCCTTTCCGCCCAGTTTTCCAGACGTGCACCCCGTATTTCATATTTCGATGCTCCGCAGATATCTTCATGATCCTTTGCATGCGATTCAGCACCCGACGATCCAGCTTGAGCGCGACCTTTCCTATGCAGAGCAGCCGGTGATGATTTTGGATCGACAAGTGAAGAAATTAAGATCGAAGGACATACCGTCCGTCAAGGTTCTTTGGCGTAGTCCGAGCAGAGAGGAGGTCACTTGGGAGACCAAGTGCGAGATGAGGAAGATGTAACCCCATCTTTTTTTTTGAGGGTGCGTATAGTTAGATTTTTAAATCCGGGGACCGAATTTCCTTAAGGGGGGTAGATTGTAACACTTTGGAAGTTCGTTAGAATGTTTTCCGTGATTAATTAGTAATTGTGCGTGTTATTATATGTGTACATAGGATTATTATTTATTTTAGTCGGGTTTACCCTAATTGGAAAATTTCCTTGTGTAGTGTACACATGCACCCTTAGCCATTTTTGAGACTTAGGTTTAAAGTGTTAACCGTTTCTTTTGTGCATGGTTGATAATTTATCCCCACCTTTTTTTTTGGAATAAGAATAGCAAGTCAAACCCCCTTTTTAATAATTCATTTAGCAATAGAAAAATAGAAGTATGGTGGTTAGGTGAACACTTGACTTTTGACCCATTTTCTCTTCTCTCTTCTCTCATTTCTGGAAATTCTGCAGAGAGGCAGCCACAACACCAGAAATTCATCACCTTTTCATTCCCTTTTCATTTCTCTTTGATCTCTACACAAATCCTACACAAAAACCACTCTTTTCCTTCACAAAACCTTAGGAAAAATGAGATTTTGAGGTGTTTGGAGGCAAATCTGCATACTTGAAGAGGGAGCTAGAACTTTTGGTGTTCTTAGGGTCTTTTGAAGGTATATAACTCTTGTTTAACACCCTTCTCCCATATCTTGTAGTAGTTTAGTTAGAAATCATATTTTGTGTGCATGTTTGGTGGTCTTGAGGGGATTTAGTGATGATAGATTAAAACTAGCTTTTTATGGCTCAATTAGCTTGGTAATGAGTTGTTAGTGTAACTCTAGACTTGGGTTTGCTTCAGATTTCAGGAAAATACCATAAAGTTTCAATTTAGTGCAAAGTGGGTTTTTTTTAACTAGAAATAGGGTTCTGTTGGATCTGCTGCTACCCGGGTCATTTCAGATTGAAATTGGAATTACTGTAGCAAACACAGGGGGTATTGAGTGCACACACCAAACCTGGGAGCCCAATTCCCAAGTGAGGCTGCCGGAATAAACATTCTGGCAGCAATTTGCGGCCAGATGGGGGAGTTGGGAGTTGGGGTTTGGGTCACTGGAGTCTGCTGCTTTGTGGAGTATTTTGGTATATCTATTTTTATAAGATCAGTTCTGTATCAAAATCTGGAGTAGAATACCCTATTTCCCGTATTTTTAATCTTTCGCGACACGCGTGATACGTGTGTATGGGTTTGGGGTTTCTGCGTATCGCGACGCATCGAAGTGGCTTCAGGCGCGTAATCACGTTTTAGCGCCTCGCGCACACGCGCGCTTGGTTCACGACACGAGTTACTAGTTCGGATTTAATGTCGAGTTTGTGTGACTTCAAGCTTATATGTGATATATTGTGTAATTCTAGGTACGCAGGCGGGTACGGCGGACGCCGCGCAGAAAGGAAAACAAGTCATTGGCTTTACCTAGCGAGAGACTACGGTGAGTAGATTTAACATCTACGGGGATATCGCCCGCATGGCGTTCTACGTCAGGGCTGATAGGACCTTATAGGTACATTTACATACATTGACAGTTCATGTTGCACGAGCACTACCCTGCATGTAACACACACCGTTAGAATTGCCATGATATTCATACTTGATGCATATATCACATCGGATCATTATGCTGTAGCTCATCTTTTATGTGACTTGACATGATATTCATACTTGATGCACATATCACATCACATTTACTTGCATATTGGTTGGGATTACATGTGATTTCTGGATTTGGGAACCGTGGCCATTTCAAATATGTAATCATTTAGAAACCCGGTTCCCTTGATATGATATTTCGGTGCGCCCACCATATGTTTTCTCGGTGCTAGAGTGGCATATAGATATATTGAGAGAGGGCTAACCCGGACTGACGGATGCCCGATATATTGAGAGAGGGCTGACCCAGATTGACGGATGCCCGATAGAGGAGGATTTGCGTGTCGATGTTAGACACGAGTATTTATGTTATTTGGGTGCCGATGTTGGGCACTCGTGATTCTCAGGGATGTACAGGATTTGAGGGTCGATGGGAGTGCCGGCGTCTGGGTTGTTGGGATTTACGGTGCATATATATATATTTATTCCATCTTGACATTCCGTATAGATGTTATATTCCCATGCTCGGCATTCATTATTGCATCTCATCCTGTAGTTATATCGCCTGATAGAGGATTTGCATGATTATTGTACATACTGCTTACCTCGCATTGATATCATCTGCTGGCATATGATAGAGTAGCGCAGTACGTACATGCTCACGCTTACCTTTATATATTATCTCTATTCACGAGTTGGCAACTCACCCCCGTTGTGCCACAGTGTTTGCAGGTTGCCCTACGTAGTAGTCGCGGCAGGCTGCGTTTTGCATCTTTTGATGCAGATACCCCCATAGTTGGTGTACTAGCTCTTTTGCCGATAGGTGGGTTTTGTACGATATCTGTTTATCTTTCAGTTATGTACATTATTGTATCTATTAATCTCCATCTACCATGTATGTATTTGACTTAGAGACGGTGTGAGGACGGTGATGTATATTATTTGTATTCTGGTGTCGA
Source organism: Agapanthus africanus (assembly GCA_030015575.1). Lineage (NCBI taxonomy): Eukaryota > Viridiplantae > Streptophyta > Magnoliopsida > Asparagales > Amaryllidaceae > Agapanthus > Agapanthus africanus. Next base: position 271,940,546 of record CM057337.1, read on the forward strand.
GCTCGTGTGAGCCGACTGTACTTGCAGTTATTCTATCTGTGATGTTCCCACTTATGGATCTTGATCTTCGCTACGGCGTCGTATATTGCTATCTTGGTGATTGTTTACTTAGATTTCTTAACATATTAGTAAGTGCTTTCATTTTAAACTTATAACACTCTATACTTTTACTGGTTTGATTTCTGGGTTTTCGGTTCACTTAGTCGCGTTACGCCTATAGACATTACGTGGTTAAGTGCCGGTCACGGGCCAAACATTGGGACGTGACAGACAGTTATCATTCCAGGCTTCCAAGGTGATCCGGATGACAGAGTGACTGTCAGAGTTATAGTTTTCCCTCTGACGAGGGACAGTAGTTTGGACAGGTGGTCCAAGCGGATACTGAGGGAGGCATGGTGCAAGACACTGATTAAATTCAGTTGACGATACAGTCTAAGAAGTTTGATGGATTTGGAGTTCATTTATGAACTAGGTCCCATCAGATATCCAGATATATTCTAAGACAGGTATTGCTCATTTCGGGAGATAATTTTCTCAGCGAACTTGAGACAAAGAGAGACATAGAAAGAAACATCAGGGCAGATCCATTCACTGAGGCTATTTCTCGAAAGCTATAGTTTTACAAATGAGCTTTGTGAGACTGATTAGTAGAGAAGTTGGGTGTTTGGTATTACACGGGCTGTGAGTACGCGACATCGCAATAATTAGCCTTAAGTGCAAGTGGGAGATTGTTGGATATAGTGCCCTTAAAGTCAATTATTGGATCGCAGGTACGTGATTGCAATGATTGAGGGAGGACCTATACCGATACGACAGTCTTGCTCGAGATGATAGTATGCTATCCGGTTTGTCTTTATCATCGTGTACATGTTTTAGTTCACTATTGCATGTTGATAGAGCCCATAGGATTCTTGCTTGACTGCCAGCAGTATGATGGCGATCATATACGTGGGAGCTGGGGTCTATAAGCACATCCTTAAAGTGTCCCTAGTCGTAGGAGTTTCGAGACAGGGCATCGGTACTCCAGAGTAGACTAGTGTATACAGTCGAGACCCCGACGAGGGGCGGTGGCCGGTCTCACAAGCCATTGGTGTCAGTTAGTTCACCTAAGATGTATACAGGTGCTCATTACGTTATGAGTACACCGGACAGGACTCGCCGGGAACATGTTAGTTGGTATTATACATATTGTCAGATAGCAATTCCCAGGTGACATGTGTACAGGTTAGTTTGTTGACCTGAGATCATCATTTTTCTCATGTGAGTTCCCACTGTGCTTTGATTACTACCCTACCACAGCTCAAAGGAGTCGTGCAAACAGGTTTTAGTTGGGTACAGTCCCGAGCCACATGGAGGCAGTGAGCGGATTGTCAGGGATTCGTCTTTCCCGGTATTGGGGGTGAGATCGCGCTGTGTTAAGGAGAGCCATTACACGAAATCCCTGGCCAGGGTAATCGAGATTTACTGGTAGGTATTCCAGTAGTATCTCAGGGTGTTCTGGGCTACTCTCTGACACGACTTATATCGCTATTAGGGGTCTGACGTTTACCAGCTCCCTAGGCCCTATATGCGATACTCATAGACGAATGGACCAGACTGTACAGATATTGTCACTATCAGGCTCAGTAGGTTTCTGGATGAGTTCGCTCATTAGCTTCCCCTTCTTTCAATACATAGGCAACCGTTTCGTACAGCTAGTACCTCTGACGTGCTGGTGGTTATTTTGATGAGTCATTAGAGTCCCCCACATACAGTTTCCCAAGTTCGGGCGAAACGTTGTAGAGGCCGTATGGTTTTATGGCAGGGTTTGATCATATTCGTGCACTTGTGCACGGATTAGGATCGGACGGATAATACTAGCGGGCTTTGGTTTAAGCCGGATCCTAGTATTATATCGTAGGAATATTTTTGTCTCATTGCATTCGTATTCGATTGGAATACAAATGCGGGTATGTATTTACAGTTGAGGGGTAATCCCGTAATTCGTTACGGGATTACTTTCGGAGTTGCCGGTTTTCTTTTTCCGTCCCAATCATCTTGATCTATCCTTTATGTATTGTGAGTATTGACTTGGACCATTTTTTCCCATTGTTTTCTAGTCGAGCACTGTTGATGGGCATGGGAAAATGTGTAGGCAGCATGGGTAGAGGCATGGCCTTGTTTGGTGGCTGATTTTGAATGGGGGGCTTTTCTACAATTGAGAAATCTTTTCTTTTGCAGGGGGTTTAGTGTGGTGGTGGGTGTGAGTTTTAGAGTGCAAGGAATTAACATGTGGATATAAAATTTACTTGCATCATTCATTTTTCTACACACCACCTCTTCACTTGGAAATTCCCAGAAGACTTCCTCCTTGGCCGAGCTCTTTTTCATGGGGCAAGCTTGATTTTTCTTTTGCCAAAAATCTTTTGCTCACATTACATTCTAGTGGCAACTCCAATTTACCTCCACCCAATCATTTGGGTGCCTTGAGACAAAAGATCCTACACTTTCTCTACTTCAATCTTGGACATGTCGGCTAGCAAACTTCATGTCCGAGTTGCCTCGGTTCGAGGCGGGAGCCCGTATAAAGATTCATAGCCGTGGTGCCACTCCGACGGGCTTGATCGGGGAGCGGACTTCGTCGGCGTAGCAGCGGGGAGTTTGGCATGGAGATTGAAGACCGAAGGACACGGATCGATCGGTATAATCTTTTCTAACTCCTTTTACAGATTGATAGTTTACGGTTAATGGAACGATCCGGGTATTTGGGTCGCGGTGGCGCCGGTTCAGTAAAAAGTTTTTGTTCCACATTTGGCGTCGTTTAGACGGCCGGGGCGCCGCCGTGGCCCAACAATTGGCCATAAAAGCGCGGCGGAACCGCCGCCAAATGGCTTGTTTTGCGGCGGTTCCGCGGCCAAAAAATTGAATCAAGCTTCCAAATTTTTTGTGGTGCTCTATAATTTCCTGCACGGATTTTTAAGTTATACAGAAATATTTTTCGACCAAGTTTTAAAATCGATAGAAAATAGGCATATTGGAAAATTGATTTTGAAATTTTGATCGATCGAGATTTTAAGCTTGTGCGAACAAGCTAGTAGGGTTTAATGGGTGGCTATGATACCATGTTGGGTTATGAGAGCACCCCGGCCATCGAACCGTGGCCAAATGCGGAACAAAATTTTTCTAAAACCCGGCGCTACCATTACCCGATTTCCAAGATCGAAACCATTAACCCTAAAACTAGCAAACCAATCACAAAGAGATAGAATGGTTATACCTAATGAACCAAGTCGTTCGGGTCTTCAACCATTTCCAAGTTTCTAGTGATGCGGATCGACTTTGGTCGCCGGTCTTCCTTCATCTCCGATGATCCACCCGAGGAACATGGCATAAGCTCCAGGTTCGCCAAGCGGATCAACCGACCATCCAAGATAGCTAGTAGTAGAGAGTGAGGGTGTATTATAGTCTCATCATAATTTTATCTCAACCATATGCTCAAGTGAGCAACAATAGAAGATGAAGAAGAGGGTGACCAAAACTAATGGCATGAGCAAAATGGCTTAGTATTTTGTGTGAGCATGAGAGTGTGAGAGCACCAAGTGAATCAACAAAATGAGCAAGACCCTTCCCCCAAAGAAGTGGCCGCCCCCCCTCTCATGCCCCCACAAAAATCTCATTCACAATTTGCATTAAACAAATACACCATACCAATCTCTACATTGCCAAAGTCCATGGTTTGACCAAAAGACCCATGCCTAGCTATGTTACCTTTTCCACCTCATTATAAACAAAGTGATTTTCAAAAGAAAATCAATAATGAGGTGGCATCTTCTAGAAGCCATTCCATATAAATACGGAATGCTTCCCGGTACATGTATCAAAATACACATACGCGTATTCGTACGAAAATACGAATAGCCAAAGAGAGAAAATAAATAGTGAGCAATAATACTAGAACACATATATATAAATACATATGTAAATTATTAAATCAAAACTTGATTTAACAATCTGGCTTAATCCTAAGCCGCTAGTATTATCAACCGTTCGATTAAAATTTGTGCAGTCCGTGCAAACATTTAATTGGACACCTGTATGTATTAACATACGTCACCTACACCATATCGCCTGAGCCGTGAAAACCCTCTGTGTGGGACTCTAAAGACTTGTCAATACGCTGGCAGTGGGTTTAACCACAAGCACGTCAGCGGCACTAGCTGTATGTAAGTCTACCCAGGTATTGAGCGAAAGGAAGGCCAACGAGCAAACTCATCCGAACCCCTACTGAGCCTGTCAGTGACAATATCCGTACAGTCCGGTCTGTTCATCTAAGAGTATTGCATATCGAGTCTAGGGAGTGGATAAAGTCAGACCTCTAATAACGCGATAATTCGTGTCGGTATGAAACCCATCACTACCTGAGAAACTATCGATCCTGGATCGGTAATTCCCACATACCCCGGCCGAGGATTTCTAGTGATGGCCATCCGTGCACTGCGCGACATCAACCCCAATACCAGGAGAAACAAATCCCCGACGATCCGCTCACTACCTCCATGTGGCTCGGGACTGTACCCAACTAAAACTTGCTTGCACGACTCCTTTAAGCCGTGGTAGGGTAGTAATCAAAGCACAGTGGGAACTCACACGAGAAAAATGACGATCTCAGGTCGACAGACTAACCTGTACACATGTCACCAGGGAACTGCTATCTGACTATAGGTATAATACCAACTAGCATGTTCCCGGCGAGTCCGTCCAGTGTACTCATAACCCAATGAGCACCTGTATACTATCTTAGGTGAACAATTGACACCAATGGCTTGTGAGACCGGCCACCGCCCCTCGTCAGGGTCTAGATAAGTATACACCAGTCTACACTGGAGTATCGATGCCCAGTCTCGATACTTCCACGACTAGGGACATTTAAGAATGTGCTTATAGACCCCCAGCTCCCACGTATGTGATCACCATCACAATGCTGGCAGTCAAGCAAGAATCCTATAGGCTTTATCAACATATGATGATAAAGACAAACCAGATAGCATACTATCATCTCGAGTAAGACTGTTTTATCGGTATAGGTCCTCGCTCAATCATCATGATCACATACCTGCGACTATGATAATTTCCTTGAGGGCACTATAGCCAACAGCTTGAGCCCTTCGGATGTCTGTTGGCTTCTATGCCCGGTATAAGGTACTGAGCTTCGTGGGTACCAGACGTGTCTTCTGCTGACGCGATCATGATTTGGCCGATAGTCAGCTCGGCGGGAGGGGGACGCTGCTCCTGCTCGCGGTCAGCTTGCCGCTTGTCCCTCAAGTATGCCGCTAGGTGTCCCGAATAGATGACCTCCTCGATGTAGTCTCGGAGCTGCTTACAGCTCTCCGTGGAGTGGCCTAGCGACCTATGGAACCACAGTAGGGGCCCCGGGTTTGCTTTGAGGCCATTCGCGAGATCGGGGGGAGCTTGAAGAACCCTTCGCCTTTAGCCTCCTCTAGTAGCACTGTCTGGGAGACGTTGAGCGGGGTGTACTCCTAAAACTTTGGGAGATAGGGCTTTGACCTCTCAGGTCCTCTTCTCTCTTCCCTTGCCATTTTATTTTGGTCGGCTTGCTCTGCCCAGGGGAGATTTACGTTCACCTCGGATTCGAGCTAGACCTCGCGCTCGGTCCAGGCCTTTACCTCGGCCATGGTCTTAGGTTGCGCTAATGCAAAGTAGCGTAACCACTCCTTGTGCCTAAGACCAGACCTCAGGGCTGTGATGACCGACTCGTCCCTGTAGGGTCCCTAGGCACTCTAATGAAGCTCTACAAGGCATCGACCATGCCGGATTAAAAAAAATTAGGTGCTTAACAACTCGAAGCAAGATCGTTAACTAGAAATTAGGCGAAACTACAAGCTACTAAACTGCTTTAGTACTAAGTGAAAGAGACTACAACCTTTGTAGATCCGGTCCTCCACTTCTCTAGCTCCGTGTTGACGTCCCTCCGCTGCGATCATCGGAATCATGGACTCTAGCGTCGGTTTCATCGGAGAAATGGGCGGGCTAGGTCGTTGACTTCGATGCCGAAGATGATCTACGTCGAGGCAACTCAAACTCAAGTTATTCCTTCACTCGGTCAAAAACTTTATGAAGAGAACACCCTATACTACATGGAAAGTAGTAGAGGATGAAGAAATAGGAAGTGGGTTCACTTTAGAATTGGATTTCTCACTCTTTTTCTCATGGCACCATTGGAGCTAGCAAGCTTTCATGAAGCTTGATGAAGATGAAGAAGAAGAAAGAATTTAAAAGGATAATGAAATAAGAATCAAACTTATCCTTTTAATTATGGTACCATGGTTAAGTTAAGCCCTCATGCTTAACTTGTGTAGAGAATTAACCAAAGACTTGGGTTAAGGGTTGGGTTAACTAATATCTTAAACAAAATGACAAAATGGTTGACTTTGTCAATGTTTATCAAGTTTTATGAAGCTTGATAACTTTGACCAAAGTCTCACTACTTTTGTTATTTGTTAGGAAATTAGTAAACCCTAACTTAACCTTGATTTGGTTTAAGTCTCATACACACAACTTGTATGTATCATCAAGCATGATACAAACAAGTACACTTGCATATATCACATATAAACAATGTGCACATTCAAGTGAGAAAATCAATCTTAAATGAACCAATATTAGTTAATGTAAAGTAATATATCAAATATATAATTATACATTAAATCATTAAATCAACACTTGATTTAATGATCCGGTCATACTGCATATAATCGACTAATATCAAGTGTATCAATGTATCGAATCAACACTTGATTCGGTAACCCGGCTATATCACATATAACCGTCCGATGATACAAATCGCGAGAATAGAATACAGTATCACATACTGCTATTATTCTCGGTCCCGCACATATTTCATATGCGCTCCTATTTCGTTTCGCTTGAGCCAGGAAACCTCTGTGTAGGACTCTAAAGACTCGTCAATACGCCGGCAGTAGGTGACGATCATATCAAACACCCACAAGCCACAAGCGGTCTGCTAAACGTAACGGCCACCCGGGTATTGAGCGATCAGAAGATCAACGAGCAAGCCCGCTCACACTCCTATGAATCCAACCAGTAACACTTACCGTACAGTCCGGTCTGATCGTCTGATATGTCGCATATCTCGCCTAGGGGTGGTAAACGTCAGACCCCAATAGCTCGATAAGTCGTGTCGATATGTGGTCTATAACAGTTCGAGAAACCACTGGTAACATTTACCAGTAAATCTCAGCAACCATGGCCAGGGATTTCTGGTTATAGCCAATCGAACACAGCGCAACATTAACTCCCTATACCGGGAGAGACAAATCCCCTCCTATCGCTCATTGCCTCCATGTGATTCGGGACTGTACCCAAAAACCACCGTTTTGCATGCCTTCTTGGACGTGGTAAGGTGGAAATCAAAGCACAGTGGGAATCACACAAGACTCTATGACGATCTCTGGTCTACAGACTAACCTGTACCAGTGTCACTAGAGAACTGCCATCTGACGTAAGGTATAATACCATCTGGGAGTTCTCGGCGAGTCCGTCCAGTGTACCCAGTCTCCACTGAGCACCTGTATGATGTCAAACACCAATGGATATGGGATCATCCATCGTCCATCTGTATGGGTCGAGAAGGTATACGCTAGTCTACTCTGGTATATCGATGACCCGTCTCGATACACCCACGACTAGGGACCTTGAAGGATGTACTTATGGACTACCATGTCCCCACTAGTATGATCCGCATCATAGTCCAGGTAGTCAAGTACACATCCTAAGGGCTTTACCAACATGTAACAGAGAGACAATCAGTGTACACGTTAAGGTAAAGAGCAACTAGACAGCATATTATCATGTCGAGCAAGAAAGTCCTCCATATATATGTCCAAGCATCCACTACAATATACATCCTATGTATAGCAATGGCCTCTAGGGCATACATATAACTAACAATCTCGCACTTGCACTAGGGCCATCTGATAGCAGTGGTTGTAGTATCTCATACTCAACCATCCCATAAAAGTTTCTCTCTAGGAAAAGGCCTTTGTGAGTGGATCCGCCGTGTTGTCCTCTGAGTCTACTCTCCTGACCTCGATCCCTTGGAGATCAACCATCTCCATGATCAGGTGACACTGCCTCAGAATATGTTTGGATCACTGATGGGACGGGCGTTCCTAGGCATAAGCCACAACTCCATTGTCTTATAATGGTAGGAACGAAGTTCATCTCATGAACTAATATACACCCAGACTTCCTCTTTGGTAGCATCTTTGGTAGCGATGTATCCAGCCTTTATCGTCTATTATGCCACGGTATCTAGCTTAGAACTCTTCCAACACACCGTCCCATTACTGAGGGTAAAGACAATGCCTGTGACCGACATCCAGTCGTCTTTATCACCCTGGAACACTTCCAGTGATTCTTCCCAGGATCAATTGATACCATCTCACTACATCTAGTGAGTATTCTAACATGCAATTAGATCTATCTCATAGATCCAAAACCTAGAATTTAGTAGGTATCACTTTGATCCTATTTGGAGAATTATTGTGATAAGCGGAGATTGACCGAGCGTAGCATAGGAAATTCCTTCCCCATCTAGAGTATGTCATCCACGTACTCTACGAGGATCACCACCATACTCCCTACTACCTTTTCGTTTATACAAGGTTCATCTGCCATTTCGATGATGTCAAACTTTTTGACTAATACATCAAAAACAGACGTTCCGACTCCGCGATGCCTACTTTATCACATAAAACATCTTGCACACGTTTCCGCTGCTCCCACTGTCTGCGAGGCCCTCTGGCTGTGTACTTATAGACGTACTCTTCTAAAACATCATTTAGAAAAGCAGCCATGGCATCCAACCGCCAGATATCGTAGTCATGGTATGTAGCCGTGGCAAGTAGGATCTGGATGGACTTAAGCATAGCTACTTAGAAAAGGTTTCATCATAATCCATGCCTGGTCAATGATGAAAACCTTTAACAAGTCTAGATTTGAAAGTCTCAACTTTTCCATGTACACCAAGTAATCTTCTCAAGATATACTTGCTCCTGATGGGGATTTAACCCTTCAGATAAAGCAACCAAGGTCCATACTTTGTTGGTGTATAAGGATTCCATCTCAGATCGCTAAGCATCCAGCCATTCTTATAGAGTCCCACTCCTGATGGCCAGCTCGAAACTAGTTGGGTCATCATCTCATGATGCAATCCTCGCTCCCACTATCATAGAGAAACTAAAGTATCTCTCAGGTAGGTGAGGAACCCTACTAGATCGGAGGAGAGGTCGAGGTTCATTGGTAACTATTGAATCCTTTGGTTCTACCAAATCATCAGCTGCAGTTTGTATAGCTGGAACCATTCCAGTTCTACATAACAGACCTTGTCTCGAGCTTGTCCAGATTTTGCTTTTCAGACATTGGCCGGACAACCCCAAATCTTAACTGATTTAAGAGATGGGGTCTTCCCTTATCATATCAAATATGAAGTGGTAGGCAACTGATTTGATTTGAAGCCTATTCAATAGGTATGCAGCTTCTCAAGTGCACAACTCCTAAAAGGAAATAGGAAACTCAGTAGTACTCATCATAGAGCACACCATATCACATAGGGTGCTATTGCTCCGCCCCGATACACCGACGTGCTGTGGTGTATACGGAGGAGTAATGCTGAGAGCGAATCTCATTCTCCTTTAGAATAGTCCAGCATTTCCGTGCTCAAGTATTCTCCTCCCTGATCACATCAAAGGACATAATACTTATACCCGTATTGGTTCTCTACTTCTAACTTATATTCTGTGAATATCTCAAAAGGTTCGGACTTGTGTTTCAACAGGAACATATGTCTGAATCTTGAGAGATTATCAGAGAATGTAATGAAATACAAAGATCCGGTCTTGGCATGTGTAGACAGGGGACCTACATACATCAACATGTATCATCCCAAGAGTTCACTAACTCTTTCTCTGTTTCTAGTAAACAGAGCTATGGTCATCTTATCTCTGTGACATGACTGGCAAGTTTCACAAGATGTAAATTCAAAATAATTTAAATATGCATCTAAATGTAACTTCATCCAGTCGGGTCGCATTGATATGACCTAGTCTACAATACCTCAAGAAGGATTCGTTCATTTCTGAACTCTTCCTCTTGTGTGTGTTCTGTATACTAAGAACTGTAGTTTGATTTAGAACATCAATGCTTTTAGATAACGTGCCTGAACCGATCAACTTTTGATATAGGAAATGTTCAAAACATTATCCAACAATACAAAATTTTATCATTTCTTTACTAATAAAGAGACTGATATTATTTTGTATATTAGGTTCGGTATCTAATAACATTCGTTCAGAATCAATGTATTTGGAATACAGGGTGACAGTGACCAACAGACTTGGCTGCAACACTTGCACTGTTTTCTGTCTCATGAAACTTATCACCCGTTCTCAGTTCTCTACCTTTCTGTAACCCTATGTAACAGATTACATATCTGGGATCCTGATCCGGTATCATATACCCAGGACGTAGAGGATACAGAGAAACAGTTCTTTGTAATGAACACACCCGAAGGAGATGCATCATATGCACTTTCTTCGTTTGGGCGGCATAGGAATTCTGGTATTCCTCTTTTTCCTGCTCTGTCTTATAACAATTATAAGTTGGAGCGGGACCAATGTTCCTCAGCTCAGTATAACAAGCGGGTTCGGTCAATACATCCGTATTATTATCTTGATTAAGGCGTGATATGGTCGCTACCTGGAGAGAGAGAGAAGAAAACACTCAGCGTGCGCTCTTTCAAGATCAGATTGGTTATTATTTTATCTAATCGGGATGGCTCCCACTGTTTTTATCAAATCTTCCTTCAAACCCTAAAAGGAAAGACTAGCCGGGATTAATTACACGCTACAAGTTCGCCAATCTTTCAGCCAGGCCAGTGTCGGTACTTTGAGGGAGGTCCCCCGTGCTTTCGCACGAACCTAATTAATGTAAAACCTCGTTTTCCCAGAGGCGTAATCTCGTTAACACCTTTCTAGACACCTACTTGATCGGCTAATTATAATGTGTAAAACTCTCCCAGGAGTAACTCTTACTCGCAGCGGGTATCGGGATCCAACTATCTAATAGAAGGTATGCAATCTCATTGCAAATTTCAACACTTGAAATTCCCGATAATTTTGCCCCTAACGTCCTATGACCTTGACAAAGGCCAACAAACCATAGGATGCTAGTCAAGTTCAACCCGTCATTTCTTGATTGAATTAAACTCACCTGAACGGCCCTTGACAAAGGCCAACAAGGTCGCTCGACTACCCTAATCCAATCTGCATCATATGCATAAGCAGATAAGTACTATTCAGCTACCGCACACTACGCCTTGACAAAGGCCAACAAACGCAGCACGAATACTAAACAGTCCTTATCTGAAATGACGGAGGGCTGCGACAGGTTTTTCTGAAAACCTATTGCGTAATGAACTTGATATCGTTGTAGAATCAAATGATTTTAAAATGGAGTGCTTTTGAGGCTTTTCTAGTTTTGCTAAAGGGGTCACTCCCGGTGAAGGGATCGTCGGCCCTTTCCTCATCGAATAAGGTGCAGGATATATCATATATATCACTATGCACAGCAAAAACTCCAAAAGAAATCAAAAACCAAACCGAGGGATGTAGCATCTGCCAGTTATTGCTAAAGGGGTCACTCCCGGTGAAGGGATCTCGGCCCTTTCCTTATCGAATAAGGTGCAGGATGTTCTACAAGGAACACCGCGATGCAAAGCAAGAACTGTAGCTACTTATTTTTGAAAATTCGATTCCACAACATCTTTTAGGTTTCTTTTCTTTCATTAATCACATTAATGAAGTCCCATCATTTAAATCACCTAAACATCACAGATAAATACGACGTACACTTATGCCATCCGCATTCGCCTCGATGTCCCCTGGTGCACCGTTAGGTTAGGTAACTAACGGCAGAGCGAGGCAGGGCTAGCACGGGTGTAAAACATAAGAAACGTCTATATAATATATCATATATACTATATACAGTATCTATCTGAACATATCACATGATCACATCACAGATAACGCAGCAGAAAATATCATATGAAATATTGGATATACTAGGACGTCCGTGTTTTATTTTGAGCCTGTATAAAACATGGATTCCACGGTCGTGATGAATAGCCAAATCCACACCCCTAGACCCCTACGAGAGCGGCAAGCCACCCTACCAATTCTAGAGTTAGGAGACCCGGACTCGACTCCTCGAGTTGGTCTCCCACTGGACCCTAAAACCAGGTTACTTGTGCTCCCCTCCTTGGGTCTATCCTAGTGCGGAAAAGTAAATAATATACAAATGGTGACAACTTCCGCAACCTGGAAGTGCCCCAATAAAAGAATATTACATACAATTTTTTATATGAATGAAAATGAAAAACACTCATCTCACATAAAAACCCCCCGGCTATTCAAACACGACGATCCAATATAACATATCCAGCAACACATAACATCACATGCCATCAACGTAAGTAAATATGCCCATTCCAATTGTCGTTGATATATAGCAACGAAACCGGTGATATCGCATATTACACTTACGGTCACAGAAAAGAAAGTGTAAAACTACAACAGTTGGAATCCGCAACCTCCTTAGACATTGTAAGTCCACGTTGCCCACCACGGTGCTTGCGGGGAGGCAGAAAACGGAATAAAAATCGGATTTTTATCGAACTAGGCCACATGGACTAACTAAAGGAGGATCTTTGCTAAACAAAAACTAACTACAAGCTAACTAGTCTTAGCTATATGGAAGAAAGGTTATACCTTGGGCTTTATGTCTTTCTCTCCTTGCTCCTTGGAGTGAAAGAAGAGATCACCTTGTCGCCTTCTCTAGTCGAAGAAGGATCCACCCGAGAGCCTCAACCTTTGGCTTCAACTTCAAGCTAGAAGTAACTAAGGTGCTAGAAGTGCTAATCCTAGAACCTTAGATGAGAGTAGAGATTACTTTAGAGAGGTGTATCTCAAGCTCATATGTTTCTCAACTCATGAGAGGGGAGAGCTTGAGAGAGAGGAAGAGGAGGAGAGAGAATCTATAAGATAGAATGAGAGAAATAATGAACCATTCTCTCTAATATGGGTGAATTATGAAATTAGATAATTAGCTAGATAATTGTCATGGTTAATCAAGACTTGACCATTATCATTTCATATTTAATGCAAATTGCAAGGATCAAAGAGCATCCTTTATATGGAATGATGATGGTCAAAGTGTTAACCTAGGTCAACAAGTCAAGTATGGTCAAAAGGTCAACAACCCTAACCATGCATAATTATATTTAACTAATATCAATTATTCATAAAACACACATAAGAATTAGGGTTAAGAAAATGACAATGGTCATTAACCCTAATCAAAGTCCTCTGCCTCTGTCTCAGTCAACTGTGCATACGCACCCGTATCCGTGATCCGAGGAACACGAATACAATGAGATAAGACCAATCCCAAATCATATACTAGGATCCGGCTTAAACCAAAGCCCTCTAGTATAAGCTGTCCGGACAGCAAACGTGCACAAGTACGCGGATGTGAACGAACCCTGTCGGAAAACCATGCGACCTCTACTCATTTTGCCTAAAGGCGAATAACTCTCTGTGTGGGACTCTAAAGACTCGACACTACGCTGGCAGTGGGTTTAACCACAGACCGCAAGCGGCACTAGCTGTACGTAACGGTCCCCAGGTAGATGCCGATAAGAAGACTGACGAGGTGAACCCATCTGAACTCCTACTGAGCCTGAATGTGACAGTCTCCGTACAGTCCGGTCTGTTCATCTGATACACCGCATGGCGGGCCTAGGGGCAGTAAACTTCAGTCCCCTAATAGCGGTACAAGTCGTGTCGGAGTGTAGCCCAGAACACCCTGAGATAACACTGGAAACCTACCAGTATATCTCGCTTGCCCTGGCCAGGGACTACTTGTGTAATGGCTCTCCTGGACACAGCGCGATGTCAACCCCCAATACCGGGAGAGATGAATCCTGTCTAACCGTCACTGCCTCCAAGTGCTTCGGGACTGCACCCAACTACTACCTGTTTGCACGACTCCTTTGAGCCGTGGTAGGGTAGTAATCAAAGTACAGTGGGAACACACTCGAGGCGAAGTGACAGTGTCAAGTCAGTGGACTAAGCTGTACTCATGTCACCTCGGAACTGATAACTGACGATAGGTATAATAGCAACCAACAGTTCCCGACGAGTCCTGTCCAGTGTACTCGTAACCTAACGAGCACCCGCATACTATCTCAAGTACAACGTACTGACGGCTGTGGGACAGACCGTCTCCCATGCTGGGATGAGAAGCGCATACGCTAGTCTACTTCGGAGTATCGATGCCTTGTCTCGATAGTCCTACGACTAGGGACCTGTATAAGGATGTGCTTATGGATTACCCAGCCCCCACGAGTGTGAGCGCCATCACAGCGCTGGTAATCAAGCAAAGATTCTAAGGGCTCCACTAATGCGTATAGGTGATATAATAAAAGAAACACATGTACACATTAAAGCAGAGACAAACCAAGTAGGATACTACCATTTCGAGCAAGATTGTATATACAACTGTGAATATCCCAAGCTTCCATCAAGTAATATACATACTAGTATGATACAGTAATGGCCTCTACGGCATATACACTAACAATCTCCCACTTGCACTAAGGCCATGTACTGGCGTATCGAAGACCTATCATCTCGATCAGCCGCTCGAACTGAGTCTGGGGTAAGGCCTTCGTAAATGGATCTGCAGTGTTATCTTCTGAAGTAACCCTCCGAACCTCGATCTCCTGGCGATCCACGATCTCCCTGATCAGGTGATATCGCCTTAAGATGTGTCTGGATTTCTGATGGGACTTGGGTTCCTTCACTAAAGCTATAGCCCCATTGTTGTCGCAATACGGAGGTATTGGATCAACAATGGACGGAACCACCTGAAGTTCTTTCAAGAACTTCCTCATCTAGACGGCTTCTTTTGCGGCATCAGATGCAGCGATGTATTCTGCTTCCATAGTCGAGTCAGCAACGGTTTCCTGTTTGGAACTCTTCCAACACACCGCCCCTCCATTAAGGGTAAAGACAAAACCCGACATGAACTTGGAATCATCCTTGTCACTCTGGAAGCTGGAGTCAGCAAAGGCCTCAATCTGGAGGTCTTTTCTGCCTTACACCAAGAACATCTCCTTAGTCCTTCTCAGGTACTTGAGAATGTTCTTTACCGCTATCCAATATTTCTCCCCAGGGTTTGACCGATACCTGCTTACCACATTCAGTGCATAAGCCACATCTGGTCTGGTACACAACATCGCATACATTATAGAGCCTACCGCAGAAGCGTAGGGTATAATAGACATGCGATCCCTCTCCAAATCAGTCTTGGCAGACATCTCTTTGGAGAGGGTGATCCCGTGACAAGTCGGTAGATTACCGTGCTTGGAATCTTCCATACTGAATCTTTTCAGTATGGTGTCAATGTACCTGGAC
This sequence comes from Agapanthus africanus, assembly GCA_030015575.1. Lineage (NCBI taxonomy): Eukaryota > Viridiplantae > Streptophyta > Magnoliopsida > Asparagales > Amaryllidaceae > Agapanthus > Agapanthus africanus. The sequence continues at coordinate 271,956,100 of CM057337.1, forward strand.
TGTGAGTGTCCTAAAATCCTCTTGGATCTATCACGGTAGATCCGGATCCCCAGAATGTATGAGGCATCACCCAGGTCTTTCATGGAGAACCTGTGTGACAAGAACCCCTTGATAGATTGTAGCATAGGAATGTCATTTCCTATTAAGATAATGTCATCCACGTATAAAACGAGGAATACTACAGTTCTCGCTACAAATCTACAATAGATGCATGGTTCATCTGGATTTTTGATAAAGCCAAATTCCTTGACCGTCTCATCAAAACAGATGTTCCAACTCCGCGATGCCTAATTTAGTCCATAAATGGACTTGAGCAACTTGCACACCTTTCCACTGCTCCCACTCTGAATGAAACCCTCTGGCTGGTCCATATAGACACACTCCTCTAAATGTCCATTTAGAAAAGCGGTCTTTACGTCCATCTGCCAAATCTCATAATCGTGGAAGGCAGCAATGGCAAGAAGGATCCGAATGGATTTCAGCATAGCTACTGGAGAAAAGGTTTCGTCATAGTCCAAACCAGGTCGCTGACGAAAACCCTTTGCAACCAGTCTAGCTTTATAGGTCTCAACCTGTCCATCTACACCAATCTTCCTTTTGAAGATCCACTTGCATCCTACGGGTTTTACCCCATCTGGAGCAATGTCCAACGTCCATACTTTGTTGGTGTACATGGACTCCATTTCGGTCCGCATTGCATCCAGCCATTTTACCGAGTCAACGCTCTGAATGGCTTGCTGGAAGCTAGTAGGCTCATCACAATCTATGATGCAATCTTCTTTATCCCCGTCTATGAGAAAACCGTAGTATCTCTCGGGCGGATGAGACTGCCTACTACTCCTGCGGAGTGGCGTGGGAATGTCCTGATCTTTCGAACCCTCTGGTTCTACTAAGCTTTCAGTAATAGCTCGTGGTTCTGGAATTTCTTCCAGTTCTATTGCGCTCCCACTTATTTCCTTTTCTAAGAACTGATGTTCCAGAAAGTGGGCATTACGAGAAACAAGGACTTTTTGTTCTTCTGCGTAATAGAAAAGATACCCCTGGTGTTCTTTGGGTATCCCACAAACTTGCATAGTACTGAGCGTGCCTCGAGTTTGTCCGCATGCTGCTTTTTGACAAAAGCTGGACATACCCAAATCTTCAGGTATTGAAGATAGAGTTTCTTCCCACTCCATAACTCATATGGTGTGGTAGGCACAGTCTTAGTGGGAACTCGGTTCAAAAGGTATGCAGCAGATTCTAGCGCATATCCCCAGAATGATCGCGGTAACTCAGCGTTACTCATCATGGACCGTACCATATCCAATAGGGTTTGGTTCCGTCTCTCCGATACACCGTTATGTTGCGGAGTGTATGGAGGAGTAAGCTGAGAGAGAATTCCATTCTCTTTTAAGTAATCCAGGAATTCGGCACGCAAGTATTCACCACCTCGATCAGATCTCAGTGCCTTGATACTTTTGCCTGTCTGTTTTTCTACTTCATTCTTGTATTCCTGGAACTTTTCAAAGGCTTCAGATTTATGCTTCATTAAGAAGACATGTCTGAACCTTGAAAAATCATCCGTAAAAGTAATGAAGTAAGAATAACCGCTTCGTGCATGTGTAGACATTGGACCGCACACGTCGCTGTGTATGAGTCCCAAGAGCTCGCTCGCTCTTACTCCGTGTCCAGTGAACGGAGTTTTTGTCATCTTTCCTTTAAGACAGGATTGACAAGTTGCATACGATTGATATTTGAACGGATCCAAATATCCTTCTGTATGTAACTTCGTCAACCTTATCTCATTAATGTGACCGAGTCTACAATGCCATAAGAAAGCCTGATTGATTTCATGAGACTTTCTTTTGTGTGTATTCTGGACATTGAAAATCTGTGATTGGTTTAATACGTATATACCATTGCTCAATGTACCTGACCCAATCAGAACTTGATTAAGGTGAATGTTTACAACATTACTTACAAACGCAAATTCATAACCTTCTTTAGAAATCAAAGATACAGAAATGATATTACAAGTTGCGTTGGGTACAAAAAAGCAATTACGTAAAACCAAAACATGTCCATCTGACATTCCCAGGTGATAGTCCCCCACGGCCTCAGCATCCATGCTAGCTCCGTTTGCAACTTTGAGGGTCATGTCACCTGCCTTCAAAAACCTACGCTTTCTCAACCCCTGCAAAGAATTACAGATATGAGATCCTGATCCGGTATCCAATACCCAGGAAGTAGAGTTTATTGATAGACAGTTTTCAATAACATACACACCTGAAGCTGAAGCCGCAACTTGCTTCAGATCTTGTGTTCTGGCCTTCCAAGCCCTGCAATCTTTCTTCCAGTGTTCACTCTTGTGACAGTAAAAGCACTCTTCTTTCCCCACAAGCTTCCCCGCTACCTTTGTTGCTTTTGCCTTTCCCTTCGTATCCACTTTACTAACACCGCCCCTTGGTTTGGCGGGGGCTTTCTTCTTCTTTCCCTTGGCTTTCGCCCTGGACTTAGAAGAGGAAGATCCTCCTACAAACAAAGTGGATGTTTCCCTACCTTTCTGTAGGGTGCCCTCTGCACTCCTCAGCATGTTGAGGAGCTCTGAAAGTTCAACTTCCTTTTCCTGTAAGTTGAAGTTCAGGATGAACTGGGCGTAAGTGGAAGGAAGGGACTGGAGAATCAAGTCCGTATAGAGCTCATTCTCCAACGTGGTCCTAAGTTCCGCGAGCTCCTCTATGTAGCCAATCATCTTAAGCACGTATTCCGCTACCGATGATCCGTTGGCCAATCTTGCCGAAAATAGCTTCTTCTACACTTCGTATCTGGCGATACGAGACTGCTCTTTTGTATGGAGAAATATGGACTCTAGGTCCATATTCTCATGCCTCCTCTGATGTTCGTTGTCCATCGAGGCAAGCACGAGGCATTTGGCCTTCGCGCAATCTATTTCCCAGGTCTTATAGATTTCCCTATCTACGACACTGGTTTTGGCACCTGGGACAGGGGGAGCTTTGGTGGTAAGAAGATACCCCAACTTGTCATAAGTGATTGCCATCTTGACATTCCTGAGCCAATCTTTGTAGTTTGGCCCTGTCAGTATGTTTTTATCTAGTAATAACTTAAGTCCGGTCATCTTGAATTGTCGCTGCAATTAGGAGAGAGAAAAGAAACACTTTAGCATGATGCTCTTGCAAGTTTAGAGTGGTTTTTAATTTGTCTACACAGGATGCTCCCACTGTCTCTCGAATCCCTCCTCAAACCATAAAGGAAGAATTAGTCAGGATCAATCTCACCGTACAATACTTGCTTAACCGTTCAGCCAGGCCAGTGTCGGTACTTCGAGGGAGGTTTTCCAACGCTTTCGCGAAGTTCCTTAATTAAGTAACCTCTTTTCCCTGTGGGCGTAGCCTCGCTAACACCTTTCTAGACACCTACTAGGTTTATAGCATTGATCGTTAAGTGAGAGATTTCCCAAGGAGTAGTATATACTCACAGTAGGATCGGGATCCAAATATCATCGCGTGATAAAACCGAAGGAATCCTACCAGAATCATCACACTCCAAATGGTATGCAGTGCTAGCAAGTTTCAGTACTTATGAAACTCCCGATGTGGATTTTTGCCCCATGCTCTTATGACCTTGGCGTGAGGTCAAAATGTCATAAGTCACATGTCAAGTTCTTCCTATCATTATCCAGGTTAATTTGAACCCACCCACACCTACCCTTGACGTAGGCCAAAATGGCAGTACGACTGTCTCAAACCAACGCATTCTATCTATGCAACAGATAAATATCCGGCAGGTACCAATCACTATGCCTTGGCGTGAGGTCAAAATACATAGCTTGAATACTACCGAATATTTAACTGAAATGATGGAGGGCTACGAATGGTTTTGGCGAAACCGTGAACGTAGTGAACTTGATATAATCGATGAAACGAGATAGCTTTTAAAAGGAGTGGTTCAAGCTCCGCATTTAAAAGTTTGGTTTTGAAAAGAACCGAGTGGTTTTCAAAGTGTTCCAATTGACTTTTACTTGGTTTATTTTCTTGCATTAGTTCTTTTAATGCGTCCCATCATTAAATCCTACCATTGCAGAAAACAACCAAAATATGGTGTACGCTTATGCCATCTGCATTCGCCACGGGGTCCCGTCACTACCCATTAGGTTACTTAACTAACGACAGAGCGGGGGCTGGACTAGCGCGGATGCAAAACATAAGCAACACCTAAATAGATATCATATATAGATATATAGCAATGATAGTCAATTCAGATCACAGATGAACACTTTGGATATACTAGAAATCCGCGATTCGTTCGAGCTTGCAACGAAAAGCGGATTACACGGTCGCGATGAATAGCCAATACCCCATCCAAGACCCCTACGGGTGCGGCAAACTACCCGCCAAGTACCCGAAGCAAAGCAACCTCCTTCAACGACGTGAGTAGGCCACTCGGCACTTCGAGATACCCGGTAGTTTGTGCACCCCACCATGGGTCTATCCTAGGAGCAAAAACAGTAAAAAGAATTTATACAATGACGGCTACAACCCCGACCCGGTTGTGCGGCCAAATAAATAATATTACATCAATTTACATATTACATGAATGAAAGAAAAAGAAACTCTCATCTCACACCCATTCCCGGCTATTCATCCGCGACAATCCACCGAGTTCATATACACAAACCAACAAGCATTACAGATCACAGATATGTATAACCCCCACTAATCGACGTATAGCGATTAGCAGACGTTCAATACATTTAAACATCACAGATATAACCCAATAGTCAAAGTATAGTGAAGTTCGATAAAAAAAATACGGATTTATAGCCACCCAAATACAAATTTCTATTCTGGAAAATCTGGGCAGAAATAAAATATCTTAAAAATCCCAAAACCATTACAAAAGAACACTGCACCAAACTCGGTCCAGAACCGAGTCAAATCGGCCGCGGTTCAGCGGCAATAGCCACTGTAAGTCCACGTTGCCCACCCCGGTGCTTGCGGGGAAGCGGAAAACGGAATAAAAATCGGATTTTTATCGAACTAGGCAACATGGACTAACTAAAGGAGGATCTTTGCTAAACAAAAACTAACTACAAGCTAACTAGTCTTAGCTATATGGAAGAAAGGTTATACCTTGGGCTTTATGTCCTTCTCTCCTTGCTCCTTGGAGTGAAAGAAAGAGATCACCTTGTCGCCTTCTCTAGTCGAAGAAGGATCCACCCGAGAGCCTCAACCTTTGGCTTCAACTTCAAGCTAGAAGTAACTAAGGTGCTAGAAGTGCTAATCCTAGAACCTTAGATGAGAGTAGAGATTACTTTAGAGAGGTTTATCTCAAGCTCATGTGTTTCTCAACTCATGAGAGGGGAGAGCTTGAGAGAGAGGAAGAGGAGGAGAGAGAATCTATATGATAGAATGAGAGAAATAATGAACCATTCTCTCTAATATGGGTGAATTATGAAAATAGATAATTAGCTAGATAATTGTCATGGTTAATCAAGACTTGACCATTATCATTTCATATTTAATGCAAATTGCAAGGATCAAAGAGCATCCTTTATATGGAATGATGATGGTCAAAGTGTCAACCTAGGTCAACAAGTCAAGTATGGTCAAAAGGTCAACAACCCTAATCATGCACAATTATATTTAACTAATATCAATTATTCATAATACACACATAAGCATTAGGGTTAAGAAAATGACAATGGTCATTAACCCTAATCAAAGTCCTCTGCCTCTGTCTCAGTCAACTGTGCATACGCACCCGTATCCGTGATCCGAGGAACACGAATACAATGAGATAAGACCAATCCCAAATCATATACTAGGATCCGGCTTAAACCAAAGCCCGCTAGTATAAGCTGTCCGGACAGCAAACGTGCACAAGTGCGCGGATGTGAATGAACCCTGTCGCAAAACCATGCGACCTCTACTCATTTTGCCTAAAGGAGAATAACTCTCTGTATGGGACTCTAAAGACTCGACACTACGCTGGCAGTGGGTTTAACCACAGACCGCAAGTGGCTCTAGCTGTACGTAACGGTCCCCAGGTAGATGCCGATAAGAAGACTGACGAGGTGAACCCATCTGAACTCCTACTGAGCCTGAATGTGACAGTCTCCGTACAGTCCGGTCTGTTCGTCTGATACACCGCATGGCGGGCCTAGGGGGCGGTAAACGTCAGTCCCCTAATAGCGGTACAAGTCATGTCGGAGTGTAGCCCAGAACACCCTGAGATAACACTGGAAACCTACCAGTATATCTCGCTTGCCCTGGCCAGGGACTACTTGTGTAATGGCTCTCCTGGACACAGCGCGATGTCAACCCCCAATACCAGGAGAGACGAATCCTGTCTAACCGTCACTGCCTCCAAGTGCTTCGGGACTGCACCCAACTACTACCTGTTTGCACGACTCATTTATGCCGTGGTAGGGTAGTAATCAAAGTACAGTGGGAACACACTCGAGGCAAAGTGACAGTGTCAAGTCAGCGGACTAAGCTGTACTCATGTCACCTGGGAACTGATAACTGACGATAGGTATAATAGAAACCAACAGTTCCCGACGAGTCCTGTCCAGTGTACTCATAACCTAACGAGCACCCGCATACTATCTCAAGTACGACGTACTGACGGCTGTGGGACAGACCGTCTCCCACGCTGGGATGAGAAGCGCATACGCTAGTCTACTCCGGAGTATCGATGCCCTGTCTCGATAGTCCTACGACTAGGGACCTGTATGAGGATGTGCTTATGGATTACCCAGCCCCCATGAGTGTGAGCGCCATCACAACGCTGGTAATCAAGCAAAGATCCTAAGGGCTCCACTAATGCGTATAGGTGATTTAATAAAAGAAACACATGTATACATTAAAGCAGAGACAAACCAAGTAGCATACTACCATTTCGAGCAAGATTGTATATACAACTGTGAATATCCCAAGCTTCCATCATGTAATATACATACTAGTATGATACAGTAATGGCCTCTAGGGCATATACACTAACAGACATCGCATGCCTAACCAAATGAATTCCTTAGACATCGCATGCCTAACCATTATAAACCCCGCATTTTTGTCTCATTATCGAAAACTCTTTTCAATATCAAGTCGGGCAATTCAACAAGATTCCCGACATCCTAATCGAATACTCGTCGCAAACTTTAGTAGGCGGCCGCACCTCCGGTACCGTCGACGAAGTGCACCAAGGCAGAACACCGCTACCGCGAGCACCCGAACGGATGCTTTCGGCGACGGGGTTCTCCTACAGTCACTTGGTCGGGGCTAAGGGGTGTAGCTGTCTATTAAGTTTATCCGGCGAGTATCCGCGTATGCTACGTGATTGCGACGGACTTTTGATCACATCAAAATTCCGTGGCAACGGATCAAGTGAGACTAAAGTGCTATGTTTATAACATTCATATTAGTTATCTCATAACTACATATGGATTCCAAATATTTTATCACATTCCAGATAAATAGAAAATGTTAAACTTTTCGATCGAACAATCAAACACCTAAGTTTTCCCGAAATTGCTCAACACATGAAATAAGTTTAAAAACAATCACTTCATGCCTCAGTACCAATGGTCCAGCCGTAGAAGGGTCAAGCCAACGCCTCACATGTGGCACGCCGTACTGCCCCAAACCCTAAGGTTCAAAGGGCAGTTCAAGACGGTCACATAATCGAGTTAAGGTGTGTTGTCTTCTAGAGGGTCCATCGCGTTACTTGCACTACTTCGAACGTTCTTAAACTACGGAAAGTTCCAACACTTGAAAATTTCCCGACAGGGGAAAAATTGGGTATTTATATCCGGTCGAACTTTTCAAGATTTTCTAAAATTATCCGGAAAAACACAGACGACGTTAAACTTCCCGATCGAAACACCGAGTCCCTAATACAACCCAGAAAACTCAACTCTTGAGTAAATATTAAAAATTCCCAGAAAATACAGCACTAACAGAAACAAATTACTGTGCAAACCACGTGCATTGATTCATCACTTTGGCCGCGGAACCGCCGCGCATGCCAGGGTGGGGCCGCGGTTCCGCGGCGCTTCTGTCGAATCAAGGGCACGTGCTTCACAGTAACTCATACAAAACCCTGCTGAATTTTTTGGATATTTTTAATCTGGAAAAATCCACAATTACAGAAAATGTACAGAGAAGGGTTTCAGATTAGGGTTTCGGGCTCGATCGGACTTCTAACATCGTCTACACTGAGCCTAAGGCTCTAGCTAGACTCTGATACCACTGTAGGGTTCCTAGGAACTCTAATGAAGCTCTACAAGGCATCGACCATGCCGGATTAAAAAAAATTAGGTTCCTAACAACCCGAAGCAAGATCGTTAACTAGAAATTAGGCGAAACTACAAGCTACTAAACTGCTTTAGTACTAAGTGAAAGAGACTATAACCTTTGTAAATCCGGTCCTCCACTTCTCTAGCTCCGTTTTGACGTCCCTCCGCTGCGATCATCGGAATCCCGGAGTCTAGCGTCGGTTTCATCGGAGAAATGGGCGGGCTAGGTCGTTGACTTCGATGACGAAGATGATTTACATCGAGGCAACTCAAACTCAAGCTATTCCTTCACTCGGTCAAAAACTTTGTGAAGGGAACACCCTATACTACATGGCAAGTAGTAGACGATGAAGAAATAGGAAGTGAGTTCACTTTAGAATAGGATTTCTCACTCTTTTTCTCATGGCACCATTGGAGCTAGCAAGCTTTCATGAAGCTTGATGAAGATGAAGAAGAAGAAAGAATTTAAAAGGATAATGAAATAAGAATCAAACTTATCCTTTTAATTATGGTACCATGGTTAAGTTAAGCCTTCATGCTTAACTTGTGTAGAGAATTAACCAAAGACTTGGGTTAAAGGTTGGGTTAACTAATATCTTAAACAAAATGACAAAATGGTTGACTTTGTCAATGTTTATCAAGCTTCATGAAGCTTGATAACTTTGACCAAAGTCTCACTACTTTTGTTATTTGTTAGGAAATTAGTAAACCCTAACTTAACCTTGATTTGGTTTAAGTCTCATACACACAACTTGTATGTATCATCAAGCATGATACAAATATGTACACTTGCATATATCACATATAAACAATGTGCACATTCAAGTGAGAAAATCAATCTTAAATGAACCAATATTAGTTAATGTAAAGTAATATATCAAATATATAATTATACATTAAATCATTAAATCAACACTTGATTTAATAATCCGGTCATACTGCATATAACCGACTAATATCAAGTGTATCAATGTATCGAATCAACACTTGATTCGGTAACCCGGCTATATCACATATAACCGTCCGATGATACAAATCGCGAGAATAGAATACAGTATCACATACTGCTATTATTCTCGGTCCCACACATATCTCATATGCGCTCCTATTTCGTTTCGCTTGAGCCAGGAAACCTCTGTGTAGGACTCTAAAGACTCGTCAATACGCCGGCAGTAGGTGATGATCATATCAAACACCCACAAGCCGCAAGTGGTCTGCTAAACATAACGGCCACCCGGGTATTGAGCGATCAGAAGATCAACGAGCAAGCCCGCTCACACTCCTGTGAATCCAACCAGTAACACTTACCGTACAGTCCGGTCTGATCGTCTGATATGTCGCATATCTCGCCTAGGGGTGGTAAACGTCAGACCCCAATAGCTCGATAAGTCGTGTCGATATGTGGTCTATAACAGTTCGAGAAACTACTGGTAACACTTACCAGTAAATTTCAGCAACCCTGGCCAGGGATTTCAGGTTATAGCCAGTCGAACACATCGCAACATCAACTCCTTATACCGGGAGAGATATATCCCCTCCTATCGCTCATTGCCACCATGTGATTCGGGACTGTACCCAAAAACCACCGTTTTGCATGCCCTCTTGGACGTGGTAAGGTGGAAATCAAAGCACAGTGGGAATCACACAAGACTCTATGACGATCTTGGGTCTACAGACTAATCTGTACCAGTGTCACCAGAGAACTGCCATCTGACGTAAGGTATAATACCATCTGGGAGTTCTCGGCGAGTCCGTCCAGTGTACCCAGTCTCCACTGAGCACCCGTATATCATCTCTGATGTCAAACACCAATGGATATGGGATCATCCATCGCCCATCTGTATGGGTCGAGAAGGTATACGTTAGTCTACTCTGGTATATCGATGCCCCGTCTCGATATACCCATGACTAGGGACCTTGAAGGATGTACTTATGGACTACCATGTCCCCACTAGTATTATCCACATCATAGTCCAGGTAGTCAAGTACACATCCTAAGGGCTTTACCAACATGTAACAGAGAGACAATCAGTGTACACGTTAAGGTAAAGAGCAACCAGACAGCATACTATCATGTCGAGCAAGAAAGTCCTCCCTATATATGTCTAAGCATCCACTACAATATACATCCTATGTATAGCAATGGCCTCTAGGGCATACATATAACTAACAGTCCCTATGTTCTGGGACCTCGAGAAGGGCGTTGTAGAAGCGAATGATGTATGCCTTGAACGTCTCCTTGTCCCCGCTCTTGATCGTGAAGAGATGGTCAACTGTGCATTTTTGCCGCCTGTTCCCGATGAAGTGGCTGAGGAATTAGGTGGCCAGCTCGCCGAAAGTTGAGATCGAGCGCGGCTCGAGTCCTCGGAACCAGTCTCGTCCGGAGCGGATGAGAGTGGCCGGGAAAGCTCGGCATTGGGCAGTGTCGGAGTTATCTTGGAAGCTCATTCCCGTGGTGAATGCATCCAAATGGTCCTTAGGGTCAGATCTACCATCGAAGAGAGAGACCTTTGGGGGCTTCTTGCAGGAAGAGACGTGGACGGCGAGCAGCTCCTCGGTAAATGGCTTGGTGAGCAAGTCGGCGGCGTACTTAGCCCCATCGCTCGAGCGGTGACCTTCCCGACGTATACCTTCGATCTTCTCGAGGGCATCGAGTCGGCCATGGTATCCCGACGATTCGGCACATTCTGATCTCCGGCTTCTGCTGTTGGAGACCTGCTTTTGGGCACGGCCCCGGTGTCACGACCCAATTTAGGCACATGACCGACACTTAGACTACGTAACGTCAACAGGCGTAACGAAATTTAAGTAAGCCGAAAACCCAGCAATCTAAACCATTACAAGAAGGAAAAGATAGAACACCTTTAAAATCTCGATGCAAAACTTTAAGCTCAAGTTTGTTTTCATAAAAATTCCGGCAGCACCTCCTTTGTAAAAGCTAGCCCTGAAACGGGTACACACATAAGATATAAGTAAAGTATCCCTAAACGAGAGCAAATCTCGCCCAACGGTGGAAACAACCACCACAATAGATATACGACGCCGTAACGAAGAAATGAGATAATCCACATAAAAAAAAGCCGGCTCACACAAGCACGACAACTAGAGTCATAAGAATATACAATATCGATCCTCACAACTCATCTCTAAGTCAATACATGAAGGTGGTAGATGGAGAGTACTAGATATAAAATATATACAACGTACATCATCGGATAACCACAACCCACCTATAGCAAACGGCTTCACAGCCAACCATGGCGGTATCCGCAAAAGTAGAGATAATAAGGCTCCCTGCCGTGACTACTCTGATGATCAGACCTGCAAATCACTGCGGCACAACGGGGGTGAGTTGCCAACTCGTGAATAGTAAATAACATCATACTGTAATCGCAAGTATGCACTAACAGCGATAATCTATCGCATGTAATCTGATAGCTTAAGTTTGGAAATATGAATATGCAACTATCATGATTAAGGTACACACCAGGGTACTACATCTACATGAAACAAATGCATATCAAATAGGTGTGGAGTATGGGATAAAACATGTCATCCTCACAAAATCCTCATCGTGGCAGGACACGTGTCCATCAAGACAATCAAATTCCTAAATTTCCTCAATCGGCCCTCAGATCGGCCTTCATAACCTGTAAGTCTCATGGAACTTGAGTGCCCAACATCGGCACTCGAAAATATCATGAAATACTCGTGTTCAACATCGACACGTAAATCCACATATCGTGCTTGTACGTCTCACGGAACCTAAGTGTCCAACCCGACACTCGAAATTCTCGGAACCTAAATGTCCAACCTCGACACTTGCAATCCCCTTATCCATATATCTCACAGAACATAAGTGCCCACCATCGACACTTGAAATCCCCAAATCCATATATCTCTCGGAACATAAGTGCCCAACATCGAAACTCGAAATCCCTAAAAATCCATATATCTCTCGGAACATAAGTGCCCAGCATAGACACTCGAAATCCCCCAAAATCCATATCTCAATGCGCAAATCCATGTAATATGATGTATGCAACATAGAACGACAATATGAGCATATCAAGGGAAGATCCGCTATTTAAATGCGCCAAGTTATTAAATATATCACGCGGTTTCCAATTATTCAAATCCAACGCAACATCATATAACGGTGAACATATAGCCATAGCAAGGTATATATGTAAGCATATAGCTATAGTGAGGCATATGTGTAAGCATGTAGGTATACAGGTATGCTATATTTCATATGCGCCATCATACAAGAATCAATGCCTCAATGTCTCTAACTAATAGTAGGTATATCATATGAATATTTGTGTTGTGCGTATCATGGAAATTCCCGACAGTGTGTGTGTAGCATACAATGAGTGCTCGTGCAACATGGACTGTCAATAATAGTGCAGTGTACAATTGGTATAGGTTTAGGCACAACAAGTAACTATATGCAATTAAGTTCATGCACCATCTCTATATGTGCATATAAACATGCGGCTAATATCATATCATATCTAGCCCTGACGCTTAATGCCATACGGGTGATTTCCCCATAGATGTTAAATCTACTCACCGACAATCACGGGCTAGGTAAATCTAATCACCTGCTTCCCTTTCTACGCAGCGTCCGAAGTCCTCGCCTGCGATCCTATTAACACAAAACATAGTAAGTGCAAATCTCAGAAATCGATCAATATCACGTACACACTACGTTTGACCGACGCACCAACTCCAATCGAACTTACAAGTGTTCGTCTAATGGCTAACGTGCGTGGCGACACACCAAAACCAACCCAAGTGCAGTAGCTATACAAGATCATGAACCGTGTCGGATAACGTAACGCGAGTATTCAGAACACTAGATTATACCAAAGTGATCCCAGATTTTGCTACACAGATAATTAGTGAAAGTTGCAAGTTCCATGAGACTACACACAACCTCAGAGACTCCACGACCAAGAATCAACATCCCAGCCCCCACTCTGACCGCAATTTATGGCCAGAACCATTAAATTTGCGGCCCAAAAATGAAGGGATGGTCTCAGGTTTTTATGGTGGGTTCCATACCTCAACACTAGGTCACTGTGATGAGAACTTCTAAAACAACAACCTGGATCAACAGCAGATTCACAGAGACTCCGATTTGACACTAAAAATACGATTTTTGCACAAAACTAAACCTTTAGTGTTCTGAACCATAACTATGAGGCAACACGACAAAATAAATAGCTAAATATCAGTTGGAAGTCATTACCTAGCCACTCTTGCTAAAAAATCCTAGCTTTTCAAGCTCCAAGGCAATCTAGTGGCTAAATCAAGACTTATGAAGTGTTTTCATGAAGTTTTAATGAAGTTTGCAAGGATTTAGTGAAGAGGTAGTGAGGGTTTCAGTTTGAGAATGGAGAGGATGAAGAATAATTGAAATGGGAGAGAATGAGAGAGTGAGAGAAACATAATGATGAGAGGTGAGTATAGGATGAACCAAAGCCTTACACTCACTCTCTCCCTCACCTCATTAAAGCACACATTAATACTTCATTAATGTCCTCATGACTCACCTAGCCACCTCTCTCTTTCAAATCCAAAACAAAGAAGATATTTCTCACAAATATCTAGGGCAAAGTTAATTAGGACATGGATTAAATCATGCCATGGATTGCTTAAGGTGTTATGGTTGCTAAACAAGATTAACACTAACTAACCCTGACATTAACATGCACATGTGTGCGCAAGCCATAACAAATTATAATAAAATATTAATTAATTGTTATAAAATGTGAGGAAACCGATTTAGTAAACTTTTTCCTAAAAACCCGCATTATCGTTAATTAACACTAATCGCATTCTAAGGTGTTACAATCTCCCCCCTAAAAGAAAATTCGTCCCCGAATTAAAATTCTTCCCCGAATTAAAATTCTTACAAGCGTACCTTCAAAGAGATGAGGGAATTTCTTCCGCATCTCGCTCTCGGCCTCCCTAGTAATCTCCTCACTAGTCGGGCTATGCCAAAGAACCATCACAGATAGCAAGACCTTTGACCGAAGTTTCTTCACCTGCCGATCCAATATAACTACCGGCTGCTCGGTGAACGAAAAATCGCATTCAAGCAGAACGGTCTGGTGCTGAATCATGTGAGAAGGATCATGAAGGTATCTACGAAGCATCGACACATGGAACACGGGGTGAACGTCCGGAAAACTGGGTGGGAGCACCAAACGATAAGCAACGGTACCAATTCGCTCAAGGATCTCGAAGGGACCTACAAATCTGGGACTGAGCTTTCCTTTTTTCCCAAATCTCATAATGCCCTTCATCGGAGAAATTCGTAGCAATACATGATCCCCCACTGTGAACTCAAGTCTGCGACGACGATGGTCGGCATAAGACTTCTGTGTGCACTGGGCTGCTCTCATCCTGTCCTGAATCAGCTGGATCTTCTCCGTAGTCTCCTGAACTAGCTGGGGTCCCAAAACCCTACTCTCATTGAGTTCGGTCCAACAGACTGGCGATCGACACTTCCTACCATATAAGGCCTCAAAAGGTGCCATCTGAACAGTCTCCTGAAAGCTGTTGTTGTAGGAGAACTTAATCAACGGTAAGTGACGATCCTAACTGCCACCAAAATCAAGCACACACGCCCGAAGCATATCCTCTAAAGTCTGTAAAGTCCACTCTGACTGACCATCGGTCTGCCGATGGAAAGTGGTGCTAAAACTCAACCGGGTACCCCAAAGCTTTCTGAAGCTTCTGCCAAAGATGGCTAGTAAACTGGGTGCCCCTGTCGGATACAATGCATTTGGGAACGCTGTCCAAACGTACAATCTCATATATATACAATTGAGCATACTGGGCATAACCGAAAGTGGTCTTCACTGGAAGGAAGTGAGCCACTTTCGTCAACCGGTCAACAATCATCCAAATGGAGTCATACCCTCGACTGGTCCTGGGTAGACCCATAATAAAGTCCATGGAAATCTGCTCCCATTTCTCAGGAACGGGTAAAGGCTGCAACTCTCCAGCCGGTCTCTGATGCTCAGCCTTGACTTGCTGACAAGTCAGGCACCTCGAAACGAAGTTTGAAACATCACGCTTCATCCCTTCCTACCAGTAAATGTCTCTCAAGTCACGGTACATCTTGGTGGAACCTGGATGAACGCTAAAGGATGACTGATATACCTGCTCTAGGATCTCGCATCTCAACCCATCAATATCCGGTACACACAAGCGAGTCCCGTAAAGTAGCACACCCTGGTCATCAATCAAGAACTCCGAATCTGTATGCTCTAAAATCTCAAACAAACGGGCATCACTGGGCTGCGCCTCACGGATACGATCAAGTAGAAGTGGACGGGCGCGGACATGAGCAAGCTGTCCCCCAGCGGAAGTGAACTCAAACTGAACTCTACCATCGCATAAGATTTGCCAATCTGCAGAAGACTGTCTCTGAACTGCGTTCAACTGGGACAAGCTGTAGGTTTCTTTGGCACGACCACAAGGTTTCGGGAGGCATCAAACATGCCGTATTTAAATTTTTCTAGCATGCCAAACAACCTAACGTAGGATCTAACTAGAGTTTTAGGAGTAAATGAACATGTAATCTACTATTACACTATGTGAATGAGGAATACAACCTTTATATACCGGTCCTTCACTTCTAATGCTCCATGTAGAAGTTCCTTCGCTGCGATTGTTGATCTTCCGAACTCTAGTATAGGTTCCCTTGGAGAAATGAACAACCTTGATCGAAGTCTTCGAGGCCGAAGATGATCTACGTCGAGGAGACTCAAAACCCAAGCTACCTCTTCACTTGGTGATGAACTTTGTGAAGAGAACACCCTAAACTAAATGGCAAGTGGTAGAGGATGATGAAGTAGGAAGTGGGCCCACTTTATATTTTATTTTCTCACAATATTTCTTCATGCTTCATGGAGCTAGAAAGCTAGAAGAAAGAGTGAAGAAAACCTTCATGAAAAATGAAGCAACTCAAGAATGAAAATTAATAAGGTGAGAATAGCAGCCATGGGTGAGTTAGTGTCATGTACTCACTATTGTAGAGACATAACCATGGATAAATAATAATGGTTAGGTTTAAAATATCTTAACTAAAACAAATCAAGTGGACTTGGTCAATGGTTATCCAAAAGCTTCATGAAGCTTCATACCATGACCAATTTCCACCTCATTTTGATTTACTAAGATAATTAAAATCCCTCATTGTTGGTAGTATGGTGTAGGTCATACACACACCCAAGTTTGCATGTATCATTAAGAATGATACAATCATGTACACAAACATATATCACATATACACTATGTGCACATCAAGGGAGAAAAACAATCTTAAGTGAGCCAATACTAGTTAATGTAAAATAATATATCAAATATATAATTATACATTAAATCAACACTTGATTTAATGATCCAGTCATATCACATATAACCGACTAATATCATATGCATCAATCTATCGAATCAACACTTGATTCGATAACCCGACTATATCGTATATAACCGACCGATGATACAAATCGCGAGAATAGAATACGGTATCACATATGCATATTAATCTCGGTCCCGCACATATCTCATATGTGCTCCTGCTCCATTTCTCCTGAGCTAGGAAACCTCCGTGTAGGACTTTAAAGACTCGTCAATACGCCGGCAGTGGGTGATGATCATATCAAACACCCACAAGCCGCAAGAGGTCTGCTAAACGTAACGGCCATCCCGATATTGAGCGATCAGAAGATTAACAAGAAAGCCTGCTCATACTCCTGTGAATCCAATCAGTAACACATACCGTACAGTACGGTCTGTTCGTCTGATATGTCGCATATCTAGTGTAGGAATGGTAAACGTCAGACCCCAGTAACTTGATAAGTCATGCCGATGTAAGGTCCATAACAGGTGAGAAACTACTGATAACACTTACCAATAAATCTCATCTATCCTGACCAGGGATTTCAGTTATGGCCAATCGAGCACAGCGCAACATCAACCCCTAATACAGGGAGAGACGAATCCCCTCCTATCGCTCATTGCATTCATGTGAATCAGGACTGTACCTAAAAACCACCTGTTTGCATGACTCAGTAGAGCCGTGGTAGGGTGGAAATCAAAGCATAGTGGGAGACACATAAGACTCTATGATGATCTCGGGTCGACAGACTAATCTGTACCAGTGTCAACAGAGAACTGCTATCTGACGTGAGGTATAATACCATCTAGGAGTTCTCGGCGAGTCCGTTCAGTGTACCCAGTCTCCACTGAGCACCCGTATACCATCTCTGATGTCAAACACCAATGGATATGGGATCATCTATCGTCCATCTCATGGGTCGAGAAGAAATACGCTAGTCTACTCTAGAATATCGATGCCCCGTCTCGATATTCCCACGACTAGGAACATTGAAGGATAAACTCATGGACTACCCAGGCCCCACTAGTATGATCTGCATCATAATCCTGGAAGTCAAGTACACATCCTAAGGGCTTTATCAACATGTAACAGAGAGACAGTAAGTATACATGTTAAGATAAAGAGCAACCAGATAGCGTACTATCACGTCGAGCAAGAAAGTCCTCCCTATATATGTCCCAGCATCCACTATAATATACATCTTGTTAGTGTATATGCCCTAGAGGCCATTACTATATCATACTAGTTTGTATATTACTTAATGGAAGCTTGGGATATTCACAGTTGTATAGACAATCTTGCTCAAAATGGTAGTATGCTACTTGGTTTGTTTCTACTTTAATGTGTGCATGTGTTTCTTTTAGCATATCACCTATACACATTAGTGGAGCCTTTAGGATCTTTGCTTGATTACCAGCGTTGTGATGGCAGTCACACTAGTGGGGGCTGGGTAATCTACAAGCACATCCTTATACAGGTCCCTAGTCGTAGGATTATCGAGACGGGGCATCGATACTCCGGAGTAGACTAGCGTATACGCTTCTCATCCCAGCAGGGGAGATGGTCTGTCCCACAGCCATTAGTACGTCGTACTTGAGATAGTATGCGGGTGCTCGTTAGGTTACGAGTACACTGGACAGGACTCGTCGGGAACTGTTGGTAGGTACTATACCTATCGTCAGTTATAAGTTCCCAGGTGACATGAGTACAGCTTAGTCCGCTGACTTGACACTGTCACTTCGCCTCGAGTGTGTTCCCACTGTTCTTAGATTGCTACCCTACCACGGCTCAAATGAGTCGTGCAAACAGGTAGTAGTTAGGTGCAGTCCTGAAGCACTTGGAGGCAGTGACAGTTAGACAAGATTCGTCTCTCCCGGTATTGGGGGTTGATATCGCGCTGTGTCTAGGAGAGCCATTACACAAAGTCCCGGGCCAGGGTAAGTGAGATATACTGGTAGCGTTTCCAGTGTTATCTCAGGGTGTTCTGGGCTACACTCCGACACGACTTGTACCTCTATTAGGGGACTGACGTTTACCGCCCCCCAAGGCCCGCCATGCGATACTCTCAGACGAACAGACCGGACTGTACAGAGACTGTCACATTCAGGCTCAGTAGGAGTTCGGATGGGTTCACCTCGTCAGTCTTCTTATCGGCATCTACCTGGTGACCGTTACGTACAGCTAGTACCGCTTGCGGCCTGTGGTTAAACCCACTGCTAGCGTAGTGTCGAGTCTTTAGAGTCCCACACAGAGGGCTATTCGCCTTTGGGCAAAACAGAGTAGAGGTCGCATGGTTTTGCGACGGGGTTCGTTCACATCCGCGCACTTGTGCACGTTTGGTGTCCGGGCAGTTATTACTAGCGGGCTTTGGTTTAAGTCAGATCCTAGTATTTGTTTTGGGATTGGTTTTGTCTCATTGTATTCTTGTTCCTCGAAACACGGATGCAGGTGTGTATGCACAGTTGACAGAGGCAGAGGATTCTCATTAGGGTTGTTGACCGTTGACTTTTTCCAAACCCTAATGAGAATAAGAGATATGATTAATGATATTAATTAAAGATAATTGTGCCATGGTTAGGTTGACCATTTGACTTATGTTGACTTTTTGACTTTGGTTGACCGGTTGACTTATGTTGACAATTTGACCATCATCATTTCACATGAAAGATGCTTCTTGATTTTTGCAAAATTCATTTAATGTGAAATGATAATGGTCATTCCAAATGAACCATCACAATTTCTTTAATTATTATTATTATTTCATAATTCACTAATATGAGAGTATGGTTGCAAAAATATCCTCATTCTCTCTTGCTCTTTCTCTCTCATATGTTTGAGCTCTCCCTCTTCCTCTCAAAGCTCTCATCTCTCATGTGTTGAGAACAATGAGCTCTTGAGATAAAACCTTTAAGACTTCACTCTACTCATTCTAGGGTTCTAGGTTTAGCAAGCCAAGCACTTTAGTTACCTCTAGGTTGAGGTAGGAGCTCAAGGTAGAGACCTACGGGTGGATCTTTCTTCAGCAAAGAGAAGGCAACGAGGAGGAGCCATTTAAACCACTCCAAGGAGCAAGAAGAGAAGGAGTTCAAGACCTAGGTATAACCTTCTAACCGAGTAGCTAAACTTGTAGTTAGTTTGTTAGTTCTTTTTAGCAAAGATCCTCTAGTTCTAGTCCATGTTACCTTGTGTTAAAAATCGTTTTTTACCTATTCCGCCTTCCCGTAAGCACCGGGGTGGGTAACGTGGACTTACAGTGGTATCAGAGCTTAGCTAAACAACAACTAGCATGTTAGCAAAGTGTTTGGAACTTCAATCCGAAAAAATCGCGAAACATGTCAAAAAACTATACTTTCTGCCGATTTTTAAAACAGCCCTAAAAATATTTCCACACCTTAAAAATCAGTGCCGAGTTTTCTAGAAACAACCAGGAAAAACCAGCCCATGACTCGGTCAACGCGCCGCGGAAGCGCGGTGAAACCAAGCGTTTCGCCGCGGTTTCGCGGCCGAGTTGACTCGGCCGCGACTCGGATTTCCTGCAGTTTGTTCAGTTTGTTGTTTTGTGATTTTTTAGATATTTTGTTTCTGCCCAGTTTATCCAGAGGACAATGTTGTGTTTGGGGTAGTTACAAATTGGTATTTTGATCAAAGTTCTACCAACT
Organism: Agapanthus africanus; assembly: GCA_030015575.1. NCBI lineage: Eukaryota > Viridiplantae > Streptophyta > Magnoliopsida > Asparagales > Amaryllidaceae > Agapanthus > Agapanthus africanus. The sequence continues at coordinate 271,976,477 of CM057337.1, forward strand.
TTTGCTAAATGGTTATATCTGTAATGTGATATATGCACTAAACGTCGACTAATTGCTATACGTCGATTAGTGGGGGTTGTGCATATCTGTGATCTGTAATGTTGTTGGATTGTGTATATGAACTTGTTGGATTGTCGCGGATGAATAGCCGGGGGTTGTGAGATGAGAGTTTTCTTTATCTTTTATTTGATGTAATATGTAAATTGATGTAATATTATTTTATGGCCGCACATCCGGGATGAGGTTGTAGCCGCCATTGTATATTATTTCTTTTACTGTTTTTGCTCCTAGGATAGACCCAAGGTGGGGTGCACAAACTACCGGGTACTTTGAAGTGCCGAGTGGCCTACTCACGTTGTTGAGGGAGGTTGCTTCACTTCGGGTACTTGGCGGGTAGTTTGCAGCACCCGTAGGGGTCTAGGGTGAGGTTTTGGCTATTTATCGCGACCGTGTAATCCGTCTTTCGTTGCAGGCTTGAACGAAACGCGGATTCCTAGCATATCCAATGTGTTCATCTGTGATCTGGAATGGCTATCATTGCATCCGACGAATGTATATATCTATATATGATGTCTAGTAGACGTTGCTTATGTTTTGCATCCGCGCTAGTCCAGCCCCCGCTCTGTCGTTAGTTTAGTAACCTAACGGGTGATGACGGGGCCCCGTGGCGAATGCAGATGGCATAAGCGTACGTCATATTTTCGTTGTTTTCTGCAATGGTAGGATTAATTGATAGGACACATTAAATTAATGCAAGAAAATAAACCACTGTTAAGTCGTTGGAACAATTTCAAAACCACTCGGTTTCTTTTCAAAACAGAAAACTTTTAAAACGCGGAGCTTGAACCACTCCTTTTAAAAGCTATCACGTTCCTTCGATTATATCAAGTTCACTATGTTCACGGTTTCGCCAAAACCATTTGTAGCCCTCCGTCATTTCATATAGATAGTCAATAGTATTCAAGCTGTGTTTGTTGGCCAAAGTCAAGGCATAGTGATTGGTAGCTATTGGATATTCATATGTAGCATAGATAGATGCGTTGGTTTGGGACAGTCGTACTGCCTTGTTGGCCAAAGTCAAGGGTAGGTACGGGTGGGTTCAAATTTACCTGGAAAATGACGGGTAGAACTTGACACGTGACTTATGATTTGTTGGCCAAAGTCAAGGTCATAAGAGCATGGGGAAAAAATCCACATCGGGAGTTTCTAAAGAAACTGAAACTTGCTAGTGCTGCATACCATTTGGAGTGTGATGATTCTGGTAGGATTCCTTCAGCTTTATCACACGATGATATTTAGATCCCAATCCTACTGTGAGTATATGCTACTCCTCGGGAAACTTTCTCACTTAACGATCAATGTTATAAACCAAGTAGGTGTCTAGAAAGGTGTTAGCGGGGCTACGCCCACAGGGAAAAGAGGTTATTTAATTAAGGAACTTCGCGAAAGCATCGTAAAACCTCCCTTGAAGTACCAACACTGGCCTGGCTGAACGGTTAAGCAAGTATTGTATGGTGAGATTGATCCCGACTAATTCTTATTTTATGGTTTGAGAAAGGATTCGAGAAACAGTGAGAGCCATCCTGTTTAGACAAACTAAAAACCACTCTAAACTTGCAAGAGCATCATGCTAAAGTGTTTCTTCTCTCTCTCCTAATTGCAGCGACCAAACATCATGACTGGCCTTAAGTTACTACTAGATAAAAATATACTGACAGGGCCAAACTATAAATATTGGCTCAGGAATGGCAAAATGGCAATCACTTATGACAAGTTGGGGTATCTCCTTACCACTAAAGCTCCTCTGTCCCAGGTCCTCAATCCAGCGTCGTGGATAAGGAAATCCGTAAGACCTGGGAGATTGATTGTGCGAAGGCCAAGTGCCTCGTGCTTGCCTCTATGGACAATGAACATCAGAAGAGGCACGAGAATATGGATCTTGAATCCATATTTCTCCACACAAAGGATCTGTATGGAGAACAATCCCGTATCGCTAGATACGAAGTCTCAAAAAAGTTGTTTTCGGCGAGATTGGCCGTCGGATCATCTGTAGCGGAACACGTGCTTAAGATGATTGGCTACATTGAAGAGCTCGTGGACCTCGGGACCACGTTAGAAAACGAGCTCTACACTGACTTGATTCTCCAGTCCCTTCCTTCCACTTACGCCCAGTTTATCATGAACTTCAACATACAAGGAAAAGAAGTTGAACTTCCGGAGCTTCTCAACATGTTGAGGAGTGCAAAGGGCACCCTACAGAAAGTAAGGGAAACATCCACTTTATCTGTTGGAGGACCTTCCTCTTCTAGGTCCAAGGCGAAAGCCAAGGGAAAGAAGAAGAAGACCCCCACCAAACCAAGGGGCGGTGTTAGTAAAGTGGAAGCCAAGGGAAAGGCAAAGGTAGCAAAGGTAGCGGGACAGCTTGTAGGGAAGGAAGAGTGCTTTTATTGTCATAAGAAAGGACACTGGAAGAAAGATTGCAGGGCTTGGAAGGCCAAGAACCAGGACCCGAAGCAAGTTGTGGCTTCAGCTTCAGGTGTGTATGTTATTGAAAACTGTCTATCAATAAACTCTACTTTCTGGGTATTGGATACCGGATTAGGATCTCATATCTGTAATTCTTTGCAGGCATTGAGAAAGCGTAGGTTTTGAAGGCAGGTAATATGACCCTCAGAGTTGCAAACGGAGCTGGCATGGATGCTGAGTCCGTGGGGGACTATCACTTTGGATTGTCAGATGGACATGTTTTGGTTTTGCATGACTGTTATTTTGTACCCAATGCGACTTGTAATATCATATCTGTATCTTTAATGTCTAAAGAAGGTTATGATTTTGCATTTGTAAGCGATGTTGTAAACATTCACCTTAATCATGTTCTGATTGGGTCAGGTACATTAAGCAACGATATATACATATTGAACCAACCACAGATTTTCAATGTCCAGAATACACACAAAAGAAAGTCTCCAGAAATAAATCATGCTTTCTTATGGCATTGTAGACTGGGTAACATCAATGAGACAAGGTTAACTAAGTTGCATAAAGAAAGATATTTGGATCCGTAAAAATATCAATCATATGCAACTTGTCAATCATGTCTCAAAGAAAAGATGACAAAGACTTCGTTTACTGGACACGGAGTAAGAGCGAGCGAGCTCTTGGGACTCGTACACAGCGATGTATGTGGTCCAATGTCTACACATGCGCGAAGTGGTTATTCTTACTTTATTACTTTTACGGATGATTTTTCAAGGTACGGATATGTCTTCTTAATGAAGCATAAATCTGAAGCCTTTGAAAAATTCCAGGAATACAAGAATGAAGTAGAAAAACAAACAGGTAAAAGTATCAAAACACTGAGATCTGATCGAGGTGGTGAATACTTAAGTGCCGAGTTCCTGGATTACCTAAAAGAGAATGGAATTCTCTCTCAACTTACTCCTCCATACACCCCACAACATAATGGTATATCGAAGAGACGGAACTGAACCCTATTAGATATGGTACGTTCCATGATGAGTAACGCTGAGTTGCCGCAATCATTCTGGGGATATGCACTAGAATCAGCTGCATATCTTTTGAACCGAGTTCCAACTAAGACAGTGCCTACCACACCATATCAGATGTGGAGTGGGAAGAAACCCTATCTTAAACACATTAAGACATGAGGATGTCCAGCTTTTGTTAAAAAGCAGCATGCGGACAAACTCGAGGCACGCTCAGTACAGTGCAAGTTTGTGGGATATCCAAAGAACTCCAAGGGATATTTCTTCTATTACGCAGAGGAACAAAAGGTTTTTGTTTCTCGTCATGCCTGCTTCTTGGAAACTGAATTTTTGGAAAATCAGATAAGTGGGAGCGCAATAGAACTGGAAGAAATTCCAGAACCATGAGCTATCACTGAAAGCTTAATAGAACAGCAGGGTTCGAAAGAACAGGACATTCCTACGCCACTCCGCAGGAGTAGTAGGCAGTCTCATCCGCCCGAGAGATACTACGGTTTTCTCATAGACGGGGATAGAGAGGATTGCATCATTGATAATGATGAGCTGACTAGCTTCCAGCAGGCCATTCAGAGCACTGACTCGGTAAAATGGCTGGATGCAATGCGGACCGAAATGGAGTCCATGTACACCAACAAAGTATGGACTTTGGACGTTGCTCCAGAAGGGGTAAAACCCGTAGGCTGCAAATGGATCTTCAAAAGGAAGATTGGTGTAGATGGACAGGTTGAAACCTATAAGGCTAGACTTGTTGCAAAGGGTTTTCGTTAAAGATCTGGTTTGGACTATGACGAAACCTTTTCTCCAGTGGCTATGCTCAAATCCATTCGGATTCTTCTTGCCATTGCTGCCTTCCACGATTATGAGATTTGGCAGATGGACGACATACCGCTTTTCTAAATTTAGAGGAGTGTGTCTATATGGACCAGCCAGAGGGTTTCATTCAGAGTGGGAGTAGCGGGAAGGTGTGCAAGTTACTTAAGTCCATTTATGGACTGAAGCAGGCATCGCGGAGTTGGAACATCTGTTTTGATGAGACGGTTAAAGAATTTGGCTTTATCAAAAATCCATATGAACCATGTATTTAAAGTAAAATTGTAGCACGAACTATCGTATTCCTCGTTTATACGTGGATGGCATTCTCTTGATAGGAAATGATATTCCTCTACAATCTGTCAAATGGTTCTTGTCACATAGGTTCTCCATGAAAGACCTGGGTGATGCCTCTTACATTCTGGGGATCCGGATCCATCGTGATAGGTCCAAGAGGATATTAGGACTTTCACGGTCCAGGTACATCGACACCATACTGAAAAGATTCAGTATGGAAGATTCCAAGCACGGTAATTTACCAGCTTGTCACGGGATCACCCTCTCCAAAGAGATATCTTCCAAGACTGATTTGGAAAGGGATCGCATGTCTATTATACCCTACGCCTCTGCGGTAGGCTCTATAATGTATGAGATGTTGTGTACCAGACCAGATGTAGCTTATGTACTGAGTGTGGTAAGCCGGTATCAGTCAAACCCTGGGGAGAAGTACTAGATAGCGGTAAAGAACATTCTGAAGTACCTGAGAAGGACTAAGGATATGTTTTTGGTTTACGGCGGAAAAGACCTCCAGATGGAGGCCTTTGCTGACTCTAGCTTCCAGAGTGACAAGGATGACTCCAAATCTATGTCGGGTTATGTCTTTACCCTCAATGGAGGGGCGGTGTGTTAGAAGAGTTCCAAACAGGAAACCATTGCTGACTCGACGATGGAAGCGGAATATATCACAGCATCCGATGCCGTAAAAGAAGCCGTCTGGATGAGGAAGTTCTTGACTAAACTTCAGGTGGTTCCGTCCATTGTTGATCCAATACCTCTGTATTGTGACAACAACGGGGCTATAGGTTTAGCGAAGGAACCCAGGTCCCATCAGAAGTCCAGACACATCTTGAGACGGTATCACCTGATCAGGGAGATCGTGGATCGCCGGGAGATCGAGGTTCGGAGGGTTGCTACAGAAGATAACACTGCAGATCCATTCACGAAGGCCATACCCCAGACTCAGTTCGAGCGGCTGATTGAGATGATAGGTCTTCGATACGCCAGTACATGGCCTTAGTGCTGTAAGTCCATATTGCGACCCCCGGTACTTACGGGGAGGCGGAAACGGTATAAAAAACGAATTTTTATCGCAAGAGGCAACATGGACTAAACTATGTCGGGATCGTTGTCTAAACTAAAACTAGTTAACAAGCTAAAGAGAGTTAGCTACTATGGAGGATGGTTATACCTAAACTTGAACTCCTTCTCTTCTTGTTGTTGTTCTTCTTTCTTGTTCTTTGTTGAAGCTTGAATGGTTCTCTTCTCGTCGCCTTCTTCTTGCCGAAGATAGATCCACCTTGAAGGTTCGACCTTTGGGCTCTTCCTCGATCTTTGAGTGAACTAGGGTTTCCGGCTTGCTAAACCTTCATCCTAGAATGAGTAGAGAGTGATTAGGGTTTGCTTTTCTATCTAAAGAGAATGATTCTCAACACATGAGAAGGTTTCTCTTTTCAAGAGGAAGAAGAAGATGAAATGAGGAGAGAGAGTGAGAATGATAGAATGAGCTCAATAATTTCTTTCTTGCAACCATATTGCAAAAGAAAAATGAATTATCTAAATGATAATAATTGAAATAAGAATAGTTGATGGTTATTTTGGAATGACCACTATCATGCTTCTTTAAATGAAGTGTAAGCATGAATCAAGGAAGACTTTCAAGGCATGAAAGTGGTCAATGGTCAACAAGTCAACCAAGGTCAACAAGTCAACAAAAAAACAACCATAACATAATTCTTATTTAATTACTATTATTAATAGATAATATACAAATCCATTAGGGTTTGGAAAATGATAACTGTCAACTGTGCATACGCACCCGATCCGAAACCCTAATGAAAAACCTCATTCTCCGCCTCAAGCAACTGTGCATACACACCTGCATTCTCGTTCCGAGGAACAAGAATACCAAGATATAAAAGCAACCCCCAAAACATATACCAGTATCTGGCTCAAACCAGAGCCTGCCAGTATAATCCGTCCGGACTCCAAACGTGCACAAGTGCGCGGATGAGAACGAACCCTGTCGCAAAACCATGCGACCTCTACTCTGTTTTGCCCAGAGGCGAATACCCTCTGTGTGGGACTCTAAAGACTCGACACTACGCTGGCAGTGGGTTTAACCACAGACCGCAAGCGGCACTAGCTGTGCGTAACGGTCCCCAGGTAGATGCCGACAAGAAGGCTGACGAGGTGAAACCCCATCTGAACTCCTACTGAGTCTGAATGTGACATTCTCCGTACAGTCCGGTCTGTTCGTCTGATACATCGCATGGCGGGCCTAGGGAGCGGTAAAACGTCAGTCCCCCAATAGCGGTACAAGTCGTGTCGGAGTGAAGCCCAAAACACCCTGAGATAACACTGGAAACCTACCAGTATATCTCGCTTGCCCTGGCCAGGGACTACTCGTGTAATGGCTCTCCTAGACACAGCGCGATGTCAACCCCCAATACCGGGAGAGACGAATCCTGTCTAACCGTCACTGCCTCCAAATGCTTCGGGACTGCACCCAACCACCACCTGTTTGCACGACTCCTTTGAGCCGTGGAAGGGTAGTGATCAAAGTGCAGTGGGAACACACTCGAGGCGAAGTGTCAGTGTCAAGTCAGCGGACTAAGCTGTACTCATGTCACCTGGGAACTGATAACTGACGATAGGTATAATACCAACCTGTCAGTTCCCGACGAGTCCTGTCCAGTGTACTCGTAACCCAACGAGCACCCGTATACTATCTCCAGTACGACGTACTGATGGCTGTGGGACAGACCATCTCCCACACTGGGATGAGAAGCGCATACGCTAGTCTACTCCGGAGTATCGATGCCCTGTCTCGATAGTCCTACGACTAGGGACCTGTATAAGGATGTGCTTATCGATTACCCAGCCCCCACTAGTGTGACTGCCATCACAACGCTGGTAATCAAGCAAAGATCCTAAGGGCTCCACTAATGCGTATAAGTGATATACTGAAATAAACACAAGTACACATTGAAGTAGAAACAAACCAAGTAGCATACTACTATATTGAGCAAGATTGTTTATACAAGGTGAATATCCCAAGCTTCCATCAAGTAATATACAAACTAGTATGATACAGTAATGGCCTCTAGGGCATATACACTAACAAGTGCAAGTGGGAGATTGTTAGTGTATATGCCGTAGAGGCTATTACTGTATCATACTAGTCTGTATATTACTTAATGGAAGCTTGGGATATTCACAGTTGTATAGACAATTTTGCTCAAAATGGTAGTATGCTACGTGGTTTGTTTCTACTTTAATGTGTGCATGTGTTTCTTTTAGCATATCGCCTATACACATTAGTAGAGCCCTTAGGATCTTTGCTTGATTACCAGCGTTATGATGGCAGTCACACTAGTGGGGGCTGGGTAATCTTCAAGCACATCCTTATACAGGTCCCTAGTCGTAGGATTATCGAGACGGGGCATCAATACTCCGGAGTAGACTAGCGTATGCACTTCTCATCCCAGCAGGGGAGATGGTCTTTCCCATAGCCATTAGTACGTCGTACTTGAGATAGTATGCGGGTGCTCGTTAGGTTACGAGTACACTGGACAGGACTCGTCGGGAACTGTTGGTTGGTACTATACCTATCGTCAGTTATCAATTCCCAGGTGACATGAGTACAACTTAGTCCACTGACTTGACACTGTCACTTCGCCTCGAGTGTGTTCCCACTGTTCTTAGATTGCTACCCTACCACGACTCAAATGATCGTGCAAACAGGTAGTAGTTGGGTGTAGTCCCGAAGCACTTGGAGGCAGTGACGGTTAGACAGGATTCGTTTCTCCCGGTATTGGGGGTTGATATCGCGCTGTGTCTAGGAGAGCCATTACACAAAGTCCCTGGCCAGGGCAAGCGAGATATACTGGTAGCGTTTCCAGTGTTATCTTAGGGTGTTCTGGGATACACTCCGACACGACTTGTACCGCTATGAGAGGACTGACGTTTACCGCCCCCCAAGGCCCGCCATGCGATACTCTCAGACGAACAGACCGGACTGTACGGAGATTGTCACATTCAGGCTCAATAGGAGTTCGGATGGGTTCACCTCATCAGTCTTCTTATCGGCATCTACCTGGGGACCGTTACGTACAGCTAGTACCGCTTGCGGCCTGTGGTTAAACCCACTACCAGCGTAGTGTCGAGTCTTTAGAGTCCCACACAGAGGGCTATTCGCCTTTGGGCAAAACAGAGTAGAGGTCGCATGGTTTTGCGACGGGGTTCGTTCACATCCGCGCAGTTGTGCACGTTTGGTGTTCGGGCAGTTATTACTAGCGGGCTTTGGTTTAAGTCAGATCCTAGTATTTGTTTTGGGATTGGTTTTGTCTCATTGTATTCGTGTTCCTCGGAACACGGATGCGGGTGTGTATGCACAGTTGACAGAGGCAGAGGATTCTCATTAGGGTTGTTGACCGTTGACTTTTTCCAAACCCTAATGAGAATGAGAGATATGATTAATGATATTAATTAAAGATAATTGTGCTATGGTTAGGTTGACCATTTGACTTATGTTGACTTTTTGTCTTTGGTTTACCGATTGACTTGTGTTGACAATTTGACCATCATCATTTTGCATGAAAGATGCTTCTTTATTCTTGCAAAATTCATTTAATGTGAAATGATAATGGTCATTCCAAATGAACCATCACAATTTCTTTAATTATTATTATTATTTCATAATTCACTAATATGAGAGTATGGTTGCAAAAATATCCTCATTCTCTCTTGCTCTTTCTCTCTCATATGTTTGAGCTCTCCTTCTTCCTCTCAAAGCTCTCATCTCTCATGTGTTGAGAACCATGAGCTCTTGAGATAAAACCTTCAAGATTTCACTCTACTCATTCTAGGGTTCTAGGTTTAGCAAGCCAAGCACTTTAGTTACCTTTAGGTTGAGGTAGGAGCTCAAGGTAGAGGCCTTCGGATGGATCTTTCTTCGGCAAAGAGAAGGCGACGAGGAGGAGCCGTTCAAACCACTCCAAGGAGCAAGAAGAGAAGGAATTCAAGACCTAGGTATAACTTTCTAACCGAGTAGCTAAACTTGTAGGTAGTTTGTTAGTTTTTTTTTAGCAAAGATCCTCTAGTTCTAGTCCATGTTACTTTGTGTTAAAAATCGTTTTTTTACCTATTCCGCCTCCCCGTAAGCACCGGGGTGGGTAACGTGGACTTACACATCTCATGTATAATAATGGCCTCTAGGGTATACATACAACTAACAATCTTCCATTTGCACTAAGGCCAGTTGTTATAGTATAGCATACCCAACACTCTATAAAGTCTCTCGCAGGAAAGGCCTCAGTGAGTGGATCCGCCGTGTTAACTTCTGAGTCTACTCTCCTAACCTCGATCTCTTAGAGATCAACCATCTCCTAGATCAGGTGATACTCCTTAGAATATGTCTGGGTCACTGATGGGACCGGGGTTCCTAGGCCAAAGCCATACCTCCATTATCACACAATGGAAGGAACATAGTTCATCTCATGAACAAATATACACCCAGACTACCTCTTTGGTAGCATCTTTGATAGTGATGTCACTAGCCTTATCGTCTAGTTTGTCACGGTATCTTGCTTGGAACTCTTCCAACATACCGTCTCTCCACTGAGGGTAAAGACAATGCCTGTAACTGACTTTCAGTGGTCCTTACCACCCTGGAAGCTATCCAGTGATTTTCCCCAGGATCGATTGATACCCTCTCACTACACCTAGTGAGGATCCTAACATCCACTTAGATCTATCTCATAGATCCAAAACCTTGGATTTAGGAGGTGTCACCTTGATCCTATATGGAGAATCAATGTGATAAGAGGAGATTGACCGAGTGCAGCATAGGAAACTCCTTTCCTATCCAGAGTATGTGATCTACGTACAATACGAGGAAGATCACCTTACTCTCTACTACCTTTTTGTATATACAAGGTTCATCTACTATTTTGATGAAGTCAAACACTTTTACTACCATATCAAAACAGATGTTCCAACTCTGCGATACCTGCTTTAACCAGTAAAGCAACTTGCATACGTTTCCGCTGCTCCCACTGTCTACGAAGCCCTCTGGCTGTGTACTTATAGACGCTTTCTTCTAAATCATTATTTAGAAAAGCAGTCATGACATCCAACCACCAGATATCGTAGTCATGGTATGTAGCAATGACAAGTAGGATCCGGTTGGACTTAAGCATAGCCACTGGAGAAAAAGTTTCATCATTATCCACACCTGGTTGATGACGAGAACCTTTTACAATAAGTCTAGCTTTGAAACTCTCAACTTTTCTATGTACACCAAGTAATCTTCTCAAGATATGCTTGCTTCTGATGGGAATTTAACCCTTCAGATATAGCAACCAAAGTCCATACTTTGTTGGTGTATATAGATTCCATCTCAGATCGCTTAGCATCCAGCCATTCTTACAAAGTCCCTACTCTCGATGGCATGCTCGAAACTAGTTGGGTTATCATCTCATGATGCAATCCTCGCTCCTACTGTCATCGAGAAAATCGTAGTATCTCTCAGGCGGATGAGGAACCCTACCAGATCGGCGGAGAGGCTGAGGTTCGTCGGGAACTATTGAATCATACGGTTCTACCAAATCATCAGTTGTAGTTTGTATAGCTGGACTCCTTCCAGTTCTACCTCATGACCACAAATTTCTTTCCCAAAAAGGTGGCATGCTGAGAAATAAAACACCTTTTGATTCTTAGTGTGGTAGAAGATATTCCCTTGCGAATGCTTGGGATCTCCAACAAACTTTCACAGAACTGACCTTCCCTCGAGCTTGTCCGGATTTTGCTTTTAGACATAGGCCGGACAATCCAAATCTTAACTTGCTTAAGAGATGGGCTCTTCCCATACCATATCTCATATGGAGTGGTAGGCACCTGATTTAGTTGGAACCCAATTCAATAGGTATGCAGCTTCTCAAGTGAATAACCCCAAAATGAGATAGGCAACTCAGTAGTACTCATCATAGAGCGCACTATATCTAATAGCGTGCGACTGCTCCACCCCGATATACCGATGTACTGTTGTGTATACTGAGGAGTAATGCTGAGAGAGAATCTCATTCTCCTTTAGAATAGTCCAGGATCTCCGTGCTTAAGTATTCTCCTCCCTGATCTCATCATAGGACATAATACTTATACCCTGTTTTGATTCTCTACTTCTGACTTATATTCTATGAATTTCTCAAAAGCTTCAGACTTACGTTTTAATAGGAACACATGTCCAAATCTTAGGAGATCATCAATGAATGTAATTGTAAGTCTACGGTAGCGTCCCGGCCGTCTACAGACGCCAAATGCGGAACAAAAACTTTTTAACTGGGGCTATCATATACTTTAACCCGGATCTGCCATTATTGCTAAACTAACAAACTGTAAAGAGTGTAGAAAGGTTATACCGAACGATCCGAGTCCTTCGTTCTTTAACCGCCATCCCACGCTCCGTTGTGGTTGCTCCGATCTCGTCGATCTCCGATCTGCTCGTCCAGGTGGCACCACGTCACTGATTCTTTAAACGGGCTCCCGCCTCTGACTTGAGGCAACTCGGTCGTCAAGTTTGCTAAAAAAGACGACCAAGAATGATGTAGAGAATGAGTAGATGACTTTGTCTCACTTCGTCCAAATCCGTGGACGATCGGTTAATGAAGTTGCCCTGGGAACTGGGTGATGGAATGAAATGAGCTGTGAAATTCCATACACCCCAAAATCAATCATATCTTTTTTCCAAATGAAAACATCAAGTGAGTGTGTATGAGAGAGAAGAGGGGCCGGCCATATATATATGAATAGGGGGGTGAGTGTAGGAGAGGGGAGAGTGACCACAAGAGAAAAGATCAACCACAAATATCCTTCATGCAAACAAAACCTCATTAATGCAAATGGTGATTCATTAACCTAGTCACCATTGCATTAATGACTCCATTAAAGCACTAATGACTCACCATGCCAAGTCACCCTTTCTAGAACCTTCTAGAATCACGACTCAACCTTATCCAAGAAAAGATAAATCCGTCTATAACCGAATGTTAAAAGACGGCTGATGGAAAACTGGAAACTTCCAAAAGTGATCCTGAAACGACTTTCAGGATAACCCCGTAACTGTATAAATATACCCGCATTTGTATTACGACCGAATACAAATGCAACTGAGACAAAGATATTATATCTACTCAATATAATACTCGGATCCGGCTTAAACTAAAGCCGACCAGTATCATCTGCCCGAAAACTGACACGTGCGTAAACGCACGTGCATTTTCCGAACCCTGCCATAAAACCATACGGCCTCTACAACGTTTCGCCCGAACTTGGGAAACAGTCTGTGGGGAACTCTAATGACTCGTCAGTACCCTGGCAGTGGGTTTAACCACAAACCGTCAGAGGCACTAGCAATGCGTAACGGCTGCCCATGGACTGACCTCAAGGGAGGCCGATGAGCGAACTCGTCCGGAAACCCTACTGAGCCTAACAGTGACAATGTATATACAGTCCGGTCCGTTCGTCTATGAGTATCGCATATCTGCCTAGGGGGCTAGTAACGTCAGACCCCCAATAGCAGTATAAGTCGTGTCGGAGTGTAGCCCAATAACACCCTGAGATACTACTGGAGTACCTACCAGTAAATCTCCTGCCACGGCCGTGGGCTTTGTGTAATGGCTCTCCTAGACACAGCACGATCTCGCCCCCAATACCGGGAGAGACGAATCCCCTGCCGATCCGCTCACGTGCCTCCATATGGCTCGGGACTGTACCCAAAAACTACCTGTTTGCACGACTCCTTTGAGCCGTGGTAGGGTAGAAATCAAAGCACAGTGGGAACTCACACGAGACAAATGACGACCTCAGGTCGATGAACTAACTTGTACTCATGTCACCAGGGAACTGCTATCTGACGATATGTATAATACCAAGTAGCAGGTTCCCGGCGAGTCCTGTCCGGTGTACTCATAACCCAATGAGCACCTGTATACATCTTAGGTGATCCAACTGACACCAGTGGCTTGTGAGACCGGCCACCGCCCCTCGTCGGGGTCTCGACTGTATACACTAGTCTACTCCGGAGTATCGATGCCCTGTCTCGAAACTCCCACGACTAGGGACCACAATTAAGGATATGCATATAAACCACCCAACTCTCACGTATATGATCGCCATCATACTGTTGGTAGTAAAGCAAGATCCTAAGGGCTCTATCAAAGTGTAACATGTAATCAGTCACCTGAACATGTACACGACTGATAAAGGCAAACCAGATAGTATACTATCATCTTGAGTAAGACTGTCCTACCGGTATAAGTCCTCCGCAATCATTGTAATCACGTACCTGCGATCCAATAATTGACTCCGAGGGCACTATCTCCAACAATCTCCCACTTGCACTCAAGGCTAATTATTGCGATGTCGACTACTCACAGCCCGTGTGAAACCGAACATCCAACTCCTCTACTAATCAGTTTCACAAAGCCCGTTTGTAAAACTATTTTGTTCAAGAAATAGCCTCAGTGAGTGGATCCGCCTAGATGTATCTTTCTATATCTCTCTAAATCTCAAGTTTGCGGAGAAAGCCATCTCCCGAATCGAGTAATACCTGTCTTAGAATATGTCTGGATATCTGATGGGACCTAGTTCATAAATGAACTCCTAATCCAAACTACTTAGACTGTATCGATCACTGAACCTAATCAATATCCGGCACCATGCCACCCACAGTATCCTCTTGGACCACCTGTCCATAATACTGTCCCTCGTCAGAGGGAAAACTAAAACTCTGACAATCACTCTGTCATCCACGTCACCTTTGAAGCCTGGAATGATAATCGTCTCCCGAAGGAGGCTGCCGTCATCAAATCCGTAGAACATCCACTTATGTTAGGAGTCAACTATTCTAGGAGTCAACTATTCTAAAAACCATTAGAATATCTGTCAAAGTACCCACATTGGGAAACTACCCAAATCTATATCTAAAACCATAGATCCAGAAACCAGAATGTCAAATATTATATCCATGTCCTGTCTGGAGAAACAACTGTGTGACGACCACAGTACAACCGATCGTAGTATAGGAATTTTACTTCCTACTCTGTGTATGTCATCCAAAAACCATGACATCACACCCTACTACCTTCTGAACAGATCCATCCCCTTTTCTGATTGAAGTCAAACCCATGACTGTCACATCAAAAATAGATGATCTATTTCCGCTAAAACTGCTCAAGTCTATAAATAGACATAAGCATCTTGCCCACTATGCTTCTGCTGCTCCCACTGACTACAACAACCCTCCTACTGGGTTTCATAGCCTGGAACAACAGTAGTGTCAAGTCTGGGTAGATAAGAACCTCTCTGTCACCGTCCTTGAGGCTACCGAAGTACCTCTCGGGTGTCTGAGGTTACCCACCATATATGCGGAGTGGCTATTGGAATGTCAAACCTGATTGAATATAGGTCCTATTAAATTTTCCGTAATCGTTTGCGGTTCTGGAATCACTTCCAGTTCTACCAAACTCCCACTACTGTTTTCTGAAAAAGATCCATTTTACTAAAACTGTGGCGAGTCAAGAACAATATCACTATTGATCTTCCAAATGGTAGAATATCAACCCTCGTCATAGTCAGGATCAACCCATAAACAGCCATTACAGAAACGCGCCCTGAGTTATCCAGAGTCTGGTTTTAAGCATAAGCTGGACAACTCCCCGTACCTTAACATCTTATAAGGTACGAACTATTCTACATACAATATAGAAATTTTGGCACTTATTTAATTGGAACCATATTCAATCATGCAGTTGTCTCCAGTGCATATCAACTTAATGGAAAGAGACTAATCAGCATTACTCAACTTTGGAATCCTTCCAATTATGAGTAACCTGAAAGAGAAACAAGTTTCTCAAAATCATTACTATCATCTGAATACCAATCACAAGAATCTACATCTTCGATCTCTTTGAAGAATCCCGATATTTGTGACATCTGGTTCTCTACTTTATTCTTATACCCACAACTTCTCAAAACTTAGACCTTGTATTTCTATGAAACACTTGTCTAAAAACTAGAGAAGTTATAAGTAAACAGAACAAAGTACGAGGACCTACCCTTTTGTCCTGATGGACACTGGACAAGATACAATACTCTGTATAAGTCCACTGAGTTGAATAACTCAAATCCTGTGCGTCGTAGGTGGAAAACTGTACCCCGGCGATTTCCTCAAATATCACCAATTACAACGAATTCCGATATAATGAGGATAATCACCTAATTCCCAATAACTTACTCCCACTCATCATCTGTAAAACCATACGGAAATGAGAATGAAACCTGGTAAATACATACCCTTGGAGTAAGTATCTAATCGGGAAAACAGTTTTCTTTTAACAATGCACTGAAACATGAAAATGTTTCGTAGGGGTATCCTGGTATTCATAGTAATGCATCTTCCATAATCCAATTCATGACTTCAACCGTATATTTTATTGCCATCTCTCCAAATCCCTTTATTTGTCTTTAGTCATTACCTTCTGTACACCTTCGTTAGGCTAAATGGTTTTCTTCCTTCCCTACCGTTTGGCACCAGCCTATGGTTTGGAAGAAGACTATCCAGTAAGCATAATAGGTGTACCCTCCTAAACCAAGGAGTACTCACATCTTGAGAGAAGGTGATGATAAAAGACATCTGAATAATACCTTATTCTTTCAAAGGTGAAATAGGAGTGGTGATGAAGTACGCGGTTTTGGTCGTGAATGATAACAGTCGCAATTTACTTTGCCCTCTTTCTAATCCCTTTATTTTGTCTTTACATATTACCTTCTGCACACCCTACTTAGGCTAATTGGTTTTCTTCATTCCCTACCTTTCAGCACCTGCCTATGGTTTGGAATAAGACTATCCAATAAGCGTAATAGGTGTACTCTCCTAAACCAAGGAGCCCTCGCAACCTAAGAGAAGGTGATAATAAAAGACAACTGAATAAACCAATTCTATTTCTCCTGAACCTGGATCCATCCTCGAAGAAGTCCCTTCGAGTTCGTATATAACCATACGATGGATCTATCCAATGGAAGTGGATATCCGTAGTAATACGGGTGTTCTGAGAAATGCAAAGGGTAAAAGAAGGAGTGGCAATGACTTATGCAACTCGGACAATCCAAAAGCCAGTATTTTAAGAAGGTTCGGTCAACTTGGTCACTGAGTCATAGTCTAGGGTCGGTCAAAATTCGCTGCCAAAGAGAGAGAGAAAAGAAACACTCTGCGTGCACTCTAACCTAGATCAGAATGGTTATCACTTTATCTAATCCGGAAACCTCCCACTGTCCTGTCAAATTCTCCTCCAAACCTGAAAGAAGAATTAATCGGGATCACCCGAAGAGTAAACCAACTCATCAGTAGGAATCGGGATCCAACTCTCATCGCATGATAACGTGATGGAATGCATCCACATTACTCATACTCCAGAAGGTATGCGCATACTTGGCAAGTTTCAGTTTCTTTAGAAACTCCCGATAAGATTTTTGCCCCATGCTCTTATAACCTTGGCGTTAGGTCAAAATGTCATAAGTCACATGCCAAGTTCTACCCGTCACTATCTTGTTAATTTGAACCCACCCGCACATGCCCTTGGCGTTAGGTCAAAATGGCAGAACGGCTGTCCCAAACCAACTCATCTATCTATGCAACAATTGAATACCCAGCAGCTACCAAACACTATGCCTTGGCGTTAGGTCAAAATACATAGCTTGAATACTACTGAATACCCAAAAGAAATGACGGAGGGCTACGGCTGGTTTTTGGCGAAAAACCTTTAACGTAGTGAACTTGATATCGCTGAAGGAACCTGATAGCTTTTTAAAATATAGTGGCGAAAACCTTTTGCTAAAGAGGTCACTCCCGGTGAAGGGATCTCGGCTCTTTCCCCGTGGAATGAGGTGCAGGATATTCCACTGAATACCGCTATGCAAAGCAACTTGTAATCGACTATAGTGAAGTTATTACCCTGACGCAAACTTCTGCCCAAGGGGTCAGTCCCGGTGAAGGGATATCGGCCCTTGCCCCGTCGAATGAGGTGCAGGATATTCCACTGAATACCGCTATGCAAAACAAAAGGAAACGTCTTTGCAATAACACTTTTTAAATTTGTTCCAACAACTGTAAACAGGTTTGCTTTACTTTGCATTGATCAAAATCAATGCAGTCCCATCAATCAATCACACCAGAAAAGAACGAAAATAAAATGTACGTATATGCCATCTGCATTCGTCACTGGGTCCCGTCATCACCCGTTAGGTTACTTAATTAACGACAGAGCGGGGACTGGACTAGCGCGGGTGAAAAACATATACAACATCTAATAGTATATAAACCAATATACAATAATCGCTCCAGGCGTGATAATATGCAACATTACAGAAAAGTAATAAGCATCACAGAACAATACAGATAATCTGGGATCCCCGGGTTTCACAGAGCCGCTGCAGAAACCCGACGTTCCCTTGTCGTGTGGATAGCCTGTGCAATGAAACCTAGACCCCTACGGGTGCGGCAAGTTACCCGCCAAAACCTGAAGCGAGGCAGCCCCCTACAGCAAAGTGAATGGACCACCCAGCACTTCACGGAATCCGGTAATCTTGGGCACCCCTCCTTGGGTCAACCTGTACCCCCTATGAGTGCGGCGAATAGTCTGCCAATTCTAGAGTGAGGCCCCTCTGCCTCTCAAAGCCATGAGATGCGGACCCGTTTCCCCCCAGAACCCGGCTATCCGTGCACTCCGTCGCGGGGAAAATCCTAGTACAGTAATGGAAAAATAGTACAACAGGTACATCGACCGCAACCTGGTCGTGCCCCAAAAGAATATTATACAACAGGCAGTGACGGCAGTCCACATGTTGGACGCTCGCCCCGCAATATCAAATGTACAAATAAACTCAAACTGTACTTCAATTGCACACTGCTATCCACCACGACAAATCCGCAACATCACAGCACAACACAGAACATCAACGCGAATGTCATGTTCGCAAACCTGTCTAAAAGAACTATAGCAATCAGACACGGTTTACCGATCAAATGACATTCCCGGTCGGAGATATAATGTAAGCACTGTAAACTAACATGTTTAAATTTCGATCGACTAAATATCACAAAGTGGGCTCCACGAACAACTGGTGAACAGTAACAAAATCTGGGCCCAAAAGATATATACCAAAAACCCCAAATTCTAACAGAGAAGACACAGACCAAATTTGGTGCACTGATCCCATAGAATGGCCGCGGATGCGCGGCCAAACCATAGGTTTGGCCGCGACTCCGCGGCGGTTTGGTGGGATCACATGCTCAAATTTGGTCGGTGTACTTCTGAAACCCTGCACAACTTTCTGTGATATGTGGAATAATTTTAGGACATCATTTAAAATCGACAGAAACTGTGAAATTGTAAAAATGCGGTTTTTGATTTCCGGTTCGATCGATGTTTTAAACGCGTTAGCACAAGTTAGTATAGCAAAATGGTGAGGCTCTGATACCACTGTATGTCTACGGTAGCGCCCCGGCCGTCTACAGACGCCAAATGCGGAACAAAAACTTTTTAACTGGCGCTATCATATACTTTAACCCGGATCTGCCAATATTGCTAAACTAACAAACTGTAAAGAGTGTAGAAAGGTTATACCGAACGATCCGAGTCCTTCGTTCTTTAACCGTCATCCCACGCTCCGTTTCGGCTGCTCCGATCTCGTCGATCTCCGATCTGCTAGTCCAGGTGGCACCACGTCACTGATTCTTTAAACGGGCTCCCGCCTCTGACTTGAGGCAACTCGGTCGTCAAGTTTGCTAAAAGAGACGACCAAGAATGATGTAGAGATAGAGTAGATGACTTTGTCTCACTTCGTCCAAATCCGTGGACGATCGGTTAATTAAGTTGCCCTGGGAATCGGGTGATGGAATGAAATGAACTGTGAAATTCCATACACCCCAAAATCTATCATATCTTTTTTCCAAATGAAAACATCAAGTGAGTGTGTATGAGAGAGAGGAGGGGCCGGCCATATATATATGGATGGGGGGGTGAGTGTAGGAGAGGGGAGAGTGACCACAAGAGAAAAGATCAACCACAAATATCCTTCATGCAAACAAAACCTCATTAATGCAAATGGTGATTCATTAACCTAGTAACCATTGCATTAATGGCTCCATTAAAGCACTAATGACTCACCATGCCAAGTCACCCTTTCTAGAACCTTCTAGAATCATGACTCAACCTTATCCAAGAAAAGATAAATCCGTCTATAACCGAATGTTAAAAGACGGCCGATGGAAAACTGGAAACTGGCAACTTCCAAAAGTGATCCTGAAACGACTTTCAGGATAACCCCATAACTGTATAAATATACCCGCATTTGTATTACGACCGAATACAAATGCAACTGAGACAAAGATATTATATCTACTCAATATAATACTCGGATCCGGCTTAAACTAAAGCCGACCAGTATCATCTGCCCGAAAACTGACACGTGCGTAAACGCACGTGCATTTTCCGAATCCTGCCATAAAACCATACGGCCTCTACAACGTTTCGCCCGAACTTGGGAAACTGTCTGTGGGGAACTCTAATGACTCGTCAGTACCCTGGCAGTGGGTTTAACCACAAACCGTCAGAGGCACTAGCAATGCGTAACGGCTGTCCATGGACTGACCTCAAGGGAGGCCGATGAGCGAACTCATCCGGAAACCCTACTGAGCCTAACAGTGACAATGTATATACAGTCCGGTCCGTTCGTCTATGAGTATCGCATATCTGCCTAGGGGGCTAGTAACGTCAGACCCCCAATAGCAGTATAAGTCGTGTCGGAGTGTAGCCCAATAACACCCTGAGATGCTACTGGAGTACCTACCAGTAAATCTCCTGCCACGGCCGTGGGCTTTGTGTAATGGCTCTCCTAGACACAGCACGATCTCGCCCCCAATACCGGGAGAGACGAATCCCCTGCCGATCCGCTCACGTGCCTCCATATGGCTCGGGACTGTACCCAAAAACTACCTGTTTGCACGACTCCTTTGAGCCGTGGTAGGGTAGAAATCAAAGCGCAGTGGGAACTCACACGAGACAAATGACGATCTCAGGTCGATGAGCTAACCTGTACACATGTCACCAGGGAACTGCTATCTGACGATATGTATAATACCAACTAGCAGGTTCCCGGCGAGTCCTGTCCGGTGTACTCATAACCCAATGAGCACCTGTATACATCTTAGGTGATCCAACTGACACCAGTGGCTTGTGAGACCGGCCACCGCCCCTCGTTGGGGTCTCGACTGTATACACTAGTCTACTCCGGAGTATCGATGCCCTGTCTTGAAACTCCCACGACTAGGGACCACAATTAATGATATGCATATAAACCATCCAACTCTCACGTATATGATCGCCATCATACTGTTGGTAGTAAAGCAAGATCCTAAGGGCTCTATCAAAGTGTAACATGTAATCAGTCACCTGAACATGTACACGACTGATAAAGGCAAACCAGATAGTATACTATCATCTTGAGTAAGACTGTCCTACCGGTATAGGTCCTCCGCAATCATTGCAATCACGTACCTGTGATCCAATAATTGACTCCGAGGGCACTATCTCCAACAGTAATGAAGTACAAAG
This sequence comes from Agapanthus africanus, assembly GCA_030015575.1. Lineage (NCBI taxonomy): Eukaryota > Viridiplantae > Streptophyta > Magnoliopsida > Asparagales > Amaryllidaceae > Agapanthus > Agapanthus africanus. Next base: position 271,997,742 of record CM057337.1, read on the forward strand.
AACCAGTCCTGGAATATATAAACAGGGACCTACATACATCACTATGTATCGGTCCCAAGAGTTCACTAACTCTTTCTCTGTTTCTAAGAAACAGAGCTAAGGTCATTTTATCTTTGTGACATGACTGGCAAGCTTCTCAAGTGCATAACCCCAAAAGGAAATAGGCAACTTAGTAGTACTCATCATAGAGCGCACTATATCTAATAGGGTGCGACTGCTCCACCCCGATATACCAACGTGCTGTGGTGTATATAGAGTAGTAATGCCGAGAGAGAATCTCATTCTTTTTTAGAATAGTCCAGGATCTCCGTTCTCAAGTATTCTTCTCCCTGATCTCATCATAAGACATAATACTTATACCCTGTTTTGGTTTTCTACTTCTGACTTATATTCTATGAATTTCTCAAAAGCTTCAGATTTATGTTTCAACAGGAACACATGTCCGAATCTTAGGAGATCATCAATGAATGTAATGAAGTACAAAGAACCAGTTCTGGCATGTGTAGACAGGGATCTACATACATCACTATGTATTAGTCCCAAGAGTTCACTAACTCTTTCTCTGTTTCTAATAAATGGAGCTAAGGTCATTTTATCTTTGTGACATGACAGACAAGTTTCACAAGATGTAAATTCAAACTGATTTAAATATGCATCTAGATGTAACTTAGCTAGTCGGGTCGCATTGATATGTCCTAGTCTACAATGCCTCAAGAAGGATTCGTTCATTTCTGAACTCTTCCTCTTATGTGTGTTCTGTACGTTAAGAACTGTGGTTTGATTTAGAACGTATATGCTTTTAGATAACATGCCTGAACCGATCAACACTTTGATATAGGAAATGTTCAAAATATTATCCAACAATACAAAATTATATCTTTCTTTACTAAATAAAGAGACTGATATGATGTTGTATATCAGGTTCATATCTGATAACATTCGTTCAGAATTAATGTATTTGGTAATACAGGGTGATAACTGCCAACTGATTTGGCTGCAACAATTGCAACAATCTCTATACTTAGAGACATATCACCCTATTCTCAGTTCTCTATCTATCTGTAGCCCATGTAACAAATTACATATGCGGGATCCCGATCCGGTATCAAATACCCAGGACATAGAGGATACTGAGAAACAATTTTCTGTAATGAACACACCCGAAAAAGATGCATCATCATGCACTCTTTTCGTTTGGGTGGCACGGGAATTCTGGTAATCCCCATTTCCTGCTCGGTCTTATAACAATTATAAGTTGGAGCGGGACCAACGTTCCCCAACTCAGTATAACAAGCGGGTTCGGTCAATACATCTATATTATTATCTTGATTAAGGCGTGACATGGTCGCTACCTGGAGAGAGAGAAGAAAACACTCTGCGTGCGCTCTTGCAAGATTAGATTGGTTATATATTTTATCTAATCAGGATGGCTCCCACTGTTTTTATCAAATCTTCTTTCAAACCTTAAAAGGAAAGACTAACCGGGATTAATTACACCTTATAAGTTCGCCAATCTTTCAGCCAGGCCAATGCCGGTACTTTGAGGGAGGTTTCCCATGCTTTCGTACGGACCTAATTAAAATAAATCTCGTTTTCTCAGGGGTGTAACCCGTTGACACCTTTCTAGACACCTACTTGATCGGCTAATTGTAAAGTGCAAAACTCTCTCAGGAATAACAATTACTCGCAGTGGGCATCAGGATCCAACTATCACATAGAAGGTATGCAATTTCATTACAAATTTCAACACTTGAAATTCTCGATATTGGTTTTTACCCCTAGTGAATTATGACCTTAACTATGGTCAACAAATCATAAGCACTAGTCAAGTTTTACCCGTCATTTCGTGATTAATTAGACCCACCCACATGACCCTTAACTATGGTCAACAAAGTCACATGACTATCCTAACTAATCGCATCATATGCTATGTAGGAAGACATCACTTAGCTACCGTACACTGTGCTTTAACTATAGTCAACAAATACAGCACGAATACTAAGTACTCTACTTCCTAAAATGACGGAGGGTTGCGGATGGTTTTTAAGAAAACCTTTAACGCTTTGAACTTGATATCGTTGTAGAATCAAATGGTTTTAAATGGAGTGTTTTTGAGACTTTTGATAGTTTCGCTAAAGAGGTCACTCCCGGCGAAGGGATCTCGACTCTTTCCTTGTCGAATGAGGTGCAGGATATTCACAATACCACTTTGCAAAGCAAGAACTAGAAAAGCAATCAAAAGACAAAACCGAAGGTTGTAGCATCTGCTAGTTATTGCTAAAGAGGTCACTCCCGGTGAAGGGATCTCGGCTCTTTCCTTATCGAATAAGGTGCAGAATGTTCTACAAGGAACACCACTATGCAAAGCCACAACTAAAACTACCTGTTTTTAAAAATTCGATTCCACAACATCATTAGGTTTATTTTTCTTTCATTAATCTCATTAATGAATGTCCCATCATTTATGTTACCTAAACATCACAGATAAATACAATGTACGCTTATACCATCCGCATTCGCCTCGATATCCTGTCATGCACCGTTAGGTTAGGTAACTAACGTCAGAGCGAGGCAGGGCTAGCGCGGGTGTAAAACATAAGCAACGTCTATATAATATATCACATATACTATATACTGTATCTATCTCATCATATCAAATGATCATATCATAGATATCAGCAGCAGAAGACAATATATGAAATATTGGATATACTAGAATGTCCATGTTTTATTTTGAGCCTTTATAAAACATGGATTTTACGGTCATGATGAATAGCCAAACCCACATCTCTAGACCCCTACGAGAGCGGCAAGTGACCCTACCAATTCTAGAGTTAGGAGACTCGGACTCGACTCCTCGAGATGGTCTCCTACTGGACTCTAGAACCCGGTTACTTGTGCTCCTGTCCTTGGGTCTATTCTAATGCGGAAAAGTAAATAATATATATCAACGGTGACATCTTCCTCAACCCGGAAGTGCCCCAATAAAAGAATATTACATACAAGTTTTTACATGAATGAAAATGAAAAAAACTCTTATCTCACATAAAACCCCGGCTATTCAAATACGACGATCCAATATAACATATCACAGCAACACATAACAACACATGTTATCAACGTAAGTAAATATGCGTATCCCAATTATCGTTGACGTATATCAACGAAACCAGTGATACACCACATATTACACTTACGGTCGCAGAAAAGAAAGTGAAAAACTACAACATTTGGAATCCATGATAACCTTAGACATCATAAACCCGAAGTATCACATACTTCGGATTTCATGCCTAACTATATGAATTCCACATATTGTATCACATCACATGATATCCGGACGACATTAAACTTCTCGATCGATTCATCAAAGTCCCATAATTCCAAGACGGATCAACTCTTGAGCACAGTTTAATATTACCTAGTACATGTCACAACACCTATGGACCAACCGTAGAAGGGCAGACCCAAGTCTCACTCATGTCGCCACGGAACTGCGGCAAACCCTAAGGTATGACAGTGGTTCCGCGATCCAAAAAAGTCGAGTTAGGGTTACATTCTTCTAGAGGGTCCACAGAATTACTTGCACGTTTTTCCGAATACCTTAAACTTGGAAAAATGAGTTTTTAACATTCGTTCGAGCTTTTTAACTTCGCCTAGATAACATGTGAATACCCGAAAAAGGCTAAACGATGTTAAGCATTCCGATCGAATTAACGAATTCCCAGTAAATTCCAGAAATCTCAACACTTGAGTAATATTAAAAATTCCCAGAAGCATGATGTAGTAGGTACAGATCACCCCTTGAAGTACGATTCCATAACTCATAAGTTCTGCCGTGGAACCGCCGCCAAATGCATGGTATGGCCGCGGTTCCACGGTGACTTGATCGAGTTAGGGAATCGTACTTCTCCGAAATCAATAAAATTACCTGTACAATTTTTTGAGAATTTTTAATATGGAAAAATCCAACTTTTTGAAAAATTTCCAGAGAGGGGGTATCAAGTAGGTTTTCGGGGTTCGATTGGATTTTTAACTTCGCATAAATAACTCCTAATACTCTAGTAAGGCTCTGATACCACTGTAGGTTTCTTTGGCACGACCTCAAGGTTTCGAAAAGCATCAAACATGCCGTATTTAAATTTTTCTAGCATGCCAAACAACCTAAACTAGGATCTAACTAGAGTTTTAGGAGTAAATGAACATGTAATCTACCATTACACTAAGTGAATGAGGAATACAACCTTTGCAGACCGGTCCTTCACTTCTAAAGCTCCGTGTAGAAGTCCCTTCGCTGCGATTGTTGATCTCCCGAACTCTAGTATGGGTTCTCTTGAAGAAATGAACAATCTTGCCCGAAGCCTTCGAGGCCGAAGATGATCTACGTCTAGGAGACTCAAAACCCAAATTACCTCTTCACTAGGTGATGAACTTTGTGAAGAGAACACCCTAAACTAAATGGCAAGTAGTAGAGGATGATGAAGTAGTAAGTGGGCCCACTTTATATTTTATTTTCTCACAATATTTCTTCATGTTTCATGGAGCTAGAAAGCTAGAAGAAAGAGATGAAGAAAACCTCCATGAAAAATGAAGCAACTCAAGAGTGAAAATTAATGAGGTGAGAATAGCAACCATGGGTGAGTTAGTGTTATGTACTAACCATTGTAGAGACATAACCATGGCTAAATAATAATGGTTAGGTTTAAAATATCTTAAGTAAAACAAATCAAGTGGACTTGGTCAATGGTTATCCAAAAGCTTCATGAAGCTTCATGCCATGACCAATTTCCACCTCATTTTGATTTACTAAGATAATTAAAACCCCTCATTATTGGTAGCATGGTATATGTCATACACACACCCAAGTTTGCATGTATCATCAAGCATAATACAATCATGTACACAAATATATATCACATATACACTATGTGTACATCAAGTGAGAAAAAAATCTTAAGTGAGCCAATACTAGTTAGTGTAAAGTAATATATCAAATATATAATTATACATTAAATCATTAAATCAACACTTGATTTAATGATCCGGTCATATCACATATAACCGACTAATATCATATGTATCAATCTATCGAATCAACACTTGATTCGATAACCCGGCTATATCGCATATAACCGACCGATGATACAAATCACAAGAATAGAATACGGTATCACATATGCGTATTAATCTTGGTCCCACACATATCTCATATGTGATCCTACTCCGTTTCGCCTGAGCCAGGAAACCTCTGTGTATGACTCTAAAGAGTCGTCAATACATCGGCAGTGGGAGATGATCATATCAAACACCAACAAGCCGCAAGAGGTCTGCTAAATGTAACGGCCACCCGGGTATTAAGCGATCAGAAGATCAACAAGCAAGCTTGCTCACACTCCTGCGAATCCAATCAGTAACACTTACTGTACAGTCCGGTCTGTTCGTCTGATATGTTGCATATCTAGTCTAGGGGTGGTAAACGTCAGACCCTTGTAACTTGATAAGTCATGCCGATGTAAGGTCCATAACGGGAGAGAAACTATTGGTAACACTTACCAGTAAATCTCATCTACCCTGGCCAGGGATTTCAGTTATGGCCAATTGAGCACAGCGCAACATCAATCCCCAATACCGGGAGAGACGAATCCTCTCCTATCGCTCATTGCCTCCATGTGACTCGTACCCAAAAACCACCTATTTGCGCGACTCAGTAAAGCCGTGGTAGGGGGAAATCAAAGCACAGTGGGAGACACACAAGACTCTATGACGATCTCAGGTTGACAGACTAACCTGTACCTGTGTCACCAGAGAACTGCTATCTGACGTGAGGTATAATACCATCTAGGAGTTCTCGGCGAGTCCGTTCAGTGTACCCAGTCTCCACTGAGCACCCATATACCATCACTGATGTCAAACACCAATGGATATGGGATCATCCTGTTAGTGTATATGCCCTAGAGGCCATTACTGTATCATACTAGTTTGTATATTACTTAATGGATGCTTGGGATATTCACCTTGTATATACAATCTTGCTCAAAATAGTAGTATGCTACTTGGTTTGTTTCTACTTCAATGTGTACTTGTGTTTATTTCAGTATATCACTTATACGCATTAGTGGAGCCCTTAGGATCTTTGCTTGATTACCAGCGTTGTGATGGCAGTCACACTAGTGGGGGATGGGTAATCTATAAGCACATCCTTATTCAGGTCCCTGGTCGCAGGACTATCGAGACAGGGCATCGATACTCCGGAGTAGACCAGCGCATGCGCTTCTCATCCCAGTGTGGGAGACGGTCTGTCCCACAGCCGTCAGTACGTCGTACTTGAGATAGTATGCGGGTGCTCGTTAGATTACGGGTACACTGGACAGGACTCGTCGGGAACTGACTAGTTGGTATTATACCTATCGTCAGTTATCAGTTCCCAGGTGACATGAGTACAGCTTAGTCCGCTGACTTGACACTGTCACTTCGCCTCGGGTGTGTTCCCACTGTACTTTGATCACTACACTACCACGGCTCAAAGGAGTCGTGCAAACAGGTGGTGGTTGGGTGCAGTCCCGAAGCACTTGGAGGCAGTGACGGTTAGACAGGATTCGTCTCTCCCGGTATTGGGGGTTGACATCGTGCTGTGTCTAGGAGAGCCATTACACGAGTAGTCCCTGGCCAGGGCAAACGAGATATACTGGTAGGTTTCCAGTGTTATCTCAGGGTGTATTGGGCTTCACTCCGGCACGACTTGTACCGCTATTGGGGGACTGACGTTTACCGCCCCCTAGGCCCGCCATGCGATGTATCAGACGAACAGACCGGACTGTACGGAGAATGTCACACTCAGGCTCAGTAGGAGTTCAGATGGGTTTCGCCTCGTCCGTCTTCTTGTCGGCATTACCTGGGGACCGTTACGCACAGCTAGTGCCGCTTGCGGTCTGTAGTTAAACCCACTGCCAGCATAGTGTCGAGTCTTTAGAGTCCCACGCAGAAAGCTTTTCGCCTTTAGGCAAAAGAGTAGAGGTCGCATGGTATTGCGACAGGTCGCATGGTTTTGCGACAGGGTTCGGTCACATCCGTGCACTTGTGCACGTGCAGTGTCCGGACAGTTTACACTAGCGGGCTTTGGTTTAAGCCAGATCCTAGTGTACCTTATGGGATTAGATTTATCCAGTTTGCATTCGTGTTCCTCGGAACGCGGATGCGGGTGTGTATGCACAGTTGACAGGGAGGCAGAGGCTGCGGATTCTCATTAGGGTTGTTGACAGTTGACCGTTGACTATTTGACTTTATGCTCAACCCTAATGAGAATATGATATGTGATTAACTATTATATTAATTAAGTATTATGGTGATATGGTTGTTGACTTGTTGACTTTTGTTGACTTGTTGACTTTGGTGACTTGTTGACTTTTGTTGACTTGTTGACCGGTTGACTAGGCTTGACTAGTTGACCATCATGATAACCATGGTTATCATTTCATGCCAAAGACTTTTTCTTGCTTGCTCATTTGAGTAAAATGAGTGCATGACATGATAAGCTTATGGTTGCTTCAAACCATCACATAAGACTTTTTTGATATGATGAGTTATGATCACTTTGGATTATGAGAGGGTGAAAGACAAAAGAGTTGCTCATTCTTTCTTGCTCATTCTCTCTCTTGTTCTTGAGCTCTCCTCTTGCTCTCACCCTCAACCTCTTGCTCCCTCTCTTGATCTATGGTTCTCTTGTCTCATGAGTTGAGAATCAAGAACCATAGATAAAATCCCATTCTAAATCATCTCTACTCATTCTAGTTCACTAGGTTTAGCAAACCAAGTGAGCTAGTTTCTTCAAAGAACGAAGAAGGAGCTAAAGGTTGGAGCTTTCAAGTGGATCTATCTTCGGCGTACGGAGACAACGAGAAGGAGCCATCGAACCACCATCGGAGCTTGAAGAGAAGGAGTTCAAGTTTAGGTATAACCATCTTCATCCGAGTAGCTAAATATCTTTAGCTTAGTATGCTAGTTTTAGTTTAGGTAAAGATCCCGACCTAGCTTAGTCCATGTTGCCTCTTGCGTTAAAATTTTGATTTTATACCGTTTCCGCCTCCCCGTAAGAACCGGGGGTCGCAACGTGGACTTACAGTGGTATCAGAGCCTAACTAAACTTAAACTAGCTTGGTAGTGAAGTGTAACGAAGTTCGGAACCGGAAAAATCCAAAAACCAAACTTTTACAAAAACTGAGTTTCTGTTGAAATTTTTTTGGCTCAAAATGAAAAACTTTACACTTGTAAATTCGGCTCAGGGTTTTGTGTGAACACCCAAGAAAAACGATACAGTAATTCGTCCAAACCGCCGCCCATCCGCCGCGTGAGCTAGGCATCCGCCGCGGAAGCGCCGCGCGTTGTCGTCTTCTCTGCATCGTTTTTCGTGCAGTGTGTGTCTGTGTTGGTTTTGGGATTTTTGAAATATATTATATGTGCCCAGATTTTCCAGAAAAGAAATTTCCTTTTGGGGTCCTATAATTCCGTATTTTTCCGAACTTCACTGCACTTTGACTATGATGGTTATATCTGTGATGTTTGCATGTATTGAACGTCGGCTAATCGCTATAAGTCGATTGGTCGGGGTTATACATGATCTGTAATGTGCTGGAATATGTATATAAATATGTTGGATTGTCGCGGGTGAATAGCCGGGGGTTGTGAGACGAGAGTTTTCTTTTCTTGCAATTCATGTAAATTTGTAAATTGATGTAATAATTATTTGTATGGCCGCACAACCGGGTCGGGGTTGTAGCCGTCATTGTATAATTTCTTTTTACTGTTTTTGCTCCTAGGATAGACCCATGGAGGGGTGCACAAACTACCGGGTATGCCGAAGTGTCGAGTGGCCTACTCATGGAGATGAGGGAGGTTGCTACGCTTCGGGTACTTGGCGGGTAGTTTGCCGCACCCGTAGGGGTCTTGGGTGGGGTTTTGGCTATTCACCGCGACCGTGTAATCTGTTTTTGTTACAGGCTCGTACAAATTACAGATTCCTAGTATATCCAATGTATTTATCTGTGATCTGAAATGTTTATCATTGCAGTATATCTATATATGATATTATTTAGGCGTTGCTTATGTTTTACAGACGCGCTAGCCCAGCCCCCGCTCTGTCGTTAGTTAAGTAACCTAACGGGTAATGACGGGGCCCAGTGGCGAATGCGAATGGCATAAGCGTACGTCATATTTTGGTTGTTTTCTGCAATGGTAGGATTAAATGATGGGACGCATTAAAAGAACTAATGCAAGAATATCACGCATTAAAAGAACTAATGCAAGATAATAAACCAAGTTAAAGTCGTTGGAACACTTTCGAAAAACCACTCGGTTCTTTTCAAAAACAACTTTTAAATGCGGAGCTTGAGCCACTCCTTTTAAAAGCTATCTCGTTCCATCGACCAAATCAAGTTCACTACGTTCACGGTTTTGCCAAAACCATCCGTAGCCCTCCGTCGTTTCACATGAATAGTCAATAGTATTCAAGCTGTGTTTGTTGGCCAAAGTCAAGGCACAGTGATTGGTAGCTATTGGGTATTCATGTGCAGCATAGATAGATGCGTTGGTTTGGAACAGTCGTACTGCCTTGTTGGCCAAAGTCAAGGGTAGGTGCGGGTGGATTCAAATTAACCTGGAGAACGACGGGCAGAACTTGACATGTGACTTATGATTTGTTGGCCAAAGTCAAGGTCATAAGAGCATGGGGAAAAAATCCACATCGGGAGTTTCATAAGTACTGAAACTTGCTAGATTTGCATACCATTTGGAGTGTGATGATTCTGGTAGGATTCCTTCAGTTTCATCACGCAATGATATTTGGATCCCGATCCTACTGTGAGTATATGCTACTCCTCGGGAAATTTCTCACTTAACGATCAATGCTATAAACCTAGTAGGTGCCTAGAAAGGTGTTAGCGGGGCTATGCCCCCAGGGAAAAGAGGTTCTTTAATTAAGGAACTTCGTGAAAGCGTTGGAAAACCTCCCTCGAAGTACCGACACCGGCCTGGCTGAACGGTTAAGCAAGTATTGTACGGTGGGATTGATCCTGACTAATTCTTCCTTTATGGTTTGAGGAGGGATTCGAGAAACAGTGGGAGCCATCCTGTTTAGACAAACTAAAAACCACTCTAAACTTGCAAGAGCATCATGCTGAGTGTTTCTTCTTCTCTCTCCTAATTGCAGCGACCAATCAACATGACTAGACTTAAGTTACTCCTAGATAAAAACAAACTGACAGGGCCAAACTACAAAGATTGGCTCAGGAATGTCAAGATAGCAATCACTTATGACAAGCTGGGGTATCTTCTTACCACCAAAGCTCCCCCTGTCCCTGGTCCAACTTCCAGTGTCGCGGATAAGGAAATCCGCAAGACTTGGGAGATTGATAGCGCGAAGGCCAAGTGCCTCCTGCTTGCCTCGATGGACAACGAACATCAGAGGAGGCATGAGAATATGGACATGGAGTCCATATTGCTCCATACAAAAGAACTGTATGGAGAGCAATCACGTATCGCAAGATACGAAGCGTCGAAAAAGTTATTTTCGACAAGAATGGCCGTCGGATCATCAGTAGCCGAGCATGTGCTAAAGATGATCGGCTTCATTGAGGAGCTCGCTGACCTAGGGATCACATTGGAGAGTGAGCTATATACGGATATAGTTCTCCAGTCCCTTCCTTCCACTTACGCCCAGTTTATACTGAACTTCAACCTACAAGAAAAAGAGGTTGAACTATCAGAGCTCCTCAACATGCTGAGGAGCGCAGAGGGCACCCTACAGAAAGGTAGGGAAACATCCACTTTGTTTGTAGGAGGATCATCTTCTTCTAGGTCCAAGGCGAAAGCCAAGGGAAAGAAGAAGAAGGCCCCCGCCAAACCAAGGGGCGGTGTTGGTAAAGTGGATACGAAGGGAAAAGGCAAAGCAACAAAGTTAGCGGGAAAGCTTGTGGATAAGGAAGAATGCTTCTATTGTCATAAGAAAGGACACTGGAAGAATGATTGCAGGGCCTGGAAGGCCAGAACACAGGAATTGAAGCAGGTTGCAGCTTCAGCTTCAGGTGTGTATGTTATTGAAAACTGTCTTTCAATAAACTCTACTTCCTGGGTATTGGATACCGGATCAGGATCTCATATCTGTAATTCTTTGCAGGCGTTGAGAAACCGTAGTGTTTTGAAAGCAGGTGACATGACCCTCAGAGTTGCAAACGGAGCTAGCATGGATGCTAAAGCCGTGGGGGACTATCACCTGGGAATGTCAGATGGACATGTTTTGGTTTTGCGTAATTGCTTTTTTGTACCCAACGCAACTTGTAATATCATTTCTGTATCTTTAGTTTCTAAAGAAGGTTATGAATTTGCGTTTGTAAGTAATGTTGTAAACATTCACCTTAATCAAGTATTGATTGGGTCAGGTACTCTGAGTAATGGTATATACGTGTTAAACCAACCACAGATTTTTAATGTCCAGAATACACACAAAAGAAAGTCTCCAGAAGTAAATCAGACTTTCTTATGGCATTGTAGATTGGGTCACATCAATAAGAGAAGGTTGACGAAGTTACATACAGAAGGGTATTTGAATGCGTTCGAATATCAGTCGTATGCCACTTGTCAATCCTGTCTCAAGGGAAAGATGACAAAGACTCCGTTTACTGGACATGGAGTAAGAGCGAGCGAGCTCTTGGGACTCGTACACAGTGACGTGTGCGGTCCAATGTCTACACATGCCCGAAGCGGACATTCTTACTTCATTACTTTTACGGATGACTTCTCAAGGTACGGTTATGTCTTCTTAATGAAACATAAGTCTGAGGCCTTTGGAAAATTCCAGGAGTATAAGAATGAAGTAGAGAAACAGACCGGCAAAAGTATTAAGATTCTAAGATCGGATCGAGGTGGAGAATACTTAAGTGCCGAGTTCCTGGACTATTTAAAAGAGAACGGAATTCTCTCTCAGCTTACTCCTCCATACACCCCGCAACATAACGGTGTATCGGAGAGATGGAACCGCACCCTATTGGATATGGTGCGGTCCATGATGGGTAATGCTGAGTTACCGCGATCATTCTGGGGGTATGCGCTAGAATCAGCAGCGTACCTTTTGAACCGAGTTCCGACTAAGACCGTGCCTTCCACACCATATGAAATGTGGTGTGGGAAGAGACCCTATCTTAAGCACATTAAGACATGGGGATGTCCGGCTTTTGTCAAAAAGCAGCATGCGGACAAGCTCGAGGCACGCTCAGTACAGTGCAAGTTTGTGGGGTATCCAAAGAACTCAAAAGGATATTTCTTCTACTGTGAAGAGGAACAAAAAGTTCTTGTTTCTCGTCATGCCTACTTCTTGGAAACTGAGTTTTTGGAAAACCAGATAAGTGGGAGCACAGTAGAACTGGAAGAAATTCCAGAACCACGGACTGTTATTGAAAGTTTAGTGGAACCAGAAGGTTCGGAAGAACAGGACATTCCTACGCCGCTCCGCAGAAGTAGTAGGCAGTCTCATCCGCCCGAGAGATACTACGGTTTTCTCATAGACGGGGATAGAGAGGATTGCATCATAGATTATGATGAGCCTACTAGCTTCCAGCAGGCCGTTCAGAGCGTTGACTCAGTGAAATGGCTGGATGCAATGCGGACCGAAATGGAGTCCATGTACACCAACAAGGTATGGACGTTGGACATTGCTCCAGACGGGGTAAAACCCGTAGGATGCAAGTGGATCTTCAAAAGGAAGATTGGTGTAGATGGACAGGTTGAGACCTATAAAGCTAGGCTGGTAGCAAAGGGTTTTCGTCAACGACCTGGCTTGGACTACGACGAAACCTTTTCTCCAGTAGCCATGCTGAAATCCATTCGGATCCTTCTTGCCATTGCTGCCTTCCACGATTATGAGATCTGGCAAATGGACGTAAAGACAGCTTTTCTAAATGGAAATTTAGAGGAGTGTGTCTATATGGACCAGCCAGAGGGTTTCATTCAGAGTGGGAGCAGCGGAAAGGTGTGCAAATTGCTTAAGTCCATCTATGGACTAAAGCAGGCATCGCGGAGTTGGAACATCTGTTTTGATGAGACGGTCAAAGAATTTGGCTTTATCAAAAATCCAGATGAACCATGCATCTATAGTAGATTTGTAGCGAGAACTGTAGTATTCCTCGTTTTATACGTGGATGACATTCTCTTAATAGGAAATGACATTCCTATGCTACAATCTGTCAAGGGGTTCTTGTCACACAGGTTCTCCATGAAAGACCTGGGTGATGCCTCATACATTCTGGGTATCCGGATCTACCGTGACAGATCCAAGAGGATATTAGGACTTTCGCAGTCCAGGTACATCGACACCATACTGAAGAGGTTCAGTATGGAAGATTCCAAGCGCGGTAACCTACCGGCTTGTCACGGGATCACCCTCTCTAAAGAGATGTCTCCCAAGACTGATTTAGAGAGGGATCGCATGTCTATTATACCCTACGCTTCTGCGGTAGGCTCTATAATGTATGCGATGTTGTGTACCAGACCGGATGTAGCTTATGCACTGAGTGTGGTAAGCCGGTATCAGTCTAACCCTGGGGAGAAACACTGGATAGCGGTAAAGAACATTCTCAAGTACCTGAGAAGGACTAAGGAGATGTTCTTGGTGTATGGCGGAAAAGACCTCCAGATCGAGGCCTTTGCTGACTCCAGCTTCCAGAGTGACAAGGATGATTCCAAGTCCATGTCGGGTTTTGTCTTTACCCTCAATGGAGGGGCGGTGTGTTGGAAGAGTTCCAAACAGGAAACCGTTGCAGACTCGACGATGGAAGCGGAATACATCGCTGCATCTGATGCCGCAAAAGAAGCTGTCTGGATGAGGAAGTTCTTGAAAGAACTTCAGGTGGTTCCGTCCATTGTTGATCCAATACCTCTGTATTGCGACAACAACGGGGCTATAGCTTTAGCGAAGGAACCCAGGTCCCATCAGAGATCCAGGCACATCTTGAGGCGGTATCACCTGATCAGGGAGATCGTGGATCGCCAGGAGATCGAGGTTCGGAGAGTCGCTTCAGAAGACAACACTGCTGATCCATTCACCAAGGCCTTGCCCCAGACTCAGTTCGAGCGGCTGATCGAGATGATAGGTCTTCGATACGCCAGTACATGGCCTTAGTGCAAGTGGGAGATTGTTAGTGTATATGCCCTAGAGGCCATTACTGTATCATACTAGTTTGTATATTACTTAATGGATGCTTGGGATATTCACCTTGTATATACAATCTTGCTCAAAATAGTAGTATGCTACTTGGTTTGTTTCTACTTCAATGTGTACTTGTGTTTATTTCAGTATATCACTTATACGCATTAGTGGAGCCCTTAGGATCTTTGCTTGATTACCAGCGTTGTGATGGCAGTCACACTAGTGGGGGCTGAGTAATCTATAAGCACATCCTTATTCAGGTCCCTGGTCGCAGGACTATCGAGACAGGGCATCGATACTCCGGAGTAGACCAGCGCATGCGCTTCTCATCCCAGTGTGGGAGACGGTCTGTCCCACAGCCGTCAGTACGTCGTACTTGAGATAGTATGCGGGTGCTCGTTAGGTTACGGGTACACTGGACAGGACTCGTCGGGAACTGACTAGTTGGTATTATACCTATCGTCAGTTATCAGTTCCCAGGTGACATGAGTACAGCTTAGTCCGCTGACTTGACACTGTCACTTCGCCTCGGGTGTGTTCCCACTGTACTTTGATCACTACCCTACCACGGCTCAAAGGAGTCGTGCAAACAGGTGGTGGTTGGGTGCAGTCCCGAAGCACTTGGAGGCAGTGACGGTTAGACAGGATTCGTCTCTCCCGGTATTGGGGGTTGACATCGCGCTGTGTCTAGGAGAGCCATTACACGAGTAGTCCCTGGCCAGGGCAAACGAGATATACTGGTAGGTTTCCAGTGTTATCTCAGGGTGTATTGGGCTTCACTCCGGCACGACTTGTACCGCTATTGGAGGACTGACGTTTACCGCCCCCTAGGCCCGCCATGCGATGTATCAGACGAACAGACCGGACTGTACGGAGAATGTCACACTCAGGCTCAGTAGGAGTTCAGATGGGTTTCGCCTCGTCCGTCTTCTTGTCGGCATTACCTGGGGACCGTTACGCACAGCTAGTGCCGCTTGCGGTCTGTGGTTAAACCCACTGCCAGCGTAGTGTCGAGTCTTTAGAGTCCCACGCAGAAAGCTTTTCGCCTTTAGGCAAAAGAGTAGAGGTCGCATGGTATTGCGACAGGTCGCATGGTTTTGCGACAGGGTTCGGTCACATCCATGCACTTGTGCACGTGCAGTGTCCGGACAGTTTACACTAGCGGGCTTTGGTTTAAGCCAGATCCTAGTGTACCTTATGGGATTGGATTTATCCAGTTTGCATTCGTGTTCCTCGGAACGCGGATGCGGGTGTGTATGCACAGTTGACAGGGAGGCAAAGGCTGCGGATTCTCATTAGGGTTGTTGACAGTTGACCGTTGACTATTTGACTTTATGCTCAACCCTAATGAGAATATGATATGTGATTAACTATTATATTAATTAAGTATTATGGTGATATGGTTGTTGACTTGTTGACTTTTGTTGACTTGTTGACTTTGGTGACTTGTTGACTTTTGTTGACTTGTTGACCGGTTGACTAGGCTTGACTAGTTGACCATCATGATAACCATGGTTATCATTTCATGCCAAAGACTTTTTCTTGCTTGCTCATTTGAGTAAAATGAGTGCATGACATGATAAGCTTATGGTTGCTTCAAACCATCACATAAGACTTTTTTGATATGATGAGTTATGATCACTTTGGATTATGAGAGGGTGAAAGACAAAAGAGTTGCTCATTCTTTCTTGCTCATTCTCTCTCTTGTTCTTGAGCTCTCCTCTTGCTCTCACCCTCAACCTCTTGCTCCCTCTCTTGATCTATGGTTCTCTTGTCTCATGAGTTGAGAATCAAGAACCATAGATAAAATCCCATTCTAAATCATCTCTACTCATTCTAGTTCACTAGGTTTAGCAAACCAAGTGAACTAGTTTCTTCAAAGAACGAAGAAGGAGCTAAAGGTTGGAGCTTTCAAGTGGATCTATCTTCGGCGTACGGAGACAACGAGAAGGAGCCATCGAACCACCATCGGAGCTTGAAGAGAAGGAGTTCAAGTTTAGGTATAACCATCTTCATCCGAGTAGCTAAATATCTTTAACTTAGTATGCTAGTTTTAGTTTAGGTAAAGATCCCGACTTAGCTTAGTCCATGTTGCCTCTTGCGTTAAAATTTTGATTTTATACCGTTTCCGCCTCCCCGTAAGAACCGGGGGTCGCAACGTGGACTTACACATCCATCGCCCATCTCATGGGTCGAGAAGATATACGCTAGTCTACTCTGGAATATCGATGCCCAGTCTCAACATTCCCACGACTAGGAACATTGAAGGATGAACTCATGAACTACCCAGGCCCCACTAGTATGATCTGCATCATAATCCTGGAAATCAAGTACATATCCTAAGGGCTTTATCAACATGTAACAGAGAGACAGTAAGTATACATGTTAAAATAAAGAGCAACCAGATAGCGTACTATCATGTCGAGCAAAAAAGTCCTCCCTCTATATGTCCCAGCATCCACTATAATATACATCTTATGTACAATAATGGCCTCTAAGGCATACATACAACTAACACAAGCTACCCCCGGACCTACGACTTAAAGCATCAGCCACCACATTCGTCTTGCTCGGGTGATAAAGGATCTCACAATCATAATCCTTCACAAGCTCCATCCACCGGCGCTATCTCAGATTCAGGTCCCGCTGCTGGAAGATGTACTTCAAGCTCTTGTGGTCCGTTAAAATCTGACACGACTCCCCGTACAAGTAGTGTCTCCAGATCTTCAGCGCAAAGATCACCGCTACCATCTCAAGATCGTGAGTGGAATAATTCTGCTCGTGTTTCTTCAGCTGCCTAGAAGCATAAGCAATCACTCTATCATGCTGCATCAGAACATAACCTAGCCCCACTCGAGATGCATCGCTGTTAACTACAAAGCCATCCAATCCAGAAGGCAAAGATAGAACTGGTGCAGTCGTCAACCGAGTCTTCAACTGCTGAAAACTCTGCTCGCACGCATCAGTCCAAAGAAAAGGAACCCCCTTCTGGGTCAGTCCGGTCAACGGTGCAGCGGTACTCGAAAAATCCTGCACGAAGCGGCAGTAATAACCAGCTAAACCCAAAAAGCTGCGGACTTTGTCATGGATACAGGTCTGGGCCAAAGCTGTACAACTTAGATCTTCCTCGAGTCCACAAGAATACCATTTTCTGTCACCACATGACCCAGGAAGTCAACTCTATCAAGCCAAAATGCGCACTTTGAGAATTTAGCATATAGCTGGTGCTCTCTCAATATCTGCAAAGCAATCCTCAAGTGCTGCTCATGCTGCTCTCGACTCCTAGAATAGAACAGAATGTCATCAAGAAACACAATAATAAACTGGTCGAGGAACAGCCTGAAAATCAGGTTCATCAGATCCATGAACGTTGCTTGGGCAATGGTGAGTCCGAACGATATCACCAGAAACTCATAATGCCCGTAGCGTGTACGAAAGGCATTCTTCGGAATGTCATCATTCCGAACCAGCAACTGATGATAACCTGAACGCAAATCGATCTTCGAAAAATGTTTCACACCCTGGAGCTGATCAAATAAATCATCAATGCCAGGTAAAGGATACCTATTCCGCACCGTAATTCGGTTCAATTGACGATAATTAATACACAATCTCAAACTGTCGTCCTTCTTCTTAACAAACAAAACAGGAGCTCCCCAAGGAGAAACACTCGGATGCACAAGTCCCTTATTCAACAACTTTTGCAATTGATCTTTAAGCTCTCTAAGCTCTGCCGGAGCCATCCGGTAAGGCAGTATAGAAATAGGCCCCGTGCCAGGAATCAGATCAATGCAAAACTCAATATCATGCTCTGGCGGCAAACCGTGTAACTCATCGGGAAACTCTCGCATGATAGGAACCCGGTCCAACGACCCTACTGTGGTTCCAGTATCATAAATGAAAGCCAAGAATCCCCGACATCCCCTCCTCAAAAGCCAATTAGCGCAAAGGGCTGAAATCAAATTGTGAGGGGCGGCACCCCGGTCCCCCTGCACAACCTGAATAGACTCGCCCGGAAAACTAAAACTGACTGTCTTTTCACGGCAGTCCATGGATGCATAGCAAGTAGCTAACTAGTCCAAGACAAGGAGAATGTCGAAATACAGCATATCTAGAAGGATCAAGTCGACGGACGAATCTCTATCTCCAATACAAACGGCACACGACCGAAAGACATATCGCGCGACGAAATAATCGCCAACAGGTGTAATCACAACAAGTGGATGATTTAGCAAACACGACTCTCGGCCCAACCTCGGCACGAAGTGCATAGAAATATACGAATGCGTAGATCCCGGATCAAACAAAACATGTGCCTCAAAAGAACATACAGAAAGAGTACCTGAAACCACTGCATTGGACGCCTGTGCGTCCTGATGAGTTAAGGCAAACACCCGAGCCTGCCCTCTACCGGCGACTGGCTGACCTCTGCCTCTACCACCCCGCCCTCTTGGCACAAAACCACCATGACCACGACCTCCCTGAACATGAGTCTGACGTGGAGCAACAACAGGCATAAGAGGCAAGGACATTTGAGGTGGTGAAGGTGGTAGGATAACATGTGGTACAGCTGTCCCGCCCTCACGTGGCTCAGTACAATCTCGAACACGATGACCCAAACTCCCGCACCGGTAACATCCAGAAGAAAACTGCGGACTCTCCTGGGGATAAAAGTTAAATAACTGGCCTCGTCCCGAGTCTCCACTACCCCCCGTATCTGAACGGGATCTGTCACGACGTCTAAACGCCTGTCTCCATGCTGATACACCAGTACGAACCTTCTTCAGTTCCGGAACAATCGACGTCTCGGAAAGACGCTCCTAAACCAATAGGGCAGCGTCTACCGCTGCTGTATACGTGTCACACTGTTGTCCGCTGATAGCGAGGAACAACAGGGTAAGCAGGCCTCGAACAAACCTCTTTACCCTCATCTCCTCCGTAGCCACCAAATACGGAGCATACACAGACAACTCGGTAAACATCACATTGTACTCGGCCACCTTCATACCGTGAGTCTGGCGTAACGACTCGAAACTGCGCGCTCGAGCATCTCTGAGGCTCAGCGGAAGAAAACGCGCAAGAAACACCGTCACGAACTCAGTCCAGGTCATAGGAGGAAGACCTGTAGCTCTGCCCTTCTCTAAGGACTTGTGCCACTTCTGGGCCAAACACTCCAGACGAAAGCTCGTGAACTCCACCCATTTCGCGTCGAAGCATCTCAGCGAATGACATATCCTGGCCATCCGATCAATAAACGACTGCGGATCCTCAGCTGCATCGGTGCCAGTGAAAACCGGAGGCCTCAGCCTCATGAACTCCGATAACGATACGGTGATCACCTCCGTAGCTGCAGGTACGACTGTCGGAACAGTAAGAACCAAAACGGTCCCCGTAACGGGTTGAACTACCGCCTTCCCCTAAGCTCGAATGGCCTCAACTAACGACCCCATCATATGGCGCAAATCCTGCATACCAGCCCCTAGCATAGCCATATGGTCTGTCGAAGGTGGAACAATCTGCTCCTGGACAATGGGCGTACCGCCCGGGTCAGTCCTCATCTCGGACGAGTCAACTCTGACCTCGGCCCTCACGGCCGCTCTCTGCGCCATCGTAGTCTTTGGTGGCATAAAGGCTGGAAATGGAAATAGGATTCGATAAGGACACAGAAATCGAATCACAAGGATGTATATAATCATGGAAGGAATTTCAAACAATAAGTCCTAAGGTCACTTAGGTGGAGTACCGTGTCGTAAGTATGCCGCGGAACATACACACGCTATGTTACCTTGCTTAAGCTACTTACTCCATCATACCAAGATCATGCTACACTCATAGCGCTCTGATACCAACTTTGTTATGATCCAATTTAGGAACATGACCGGCACTTAGATTATGTAACGTCAATAGGCGTAATGCAATTTAAGTAAGCCGAAAACCCAGCAATCTAAACTATTATAAGAAGGAAAAGATAGAACACTTTTAAAATCTCGATGCAAAACTTTAAGCTAAACTTTGTTTTCATAAAAATTCCGGCCGCACCTCCTTTGTAAAAGCTATCCCCGAAACGGGTACAAATATAAGATATAAGTAAAGCATCCTCAAACGGGGGCAAATCTCGCCCAACAGCGGAAACAACCACCATAACATATATACGATGTCGTAGTGAAGAAATGAGATAATCCACATAAAAAAAAGGCCGGCTCACACGAGCACGACAACCAGAGTCATAAGAATATACAACATCGATCCTCACAACTCGTCTCTATGTCAATACATGAAGGTGGTAGATGGAGAGTACTAGATACAAAAGATATACAATGTACATCATCGGATAACCGCAACCCACCTATAGCAAACGGCTTCACAGCCAACCGTGGCGGTATCCACAAAAGTAGAGATAATAAGGCTCCCTGCCGCGACTACTCTGATGATCAGACCTGCAAAACACTGCGGGACAATGGGGGGTGAGTTGCCAACTCGTGAATAGTAAATAACATCATACTGTAATCGCAAGTATGCACTAACAATGATAATCTATCACATGTAATCTGATAAGTTAAGTATGGAAATATGAATATGCAACTATCATGATCAATGTACACATCAGGGTACTACATCTACATGAAACAAATGCATATCAAATAGGTGTGGAGTATGGGATAAAACATGTCATCCTCACGAAATCCTCATCATGGAAGGACCCGTGTCTATCAAGACAATCAAATTCCCAAATTTCCTCAATCGGTCCTCAGATCGGCCCTCATAACCTGTAAGTCTTATGGAACCTGAGTTCCCAATATCGGCACTCGAAAACATCATGAAATACTCGTGTCCAACATCGACACGTAAATCCACAAATCGTACCTGTACATCTCACGGAACCTAAGTGTCCAACCCGGCACTCGAAATCCTCGGAACCTGAATGTCCAACCTCGACACTCGCATTCCCCATATCCATATATCTCACGGAACATAAGTGCCCACCATCGACACTCGAAATCTCCAAATCCATATATCTCTCGGAACATAAGTGCCCAACATCGACACTCGAAATCCCTCAAAATCCATATATCGCTCGGAACATAAGTGCCCAACATCGACACTCGAAATCCCCTAAAATCCATATCTCAATGCGCAAATCCATGTAATATGATGAATGAAATATAGAACGACAATATGAGCATATCAAGGGAAAATCCGCTATTTAAATGCGCCAAGTCATTAAATATATCACGCAGTTTCCAATTATCCAAATCCAACGCAACATCATATAACGGTGAACATATAGCTATAGCAAGGTATATGTGTAAGTATGTAGGTATAGTAAAGCATATGTGTAAGCATGTAGGTATACAGATATGCTATATTTCATATGTGCCATCGCACAAGAATCAATGCTTCAATATCTCTAACTAATAGCAAAGTATATCATATGAATATTTGTGATGTGTGTATCATGGCAATTACTGATAGTGAGTGTGTAGCATACAATGAGTGCACGTGCAACATGGACTGTCAATAATAATGCAGTGTACAATGGGTACAGGTTCAGGCACAACAAGTAACTATATGCAATGAAGTTCATGCACCATCTTTATATGTGCATATAAACATGCGGCTAATATCATATCATATCTAGCCCTGATTCTTAACTCCATACGGGCGATTTCCCCATATATGTTAAATCTCCTCACCGACAATCGCAGGCTAGGTAAATCCAATCACCTGCTTTCCTTTCTTCGCAGCGTCCGAAGTCCCCGCCTGCGATCCTATTAACACAAAACATAGTAAGTGCAAATCTCAGAAATCGATCAATATCACGTACACACTACGTTTGATCGACGCACCAACTCTAATCTAACTCACAAGTGTTCGTCTAATGGCTAACGTGCGTGGCGACACACCAAAACCAACCCAAGTATAGCAGCTACACAAGATCACGAACCGTGTCGAATAACGTAACGCGCATATTTAGAACGCTAGATTATACCAAAGTGATCCCAGATTTTGCTACACAGACAATTAGTGAAAGTTGCAAGCTGCACGAGACTACACACAACCCTAAAGACCCCATAACTAAGAATCAACATCCCAGCCCCTACTCTGACCGCAATTTGCGGCCAGAACCATTAAATTTGCGGCCCAAAAATAAAGGGACGGTCTCAGGTTTTTATGGTGGGTTCCATACCTCAACACTAGGTTACTGTGATGGGAACTTCTAAAACAACAACTTGGATCAACAGCAGATTCACAGAGACTCCGATTTGACACTAAAAATACGATTTTTGCACAAAACTAAACCTTTAGTGTTCTAAACCATAACTATGAGGCAACACAACAAAATAAATACCTAAATATCAGTTAGAGGTCATTACCTAGCCACTCTTGCTCAAAAATCCTAGCTATCCAAGCTCCAAGGCAACCTAGTGACTAAATCAAGACTTGTGAAGTGTTTTCATGAAGTTTTAATGAAGTTTGCAAGGATTTAGTGAAGAGGTAGTGAGGGTTTCATTTTGAGAGTGGAGAGGATGAAGAATAATTGAAATGAGAGAGAATGAGAGAGTGAGGGAAACATAATGATGAGAGGTGAGTGTAGGATGAACCAAAGCCTTACACTCACTCTCTCCCTCACCTCATTAAAGCACACATTAATGCTTCATTAATGTCCTCATGACTCACCTAGCCACCTCTCTCTCTCAAATCCAAAACAAAAAGATATTTCTCACAAATATCTAGGGCAAGGTTAATTAGGACATGGATTAAATCATGGCATGGATTGCTTAAGGTGTCATGGTTGTTAAATAAGATTAACACTAACTAACCCTCACATTAACATGCACATGTGTGTGCAAGCTATAACAAATAATAATAAAATATTAATTAATTGTTATAAAATGTGAGAAAACCGATTTGGTAAACTTTTCCCTAAAAACCCGCATTATCACTTAATTAACACTAATCTCATTCTAAGGTATTACAATCTCCCCCTTAAAGAAAATTCGTCCCCGAATTAAAATTCTTATAAGCGTATCTTCAAAGAGATGAGGGAATTTCTTCCGCATCTCACTTTCGGCCTCCCAAATGATCTCCTCACTAGTCGGGCTACGCCAAAGAACCTTCACAGATGGCAAGACCTTTGACCGAAGTTTCTTCACCGGCCCATCCAATATAACTACCGGCTGCTTGGTGAACGAAAGATCATGCTCAAGCTGAACGATCTGGTGTTGAATCATGTGAGAATGATCATGAAGGTATCTACAAAGTATCGACACATGGAACACGGGGTGAACATCCGGAAAACTGGGTGGGAGCGCCAAACGATAAGCAACGGTACCAACTCGCTCAAGGATCTCGAAAGGACCTACAAATCTGGACCGAGCTTCCCTTTTTCCCCAAATCTCATAACGCCCTTCATCGGAGAAATCCGCAGGAATACATGATCCCCCGCTGCGAACTCAAGTCTACGACGACGACGGTCGGCATAAGACTTCTGTCTGCACCGGGCTGCTCTCATCCTATCCTGAATCAGCTGGATCTTCTCCGTAGTCTCCTGAACTAGCTGGGGTCCCAAAACCCTACTCTCACTGAGTTCGGTCCAACAGACTGGCGATCGACACTTCCTACCATACAAGGCCTCAAAAGGTGCCATCTGAATAGTCTCCTGAAAGCTGTTGTTGTAGGAGAACTCAATCAACGGCAAGTGACGATCCCAATTGCCACCAAAATCAATCACACACGCCCGAAGCATATCCTCTAGAGTCTGTATAGTCCGCTCTGACTGACCATCAGTCTGCAGATGGAAAGCGGTGCTAAAACTCAACCGATTACCCAAGGCTTCCTGAAGCTTCTGCCAAAGTCGGCTAGTAAACTGGGTGCCCCTGTCGGATACAACGCATGTGGGAACGCCGTGTAAATATACAATCTTATCTATATACAACTGAGCATACTGAGCATAACCAAAAGTGGTCTTCACTGGAAGGAAGTGAGCCACTTTCGTCAACCGGTCAACAATCACCCAAATGGAGTCATACCCACGACTGGTCCTGGGTAGACCCACAACAAAGTCCATGGAAATCTGCTCCCATTTCCACTCAGAAACGGGTAAAGGCTGCAACTCTCCAGCCGGTCTCTGATGCCCAGCCTTGACTTGCTGACAAGTCAGGCACCTCAAAACGAAATCCGAAACATCACGCTTCATCCCTTCCCACCAGTAAATGTCTCTCAAGTCACGGTACATCTTGGTGGAACCTGGATGAACGCTAAAGGCCGACTGATGTACCTACTCTAGGATCTCGCGTCTTAACCCATCAATATTCGGTACACACAAGCGAGTCCCATAACGTAGAACACCTTGGTCATCAATCAAGAACTCTGAATCTGTACCCTTCCGAACAAGATCAAAAATCTCAGACAAACAGGCATCACTGGGCTGCGCCTCACGGATACGATCAAGTAGAAGTGGACGTGTGCGGACATGAGCAAGCTGTCCCCTAGTGGAAGCGAACTCAAACTGAACTCTACCATCGCACAAGATCTGCCAATCTGCAGAAGACTGTCTCTGAACTGCGCTCAACTGGGACAAGCTACCACCGGGCCTACGACTCAAAGCATCTGCTACCACATTCGCCTTGCCCGGGTGATAAAGGATCTCACAATCATAATCCTTCACAAGCTCCATCCACCGGCGCTATTTCAGATTCAGGTCCCGCTGCTGGAAGATGTACTTCAAGCTCTTGTGGTTCGTGAAAATCTGACATGACTCCCCGTACAAGTAGTGTCTCCAGATCTTCAGCGCAAAGACCACCTCGGCCATCTCAAGATCGTGAGTGGGATAATTATGCTCGTGTTTCTTCAGTTGCCTAGAAGCATAAGCAATCACTCTATCATGCTGCATCAGAACACAACAGAGCCCCACTCGAGACGCATCGCAGTTAACTACAAAGCCACCCGATCTAGAAGGCAAAGATAGAACTGGTGCAGTCGTCAACCGAGTCTTCAACTGCTGAAAACTCTTGCTCGCACGCATCAGTCCAAAGAAAAGGAACCCCCTTCCAGGTCAGTCCGGTCAGCGGTGCAGCGATACTCGAAAAATCCTGCACGAAGCGGTGGTAATAACCAGCTAAACCCAAAACGCTGTGGACCTCTATCACGGATACAGGTCTGGGCCAAAGCTGTACAGGCTCGATCTTCCTCGGGTCCACAAGAATACCATCTCCCATCACCACATGACCCAGGAAGTCAACTCTATCAAGCCAAAATGCGCACTTTGAGAATTTAGCATACAGCTGGTATTCTCTCAATGTCTGCAAAGCAATCCTCAAATGCTGCTCATGCTCCTCTCGACTCTTAGAGTAGACCAGAATGTCATCAATAAACACAATAATAAATTGGTCGAGGAACGGCCTGAAAATCCGGTTCATCAGATCCATGAACGCTGCTGGGGCATTGGCGAGTCCGAACGACATCACCAGAAACTCATAATGCCTATAGCATGTACGAAAGGCAGTCTTCGGAATGCCAACATTCCGAACCCACAACTGATGATAACCCGAACGCAAATCAATCTTAGAAAAATGTTTCGCACCCTGGAGCTGATCAAACAAATCGTTAATGCGAGGTAAAGGATACCTATTCCGCACCGTAACTTGGTTCAATTGACGATAATCAATACACAAGCTCAAACTGCCGTCCTTCTTCTTGACGAACAAAACAGGAGCTCCCCAAGGCGAAACACTCGGATGCACAAGTCCCTTATCTAGCAACTCTTGCAATTGATCTTTAAGCTCTCTAAGCTCTGCCGGAGCCATCCGGTAAGGCAGTATAGAAATAGGCCATGTGCCAGGAATCAGATCAATGCAAAACTCAATATCGCGCTCTGGCGGCAAACCAGGTAACTCATCGGGAAAAACGTCGGGAAACTCTCGCACGATAGGAACCCCGTCCAACAACCCTACTGTGGTTCCAATATCATAAATGAAAGCCAAGAATCCCTGACATCTCCTCGTTAAAAGCCGACTAGCGCAAAAGGCTGAAATCAAATTGTGAGGGACGGCACACCGGTCCCCCTGCACAACCTGAACAGACTCGCCCGGAAAATTAAAACTGACTGTCTTTTCATGGTAGTCCACGGACGCATAGCAAGCAGCTAACCATTCCATGCCAAGGAGAACGTCAAAGTCTAGCATATCTAGAAGGATCAAGTCGACGGACGAATCTCTATCTCCAATTCAAATGGCACACGACCGAAACACATATCGCGCGACGAAAGAATCGCCAACTTGTGTAATCACAACAAACGGCTGATCTAGCAAATATGACTCTCGGCCCCACTTCGGCACGAAGTGTGTAGAAATATACGAATGTGTAGATCTCGGATCAAACAAAACATGTGCCTCAAAAGAATATACAGAAAAAGTACCTGAAACCACTGCATTGGACGCCTGCGTGTCCTGATGAGTCAAGGCAAACACCCGAGCCTGCCCTTTACCGGCGACTGGCTGACCTCTGCCTCTATCACCCCGCCCTCTCGGCACAAAACCACCGCGACCATGACCTCCCTGAACATGAGTCTGACGTGGAGCAACAATAGGGATAAGAGGCAATGCCCTCTGAAGTGGGGAAGGTGGTAGGGTAACATGTGGTACAGCTGTCTCGCCCTCATGTGGATCAGTACAATCTTGAACACAATGACCCAAACTCCCACACCGGTAACATCCAGAAGAAAACTGCGGACTCTCCTGTGGATAAAAGCTAAATAATTGGCCTCGTCCCGAGTATCCACTACCCCCTGTATCTGAACGGGATCTGTCACGGCGTCTAAACGCCTGTCTTTGTGCCAATACACCAGTACGAACCCTTTAACCAACGTCTCGGAAAGACGCTCCTCAACCAATAGGGATGCGTCCACCGCTGCTGCATACGTGTTACACTGCTGTCCGCTGATAGCGAGGAACAACTGGGTAAGCAGGCCTCGCACAAACCTCTTGCCACCAAATACGGAGCATACACAGACAGCTCGGTAAAAAGCACATCATACTCGGCCACCGTCATACCCTGAGTCTAGTGTAACGACTCGAAATTGCGCGCTCGAGTATCCCTGACGCTCAGGTGAAGAAAACGTGCAAGAAACATCGTCATGAACTCAGTCCAGGTCATAGAAGGAAGACCTGCGGCTCTGCCCTTCTCTAAGGACTCGCACCACTTCTGGGCCAAACACTCCAGACAAAAGCTCGCGAACTCCACCCATATCGCGTCGGAGTATCTCAGCGAATGAGATATCCTGGCCATCCAATCGATAAATGATTGCTGATCTTCAACTGCATCGGTGCTAGTGAAAACCGGAGGCTTCAGCCTCATGAACTCCGATAACGATACGGTGATCACCTCCGTAGCTGCAGGTACAACTGTCGGAACAGTAGGCACCAACACGGTCCTCATAATGGGTGGAACAACCATCTGCCCCTGCACTCGAATGGCCTCAACTAATGACCCCATCATATGACGCAAGTCCTGCAGACCAGCCCGTAGCATAGCTATATGGTCTGTCGAAGGTGGAACAATCTACTCCTGCACAATGGGCGTACCGCCGGGGTCAGTCCTCGTCTCGGACGAGTTAACTCTGACCTCGGCCCTCGCAGCTGCTCTCTGCGCCCTCGTAGTCTTCGGCGGCATAAAGGCTGAAAATGGAAACAGAATTCGATAAGGACACAGAAATCGAATTACAAGGATGTATATAATCATGGAAGGAATTTCAAACAATAAGTCCTAAGGTCACTTAGGCGGAGTATCGTGTCGTAAGTATGCCGCGGAACATACACATGCTACATTTCTCTGGTTAAGCTACCTACTCCATCATACCAAGGTCATGCTACACTCTGAAAGGTAAAACCTAGTGCTCTGATACCAACTTTGTCACGACCCAATTTAGGCACATGACCGGCACTTAGATTACGTAACGTCAACAGGCGTAACGCAATTTAAGTAAGCCGAAAATCCAGCAATCTAAACCATTATAAGAAGGAAAAGATAGAACACCTTTAAAATCTCGATGCAAAACTTTAAGCTCAAGTTTGTTTTCATAAAAATTCCGGCAGCACCTCCTTTGTAAACGCTAGCCCCGAAACGGGTACACACATAAGATATAAGTAAAGTATTCCCAAACGAGAGCAAATCTCGCCCAACGGCGGAAACAACCACCACAACAGATATACGATGCCGTAACAAAGAAATGAGATAATCCACATAAAAAAAAAGCAGGCTCACACAAGCACGACAACCAGAGTCATAAGAATATACAACATCGATCCTCACAACTCGTCTCTAAGTCAATACATGAAGGTGGTAGATGGAGAGTACTAGATATAAAATATATACAATGTACATCATTGGATAACCACAACCCACCTATAGCAAACGGCTTTACAGCCAACCGTGGCGGTATCCGCAAAAGTAGAGATAATAAGGCTCCCTGCCGTGACTACTCTGATGATCAGACCTACAAAACACTGCGGCACAACGGGGGGTGAGTTGCCAACTCGTGAATAGTAAATAACATCATACTGTAATCGCAAGTATGCACTAACAGCGATAATCTATCGCATGTAATCTGATAGCTTAAGTTTGGAAATATGAATATACAACTATCATGAACAAGGTACACACCAGGGTACTACATCTACATGAAACAAATGCATATCAAATAGGTGCGGAGTATAGGATAAAACATGTCATCCTCACAAAATCTTCATCATGGAAGGACCCGTGTCCATCAAGACAATCAAATTCCCAAATTTCCTCAATCGGCCCTCTTAACCTGTAAGTCTCATGTAACCTGAGTTCCCAATATTGGCACTCGAGAACATTATGAAATACTCATGTCCAATATCGATACGTAAATCCACATATCGTACCTATACATCTCACGGAACCTAAGTGTCCAACCCGACACTCGAAATCCTCGGAACCTGAATGTCCAACCTCGACACTCGCAATCCCCATATCCATATATCTCACGGAACATAAGTGCCCACCATCGACACTCGAAATCCCCAAATCCATATATCTCTCGGAACATGAGTGCCAACATCGACACTCGAAATCCCCCAAAATCCTTATATCTCTCGGAATATAAGTACCCAATATCGACACTCGAAATCCCCTAAAATCCATATCTCAATGTGCAAATCCATGTAATATGATGTATGCAACATAGAACAACAATATGAGCATATCTAGGGAAAATCCGCTATTTAAATGCGCCAAGTCATTAAATATATCACGCGGTTTCCAATTATCCAAATACGGGTTAGCTTAGCACCTTGTGAAGGTTTTGGCAAGCATCAATCATGCTACTTTAAAAATTTTGGGGTGCTAAACAAACCCTTACCAAGATCTTAACTAGAGAATTAGGAATAACAAAGCATGTAAACAACTTTACATCTAAGAGTTAGGGATTACAACCTTTGTAGTCTGTTCCTTCACTTCTAAAGCTCCATGTTGAGGTCCCTTCGCTGCAATCATCGAGTAACCGGACTCAAGAGAGGCTCCATGAAGAGAATGATGCAAGCCTGCTTCCAATCTTCAACAACAAAGATGATCTACCTTGAAGAAACTCAAGCTTAAGCTCTTGCTTTACTAATCAAGTATTAGCAAAGCAAACACCCTAATCTAAGTGGCTAGAATAGATGAGGATGATGAAGTAGGAATTTAGCTCTCATTTGTATTCAATTTCTCACTCAAAATCACCACATAAGAAAAAGTTAGAAAGCTTTTCTCAAAGGAAAAAGAAGAAGAAATCACTTTGTGATGAATAATGAAATCATTGTTGTGGTTACAAATCAACCATGGGTTAAGAATGAAGTCTTAACCCATGTAGAGAGTTAACTAGAGTAAAGGGTTTGGGTTAGGTTAGAAAATACCAACACAAAATATCTTAGCTCAAAACAAAACAAAGCTTCTAGAAACTTCATGAAAAAGCTAACCCAAATGGAGACCCAAATCAAACCCTAACTTGTTTAATCTCCACAAAACATGTTGCATTTGTAACCCTAACTTGTTACAATATTATATATCAAATATATTATATATTTTTGTAACAAAATAAAATAATAAAATTAACATATATCACATATATATAAATGTATTATCCAAGTGAGAAAAAAATCTTTAAGTGAGCTTATATTAGTTAATGTAACTTAATATATCACATATATAATTATACATTAAATTATCGAATCAACACTTGATCCGATAATCCGGCTATTTCATAAATAACCGACTAATATAATCTGTATCAGTTCATCGAATCAACACTTGATCCGATGACCCGGCTATATCACATATACCCGGCCAATATCTAATATCATGAGAATATAATACGGTATCGCATACACGTATTATTTCCGGTCCCGCACATATCACATATGTGCTCTTACTCCATTTTTCCTGAGCCAGGAAACCTCTGTGTAGGACTCTAAAGAATCGTCAATACGCCGGCAGTAGGTGATGATCATATCAAACACTCACAAGCTGCAAGCGGTCAGCTAAACGTAACAGCCACCCAGGTATTGAGCAATCAGAAGATCAACAAGCAAGCCTGTACATTCTCCTGTGAATCCAACCAGTAACACTCCCGTATAGTCCGGTCTCTTCGTCTGATATGTCGCATATCTCGCCTAGGGGTGGTAAATGTCAGACCACAGTAGCTTGATATGTTGTGTCGATATGAGGTCCATAACAGTTTGAGAAACTACTGATAACACTTACCAGTAAATCTCAGCAACCCTGGTTAGGGATTTCTAGTTATAGCCAATCGAACACAGCGCATCATCAACTCCCTATACCGGGAGAGACGAAACCCCTCCTATCGCTCATTGCCTCCATGTGATTCGGGACTGTACCCAAAAGCCACCTTTTTGCACGCCCTCTTGGATGTGGTATGATGGAAATCAAAGCACAGTGGGAATCATACAAGACTCTATGACGATCTCAGGTCTACAGACTAACCTGCACCAGTGTCACCAGAGAACTGCCATCTGACGTGAGGTATAATACCATCTGGGAGTTCTCGGTGAGTCCGTCCAGTGTACCCAGTCTCCACTGAGCACCCGTATACCTTCTCTGATGTCAAACACCAATGGATATGGGATCATCCATCGCCCATCATATGGGTCAAGAAGCGCATACGCTAGTCTACTCTCGAGTATCGATGCCCTGTCTCGGTACTCCTACGACTAGGAACATTTGAAGGATGTACTTGGCGAATACTCTGTCCCCACTAGTATGATCTGCATCATAGTCCTGGTAGTCAAGTACTCATCCTAAGGGCTTTATCAACATGTAACATAGAGACAATCAGAGTACATGTTAAGATAAAGTGTAACCAGATAGCATACTATCATGTCGAGCAAGAAAGTCCTCCCTATATATGTCCAAGCATCCACTACAATATACATCGTATGTACAGTAATGGCCTCTAGGGCATACATATCACTAACATCCAAATCCAACGCAACATCATATAACGGTGAACAAAAGAATCAATGCTTAAATTACGCTAACCAATAGCAAGGTATATCATATGAATATTTGTGTTGTGAGTATCATGGTAATTACCGACAGTGTGTGTAGCATACAATGAGTGCTCGTTCAACATGGACTGTCAATAATAGTGCAGTGTACAATGGGTACAGGTTCAGGCACAACAAGTAACAATATGCAATGAAGTTCATGCACCATCTCTATATGTGCATATAAACATGCAGTTAATATCATATCTAGCCCTGACGCTTAACGACATACGTGCGATTTCCCCGTAGATGTTAAATCTACTCACCGACAATCGCAGGCTAGGTAAATCCAATCACCTGCTTCCCTTTCTTCGCAGCGTCCAACGTCCCCGTCTGCGATCCTATTAACACAAAATATAGCAAGTGCAAATCTCAGAAATCGATCAATATTACGTACACACTACGTTTGACCGACGCACCAACTCCAATCTAACTCACAAGTGTTCGTCTAATGGCTAACGTGCGTAGCGACACACCAAAACCAACCCAAGTGTAGCAGCTACATAAGATCACGAAACGTGTCGAATAACGTAATGCGCGTATTCAAAACACTAAATTATAGCAAAGTGAGCCCAGATTTTTCTACACAGACAATTAGTGAAAGTTTCAAGTTCCACGAGACTACACACAACCCTAGAGACCCCACGCCCAAGAATCAACATCCCAGTCCCCACTCTGGCCGTAATTTGCGGCCAGAACCATTAAATTTGTGGCCCAAAAATGAAGGGTGGTCTCAGGTTTTTATGGTGGGTTCCATACCTCAATACTAGGTCACTGTGATGGGAACTTCTAAAACAACAATCTGGATCAACAGCAGATTCACAGAGATTCCGATTTGACACTAAAAATACGATTTTTGCACAAAACTAAACCTTTAGTGTTCTAAACCATAACTATGAGGCAACACAACAAAATAAATACCTAAATATCAGTTAGTGGTCATTACCTAGCCACTCTTGCTCAAAAATCCTAGCTTTCCAAGCTCCAAGGCAACTTAGTTGCTAAATCAAGACTTGTGAAGTGTTTTTATGAAGTTTAAATGAAGTTTGCAAGGATTTGGTGAAGAGGTAGTGAGGGTTTCAGTTTGAGAGTGGTGAGGATGAAGAATAATTGAAATGAGAGAGAATGAGAGAGTGCGGGAACATAATGATGAGAGGTGAGTGTAGAGTGAACCAAAACCTTACACTCACTCTCTCCCTCACCTCAATAAAGCACACATTAATGCTTCATTAATGTTCTCATGACTCACCTAACCACCTCTCTCTCTCAAATCCAAAACAAAGAAGATATTTCTCACAAATATCTAAGGCAAGGTTAATTAGGATATGGATTAAATCATTGCATGGATTGCTTAAGGTGTCATGGTTGCTAAACAAGATTAACACTAACTAACCCTCACATTAACATGCACATGTGTGTGCAAGCCAGAACAAATATAATAAAATATTAATTAATTGTTATAAAATGTGAGAAAACCGATTTGGTAAACATTTCCCTAAAAACCCGCATTATCACTTAATTAACACTAATCGCATTCTAAGGTGTTACACCCGGTTCCTTTCAATGAGGTTCCTCAGATCCCCCGGCGAGGTAGTCTTCGAGCCGCCGTGGCAAGTCCCGTCCGCGTGACCCCGTCAAGGGAGGGGGTGTTGGTCATTCCTGGGAACAGGCGAGCTGACCAACATCTCCTCGGGAGGGAAAGGGTTGCGAAGAGGCTCGGGGCGAGGCGCTCTGGCGACGGATCTCGGTGTTGAACTGTAGGGCGCCCAACGGGTCGCTGAATGTATTGGTCTGGGAGATCTGCAGCCGTAGGAGGTAGCGAGGTGGTGGTCGGCAGTGCCGACGTGTGCGGATCTTCTCTCCCCTTGTAGGGGTCCCGGTCCCAAGGCGGAGGAGCGGCGACCTGGGGATCTTGCCCTGCCGTTTGGACGCGGATGAGCGCCTTTACGATGGACGCGAGTCGGTCTATCTGTAAGTTATATGTATGTCCTAGAGGCCATTACTGTACATGCGATGTTTATTGTAGTGGATGCTTGGACATATATAGGGAGGACTTTCTTGCTCGACATGATAATATGCTATCTGGTTGCACTTTATCTTAACATGTTAACAATTACTGTTTTGTGATCACATGTTGATAAAGCCCTTAGGATGATTACTTGATTACCAGAATTATGATATAGATCATACTAGTGGGGACAGAGTAGTTGATAAGTACATCCTTCAAATGTTCCTAGTCGTGGGAGTATCAAGACAGGGCATCGATACTCAAGAGTAGACTAGCGTATGCGCTTCTTGACCCATATGATGGGCGATGGATGATCCCATATCCATTGGTGTTTGACATCAGAGAAGGTATACATCAGAGAAGGTATACGGGTGCTCAGTGGAGACTGGGTACACTGGACGGACTCGCCGAGAACTCCTAGATGGTATTATACCTATCGTCGGATAGCAGTTCTCTGACGACACTGGTACAGGTTAGTCTATACACCCGAGATCGTCATAGAGTCTTGTGTGATTCCCACCGTGCTTTGATTTCCACCATACCACGGTCAAGAGATCGTGCAAAAAGGTGGTTTTTGGGTACAGTCCCGAGTCACATGGAGGCAATGAGCGATAGGAGGGGTTTCGTCTCTCCCGGTATTGGGAATTGATGTTGCGCTATGCTCGATTGGCCATAACAGGAAATCCCTGGTCAGGGTTGCTGAGATTTACTGGTAAGTGTTATCAGTAGTTTCTCGAACCGTTATGGACCTTGCATCGGCATGACTTATCGAGCTATAGGGGTCTGACGTTATACCACCCCAGGCTATATGATATGTGATATATGAGACGAAGAGACCGGACTGTATGGTAGTGTTACTGATTGGATTCGTAGGAGAATGAGCAGGCTTGCTTATTGATCTTCTGATCGCTCAATACCCGGGTGACGGTTACATTTGGCAGACCGCTTGCGGCTTGTGGGTGTTTGATATGATCATCACCTACTGCCGGCGTATTGACGGGTCTTTAGAGTCCTACACAGAGGTTTCCTGATTCATGCGAAATGGAGTAGGAGCACATATGTGATATGTACGAGACCGAGATTAATACGAGTATGTGATACCGTATTTTATTCTCGCGATATGTGATATCGGCCGGTTATATGTGATATAGCCGGGTTGTCGGATCAAGTGTTGATTCGATAAAATAATATATAATATATATGTATATATATTATATGCTCACTTAAATATTTATTATTCTTACTTATGATGCATTTAACATATATGTGATATATGTTTATTGTATTGTTTTCTTTTGTTACATGAATATTATATATGTGATATATAATATTGTGACATGCTAGGTTACACATGCAACATATATGTATGAGACTCATACCATGCTAGGGGTTATGTTAGGCTTTCATTTATCATTAAATAATTACAAATTAGTGGATTTAATCAAAGTTAGAAGCTTGTAGAAGTTTGTAGATAAGTTTTGACTTAGTCCACTCTTTTGTTTCTACTTAAGATATTTTGTGACTTAACCATTAACCCTTACCATGGTTAATTCTCTACATGGGTTAGTGTATGGATGATATACTCATCCAAGGGTTGCATTTGAACTATGAGAGATATTTTCATCACTTGAGAGATTTCCTTCTTCTTCTTCTTCCTCTTCCTCATCTCATTTTTGCTCTCTTGACTTTGAGATCAAGAAGAAATATAGTGAGATATTAAATACTAAAGTGAGCAAAATTCCTACTTCATCATTCTCTACTATTAGCCATTTAGTTTAGGGTGTTTGCTTCACTAATCTACATAATTAGTGAAGAGATAGCATGAACTAGTGTCTCCTCGACGTAGATCATCTTCGGTCTCGAAGACTTCGAAGCAAGCTTGTTCGTTTCTTCATGGGAGCCTCTCTAGAGTCCAGAAGTTCGTGATCGTAGTGAATGGGCTACTACACGGAGCTATTAAAGTGAAGGACTGGTCTACAAAGTTTGTATTTCTTGTTCAGTTAGATGTAAAGAGTTTACATATCTTGTTTAAACCTAATTCTCTAGTTAAGATCTGTAACGTTTCCAAAATAATAAAATATTATTTTCGGTAATTTTTATAATTTACTAATATTTTAATAAATATTTTAATATTCCGGTATAATTAAATACAAATAAATGGGGAAAATTTTTGGAAAATTATGGAAAATTCATAAATAGGGTATTTTTATGGAATTATTCCATTTTAAAGTTTTTAAGATTAGTTATATGCTAATTTAGTGCTAATCGCGATTGAGAATTGCTAATTGGATTTTTAGCTTTTTTGTGCAAAAATGTGCACATATCATTTTCCACACTTATTACACTTGTGTTACATTTCTATTGCCATGGTTGTTCATTGGGTTCACTATTGGAGTGTGAAGGAAAATAAAAGAAAAGGAAAAAGTAAGTATGATGATAAGAGAGAATGTCTAGGTCAAACCTCTTTTGACCTATGCCCCCCATCATTTCCTTTCTCATTTTCTCTCCCCTCTTCAAGCTGAGCTGCTGCTGCTCCCTCTCCCTCTCTCTCTCTCTCTCTTCATGAAACCCTAGATCCACAATGAAATCAACCCCAAAACCCCATTCCCACTTCACAAAACTTGCTCCCAAGCTCACTAGCTACACATTGAACCTAGCAAGATTGGATTTGGAGGACTTTGAGCAACTCAAGAATTTTCTTGAGTTGCCAAAGAAGGTAATTTCTGCACCCCTAGTTTAGTAATTCAATTCTTAATGCATCCATTCTAGTTTCATGTCGATATGTTGTCGCTTGGTGGATTGGTGAAACTTCAAGTTAGGGTTTGTGTGAGATCTGAGATTAAACATGAAATTGAGGATGGTGGTGACCTTAGAACCCCTGGTGTGATGTTATTTTAGACCAAACTTGAAGCTAGAACACAGAATACGGAATTACGGAATCGATATCGGGAAAAACTGTGAATCTGTGATCGTAATTAGGAATATGCTATCACCCCGAGATCCCAAAAATAAAACTGAGTTGACAGTGAGATGTGCAGGCACCATGGAACCACCACACAAAACCCTAGCCCCCAACTCATTCCCTCGGCCGCCAATTAATTCCTTCTGGCTGCAATTTGCGGGCAGAGCAGGAGGAAGCCGTCTCGATTTTGGTGCATGGCCCTATTTCCTCTATTCTTGACCCTGGGTATGTCTAGTTTTGACTGATTCCATCTAGGGTAAAATCTGGGTTGATTTTCCTATGTTGGTGCATGGTTTACGACTTGTTTTAGCATGGATTTTGGTATTTGGTGTTTCGTTCCTGTCGGGTGGCGTTTGGACATCAACGACAAGTGGATATTGATCGTGTTTGCATGCGAGGTTATAGGTTTTTACCTATAGGCGTAGCGTGTGCCGTTTTGGTTTCCGATGTGATTTTCATGTGCTTTAGCGTTTGTGATATCCTTGTAGGTACCCCACGTGATGTTGAGGCAAAGAAGATGAAGATAGCGACATTGGCATTGGCACACGAGAAGCAAGGTGAGTAGATTATATCTACGGGGAGAAGTCGGGTGGATGGCGTATAGCATCCCTGCAGTTCGTGGTGATGTATACGAATACGTATACACACATATATTTATTATGTGTTGTTTAGGATTATTGATGGTAATAATGGTATTATTGGTGATAAGGATGTATTGGTTTAGTATAGTGCGAAACCCTAGAGTAGTGGTTGCACCCACACGTACACGTACACATATACTTGCATGCATTCTTTCATTTATCTGTGCGCATATAGAGGTGTGTATATCTACACATGGGTATGGGACTATGTGTTCATATACGGGATTGAGGATGATACATGGGATTGAGTTGAGTCGATGAGGTTTGATTGAGGCCGTGAGATTCGGCGATATGACAGAGTTCGTTATTGTGATGTGATATGATGGTAGTGATACCGGATATGTGATGAGATGAATGTGATATTGACCCGTACCCAGCTATTGGGAAGCCGTACGACGATTTACCGTACGAGCTTTATATTGATGTTAGATCCGCACTCATGACTCGAGGATGTTATATGATATACTGTAGCGTACGTGATACTATTGAGGCGAGATCACCGACTATATATATGTATATCGACTCAGATTTAGGTGGTTTCCATACCCCTCCCGATTGACTTGATTGTTGGGTTCGTAGTTCGCATAGTAGGCGTTAGACTACACCCGAGTCATACCTATTTCAAAACTAACGAATCGGGGATATTTTAAAGATAGGCAGAAGGGTTTATACGGATATTTTCAAACGATGCATCTTTTCTTACAACACCGTAGCCCTTATTTTATCAAAAGCCCTGATTCGTCTTATTTCAAAAGGCAAGGTTGCATGATATATCTATTGAGGCAGGTTCTCTACTGTTGCGTTGATTATTCGATTTCGTATATTCATGCTATTTGCATTGTATCGCTTGTATTGTTGATATATTTCAGTCATGCTGCTAGGACACCAGCACCATTATCGATGATGCGTATGTTCCACGTACACTTGTTTGCCGGCTCACAAACTTCATCATCGATAATTGCCATGTCACTACACTGTAGTACTGTTGCATTCAGTGTATGTTGCTTACATTTCCTTACATGTCGCATACATCATGCTTTCTGATTATACGCATTGAGATATGTTGTTTCCATGATATTTCTGGTTTTTGGGAACCGTGGGTGTTTCAAAAAGAGAATATGTAATTGTTTTAAAACCCGGTTACCCTTGATATGATATTTCAGTGCGTCCACCATGTGTTTTCTCGGTGCTGAGAGCGACATGTGAAACCCGATTCGAGGAGGCGGATGGGGCCGATTGCGGGTACATGGTGGACCCGGTATGGTTCCCCGGGGCAAGAAATGTTTTTCGTGGAGTAGACGATGAGCCTGGCAGGGTGGCGAGTACCTACCGGTGATTGGTTGGACCTGGCGGTTATCCGGAGGATACTGACCAGAGTCGATAGATGGATATGGGCGTACTGCCGGGGCCGAGGGCCGATACCGCAGACAGAGCCCTTGGGCCGATCCGGACTGACGGAGCCCGATATATGAGGATTTACGTGCCGATGCTGGGCACAGTTTTCATGATGTTTTCGAGTGTCGATGCTGGGCACTCCGGTTCCATGATTTTGACGTGTCGCGAGGGACACAGATGGTTTATATCCTCATATTATTCCCATGCACATGCTTTATGATATTTACATGCATGATCGTTATTGTCATTGGGTGACGAGTGGACGGGATCCACGTACATGCAGATTTGATTACATCGATCATACCCCACATTTATGATATGCTATTACCTGAGGCACTGGCACGAGCACTTGGCACTACGCTCATGCATAGAGATTTCCTTACCAGTTTAGCATGCTTCAGACTTACTCATATTGTGGTTTATTTATATCTGATCGTATTGACCTAGGATGGGTCATGCATTCGATCTCTGCTTGTAGATATTTTCTATTCACGAGTTGGCAAC
Organism: Agapanthus africanus; assembly: GCA_030015575.1. Taxonomy (NCBI): domain Eukaryota; kingdom Viridiplantae; phylum Streptophyta; class Magnoliopsida; order Asparagales; family Amaryllidaceae; genus Agapanthus; species Agapanthus africanus. Next base: position 272,037,010 of record CM057337.1, read on the forward strand.
TCACCCCCGTTGTGCCACAGTTCTTACAGGTTTTGCCGTACAGATTCCATAGCGGCATTTCTGGCACACTGCTGCCTTATGGGTGACTTGCTTGGGTAGGTGGGTTCTTTTGTATCAGAACCGCCATTGTTCATGTATTATTCATTGTATCTAGAAATTCCATCAACCAAAACTTGTATATTGTTTCAGACTTAGAAAACAGTGTTGTATTATTTTGACCTTAGAGTCGCGCTTGTAGTATTACGGTTTTCTGGCTGTTTTGAGTTTCTTTTTGGGTTTTGATCCTCGCCCTTTGGCGTTGTATATTATTATTGCTTGCGTGGTTGTGACCGTCGATTGACAAAGAGCTAGCTCCCGCTTGGGGATGCCTTTTATCATTTCATATATATTATTCTTTTTGTACCCCGTTCGGGGCCAGTTTTTACAAAGGAAACTCTGCCGAAATTTTCAGGAAAGGTAACACATTTTTAAAAATGAATATTCGGCTTAGTTGTTTAAAAACTTTGATTTTTGAAACATGATTTCTTTACTTCTTAAAACCAGTTTTCCTTATTTACTCCTTAAATGGTTTTAGATTTCTGGGCTTTTGGCTTACTTGGATCAGATGGGGTCCTATAGACTTCATATGGTTCAAGGGCCAGTCACGTGCTCTTTCGGGTCATGACAAAGTTGGTATCAGAGCGCTAGCTTGACCTTGGTTCGAGTCTAAGTTTGACTATGTGGAGCCTAGGGCGTTATCTATATACGGAACTTAGGCTTGACCTTACGGAACTTAGACCTAGTCGAGGGGGTATTAGACCCGAACTTTCGTCGCGTAGGATGACCCTTGGTTGATGGAATAGGTGACTAAAGTAGAGTGACGTACCGTGGGTATGTTCCGCGGCATACTTACGACACGCCACTCCTCTTAAGAAACCTTAGGTTGTACATTTCCTTGCACCGTATTATATTCCTTCCTATGATCTATCCTCATCGATATTGGTTATGGTTTTGCCGCCACGATTGCACGGGCAGAGTGAGCTACGGCTCGAGTTGCGTCAGCATGAGCTCGTCGTGGACGAGGACTGACAAGGGCGTGATTCCAGAGGCATACGATTGCATATTGAGGAGTCGTCTTATTGTGTTTTCGCGACATGAGCGTTGGATTGATCGCTTTTATGAGATTTCCGGATGTGCTGATCGGCACCAGCGGATTGAGCTACTGATAGAGGCCAGCCAGGATGTGATGACCGTTGATATTATCGCTTATCCAGGACGATTGAGGCATTGTCCCGCGCACGGACGAAGGAGCCAGTTGCTGCTGCGGAAGATGAGATATCGCCCAGATGATCGGAGCTACTGCAGCATGGGCATATTCTTAGAGATATAATAGTGAGTCGCTAGTCACCGAGGATTAATGACTAGGACATATGGTTCGTTCGCTTACCCCGATGCAAGATCATCAGATAGATTGATTCCAGCTAGAGGCGACTTCACGCAGATTCGTTGAGAGTCGATTGAGACGATCGAATGTCAGGAACCTATTTTCCAAGTTTAAAGTATTCGGTAAGACATGCTAGCGATTCTATGGACCCTCTAGAAGAATGAAACCCTAACTCGACATAATGACCGTGTGAAAGCCTTTGAACCTTAGGGTTTGCGGCAGTTCCGCGGCGCCATTAGTGAGGCTTGGGTTTGCCCTTCTACGGCTGGACCACCGATGCTGTGGTATGTACTCGATACTATTAAATTGTACCCGAGGTGTTAAGCTCTTGGGGGATTATAAGGTTCTGACGAGTCGATCGGACGATTCGACATCATTCGGATATCATGTGATGGGACACTGCTTGGGAGACTCCAGATACGAGCGTAGCCGTTGGAGCGCAGCCTGTGTAGCCACGATGAGATGAGTCCGAATCAGTTGATATTGAAACAGAGTGGAGTAAGGAGTTCGCATGAGATTTCGACGAGATGACGTTCCACTTCGCTGACATCAGAGATGCGATACGCATGCTGAGGATGTGATCAGCTAGATATCTCCTACTGAGTGACGAAGATACCGAGTTCGTGATTTTGAGTCCGTGTTAGAGACTTCGGAGGGACCGTAGCCGAGGACATTGCAGTGCGCAGATAAAGACACGATGTCGAAATGGTCGATGATACAGACAAGCGGGACAAGAAGTTCGTGCGAGATGCAGACGAGCTGGTGCTACACCCCGTTAAGATTAAAGGTCGGATATGCATACAGAGGCGCAGGGATGCGACCAGCTTCCGAAGAGATGTTGTACTAAGGGCGCAGATGTCCAGAAAGCGAGGAAAGATTACGCCAGAGTACCAGCCTCCGTACTGTTTGGCTTAGGCGAGATCAGAAGAGACCTTGAGCAGGGATTCCTTCCAGTACACTGCTGCAAGAAGATTTGCACCAGGAGCCGATGTGTGAAGTGCATTTAGAGGACCAGGGGTCGGCGCCAGAGATGTGCTGCTTTACGAGCGGTCATGAGGATTGACCGAGTGATGACCTGAAAAGTGCCAGAACGGAATCGTTCCTGTCAGCACACCTGACCGGGCCGATGAGCCGATGGATTGCGAGATTGGTAATCTATAGAAAAGATCAAGAACCAGAGGCAGAGGATGCCAGCCGCGAGCAAGAGGCAAGTAGATATCTTGCGCCGCTAGCATCGGATGTACCGGTACCTTCTCGACCCTAAAGAAGGGTATACCGACGGCGGTATTTATGATTTGTGATTTTGTGATGTGACTATCACGTATCCGTCACTTTGGATTTCGGTATTTTGGCGATCTATTTGCATGATTCAGTCTTGATGACTGAGTTCCATGATATTTGATTTTGTGCACCATGGTTGCACTTACTGGGTATTCATATTTTGTGCAGAGTTATTATTCTTGAGGTATTGATTGTGATTTCATGTCTATTTTATGCCGGTGATTTGATTAACGCTTCCAGCGTAGTTTTCATGTACTTTTAGTATTTTGATTTGATTTATGCACGCTGATGCACACGGTTGTGAGATTTTCCATCGCGGTACACTTGATTTTGATTGAGCCCCATTATATATCGTCGACTTGACCCTGATATTTATGATTCTTGCACTCCGTGTTTTCGACTGGACTTATGCATGTTCGACGTTTGCTATTGGATTTTGTGATTCCGTGCATGTTGAGTGCGCAGGGTTTAGATTTCATTCGTGCACAATGGATGCACTGATTTGGATTTTCGCGCATGTTGGGCGCGTGTTTTGAGATACAATTTTGGTGCACACCCGATGCACTAAATCGAGATTCTTCGTGCATGTCAGATGCACCGGATTTTTGGCTGTCAGGCACACACGTTACCTATGACAGATGCTTCGTGCACACCCGTTGCACCTAGATGTTGTTTTGTGCACCTGTATGGCACATATATGGATTTTGATTTCCGTGCGCACCAGACGCACAGGGTGGTGTTATGTGCATTTTTGGAATTTATTCCTTTTGGAGCAGTACATTTTTATGATATTGGATATTTGTTTTCATACTGAGCAGGACTAGTCAGAGGACAGTACCTGGATATATTTTGCATGCATTGATAGTTCGAAGGGATTTCCAAAGAGCGAGCTATGGTCTCGATATATATATACCTACGTGTCCGATATGATACGAAACGTTTAAAAACAAGGAAACCCTTCTAAATTGTTTTCAAAATGGCAGAATGTACCTATTAAACAAAGGATATATATATATACGTATATAGTTATTTTCTTATGAAAAACGCCCGCCACTGTGCAGTGTTACGTGCATCGCACAGCGACTCAAAAAGATTTGGCATGCATTTACATCAGCTATTCACATGTATAGATTGGATGTCTACATGTATAGTTCTGATCTATATCATATTGGTTTTATATTGGATTTGACATTTGTGTCTTTACCATGACTCCGATGATTGCGGGATGCTTGATAGAGTGTTGCTTTTGAGTTATCTGCTGAGTACTCGTGCGCATGCATTGCGCTTTGATACGTTTTACGTATTGCTGATTTCGGAGCCCCGATGACTTGGAATTTGTATAGAAATATTTTAGTATTTGGGGGTTTAAATTTAAATTTGGGGACCGAATTTCTTTAAGGGGGTAGATTGTAACATTTCCAAAATAATAAAATATTATTTTCGGGAATTTTTATAATTTAATATTATTTTAATAAATATTTTAATATTCCGGTATAATTAAATACAAATAAATGGGGAAAATTTTTCGAAAATTATGGAAAATTCATAAATAGGGTATTTTTATGGAATTATGCCATTTTAAAGTTTTTAAGATTAGTTATATGCTAATTTAGTGCTAATCGCGATTGAGAATCGCTAATTGGATTTTTTGCTTTTTTGTGCAAAAATGTGCACATATCATTTTCCACACTTGTTACACTTGTGTTACATTTCTATTGCCATGGTTGTTCATTGGGTTCACTATTGGAGTGTGAAGGAAAAGAAAAGAAAAGGAAAAAGTAAGTATGATGATGAGAGAGAATGTCTAGGTCAAACCTCTTTTGACCCATGCCCCCCCATCATTTCCTTTCTCATTTTCTCTCCCCTCTTCAAGCTGAGCTGCTGCTGCTCTCTCTCCCTCTCTCTCTCCCTCTTCATGAAACCCTAGATCCACAATGAAATCAACCCCAAAACCCCATTCCCACTTCACAAGACTTGCTCCCAAGCTCACTAGCTACACATTGAACCTAGCAAGATTGGATTTGGAGGACTTTGAGCAACTCAAGAATTTTCTTGAGATGCCAAAAGAGGTAATTTCTGCACCCCTAGTTTAGTAATTCACATCTTATTGCATCCATTCTAGTTTCATGTCGATATATTGTCGTTTGGTGGATTGGTGAAACTTTAAGTTAGGGTTTGTGTGAGATCTGAGATTAAACATGAAATTGAGGATGGTGGTGACCTTAGAACCCCTGGTGTGATGTTATTTTGGACCAAACCTGAAGCTAGAACACAGAATACGGAATTACAGAATCGATATCGGGGAAAACTGTGAATCTGTGATCGTAATTAGGAATCTGCTATCACCCCGAGACCTCAAAAATAAAACTGAGTTGACAGTGAGATGTGCAGGCACCATGGAACCACCACACAAAACCCTAGCCCCAAACTCATTCCCTCGGCCGCCAATTAATTCCTTCTGGCTGCAATTTGCGGCCAGAGTAGGAGGAAGCCGTCTCGATTTTGGTGCATGGCCCTATTTCCTCTATTCTTGACCCTGGGTATGTCTAATTTTGACTGATTCCATCTAGGGTAAAACCTGGGTTGATTTTCCTATGTTGGTGCATGGTTTACGACTTGTTTTAGCATGGATTTTGGTATTTGGTGTTTCGTTCCTGTCGGGTGGCGTTTGGACGTCAACGACAAGTGGATATTGATCGTGTTTGCATGTGAGGTTATAGGTTTTTACCTATAGGCGTAGCGTGTGCCGTTTTGGTTTCCGATGTGATTTTCATGTACTTTAGCGTTTGTGATATCCTTATAGGTACCCCACGTGATGTTGAGGCAAAGAAGATGAAGATAGCGACATCGGCATTGGCACACGAGAAGCAAGGTGAGCAGATTATATCTACGGGGAGAAGTCGGGTGGATGGCGTATAGCACCCCCGCAGTCCATGGTGATGTATACGAATACGTATACACGCATATATTTATTATGTGTTGTTTAGGATTATTGATGGTAATAATGGTATTATTGGTGATAAGGATGTATTGGTTTAGTATAGTGCGAAACCCTAGAGTAGTGGTTGCACCCATACATACACGTACACATATACTTGCATGCATTCTTTCATTTATCTGTGCGCATACAGAGGTGTGTATATCTACACATGGGTATGGGACTATGTGTTCATATACGGGATTCAGGATGATACATGGGATTGAGTTGAGTCGATGAGATTTGATTGAGACCGTGAGATTCGGCGATATGACAGAGTTCGTTATTGTGATGTGATATGATGGTAGTGATACCGGATATGTGATGAGATGAATGTGATATTGACCCGTACCCAGCTATTAGGATGCCGTACAATGATTTACCGTACGAGCTTTATGTTGATGTTAGATCCGCACTCATGACTCGAGGATGTTATATGATATACTGTAGCGTACGTGATACTATTGAGGCGAGATCACCGACTATATATATATGTATATCGACTCAGATTTAAGTGGTTTCCATACCCCTCCTGATTGACTTGATTGTTGGGTTCGTAGTTCGCATAGTAGGCGTTAGACTAGACCCGAGTCATACCTATTTCAAAACTAACGAATCGGGGATATTTTAAAGATAGGCAGAAGGGTTTATACGAATATTTTCAAACGACGCATCTTTTCTTACAACACCGTAGCCCTTATTTTACCAAAAGCCCTGATTCGTCTTATTTTAAAAGGCAAGGTTGCATGATATATCTATTGAGGCAAGTTCTCTACTGTTGCGTTGATTATTCGATTCCGCATATTCATGCTATTTGCATTGTATCGCTTGTATTGTTGATATATTTCAGTCATGCTGCTAGGACACCAGCACCGTTATCGATGATGCGTATGTTCCACGTACACTTGTTTGCCGGCTCACACACTTCATCATCGATAATTGCCATGTCACTACACTGTAGTACTGTTGCATTCAGTGTATGTTGCTTACATTTCCTTACATGTCGCATACATCATGCTTTCTGATTATACGCATTGAGATATGTTGTTTCCATGATATTTCTGGTTTTTGGGAACCGTGGGTGTTTCAAAAAGAGAATATGTAATTGTTTTAAAACCCGGTTACCCTTGATATGATATTTCAGTGCGTCCACCATGTATTTTCTCGGTGCTGAGAGCGACATGTGAAACCCGATTCGAGGAGGCGGATGAGGCCGATTGCGGGTACATGGTGGACCTGGTATGCTTCCTCGGGGCAAGAAATGTTTTTCGTGGAGTAGAAGATGAGCCTGGCAGGGTGGCGAGTACCTACCGGTGATTGGTTGGACCTGGCGGTTATCCGGAGGATACTGACCAGAGTCGATAGATGGATATGGGCGTACTGCCGGGGCCGAGGGCCGATACCGCAGACAGAGCCCGTGGGCCGATCTGGACCGACGGAGCCCGATATATGAGGATTTACGTGCCGATGCTGGGCACAGTTTTCATGATTTTCGAGTGTCGATGCTGGGCACTCCGGTTCTATGATTTTGACGTGTCGCGAGGGACACAGATGGTTTATATCCTCATATTATTCCCATGCACATGCTTTATGATATTTACATGCATGATGGTTATTGTCATTGGGTGACGAGTGGACGGGATCCACGTACATGCAGATTTGGTTACATCGATCATACCCCACATTTATGATATGCTATTACCTGAGGCACTGGCACGAGCACTTGGCACTACACTCATGCATAGAGATTTCCTTGCCAGTTTAGCATGCTTCAGACTTACTCATATTGAGGTTTATTTATATTTGATCGTATTGACCTAGGATGGGTCATGCATTCGATCTCTGCTTGTAGATATTTTCTATTCACGAGTTGGCAACTCACCCCCCTTGTGCCACAGTTCTTGCAGGTTTTGCCGTACAGATTCCATAGCGGCATTTCTGGCACACTGCTCCCTTATGAATGACTTGCTTGGGTAGGTGGGTTCTTTTGTATCAGAACCGCCATTGTTTATGTATTATTCATTGTATCTAGAAATTCCATCAACCAAAACTTGTATATTGTTTCAGACTTAGAAAACAGTGTTGTATTATTTTGACCTTAGAGTCGCGCTTGTAGTATTACGGTTTTCTGGCTGTTTTGAGTTTCTTTTTGGGTTTTGATCCTCGCCCTTTGGCGTTGTATATTATTATTGCTTGCGTGGTTGTGACCGTCGATTGACGAAGAGCTAGCTCCCGCTTGGGGATGCCTTTTATCATTTCATATATATTTTTCTTGTTGTACCCCGTTCGGGGCCAGTTTTTACAAAGGAAACTCTGCCGAAATTTTCAGGAAAGGTAACACATTTTTAAAAATGAATATTCGGCTTAGTTGTTTAAAAACCTTGATTTTTGAAACATGATTTTTTTACTTCTTAAATCCAGTTTTCCTTATTTACTCTTTAAATGGTTTTAGATTTCTGGGATTTTGGCTTACTTGGATCAGATGGGATCCTATAGACTTCATTTGGTTCAAGGGCCAGTCACGTGCTCTTTCGGGTCTACAAAGTTTGTATTCCTTGTTCAGTTAGATGTAAAGAGTTTACATATCTTGTTTAAACCTAATTCTCTAGTTAAGATCTTGGTTAGGGTTTGTTTAGCACCCCAAAATTTTAAAGTAGCATGATTGATGCTTTCCAAAACCTTGCTAAGGTGCTAAGCTAACCTTACACTATCCGGCCGGCAAGGCTGTTGATGGCATTCGACGGAGGAGGTTCGTCCATGCCTCCATTGAGGAGGAGGCGGCGGCTAGTGCTTGGATCGTTGTGATGATCGCTCGCCGTTAGATTGAGATTGGAAGATGAACTTTTGTTTTTGTGGAATCAAGGTGTTCCCATAAACGGCGTCAGCTGACGCGATCTGGATCACGCCAAGATGTTACCTTCCATTGATCTGCTGACGGCGGCGATGGACGGCTGAGATTGGATCTGGAGGCAGGCTTCTGAAGCGTGTGGATCTCAATGGGTTTGAGGTTGTTGTTGCCGAGCTACATGCAAGGAAGTCCCAGGATTGTTGTACCACCGAGGACCCTCCGACGGTCAAGTTAGAGAGGAAATCCGAGCAGAGTAACGGCTTAGTGGAGTAAAAATGGTTTACTTGAACCGTCTGAAGAAGGGGTTTATATAGCGGTGGCAGTAGGCAGGGCAGACACGAGAATCACGCCGGCCATTACGCTCCCGACGTCACGCCCGCTTGATGAGCGGGATCTCCCATTAATGGCGAGACAGGCTCGTTAATGGGGGATCGTGAAGGCGTGGAACGTGGGATGTGGCCGTCGGATATCTCACGCATGACGAGATTCGCGGGATGGCGGTTGCGCCTGTGAGCGGTGCTGTTGATCGGTCGATTAGATCGAGGAAGATGACCTCGGCGGGAGAGCTCGCGGACGAGCGAGAGAGCCGAGGTATCTTGGTTCTGCGGTAGCCCGGAGACGAGCTGGGAGGCCGAGGAAGCCAATTGTGCAGGGGGCTCGGAGGCGAGCCAGCATTTGTTTGTGGGACAGGCACAGGAGTGGCCTGATCGGCCACTGTAGGTTCTTTCTTGTGAGTTTTGGGACACGTCATCTGCCACGTGTCATGATCTGATAGATCACCGATATCGAGCATCATCAAGAGTATGCCAAAATGATTCTCTTTTTGGCTAGGTATTAAATGTTTTGGATGAGTAATAAAGTATTATCAATTTTAGGTTCTTTAGTAATGAGTGTGTGTGTGTGTATTGTGGGGTGGGGGTGCTGTTTAATTAAGGACCCATCTTTTTATTGTTTTGTTCTTTCATTCTTCCCACTATATAAGCTAGATTTTAAGATAATACGGAATTATCCGAACGAACATGCATAGGATAATGAATATTGAGGGGCGCTCAGAAAAAAAATTTCAAATTCTAAAATGTCACGTAAAAAAAATTTGAAAGGAAAGGGTGGGCTGAGAGGAAGATAGTCATGCCGAGGGAGAGAGAAAAAGGGAACATTATGTAGAATTTTTTAATTCTAAGAAAATGATGTGGTCTTTCCTTATTATATTTGAAGTTGTTTTTTTGAAAAGAATGATAAGGCATGTATATCCCTTGAGTTGTAGAGTAGTTATAACAGTATAGATAACGTTTTGTATACAAATGGGTCTCACACTTTCTGCAGAATAATATCAAAATATTTTTTTCCAGCACTTAAATAAACAGGATAATGTTCTAAATTGTGTATGCATTCTGGGGTTAGGGTTTTATAGTTGTGTATACATTTTCCACCTATATAGCCAAAATTTACTGATCATGAAACTCAAGCTGTAATCTTTGCCATAATCTTCCTTATTTATTGCTGCATGTTCTCATGCTTAGATTGACCATTGAAATATTAGGATAGAAATACTCACTGTTGAAATAGTTTGGATTTGATATGCCCAATTACTTGGTAGGGTGATATAACTACTTTGAAATAGTTTGGTTTGAACTGCCCAATTTCTTATTAGGGTGCTGTAACGTTTCTAAATGTCCTGGTAACATTTTAAACAAGTAAAAATTCATTGCATCAAATTTTAACATCTTGCTTCGATTTACGTTGTATCAAACTCTAATCAACCATCATTACCAATACCATCAGCATATACACAATCAGAACCTATATCAGATTTTGCAAATCTGTTAATCATTGGAAATTATAATTCTTCAGTTGGAGATAAATTTAAGTTCTAAATTTAAATAGTTGGTTGAGACAATCAAAACCTGATGGAGCTCTGGATCTCCTTCAGATGTTGTCTTCAGTTGATCCGCAGCGAGTGGTGATGAGTGGTTGAGATTGGGTTTGAGGGCTGCCTCTTGATACGTGTGGATCTCAATGGACTTGATTTGGGAATGAAGCCGAGCTACTTGCAAAGAAGTCCCGGGGTGGTTGTACCACCGTGGACCCTTCGACGATTAAGTTAGTCGAAATATTTGCGCAGAGTAACGGCCTATTGGGGTAAAATTGCCTTACTTGAGTCGTCTGAGAGAGGGGTTTATATAGTGGCAGCTTAGGGCTGGCGGGTGCGAGATTCACACCGGCCATTACGCCTCTGGCTTTACGCCTGTGTGAAAAGCGGGGTCTCCCATTAATGACGAGATATGCTCGTTAATGGAGGGAACGCGGTGGCGTGGAACGCGGGATCGTGGGCGGCGGATATCTCGCGTCTGGCGAGATTCGCGGAACCGTGGCGGAGACGCTTGTGATCTGTGCTGTGGGTCGGTCGATGAGACCGAGGAAGCTAAACTCGGCGAGAGGCTCGGAGGCGAACGGGAGGCCGAGCAGGCTTGGTTCCGTGATAGCTTGGAGGCGAGCCGAGAGGGCTGAGGAGCCCCATCGTGCAGGAGGGCTCGGAGGCAAGCCAATGGTTGTTTGTAAGGCGGGCATAGGAATGGTCTGTGAGGCCACTGAAGGTCGGGAACATTCTCGGGTCGGTGGCCTGGGACATGCTTCCAATGTACCATTCTTCCTCCTTTCCCGTAAGCCTTGGGACACGCCATCTGCCATGTGTCATGATTTGGGAGAATTCCCAGCACCGAGCATCATCATTAGCCCCCTACTCTCGGACTGACCTATTCATGGGTCGGATCGAGGGTGGTCTGATCGGTCACCCGGGCCAAGTTCTTATTCGAAGATATTGTCGGCGAGAATTCCCGGGCAATTAGTTGTATTTTCTTGATGACGTTAGCGGATCAGGGAAGAGACCTTGCATTAAAGAGGAAGCGCCGATTCGGGCGTACATCATCGGAGCGTCAGGCCATGTGTCCAACGCTGGTTGGCTGACGTGACGGGCCGCCGGTGTTTTTCGCGCTCGACAGGACGCGCCCAATGCGTGTGCGACAGGTGGAGCGTTTACGGTCATTGAACGCGAAGTATCATTTTGGCGGGAGACGATCGGCGCCGCTGGATGTGTTCGCCGACAACTATAAATAGAGGTGGGATCCCCCCCGAGGGTCCACACTTCGCTATAATTTCCTCCTCCCTTCGTGTGTTAGCTCGGCGCTTTTCCCTCTAGGTCAGATCTCTTGTGTTCTTTTCTTAGAGGACCCCTTCTTTTGCTCAGGTTAGATGTCTTCCTCTGAGGAGTCCATAGAAATAGTCCGGGTAGAGTCTAGGGAGTCTTCTGCAGCTTCCTCTTCTTCGCCCGGGTCGGAATCTTCCCAGAAAGTTAGGGTTAGTCACGCTTCCCGAGGTCGTGCGGCGGGGACGGTCCCCAAAGCGAGTGCCCGGAGTGTGTCACGACCCGAAATAGCACGTGACTGGCACTTGAATCATATGAAGTCTATAGGACCCCATCTAATTCAAGTAAGCCAAAAGCCCAGAAATCTAAAACCATTTTAAGGAGTAAATAAGGAAAACTAGTTTTTAAGAAGTGAGAAAACATGTTTTAAAAGCAAGATTTTTCAATAAGTAAGCCGAATATGCATTTTTAAAATCTATAGTCTTTTCTGAAAATTTCGGCAGAGTTTCCTTTGTAAATTCTGGCCCCAAACGGGGTACAACATGAATAATATATATGCAGTGATAAAAGGCATCCCCAAGCGGGAGCTAGCTCTTCGTCAATTGATGGTCACAACCACGCAAGCGGTATAATATACAACGCCGAAGGGCGAGGATCAAAACTCAAAAAAGAAACTCAAAATCAGCATGAAAACCTTAATACTACAACGCGCAACTCTAAGATCGAAATAATATATAACTGGTTTTCTAAGTCTGAAACAATATACAAGTTTGGTTGATGAAATTACCAGATACAACTGAATAATACATATACAAAGGTGGTTCTGATGCAAAAGAACCCATCTACCAATGCAATCACTCAAAAAGGAAGCAGTATGCCTGAAAAGCCGCAATGGAACCTGTACGGAAAAACCTGCAAGAACTGTGGCACAATGGGGGTGAGTTGCCAACTCGTAAATAGAAAACATCGCAGAGTAGAAATTGTATGTATGACACAATTCTAGGTCAATACGATCAGATATATATATATATATATATATATATATATATATATATATAAAAACCTCAATGAATAAGTCTGAAGCATGATAAGGTGGCAATGTAACATCTATACATGAGTGTAGTGCCAAGTGCTCGTGCCAGTGCCTCAGGTAATAACATATCATAAATATGAGGTATGATCAATGCCGACTATATCATGAAGTATATGAGTATGTGGATATCATCCAACTATGTGATCAATGTCATCAATGTCAACTATAAGTATGTGGAAATCGTCCACGTGTTACCCAATGACAATAAATATCATGCATGTAAATATCATAAAGCATATGCATGGAAGTATGAGGATGTAAATCAATATGTGTCGCTCGCGACATATCAAATCATGGAACCTGAGTGTCAAGCATCGACACTCGAAAACATCATGAAACCTGTGTCTAGCATTGGCACGTAAATCCTCATATACATAGGGCCCCGTCTGTCCGGATCGCCCCGTCTCATCTCTCAACTCCGGTCGGTATCCTCCGGATATTCGCCGAGCTCAAATACAATCACCGGTAGGTACTAGCCACCCTGCCAGGCTCATCGTCTACTCCACGAAAAATATTTCTCGTCCCGGGGAACCACACCGGGTCCACCATGTACCCGCAATCGGCCTCATCCGCCTCCTCGAATCGGGTTTCACATGTCGCTCTCAGCACCGAGAAAACACATGGTGGACGCACTGAAATATCATATCAAGGGTAACCGGATTTTTAAAACAATTACATACTTTCTTTGAAATACACACGGTTCCCAAATCCAGAAATATCATGGAAACAATGTTGGATATAGTGCCCTCAGAGTCAATTATTGGATCACAGGCACGTGATTGCAATGATTGAGGAGGACCTATGCCGGTAGGACAGTCTTACTCGAGATGATAGTATGCTATCTGGTTTATCTTTATCATCGTGTACTGCTTTAGTTGACCTTACAGGTCACTATTGCACGTTGATAGAGCCCCTAGGATTCTTGCTTGACTACCAGCAGTATGAGGGCGATCATATACGTGAGAGCTGGGGTCTATAAGCACATCCTTAAAAGGTCCCTAGTCGTGGGAGTTTTAAGACATGGCATCGATTCTCCAGAGTAGACTAGTGTATACAGTCGAGACCCCGACGAGGGACGGTGGACGGTCTCACAAGCCACTGGTGTCAGTTGGTTCACCTAAGATGTATACAGGTGCTCATTGGGTTATGAGTACACCGGACAGGACTCGCCGGGAACCTGTTAGTTGGTATTATACCTGACGTCAGATAGCAGTTCCCTGGTGACATGTGTACAGGTTAGTTCATCGACATGAGATCGTCATTTGTCTCGTGTGAGTTCCCACTGTACTTAGATTACTACCCTACCACGCTCAAACGAGACGTGCAAACAGGTTTTAATTGGGTACAGTCCCGAGCCACATGGAGGCAGTGAGCGGATCTGCAGGGGTTCGTCTCTCCCGGTATTGGGGGTGAGGTCGCGCCGTGTCTAGGAGAGCCAGTACATGAAAAGTCCTTGGCCAAGGCAGGAGATTTACTGGTAGGTATTCCAGTAGTATCTCAGGGTGTTCTGGGCTACACTCCGACACGACTTGTACCGCTATTGGGGGTCTGACTTTTACCAACCTCCTAGGCCCGCCATGCGATACTCATAGACAAATGGACCGGACTGTACGGATATTGTTACTGACAGGCTCAGTAGGGTGTCAGGATGAGTTCACTCATAGACGTCCCTTTTGGTCAGTACCTGGTAGCCCGTTACGTATTGGCTAATACCTCTGACGTGCTAGTGGTTAAATCCGCAACCAAAGTATTGACGAGTCTTTAGAGTCCCCCACAGACCAGTTTCTCAAGTTTCGGGTGAAACGCTGTAGAGGCCGTATGGAGATATGGCAGGGTTCGATCAGATACGTGCGGTATTGCACGGATCGTGATCGGACGGATTTTACTAGCCGGCTTTGGCTTAAGCCGGATCCTAGTATTAGACTGTATAGTTTTGTCTCTTTGCATTTTTTTTCAGTGGGAATACAAATGCGGGCATGTATATGCAGTAGCGGGGTTTTCCTGTAATTTATTACGGGATCAGTTTTCTGAGGTTGCCAGTTTGCATTCCGTTCCGGTCGGTTTTCCTTTGTTCCTTCGCGGCCAGACTTTTAGATGGAGGGGGTAATTTGCAATTGTACAAATTACTTATTGTAGAGGGGTTTCTTACATTTGTGGCTTCCTTCATAATGAGATTCCATTTTGGTCTCTTTCTTGCATTAATGAGAAAGGAGTTGATTTAGAAATTGGTGTGACCTTTTTATTTCATTATTCATATTCTTTTCTCCACTTGCATTGCTTGCAATTCATCTTCCACCCTTTTCTTGAAGGGGCCGACCACTTTGGTGAGAGAGAGAAGAGAGGTTTCATTATGTGAGGAAAATTGTTTCATCTCCTTTTCTTTCTACCTAAATTCCTAAGCACTTTTCTTTAGTTATTTTCTCCACCTCCACATCCATGGCAACTTCTATAACCCCAAGAGACAATCTTTTCTACACTACATCTACAACAAATCCTGGTCGCGTCGGCTAGCCAACTTCGCGTCCGAGTTGCCTCGGTCCAGAGGTGGGAGCCCGTAAAAGAATCCGGCTACGTGGTGCCCTTTCCGACGAGGAGGTGATGGACGAAGATTCCACGGGAGATCGGAGTGGAAACGAAGACCGAAGGACACGGATCGCTTGGTATATCTCTCTACCCATCTTTTACTTTACTAGTAGCTAGGTTAATGGCCCGATCCGGGTTGATAGTGCGCGGTGGTGCCGGTTTGCTAGTTTGCAAAGTTTTTCGTTTCCGAGTTTCCGGCGTCGGATCGACGGCCGGGGCGCCGCCGTGCACTTACATTGGTATCAGAGCCACGCCATTAACCTTTTCTAGCTTGCTCTAGTATGTTTAGAACTTCGATTGAACAAAATTCCCAAAAACCGTATTTTCCAAAGCACATGTTTCTGTCGAAATTTTTTTTGGTTCGAAATTTTTTTTCAGGTTGTTTCACAAACATGTGCACAGAATTCTAAGAACACTGTAAAAATTTGGTGACCTAATCCCTCAATATAGTCGCGGAACCGCGGCCATAACCCCACTTTGGCCACGGTTCCGCCGCAGTAATATGGCTTCATTTCACCAATTTTTTCCAGTGGGCTTCTGACATGGAATTATGGGTTTTGGGATATTCTTTTTGGGCCTAGATTTTCTGTGAGTGCTACAGTGATGTTTGGGGCCCACTTCGATAAATTTGATCGATCTGATATTTTAAACATGCTAGTTCACCGTATTTACATTATATCTGCGACCGTGAATGTCATTTGATCGGTAAATCCTGTCTAACTGCTATAGCCCTTTTAGACGGATTTGTGAACGTGACATTCACGTTGATATTCTGTGTTGTGCTGTGATGTTGCGGTTTGGTCGTGGGGATAGCCTGGTTGCAATGGTAGTACAGTTTTGTTTTATTTGTACATTTGATATTGCGGGGCGAGCGTCCGACATGTGGACTGCCGTTACTGCCTGTTTGTATTATTCTTTTGGGGCACGACCGGGTCGAGGTCGATGTACTCGTTGTATGTATATTTTTATTTTCTGTACTAGGATTACCCCGCGGAGGGGTGCACGGATAGCCGGGTTCTAGAGGGCACCGGGCCCGCATCTCATGGCATTGAGACGGAGGGGGCTTCACTTTAGAATTGGCGGGCTATTCGCCGCACTCGTAGGCGGTACAGGTTGACCCAGAAGGGGTGCCCAAGTTACCGGATTCCGTGAAGTGCTGGGTGGTCCATTCACGTTGCTGAAGGGGGCTGCCTCGCTTCAGGTCTTGGCGGGTAACTTGCCGCGCCCGTAGGGGTCTAGGATTTTCATTGCACAGGCTATCCACACGACTAGGGGAACGTCGGGTTTCAGTAGCGGCTCTATGAAACCCGGGGATCCCAGATATCTGTATTGTTCTGTGATGCTGATTACATTTCTGTGATGTTGCTTTTTATCACGCCTTGAGCGAATGTTATATATTGATATATATACTAGTAGATATTGTATATGTTTTGCATCCGCGCTAGTCCAGTCCCCGCTCTGTCGTTAGTTAGCTAACATAACGGGTGATGACGGGACCCAGTGGCGAATGCGGATGACATATACGTACGTCATTATTTTCGTTCTTTATTGGTGTGATCAATTGATGGGACTGCATTGATTCAGATCAATGCAAGATAAACAAACCTATTCTGATGTTGTTGGAACACTTTTCAAAAAGCTATTATTGCAAGAACGTTCTCTTTTGTTTTGCACAGTGGTATTCAGTTGGAATATCCTGCTCCTCAGTCGACGAGGCAAGGGCCGAGATCCCTTCACCGGGAGTGACCCCTTGGACAGAAGTTTGCGTCAGGGCAATAACTTCACTATAGCCAATTGTTTTTGCTTTGCGTCGTGGTATTCAGTTGGAATATCCTGCACCCCATCCTACGGGGAAAGAGCCGAGATCCCTTCACCGGGAGTGACCTCTTTAGCAAAGGTTTTCGTTACTATATTTTTCTAAAATGCTATCCGTTCCTTCAACGATATCAAGTTCATTACGTTAAACGTTTTCGCTAGAAACCATTCGTAGCCCTCCGTCATTTCAGAACGGTAGCACTTAGTATTCATGCTATGTATGTTGGCCTTCGTCAAGGCATAGTGTATGGTAGCTATTTGTTACTTTTCTGCTGCATAGATAGATGCGTTGGTTTGGGACAGTCGTACTACTATTTTGGCCTTCGTCAAGGGTATGTACGGGTGGGTTCAAATCAACCTGGACAATGACGGGTAGAACTTGACATGTGACTTATGATATGTTGGCTTTCGTCAAGGTCATAAGAGCATGGGGCAAAAATCACATCGGGAGTTTCTAAAGAAACTGAAACTTGCCAGATATGCGCATACCTTCTGGAGTGTGATAACGTGAGCGGATTCCATCATGTTATCATGCGATGATAGTTGGATCCTGATTCCCACTGATGAATTGGTTTATTCCTCGGGTGATCCTGACTAATTCTTCTTTCAGGTTTGGGGAAGAATTTGACGTTACAGTGGGAGGTTTCCAGATTAGATAAAGTGATAACCATTCTGATCTAGGTTAGAGTGCACGCTGAGTGTTTCTTTTCTCTCCCTCTTTGGCAGCGACCATTGACCCGACCCTAGACTATGACTCAGTGACCAAGTTGACCGAACCTTCTTAAACACTGGCTTTTGGATTGTCAGAGTTGCATACCTCTTTGCCACTCCTACTTTTACCCTTTTCTCCAGGACACCCCATATTACTACGAACATCCACTTCCATTGGACAAAACCATCGTATGGTTATATACGAACTCGAAGGAATTTATTCGAGGATGGTTTCCGGTTCTGGAGAAAACGAATAGGACTATTCAGTTGTCTTTTCCTTTTACCTTCTCTCAGATTGTGAGTGTTCCTTGGATTAGGACAGTACACCTATTATGCAAATTGGATAGTCTTCTTCCAAACCTTAGGCTGGTGCCGAATGGTGGGGAATAAAGAAAACCAATTAGCATAACGATGGTGAACAGAAGGTATTATGTAAAGACAAAGAAAGGAATTAGTAAGAGGGCAAAGTAAATTGCGACTGCTATTCACGACCAAACCAAGTATTTCTTCGCCAATCCTAAATCACCTTTGTATTTCTCCAGGACACTCCGTATCACTACGAAGATCCCAAGTTTATTGGATATTCCATCGTATGGTTATATACGAACTCGAAAGGAACTTGTTCCAGTTCGGGGATGGATCCTGGTTCAGAAGAAATAGGAATAAGGTTTATTCGGTTGTCTTTTATCTTCACCTTCTCTCGCATTGCGAGTGCTCCTAAGATTAGGGCAGTACACCCATTATGCTTATTAGATAGTCTTCTTCCAAACCATAGGCTGGTGCCGAACGGTAGGGAAGGAAGAAAACCATTTGGGCTAAAGGGGTGTGCAGAAGGTAATGACTAAAGACATATAAAGGGATTTGGAGAGATGGCAAAGAATTATACGGTTATAGTTGTGAATCTGGATAATGGAAGAGGCATTACTAGGAATACCCGGATACCCCATCGAAATATTTCAATGTTTCAGTTTCACTGTGTACTGTTAAAAGAAAACTGATTTCCCAATTAGACACTTGCTCCAGGGTATGTATTTACCAGGTTTGATTCTCACATCTGTATGGTTTTACAGATGGTGAGTGGGAGTAAGTTATTGGGAATTAGGTGATCATCCTCATTATATCGGGATTCGTTGTAATTGGTGATATTTGAGGAAGTCACCTGGGTTGTTTGCCGGACGACAAATATTTGGTTTTGAATATCTGTTGTTATGCACCAATTTCAAATTGATATATCTGTACGTCTATTTTCATAGAGTGAGATATAACTTTTTGAAATTATGTCTATGACATTTACCTATATCAGTGGATGGTTAGGTAAGGAGCATTGAACAGCGGTGTAATTCTTTTTAACCATAAGTACAGTTTTCAACCTACGACACACAGTGAATGAGTTATTAGACTCACGGACTTATACAGAGCATTGTATGTTGTCCAGTGTCCATTAGGACAGAGGGGTTGGTCCACGTACTATATTCAGTTTACTTATGACTTCTCTAGTTTTAGACAGGTATTTCGTAGAAACACAGGGTCTGAGTTTTGAGAAGTTATAGGTATATGAGTAAAGTAGAGAACCAAGTATTGCAAGTATCGGGATTCTTCAAGGTGATCGAAGATGTAGATACTTGTGCATGGTATTCAGTTGATAGTAATGATTAAGAGAACTTGCTTCTCTTTCAGGTTACTCATAATTGGAAGTATTCCTAAGTTGAGTAACGCTGATCGGCCTCCTTCCATTTAGTTGACATGCACTGGAGACAGCTGCATGATTTGAATCTGGTTCAATTAAATCAGTGCCTCTGTTTCTATATTGGATATAGAATAGTTCATATCTTGACATTGTTAAGATACGGGGAGTTGTCCGGCTTATGCTTAAAACCAGATTCCGGATAACTCAAGGCACGTTTCTGTAATGGCTGTCTGTGGGTTGACCCGGGCTATGACGATGGTTGACTTTCTACCATCTGGAAGATCAATAGTGATATTGTTCTTAACTCACCACAGTTTTAACAAAAATGGATTTTTTCAGAAAACAGTAGTGGGAGTATGGTAGAACTGGAAGTGATTTCAGAACCGCAAATGATTACTGAAGATTTGATAAGAACCTAAAGATTCAATCTGGTTTGACATTCCATTGGCCACTCCGCATATATGGTGGGTAACCTCAGGCACTCGAGAGGTACTTCGGTATGCTCAAGGACGGTGGCAGGGAGGTTCTTGTTTACCCAGACTTGCCATTGCTGTTGTTCCAGACTGTAAGACCCGGTAGGAAGATGAGTATAACGTCGTTCTAAACTAGCTTTAGAAGTGTACGTCTATATGACTCTGCCAGAGGGTTGTCGTAGTCAGTGGGAGCAGCGGAAGCATTGGTGGACAGGTGGCTTATGTCTATTTATAGACTAAAGCAGATGTAGCGGAGATACATCATCTATTTCTGATGTGACAGTCATAGGTTTGACTTCATCAGAACAGGGAATGGATCTGTTAAGAAGGTAGTAGGGTGTGATGTCCTGATATTTGGATGACATACACAGAGTAGGATGTCATATTCCTATACTATGATCGGTTATATTTTGGTCGTCACACAGTAGTTTCTCCACACAGGACTTGAATATTATATCAGACATTCTGGTTACTAGATCTATGGTTTTAGATCTAGATTTGGGTAGTTTCCCAATCAGGGTACTTAGACAGCATTCTATGAGTATTTAGAATGGACGACTCCTGGCACGGTAGTATACCTGCAGGTGATGGAGTCACCCTCTCTAAAGGTGTCTTACAGACTAAAGGAGAGAGGGATACGCATGATTGGCAGATCACTTGCTTAGACAATTGAGTTGATCATGAGATGTCAAGTACCACACCAGATGTTGTTCTTGCAGTAGATGCAATAAGTTGATATTGATCCAATCCTGGGGAAACAGTCGGAATCAGTTCTAGAACATAAGTGGATGTTCTAGGGATATGATAACGACAGCCTCCTTTAGAAGACAGTTATCATTCCAGGCTTCCAAGGTGACATGGACAACAGGGTGGTCGTCAGAGTTATAGTTTTCCCTCTGACGAGGGGCAGTATTTTGGACAGGTGGTCCAGGCGGATACTGAGGGAAGGATGGCGCAGGATACTGATTAAGTTCAGTTGACGATACAGTCTAAGAAGTTTGGATTTGGAGTTTATTTATGAGCTAGGTCCTATCAGACATCCAGACATTCTAAGACAGGTATTGCTCATTTCGGGAGATGGCTTTCTCCGCGAACATGGGATATAGAGAGACATAGAAAGAAACATCACAGCGAATCCACTCACTGAGGCTATTCCTCGAACGCAATAGTTTCGCAAACGAGCTTTGTGAGACTGACTAGTAGAGGAGTTGGGTGTTCGGTATCACACGGGCTGTGAGTATGCGACATCGCAATAATTAGCCTTGAGTGCAAGTGGGAGATTGTTGGATATAGTGCCCTCAGAGTCAATTATTGGATCACAGGCGCGTGATTGCAATGATTGAGGAGGACCTATGCCGGTAGGACAGTCTTACTCGAGATGATAGTATGCTATCTGGTTTATCTTTATCATCGTGTAATACTTTAAGTGACCTTATAGGTCACTATTGCACGTTGATAGAGCCCCTAGGATTCTTGCTTGACTACCAGCAGTATGAGGGCGATCATATACGTGAGAGCTGGGGTCTATAAGCACATCCTTAAAAGGTCCCTAGTTGTGGGAGTTTTGAGACAGGGAATCGATTATCCAGAGTAGACTAGTGTATACAGTCGAGACCCCGACGAGGGGCGGTGGCCGGTCTCACAAGCCACCGGTGTCAGTTGGTTCACCTAAGATGTATACAGGTGCTCATTGGGTTATGAGTACACCGGACAGGACTCGCCGGGAACCTGCTAGTTGGTATTATACCTGACGTTAGATAGCAGTTCCCTGGTGACATGTGTACAGGTTAGTTCATCGACCTGAGATCGTCATTTGTCTCGTGTGAGTTCCCACTGTACTTAGATTACTACCCTACCACGCTCAAAGGAGACGTGCAAACAGGTTTTAGTTGGGTACAGTCCCGAGCCACATGGAGGCAGTGAGCAGATCTACAGGGGTTCGTCTCTCCCGGTATTGGGGGTGAGGTCGCGCTGTGTCTAGGAGAGCCAGTACATGAAAAGTCCTTGGCCAAGGCAGGAGATTTACTGGTAGGTATTCCAGTAGTATCTCAGGGTGTTCTGGGCTACACTCTGACACGACTTGTACCGCTATTGGGGGTCTGACTTTTACCAACCCCCTAGACCCGCCATGCGATGCTCATAGACGAACGGACCGGACTGTACGGATATTGTCACTGACAGGCTCAGTAGGGTGTCAGGGTGAGTTCACTCACAGACATCCCTTTTGGTCAGTACTTGGTAGCCCGTTACGTATTGGCTAATACCTCTGACGTGCTAGTGGTTAAATCCGCAACCAAAGTATTGACGAGTCTTTAGAGTCCCCCACAGACCAGTTTCTCAAGTTTCGGGCGAAACGCTGTAGAGGCCGTATGGAAATATGGCAGGGTTCGATCAGATACGTGCGGTATTGCACGGATCGTGATCGGACGGATTTTACTAGCCGGCTTTGGCTTAAGCCGGATCCTAGTATTAGACTGTATAGTTTTGTCTTTTTGCATTTGTGTTCAGTGGGAATACAAATGCGGGCATGTATATGCAGTAGCGGGGTTTTCCTGTAATTTATTACGGGATTAATTTTCTGAGGTTGCCAGTTTGCATTCCGTTCCGGCCGGTTTTCCTTTGTTCCTTCGCGGCCGGACTTTTAGATGGAGGGGGTAATTTGCAATTGTGCAAATTACTTATTGTGGAGGGGTTTCTTGCATTTGTGGCTTCCTTCATGATGAGATTCCATTTTGGTCTCTTTCTTGCATTAATGAGAAAGGAGTTGATTTAGAAATTGGTGTGACCTTTTTATTTCATTATTCATATTCTTTTCTCCACTTGCATTGCTTGCAATTCATCCTCCACCCTTTTCTTGAACGGGCCGGCCACTTTGGTGAGAGAGAGGAGAGAGGTTTCATTTTGTGAGGAAAATTGTTTCATCTCCTTTTCTTGCTACCTAAATTCCTAAGCACTTTTCCTTAGTTGTTTTCTCCACCTCCACATCCATGGCAACTTCTATAACCCCAAGAGACAATCTTTTCTACACTACATCTACAGCAAATCTTGGTCGCGTCGGCTAGCCAACTTCGTGCCCGAGTTGTCTCGGTCCAGAGGTGGGAGCACGTAAAAGAATCCGGCTACGTGGTGCCCTTTCCGACTAGGAGGTGATGGACGGAGATTCCGTGGGAGATCGGAGTGGAGACGAAGACCGAAGGACACGGATCGCTTGGTATATCTCTCTACCCATCTTTTACTTTGCTAGTAGCTAGGTTAATGGCCCGATCCGGGTTGATAGTACGCGGTGGTGCTGGTTTGCTAGTTTGCAAAGTTTTTCGTTTCCGCGTTTCCGTCGTCGGATCGACAGCCGGGGCGCCGCCGTGCACTTACAAATAATATATCTCAATGCGTCTAATCAAAAAGCATGATGTATGCGACATGTAAAAGAAATGTAAGTATATCAGTATATCATGCAACATGAAATAGTAATATGCACATATGGAGGGAAACCGCTCTTTCAAAATGAATCAGTTTTAAAGAGTATCTTGCGGTTCCCAAATCTCTAATCAAGCCAGAATCATCTATGTATGTGTAAATATGGGGGTACAATATGTGTGTGTACGCAAGTATGTCAGGCAAGGAGTCATATCCTGATGCAATAATCCTACTGTGTAGTGACATGGCAATTATCGATGATGAAGTGTGTGAGCCGGCAAGCAGGTGTACGTGGAACATATGCATCATCGATAATGGTGCTGGTGTCCTAACAGCATGGGTTTGATATGATAATAAGCATGTTTAAACATGCAATGCGATGCGAAAAGCAAGAATATGCGGCAAATGAATAATAAACACAACAGTGTAGTATCTACAACAATGTATCTATATCATACTGTTTTGCCATTGGAAGAAGACGAATCGGGATTTTTATGAAAATAAGGGCTACGGTGTTTTTAAGAAAATATGCGCCTTTTGAAAATATCCGTAGGATCCCTTTGCCTGTCTTTGAAATACTCCCGATTCGTCAGTTTTGAAATAGGTATGACTCGGTCTAGTCTAACGTCTACTAAGCAAACTACAGATCTAATCGGGAGGGGTATGGAAACCACCTAAATCTGAGTCGATATATATATATATATATATATATATATATATATATATATATATATAGTCGGTGATCCCGCCTCAAAGGTACCGCGTACGATACAATATCATATGACATTCTCGAGTCATGAGTGCGGATCTATCATCAATATCAAGCTCGTACGGTACATCCATCGTACGGCATCCCAAATCTGGGTACGGGTCAATATCACAATCATCTCGTCCATTTTCTAGTATCCTTATCATCATATCTCATGATCTGGGGTACTGATCTAGTCTAGTACTAACCGATACCATCTATATAGATATATGTGTGTGTATGAAAACACGCTCCAAAGGCCCGCTAAAATCTCATGTCGTATCCCAAATACGAATCACATCATATCACCGATCTCATGTCACTATGCCCAATCTCATCGACTCATCTCCAAATATCATCCACTATCCTCATCATGTAGGTATATGTATAACAAGCAAGCATATGTGTGTGTGTGGGTGTAAACCTATTCTAGGGTTCGCAACTAGGAAACTATTCTAGTTTACTTCTAAACCCTAATCTATCCATAGTACACCTAATCACATCTAAAATATCCAAATCACACTTAATGCTATCATAAATATATATAGTATATATCTAGTATGCTAAGTGTCGAACTGCGGGGGTGTTATACGCCATCCACCCGACTTCCCCCGTAAATATAATCTACTCACCTGTATCCTGCGTATTGGTGTCGATGTCGCCTTCATCCTCTTAATCGTCTTGAATCATCATGGGGGTACCTACATGTCACACGTATTGCATCGCATTAAAACCAAATCAAAACCAAAACGACATACGAAAACCAAAACGATACGCTTAAAAGCCTATAGGTTAGAACCTATAGTTAGCTCTCGCAAATAAACCCAATAACACTCGGGATAGACGTACAAACGTCAAGTGACCGAGTACAAATACAAATATCAAATCTTAAATCCATAACATCATGAAACACATGGCAGCAACCCAGAAAAGTGGTCTCAGATTACGTCTCAGGTGAAAACAAGGTAAGCAAACAAGTCTAATGTGTAGTACAGAGAGTGTGTGACCTACTGAAGCAACACAGGAACCCAACACATCAAGGTGGCCGGCCACATAAGGTTAAAATCTGGCTAGGCCGGTTTTTCTGGGGATTTAGGGCCTCGTCTGGTCAGGATGGTCTCATACTGGTCCCATTTGGCCTCTAGAGTTGTTTATTTGTCTCAGAATTTCCCCGGATCATCCCAGATTTCCCTGCACGCTCATATACCTCAAAAACCGACATGCAAAGTTCTGTAAATCCGTATTTTGGGTTTCAGGTTGGGTTAGGTCTGGTTTTTGGACAATTGGGGAGTTTAAGGTCACTACTTAAGTCCAATTACACAACCACAACTCAAAATAACCTTAACCCCTTCTAGGTTATTCCAAAGTTCGCCAAACTTCGCCAAATTGATACCAAACTTGAAAAGAGGCTTAAGCAACCGAAACATTACGCTTTTTGTGAAAGAATATACCTCAGTTAGCACCCATGAATCCTCCACAGCACCAAAATGAAAGCTTTCTTGGTCCATTGGGTAGCTAGAGGGCTTGTGCACCTTTTTTGTGAAATGGGGTTTGAGTTTTGAAGTGTTTTTCATGGAGTTTTGGGGGATGAAGATGGAGGAGGAGGAAGGGGCAGCAGCAGCAGCAGCACAAGGGGAGAGGGAGAGGAAATGAGTGTAGGAAATGATGAGGGAATGGCCAAGTCCAAGTCAACATAAACCCTCACCTTTCTCTCTCTCACCCATACCTATTTCTTTATTCTTTCCTTTTCATTTACTTTTCTTTTCCTCTCTAATTTCCTTTTCTACTCAATAGTAAACCCAAAACAAACCATGGTAGAAAATGCACAAGTGTAAAAAAAAGATATGGTGCATGTTTGCACAAAATACGCTTAAAGCGCGATTAGCAATTTTTAATCGCGATTAGCACTAAATTAGTGTCAAATTAATCGTAAAAACTTAAAATTTGCATAATTCATATAAAACACCCTCCTTCTAGTAATTTCTATAATTTTCCAAAATTTTCCCAATTTATCGGTATTTAATTATACCGAAATATTAAAATATTCATTTAAAATTAATATTAAATTATAAAAATTCCCAAAAATAATATTTTATTTTTTTGAAATGTTACAGAGTGTCCACAACGTACCTTCCCTCGTGAGGCATGTGGACGAGCTCACCACAATCCGGGCTCGCTTCCACATTCTCCCCAGCTACACGCTCCGCTTAGCCGGGGAGGGAGAGATGGCAGACAGGTACAGGGCAAGGAGATTGCCTTATACTTGGAAGCCTTTTGGGCCAGCATGCGTCTGCCCTTCTCCCCCGAGATGAGTGCGGCGCTGCGTTGCTTTCAATTAGCCCCAGGCCAGCTAGTGCCAAACTCGTGGAGGATTTTCCTCGGGTTTCTGGTCCGGTTAAGATTGCAAGAGATTCCTTTTAGCCTGAACGTTCTCCTTTCTTCCATCTTCTACAAAAATCACCCCGGTACTCGTAGGGACGCGCCTAATTGGGTATACATTTCTTTTAGAAAACAAAGAGGAGGGGTAGCCGGGTCGGGGGTCATAGCAGTACCTTCCTTTATTCATGAATGGAAGGGGAAGTTCTTGTTTGTCGGGCCACCCGAGGATGAGGATTGGCATGTGTCCGTCCAGTGGCATAGGACCAACTGCCCGTGGGTGAGGCGGTCGAACGATCCTAATGTGGTGACGATGTCGGAGTGGGAGCCTGTCCCTCGGGCCGATGTGTTGCTGTCTGAGCAGGCCCTTAGTTAGGCCGGGCTCAGCCCCGCTCAGTTTGCGAGTAAGTAAGGAGTTTTAAGCGACCTATTTAGACTTGTGAATTCTTCCACTTTTTCTAGCATTGCTAACTCCTTCTTAATGTTTTCGCTTCTTTTTGCAGAGCCGATGGACCGATCCAAATTCTGGGCTGCACTGGCCCAGAAGAAAACGAGGAAGGCCGGAGGTGCTGGCCCGTCACGCCCCGCTGCGAGCTCGAGCCTATCGGCCGCCGCTCCGGACAGGCGCTCCAGCATGCCCCGGGCCTCGGAGGCCGGCCACGGGCAGAGCCGCAAACGCACTCGGGGGCAGGAACCCTGGGTCTTGGAGGTGGGAGACAAGGAAGATGTTCCTACGCCCCTCCTCAAGCGGCACTATAGGATGGTGCCTCGTTCTCCGGCTTCCCCAATCTTCATGGATGAAGGGGATCTTCGCTTCGAGGTGCCCTCGGGGCTTTCCGTCCCCGATAGCCTGCTCACGGAAATGGAAAGGTCGGCTGGGGGCAAAATCCCCCGGGGGACCCTCAGGGCCCAAATTGCGGCCATAGCCCAGGAGGCCGTGCAGGTCAGTTTCCGCCTCCCACTCGGGTTTTTATTAAGTACCCCTTTTTTTTTAAACCCCTCCTTTTGTTTTCCTCAGGTCCTCCAGCACAGCACCCTCATTGTCAACATAGAGGACGAGGAAATTGCCCCGGCGATGCAGATCGCTGGCGAGTATACCTCGCGGGAGGAGGACTTGACCCGGGAGCTTCACGAGGCGAAGGAGAGGATCGCTGCCTTCGATGACCGGGTGGCAGCCGAGGGTCGGGTGAACTCCAACTGCGGAGAGACCTTCCGGGTTATGATGGAGTCCAATAAGACCGTTGAGGCAAAGTTGGAGGATGCTAGGGTGCTCGCCGCCACCCTGAAGAAGACGCGGGACACCTTCAAGAGGGATAACAAGGCGATGAAGGAGGCAATGAGGCGTGCCGACCTCCGGGTCGCAAAGACGGTGGAGAGCTACAGAACGTCGGATCAGTTCTACGTCGACTTCGCCAAAGCCTCGGCCCTCGTCTGGCATGATGCCCTTGACACCGTCAAGGCGCTAATGCTGGAGTTTCCCGACGCTAAGCTCCGACTCGAGTACCCCCTCGAGGGTGAGAGGCAGGGGGATGCCGCCAGAAGCGTCGCCGGGGGGAAGGCCCCCGGTGGGGGCATCGGGGAGAGGGTGGTCACCCTGGCTCCCAGTGCTGGAGTCCCTGCGGTGGGTGCCGACCCTCAAGCAGTCGCCCCGGCTCCCGAGGTGGCCGCGGAGCACGTCGAGGTCCTTCTGGCCCTGAGGCCTGAGTCTCCCTGCCCTTTTCTTTTTTGTACATTTTTGTTTTCATTTTGGGATTTTGTGTTAGTTATATGTATGCCCTAGAGGCCATTACTGTTCAAGGGATGTATATTGTAGTGGATGCTTGGATATAAATAGGGGGCTTTCTTGCTGGACATAATAGTATGCTATCTGGCTGCTCTTTATCTTAACAAGTACACTTATTGTCTCGCTCTCACATATTGATAAAGCTCTTAGGTTGTGTACTTGACTGCCAGGACTATGATGGAGATCATACTAGTGGGGCCAATGGTAGTCCACAAGTACACCCTATAACTGTTCCTAGTCGTGGGAGCATCGAGACAGGGCATCGATACTCTAGAATAGACTAGCGTATACGCTTATCGACCCATATGATGGGTGATGGATGATCCCATATCCATTGGTGTTTGACATCAGAGAAGGTACACGGGTGCTCAGTGGAGATTGGATACACTGGACGGACTCGCTGAGAACTCTTAGATGGTATTATACCTATCGTCGGATGGCAGTTCTCTGGTGACACTGGTACAGGTTAGTCTGTAGACCTGAGATCGTCATAGAGTCCTATGTGATTCCCACTGTGCTTTGATTCCCACCATACCACGGTCAAGAGATTGTGCGAAAATGTGGTTTTTGGGTACAATCCCTGTTGGCTATAGTGCCCTTAAGGCAATTATCATAGTCGTGGACTTATGATTATGATGATTGAGGAAGGAGCTATACCGATGGAACAGTCTTACTCAAGATGATAGTATGCTATCTGGTTTGTCTTTATCATTATATACATGTTGATAGAGACCATATGATTATTTCTTGATTGCCAGCATTGTGATGGCGATTACATACGTGGGAGCTGGGGGTCTATAAGCACATCCTTAAATGTCCCTAGTCGTGGGAGTATCGAGACCGGGTATCGATACTCCAGAGTAGACTAGTGTATACTGATCGAGACCCCAACGAGGGGCGGTGGCCAGGTCTCACAAGCCATTGGTGTTAGTTTGTTCACCTAAGATAGTATACAGGTGCTCATTGGGTTATGAGTACACTGGACGGACTCGCCGGGAACCTGCTGGTTGGTATTATACCTATTGTCAGATAGCAGTTCCCAGGTGACATGTGTACAGGTTAGTCTGTCGATCTGAGATCGTCATTTGTCTCGTGTGAGTTCCCACTGTGCTTTGATTACTACCCTACCACGGCTCAAAGGAGTCGTGCAAACAGGTTTTAGTTGGGTACATTTCCGAGCCACATGGAGGCAGTGATCGAATCGTTGGGGATTCGTCTCTCCCGGTATTGGGGGTTGATGTTGCGTTGTGTACGGATAGCCATCATCATAAATCCGTGGCCGCGGTGGACGAGAATTATCGATCCAGGATCGATAGTTTCTCAGGTGGTGATGGGTTTCATACCGACACTAAATATCGCGTTGTTGGGGGTCTGACTTTATCCACCCCCCTAGACTCGATATGCGATACTCTTAGACGAACAGACCGGACTGTACGAATATTGTCACTGTCAGGCTCAGTAGGGGTTCTGCATGAGTTTGCTCGTTGGCTTCCCTTTCGCTCAATACCTGGGTAGCCGTTACGTACAGCTAGTGCCGCTGACGTGCTTGTGGTTAAACCCACTGCCAGCGTATTGAAGAGTCATTAGATTCCCACACAGAGGGTTTCCCTGGTTCTGAAAAAATGATGTAGTAGCCGTATGAGATACGTGCAGGGTTCCGATCGATTGGTGCACTTTGTACTAGGACTTTCGATCGGACAATTGATAGTACTAGCCGACTCGGATTTGAGCCGGATTATTAAATCAAGTATTGATTTAATAATTTACATATATGTATTTTGGTACGTATATTCTAGTATTATATACTTTGTGTTATGCTATCTTTTTGGGTATTTGTATTTCAGTACGAATGCAGATATATTTACAGTTGAATGTAATCCGTATTTTTTACCGGATAACATTCTAGAAGGTGCCACCTCATTTCTTGATTTGATCATTTTATTAAACTGGTAAATGAGGTGGATATTAGCATGATGAGGTGTGGAGACAACCATGCTTGCAATAGTGCACACAAATGAATTGTTAAATCATTTGTGTTCACTATTCAAGTATGGTAGGATTTTAAAATTGAAAATTTGCATTTTACAAAACCTTGCATGCTATTTTCTCTTTCCATGTGAAGCTCATTTTTGAAGCATGAAGGTTTTGTTCATTGTTTTTCTTCTTGAGCTCCTCCTTCACCATTTGTGTTTCACCTCTACTAGCTTTCATGCTTTCCTTCCACCTTCAAGTTTTTGAGATAGCTAACACTAAGAAACATTCACACTACATCCTAGGTTCTCTAGGGGAGCATCCTAGAGACCCTAGTTGCTCCATAAGCATCATATCGTGGAGCTAGAGCCGGAGTTACATCTCTCGGGTGGATCATCTGAGATGGAGGAAGACCGGCGACCAAACCACATCAAGGAACCGTTAGGAGCTTGGAATGAAGACCGAAGGACATGGATCAACTCGGTATAACGATTCTAACTCTTATTTTAGCTTGCTAGTTTAGGGTTTAAGGTCGATCCGAGTTTCAGGTTGCGGTAGCGCCGGTTTGATAAATTTTTGTTCCGCATTGGCCGCGTTTCGATGGCCGGGGCGCTGCCGGAACCTTCATGGTATCAGAGCCACCCTTTAACCCCTTACTAGCTTTTTTAGACGTGCTTAAAAGATCGATCGACGGAAATTTCCAAAAACACGATTCCATTTTTCTGTTCTCTGCCGATTTTCAAAATTGGTCAAAAAGTATTTTCTAGTGGCTTAAAAATCCGTGCAGGCTTTTGTTAGGGTACATAAAACATTTGATCTCCTGAAGCCTCAAACCCGCCGCGGAACCGCCGCACTAACCTCCTATTGGTGGCGGTTCCGTAGCCATTTAGTGGCGACGGGCTTCCAAAATTTTCCTGTAGCCCTCTGACTTGGAATTGTGATTTTTGACATATTCTGTTTTGGCCCAGATTTCTGTTTCAGTGTTGGTTTTACTATTGGGGCCAATTTGGAAATTTAGTCGATCGATATTTTAAGTAGGCGTTTAACAGTACATACATTATTATCTGCGACCGTGAATGTCATTTGATCGGTAAACTCGTCTAATTGTTATATGTCTTTTAGACGGGTTTGCGAACGTGGCATTCACGTTAATGTTCTGTGATGTGCTGTGATGTTGGTTGGATAGTCATGGTGGATAGCTATGGTGCAATGATAGTACCCTTTTAATTTTATTTGTACATTTGATATTGCGGGGCGAGCGTCCGACATGTGGACTGCCGTCACTGCCTGTTTGTATATTATTCTTTTGGGGTACGACCGGGCTGAGGTCGATGTCACCCTTGTATATTATTTTATTTTCTATACTAGGATTACCCCAAGGTGGAGTGCACGAATAGCCAGGTTCTAGAAGGCAACTGGTCCGCATCTCAAGGCATTCATACGGAGGGGACCTTACTCTAGCATTGGTGGGCTATTCGCCGCACTCGTAGGGGGTATAGGTTGACCCATGAGGGGTGCTCAAGTTACCGGATTCCGAGAAGTGCCGGGTGGCCCATTCACATTGTTGAAGGGGGGTGCCTCACTTCTGGTTTTGGCGGGTAACTTGCCGCGCTCGTAGGGATCTAAGTTTCATTGCATATGCTATCCACACGACAGGGAACGTCGGGTCTCACTTGCGGCTTAAGTGAAACCCGGGGCTCCAGATTATCCACCATTCTGTGTTGTTTCTGTGATGTTTCTGTGATGTTACTTTATATCATGCCTGGGACGATTGTTATATATTTATATATATACTAGTAGATGTTGTATATGTTTTGCACCCGCGCTAGCCCAGTCCCCGCTCTGTCGTTAGTTAAGTAACTTAACGGGTGATGACGGGACCCAGTGGCGAATGCGGATGACATATACGTATATTTTATTTTCGTTCTTTTCTGGTGTGATTAATTGATGGGACTGCATTGATTCTTATCAATGCAAGGATAAAACAAATCTATTTATGATGTTGTTGGAACCAAGTTTTTAAAAACTGACATTACAGACGTTCTCTTTTGCTTTGCATCGTGGTATTCATTTAGAATATCCTGCACCTCATTCGACGAGGCAAGGGCCAAGATCCCTTCATCGGGAGTGACCCCTTGAGTAAAAGTTTGTGTCAATGTAATAACTTTACTATAGTCAATTGTTTTTGCTTTGCATCGTGGTATTCAGTTTGGAATATCCTGCATCTCATTCTATGGGGAAAGAGCCGAGATCCCTTCACCGGGAGTGACCTCTTTAGCAAAAGTTTTCGCCACTATATATTTATAAAACCACTTGGATTCCTTCAACGATATCAAGTTCATTACGTTAAAGATTTTTCGCCAAAAACCAGCCGTAGCCCTTCGTCATTTCGGATAAGTATCGCATAGTATTCATGCGGTGTTTGTTGGCCAAAGTCAAGGCATCGTGTGCGGTAGCTGTGTGTTGCTTGTTCGTTGCTTGGATATGCATTGGTTTAGGACAGTCATACCACTTTGTTGGCCAAAGTCAAGGGTGTGTGCGGGTGGGTCTAAATCAATCAGGACAATGACGGGTAGAACTAGACTTGCGGGTTATGATTTGTTGGCCAAAGTCAAGATCATAAACCGCTTGGGGTAAAAAATCATATCGGGAGTTTCAAACATACAGGAAACTTGCCAGGTTTGCGCATACCTTCTGTAGGGTTGCTAGGCACACGCACAAGGGTCTACGAGGCATCAACCATGCCCGATTTAAAATTAGCCGTGCCCAACAACCCAAAGCCGGATCTTTAAACTAGAGATTAGGTGAAAACTAGCATGTTAAACTCTTTATGAGAGGGATTACAACCTTTGTAGATCTAGACCTTCACTTCTTAAGCTCCATGTTGAGCTCCCTTCGCTGCGATCATCATGTTCCGGACTCTCGAGAGGCTCCACGAAGAGAAAGATGCAAGCTTTCTTCCGATCTTCGATAACAAAGATGATCTACCTTGAAGTTTCATTAACACAAGCTAACACTCACTAAATGAAGTGAACACTCTCATCTAAATTGCAAGAGTAGATGAGGATGATGAAGTAGGATTTTTGCTCTCTTTTATTTTCTTATTCTCACTCATTTTCATCACTTGGAAAAAAAGCTAGAAAGCACTTTCCATGAAAGAAAGAAGAAGGAAAATGTAACAACTCCAATTTTTGTATACCAAAATTTGCTTTAAATATGATGTATACTTGGAGTATTGATGTTGCTGGAAATATATTTAAGTATCTATTTCCTTACAATAATTACAAGAAAGAGCTTGTAGCTCATTGGTAATACCTTGCACTGCTGAACCAAGCCACCAGAGTTCGAATCCCATGCCCCGCATAATTTTTATATCATTTTGTTTTAATTTTTTTTGGGAAGTCAAACGGTCAAACAGCCATAACTCACAATTTAATGCAATTTATAAAAAATAAAGTACACCATAAATCCTCCCATGTGAAACCCTATCGTTCGAGACCCGACTCGGCCCCGACTCGGCCAAGTCGGCCGGCAACTCGGCCGAATCGGCCGGCGCCGCCGGCCGGACTCGGCCGGTCGGCCGAGTCGTCAACACGAAAAAAATTCGTGTTGACTTGGTCTTCATCCCTGCATACTCCATTTTCTCTGTACAGTTACAAAATTCCCATTAAACCTTTTTTAATCCCAAAATTAATTATATTTTAATGAATTTTTACATTTTTTAAAAATATTTTTTAATCCAAACCCTAACCCTAGCCTAGCTCTATATAAAGATCCCTACCCTCTACCATTTCACCTCACAACTCTAAGTCCACTCTCCCAAATTCTCGAGAACTCGGTACAAAGAGCGAGAAGCGAAGCGCTGCCGAAACCGACGACGGATTCCGGCGACCGGACTAGAACCTTCACGACGTTTTCGACGCATCGACAACCACCACTTCCCTTAGCCTCCTTAGCTTGTCCAAACCCGTAAGTCCCATCTCTTCTATCTCTCTTTTCCTTTAATAGAAAATACGACTTTTTGGAACCCGACGGAAATCGGAACGAAACGATTTCCGATTCGGTTTTTCTGCAAATTTCCACTTGTGACCTAATACATAATACCTACCTATATTCATGTTGACTATTAATCACCTATAAACCAATTTAAACAAACTTTCTCACATGAAATGATAATTTCTTGGTAAAACCGTATTCTTTTCATAAAAATACCATGAAGTTCATTTTTCTTCGTTTAATCAATTCCCTCACTCCTAAATATATTTATCTTGATCACTAAACTTGTAGAAACCAATTTGAATGAATTTTCACACATGAAATGATAACGTTTTCGAATACCGTATTCTTGCACTTTAATACCTTCGAGTTTAACATATCATGTTTAACCTCTAAACTTCATCAAAACATAAAATAAGTCACGAGGTAATGACCTACCTCTACATACACACAAATATAACCCTAATTGATATATGTCAAAACATAGAATACGACATTACAGGACTTTTCACTAAAATACCATATTCTTTATAACTTTTTCTTGAAAGCTTTAAATTGTATAAAATTCTAAATAAAATGAAAGCACGATAAGTCATGGACATCGATCGTTTATCTAAACTGTCTTGTGGTGTCTAGGCAAGTGTGTCTAGGCTAGTGGTTTTTAATTAGGCCCACGACTGTGGTTCCTTCCCACTTACCTGACACTTACCTGACCGCAATTGACGGTGAAGAGGCGATTTGAGGCTTCTAATGACTCATCGTTTAGACCTTAGAAATAGGATAGTTGGCTTAGGAAACCCTAATAACTAAAATACAGAAAACTATACTTTTTGCAAATAAATACCTTATATTTATAAAACCGTTTTCCTAAATGAAAAGTATTTATAAAACCTAAGCAAAGTGCCGCTACAACCAACCTTTGGGGAACCTGTTAGGGATAGTATGGTTCATCGTGCACCCGCAGGCTAGTAGTGCGAGATTCAGACCTCCGCAAGGAGCATTCGGTCTCGAAAGGTTTAAAATACGACATTTAAAAAAAATGAGATTTTTGAAAATAAATATTCATTTAAAAATTATTCATGTGTTTATATATATATAATTATCATTTAAACTCCTATTTTATCATAAGATAAAATTTCCACTTTTTTCTAAAATTAAAAGATTGAAAGTTACATTAAAATACAATGAATTTCAAATAAAACAATTAATACTTTTATTAGGATATACTCACTAGAATAACACAAATAAAATTCACATTCATTATAATTATAAAGACGAATATCAAATACTTGAGGTGTATTTTGAAAACTATACAAAGGTACTTTTTACATAAAACCCCCTCAAGTTCTACAAATTACAATAAGGCCCCTAACTAATATTGAACTTCAAATTACCTTTCTTTTAGTCTGACTCGGGTTAGAGTCTGACTATTTCTGATTTGAATATGATTCAAGTCAATCTATATTCTTTTATATTTCAACATAATTTGAATATATGAATCCCTGAATCCAGTTAACAATATATTCATTTTGACTGAATCAAACCATGGATATTCATCCATTATCCTGATATTCCATTTACCTGATTATACAGTTTCAACATGTTTACTGATATCATGGTTTTGGTCAGTCACCCAACTTACATATTACAATACAACAATACTGTTAAAACACTACGGGGTTTAAGGGGTAGATTGGTACGGAAGGTGTTAAAGGTGGCACGAGGTGGTCAGATTAAGACACCTAACCTGATTCCTATTGCTGTTGTACCGTGGCATAACGGTTCCTTATACTTTCCTTTTGCCCTGATCTCTAGCATATAGAGATCCCCCTCGTATACACTGGCATCCTTCTGTACCAAGCTACAAATAGCAGCGTTAACACAATATTCATAATATTCAACAATATAATACTTTAGAAAATACTTTTACACTGTCTTCCTAATTCTTCTTTATCTTGGAACTTACCGAGCGATCTGTTCGCTGACGACATTCTATTTCTTTCTTCTTTGAATGTCGTCAGGTGCATTGGACCAAGCTGAGATCGAGCCCATCGGTGAAGATTTGGAGCAGTTCCACGAAGACCTAGAGCTCTAGATATTGTACCTTGTTCTTTCCAGTATTTCCATTTATTGTTATGCCACTGTTTAGGCATTGCTTTTCATTTCGGATGTATTTTCTTTTCATGCATTGTACAAAGAATGTTATTAATAAAAAGTTGCTGTTATTTCTATATCTTTTGTCTCTTGTGATTACTTTATATTGCTTAGCTACGCTTAGCGTATGTACTTTTGAGTACATACGTAGCGGATCTTGTCGCGTTCACTTCGCCGTACACTGGGAAGCGGGGCGTGACAGGTTTTGTTGGTGGCCCATGCAGGTCCGAGCTGTATAAATCCCTGTCATGCAGTTCTGATCTGCGTGAACAACCTAAGCAATATAACATAAGAACCAGCAACTAAGACATTCTTTACAATTCATGTTCTTTGAATCTTGCAAATCTCTATTCCTTGAATCTTATCATTTCATGTATTTGAATCTGTCCTAATATAAATTTTTCTTCAGGGTTATGGATTCCCCGAACAACACCAGCACCAATGTCAACAACACCCCTCCAGCACTACCTCTCACACCAGTTGTTCCGGCACCACCCACTGAGCAAACGATGCTATTTGATGCGATCCGCAGTCTTCTCGAAGGACAGCAACAACTTTTGAGCCGTCCTGAGACAGATGCACCGGGAATAAAGCAATTCAGAGCTCTGCACCCAAAGCAATTCTTGGGTAAAGGAAGCCCTCTCGAAGCAGAAGAATGGGCACAAAGCATCGAAGACGATCTGGCAGCTGCTCAAGTGCCAGATAACGCTTGGGTCCGTGTAGCAAAGCTACAGCTCACGGATAATGCTCGCAATTGGTGGAAGGCGGAAGAAACCCGTCTGGTACAGCCGATTGAATGGAAAACTTTTCGCGAGAAGTTTGACGCGAAATATTTCCCTGTGACTGCCAGGTTCGCTATGGAGCAGCAGTTTATTCATCTACAGCAAGGATCAATGTAGGAGAAATCGGTAGATGAATACGATGCTGAGTTCACTATGTTGAGCCGGTAAGAATGTCACAATAGTTCAAATTTTTAAAAAAATATCACATACTACACAGCTAACACAATCTTTAAACAGATTCGCGGCACACTTGATACCGACGGACGATATCAGAGCCCGTCGTTTTCAGCAAGGTTTGGATACAGAGATTAAGGCTGCTCTAGCCACAGGAAAGTTTTTGACTCATGAGGAAGCCCTAGAAGCTGCCCGCAGTTATGAGGCAGTAATAAAAGAGAGGGGCAGACCTCAGTCTGCTGGAGTCAAATGCCCTGCCAATCAGATGGCAGGTGGAGCCTCGTCCAGACCTCCTTTCGTGCCAAGGCGACCTGGAGTACCAACCCATCGTCCTAGCCCAGCCTTTTGCACCTACTGCAAGAGAACTGGACATATGATGAAGGACTGCCGTCGAGCCAACCGCCTTTGCTTGATCTGCGGTTCAGCTACTCACGGTATTGGATCTTGTCCCCAAAGGCAGAACTCAGTTGCTACACCCAGGCCAGCAAATACTTATCAGCAGCGACCAGCTCTTCAGGCACCTGCTCCCAGACTTGCACTGCCTGCACCACCCAAGGGACCACAAGCTGCACCATCTCCTTGACAATTCCATCAAGCTCAAACGAACGTTCCGAGGAATGCTCCTCAGGCCAAGAGGAATGTGCCGAAGCGCCAGGCTTTCATGATGTCTGTGGAAGAAGCTGAGGCCACTGGCCAAGTCATTACTGGTAAACTTTCCTTCTCAAACTTATCTTTTAGACTTATTTATCTACATACTTTCCCTATACCTAAAACCTATCCCATATACCTTAGGTACAATCCTAGTAGCTTCATTACCTGCACTTGCACTATTTGATACTGGAGCATCCCACTGCTTTATGTCGCAACGGTTTGTCCGAACCCATGCGATTCCAGTCTCACCGCTTGTATCTAGCTGGAACGTCAGTTCTGAAAATGGTGTTCTAAAGGCAACTATAGGATACAGCATGTGTCCAGTCATCGTCTGCAGTCGAGAGTTTTATGCTGACTTCAAGGTACTGGATATACCGAACTTCGATATGGTTCTAGGAATGGACTGGCTTGGAACCTTTTATGCTACCATCAATTGTCGCCAAAGGAGGGCAGTATTTGAGATTCCAGATCATCCGGTTTTCTATTTCAAGAGTGGAGATCGTACCCTGGAACCAAGTACTTACAAAACAAAGCCAAGAGAAGCAGTAGTTGCAGCAGCTCAGGCAGAGGAACAATCAAGACCAGAGGTAGTTCGAGAGTTCGACAATGTATTCCCTGATGATATATCAGGTTTGCCTCCCGATCGAGCTCTTGAATTCAGTATTGATTTAGTACCAGGAGCACAACCAGTGATCAAAGCACCGTATAGACTAAGTCCGGAAGGATTGAAGGAAGTCCGAACACAGTTGGACGAATTACTGGCGAAAGGATGGATTCGTCCCAGCACTTCAAGTTGGGGAGCACCTGTACTATTGGTGAAGAAGAAGGAAGGTTCATACAGAATGTGCATTGACTATAGGGCCTTGAACGAAGTTACTATAAAGAATAAGTATCCACTCCCACGCATCGATGATTTATTCGATTAGCTAAGTGGATCTTGTGTCTTCTCTAAACTAGATCTTCGTTCAGGCTATCATCAAGTGAAGGTCAAGGAAGCTGATATTCACAAAACAGCTTCAGAACTCGCTATGGGCATTATGAATTTTTAGTAATGCCATTTGGAGTGACCAATGAACCAGCAATCTTCATGAACCTTATGAATCAAGTTTTCCCGGAGTATTTAGACAGGTTCGTTGTCATCTTCATCGACGACATCCTGGTATATTCTAAGAATCGGAAAGAGCATGCGGAGCACCTACGAATAGTCCTGGAAACTCTTCGACAACATAAGCTTTATGCCAAATACAGCAAGTGCGAGTTTTGGCTAAAACAAGTTGGTTTTCTTGGACACATCGTATCAGGAGAAGGAATTTCTGTGGATCCAGCAAAAGTTTCAGCAGTCAGCGAATGGCCTACGCCAAAATCAGTGAAGGATATTCGGAGTTTCTTGGGTTTAGCTGGATATTACAGAAGATTCATTGAAGGCTTTTCGAAGATAGCAACACCCCTGACCAAGCTCACACGAAAAGATGAAGAATTTGTGTGGTCAGAAGCATGCGAGCAAGCTTTCGTAGAACTCAAGTCAAGACTGACATCTGCACCTATTCTCGTCATACCGGATCAATCTGGAGGATTCGAAGTGCATTGCGATACATCCGGTAAGGGATTAGGATGTGTTCTACATCAGCACGGTAAGGTTGTGGCTTATGCTTCAAGACAACTGAAGACTCATGAGCGCAATTATCCGACGCATGATCTGAAGTTGGCAGCCGTCATTTTTTCTCTCAAGATTTGGCGCCACTACTTACTTGGTGAACGAGTGAACATCTATACAGATCATAAAAGTCTGAAGTATGTGTTTACTCAGAAGGAGTTGAATATGCGGCAGAGAAGATGGTTAGAACTTATGGCGGACTTTGACATCAATTTGCAATATCATCCAGGAAAGGTGAACGTAGTACCTAATGCTCTTAGTCGCCAACCATTAGCAATGAATCTCACCGCTCAGTGGAAGCTTCAGCAAGACCTACATCAGATGGAGATCGAACTAGTCATGCCAGGTGATGTTTCAAATTTGATGAATCTGCAAGTTCAATCAACTATTGTTAATCAGATCAAGGCAGCTCAAGCCAGCGATGCTAAGTTGCAAAAGATCAGAGAGCAAGTGGAGAATGGACTCAGAACAGATTTCATCATCCATGAAGACGGATCTTTGAGATACGGCAGCAGATTGTGTGTACCAAAGGGTCCTGTTCGGGAAGAGTTAATGAAAGAAGCTCACAGCTCTCCCTATTCAGTACATCCTGGAGGTACTAAAATGTACAAGGATCTACGTCAGAATTATTGGTGGCATGGAATGAAGCGTGAAGTAGCCAGAAGCGTCGCAAAATGATTGGTGTGTCAGCAGGTAAAGGCTGAACATCACAGGACAGCTGGACTACTTCAACCGTTACCAATTCCAGAATGGAAGTGGCAGCACATCACGATGGACTTTGTAACTGCTCTTCCTCGCAGCACAAAGGGTAACGATGTGATTTGGGTCATTGTGGATCGACTCACAATGTCGGCTCATTTCATCCCATTTCGAGTTGGCCAATCAACTGAGACATTAGCGAAGAAGTACATGGAGGTAATAATCTAAATTAAGATTTAAAAACTCTTCATAATGTACTATCCCTGATACCCATGAACTCATACAGGAAATTGTGAGACTTCATGGAGTACCAGTCTGCATTGTCTCCGATCGTGACACTAGGTTCCGATCGCAATTTTGGCAGAGTCTGCAAGCTAGCTTGGGAACAAGTCTGAACTTCAGCACGGCTTATCATCCACAAACAGATGGTCAGTCGGAACGAACTATTCAGATTTTGGAGGATATGCTCAGAGCATGTATGCTCGACTTCAAAGGATCGTGGGAAGATCACCTGCATCTTGTGGAGTTTGCGTACAACAACAGCTACCAAGCAAGCATAGGAATGGCACCTTTCGCAGCATTGTATGGAAGGAAGTGCCGATCGCCATTAAGTTGGGACGACATCGGAGATAGAGAACTCCTTGGACCAGAGATGATAGTAGCGACCGTTGATGTGGTTCGTACTATCAGGGAAAGAATGCGCATAGCCCAAGATAGACAGAAACACAGGGCTGATGCAAAGAGACGACACTTGGAGTTTCAGCCAGGAGACCATGTATTCTTGAAAATATCTCCGAACCGTGGAGTGATCCGATTTGGAAGACGGGGAAAGTTGAGTCCGAGATACATTGGACCGTTCGAC
Source organism: Agapanthus africanus (assembly GCA_030015575.1). Lineage (NCBI taxonomy): Eukaryota > Viridiplantae > Streptophyta > Magnoliopsida > Asparagales > Amaryllidaceae > Agapanthus > Agapanthus africanus. Next base: position 272,078,307 of record CM057337.1, read on the forward strand.
ATACTCGAACGAGTCGATGAAGTGGCATATCGTTTAGCGCTTCCACCCTCATTGGAAGGAGTGCATAATGTGTTCCACATATCCCAACTCAGAAGGTATGTGAGTGACCCCAGCCATGTACTAGATCATTCTGAGCTCACGATACAGCCCGATTTGTATTGTGAGCAACAACCTGTGGAGATCCTGGATAGGAAAGTGAAAACACTTCGGAACAAAGAAGTTAATTTGGTCCGGGTAATGTGGAGGAAAGACACTCCAGGAGAATCCACGTGGGAAAGGGAAGATGATATGCGTGCAAGATATCCGCACCTTTTTGTAAACTAGTCCTCAAATAAAAGTTGTAAATTTCGAGGACGAAATTTTTTGTAAGGAGGATAGATTGTAACAACTCCAATTTTTGTATACCAAAATTTGCTTTAAATATGATGTATACTTGGAGTATTGATGTTGCTGGAAACAATTTAAGTATCTATTTCCTTAAAATAATTACAAGAAAGAGCTTGTAGCTCATTGGTAATACCTTGCACTGCTGAACCAAGGCACCAGAGTTCGAATCCCATGCCCCACATAATTTTTATATCATTTTGTTTTAATTTTTTTTGAGAAGTCAAACGGTCAAACAGCCATAACTCACAATTTAATGCAATTTATAAAAAATAAAGTACACCATAAATCCCCCCATGTGAAACCCTACCGTTTGAGACCCGACTCGGCCCCGACTCGGCCGGCGACTCGGCCGAATCGGCCGGCGCCACCGGCCGGACTCGGCCGGTCGGCCGAGTCGTCAACACGAAAAAAATTCGTGTTGACTTGGTCTTCATCCCTGCATACTCCATTTTCTCTGTACAGTTACAAAATTCCCATTAAACCTCTTTTAATCCCAAAATTAATGATATTTTAATGAATTTTTACATTTTTTAAAAATATTTTTTAATCCAAACCCTAACCCTAGGCTAGCCCTATATAAAGACCCCTACCCTCTACCATTTCACCTTACAACTCTAAGTCCATTCTCCCAAATTCTCGAGAACTCGGTACAAAGAGCGAGAAGCGAAGCGCTGCCGAAACTGACGACGGATTCCGGCGACCGGACTAGAACCTTCACGACGTTTTCGACGCATCGACAACCACCACTTCCCTTAGCCTCCTTAGCTTGTCCAAACCCGTAAGTCCCATCTCTTCTATCTCTCTTTTCCTTTAATAGAAAATACGACTTTTTAGAACCCGACGGAAATCGGAACGAAACGATTTCCGATTCGGTTTTTCTGCAAATTTCCACTTGTCACCTACATAATACCTACCTATATTCATGTTGACTATTAATCACCCATAAACCAATTTAAACAAACATTCTCACATGAAATGATAACTTCTTGGCAAAACCGTATTCTTTTCATAAAAATACCAGGAAGTTCATTTTTCTTCGTTTAATCAATTCCCTCACTCCTAAATATGTTTATCTTGATCACTAAACTTGTAGAAACCAATTTGAATGAATTTTCACACATGAAATGATAACGTTTTCGAATACCGTATTCTTGCACTTTAATACCTTCGAGTTTAACATATCATGTTTAACCTCTAAATTTCATCAAAACTTAAAATAAGTCACGAGGTAATGACCTACCTCTACACACACAAATATAACCCTAATTGATATATGTCAAAACATAGAATACGACATTACAGGACTTTTCACTAAAATACTATATTCTTTATAACTTTTTCTTGAAAGCTTTAAATTGTATAAAATTCTAAATAAAATGAAAGCACGATAGGTCATGGACATCGATCATTTATCTAAACTGTCTTTTGGTGTCTAGGCAAGTGTGTCTAGGCTAGTGGTTTTTAATTAGGCCCACGACTGTGGTTCCTTCCGACTTACCTGGCACTTACCTGGCCGTAATTGACGGTGAAGAGGCGATTTGAGGCTTATAATGACTCATCGTTTAGACCTTAGAAATTGGCTAGTTGACTTAGGAAACCCTAATAACTAAAATACAGAAAACTATACTTTTTGCAAATAAATACCTTATATTTATAAAACCGTTTTCCTAAATGAAAAGTATTTATAAAACCTAAGTAAAGTGCCGCTACAACCCACCTTTAGGGAACCTGTTAGGGATAGTACGGTTCATCGTGCACCCGCAGGCTAGTAGTGCGAGATTCAGACCTCCGCAAGGAGCATTCTGTCTCGAAAGGTTTAAAATACGACATTTAAGAAAAATGAGATTTTTGAAAATAAATATTCATTTAAAAATTATTCATGTGTTTATATATATATAATTATCATTTAAACTCCTATTTTATCATAAGATAAAGTTTCCACTTTTTTCTAAAATTAAAAGATTGAAAGTTACATTAAAATACCAAGAATTTCAAATAAAACAATTAATACTTTTATTAGGATATACTCACTAGAATAACACAAATAAAATTCACATTCATTATAATTATAAAGAGGAATATCAAATACTTGAGGTGTATTTTGAAAACTATACAAAGGTACTTTTTACATAAAACCCCCTCAAGTTCTACAAATTACAATAAGGCCCCTAACTAATATTGAACTTCAAATTACCTTTCTTTTAGTCTGACTCGGGTTAGAGTCTGACTATTTCTGACTTGAATATGATTCAAGTCAATCTATATTCTTTTATATTCCAACACAATTTGAATACATGAATCCCTGAATCCAGTTAACAATATATTCATTTTGACTGAATCAAACCATGGATATGTAAGTCCATGCTACCTCTCCCGGTACTTTCGGGCATGCGGAATTTAATGAAAAACAATTTTCTTAGAGGTGGTAACATGGACTTAAAACCCGGATCTTTGTTAAACATCTAACTAACAACCTAACTAAGAGTTGTTAACTACTCGGTTAGGGGGTTTATACCTTTGTTATCTCGAACTCCTTCGTCTTCAAGTCTCGATGGTTGTCCGAATCGGCTTCTCCCCGTCGTCTCCTTGCGCCGAAGATAGATCCACCTGAAAGCTTCAACCTTTGGCTCCTTCTTCGAACTTTGAAGAAACTAGTTCACTCAGTTTGCTAAACCTTGTGAACTAGAGTGAGTAGAGAAGAGTTTGTTTGGGATTTTATCTATGGTTCTTGGTTCTCAACTCATGAGACAAGTGAACCATAGACTAAAGAGAGGGAGAGCAAGAGGAGGAAGATGAGAGCTCAAGAACAAGAGAGAGAATGAGAATGATAGAATGAGAGAAGACTTTTCTCATTTGGCTCTCATAATCCAAAACCATCATAACACATCATAGCAATCAAGTATTATGTGATGGTTTAAGCAACAATAGCCATATCATTTCATGCACTCATTTTGCACAAGAGAGCAAGCAAGCAAAAGTCTTTGCCATAAAATGATAGCTATTGTTATCATGATGGTCAACTAGTCAAGCCTAGTCAACCGGTCAACAAAGTCAACAAGTCAACAAAGTCAACAAGTCAACAACCATGTCACCATAATACTTAATTAATATAATTGTTAATCATATCATATTCTCATTAGGGTTGAGCAAAAAGTCAACGGTCAACGGTCAACAACCCTAATGAGAATCCTCTGCCTCTGTCTCTCCGTCAACTGTGCATACACACCCGCATCCGCGTTCCGAGGAACACGTATGCATACTGGATAAAACCAATCCCAAAAGGTACACTAGGATCTGGCTTAAACCAAAGCCCGCTAGTGTAAACTGTCCGGACACTGTACGTGCACAAGTGCACGGATGTGACCGAACCCTGTCGCAAAACCATGCAACCTGTCGCAAAACCATGCGACCTCTACTCTTTTGCCTAAAGGAGAATAGCTTTCTGTGTGGGACTCTAAAGACTCGACACTACGCTGGCAGTGGGTTTAACCACAGACCGCAAGCGGCACTAGCTGTGCGTAACGGTCCCCAGGTAGATGCCGACAAGAAGACTGACGAGGCAAAACCCATCTGAACTCCTACTGAGCCTGAATGTGACATTCTCCGTACAGTCCGGTCTGTTAGTCTGATACATCGCATGGCGGGCCTAGGGGGCGGTAAACGTCAGTCCCCTAATAGCGGTACAAGTCGTGTCGGAGTGAAGCCCAAAACACCCTGAGATAACACTGGAAGCCTACCAGTATATCTCGTTTGCCCTGGGCAGGGACTACTCATGTAATGGCTCTCCTAGACACAGCGCGATATCAACCCCCAATACCGGGAGAGACGAATCCTGTCTAACCGTCACTGCCTCCAAGTTCTTCAGGACTGCACCTAACTACTACCTGTTTGCACGACTCCTTTGAGCCGTGGTAGGGTAGTAGTCAAAGTACAGTGGGAACACACTCGAGGCGAAGCGACAGTGTCAAGTCAGCGGACTAAGCTGTACTCATGTCACCTGGGAACTGATAACTGACGATAGGCATAATACCAACTAGTCTGTTCCCGACGAGTCCTGTCCAGTGTACTCGTAACCTAACGAGCACCCGCATACTATCTCAAGTACGACGTACTGACGGCTGTGGGACAGACCGTCTCCCACACTAGGATGAGAAGCGCATGCGCTAGTCAACTCCGGAGTATCGATGCCCTGTCTCGATAGTCCTGCGACCAGGGACCTGCATAAGGATGTGCTTATAGATTACCCAGCCCCCACTAGTGTGACTGCCATCACAACGCTGGTAATCAAGCAAAGATCCTAAGGGCTCCACTAATGTGTATAGGTGATATACTAAAATAAACACGTGTACACATTGAAGTAGAAACAAACCAAGTAGCATACTACTATTTTGAGCAAGATTGTATATACAAGGTGAATATCCCAAGCTTCCATTAAGTAATATACAAACTAGTCTGATACAGTAATGGCCTCTAGGGCATATACACTAACAATCTCCCACTTGCACTAAGGCCATGTACTGGCGTATTGAAGACCTATCATCTCGATCAGCCGCTCGAACTGAGTCTGGGGCAAGGCCTTGGTGAATGGATCTGCAGTGTTATCTTCTGAAGCGACTCTCTGAACCTCGATCTCCTGGCGATCCACGATCTCCCTGATCAGGTGATACCGCCTCAAGATGTGTCTGGATCTCTGATGGGACCTGGGTTCCTTCGCTAAAGCTATAGCCCCGTTGTTGTCGCAATACAGAGATATTGGATCAACAATGGACGGAACCACCTGAAGTTCTTTCAAGAACTTCCTCATCCAGACAGCTTCTTTTGCGGCATCAGATGCAGCGATGTATTCCGCTTCCATCGTCGAGTCTGCAACGGTTTCCTGTTTGGAACTCTTCCAACACACCGCCCCTCCATTAAGGGTAAAGACAAAACCCGACATGGACTTGGAATCATCTTTGTCACTCTGGAAGCTGGAGTCAGCAAAGGCCTCGATCTGGAGGTCTTTTCCGCCATACACCAAGAACATCTCCTTAGTCCTTCTCAGGTACTTGAGAATGTTCTTTACCGCTATCCAGTGTTTCTCCCCAGGGTTTGACTGATACCGGCTTACCACACTCAGTGCATAAGCTACATCCGGTCTGGTACACAACATCGCATACATTATAGAGCCTACCGCAGAAGCGTAGGGTATAATAGACATGCGATCCCTCTCCAAATCAGTCTTGGGAGACATCTCGTTAGAGAGGGTGATCCCGTGACAAGCCGGTAGGTTACCGCGCTTGGAATCTTCCATACTGAATCTCTTCAGTATGGTGTCGATGTACCTGGACTGTGAAAGTCCTAATATCCTCTTGGATCTATCACGATGGATCCGGATCCTCAGGATGTAAGAGGCATCACCCAGGTCTTTCATGGAGAACCTGTGCGACAAGAACCCCTTGACAGATTGTAGTATAAGAATGTCATTTCCTATTAAGAGAATGTCATCCACGTATAAAACGAGGAATACTACAGTTCTCACTACAAATCTACTATAGATGCATGGTTCATCTGGATTTTTGATAAAGCCAAATTCCTTGACCGTCTCATCAAAACAGATGTTCCAACTCCGCGATGCCTGCTTTAGTCCATAGATGGACTTAAGCAACTTGCACACCTTTCCGCTGCTCCCACTCTGAATGAAACCCTCTGGCTGGTCCATATAGACACACTCCTCTAAATTTCCATTTAGAAAAGCTATCTTTACGTCCATCTGCCAAATCTCATAATCGTGGAAGGCAGCAATGGCAAGAAGGATCCGAATGGATTTCAGCATAGCCACTGGAGAAAAGGTTTCGTCATAGTCTAAACCAGGTCTTTGACGAAAACCCTTTGCTACAAGTCTAGCTTTATAGGTCTCAACCTGTCCATCTACACCAATCTTCCTTTTGAAGATCCACTTGCATCCTATGGGTTTTACCCCGTATGGAGCAATGTCCAACGTCCATACTTTGTTGTTGTACATGGACTCCATTTCGGTCCGCATTGCATCCAGCCATTTTACCGAGTCAACGCTCTGAACGGCCTGCTGGAAGCTAGTAGGCTCATCATAATCTATGATGCAATCTTCTCTATCCCCGTCTATGAGAAAACCGTAGTATCTCTCGGGCGGATGAGACTGCCTACTACTCCTGCGGAGCGGCGTAGGAATGTCCTGTTCCTTTGAACCCTCTGGTTCCACTAAGCTTTCAGTAATAGTCTGTGGTTCTGGAATTTCTTCCAGTTCTATTGTGCTCCCACTTATCTGGGTTTCCAAAAACTCAGTTTCCAAGAAGCGGGCATGCTGAGAAACAAAAACCTTTTGTTCCTCAGCGGAATAGAAAAGATACCCCCTGGAGTTCTTTGGGTATCCCACAAACTTACACTGTACTGAACGTGCCTCGAGCTTGTCCGCATGCTGCTTTTTTACAAAAGTTGGACATCCCCATACCTTAAGATACTTAAGACAGGGTTTCTTTCCAGTCCACATTTGATATGGGGTGGTAGGCACAGTCTTGGTTGGAGCCTTGTTCAAGAGATATGCAGCTGCTTCTAGTGCATATCCCCAGAATGATCGCGGTAACTCAGCGTTACTCATCATGGACCGTACCATATCCAATAGGGTCCGGTTCCGTCTCTCCGATACACCGTTATGTTGCGGAGTGTATGGAGGAGTAAGCTGAGAGAGAATTCCATTCTCTTTTAAGTAATTCAGGAATTCGGCACTTAAGTATTCTCCACCTCGATTCGATCTTAGAATCTTGATACTTTTGCCAGTTTGTTTTTCTACTTCATTCTTATATTCCTGGAATTTTCCAAAGGCTTCGGACTTATGTTTCATTAAGAAGACATAACCGTACCTTGAAAAGTCATCCGTAAAAGTAATGAAGTAAGAATAACCACTTCGCGCATGTGTAGACATTGGACCGCACACATCGCTGTGTACAAGTCCCAAGAGCTCACTCGCTCTTACTCCGTGTCCAGTGAACGGAGTCTTTGTCATCTTTCCTTTGAGACAGGATTGACAAGTGGCATACGATTGATATTCGAACGGATTCAAATATCCTTCTGTATGTAACTTCGTCAACCTTCTCTCATTGATGTGACCCAGTCTACAATGCCATAAGAAAGTCTGATTTATTTCCGGAGACTTTCTTTTGTGTGTATTGTGGACATTGAAAATCTGTGGTTGGTTTAATACGTATATACCATTGCTCAATGTACCTGACCCAATCAGAACTTGATTAAGGTGAATGTTTACAACATTGCTTATAAACGCAAATTCATAACCTTCTTTAGAAACCAAAGATACAGAAATGATATTACAAGTTGCGTTGGGTACAAAAAAGCAATTACGCAAAACCAAAACATGTCCATCTGACATTCCCAGGTGATAGTCCCCCACGGCTTTAGCATCTATGCTAGCTCCGTTCGCAACTCTGAGGGTCATGTCACCTGCCTTCAAAACCCTACGGTTTCTCAACGCCTGCAAAGAATTACAGATATGAGATCCTGATCCGGTATCCAATACCCAGGAAGTAGAGTTTATTGAAAGACAGTTTTCAATAACATACACACCTGAAGCTGAAGCTGCAACCTGCTTCAATTCCTGTGTTCTGGCCTTCCAAGCCCTGCAATCATTCTTCCAGTGTCCTTTCTTATGACAATAGAAGCATTCTTCCTTATCCACAAGCTTCCCCGCTTTCTTTGTTGCTTTTGCCTTTCCCTTCGTATCCACTTTACTAACACCGCCCCTTGGTTTGGCGGGGGCTTTCTTCTTCTTTCCCTTGGCTTTCGCCTTGGAGCTAGAAGAAGATGATCCTCCTACAAACAAAGTGGATGTTTCCCTACCTTTCTGTAGGGTGCCCTCCGCGCTCCTCAGCATGTTGAGGAGTTCTGAAAGTTCAACTTCTTTTTCTTGCAAGTTGAAGTTCAGTATAAACTGGGCGTAAGTGGAAGGAAGGGACTGGAGAATCAAGTCCGTATAGAGCTCACTCTCCAATGTGGTCCCAAGGTCCGCGAGCTCCTCAATGTAGCCGATCATCTTAAGCACGTGTTCTGCTACTGATGATCCGACGGCCAACCTTGCCGAAAATAACTTCTTCGACGCTTCGTATCTTGCGATACGAGATTGCTCTCAATACAGTTCTTTTGTATGAAGAAATATGGATTCCAGGTCCATATTCTCGTGCCTCCTCTGATGTTCGTTGTCCATAGAGGCAAGCACGAGGCACTTGGCCTTCGCGCTATCAATCTCCCAAGTCTTACGGATTTCCTTATCCGCGACGCTGGAAGTGGGACCAGGGACAGGGGGAGCTTTGGTGGTAAGAAGATACCCCAGCTTGTCGTAAGTGATTGCCATCTTGACATTCCTGAGCCAATCTTTGTAGTTTGGCCCTGTCAGTATGTTTTTATCTAGAAGTAACTTAAGTCCAGTCATGTCGATTGGTCGCTGCAATTAGGAGAGAGAAGAAACACTCAGCATGATGCTCTTGCAAGTTTAGAGTGGTTTTTAGTTTGTCTAAACAGGATGGCTCCCACTGTTTCTCGAATCCCTCCTCAAACCATAACGGAAGAATTAGTCGGGATCAATCCCATCGCACAATACTTGCTTAACCATTCAGCCAGGCCAGTGTCGGTACTTCGAGGGAGGTTTTCCAACGCTTTCGCGAAGTTCCTTAATTTAAGAACCTCTTTTCCCTGGGGGCGTAGCCCCGCTAACACCTTTCTAGGCACCTACTAGGTTTATAGCATTGATTGTTTAGTGAAAAATTTCCCGAGGAGTAGCATATACTCACAGTAGGATCGGGATCCAAATATCATCGCGTGACGAAACTGAAGGAACCCTACTAGAATCATCACATTCCAAATGGTATGCAAATCTAGCAAGTTTCAGTACTTATGAAACTCCCGATGTGGATTTTTGCCCCATGCTCTTATGACCTTAACCTGGGTCAACAAATCATAAGTCACATGTCAAGTTCTGCCCGTCATTATCCAGGTTAATTTGAACCCACCCGTATATACCCTTGACGAAGGTCAACAAGGTAATGCGAATGCCCTAAACCAACACATCTATCTATGCTACATATGAATACCCAACAGCTACCAATCACTATGCCTTGACGAAGGTCAACAAACATAGCTTGAATACTATTGAATATTCATACGAAACGACGGAGGGCTACGTATGGTTTTTGGCGAAACCGTGAACGTAGTGAACTTGATATAATCGATGGAACGAGATAGCTTTTAAAAGGAGTGGCTCAAGCTCCGCATTTAAAAGTTAGTTTTGAAAAGAACCGAGTGGTTTTTCGAAAGTGTTCCAACGACTTTAGCTTGGTTTATTATCTTGCATTAGTTCTTTTAATGCGTGATATCCTTGCATTAGTTCTTTTAATGCGTCCCATCATTTAATCCTACCATTGCAGAAAACAACCAAAATATGACGTACGCTTATGCCATTCGCATTCGCCACTGGGCCCCGTCATTACCCGTTAGGTTACTTAACTAACGACAGAGCGGGGGCTGGGCTAGCGCGGCTGTAAAACATAAGCAACGCCTAAATAATATCATATATAGATATATTGCAATGATAGCCATTTCAGATCACAGATGAATACATTGGATATACTAGGAATCTGCAATTCGTACAAGCCTGTAACGAAAAGCAGATTACACGGTCGCGGTGAATAGCCAATACCCCACCCAAGACCCCTACGGGTGCGGCAAACTACCCGCCAAGTACCCGAAGTGGAACAATCTCCCTCAACACCGTGAGTAGGCCACTCGGCACCTCGAGATACCCGGTAGTTTGTGCACCCCCTCCATGGGTCTATCCTAGGAGCAAAAACAGTAAAAAGAAATTATACAATGATGGCTACAACCCCGACCCGGTTGTGCAGTCATACAAATAATATTACATCAATTTACAAATTTACATGAATTGAAAGAAAAGAAAAACTCTCGTCTCACAACCCCCCGGCTATTCACCCGCGACAATCCAACATATTTATATACACATTCCAGCAACATTACAGATCACAGATTTGTATAACCCCCACTAATCGACATATAGCGATTAGCAGACGTTCAATACAAATGTCACAACACAGATAAAAACCCGTCAGCTAAAGTCTTTTAGAAGTTCGATCAAAAATACGGATTTTTAGGCCCCAAACATAAAATTTTCGTTCTGGAAAATCTGGGCTGAAAATACATATACCAAAAATCCCAAAATACCCTTATAAGCATACTGTAGCAAAGAAGACCCAGAGAGGAGCCAAGACGGCCGTGGAACCGCGGCAATAGCAAGCTATTGCTGCGTTTCCGCGGCGCTTTGATGAGATCACGGGACCATTTTTCTACAGTATACTCTAAAAACCCTGAGTCGATTTTTGGTGTATCTCAAATAATTTTTACAGCACTTTGAAAATCGACAGAAAGTTTGAATACGGGGTTCATTTCGGGACTTTTTCTTTGATCGATCTTCTAGCTACTTTGCTAACTTGTTAGATAGAGTTTAACAAGGCTCTGATACCACTGTAAGTCCATGCTACCTCTCCCGGTACTTTCGGGCATGCGGAATTTAATGAAAAACAATTTTCTTAGAGGTGGTAACATGGACTTAAAACCCGGATCTTTGTTAAACATCTAACTAACAACCTAACTAGGAGTTGTTAACTACTCGGTTAGGGGGTTTATACCTTTGTTATCTCGAACTCCTTCGTCTTCAAGCCTCGATGGTTGTCCGAATCGGCTTCTCCCCGTCGTCTCCTTGCGCCGAAGATAGATCCACCTGAAAGCTTCAACCTTTGGCTCCTTCTTTGAACTTTGAAGAAACTAGTTCACTCGGTTTGCTAAACCTTGTGAACTAGAGTGAGTAGAGAAGAGTTTGTTTGGGATTTTATCTATGGTTCTTGGTTCTCAACTCATGAGACAAGTGAACCATAGACTAAAGAGAGGGAGAGCAAGAGGAGGAAGATGAGAGCTCAAGAACAAGAGAGAGAATGAGAATGATAGAATGAGAGAAGACTTTTCTCATTTGGCTCTCATAATCCAAAACCATCATAACACATTATAGCAATCAAGTATTATGTGATGGTTTAAGCAACAATAGCCATATCATTTCATGCACTCATTTTGCACAAGAGAGCAAGCAAGCAAAAGTCTTTGCCATGAAATGATAGCTATTGTTATCATGATGGTCAACTAGTCAAGCCTAGTCAACCGTTCAACAAAATCAACAAGTCAACAAAGTCAACAAGTCAACAAAGTCAACCCCTCAACAACCATGTCACCATAATACTTAATTAATATAATTGTTAATCATATCATATTCTCATTAGGGTTGAGCAAAAAGTCAACGGTCAACGGTCAACAACCCTAATGAGAATCCTCTGCCTCTGTCTCTCCGTCAACTGTGCATACACACCCGCATCCGCGTTCCGAGGAACACGAATGCATACTGGATAAAACCAATCCCAAAAGGTACACTAGGATCTGGCTTAAACCAAAGCCCGCTAGTGTAAACTGTCCGGACACTGTACGTGCACAAGTGCACGGATGTGACCGAACCCTGTCGCAAAACCATGCGACCTGTCGCAAAACCATGCGACCTCTACTCTTTTGCCTAAAGGCGAATAGCTTTCTGTGTGGGACTCTAAAGACTCGACACTACACTGGCAGTGGGTTTAACCACAGACCGCAAGCGGCACTAGCTGTGCGTAACGGTCTCCAGGTAGATGCCGACAAGTAGACTGACGAGGCGAAACCCATCTAAACTCCTACTGAGCCTGAATGTGACATTCTCCGTACAGTCCGGTCTGTTCGTCTGATACATCGCATGGCGGGCCTAGGGGGCGGTAAACGTCAGTCCCCTAATAGCGGTACAAGTCGTGTCGGAGTGAAGCCCAAAACACCCTGAGATAACACTGGAAGCCTACCAGTATATCTCGTTTGCCCTGGCCAGGGACTACTCGTGTAATGGCTCTCCTAGACACAGCGCGATGTCAACCCCCAATATCGGGAGAGACGAATCCTGTCTAACCGTCACTGCCTCCAAGTGCTTCAGGACTGCACCCAACTACTACCAGTTTGCACGACTCCTTTGAGCCGTGGTAGGGTAGTAGTCAAAGTACAGTGGGAACACACTCGAGGCGAAGCGACAGTGTCAAGTCAGCGGACTAAGCTGTACTCATGTCACCTGGGAACTGATAACTGACGATAGGCATAATACCAACTAGTCTGTTCCCGACGAGTCCTGTCCAGTGTACTCGTAACCTAACGAGCACCCGCATACTATCTCAAGTACGACGTACTGACGACTGTGGGACAGACCGTCTCCCACACTAGGATGAGAAGCGCATGCGCAAGTCTACTCCGGAGTATCGATGCCCTGTCTCGATAGTCCTGCGACCAGGGACCTGCATAAGGATGTGCTTATAGATTACCCAGCCCCCACTAGTGTGACTGCCATCACAACGCTGGTAATCAAGCAAAGATCCTAAGGGCTCCACTAATGTGTATAGGTGATATACTAAAATAAACACGTGTACACATTGAAGTAGAAACAAACCAAGTAGCATACTACTATTTTGAGCAAGATTGTATATACAAGGTGAATATCCCAAGCTTCCATTAAGTAATATACAAACTAGTATGATACAGTAATGGCCTCTAGGGCATATACACTAACAGGATATTCATCCATTATCCTGATATTCCATTTACCTGATTATACAGTTTCAACATGTTTACTGATATCATGATTTTGGTCAGTCACCCAACTTACATATTACAATACAACAATATTGTTAAAACACTACGGGGTTTAAGGGGTAGATTGGTACGGAAGGTGTTAAAGGTGGCACGAGGTGGTCAGATTAAGACACCTAACCTGATTCCTATTGCTGTTGTACCGTGGCATAACGGTTCCTTGTACTTTCCTTTTGCCCTGATCTCTAGCTTATAGAGATCCCCCTCGTATACACTGGCATCCTTCTGTACCAAGCTACAAATAACAGCGTTAACACAATATTCATAATATTCAACAATATAATACTTTAGAAAATACTTTTACACTGTCTTCCTAATTCTTCTTTATCTTGGGACTTACCGAGCGATCTGTTCGCTGACGACATACTATTTCTTTCTTCTTTGAATGTCGTCAGGTGCATTGGACCAAGCTGAGATCGAGCCCACCGGTGAAGATTTGGAGCAGTTCCACGAAGACCCAGAGCTCTAGATATTGTACCTTGTTCTTTCCAGTATTTCCATTTATTGTTATGCCAATGTTTAGGCATTGCTTTTCATTTCGGATGTATTTTCTTTTCATGCATTGTACAAAGAATGTTATTAATAAAAAGTTGTTGTTATTTCTATATCTTTTGTCTCTTGTGATTACTTTATATTGCTTAGCTACGCTTAGCGTATGTACTTCTGAGTACATACGTAGCGGATCTTGTCGCGTTCACTTCGCCGTACACTGGGAAGCGGGGCGTGACAGAAGAAGAAGATGAATGAATTGATTAATTCTTTTGTGATGAATAATGAAAGTCTTCATAAGGTTAGAAATGCAACCATGGTTCAAGTAACCATTGTAGAGATTTTACTAAGGTTAAGGGTTTAGGTTTAGTTAAAGAAATATCTTGCAAAATATCTTTTCCAAAACAAAAATGAAAACCTTCTAGAAACTTCTAGAAATGATTAACCCAAATCAAACCCTAACCATGTTTAATCTCCACTAAATATGTTGCATTAATAACTATATCATGTTACAATATTATATATCACATATATAATATTTATTGTAACAAAATAAAATAATATAATTAACATATATCGCATATATATCAATATATTACCCGAGTGAGAAAAAGAATCTTTTAGTGAGCTAATATTAGTTAATGTAATTTAATATATCATATATATTATTATATATTAAATTATCGAATCAACACTTGATCCGACAATCTGGGTATATCGCATATAACCGACTAATATCTCATTTACCGATTCATCGAATCAACACTTATTCCGATGACTTGGCTGATATCAAATATCGTGAGAATAGAATACGGTATCACATATCTCATTATCCTTGGTCCTGCACATATCACATATGTGCTCCTACTCCGTTTTGCCTGAGCCAAGAAACCTCTGTGTAGGACTCTAAAGAATCGTCAATATGCCAGCAGTAGGTGATGATCATATCAAACACCCACAAGCTGCAAGCGGTCAGCTAAACATAACAGCCACCCAGGTATTGAGCGCTCAGAAGATCAATAAGAAAGCCTGTACATTCTCCCATGAATCCAATCAGTAACACTCCCGTACAGTCTGGTCTCGTCGTCGCATATCTCGCCTAGGGGTGGCAAACGTCAGACCCCAGTAGCTTGATAAGTCATGTCGATATGAGGTCTATAACAGTTTGAGAAACTACTGATAACACTTACCAGTAAATCTCAGCAACCCTGGTCAGGGATTTCCAGTTATAGCCAATCGAACACAGCGCAACATCAACTCCCTATACCGGGAGAGACGAATCCCCTCCTATCGCTCATTGCCTCCATGTGATTCGGGACTGTACCCAAAAGCCACCTTTTTGCACGCCGTCTTGGACGTGGTATGATGGAAATCAAAGCACAGTGGGAATCACACAAGACTCTATGACGATCTCGGGTCAACAGACTACTCTGTACCAGTGTCACCGGAGAACTGCTATCTGACGTGAGGTATAAAACCATCTGGGAGTTTTCGGCGAGTCCGTCCAGTGTACCCAGTCTCCACTGAGCATCCGTACACCATCCTTGATGTCAAACACCGATGGATATGGGATCATCCATTGCCCATCATATGGGTCAAGATGCGTATACGCTAGTCTACTCTGGTGTATCGATGCCCTGTCTCGATACACCCTCGACTAGGAACAGTTATAGGATGTACTCGTCGACTACCGTGGCTCCACTAGTATGATCTCATCATAGTCCCAGTAGTCGAGTACAGATCCTAAGGGCTTTATCAACATGTAACATAGAGACAATCAGAGTACATGTTAAGATAAAGTACAACCAGATAGTATACTATCAAGTCGAGCAAGAAAGTCCTCCCTATATATGTCCAAGCATCCATTACAATATACATCGTATGTACAGTAATGGCCTCTAGGGCATACATATAACTAACACCTTCTGGAGTGTGGTGGCTTGAGTTACTTCCATCAAGTCATCATGCGATGATAGTTGGATCCCGATTCCCACTTATGAGTAGGACTACTCCTCGAGTAATTCCGACTAATTCTCCTTTTGGGTTTGGAGGAGAATTCGAGGAAACAGTGGGAGCCATCCTGATTAGATAAAGAGATTAACCATTCTGATCTAGGTTAGAGTGCACGTTGAGTGTTTCTTCTCTCTCTCTCTACCTGCGACTATGACCCGACCTTTGACTAAAACTCATGAAACCAAATTGACTGAACCTTCTTAAAACACTTTGGCTTTTGGAATGTCACGGTGTCGCATACATCATTACCACTTCTATATCACCTTTACATTTCTCCAGAACACCTCGTGTCACTACGGACATCCACTTCCATTGGATAAATCCATCGTATGGTTATATACGAACTCGAAGGAACTTTTTCGCGGATGGATTCTGGTTCTAGAGAGATTGAATAGAATTATTCGGTTGTCTTTTCCCTTTACCTTCTCTCAGGTTGTGAGGGCTCCTAGGATTAGGAGAGGGTACACCTATTGAGCTTATTGGATAGTCTTCTTCCAAACCATAGGCAGGTGCCGAACGGTAGGGAAGGAAGAAAACCAATTAAGCTTAAGTGTGGTGTACAGAAGGTAATAAGTAAAGACCCATAAAGGGATTAGAATAATGACAAAGGAAATTGCGACCACCATCATTCATGACAAAGACCGGGTATACCCCTGCCACTCCTACATCCACTTTGCATTTCTTTAGGACACTCCGTATCACTACGGATATCCACTTCCATTGGATAAATCCATCGTATGGTTATATACGAACTCGAAGGAACTTTTTTGAGAATGGATTTTGGTTCTAGAGAGATTGGATAGGATTATTCAGATGTCTTTTCCCATTACCTTCTCTCAGGTTGCGAGGGCTTCTAGGATTAGGAGAGTACACCTATTATGCTTATTGGGTAGTCTTCTTCCAAACCTTAGGCTGGTGCCGAAGGGTAGGGAAAGAAGAAAACCAATTAGCCTAAAGAAGGTGTACAGAAGGTAATAAGTAAAGACATAATAAAGGGATTGGAGTGAGGGCAGGTAAGTATATGGTTACTATCGTGAATCAGGATAGTGGAAGAGGCGTTACTAGGAATACCAGTTGAACCCCTTCGAAACATTTCCATGTTTCAGTTTTACTGTGCGATGTTAATTAATAACTGTTTTCCCAGTTGGAATCTAACTCCAGGGTATGTATTTACCATATCAGTTTCTCACATCTACATGTTATTACGGATGGTGAGTGGGAGTAAGATATTGGGAATTGGGTGATTAGATCCTTATTATATCGGAATTCGTTGTAATTAGTGATATTTGAGGAAATCATCTGGATTTTGCCGGATGGCAAATATTTGGTTTTTAATATCCATTGTTATACACCAATTTCAAACTGATATATCTGTACATTTATTTTATAAAGTGAGATATATCTTTTTGATATTATGTCTGTGACATTTACCTATATCGGTTGGTGATTAGGTAAGATGCATTCAACAGCGGTGTAATTCTTCTTAACCATACTACAGTTTTTCAACCTACGACGCACAGGGTTTGAGTTATTGAATTCAGGGACTTATACAAAGTATTGTATGTTGTCCAGTGTCCATTAGGACAAAGGGGATGGTACTCGTACTATATTGTGTTTACTTATGACTTCTCCAGTTCTGGACATGTATTTCGTTGAAATGCAAGGTCCAGATATTCAGAAGTCATGGGTATAAGAATAAACTAGAGAACCATTTGTTGGAAGTATCAGGATTCTTCGATGAAGTCGAAGATGTAGATACTTGTGTTTGGTATTCTATTGATAGTAATGGTTTTGAGAACTTGCTTTTCTTTCGGGTTACTCATATAAGGATGCACTCCTAGATGAGTAATGTTGATTGTCCTCTTTTCCATTTGGTTGATATGCACTGGAGACAGCTGCATGATTTTGAATCTGGTTCCAATTAAATTAGTGCTTTTGTTTCTATATTAGATATATATAGAATCAATTTATATCTTAACGATGTTAAGATATAGGGAGTTGTCCGGCTGATGCTTAAAACCAGAATCCGGATAAACTCAAGGCACGCTTCAGTAATGGCTGTTTGTGGGTTATCCCGGGCTTTGACGAGGGTTAACTTTCTACCATGAGGAAGATCAATATTTATATTGTTCTTGACTCGCCACAGTTTTAATAAAATGGACTTTTTCAGAAAACACAAGTGGGAGTATGGTAGAACTGGAAGTTATTCCAGAACCACAAACGATTACTGAAAATTTAATAGAACCTAAGAATTAAATTGGATTTGATGTTCCATTAGCCACTCCGCAGATTTTGGTGGGTAACCTCAGGCACCCGAGAGATAATTCGGTCTTCTCAGAGATGGTGACAGGGAGGTTCTTGTTTACCCAGACTTTCCATTGCTGCTGTTCTAGACTATAAGACCCGGCAGGAGGATGAGTATAGCGTCGTTCTAAACTAGTTTTGGAAATGTACGTGTATAAGACTCTGCCGGAGGGTTGTTGTAGTCAGTGGGAGCAGCGGAAGCATAGTGGGCAATTCGCTTATGTCTATTTATAGACTAAAGCAGGTATAGCGGAAATAGATCATCTATTTTTGATGTGACAGTCATAGGTCTTGACCTCATCAGAATAGGAGATGGATCTGGTAAGAAGGTAGTAGAGAGTGATGTCCAGGTATTGGGATGACATGCACTTAATAGGAAGGAATATTCCTATACTACGATCGGTTATACTTTGGTTGTCACAAAGTTGTTTCTCCACATAGGATATGGATATAATATCAGGTTTCCTGGTTACTAGATCTATAGTTTTAGATCTAGATTTGGGAAGTATCCTAATCTGGGTACTTTGACATTAAATGGATGACTCCTGGCATGGTGGTGTACCTGCAGGTGATGGAGTCACCCTCTCTAAAGGTGTCTTACAGACTAAAGGGGAGAGGGTTCTGCATGATTTGCATATCAATCACAAAATGTCAAGTGCCACACCAGATATTGCTTTTGCACTAGATGCAATAAGCAGATACATTAATCCAATCCTGGAGAAATATTGGGAAGCAGTTATTGAACATAAGTGAATGTTCTTGGAAAATAATTACGGCAGCCTCTTTCGGGAGACGGTTATCATTTCAGGCTTCCAAGGTGACCTGGATGACAGAGTGGCTGTCAGTGTTATAGTTTTTCTTCTTTTGAGGGACAGTATGTTGGACAGGTGGTCCAAGCGGATACTGAGGATGGCATAGCGCATGTTACTGATTAAATTCAGTGGACGATACAGTCTAAGTAGTTTGCTGGATTTGGAATTCATTTGAGAACTGGGTCCCATCAGATATCCAGACAAATTCTGAGACAAGTATTGCTCATTTTCGGGAGATAGTTTTCTCCGCGAAGTTGAGATTAAGAGAGATACAGAAAGAAACACCGTAGCGGATCCATTCACCGAGGCTATTTCTCGAACGCAATCATTTTCGCAAACAGGCTTTGCGAAACTGATTAGTAGAGAAGTTGGGTGTTCGGTATCACACGGGCTGTGAGTATGCGACATCGCAATAGTTGGCCTTAAGTGCAAGTGGGAGATTGTTGGCTATGCAATTATCATAGTCGCGGACTTGTGATTATGATGATTGAGGCAGGACCTATACTGTAAGTCCACGTTACCCGTCCCCGGTTCTTTGGGGTTTTGGAAATGGTGAAAAACGATTTTCTACGGTGGGTAACATGGACTCAAAATACGGATCTTTGTTAAACAACTATCTAACAACCTAACTAGGAGTTTTACCTACTCGGTTAAGGGGTTATATCTTAACTTGAACTCCTTCTCTTCAACTCCTTGCGGTAGTCGGATCGGCCTCACCTCGTTGTCTCCTTGCGCCGAAGATGGATCCACCCGAAAGTTTCTACCTTTGGCTTCAACCTCAAATTAGAGGAAACTAGAACACTTGGTTTGCTAGACCTTGTATGCTAGGATGAGTAGAGAAGTGTTTTGGGTTTTATCTCTAAGGAAATGGTTCTCAACTCATGAGAGGGAGTTTCCTTGAGCTAGAGAGAGAGCAAGAGCAAGAGGGAGAGCTTGAGGATGAGAGAGAATGAGAATGATAGAATGAGCAAGACTTTTTCCACCCATGCTCTCATAATACAAAATAATCATAATAATAACAATAATTAAGCATTTTGTGATGGTTCATGTCAATGGCTTTATCATTTCATGCATTTAATGCATTTTGTGAACAAAACAAGCAAGCAAAGGTCAATGCCATGAAATGATAGCCATTTTCATGATGGTTGTAACGTTTCAGAAATCGTTTTGCGAATTTTCCCGTTTTAGGGCAAAATTGTCGGTATTTTCCGTTTTAACCCGATTTCGATCAAACGTCCGTATAAACTTGCCGGCATCTTTTTTAGTTAAAATAAAGCTTGTGCGCGAACTTTAGGGGTATTTGGGAGGTTTTGGTTCAGATAGAATTTTTCCCAAATAAAATATTATTTTAAGCGGTATTTGGAGCACGTAAATCGGGAAAAAAAATTTCTCTTGTGAATAAATTATTTTTGTCACTAGAATATTTTGGAAACTTCTTTTTAAATATCTAAATATTTTTTGGAGTGGAAAAGGTTTTATTTTAAAAAGAAAAGAAAATGTGTAAAGGTGGCAAAGTGCATTTATTAGCATTTATTACTCTTTTTCCTAGCAATTTCTTCACAAAAATACCCCCTCACCCCCTTAGCCGGCCCTTCCCTTTCCCTTGCTGCCCTCCATCATTTCCACCCATTTTCAACTCATTTTGTATCAAATAAATCATGAAAAATCCAAATAAAATCACAAAAACTCAAATATATTCATTTTCCTTCATTCTTGAACTTAAAGCTAGCTTGGATCTTTATTCAAAACATCATTTTGGAGGAAAAGATGATGGGTTTGGTTTCTTGGTTTTGATTCTTTGTGGAGGTATAAAACCCTAACCCTAATCCTTTTTGTTGTTTCTAAATTTCTAATTAGCATATTAATTGTTTATTTAAGCTTTTAATTTCATGTTTGAAATTCAAGACTTGATTTTTTATGATAATCTAGTTAGGGTAAAACTTGATTTATGTGTTTAATGTTTATTTGAAGTGTTAATTTGTGTTTTGGAGAAGATTAAGCTAGTAGAAAATGTTAATTTTTGCTAATGAACACTTTGTTTAATTATGCAATTTTGCTTACTAGGTTTTTGCTAAAATTTATTTAGCAAGTGTTAAAAATATAGAAATGGTTTAGATAGCTTAGTTAAGCTATTTTAAGGTGTTTATAATCGCTAGATATGCGTTAGCTTGAAACTAGTGCGAAATATTGCGATAAGTTACTTACTAGGTTTCGGGGTTTTTCCAACGTGGGTTCGATTGGTCGTTGCAAGATTATATCTATTTTATTCCTCGTAATTGTATGTGTTGTGTTGCGCGATCAGGACGATCGGGGTCTAGACTTAGTGTTTTGTAGTTTAGCGACCCCAATTAGCGTTTTTGGCCGATGTCGTGCGCGATAGATACGCTAAGTTCGCAGTACAATTTTCAGGGCGTTATTCTTGCGTTTCGATGTCTTTTCGTCGATGTAGGATATTTGCTTATGTGATGTGTTTGTGAAATTTTAGGTTTGCAAGCGGGGACTTCGGACGCTACGACAAGGGAAAACAGGTGGTAGGCTTCACTTAGCCAGGAGCGTTGGTGAGTAGATTTAACATCTACAGGGGAATCGCTCGCATGGCGTTATGCGTCTGGGATAGAGATGTTATTTCTGTCGCATATTCTATGTCATATTTAGAATTGCGCATTTACCCTATTATTTAGATATTGTTGTGCTTGGACTAGTATCCTTAGGACACTGCACATATTATTGACGATTCATATTGCACGAGCACTGATTGTATGCTACACACACCATCAATAATTGCCATGTCACGCATAACCCACTTATAGATATGATATTGCTTGGTTAGGGACATTGAGACCTTGATTCATATTTCTTTACGCATTGACTTATAGCATACCTGTATACCTACATGCTTACACATATACTCTGACATACTTACATGCTAGTTACCTGTATACCTATAGAGTATTATACCATTAGTGATAGGTACATACACACTTTACGACATAGCTACAGGTATACCTTGCACACCTATTTCGCTTATACCCAGGGGGTATACTACATCATTTACTTATAGGTAGATACATATACCTTGCTATACCTTTATGTTTACACATATATCTAGTTATAGCTACATGTTTACCTTTACTTGATATTATTTAGAATTGGAGAAATTAGGAACCACATGATATTTATATTAACTTGTTGCAGTTAATTAGCGGCTTTTCCTTTATATGCTTTCATTACAGTTTTATATTGCATATATTATATTCATGGATTTTCGCTTTGTGATATGGATTTTTCATGATGTTTTCTGGATTTGGGGACCGTGGGAGTTCATGAAATTATGCATTATTTGAAAAACCCGGTTTCCCTTGATATGATATTTCTGCAGCCACCATGAGATTTATCGGTTCTGATTATATACTCCATACGAGGAGTGGGTGCCGTATGAGGGTACATGGTGGGGCCCGGTACGGTTCCCCTCGGCAAGATGATCGATGGATCTTGCCGATTGAGCCTGGAAGGTGGGTAAGTACCTACCGGTGACATTACCAATGACTCGGCGGTTATCATGTGGATACCGACGGGAGTCATGTACGTATAGATACGTCGAGAGGCGAGGGTCAGAGCTAGGCACTTGAGCTTTCGGGATAGCGTATGATACGTACCTATCAGGGTGCCAGTCGTGGTGATAGCACTTGATAGACCTGCATTTCTGTGTCGATGCTTGACACATTCGTTTCATGATATTTCTTCTTACTCCTTTGTATATATAACAGGGGATTAGGCCGCTGTTATATATGCCCTTACACCAATATTAGTGGAATGGGACGCTAATATATGTGTATTGATTTTTTCACTTCTTTGTATATATAACAGTGGGTTGGGACGCTGTTATATATGCCCTTACACCAATATTAGTGGAATGGGACGCTAATATATGTGTATTGACACTATTTTATATACATCATCATATTTATTCATGCAAATATATTTAGGATGTTAGATTTTTACTTGATAATTTGATTTGGGATATAGGTGATTCATTTGATATTGGATACAGGATATTTATGAGATTGCTGATTTGTACATTCAGGATATATGAGATTTTTTCGATATTGTACATTCAGGATTTGTGAGACTTATATGATATGAGAGCCAATTTGGGGGTTGATTTGAGGAATTGGGATTTGGATTTGTCTTGATGGATTGTGATCCTACCACGATGTCAGGATTCCGTGGAAATAACATGTTTCATTCCATACTCTACATTTACTGTTTATGCACTGCTTCATGCATTAGTGTACCTGTTAGAGTACCTTCCATGACTGTTGCATTTACATACCTTTATTCATATCATTTCTTCATGTATTAGTAGTACCTGTTAGAGTACCTTTCATGACTGTTGCGTTTACATACCTTTATTCATATCATTTCTTCATGTATTAGTGTACCTGTTAGAGTACCTTCCATGACTGTTGCGTTTACATACCTTTATTCATATCATTTCTTCATGTATTAGTAGTACCTGTTAGAGTACCTTTCATGACTGTTGCGTTTACATACCTTTATTCATATCATTTCTTCATATATTAGTAGTACATGTTAGAGTACCTTTCATGACTGTTGCATTTACATACCTTTATTTATATGCATTGCTTCATGTATTAGTTGTACCTGCTAGTGTACCTTTCATGATTATTGCATTCATATGACTTTTTATTGCTATTAATTGCACATGTTAGATTCATGCTGTACGTGCATACTCGCGATTACCTGCATATGTTATTTACTATTTACGAGTTGGTAACTCATCCCCGTTGTGCCACAGTGTTTGCAGGTGTTCCTCAGGATAGTCAGAGGCAGGCTATTATCATAAATCTTATCATCTTTTGCTACGGATACCGCATCAGCTCACAGTGTGCAGTTTGCTTAGGTGGGTTTTGTGGTTATTCGTTTGTTGTATTGTATATTCGTTGTATCCTTGTACTTTCCATTATTATATTTTCTTGTTGACTTAGAGACTTGGTGAGGACGATATTGTATATTATTTGTGACTTGTTGTATTTTATACAGTTTCCTTTCTACCATCTTTTATTTCTTCGCTACGGCGTCGTATATTTGTTGTGGTGGTTGTTTTCCACCTTTGGGCGTGGATTTGCTCCTGTTGG
The DNA here is from genome assembly GCA_030015575.1 of Agapanthus africanus. Taxonomy (NCBI): domain Eukaryota; kingdom Viridiplantae; phylum Streptophyta; class Magnoliopsida; order Asparagales; family Amaryllidaceae; genus Agapanthus; species Agapanthus africanus. The sequence goes on from CM057337.1 coordinate 272,102,263, forward strand.
GGATGCTTTACTTTATATTTATGTTGTACCCATTTTTGGGGTTAGCTTTTACAAAGGAGGTGCTGCCAAAATTTTAAAGGAAATAAAATGGGACTTTTAAAGAATTTGAGTTGTGATTTCAAACACTTTTAAAAAATGTTTCTTATCTTTTCTTGTCTTTTACTGGTTTAGATTTCTGGGTTTTGGCTTTCTTTTACTGCGTTACGCCTGTAGACGTTGCGTAGTATTAGGGCCGTCACGTGCCAATTTCGGGTCGTGACAATGGTGGTCAACAAGTCCAACCTAGTCAACCGGTCAACAAAGTCAACAAGTCAACAAAGTCAACCTTTCAACCCAACCATGGCACAATAATACTTAATTAATATAATTATTAATCATATTTCTTATTCTCATTAGGGTTTAGCAAAAGTCAACAGTCAACAACCCTAATGAAAATCCTCTGCCTCTGTCTCTGTCAACCGTGCATACACACCCGCATCCGCGTTCCGGGGAACACGAATACAAACGAGATAAAACCAATCCCAAAACGTACACTAGGATCTGGCTTAAACCAAAGCCCGCTAGTGATAACTGCCCGGACACTTAACGTGCACAAGTGCACGGATGTGACCGAACCCTGTCGCAAAACCATGCAACCCCTACTCTTTTGCCAAAAGGCGAATAGCTCTCTGTGTGGGACTCTAAAGACTCGACATTACGCTGGCAGTGGGTTTAACAACAGACCGCAAACGGCACTAGCTGTGCGTAACGGCCCCCAGGTAGATGCCGATAAGAAGACTGACGAGGTGAACTCATCCGAACTCCTACTGAGCCTGAATGTGACAATCTGCGTACAGTCCGGTCTGTTCGTCTGAGAATATCGCATGGCTGGCCTAGGGGGGTGGTAAACGTCAGTCCCCTAATAGCGGTACAAGTCGTGTCGGAGTGTAGCCCAAAACACCCTGAGACAACACTGGAAACCTACCAGGGCATCTCGCTTGCCCTGGCCAGGGACGACTATGTGTAATAGCTCTCCTAGACACAGCGCGATATCAACTCCCAATACTGGGAGAGAGGAATCCTACCAGCCGTCACTGCCTCAAAGTGCTTCGGGACTGCACCCAACTACTACCTATTTGCACGACTCCTTTCAGCCGTGGTAAGGTAGTAATCAAAGTACAGTGGGAACACACTCGAGGCGAAGTGACAATGTCAAGTCAGCGGACTAAGCTGTACTCATGTCACTTGGGAACTGATAACTGACGATAGGTATAGTACCAACCAACAGTTCCCGATGAGTCCTGTCCAGTGTACTCGTAAGCTAACGAGCACCCACATACTATCTCAAGTACGACGTACTGACGGCTGTGGGACAGACCGTCTCCCCTGCTGGGATGAGAAGCGCATACACTAGTCTACTCCGGAGTATCGATACCCTGTCTCGATAGTCCTACGACTAGGGACCTGCATAAGAATGTACTTGTGGATTACCCAGCCCCCACGAGTGTGACTGCCATCACAACGCTGGTAATCAAGCAAAGATCCTAAGGGCTCCACTAATGTGTATAGGCGATATATTAAAAGAAACACATGTACAATTGATGTAGAAACAAACCAAGTAGCATACTACTATTTTGAGCAAGATTGTCTATACAAAGGTGAATATCCCAAGCTTCCATTAAGTAATATACAAACTAGTATGATACAGTAATGGCCTCTAGGGCATATACACTAACAATCTTCCACTTGCACTAAGGCCATGTACTGGCGTATTGAAGACCTATCATCTCGATCAGCCGCTCGAACTGAGTCTGGGGCAAGGCCTTCGTTAATGGATCTGCAGTGTTTTATTTTCTGAAGCAACCCTTCGAACCTTGATCTCCTGGCGATCCATGATCTCCCTGATCAGGTGATACCGCCTAAAGATGTGTCTGAATTTCTGATGGGACTTGGGTTCCTTCGCTAAAGCTATAGCCCCGTTGTTGTCGCAATACAGAGGTATTGGATCAACAATGGACGGAACCACCTGAAGTTCTTTCAAGAACTTCCTCATCCAGACGGCTTCTTTTGCGGCATCAGATGCAGCGATATATTCCGCTTCCATTGTCGAGTCAGCAACGGTTTCCTGTTTGGAACTCTTCCAACACACCGTCCCTCCATTGAGGGTAAAGACAAAACCCGACATGGACTTGGAATCATCCTTGTCACTCTGGAAGCTGGAGTCAGCAAAGGCCTCGATCTGGAGGTCTTTTCCGCCATACACTAAGAACATCTCCTTAGTCCTTCTCAGGTACTTGAGAATGTTCTTTACTGCTATCCAGTGTTTCTCCCCAGGGTTTTACTGATACCGGCTTACCACACTCAGTGCATAAGCTATATCCGGTCTGGTACACAATATCGCATACATTATAGGGCCTACCGCAGAAGCGTAGGGTATAATAGACATGCAATCCCTTTCCAAATCAGTCTTGGGAGACATCTCTTTGGAGAGGGTGATCCCGTGACAAGCCGGTAGATTACCGAGCTTGGAATCCTCCATACTGAATCTTTTCAGTATGGTGTCGATGTACCCGGACTGCGAAAGTCCTAACATCCTCTTGGATCTATCACGATGGATCCGGATCCCCAGAATGTAAGTGGCATCACCCAGGTCTTTCATGGAGAACCTGTATGACAAGAACCCCTTGACAGATTGTAGCATAGGAATGTCATTTCCTATCAAAAGAATGTCATCCATGTATAATACGAGGAATACGACAGTTCTTGCTATAAATCTACTATAGATGCATGGTTCATCTGGATTTTTGATAAAGCCAAATTCCTTGACCGTCTCATCAAAACAGATGTTCCAACTCCGCGATGCCTTCTTTAGTCCATAGATGGACTTAAGCAACTTGCACACCTTTCCGCTACTCCCACTCTGAATGAAACCCTCTGGCTGGTCCATATAGACACACTCCTCTAAATTTCCATTTAGAAAGGCGGTCTTTACGTCCATCTGCCAAATCTCATAATCGTGGAAGGCAGCGATGGCAAGAAGGATCCAAATGGATTTCAGCATAGCCACTGGAGAAAAGATCTTGTCATAGTCCAAACCAGGTCTTTGACGAAAACCCTTTGCAACAAGTCTAGCCTTATAGGTCTCAACCTGTCCATCTACACCAATCTTCTTCTTGAAGATCCACTTGCATCCTACAGGTTTTACCCCATCTGGAGCAATGTCCAAAGTCCATACTTTGTTGGTGTACATGGACTCCATTTCGGTCCGCATTGTATCTAGCCATTTTACTGAGTCAGCACTCTGAATGGCCTGCTGGAAGCTAGTAGGCTCATCACTATCAATGATGCAATCCTCTCTATCCCCGTCTATGAGAAACTGTAGTATCTCTCGAGCGGATGAGACTGCCTACTACTCCTGCGGAGCGGCGTAGGAATGTCCTGTTCTTTTGAACCCTATGGTTCTATTAAGCTTTCAGTAATAGTCTGTGGTTCTGGAATTTCTTCCAGTTCTATTGCGCTCCCAGTTATTTCCTTTTCTAAGAACTGGTGTTCCAGAAAGTGGGCATTACGAGAAACAAAAACCTTTTATTCCTCTGCGTAATAGAAAAGATACCCCCTGGAGTTCTTTGGGTATCCCACAAACTTGCACAGTACTGAGCGTGCCTCGAGTTTATCCGCATGCTGCATTTTGACAAAAGCTGGACATCCCCAGATCTTTAGATATTGAAAATAGGGTTTCTTCCCACTCCATATCTCATATGGTGTGGTAGGCACAGTCTTAGTTGGAACTCGGTTCAAAAGGTATGCAACTGATTCTAGCGCATATCCCCAGAATGATCGCGGCAACTCAGCGTTACTCATCATGGACCGTACCATATCCAATAGGGTTCGGTTCCGTCTCTCCGATACACCGTTATGTTGCGGAGTGTATGGAGGAGTAAGCTGAGAGAGAATTCCATTCTCTTTTAGGTAATCCAGGAACTCGGCACTCAAGTATTCACCACCTCGATCGGATCTCAGTGTCTTGATACTTTTGCCGGTTTGTTTTTCTACTTCATTCTTATATTCCTGGAATTTTCCAAAGGCTTCGGATTTGTGTTTCATTAAGAAGACATATCCGTACCTTGAAAAGTCATCCGTAAAAGTAATGAAGTAAGAATAACCACTTCGCGCATGCGTAGACATTGGACAGCACACGTCGCTGTGTACGAGTCCTAAGAGCTCGCTCGCTCTTACCCCGTGTCCAGTGAACGGAGTCTTTGTCATCTTTCCTTTGAGACAGGATTGACAAGTTGCATATGATTGATATTCGAACCGATCCAAATATCCTTCTGTATGTAACTTCGTCAACCTTCTCTCATTGATGTGACCCAGTCTACAATACCATAAGAAAGCCTGATTTGTTTTCGGAGACTTTCTTTTGTGTGTATTCTGGACAATGAAAATCTGTGGTTGGTTTAATACGTATATACCATTGCTTAATGTACCCGACCCAATCAAAACTTGATTAAGGTGAATGTTCATAACATTACTTACAAATGCAAATTCATAACCTTCTTTAGATAATAAAGATACAGATATGATATTACAGGTTGCATTGGGTACAAAATAACAATCACGCAAAACCAAAACATGTCCATCTGACATTCCCAGGTGATAGTCCCCCACGGACTCAGCATCCATGCCAGCTCCGTTTGTAACTCTGAGGGTCATATCACCTGCTTTCAAAACCCTACGCCTTCTCAGTGCCTGCAAAGAATTACAAATATGAGATCCTGATCCGGTATCCAATACCTAGGAAGTAGAGTTTATTGAAAGACAGTTTTCAATAACATACACACCTGAAGCTGAAGCCGCAACCTGCTTCGGATCCTGGTTTCTGGCCTTCCAAGCCCTGCAATCCTTTTTCCAGTGTCCCTTCTTATGACAATAGAAGCATTCTTCCTTTCCCACAAGCTGCCCTGCTATCTTTGTTGCCTTTGCTTTTCCCTTCGTTTCCACTTTACTAACACCGCCCCTTGGTTTGGCGGGGGCTTTCTTCTTCTTTTCCTTGGCTTTTGCCTTGGACTTAGAAGAGGAGGATCCTCCTACAAACAAAGTGGATGTTTCCCTAGCTTTCTGTAGGGTGCCCTCTGCACTCCTCAACATGTTGAGGAGCTCCGGAAGTTCAACTTCTTTTCTTTGCAAGTTGAAGTTTAGGATAAACTGGGCGTAAGTGGAAGGAAGGGACTGGAGAATCAAGTCCGTATAGAGCTCGTTCTCAAACGTGGTCCTAAGGTCCGCGAGCTCCTCAATTAAGCCAATCATCTTAAGCACGTGTTCCGCTACCGATGATCCGACGGCCAATCTCGTCGAAAACAACTTTTTCGAGACTTCGTATCTAGCGATACGGGATTGCTCTCCATACAGTTCTTTTGTATGAAGAAATATGGATTCCAGGTCCATATTCTCATGCCTCCTCTGATGTTCATTGTCCATAGAGGCAAGCACGAGGCACTTGGCCTTCGCGCAATCGATCTTCCAGGTCTTACGGATTTCCTTATCCGCGACGCTGGAGGTGGGACCGGGGATAGGGGGAGCTTTGGTGGTAAGGAGATACCCCAGCTTGTCGTAAGTGATTGCCATTTTGACATTCCTGAGCCAATCTTAGTAGTTTGGCCCTGTCAGTATGTTTTTATCTAGAAGTAACTTAAGTCCGGTCATGACGATTGGTCGCTGCAATTAGGAAAGAGAGAAGAAACACTCAGCATGATGCTCTTATAAGTTTAGAGTAGTTTTTAGTCTAAACAGGATGGCTCCCACTGTTTCTCGAATCCCTCCTTAAACCAAAAAGGAAGAATTAGTCGGGATCAATCTCACCGTACAATACTTGCTTAACCGTTCAGCCAGGCCAGTGTCGGTACTTCGAGGGAGGTTTTCCAATGCTTTCACGAAGTTCCTTAATTTAAGAACCTCTTTTCTCTGGGGGCGTAGCCCCGCTAACACTTTTCTAGACACCTACTTGGTTTATAGCATTGATCGTTAAGTGAGAAATTTCCCGAGGAGTAGCATATACTCACAGTAGGATCGGGATCCAAATATCATTGCGTGACAAAACTAAAGGATTCCTACCAGAATCATCACACTACAAATGGTATGCAGCGCTAGCAAGTTTCAGTTTCTTTTGAAACTCCCGATGTGGATTTTTGCCCCATGCTCTTATGACCTTGGCGTGAGGTCAAAATGTCATAAGTCACATATTAAGTTCTACCCATCATTATCCAGGTTAATTTGAACCCACCCGTACCTACCCTTGATGTAGGCCAAAATGGCAGTACGACTGTCTCAAACCAACGCATTCTATCTATGCAACAGATAAATATCCGGCAGCTACCAATCACTATGCCTTGGCGTGAGGTCAAAATACATAGCTTGAATACTACCGAATATTTAACTAAAATGATGGAGGGCTACGAATGGTTTTGGCGAAACCGTGAACGTAGTGAACTTGATATAATCGATGGAACGAGATAGCTTTGAAAAGGAGTGGTTCAAGCTCCGCATTTAAAAGTTGGTTTTTGAAAAGAACCGAGTGGTTTTGAAAGTGTTCCAACGACTTTTACTTGGTTTATTTTCTTGCATTAATTTTAATGCGTCCCATCATTTAATCCTACCATTGCAGAAAACAACGAAAATATGACGTACGCTTATGCCATCCGCATTCGCCACGGGGCCCCATCATTACCCGTTAGGTTACTTAACTAACGACAGAGCGGGGGCTGGACTAGCGCGGATGCAAAACATAAGCAACGCCTAAATAGATATCATATATAGATATATACGTTCGTCAGATGCAATGATAGCCATTCCAGATCACAGATGAACACATTGGATATACTAGGAATCCGCATTCCGTACGAGCCTGTGACGAAAAGCGGATTACACGGTCGCAGTGAATAGCTAATACCCCACCCTAGACCCCTACGGGTGTGGCAAACTACCTGCTAAATACCCGAAGCAAAGCAACCTCTCTCAACAATGTGAGTAGGCCACTCGGCACTTTGAGGTACCCGGTAGTTTGTGCACCCCCTCCATGGGTCTATCCTAGGTGCAAAAACAGTAAAATAAATTATACAATGACGGCTACAACCTCATCCCGGTTGTGCGGCCATATAAATAATATTACATCAATTACAAATTACATGAATTGAAAGAAAAAGAAAACTCTCATCTCACAACCCCCTGGCTATTCATCCGCGACAATCCAATGAATTCATATACACATACCATCAACATTACAGATCACAGATATGTATAACCCCCACTAATCGACTTATAGCGATTAGCAGACGTTCAATACATATATCACATCACAGATATAAACCCGTTTGCTTAAGTGTTTAGAAGTTCGATCAAAATACGGATTTTTAAACCCCAAAAACAAATTTTGCTTTCTGGAAAATCTGGGCAGAAAAATCATATTCCAAAAATCCCAAAACACCCTACTGAATAAACTGCAGGAAAAATTGCCCATGGCCGAGTCAACTCGGCAGCGGATCCGCGGCGGGAGCATGCTCCTGCCGCGTTTCCGCGGCGCTTTGACCGAGTCGATGGACTATTTTTCTTCGGTGAGTTTTAAAAAGCCTGAGCCGATTTTTAGTGTAAGATAAATTATTTTTTGAACAGGAAAAAAAATCGGCAGAAAGTATACATTTCGGGCGTGTTTCGTGACTTTTTCTCCGATCGAACTTCTAGTTACTTTGCTAACATGTTAGATAGTGTTTAACTAGGCTCTGATACCACTGTAAGTCCACGTTACCCGTCCCCGGTTCTTTGGGGTTGTGGAAATGGTGAAAAACGATTTTCTACGGTGGGTAACATGGACTCAAAATATGGATCTTTGTTAAACAGCTATCTAACAACCTAGCTAGGAGTTTTACCTACTCGGTTAGGAGGTTATACCTTAACTTGAACTCCTTCTCTTCAACTCCTTGCGGTAGTCGGATCGGCCTCACCTCGTTGTCTCCTTGCGCCGAAGATGGATCCACTAGAAATCTTCTACCTTTGGCTTCAACCTCAAACTAGAGGAAACTAGAACACTTGGATTGCTAGACCTTGTATGCTAGGATGAGTAGAGAAGTGTTTTGGGTTTTATCTCTAAGGAAATGGTTCTCAACTCATGAGAGGGAGTTTCCTTGAGCTAGAGAGAGAGCAAGAGCAAGAGGGAGAGCTTGAGGATGAGAGAGAATGAGAATATGATAGAATGAGCAAGACTTTTTCCACCCTTGCACTCATAATACAAAATAATCATAATAATAACAATAATTAAGCATCTTGTGATGGTTCATGTCAATGGCTTTATCATTTCATGCATTTAATACATTTTGTGAACAAAAACAAGCAAGCAAAGGTCAATGCCATGAAATGATAGCCATTGTTATGATGGTGGTCAACAAGTCCAACCTAGTCAACCGGTCAACAAAGTCAACAAGTCAACAAAGTCAAACTTTTAACCCAACCATGGCACAATAATACTTAATTAATATTATTATTAATCATATTTCTTATTCTCATTAGGGTTTAGCAAAAGTCAACAGTCAACAACCCTAATGAGAATCCTCTGCCACTGTCTCTGTCAACCGTGCATACACACCCGCATCCGCGTTCCGGGGAACATGAATACAAACGAGATAAAACCAATCCCAAAACGTACACTAGGATCTGGCTTAAACCAAATCCCGCTAGTGATAACTGCCCGGACACTAAACGTGCACAAGTGCACGGATGTGATCGAACCCTGTCGCAAAACCATGTGACCCCTACTCTTTTGCCTAAAGGCGAATAGCTCTCTGTGTTGGACTCTAAAGACTCGACACTACGCTGGCAGTGCGTTTAACTATAGACTGCAAGCGGCACTAGCTGTGCATAACGGCCCCCAGGTAGATGCCGATAAGAAGACTGACGAGGTGAACTCATCCGAACTCCTACTGAGCCTGAATGTGACAATCTGCGTACAGTCCGGTCTGTTCGCCTGAGAATATTGCATGGCGGGCCTAGGGGGGTGGAAAACGTCAGTCCCTTAATAATGGTACAAGTCGTGTCAGAGTGTAGCCCAGAACACCCTGAGACAACACTGGAAACCTACCAGTTCATCTCGCTTGCCCTGGCCAGGGACGACTATGTGTAATGGCTCTCCTAGACACAGCGCGATATCAACTCCCAATACCGGGAGAGATGAATCCTATCAGCCGTCACTGCCTCCAAGTGCTTCGGGACTGCACCCAACTACTATCTGTTTGCATGATTCCTTTGAGCCGTGGTTGGGTAGTAATCAAAGTACAGTAGGAACACACTCGAGGCGAAGTGACAGTGTCAAGTCAGCGGACTAAGCTGTACTCATGTCACCTGGGAACTGATAACTGACGATAGGTATAGTACCAACCAACAGTTCCCGACGAGTCCTGTCCAGTGTACTCGTAACCTAACGAGCACCCGCATACTATCTCAAGTACGACGTACTGACGGCTGTGGGACAGACCGTCTCCCCTGCTGGGATGAGAAGCGCATACGCTAGTCTACTCCGGAGTATCGATGCCCTGTCTCGATAGTCCTACGACTAGGGACCTGCATAAGGATGTGCTTGTGGATTACCCAGCCCCCGCGAGTGTGATTGCCATCACAACGCTGGTAATCAAGCAAAGATCCTAAGGGCTCCACTAATGTGTATAGGCGATATGTTAAAAGAAACACATGTACACACATTGAAGTAGAAACAAACCATGTAGCATACTACTATTTTGAGCAAGATTGTCTATACAAAGGTGAATATCCCAAGCTTCTATTAAATAATATACAAACTAGTATGATACAGTAATAACCTCTAGGGCATATACACTAACATATACCGATGAAACAGTCTTACTCAAGATGATAGTATGCTATCTGGTATGTCTTTATCATCATATACATGTTGATAGAGACCATAGGATTCTTTCTTGATTGCCAGCATTGTGATGGCGATTACATACGTGGGAGCTGGGGGTCTATAAGCACATCCTTAAATGTCCCTAGTCGTGGGAGTATCGAGACCGGGCATCGATACTCTAGTGTAGACTAGTGTATACTGATCGAGACCCCAATGAGGGGCAGTGGCCAGGTCTCACAAGCCATTGGTGATAGTTTGTTCACCTAAGATAGTATACAGGTGCTCATTGGGTTATGAGTACACTGGACGGACTCGCCGGGAATCTGCTGGTTGGTATTATACCTATTGTCAGATAGCAGTTCCCAGGTGACATGTGTACAGGTTAGTCTGTCGACCTGAGATCGTCATTTGTCTCGTGTGAGTTCCCACTGTGCTTTGATTACTACCCTACCACGGCTCAAAGGAGTCGTGCAAACAGGTTTTAGTTGGGTACAGTCCCGAGCCACATGGAGGCAGTGATCGGATCGTTGGGGATTCGTCTCTCCCGGTATTGGGGGTTGATGTCGCGTTGTGTACGGATAGCCATCACCATAAATCCGTGGCCGTGGTGGACGAGAATTATCGATCCAGGATCGATAGTTTCTCAGGTGGTGATGGGTTTCATACCGACACTAAATATCGCGTTGTTTGGGGTCTGACTTTATCCACCCCCCTAGACTCGATATGCGATACTCTTAGAAGAACAGACCGGACTGTATGAATATTATCACTGTCAGGCTCAGTAGGGGTTCTGCATGAGTTTGCTCGTCAGCTTCCCTTTCGCTCAATACCTGGGTAGCCGTTACGTACAGCTAGTGCCGCTAACGTGCTTGTGGTTAAACCCACTGCCAGCGTATTGACGAGTCATTAGAGTCCCACACAGAGGGTTTCCCTGGTTCTAGAAAAATGATGTAGTAGCCGTATTGGATACGTGCAGGGTTCCGATCGATTGGTGTACTTTGTACCAGGACTTTCGATCGGACAATTGATAGTACTAACCGACTCGGGTTTGAGCCGGATTATTAAATCAAGTATTGATTTAATAATTTACATATATGTATTTTGGTACGTATATTCTAGTATTATATTCTTTATGTTATGCTATCTTTTTGGGTATTCGTATTTCAGTACGAATGCAGATATATTTATAGTTGAATGTAATCCGTATTTTTTACCGGATAACATTCTAGAAGGTGCCACCTCATTTCTTGATTTGACCAATTTATTAAACTGGTAAATGAGGTGGATATTAGCATGATGAGGTGTGGAGACAACCATGCTTACAATAGTGCACACAAATGAATTGTTAAATCATTTGTGTTCACTATTCAAGTATGGTAGGATTTTAAAATTGAAAAATTGCATTTTACAAAACCTTGCATGCTATTTTCTCTTTCCATGTGAAGCTCATTTTTGAAGCATGAAGGTTTTGTTCATTGTTTTTCTTCTTGAGCTCCTCCTTCACCATTTGTGTTTCACTTCTGCTAGCTTTCATGCTTTGCTTCCACCTTCAAGTTTTTAAGATAGCTAACACTAAGAAACATTCACACTACATCCTAGATTCTCTAGGGTAGCATCGTAGAGACCCTAATTGCTCCATAAGTATCATATCATGGAGCTAGAGCCGGAGTTACATCCCTCGGGTGGATTATCGGAGATGGAGGAAGACCGGCGACCAAACCACATCAAGGAACCGCTAGGAGCTTGGAATGAAGACCGAAGGACATGGATCAACTCGGTATAACGATTCTAACTCTTAGTTTAGCTTGCTAGTTTAGGGTTTAAGGTCGATCCGGGTTTCGGGTAGCGGTAGCGCCGGTTTGATAAACTTTTGTTCCGCATTTTGGCCGCGTTTCGATGGCCAGGGCACTGCCGGAACCTTCAGTCCCGAGTCATATGGAGGATATGTGCGATAGGAGGGGTTTCGTCTCTCCCGGTATTAGGAGTTGATGTTGCGCTATGCTCGATTGGCCATAACAGGAAATCCCTGATCAGGGTTGCTGAGATCTTGTCACGACCCAAAATTGGCCCGTGACGGCCCTAATACTACGCAACGCCCTAAGATGTAACGTAGTAAAAGAAAGCCAAAACCCAGAAATCTAAACCATAAAAATACGGAAAAGATAATATAAGTTTTTGAAACATTTGAAATCACAACCCAAATTCTTTAAAAGTCCTACTTTATTTCTTTAAAGTTTTAGCAACACCCCCTTTTTGTAAAAACTAGCCAAGATGAATGCAACACAAAAATATGACGCTGTAGCGAAGAAATAAAGACAATACAAAGAAAGCTGTATATAAAAGACAACAAAACCATAATTAATATACAGTAACGTCCTCACCACGTCTCTAAGTCAACAACATAATAGTAGATGGAGAGTACAAGATACAACGAATGTACAATACAAAATACAGATAACCACCAAAACCCACCTAAGCAAAATAGTACTGTGAGCTGATGCGGTATCTGTAGCAAAAGATGATAGCTGAAAAGCGGGATAGCCTGCCTTGACTACTCTGGGGAACAACCTGAAACACCTGTGGCACAACGGGGGTGAGTTGCCAACTCGTGAATAGTAGATAACATATGCAGGTAATCGCAGGAATGTACGTACAGCATGAATCTAAGATATACAATTTACAGTAATAACAGGTCATGTGAAAGCAAGTAATGGAGATGTACACTAGCAGGTACAATCAATATATGAAGCAATGATGACATGATAATAGTATGCAATAACTATGCAATAGGGATACGAGAAAGCAAATATGCAACTATCATAAGGGTACACTAACATGTACTACCAATATATGAATCTGTGCAAAGAATAGATAAGTGTGAGGTATGGGGTGGAATATGTCATTTCCACGGAAACCTGATATCGTGGCCGGATCACAATCCATCAAGACACTCAAATCCTAAATCCTCAAATCAGCCCCCAAGTTGGGCACTCATATCATATAAGTCTCGCATCTCCTCAATATACAATATCGAATAGATCTCCTATATCCCGAATGTACAAACCATCAATCTCTTTCAGATCCAATATCCAATCTCAATGAATCACCTATATCCTAAGTCGAATCTCAAATAATTTCTAACATCCTATATATATATATATATGCAGAAATAAAATATGATGGGGGCAATACACATATATTAGCGTCCCATCCCACTAATATTGGTGTAAGGGTATATATAACAACGGCTAAATCCCCTGTTATATATACAAAGGTATTAAAAGAAATATCATGAAAACAATGTGCCAAGCATCGACACAGAAATCCTGATCACGTATCATAAGCTACCCCGAAAGCACGAGTGCCTAGCTCTGACCCTCGCCTTTCGACGTATGCATACGTACATGACTCCCAGCGGTGTCTCCGTGATCCCCCGCCGAGTCATGGGTACTGTCACCGGTAGGTACTCGCCCGCCTCCAGGCTCAATCGGCAAAATCCATCGATCTTCTTGCCGAGGGGAACCATACCGGGCCCCACCATGTACCCTCATACGGCAACCACACCTCATATGGAGTATATAATCAGAACCGATAAATCTCATGGTGGCTGCGCAAATATCATATCAAGGAAACCGGGTTTTTCAATGTATGCATAATTTCATGAACTCCCGCGGTTCCCAAATCCAGAAAACATCATGTAAAATCCAAATAAACAATGCACAAATCCAGGAATAAATATATACGATATATCTGAATGCGAGCATGTAAATGAAAGTATATAGCTGAAACCAGATGTATGCAAAATCAATAAGGTACAGCTAAGTGTAGGTATCTACCTATAAGTAAAAGATGTCGTATACCCTCCTGGGTATAAGTAAAATATGTGCAAGGTATACCTGTAGCTGTATCGTAAGGTGTAGATGTACCTATCACTAAGGGTAAGATACACTATAGGTATACCGATAAGCTAGATGTCATGTATGATAAGCAATATAATATCTATAAGGGGTTGTGTGTGATATGGCAATTATTGACGGTGTGTGTGTAGCATACAATCCGTGCTCGTGCAACATGAACCGTCAATAATATGTGCAGTGTCCTACGGCTGCTAGTCACAGTACAACTATATCAAGAAAATAAGATAAATGCGCAATTCTAACAGTGACGTAGAATATGCGGCAGGTATTTGAATCCTAGCCCAGACGCATAACGCCATGCGGGCGATTCCCCTGTAGATGTTAAATCTACTCACCTACACTCCACGCTAGGTGAATCCTACCATCTGCTCCCCCCTATAGCAGTGTCAGTAATCCCCGCCTGCAAACCTGAAAATGAGACAAGGAAATCACATATAAGCCAAATATTTCGCGAAACGCGATATCGAACCAAAACGAGAAACTCGCGTTGCGAACTAAACGCGCGCATGCACGATACGCTAAAACGTGTGTATACGCGTCTATAACCATCATGACACGCCGCGATACGCTGGATCACAGAACCCACTCACGTATCGCGCATATCGCGCAAACACAACGGACATGCAAAACGATATTTGATCCCAGATTTTCCTACAGGTCAAATCTTACAAAACTATACATGCCAAAACACTATAATACACTGCAGAGTACCCTATACCAAACCTCAAGACCCAAGCCCCTGACCTGGCCGCAATTTGCGGCCAGATGGATTAAAACTGCGGCCCAAAGTGGGAAAGGGTAGCTCGTGTTCTGGGTGTGTGTTCTAGACCTAACAAGCATGCTCCAGTTTCCTCAATTTTACCCTGAAGGGTCCGGGTCAAAAGCAGATCACAGAATGTCACAATGTCGCTTAAAAACGCCAATTTAGCACAACACACAAACCCTATAGTATTTTAGTGAAATCTGGGTCAAAACTCAGTTAAAGTGGCCTTAACAACACTTAAATGGGTAGGATTTACCAACACAATCAATACTTAACCAAAATTCCACTTAAACACCAAAATCTAGCACTAAACCCACTATTTAATACAAATCGACACTAATTAGCACACAAGCTAAACAAAAGAGAGATGGGTTCAGAAGATATACCCTAAAGAACCCTAAGAAGCAGGTGAAGAAGTGTATGGAGGAGGAAGAGCTTCTGCAAGTTGCTGGAGCTGCTGCTGCTACAGCTGCTGCTGAAGTTGCTATTGCTACTGCTGCCTTGGCTGCTGATGCTGCTGCCCTGGGCTGCTGCTGCTGCTGCTGCTACTGCATCTCTTCCTGCTGTTGCCGGAGCTGCTAGTGCTGATGCTAGTGTGTGCTGCTCATGGAGCTGCTGCTGTTGCTATCTTCTTGTGATGCTCTTTGTGCTGCTGTTGCTAATGAGGCTGCTGCTGCTCCTTCTCTGCTGCTGCTGCTTCAGTTGCTGTTGTTGTTGTTGTCTTAGCTGCTGCTGCTGAAGGAGAGGTGTAGGGGTGTGTGTGAGTGAGTGAGAGTGAAGTGAGAAGGGAAAATTGAGAGGTAAGGAATGATGGCACAAAAGGTCAACCCCCTTCCCTCTCTCTTCATTTAATATAAGCATGGCCTTTGCCATGATGCCCATTCTCACACTCTCTCTCTCTCTCTCTCACCAAGGTCAACATATTCAAACCAAATTAAAATCCCTTTTCAATTTCATTTTATTTTTGAAAAGAACCATAAACAAATAAAACCCAAAAGCACCTAAACAATAATAAACTAGATTAAGGAATGGTTAGTTCACCATGTTACTAATCATGGTTAAACCCCAAAAACAACCCTAGTTAACATGCACAAGTGTGTGCAAGCCTAGGAAAAATCTAATAAAATATTCAATAAATAGGATAAAATAATTAAAACCCAATTTGGTAAACTTTTTATTAAAAACCATACATTAAAATATAATTAGCTACAAAACACATTCTAAGGTGTTACAATCTCCACCCTTAAAAGAAATTCGTCCCCGAATTTAAAAATATACCGATACGCGTACCTTCAAAGAGAAGACTACAAATCTCAAATCTCGCTCGCAGTCTCTCAAGTGATTACCTCACTATACGGCTACGCCCAAGAAAACCCTTCACAGATGGCAAGACCTTTGACCGACGTTTCTCCACCTGCCGGGCCATTAACACAACTAGATGCTGGTGAACGAAAGATCGCGTCCAAGCCAAAAGGTTTGGTGCCAATTTATGTGAGAAAGGTCAAGAAGATAATTGTAAAGTATTATCACAAGGAATACGGGGTGAATATCCAATAATCTGGGCGGAAGAGCCAAATTAAAGGCAACGAAACTAACTCGCTTATAGGATCTCGAAAGGACCCACAATTCTGGGACAAGCTTCCCAAAATCCAACACGTCATTCATCGGAAAGTCCATAGGAATACATGATCTTTCCCTGCGATCTTGAGTCTATGACCAACACAGTCGGCATAAGAGCTCAGTTCGCAATGGACAATTTCCATCCTGACCTAACACAACTAGATCATCTCCAAAGTCTCTAGACTAGCTGGGGTCCAAAATCCTACTTACGCAGAGTCAGAAAAACAACAGACTGGTGATCGACACGACCTAACCCCTAAGCCTAAAGGTGGCCAATTGGAGTGCCTCCTGATAACAGCTATCGAAGGAGAACCCTAACGATGGCGAGTGACGATCCCCAACTGCCGACAACAATCAAAACAAACACACCACTTAATAAAGAACAACTGAGCAAACTGAGTATAACCGGGCGACAAGAATCCGAATGGAGTCATACCCTGACTAAACTTGGGTAGAAACCATAACGAAATTCGTGGAGATCTGCTCCCACTCCTACTTCGGAACGGTTAAAGATTGCAACTCTCCAGCCGGCCTCAGATGCTCGACCCAAGCACACAACAAGACAGACACCTTGAAACGAAACCTGAAACTTCTCTTTACATCCCTGTCCACCCGTAACTATCTCACAAGTCACGCTAAATGTTGGTGGAACTTGAATGCATATAGAGAGTTGACAGATGTGCATGTTCTAGGATTTCACGTCTCCACCCGATGAAACCAGATACACAAACGCGTCCTTAACCTAGCACACCATTATCATAAATTAAGGTCTCCAAATCATTACCCAGCCAAGTATGCTCAAGTATCACTGACGAATGAGCATGGGCGGTAGTGTCTCGCGAAAACGATTTAAGGAAGGTGGTCGGGCGCGAACATGAGCAAGCTGTCCCCTCCGTAGAGACGAACTTAAGCTATAATCAACGATCGCACAAGAACTGTAAATCTGCAGAAGACTATCACAACAATTAAAATCCGCTGCAGGAAGATGTACATTAAGCTCTGGTGGTCCGTGGAAAAACTGACACGACTCTCAACCAAGTAGTGTCTCTAAATCTCCAACGCAAAACCACCGCGGCCATCTCCAGATCATGAGTGGAATATCCTTCTCGTACTTCCTACAAATGTAGGGAAGCAAAAGCGATAACTCTATAGTATCACCTCGGTACACAATCGAGCCCCACTCCCGAAACATTACAGTTAACAACAAAATCGCCCGAACCAAAAACAAAGAAAGAATTGATGCAGTTGTTTAACAGAATCTTCAACTGCTAAAAACTCCGCACACATGCCTCAGTCCAAAGAAAAGAAACCTCCTTTCCGGTCAATTCAGTCGACGGTGCAGCACTATTCTAGCAATCCTACATGAAACGGTGGTAGAAACCTGCTAAGCCCAACAATCTGTGGATCTCCGTCCTGCACACAAGTCTGGGCCTAGGTTGTACGGCCACGATCTCCCTCGGAACCATACGAAACCGTCTCCCGTGACTATAAGACCTAGGAGTCAACACGAACAAGCCTGAAGAAACACTCCAAGAATCTAGCGAATCACTGGGACTCTCCCAGTATCTGCAACAAATCCTCAAGTGCTACTCCTGTCCCTCAAGACACATTAGATAGACCAGAATGTCGTAAATAACACAACAATAACTGGTCGAGAAACGGCCTAAAGAAATCTGGTTCATCACATTTACAAATGCTGCCAGAGCACTGGTGAGTCCAATGACACACCAAAACACACAAAGCCCGTAGCACGCACAAGGCAGTCTTCGGAATGCCGTCACTCCGAACCGCAATAATGATGACCTGATCCCAAGCAAACTTAGAAAATGTCTCGCACTCTGGAGCTGATCGAAGAAATCGTCAATGCGAGGTAAGGGTTACCTATCCGCACCGTAAGCCGGTTCAATTAACGATTCGTCGATACACAACCATAAACTGCCGTCTTTCTCCTTGACGAACAGAAATAGGAGCTTCCAAAAGCGGAACACTCAGACGCACAAAAATCCCAAACCACAACTCTGCAGCTGATCCTTAAGTTCCCAAGCTTCGCCGGCTCATCCGGAACAACGTCGGAAAACTCTTGCACGAAAGGAACTCGGTCTAACAATCCCACTGTGGCTCCGGTATCACAAATGAACGCCAAGAATCCACGACATCTCCTCAGTAGTCGACTAGCAAAAAAGGCTGAATTCAAGCTTTGAGAGGCGGCACAACTATCCACCTGCACAACAAGAACTGACTTGCCGAGGAAAACAAAACCTAACTTGTTTCCTCACGGTAGTCCACAGATGCCTAGCACGTAGTTAACCAGTCCATGCCCAGGAGAACGTCAAACCCAACATCTCTAAAAGGATCGAGACGATGGACGAATCTCTATCTCCTATCCGATTGGCACACAACTGAATATGTATCGCGCAACAAAAGAATCGCTGACAGAAGTTAGCACAACTACGACTAATCTACCCAAACATGGTACAAGCATAAAGAACAAACGAATACATCAAAGAACATATAAATCAAGGGTACCTGAAAACTCCACATTGGACGTCTGCGCGTCCCGATGAGTAGAAGCAAACTCCTGCGTCTGCCCTCTACCCGCAGCTGGCTGAACTCCTCTGGTAGGTTGAGCCCTCTGAGCGAACCTTCCACGTCCGCGGCCTCTCTGGAAACGACCCTGACGAGGTGCTAAGAAACAATCCCTGACGAAGTACTGAAGGCTTCCGCATCGAAAACATCCACGTGGTGACTGCTGACCCTCGTGGGAATGAGAGCTGAACGACTGTCCTCGTCCGAAGCCTCTGCTACTCCCGTGATGGCCACGAAATCTGTCTCGATGACCAAATCCCTGTCTCTGGGCTGGTACACTGGTACGAGTCCTCCACTGTCCTGGAACTCTCTGAGCCTCTGGAATATATGCCTCGTCAACTGGAGTTGCAACCACTGGTGCTATATAGGTGACAGACTGCTGCACGCTGATCGTAAGCGACAACTGAGTAACAGGGGTGACAACCTCCTGTTAGTTGTATGTATGCCCTAAAGGCCAGTATTGTACAGATGATGTATATTATATTGGATGCTTGGACATATATAGAGATGACTTTCTTGCTCGATATGATAGCATGCTATCTGGTTGCTCTTTATCTTAACAGTATACAAGTCTCTTTAAATTGTCTTATAGTTACATGTTGGTAAAGCCCTTAGGATGTGTACTTGACTACCTAGAATATGATGCAGATCATACTAGTGGGGACATGGTAGTCCATAGGTACATCCTTCAAGGTCCCTAGTCGTGGGTGTATCGAGACGGGGCATCGATATACCAGTGTAGACTAGCGTATACGCTTCTCGACCCATGAGATGGGCGATGGATGATCCCATATCCATTGGTGTTTGACATCAGAGATGGTATACGGGTGCTCAGTAGAGACTGGGTACACTGGACGGACTCGCCGAGAACTCCCAGATGGTATTATACCACACGTCAGATGGCAGTTCTCAGGTGACACTTGTGCAGGTTAGTCTGTAGACCCGAGATCGTCATAGAGTCTTGTGTGATTCCTACTGTGCTTTGATCTCCACCTTACCACGTCCATGAGGGCATGCAAAACGGTGGTTTTTGGATACAGTCCCGAGTCACATGGAGGCAATGAGCGATAGGAGGGGTTTCGTCTCTCCCGGTATTTGGGGTTGATGTTGCGCTGTGCTCGATTGGCCGTAACAGGGAAGTCCCTGGCCAGGGCTGATCAGAGATTTGCTTGTAAGTGTTACAAGTAGTTTCTCGACCCGTTATGAGCCTCACATCGGCATGACTTATTGGTTATTGGGGTCTGACGTTTACCACCCCTAGACTTGATATACGACATATCAGACGAACAGACCGGACTGTACGGTAAGTGTTACTGGTTGGATTCACAGGAGTGTGAGCGGGCTTGCTCGTCGATCTTCTGATCGCTCAATACCCGGGTGGCCGTTACGTTTAGCAGACCGCTTGCGGCTTGTGGGTGCTTGATATGATCATCATCTGCTGCCGGCGTATTGACGAGTCTTCACAGTCCTACACAGAGGTTTCCTGGCTCAAGCGAAACGAAATAGGAGCGCATATGAGATATGTGCGGGACCGAGAATAATGCGTGTATGTGATACCGTATTACATTCTCGCGATGGATGTTTCGATTGGTTGTATGCGATATAACCTAGTTATCGAATCGAAGATTGATTCGATAAGTCGATACATTGGATACTAGTCGGTTATGTGCGACATGACCGGATCATTGAATCAAGTGTTGATTTAATAATTTAATGTATAATTATATATTTGATATATTACTTTGCATTAACTAGTATTGGTTCACTTGAAAAGGATTTTCTCACTTGATGTGCACATTGTATATGTGATATATTTTTATGTGCACTTGATTGTATCATGTTTGATGATACATGCTAACTTGAGTTTGTGTAAAGATTAAACCATGGTTATATGAATGGTTAGGGTTTTGTTGACTTATTCATTTATTTATTTTGATTATTTATTTTGGAATGAAAAATGGAAATGGTGGCTTTCTTTGTTTCTTTCATGAAGCTTCATGAAGAGTTGAAAGTTTGACCATTTTGTTTGCTTCCCTTAACCTATTCATTCATCTAACCCTAGTTTACTCTCTACACTTGACCATGGTTAGTATATGATAAGTATTCATATTATTTTCTTTTTTGATGAGATACTTATCATAATCTATCTTCATCTTCTTCTTCTTCTTTAAGAAGAGAGCTTGCCACCATTAATGGCATCTTGAGAAAAAGAGTGAGAAATCCAATTCTAAAGTGAACCCACCTCCTATTTCTTCATCCTCTATCTCTTGCTAAGTAGTATAGGGTGTTTTCTTCACATGTTTCACGACTTGGTGAAGTTGGAGCTTGATCTTGTGTTGCCTCGACGTAGATCATCTTCGGCATCGAAATCGACGACCTAACCCGCCCATTTCTCCGATGAAGCCGATGCTAGAGTCCGGGATCCGATATGGACAGCGAGGGGACGTCCACGTGGAGCTAAGGAAGTGGAGAACCGGATCTACAAAGATTGTAGCCTCTTTCTTTTAGTTAAGTTGTTAACTAGTTTCACTTTTCGCCTAAACTCTAGTCAACGAATCCGTATTAGGGTTTCTCGGCACTTGTAAAATTTGAAATTGGCATGGTTGATGCCTTGTAAGACCTCATTAGCGTGCCTAGAAACCCTACAGTGGTATCAGAGCCAAGCTAGAGCCTTAGGTGAAGTGTAGACGACGTTTGAAATCCGAACGAACATCGAAACCAACATCCAAAATGCTCTCTGGAAATTTTCTGAAAAATTGGATTTTTGTGAATTAAAAATATGCAGAAAACTAAGCAGGAATTTCTAAGAATTACAGTGAAGTACGATCACATGATTCCATCAAAGTGCGGCGGAACCACGGCATTAGCATGGATAATGCGGCGGTTCCGCGGCCACTTTGTCTCTTCTCCTGTTGATTTCTGCACAGTAATTCTTATATTTGAATGCTATATTTTCTGGGTATTTTTATTATGACTCAAGAGTTGAGTATTCTGGGGTTGTATTGGGAATCGAAGATTCGATCGGATTATCAAATTTTGTCTATGTGTTTTTTCGGATATTTTTAGAATATGTTAAAAAGTTCGACCGGATGTAAATACCCAATCTTTCCCCTGCCAGGAAATTTCCAATTGTTGGACTTTTCCGTAGTTTAATGACGTTCTAAGTAGTGCAAGTAACGCGATGGTCCCTCTAGAAGACAAAAAACCTTAACTCGATTATGTGACCGTCTTGAACTGCCCTTTGAACCTTAGGGTTTGGGGCAGTACGGCGTGCCGCATGTGAGGCGTTGGCTTGACCCTTCTACGGCTGGACCGTTGGTACTGAGGCATGAAGTGAATGTCTTTGAACTTATTTTATGTGTTGAACGGTTTCGGGAAAACTTGGGTATTCGAATGTTCGATCGGAAAGTTTCATATTTTCTATTTATCCGGAATGGGATACAATAATTGGAATTCACAAACAGTTATTGTAGGGTTCCTAGGCACTCTCAAGAGGTCTCACAAGGCATCAACCATGCCAATTTCAAAATTTACGGTGCCAAGAAACCCTAGACTACGGATCGTTAACTAGAAATTTAGGCGAAACAAGAAGCTAGTTAACAATTTAACTAAGTGAATGGAAATACAACCTTTGTAGATCCGATTCTCCACCTCCATAGCTCCGCAATGAAGTCTCCTCACGGTCCAAATCCAATCCCGGGCTCTAGCGTCGGCTTCATCGGAGAAATGGGCGGGCTAGGTCATCGACAACGATGCCGAAGATGATCTACGTCGAGGCAACACAAGATCAAGCTCCCACTTCACCAAGTCATGAAACTTGTGAAGAAAACACCCTATACTACTTGGCAAGAGGTAGAGGATGAAGAAATATGAAGTGGGTTCACATTAGAATTGGATTTCTCACTCTTTTTCATCAATCACCATTGATGGTCAAGCTTTTTCTACTTTGAAAGAAGAAGAAGAAGATGAATAATATGATAAGTCTCCTTCTAAAAAGAAAATAAAATGAAATCTTATCATATCATGAACCATGGTCAAGTGTAGAGAGCTAACTAGAGTTTATGTGAATGGTTAGGGTTAAAGAAGAAGAAGACAAAATGGTCACTTGGTCAAAATCTTCATGAAGCTTCAACTTAGAAACAAAAATAACCACCATTTTCCCTTTTGCCAAAATGAATAAATAAATGAATTCAAAACCCTAACCATTACATAACCATGGTTTAGTCTAAACATACACTTAAAAATTCATGTATCATCAAACATGATACAATCAAGTGTACAAAATATATCACATATACAATGTGCACATCAAGCGAGAAAATCCATTTAAAGTGAACCAATACTAGTTAATGCAAAGTAATATATCAAATATATAATTATGCATTAAATCATTAAATCAACACTTGATTTAACGATCCGGTCATATCGCATACAACCGACTAATATCCAATGTATCGGCTTATCGAATCAACCCTTGATTCGATAACTAGGTTATATCGCATACAACCAATCGATACATTCATCTCGAGAATGAAATACGGTATCACATACACGCATTATTCTCGGTCCCGCACATATCTCATATGCGCTCCTATTTCGTTTCGCTTGAGCCAGGAAACCTCTGTGTAGGACTCTAAAGACTCGTCAATACACCGGCAGCGGATGATGATCATATCAAACACCCACAAGCCGCAAGCGGTCTGCTAAACGTAACGGCCACCCGGGTATTGAGCGATCAGAATATCGACGAGCAAGCCCGCTCACACTCCTGTGAATCCAACCAGTAACACTTACCGTACAGTCCGGTCTGATCGTCTGATATGTCGCATATCTTGCCTAGGGGTGGTAAACGTCAGACCCCAATAGCTCGATAAGTCGTGTCGATATGAGGTATATAACAGTTCGAGAAACTACTGGTAACACTTACCAGTAAATCTCAGCAACCCTGGCCAGGGATTTCCGGTTATAGCCAATCGAACACAGCGCAACATCAACTCCCTATACCGGGAGAGACGAATCCCCTCCTATCGCTCATTGCCTCCATGTGATTCGGGACTGTACCCAAAAACCACCGTTTTGCATGCCCTCTTGGACGTGGTAAGGTGGAAATCAAAGCTCAGTGGGAACCACACAAGACTCTATGACGATCTCGGGTCAACAGACTACTCTGTACCAGTGTCACCAGAGAACTGCCATCTGACGTGAGGTATAATACCATCTGGGAGTTCTCGGCGAGTCCGTCCAGTGTACCCAGTCTCTACTGAGCACCCGTATATCATCTCTGATGTCAAACACCAATGGATATGGGATCATCCATCGCCCATCTGTATGGGTCGAGAAGGTATACGCTAGTTTACTCCGGTATATCGATACCCCGTCTCGATATACCCACGACTAGGGACCTTGAAGGATGTACTTATGGACTACCCTGTCCCCACTAGTATGATCTGCATCATAGTCCAGGTAGTCAAGTACTCATCCTAAGGGCTTTACCAACATGTAACAGAGAGACTATCAATATACACGTTAAGGTAAAGAGTAACCAGATAGCATACTATCATGTCGAGCAAGAAAGTCCTCCCTATATATGTCCCAGCATCCACTACAATATACATCCAATGTACAGTAATGGCCTCTAGGGCATACATATAACTAATAATCTCCCACTTGCACTAGGGCTATCTGATAGCAGTGGTTGCAGTATCTCATACTCAACCATCCCATAAAAGTCTCTCTCTAGGAAAAGGCTTTTGTGAGTGGATCCGCCGTGCTGTCCTCTGAGTCTACTCTCCTAACCCTGATCACCCTGGAGATCAACCATCTCTATGATCAGGCGATACTGCCTTAGAATATGTCTGGATCACTGATGGGACGGGCGTTCCTTGGCATAAGCCACAACTCCATTGTCACACAATGGGAGGAACAAAGTTCATCTCATGAACTAATATACACCCAGACTGCCTCTTTGGTAGCATCTTAAGTAGCGATGTATCCAGCCTTTATCATCTAGTATGCCACGGTATCTAGCCTGGAACTCTTCCAACATACCGTCCCTTTACTGAGGGCAAAGACAATGCCTGTGACTGACTTTCAGTCGTCTTTATCACCCTGGAACCCTTCCAGTGATTCTCCTCAGGATCGATTGATACCATCTCACTACTACTAGTGAGAGTCCTAACATCCAATTAGATCTATCTCATAGATCCAAAACCCAGGATTTATGAGGTATAACTTTGATCCTATATAGAGAATCATTGTGATAAGCGGAGATTGACCGAGCGTAGCATAGGAAACTCCTTTCTTATCAAGAGTATGTCATCCACATACTCTACGAGGATCACCACTATACTCCCTACTACCTTTTTGTTTATACAAGGTTCATCTAACATTTTGATGATATCAAACTCTTTGACTAACACATCAAAACAGATGTTCCAACTCCGCGATACCTGCTTTATCCTATAAAGCATCTTGTACACGTTTCCGCTGCTCCCACTGTCTACGAAGCCCTCTGGCTGTGTACTTATAGACGTTCTCTTCTAAAACATCATTTTAGAAAAGCAGTCATGGCACCCAACCGCCAGATATCGTAATCATGGTATGTAGCTGTGGCAAGTAGGATCTGGATGGACTTAAGCATAGCCTCTGAAAAAGGTTTCATCATTATCCACGCCTGGTTGATGACGAAAGCCTTTAACAAGTCTTGCTTTGAAAGTCTCAACTTTTCCACCTACACCAAGTAATCTTCTCAAGATATACTTGCTCCTGATGGGGATTTAACCCTTCAGATATAGCAACCAAAGTCCATACTTTGTTGGTGTACATGGATTCCATCTCAGATTGCTAAGCATCCAGCCATTCTTACAGAGTCCCACTCCTAATGGCCAGCTCGAAACTAGTTGGGTCATCATCTCATGATGCAATCATCGCTCCCACTGTCATAGAGAAACCGAAGTGTCTCTCAGGCGGGTGAGGAACCTTACTAGATCGGCGGAGAGGCTGAGGTTCGTTGGTAACTATTGAATCTTTTGGTTCTACCAAATCATCTGCTAGTGTTTGTATAGCTGGAACCTTTCCAGTTGTACATAACAGATCTTGCCTCGAGCTTGTCCGGATTTTGCTTTTCAGACATAGGCTGGACAACCTCAAATCTTAACTATCTTAAGAGATGGGCTCTTCCCTTATCATATCAAATATGAAGTGGTAGGCAACTGATTTGATTTGCACCCTATTCAATAGGTATGCAGCTTCTCAAGTGCATATCTCCCAAAAGGAAATAGGAAACTCAGTAGTACTCATCATAGAGCACACAATATCACATAGGGTGCTATTGCTCCGCTCCGATATACCATCGTGCTATGGTGTATACAGAGGAGTAATGCTGAGAGAGAATCTCATTCTCCTTTAGAATAATCCAGGATTTCCGTGCTCAAGTATTCTCCTCCTCGATCTCATCAAAGGACATAATACTTATACCCGTATTTTGGTTCTCTACTTCTAACTTATATTCTGTGAATATCTTAAAAGGTTCGGACTTATGTTTCAACAGGAACATATGTCTGAATCTTGAGAGATTATCAGAGAATGTAACGAAGTACAAAGAACCAGTCCTGGCATATGTAGACAGGGGACCTTACATACATCAACATGTATCATCCCAAGAGTTCACTAACTCTTTCTCTGTTTCCAGTAAACGGAGCTATGGTCATCTTATCTTTGTGACATGACTGGCAAGTTTCACAAGATGTAAATTCAAACAGTTTTAAATATGCATTTATGTGCAACTTAGCTAGTCGGGTCGCATTGATATGACCTAGTCTATAATGCCTCAAGAAGGATTCGTTCATTTCTGGACTCTTCCTCTTGTGTGTGTTCCGTATACTAAAGAACTGTAGTTTGATTTAGAACATCAACGCTTTTAGATAACACCGATCAACTTTTGATATAGGAAATGTTCAAAACATTATCCAACAATACAAAATTATATCATTTCTTTACTAATAAAGAGATAGATATGATTTTGTATATCAGGTTCGGTATCTAATAACATTCGTTCAGAATCAATGTATTTGGAATACAGGGTGACAGTGACCAACAGACTTGGCTGCAACACTTGCCCCGTTTTCTGTCTCATGAAACTTATCACCCGTTCTCAGTTCTTTACCTATCTGTGGCCCATGTAACAAATTACATATGCGGGATCCTGATCTGGTATCACATACCCAGGACGTAAAGAATACTGAGAAACAGTTCTGTATAATGAACACACCCGAAGATGATGCATCAACATACACTCTCTTCGTTTGGGTGGCACGGGAATTCTGGTAATCCCCAATTTTCTGCTCTGTCTTATAACAATTATAAGTTGGAGCGGGACCAACGTTCCCCAGCTCAGTATAACAAGTGGGTTCGGTCAATACATCCGTATTATTATCTTGATTAAGGCTTGATATGGTCGCTACCTGGAGAGAGAGAGAAGAAAACACTCAGCGTGCACTCTTGCAAGAATAGATTGGTTATTATTGTAGGGTTCCTAGGCACTCTTAAGAGGTCTCACAAGGCATCAACCATGCCAATTTCAAAAATTACGGGTGCCGAGAAACTCTAATACGGATCGTTAACTAGAATTTTAGGCGACAAAGCAACTAGTTAACAACTTAACTAAAGGAAACGGAAATACAACCTTTGTAGATCCGGTTCTCCACCTCCATAGCTCCGCAATGAAGTCTCCTCGCTGTCCAAATCGCATCCCGGACTCTAGCATCGGCTTCATCGGAGAAATGGGCGGGCTAGGTCATCGACGACGATGCCGAAGATGATCTACGTCGAGGCATCACAAGATAAAGCTCCCACTTCACCAAGTCATGAAACTTGTGAAGAAAACACACTATACTACCTGGCAAGAGGTAGAGGATGATGAAATAGGAAGTGGGTTCACTTTAGAATTGGATTTCTCACTCATTTTCCCAAGTTACCATTGATGGAGGCAAGCTTCTTCTTCTTGAAGAAGAAGAAGAAGATGATGATATTATGATAAGTTCTTTTTTTTTTTGGCAAAATAGAAAATCAATGAATACTTATCATAATCCAACTCAAGTTAGGTGTAGAGAATTAACTAAGGTTAGGTTGTATGGTTAGGGTTAGAGAAAGAAACAAAATGGTCAACCATTTCAAAGCTTCATGAAACTTCAAGGATAATCCAAAATTGGCCACCATTTTATTTCTTTCACAAATCAATGAATAAATAAAAGAATAAGTAAATGAAGCATAAGAAACCCTAACCATTGACCAACCATGGTTTAAACCATACGCCAAACTATCATGTATCATCAAACATGATACATACAAGTGCACAAAACTATATCACATATACAATGTGCAAATGAAGTGAGAAAACTCATATAAAGTGAACCAATACTAGTTAATGCAAAGTAATATATCAAATATATAATTATGCATTAAATCATTAAATCAACACTTGATTTAACGACCCGGTCATGTCGCATATAACCGACTAATATTCAATGTATCGGCTTATCAAATCAATGCTTGAATCGATAACTAGGTTATATCGCATACAACCAATCGATACATTTATCGCGAGAATAGAATACGGTATCACATACACGCATTATTCTCGGCCCCGCACATATCTCATATGCGCACCTATTTCATTTCGCTTGAGCCAGGAAACCTCTGTGTAGGACTTTAAAGACTCGTCAATACGCCGGCAGCGGATGATGATCATATCAAACACCCACAAGCCACAAGCGGTCTGCTAAACGTAACGGCCACCCGGGTATTGAGCGATCAGAAGATCGACGAGCAAGCCCGCTCATACTCCTGTGAATCCAACCAGTAACACTTACCGTACAGTCCGGTCTGATCGTCTGATATGACGCATATCTCGCCTAGGGGTGGTAAACGTCAGACCCCAATAGCTTGATAAGTCATGTCGATATGAGGTCTATAACAATTCGAGATACTACTGGTAACACTTACCAGTAAATCTCAGCAACCCTGGCCAGGGATTTCCGGTTATAGCCAATCGAACACAGCGCAACATCAACTCCCTATACCGGGAGAGACGAATCCCCTCCTATCGCTCATTGCCTCCATGTGATTCGGGACTGTACCTAAAAACCACCGTTTTGCATGCCCTCTTGGACGTGGTAAGGTGGAAATCAAAGCACAGTGGGAACCACACAAGACTCTATGACGATCTCGGGTCAACAGACTACTCTGTACCAGTGTCACCAGAGAACTGCCATCTGACGTAAGGTATAATACCATCTGGAAGTTCTCGGCGAGTCCATCCAGTGTACCCAGTCTCCACTGAGCACCCGTATATCAACTCTGATGACAAACACCAATGGATATGGGATCATCCATCGCCCATCTGTATGGGTCGAGAAGGTATACGCTAGTCTACTCTGGTATATCGATGCCCCATCTCGATACACCCACGACTAGGGACCTTGAAGGATGTACTTATGGACTACCATGTCCCCACTATTATGATCCGCATCATAGTCCAGGTAGTCAAGTACACATCCTAAGGGCTTTACCAACATGTAACAGAGAGACAATCAGTGTACACGTTAAGGTAAAGATCAACCAGATAGCATACTATCATGTCGAGCGAGAAAATCCTCCCTATATATGTCCAAGCATCCACTACAATATACATCCTATGTATAGTAATGGCCTCTAGGGCATACATATAACTAACAATCTCCCACTTGCACTAGGGCCATCTGTAGCAGTGGTTGCAGTATCTCATACTCAACCATCCCATAAAAGTCTCTCTCTGGGAAAAGGCCTTCGTGAGTGGATCCGCCATGTTATCCTCTGAGTCTACTCTCCTTTTCCTCGATCACACTGGAGATCAACCATCTCCATGATCAGGTGATACTTCCATAGAATATGTCTGGATCACTGATGGGACCGGGGTTCCTGGCATAAGCCATAACTCCATTGTCACACAATGGGAGGAACGTAGTTCATCTCATGAACCAATATACACCCAAACAGCCTCTTTGGTAGCATCTTAAGTAGCGATGTATCCTGCCTTTATCGTCTAGTATGCCACGGTATCTAGCTTGGAACTCTTCCAACATACCATCCCTTTACCGAGGGTAAAGACAATGCCTGTGACTGACATTCAGTCGTCATTATCACCCTGAAACCCTTCCAGTGATTCTTCCCAGGATCGATTGATACCATCTCACTACAACTAGTGAGAACCTTAACATCCAATTAGATCTATCTCATAGATCCAAAACCCAGGATTTAGGAGGTATCACTTGATCCTATGGAGAATCACTGTGATAAGCGGAGATTGACAGAGCGTAGCATAGGAAACTCCTTTCTTATCAAGAGTATGTCATCCACGTACTCTACGAGGATCACCACCATACTCCCTACTACCTTTATGTATATACAAGGTTCATCTACCATTTTGATGAAGTCAAACTTTTTGACAACTACATCAAAACAGACGTTCCAACTCCGCGATGTCTGCTTTATCCTATAAAGCATCTTGCACGCGTTTCCGCTGCTCCCACTGTCTACAAGGCACTCTGGCTGTGTACTTATAGACGCTCTCTTCTAAAACATCATTTTAGAAAAGCAGTCATGGCACCCAACCGCCAGATATCGTAGTCATGGTATGTAGCCATGGCAAGTAGGATCTGGATGGACTTAAGCATAGTTACTTGAAAAGGTTTCATCATTATCCACGCCTGGTCGATGACGAAAAGCTTTAACAAGTCTAGCTTTGAAAGTCTCAACTTTTCCATCTACACCAAGTAATCTTCTCAAGATATACTTGCTTCTGATGGGGATTTAACCCTTCAGATATAGCAACCAAAGTCCATACTTTGTCGGTGTACATGGATTCCATCTCAGATCGCTAAGCATCCATCCATTCTTACAAAGTCTTACTCCTGATGGCCAGCTCGAAACTAGTTGGGTCATCATCTCATGATGCAATCCTCGCTCCCACTGTCATAGAGAAACCAAAGTATCTCTCAGGTGGGTGAGGAACCCTACTAGATCGGCGGAGAGGCTGAGGTTTGTTGGAATCTACTGAATTCTTTGGTTCTCCCAAATCATCTGCTGTTGTTTGTATAGCTGGAACCTTTCCAGTTGTACATAACAGACCTTTGCCTCGAGCTTGTCCCGATTATGCTTTTAGACATAGCCCGGACAACCCCAAATCTTAACTAACTTAAGAGATGGGCTCTTCCCTTATCATATCAAATATGAAGTGGTAGTCAACTGATTTGATTTGAACCCTATTCAATAGGTATGCAGCTTCTCAAGTGCATAACTCCCAAAAAGGAAATAGGTAACTCAGTAGTACTCATCATAGAGCACACCTTATCACATAGGGTGCTATTGCTCCGCCCCGATATACCATCGTGCTATGGTGTATACGGAGGATTAATGCTGAGAGAGAATCTCATTCTCTTTTAGAAAAGTCCAAGAATTTCGTGCTCAAGTATTCTCCTCCCTGATCGCATCAAAGGACATAATACTTATACCCTCAATTTGGTTCTCTACTTCTAACTTATATTCCGTGAATATCTCAAAAGGTTCGGACTTGTGTTTCAACAGGAACATATGTCTGAATCTTGAGAGATTATCAGAGAATGTAATGAAGTACAAAGAACCGGTCCTGGCATATGTAGACAGGGGACCTACATAAATCAACATGTATCATCCCAAGAGTTCACTAACTCTTTCTCTGTTTCCAGTAAACAGAGCTACGGTCATCTTATCTCTGTGACATGACTGGCAAGTTTCACAAGATGTAAATTCAAACTGATTTAAATATGCATCTTCATGTAACTTCAGCTAGTCTGGTCACATTGATATGACCTAGTCTACAATGCCTCAAGAAAAATTCGTTCATTTCTAAACTCATCCTCTTGTGTGTGTTCTGTATACTAAGAACTGTAGTTTGATTTAGAACATTAATGCTTTTAGATGACGTGCCTGAACCGATCAACTTTTGATATAGGAAATGTTCAAAACATTATCCAACAATACAAAATTTTATCATTTCTTTACTAATAAAGAGACTGATATGATTTTGTATATCAGGTTCGGTATCTAATAGCATTTGTTCTGAATCAATGTATTGGTAATACAGAGTGACAGTGACCAACAGACTTGGCTGCAACTCTTGCCCCGTTTTCTGCCTCATGAAACTTATCACCCGTTCTCAGTTCTCTACCTTTCTATAGCCCTATGTAACAGATTACATATCTGGGATCCTGATTTGGTATCACATACCCAGGACGTAAAGGATACTGAGAAACAGTTCTCTGTAATGAACACACCCGAAGATGATGCATCAGCATGCACTCTCTTCGTTTGGGTGGCACGGGAATTCTGGTAATCCCCTATTTCCTACTCTGTCTTATAACAATTATAAGTTGGAGCGGGACCAACGTTCCCCAGCTCAGTATAACAAGCGGGTTCGGTCAATAATCCGTATTATTATCTTGATTAAGGCGTGATATGGTCGTTACCTGGAGAGAGAGAGAAGAAAACACTCAGCGTGCGCTCTTGCAAGAATAGATTGGTTATTATTTTATCTAATCAGGATGGCTCCCACCGCTTTTTATCAAATCTTCCATCAAACCCAAAAAGGAAAGACTAGCCGGGATTAATTACACACTACAAGTTCGCCAATCTTTCAGCCAGGCCAGTGTCGGTACTTTGAGGGAGGTCCCCCGTGCTTTCACACGAACCTAATTAATGTAAACCTCGTTTTCCCAGAGGCGTAACCCCGTTAACACCTTTCTAGACACCTACTTGATCGGCTAATTGTAATGTGTAAAACTCTCCCAGGAGTAACTCTTACTCGCAGCGGGTATCGGGATCCAACTATCTCATAGAAGGTATGCAATCTCATTGCAAATTTCAACACTTGAAATTCCCGATAATATTTTGCCCCTAGCAGCTATATGACCTTAACATAGTCAACAAATCATAAGTGCTAGTCAAGTTCAACCCGTCATTTCCCGATTGAATTAAACCCACCTGCACGGCCCTTAACATAGTCAACAAAGTCGCACGACTACCCTAATCCAATCGCATCATATGCTTATGCAGATAAGCACTAATTAGCTACCGCACACTACGCCTTAACATAGTCAACAAACGTAGCACGAATACTAACTAGTACTTATCTGAAATGACGGAGGGCTACGACAGGTTTTTCTGAAAACTTATTGCGTAATGAACTTGATATCGTTGTAGAATCAAATGAAGTTTTGAAATGGAATGATTTTGAGGCTTTTCTAGTTTTGCTAAAGGGGTCACTCCCGGTGAAGGGATCGTCGGCCCTTTCCTCGTCGAATGAGGTGCGGGATATATCATATATATCGCTGTGCAAAGCAAAACTCAAAAACAATCAAAAGCAAACCGAGAGTGTAGCATCTGCCAGTTATTGCTAAAGGAGTCACTCCCGGTGAAGGGATCTCGGTCCTTTCCTCATCGAATAAGGTGCAGGATATATCATATATACCTCTGTGCAAAGCAAGAACTGTAGCTACCTGTTTTATTTTTGAAATTCGATTCTACAACATCTTAGGTTTCTTTTATTTTATTAATCACATTAATGAAGTCCCATCATTTAAGTACCTAAACATCACAGATAAATACGACGTACACTTATGCCATCCGCATTCGCCTCGATGTCCCCTCGTGCACCGTTAGGCTAGGTAACTAACGGCAGAGCGGGGCAGGGCTAGCGCGGGTGTAAAACACAAGTAACGTCTATATAATATATCATATATACTATATACAGTATCCATCACAGAACATATCATGATCACATCACAGATATCGCAGCAGAAGAATCATAATAAATATTGGATATACTAGGACGTCCGTGTTTTCAATACGAGCCAGTATAAAACACGGATTCCACGGTCGCGATGAATAGCCAAACCCACACCCCTAGACCCCTACGAGAGCGGCAAGCAACCCTACCAATTCTAGAGTTAGGAGACCCGGACTCGACTCCTCGAGTTGGTCTCCCACTGGACTCCAGAACCCCGTTACTTGTGCTCCCCTCCTTGGGTCTATCCTAGTGCGGAAAAGTAAATAATATACAAAGGGTAACATCTTCCGCAACCTGGAAGTTCCCCAATAAAAGAATATTACATACAAGTTTTTACATGAATGAAAATGAAAAGCACTCATCTCACATAAAAACCCCCGGCTATTCAAACACGACGATCCAATATAACATATCCAGCAACACATAACATAACATGTCATCAACGTAAGTAAATATGCGCATCCCAATTGTCGTTGACATATAGCAACGAAACCGGCGATATCACATATTACACTTACGGTCACAGAAAAGAAAGTGTAAAACTACAACAGTTGGAATCCGCAACCACCTCAGACATCGCATGCCTGACCAAATGAATTCCTTAGACATCGCATGCCTACCAATTATAAACCCCGCATTTTAGTCTCATTATCGAAAACACTTTTCAATATCAAGTCGGGAAATTCAACAGGATTCCCGACAATCTGATCGAATGCTCGTCGCAAACTTTAGTAGACGGCCGCACCCCCGATACCGTCGACGAAGTGCACCAAGGCGGAACACCGCTGCCGCGAGCACCCAAACGGATGCTTTCGGCGACGGGGTTCTCCTACAGTCACTTGGTCGGGGCTATGGATTGAGGCTGTCTATTAAGTTTACCCGGCGAGTATCCGCGTACGCTACGTGATTGCGACGGACTTTTGATCACATCAAAATTCCGTGGCAACCGATCAAGTGAGACTAAACTGCTATGTTTATAACATTCATTCAGTTATCTCATAACTTATTGTGAATTCCAATTATTGTATCACATTCCGAATAAGATAGAAAATGTTAAAATTTCCGATCGAACAATCGAACACCCAAGTTTTCCCGATACACCTCAACACATGAAATAAGTCTAAAAACATTCAGTTCGTGCCTCAGTACCAACGGTCCAGCCGTAGAAGGGTCAAGCCAACGCCTCACATGTGGCACGCCGTACTGTCCCAAACCCGAAGGTTCAAAGGGCAGTTCAAGACGGTCACATAATCGAGTTAAGGTTTGTTGTCTTCTAGAGGGACCATCGCGTTACTTGCACTACT
Source organism: Agapanthus africanus (assembly GCA_030015575.1). NCBI lineage: Eukaryota > Viridiplantae > Streptophyta > Magnoliopsida > Asparagales > Amaryllidaceae > Agapanthus > Agapanthus africanus. The sequence goes on from CM057337.1 coordinate 272,137,196, forward strand.
TAGAACGTCTTTAAATCTCAGAAAAATCCAACACTTGGAAATTTTCCGGCAGGGGAAAAGTTGGGTATTTATATCCGGTCGAACTTTTTAACATATTCAAAAAATTATCCGGAAAGCCACATAGACAAAATCTGATACTCCGATCGAAACACCGAATCCCCAAAACAACCCCAGAAAATTCAACTCTTGAATAATATTTAAAAATACCCAGAGAACTCAGCACTGAATAAAAGAAGTTACTGTGCAAAATTGGAATCGTGACGTCACACTTTAGCCGCGGAACCGCCGCATAAGCTAGGCTTATGCCGCGGTACCGCCGCGCATTAGAGGGATCATGAGATAAATTTTGCGCCGTAATTCTTAGAATTCCCTGCTGAATTTTTTAAGCATTTTTAATCTGGAAAAAACCCAGTTTTTGGAAAAAGTCCAGAGAGCGGGTCGGATTAGGGTTTCGGGGTTTGTTCGGATTTGAAATTCCGTCTACGCATCGCCTAAGGCTCTAGCTAGGCTCTGATACCACTGTAGGGTTCCTAGGCACTCTCAAGAGGTCTCACAAGGCATCAACCATGCCAATTTCAAAAATTACGGGTGCCGAGAAACTCTAATACGGATCGTTAACTAGAATTTTAGGCGACAAAGCAACTAGTTAACAACTTAACTAAAGGAAACGGAAATACAACCTTTGTAGATCCGGTTCTCCACCTCCATAGCTCCGCAATGAAGTCTCCTCGCTGTCCAAATCGCATCTCGGACTCTAGCATCGGCTTCATCGGAGAAATGGGCGGGCTAGGTCATCGACAACGATGCCGAACATGATCTACGTCGAGGCATCACAAGATCAAGCTCCCACTTCACCAAGTCATGAAACTTGTGAAGAAAACACACTCTACTACTTGGCAAGAGGTAGAGGATGATGAAATAGGAAGTGGGTTCACTTTAGAATTGGATTTCTCACTCATTTTCCCAAGTTGCCATTGATGGAGGCAAGCTTCTTCTTCTTGAAGAAGAAGAAAAAGAAGATGATATTATGATAAGTTCTTTTTTTTTTTTGCAAAATAGAAAATCAATGAATACTTATCATAATCCAACTCTAGTTAGGTGTAGAGAATTAACTAAGGTTTGGTTGTATGGTTAGGGTTAGAGAAAGAAACAAAATGGTCAACCATTTCAAAGCTTCATGAAGCTTCAAGGATAATCCAAAATTGGCCACCATTTTATTTCTTTCACAAATCAATGAATAAATAAAAGAATAAGTAAATGAAGCATAAGAAACCCTCACCATTGACCAACCATGGTTTAAACCATACACCAAACTATCATGTATCATCAAACATGATACATACAAGTGCACAAAACTATATCACATATACAATGTGCAAATGAAGTGAGAAAACCCATTTAAAGTGAACCAATACTAGTTAATGCAAAGTAATATATCAAATATATAATTATGCATTAAATCATTAAATCAACACTTGATTTAACGACCCGGTCATATCGCATATAACCGACTAATATTCAATGTATCGGCTTATCGAATCAATGCTTGAATCGATAACTAGGTTATATCGCATACAACCAATCGATACATTTATCGCGAGAATAGAATACGGTATCACATACACGCATTATTCTCGTTCCCGCACATATCTCATATGCGCACCTATTTCGTTTCGCTTGAGCCAGGAAACCTCTGTGTAGGACTCTAAAGACTCGTCAATACGCCGGCAGTGGATGGTGATCATATCAAACACCCACAAGCCGCAAGCGGTCTGCTAAACGTAACGGCCACCCGGGTATTGAGCGATCAGAAGATCGACGAGCAAGCCTGCTCATACTCCTGTGAATCCAACCAGTAACACTTATCGTACAGTCCGGTCTGATCGTCTGATATGTCGCATATCTCGCCTAGGGGTGGTAAACGTCAGACCCCAATAGCTTGATAAGTCATGTCGATATGAGGTCTATAACAATTCGAGATACTACTGGTAACACTTACCAGTAAATCTTAGCAACCCTGGCCAGGGATTTCCGGTTATAGCCAATCGAACACAGCGCAACATCAACTCCCTATACCGGGAGAGACGAATCCTCTCCTATCGCTCATTGCCTCCATGTGATTCGGGTGTGTACCCAAAAACCACCGTTTTGCACGCCCTCTTGGACGTGGTAAGGTGGAAATCAAAGCACAGTGGGAACCACACAAGACTCTATGACGATCTCGGGTCAACAGACTACTCTGTACCAGTGTCACCAGAGTACTGCCATCTGACGTAAGGTATAATACCATTTGGGAGTTGTCGGCGAGTCCGTCCAGTGTACCCAGTCTCCACTGAGCACCAGTATATCAACTCTGATGTCGAACACCAATGGATATGGGATCATCCATCGCCCATCTGTATGGGTCGAGAAGGTATACGCTAGTCTATGTTAGTGTTTATGCCCTAGAAGGCCATTACTGTATCATACTAGTTTGTATATTACTTAATGGAAGCTTGGGATATTCACATATATATAACAGTCTTGCTAAACATGGTAGTATGCTACTTGGTTTTTTCTATCTTAATATGTGAGTATACGTATTGATAGAGCTCTTAGGATCTTTCTTGACTACCAGCGTTGTGATGGCAGTCACACTAGTGGGGGCTGGGTAGTCTACAAGCACATCCTTATTCAGGTCCCTAGTCGTTGGATTATCGAGACAGGGCATCGATACTCCGGAGTAGACTGGTGTGTATGCTTCTCATCCCAGTTGGGGAGATGGTCTGTCCCACAGCCGTCAGTACGTCGTACTGGAGATAGTATGCAGGTGCTCGTTAGGTTACGGTACACCGGACAGGACTCACAGGGAACTGTTGGATGGTTTTATACCAGTCGTCAGTGAACAGTTCCCAGGTGACATGAGTACAGCATAGTCCGCAGACTTGACACTGCTACTTCGCCTCGAGTGTGTCCCACTGTTCTTAGATTGCTACCCTACCACGGCTCAAAGGAGTCGTGCAAACAGGTAGCAGTTGGGTGCAGTCCCGAGCACTTGGAGGCAGTGGCGGTTAGACAGGATTCGTCTCTCCCGGTATTGGGGGTTGATATCGCGCTGTGTCAGAGAGCCATTACGCAAAGTCCCTGGCCAGGGAAAGCGAGATTTGCTGGTAGGTTCCAGTAGTTTCTCAGGGTGTAATGGGCTTCGCTCCGACACGACTTATACCGCTATTAGGGGACTGAAGCTTGCCGCCCCCCTAGGCCCGATATGCGATAGTCTTAGACGAACGGACCGGACTGTACAGAGATTGTCACATCAGACTCAGTAGGAGTTCGGATGGGTTTCCTCATCGGCCTTCTTATCGACATCTACCTGGGGACCGTTACGTACAGCTAGTGCCGCTTGCGGTCTGTGGTTAAACCCACTGCCAGCGTAGTAGTCGAGTCTCTAGAGTCCCACACAGAGAGTTTCCCTACTCCAGGCGAAACGATATAGAGGTCGTATGGTTTTACGACAAGGGTTCGGACGCATACGTGTGTTTACGCACGTACGACTTTCGGACAGTTTTTACCAGTCGGCTTTGGTTTAAGCCAGTTACTGGTATTCGGTTATTGGATTTATACAGTCTAAAGTTTTTCCGTATTTTTGCGGAAAGGAGGGGCATTCTCGTAATTGCGCGAGAAGCTTCTAGAAGATGGTGACTAAGGAGGTTTAGGTGGCATATACAATGAATGTGATTAGTGAGTCATATGGATGATTCATCCATGTCATTAATGCATCATAAATGCTTAATGACTCATGGATGTGAATCATCACTAGATATTATCAAGCATGGTTGTTAAATTCATTTCTTTTTCTTTTCTTGATAAAAAGAAATGCTTGATATATATTATGATAACTCATTCTTCTCAATTCATTATTATCTTCACCTTCTCTCTCCTCAAGCTCTCCCTCTTCAAACCCTAATCCTCCCCTCTCATGTGTTGAGTACAAGGATTAGTTAGACTAATTAAACCATAACCCTCACTCTATATCACCTAGCTTCTTTGATTAGCACTTAAAGAAGGTTAGTTGCCTCAAGTTTAGAGGCTAAGCTTGGAGTAAAGCTCTCGGGTGGATCGTCTACTACTTCGAGAAGGCCGAGGAGGAGGAGGAGTTCGCAAAGACGAAGGACACGATTCGTTAGGTATAATCCCTAAACATAGTAGTATAGAACTTCTATGTTTCTTGTTAGTTATCGTTTAGCTTCGATTCGTGCGGTTAGTCGATGTTTAAGCATAGAACAAGATCGTTTTTCATATTTCCGCCTCCCCGTAAGTCGTGGGGTGTTGTACATCGACTCGTAGTGGTATCAGAGCCTCGCTAAACAATAAATAACTTACTTGCAAATTTGTATGAATTTCGAACGGAAAAAACGAAACCGGAAAAACCCGAAATCACAAGTTTCTGTCGATTTTTAAATGAAGTCCAAAAATTTTTCAGGGAGATTCAGAAAGCTTAAAAAGACAGTAGAAGAACACCCAAGAAATTTGGGCCCCTGAATCGCCTAGAGCGCCGCGGAACCGCGGCGGATCGCTCCGATCCGCCGCGCTTCCGCCGCCGAGTTGGCGATTCAGGAACCCAATTTTCCTGTGTTGCTTCTCTGTGATATTTGGTATTTTCTGGAAGTTTTTATTTTTGCTCAGGTTTCAGATTTACAGAGAAGTATTGGAGCAAAATTAAAAGTGTTTAATCGATCGAAATTATACAGTATTTGCTTGTTGGATTATATCTGTGTTTGTATAATGTGTTCGTAAACCTCCCCTAACTGCTAGTATGTCGGTTGGCAGGGGGTTGCACATTTCTGTAATGGATTTTATCTGTTTGTGTATATGAACTGTGTTGGACTGTTGTGATGTATAGCCGGGGTTATGTGATGGGTTATTATTTAATTCATTTGATGTAAATGTAATTTGTTGTAATATTATTTTGCGGGGCACATCCAGGTTGCGGTTGTAGCCTCCGTTGTATTATTTCTTTTTACTGTTTTTGCTCCTAGGAAAGACCCAAGGTGGGGTGCACAAACTGCCGGGCGGGTAGTTTGCCGTACCCGTTGGGGTCTTGGGTAGGGTAATGGCTATTCATCACAACTGTGTAATCCGTCTTTTGTTGCAGGCTCAAAACAAACACGGATTGCTTGCAAATCCAATAAAGTTCATCTGTGATCTGGAATGCCTATTATTGCGTCTGACGAATGTACAATATCTATATATGATAGCTATTTAGACGTCACTTATGTTTTACACCCGCGCTAGCCCATCCCCCGCTCTGTCATTAGTTAAGTAACCTAACGGGTGATGATGGGACCCCATGGCGAATGCGGATGGCATAAGAGGACGTTGTATTTTCGTTGTTTTCTGCAATGATAGGTTAATGATGGGACGCATTATTTATAATCCAAAGAAAATAAACCAAAAGTTTAATCGTTGGAACAATTTAAAAGAAACCACTCGGTTAATTTTAAAAACAGATATTTTTAAATGCGGAGCTTTAACCACTCCTTTTAAAAGCTATCAGGTTCCTTCGGTTATATCAAGTTCACTACGTTTACGGTTTCGCCAAAACCATTCGTAGCCCTCCGTCATTTCATTTGGGTATTCAGTAGTATTCAAGCTATGCATTTTGGCCAAAGTCAAGGCATAGTGTTTGGTAGCTGCTGGGTTTTCATTTGTTGCATAAGATAGATGAGTTGGTTTGAGACAGTCGTATTATCATTTGACCAAAGTCAGGGGTATATACGGATGGGTTCAAATTTGACAAGATAATGACGGGTAGAACTTGACATGTGACTTATGACATTTTGACCAAAGCCAAGGTCATAAGAGCATGGGGCAAAAACTTATATCGGGAATTTCTAAAGAAACTGAAATTTGCAAAGAGATGCATACCATTTGGAGTTTGATGAATGTTGGTAGCATTCCTTCAACATTATCATACGATGATATTTGGATCCCGATCCTACTGTGAGTATATGCTACGTATCTGGAGATTTGTCGCTTAACGATCAATGCTATAAACCAAGTAGGTGTCAAGAAAGGTGTCAGCGGGGTTACGCCCCCAGAGAAAAGAGGTTATTTAATTAAGGAACTTTGCGAAAGCGTTGGAAAACCTCCCTCGAAGTATCGACACTAGCCTGGCTGAACGGTTAAGCAAGTATTGTACAGTGAGAATAGTCCTGGCTAATTCTTCTTTTATGGTTTGAGGAAGGATTCGAGAAACAGTGGGAGCCATCCAGTTTAGATAAACTAAAAACCACTCTAAACTTGCAAGAGCATCATGCTAAAGAGTTTTCTTCTCTCTCTCCTAATTGCAGCGACCCTGAAAATGACTGGACTTAAGTTACTTTTAGAGAAAAATATACTGACAGGGCCAAACTATAAAGATTGGCTGCGGAATGTCAAAATGGCTTTGACCTATGACAAATTGGGGTACGTCCTCACCGCTACGGCACCTGCTGTCCCTGGTCCCAAATCCAGCAATGCGGATAAGGAAATCCGCAAAACCTGGGATTTAGATTGCGCGAAAGCCAAGTGCATCGTGCTTGCCTCAATGAACAATGAACATCAGAGGAGGCACGAGGATATGAACCTAGATGGCATATTTCTCCATACAAAAGAACTTTATGGAGAGCAATCTCGAATAGCAAGATACGAGACCTCTAAGAACTTGTTTCGAGCAAGGTTGGCTGTCGGGTCATCGGTTGGAGAACATGTCCTAAAGATGATCGGCTATATTGAAGAGCTCGCAGACCTTGGGACGACTTTGGATAATGAGCTCTATACAGACCTTATTCTCCAGTCCCTTCCTCACACCTACGCCCAGTTTATCCTGAACTTCAACCTTCAAAGAAAAGAAGTTGAACTTCCGGAACTCCTGAACATGTTAAGGAGTGCAGATGGCACCTTGCAGAAAACAAGGGAAACACCCGCTATGTTTGTTAGCGGTGCATCTTCTTCCGGGTCCAAGGCTAAGGCCAAAGGAAGGAAGAAGAAGGCCGCCACCAAACCTAGAGAAGGTGTTAGTAAGGTAGGAGGGAAGGGAAATAAAAAGTTTGCGGTACCGGTAGTTGGCCAGGATGAGTGCTTCCATTGTCACAGGAAAGGGCACTGGAAGAAGGATTGCAAGGCGTGGAACGCCAAGAACCAAGAACCGAACCAAGCTGTGGCTTTGACTTCAGGTGTGTTTGTAATTGAGAATTGTCTGTCGATCAACTCTACTTCCTGGGGTATTGGATACTGGATCAGGATCTCATATTTGCAATTCATTGCAGGCACTGAGAAACCGTAGAGTGCTGAAGGAAGGTGATATGACCCTAAAGGTTGCTAACGGAGCTAGCGTGGGAGCTGCGTCCGTCGGGGATTATCACCTAGGATTGACGAGTGGACACATTTTGGTTTTACATAACTGTTTTTTTATACCAAGCTTAACGTGTAATATCATATCAGTTTCCTTGTTATCAAATAAAGGTTATGATTTCACGTTTGTAAGAGATGTTGTTAACATCCACCTTAATCATGGTTTGATTGGGTCCGGTATACTAAATAACGGTATATATGTTTTAAACCAACTCCAAATTTTCAATGTCCAGAACACACTTAAAAGAAAGTCTCCAGATTTAAATAAAGCTTTCTTATGGCATTGTAGACTGGGTCACATCAATGAGAGAAGGTTGACTAAGTTGCATAGAGAAGGATATTTGGACTCGCTCGAAAATCAAACTTACGACACTTGTCAATCTTGTCTCAAAGGAAAGATGACAAAGACTCCATTTACTGGACATGGAGTAAGAGCGAGCGAGCTCTTAGGACTCATACACAGCGATGTATGTGGTCCAATGTCTACATATGCAAGAGGTGGTTTTTCCTATTTCATTACTTTCACGGATGATTACTCAAGGTACGGATTCATTTATCTGATGAAACATAAATCCGAGGCTTTTGATAAATTCCAAGAGTATAAGAATGAAGTAGAAAACCAAACAGGCAAAAGTATTAAGACACTGAGATCTGATCGAGGTGGAGAATACTTAAGTGCCGAGTTCCTAGGTTACCTAAAAGAGAAAGGAATTCTCTCTCAGCTTACTCCTCCATTCACTCCACAGCATAACGGTGTATCGGAGAGACGGAATCGAACCCTATTGGATATGGTACGATCCATGATGAGTAATGCTGAGTTACCGCGATCTTTTTGGGGTTATGCGCTAGAATCAGCAGCATATCTTCTGAACAGGGCTCCTACCAAGACTGTGCCTACCACTCCATATCAGATGTGGACTGGGAAGAAACCCCATCTTCAGCATATGAAGATTTGGGGATGTCCAGCTTTTGTTAAAAAGCAGCATGTGGACAAGCTCGAGGCACGATCAGTAAAATGTATGTTTGTGGGATATCCAAAGAACTCCAAGGGATATTATTTCTATTACGCAGAGGAACAAAAGGTTTTTGTTTCTCGTAATGCCCATTTTCTGGAACATCAGTTTTTAGAAAAGAAAATAAGTGGGAGCGAAATAGAACTGGAAGAAATTCCAGAACCACAAACTGCTACTGAAAGTTTGGTAGAACCAGTAGTTCAAGAAGAACAGGACATTCCCGCACCCCTCCGCAGGAGTAGTAGGCCGTCTCATCCACCTGAGAGATACTACGGTTTTCTCATAGATGGGGATAGAGAGGATTGCATCATAAATGATGATGAACCTACTGACTTCTAGCAGGCCATCCAGAGTGGCGACTCGGTACGATGGCTAGATGCAATGCGGACCGAAATGGAGTCCATGTACACCAACAAAGTATGGACTTTGGACTTTGCTCCAAATGGGGTAAAACCCATAGGATGCAAATGGATCTTCAAGAAAAAGATTGGTGTAGATGGACAGGTGGAAACCTATAAAGCTAGACTTGTTGCAAAGGGTTTTCGTCAAAGACCTGGTTTGGACTATGACGAAACTTTTTCTCCAGTGGCTATGCTCAAATCCATTCGGGTCCTTCTTGCTATTGCTGCCTTCCATGATTATGAAATCTGGCAGATGGACGTAAAGACGGCCTTTCTAAATGGAAATTTAGAAGAGTGCGTCTATATGGATCAGCCAGAGGGTTTCAATCAGAGTGGGAGCAGCGGGAAAGTATGCAAGCTGCTTAAGTCCATTTATGGACTAAAGCAGGCATCGTGGAGCTGGAACATCTGTTTTGATGAGACAGTCAAAGAATATGACTTTATCAAAAATCCAGATGAACCGTGTAAATATAGTAAAGTTGTAGCCAGAAGTGTCGTATTCCTCGTCTTGTACGTGGATGACATTCTATTGATAGGAAATGACATTCCTATGCTACAATCTGTCAAAGGATTCTTGTCACACAGGTTCTCCATGAAAGACCTGGGTGATGCCTCTTACATTCTGGGGATCCGGATCTATCGTGATAGATCCAAGAGGATGTTGGGACTTTCGCAGTCCAGGTATATCGACACTGTACTGAAAAGGTTCAGTATGGAAGATTCTAAGCGCGGTAATCTACCGGCTTGTCACGGAATCACCCTCTCCAAAGAGATGTCTCCCAAGACTGATTTGGAAAGGGAACGCATGTCTATTATACCCTACGCTTCTGCGGTAGGCTCTATAATGTATGTGATATTGTGCACCAGACCAGATGTAGCTTACGCACTGAGCGTGGTAAGCCGGTATCAGTCAGACCCAGGGGAGAAGCACTGGATAGCAGTAAAGAACATTCTCAAGTACCTAAGAAGGACTAAGGAGATGTTCTTGGTTTACGGCGGAAAAGACCTCAGGTTAGAGGCCTTTGCTGATTCCGTCTTTCAGAGTGATAAGGACGATTCCAAGTCCATGTCGGGTTATGTCTTTACCCTCAATGGAGGGGCGGTGTGCTGGAAGAGCTCCAAGCAGGTCACCGTTGCTGACTCGACGATGGAAGCGGAGTATATAGCTGCTTGCAATGCCACAAAAGAAGCAGTCTGGATGAAGAAGTTCCTAACAGAACTTCAGGTGGTTCCTACCATAGTTGATCCAATACCTCTGTATTGCGACAACAACGGAGCTATAGCTTTAGCAAAGGAACCAAGGTCCCATCAGAAGTCCAGACACATCTTAAGGCGGTATCACTTGATCAGGGAGATCATTGATCGTCAGGAGATCGAGGTTCGGAGAGTTGCTTCTGAAGAAAACATTGCTGATCCATTCACAAAGGCCCTACCTCAGATTCAGTTCGAGAGGCTACTCGAGATCATCGGTCTTCGATACGCCAGTACATGGCCCTAGTGCAAGTGGGAGATTGTTAGTGTTTATGCCCTAGAAGGCCATTACTGTATCATACTAGTTTGTATATTACTTAATGGAAGCTTGGGATATTCACATATATATAACAGTCTTGCTAAACATGGTAGTATGCTACTTGGTTTTTTCTATCTTAATATGTGAGTATACGTATTGATAGAGCTCTTAGGATCTTGCTTGACTACCAGCGTTGTGATGGCAGTCACACTAGTGGGGGCTGGGTAGTCTACAAGCACATCCTTATTCAGGTCCCTAGTCGTTGGATTATCGAGACAGGGCATCGATACTCCGGAGTAGACTGGTGTGTACGCTTCTCATCCCAGTTGGGGAGATGGTCTGTCCCACAGCCGTCAGTACGTCGTACTGGAGATAGTATGTAGGTGCTCGTTAGGTTACGGGTACACCGGACAGGACTCACAGGGAACTGTTGGATGGTTTTATACCAGTCGTCAGTGAACAGTTCCCAGGTGACATGAGTACAGCATAGTCCACAGACTTGACACTGCTACTTCGCCTCGAGTGTGTCCCACTGTTCTTAGATTGCTACCCTACCACGGCTCAAAGGAGTCGTGCAAACAAGTAGCAGTTGGGTGCAGTCCCGAGCACTTGGAGGCAGTGGCGGTTAGACAGGATTCGTCTCTCCCGGTATTGGGGGTTGATATCGCGCTGTGTCAGAGAGCCATTACGCAAAGTCCCTGGCCAGGGCAAGCGAGATTTGCTGGTAGGTTCCAGTAGTTTCTCAGGGTGTAATGGGCTTCGCTCCGACACGACTTATACCGCTATTAGGGGACTGACGCTTGCCGCCCCCTAGGCCCGATATGCGATAGTCTTAGACGAACGGACCGGACTGTACGGAGATTGTCACATCAGACTCAGTAGGAGTTCGGATAGGTTTCTTTATCGGCCTTCTTATCGACATCTACCTGGGGACCGTTACGTACAGCTAGTGCCGCTTGCGGTCTGTGTTTAAACCCACTGCCAGCGTAGTAGGCGAGTCTCTAGAGTCCCACACAGAGAGTTTCCCTACTCCAGGCGAAACGATATAGAAGTCGTATAGTTTTACGACAAGGGTTCGGACGCATACGTGTGTTTACGCACGTACGACTTTCGGACAGTTTTTACCAGTCGGCTTTGGTTTAAGCCAGTTACTGGTATCCGGTTATTGGATTTATACAGTCTAAAGTTTTTCCGTATTTTTGCGGAAAGGAGGGGTATTCTCGTAATTGCGCGTGAAGCTTCTAGAAGATGGTGACTAAGGAGGTTTAGGTGGCATATACAATGAATGTGATTAGTGAGTCATATGGATGATTCAGCCATGTCATTAATGCATCATAAATGCTTAATGACTCATGGATGTGAATCATCACTAGATATTATCAAGCATGGTTGTTAAATTCATTTCTTTTTCTTTTCTTGATAAAAAGAAATGCTTGATATATATTATGATAACTCATTCTTCTCAATTCATTATTATCTTCACCTTCTCTCTCCTCAAGCTCTCCCTCTTCAAACCCTAATCCTCCCCTCTCATGTGTTGAGTACAAGGATTAGTTAGACTAATTAAACCATAACCCTCACTCTATATCACCTAGCTTCTTTGATTAGCACTTAAAGAAGGTTAGTTGCCTCAAGTTTAGAGGCTAAGCTTGGAGTAAAGCTCTCGGCTGGATCGTCTACTACTTCGAGAAGGCCGAGGAGGAGGAGGAGTTCGCAAAGACGTAGGACACGATTCGTTAGGTATAATCCCTAAACATAGTAGTATAGAACTTCTATGTTTCTTGTTAGTTATCGTTTAGCTTCGATTCGTGCGGTTAGTCGATGTTTAAGCATAGAACAAGATCGTTTTTCATATTTCCGCCTGCCCGCAAGTCGTTGGGTGTTGTACATCGACTTACAGTCTACTCTGGTATATCGATGCCCCGTCTCGATACACCCATGACTAGGGACCTTGAAGGATGTATGTAACCTTTCGAAAATCGTTTAGGCAGTTTTTCGGTAATCGGCTAAATTTTCGGCTTTTTCCGTAAAAAGTCAAAATTGATATTTTTCATTGTAGATCTAATTATACAAAATTTAGATAAGATATTACTATAATTTTGTCACTAAAATGTCACTTATAATTTTCTAGTTAAATAAAAAAAAATTCGTAATTAATTATTTTTTTATTATTTTAAGCCTTTTTAAATACATTAAATTAGGGATAAATACAAATTTAATTAGGTAAATTTCATAATTAGGAATCTTTATAAGCTAAAATATGGTGTTAATAAAATTATAACATGGCTTGCAAACTTTTAGCTTTTTGGTGGGAAAACTTTGAAAAAAATGATGAAAAAAGGGCTTTTTTTTGAAAAAAAGTTGATTTGAAAGCATGAAATGATATCATATGATGTTGTAATGACCTAGAAACTTCTCAAAATTTCCCACACTCCTCTACCCACCTGCAGCCGACCCCCATTCCAGCAGCTCTCCCCATTTTCCCACTTCATTTTGCTTCTTTTCTTGCTAAAAAATTCAATAAAAATCCACAATTTCTTTCTCCATTCAAAGCCTAACCCTAATCCCTTCTCTCTTCAACCCAAATTTGTTCAAAAACATGATGAAAGGAGGCTTCTTGGTGACTTGATCAAGCTAGGGTTCAAGCTTGGGAGGTGAAAATTCTAATCTTTTTGTTAACTTGTGGTTTAATTATGCTAGAATTGAAATTCTAAATATTAGTTTAAGTGGTAAATGTTGTTTAGGAAAAATCAAGAGAAGGATTGATTTTAAAACTAGGGTTGAAGCATAGTTGTTAGGATTAAATTAGGGCTTTGGGTTCTAATTGGTTGTAGTGGTTAATGGTGTAATTATATGCTCGCCAAATCGATAAAATATCGATGTTTGCATTGAATCGGCGTTGAATTTGCTTGCTAGATTTTTACGAAAAATAGAATGCGTTCAATTTGTGTTAGGTTAGAAATATTATTAGCTTCGTATAGGATTATTAGAATGCGCGAACGCGGGGTTTCGTCTAGTCGGGTTGTAGTTTAGTCGATTTTCCCGAAATGACAATTCTAGTTTAACGATTAGCGATTTTCGTGCGTTTTTCCGCGCACCGAGTGCATGCTATGATTAATACGAGAGAGTGGATAATTGTATGTTGTGACTTGCATTGTGTTAGGTTTTGTAATCTTATGCTTGGTATTGTGCAAATATAGGATCGGTCGGGGAAACTTCGGACACGGCGCGAAAAGGCAAGGCGGTGGCCGGATCGGATTAGCGGAGATTTCAGGTGAGTAGATATATTCATCCATGGGGGAATCGTCTGGATGGCGCGAGGCGCCCCCCTAGTTAGGATTACCCTACTTTTTGCAAGATTATATTGTTAGTTAGCTTATCCATTCATGTACACTGCATACCCTTATAGCAAACAGGATATTAGATTGCGTGGACATTCATCCATACCTGTGCGATATCATTTTGTAGGACACGAACACCTTACCATTGGCATCTGTTGCACGCGCACTATTCATGTGACACACACGCCTTTGGTAATTGACATGCCACGTGCTCGATAGAACCTGTTTATCTTAATATCATCACCTGCATTCATACTTGATATATGAAACTGCATCGCATGCACATATCTCACATCATCATCATATTTACATAGAACTCTAGCCAAAATTTACATCATACACATTGATATCATAGACATTTGTCATATATATAACATGTGGACATTATGATTTTCTTGAGGATTTCAGTTTTGCTGCGATTTCTGGATTTTTGGGGAAAACCGCAAGAATTTAACAAAAGCTTATATTTATCATTTTTAAAACAAAGTTGCGGTTTTCTCGTGATGTATGTGTCGTCCACCATGAGTTTTCATGTTTTCTGTTGGATTTCGAGACCCGATTCGAGGAATGGATGAACCGTCTCGGGTACATGGTGGGCCCGGTATGGTACCCCGGGGCAAGAAGATCGAGTTGTAGACGATGAGCCTGGCAGGGGAAGACTACCTACCGGTGATGTCTGGCGCGGCGAATATCCGGAGGATACTGACCGTTGTCGTGAGATTTATGATATGGGCCGATCCGGACTGACGGAGCCCGATATTGAGACAGATATGATTCCTTTTTGGTGTCGAGGCTTGACACGGGTTTTCAGATGATTTCTTGATGATATTTAGCTATTATACAGATATTCATGTTCTAAAGTTAAGAATTCAATAACCTTAGCATTTAAAACACTTAAAGACTTAATAATGACATTGCATACCTGTGCATGCATACTAGAGATATTATAGCACATATGGTCATGCATGTTGTGGTGCATTGCGTGCATTCTTACGATTGCCTTACTAGATGTTATATTTACTCACGAGCTGGCAACTCACCCCCGTTGTGCCACAGTGTCTTGCAGGTCGGACCCGTCACTCTTGTAGCGGCGGCTATCTTATCATCAGCTCCTTTTGTGCAGACTCGCGACATCGCCCGTAGGTGGGTTGCGAGCATATTTTATATCTTTTGCTTTATCATTGTATCTAGTATTCTCCATCTACCACTTTATATATTGTATATGCGACATAGTGATGAGACTGAGAGATTTGTATATTGGTGGTTTCTTTTGGGTCGAGCTCTCTTGAGCCGGCGTTGCGTTTTCTGATATTTTGGGTTTCTTCTATGCTCTTTTCTTGGTATTGCTTATATATTGCATGTGGTTGTGATCCGCCTTGGGCGAAGAGCTAGCTCCCCCTTGGGGATGCCATTTTTATGATTTCATATGTATTATCTTATTGTACCCATTTTGGGGGATAGAAAATACAGGGGAGACTCTGCCGAAATTTTCAGAAATTTATGATGTTTTTAAAAAGGGATTCTATGCAACTTAATTAATTTTAAAAACCATTTTCATTAAAGGTTTTCCTTCAGTCTCTTTTGTTTTCAGTTTAGATTCTTCTGGGCTTTGGCTGACTTAGGTTACGGTACGCCTTTAGACGTCTCGTAATCTAAGTGCCAGTCGCGTTCCGTACTTTCGGGTCGTGACAAAGTTGGTATCAGAGCGTAGGTTTTACCTTTCTAAGTGTAGGACGACCTTGGTAGATGGAGTAGGTGACTTAAGCAGAGTGGCGTAGCGTGGGTATGATCCGCGGCATACTTACGATATGGTACTCCGCCTAAGTGACCTTAGGACATAATTGCTTGTATTTCCTTTCTTGATTCCTTGCATTCCTTGATTCAATTGCAATGTCCTTATCAGTCCTGTTTCTTATTCCAGCTTCGATGCCGCCAAAGACTACGAGAGCTCAGCGGGCTGCCGCTAGGGATGAGATTCGGGCGGGCCCGTCTGAGGCGAGGATCGAGCGGGAGGATACACCTACCCCTCAGGGTCATACTGATCCGCCTTATCCTGACCGTATTGCCAGATTAGAGGCCGTCATGCAAGAGTTGCGGCAGATGATGGGATCTTTAGTTGAGTCCAGCCGGGCACAGAGATCCGAGGACGTTCCTTCCACCGCACAGACCACGATCGTACCTGCTGCACAGATGGTCACTCCTGCTGCTACTACGGAGACTATCCCTGTTTCACTACAGGAGTTCATGAGATTGAGACCTCCAGCTTTTACCGGTACAGATGCGACAGAGGACCCACAGGCATTTCTTGATAGGATGGCTCGGATTTGCCGTTCGTTGAGGTGTTCTGAGGATAGATTGGTGGAGTTTGCGAGTTTTCGTCTGGAGGGTCTTGCCCAGACATGGTACGACTCAGTAGAGAGAGGCCGAGCTGCAGGTCTGCCTTCTATGACCTGGGATGAGTTTACATCTGCATTTCTTGCCCGTTTTCTTCCGGAGAGTGTCCGAGATGCTCGAGCCCGTAGTTTTGAGTCTTTGAGCAAGACTCCTGGGATGAAAGTGTCGGAGTATGATATACAGTTTACCCAGTTGTCTCGATATGCTCCATACCTAGTCGACACAGAAGAGAAGAGGATAAAGAGGTTTTTACGAGGGCTTGATACACAGCTATTCCTTGCCATCGGCACCCAGCACTTTGATACATACGCAGCCGCGATGGATGCAGCCTTACTTTTGGAGGAGCGTATTTCTGAGACTCCGGTCGTTTTTGGGCCGAAGAGGATCCGTACTGATACGCCAGCTCAGCGGCAGATAGGCAGACACCGTGATAGATTATTTCCGGGAGATGGTGGAGGCAGAGGATTGAGACGAGGTCAGTTATTTGGTTCATATCCACAGACCCAGCACTCGTCTCCAGGATGTTTTCGGTGTGGGAGTCAGTACCACCGTGTCAGAGACTGTACCATGGGACGCCAGGGCACGACGACAGTCCCGCATGTGACTTTACCACCCTCACCACCTTCTCAGAGGGCTTTACTTCTTACTCCCGATGATGCTCCACGCCAGTCAGATGCTTCTAGAGGCCGTGGGCGTGGCGGTCCGGTTCAGAGAGGACGAGGCGACAAAGGCAGAGGCAGAGGCCGAGGTAGAGGCAGAGCACAGCCAGCTATTAGTGGTGGACAGGCCCGAGTGTTCGCATTGACTCCTCAGGATGCACAGGCATCCAATGCCGTCGTGACAGGTACTCTGCCAGTATGTTCTTTTGATGCACGGGTATTATTTGATCCAGGCTCTACACATTCCTATGTATCCACGTATTTTGCACCAAGGTTGGGCCGAGAGTCTTCTCCGTTAGATCAGCCGCTTGTCGTTATTACCCCGGTAGGCGAGTCTTTTGTTGCCCGTTTTGTGTATCGATCGTGTTTCGTTCGTATCGGGGAGAGAGATTCTTCAGTTGATTTGATTCTCCTCGATATGCTAGACTTTGACGTTCTTCTTGGTATGGACTGGCTAGCCACCTGTTATGCATCCGTGGACTGCCGTGAAAAAGCAGTCAGATTCAGTTTTCCTGGTGAGCCGGTACTTATTATTCAGGGAGATCGTAGCGCTACCCTTCCCAGCTTGATTTCTTCTCTTCGCGCTGGTCAGCTCTTAAGGAAATGGTGTCAGGGATTCTTAGCCTATATTTGTGATACTCGCTCCACAGAGGTTCCGTTGGACCAGGTCCCTGTTGTGAGAGAGTTCCCTGATGTATTCCCTGACGAGCTGCCTGGTCTGCCACCAGAGCACGAGATTGAGTTCTGTATTGACTTGATCCCTGGCACGGGGCCTATCTCTATACCGCCTTATCGGATGGCCCCGGCGGAGCTGAGAGAGCTAAAGGATCAGTTACAGGACTTGCTGGACAAAGGGCTTATCCGACCGAGTGTGTCACCTTGGGGTGCTCCCATCCTGTTTGTTAAGAAGAAGGACGGAAGTATGCGCTTATGCATTGATTATCGTCAGCTGAACCGGGTTACTGTGCGGAACAGATATCCCCTACCCCGCATTGATGACTTATTTGATCAGCTCCAGGGTGCAGGGTTTTTCTCGAAGGTTGATTTACGGTCAGGTTATCACCAGTTGCGGGTTCGGAAGGAGGATATTCCGAAGACCGCTTTCCGTACTCGTTATGGTCATTACGAGTTCTTGGTGATGTCGTTCGGGCTCACCAATGCCCCGGCAGCATTTATGAATTTGATGAACCGCGTATTCAGGCCGTATCTCGATCAGTTCATCATTGTGTTCATTGACGACATCTTGGTTTATTCTCGGAGCCGGGAGGAGCATGAGCAGCACTTACGTATCACATTGCAGACTTTGAGGGAGTATCAGCTGTTCGCCAAATTCTCCAAGTGCGCATTCTGGTTAGACAGTGTCGACTTCTTGGGTCATGTGGTGACGAGAGATGGTATTTGCGTGGACCCGAAGAAGATCGAGGCAGTTCAGCGTTGGCCTAGACCGGTATCAGTTACAGAGGTTCGTAGCTTTCTAGGTCTGGCCGGCTATTATCGACGTTTTGTCCAGGATTTCTCCCGCATTGCTGCACCGTTGACCGGGTTGACCCGGAAGGGGGTTCCTTTTGATTGGACCCAGGCATGTGAGGATAGCTTCCAGCAGTTGAAGACTCGTCTGACTACTGCTCCAGTGTTAGCATTGCCTTCAGGATCAGGCGGGTTCGTGGTATATTATGATGCTTCTAGAGTGGGGCTGGGCTGTGTATTGATGCAGCACGACAGAGTTATCGCGTATGCTTCTCGGCAGCTGAGGAAACACGAGCAGAACTACCCCACCCATGATTTAGAGATGGCTGCAGTGGTGTTTGCACTCAAGATCTGGAGACATTACCTATACGGTGAGTCGTGCCAGATATTCACTGACCACAAGAGTTTGAAGTATATCTTCCAGCAGCGAGACCTGAACCTGAGACAGCGTCGTTGGATGGAGTTGGTGAAGGATTATGACTGCGAGATTTTATACCATCCGGGCAAGGCAAATGTGGTGGCAGATGCTTTGAGTAGGAGGCCCGGAGGTAGCTTATTTTGTTTGAGCGCAGTACAGATGCAGTCGACGGCGGATTGGCAGGTTTTATGTGATAGCAGAGTGCAGTTCGAGTTTACTCCTACAGGGGGTCAGCTGGCCCATTTCAGAGCACGCCCGCAGTTACTTGACCGTATCCGTGAGGCACAGTCCAGCGATGCCCGTATCTTAGAGATTATTGAGCAGATTCGGCAGGGCAGAGTTTCTGAGTTCGTGATTGATGATCAGGGGATACTTCGATTTGGGACTCGACTGTGCGTGCCAGATTCAGAGGGACTGAGGCATGATATTCTCGAGGAGGCACATAGATCAGTGTACAGCGTGCATCCAGGTTCTACCAAGATGTACCGTGATTTGAGAGAGGTTTACTGGTGGGACGGGATGAAGAAGGATGTTACGGACTTTGTGTCCAGATGTCTGACTTGTCAGCAAGTCAAGGCCGAGCACCAGAGGCCAGCCGGCGAGTTACAGCCTTTACCCATCCCTAAGTGGAAGTGGGAGCAGGTCTCCATGGACTTCATTGTGGGTCTATCCAGGACCAGTCGAGGGTACGACTCTATTTGGGTGATTGTGGATCGACTGACGAAAGCGGCTCACTTTCTGCCAGTGAAGACCACTTTTGGATTTTCTCAGTACGCCCAGGTTTATATTGATGAGATAGTGCGACTGCATGGCGTTCCGACTTGCATCGTGTCCGACTGTGGCACGCAGTTTACCAGCCGATTGTGGCAGAAACTCCAGGAAGCTTTGGGCACCCGATTGAGTTTTAGCACAGCCTTTCATCCTCAGACTGACGGTCAGTCGGAGCGTACGATTCAGACTCTTGAGGACATGCTCAGAGCTTGTGTTTTGGATTTCGGTGGTAGCTGGGATCGTCATTTACCTTTGATCGAGTTTTCCTACAATAATAGCTTCTAGGAGACGATTCAGATGGCACCTTTCGAGGCTTTATATGGGAGGAGATATCGATTGCCTGTATGTTGGACAGAGCTCAGGGAGAGCTGTATTTTGGGGCCTCAGATCGTACAGGAGACGACCGAGAAGATACAGCTGATTCGGGACAGGATGAGAGCGGCACAGAGCAGGCAGAAATCATATGCTGACAGGCGTCGTCGCCGACTCGAGTTCGCTGTTGGCGATCATGTTTTCCTGAAGGTCTCTCCGATGAAGGGTGTGATGATATTTGGGCGGAAAGGGAAACTGAGTCCTAGATAT
Organism: Agapanthus africanus; assembly: GCA_030015575.1. Taxonomy (NCBI): domain Eukaryota; kingdom Viridiplantae; phylum Streptophyta; class Magnoliopsida; order Asparagales; family Amaryllidaceae; genus Agapanthus; species Agapanthus africanus. The sequence continues at coordinate 272,157,126 of CM057337.1, forward strand.
GTTGGTCCTTTCGAGATCCTAGAGCGTGTTGGTCCAGTCGCTTATCGGTTAGCTCTTCCGCCCAGCTTCCCCGATGTTCACCCCGTATTCCATGTCTCGATGCTTCTCAAGTACCTTCATGATCCTTCCTAGGCGATTCAGCACCAGACGATCCATTTAGAGCGTGATCTTTCTTTCACCAAGCAGCCGGTTGTCATTTTGGATCGACAGGTGAAGAAATTAAGGTCGAAGGTCATACCGTCTGTCAAGGTTCTTTGGCGTGGCCCGAACAGCGAGGAGGTCACCTGGGAGACCGAGGTCGAGATGAGGAAGAGATATCCCCATCTTTTTGAAGGTACACGTAGTTAAATTTTAAATTCGGGGACCGAATTTCTTTAAGGGGGGAAGATTGTAACCCTTCGAAAATCGTTTAGGCAGTTTTTCGGTAATCGGCTAAATTTTCGGCTTTTTCTGTAAAAAGTCAAAATTGATATTTTTCATTGTAGATCTAATTATACAAAATTTAGATAAGATATTACTATAATTTTGTCATGAAAATGTCACTTATAATTTTCTAGTTAAATAAAAAAAAATCGTAATTAATTATTCTTTTATTATTTAAAGCCTTTTTAAATACATTAAATTAGGGATAAATACAAATTTAATTAGGTAAATTTCATAATTAGGAATCTTTATAAGCTAAAATATGGTGTTAATAAAATTATAACATGGCTTGCAAACTTTTAGCTTTTTGGTGGGAAAACTATGAAAAAAATGATGAAAAAAGGGTTTTTTTTGAAAAAAAGTTGATTTGAAAGCATGAAATGATATCATATGATGTTGTAATGACCTAGAAACTTCTCAAAATTTCCCACACCCCTCTCCCCACCTGCAGCCAACCCCCATTCCAGCAGCTCTCCCCATTTTCCCACTTCATTTTGCTTCTTTTCTTGCTAAAAAATTCAATAAAAATCCACAATTTCTTTCTCCATTCAAAGCCTAACCCTAATCCCTTCTCTCTTCAACCCAAATTTGTTCAAAAACATGATGAAAGGAGGCTTCTTGGTGACTTGATCAAGCTAGGGTTCAAGCTTGGGAGGTGAAAATTCTAATCTTTTTGTTAACTTGTGGTTTAATTATGCTAGAATTGAAATTCTAAATATTAGTTTAAGTGGTAAATGTTGTTTAGGAAAAATCAAGAGAAGGATTGATTTTAAAACTAGGGTTGAAGCATAGTTGTTAGGATTAAATTAGGGCTTTGGGTTCTAATTGGTTGTAGTGGTTAATGGTGTAATTATATGCTCGCCAAATCGACAAAATATCGATGTTTGCATTGAATCGGCGTTGAATTTGCTTGCTAGATTTTTACGAAAAATAGAATGCGTTCAATTTGTGTTAGGTTAGCAATATTATTAGCTTCGTATAGGATTATTAGAATGCGCGAACGCGGGGTTTCGTCTAGTCGGGTTGTAGTTTAGTCGATTTTCCCGAAATGACAATTCTAGTTTAACGATTAGCGATTTTCGTGCGTTTTTCCGCGCACCGAGTGCATGCTATGATTAATACGAGAGAGTGGATAATTGTATGTTGTGACTTGCATTGTGTTAGGTTTTGTAATCTTATGCTTGGTATTGTGCAAATATAGGATCGGTCGGGGAAACTTCGGACACGGCGCGAAAAGGCAAGGCGGTGGCCGGATCGGATTAGCGGAGATTTCAGGTGAATAGATATATTCATCTATGGGGGAATCGTCTGGATGGCGTGAGGCGCCCCCCTAGTTAGGATTACCCTACTTTTTGCAAGATTATATTGTTAGTTAGCTTATCCATTCATGTACATTGCATACCCTTATAGCGAACAGTATATTAGATTGCGTGGACATTCATCCATACCTATGCGATATCATTTCGTAGGACACGAACACCTTACCATTGGCATCTGTTGCACGCGCACTATTCATGTGACACACACGCCTTTGGTAATTGACATGCCACGTGCCCGATAGAACCTGTTTATCTTAATATCATCACCTGCATTCATACTTGATATATGAAACTGCATTGCATGCACATATCTCGCATCATCATCATATTTACATAGAACTCTAGCCAAAATTTACATCATACACATTGATATCATAGACATTTGTCATATATATAACATGTGGACATTATGATTTTCTTGAGGATTTCAGTTTTGCTGCGATTTCTGGATTTTTGGGGAAAACCGCAAGAATTTAACAAAAGCTTATATTTATCATTTTTAAAACAAAGTTGCGGTTTTCTTGTGATGTATGTGTCATCCACCATGAGTTTTCATGTTTTCTGTTGGATTTCGAGACCCGATTCGAGGAGTGGATGAACCGTCTCGGGTACATGGTGGGCCCGGTATGGTACCCCGGGGCAAGAAGATCGAGTTGTAGACGATGAGCCTGGCAGGGGAAGACTACCTACCGGTGATGTCTGGCGCGGCGGATATCTGGAGGATACCGACCGTTGTCGTGAGATTTATGATATGGGCCGATCCGGACTGACGGAGCCCGATATTGAGACAGATATGATTCCTTTTTGGTGTCGAGGCTTGACACGGGTTTTCAGATGATTTCTTGATGATATTTAGCTATTATACAGATATTCATGTTCTAAAGTTAAGAATTCAATAACCTTAGCATTTAAAACACTTAAAGACTTAATAATGACATTGCATACCTGTGCATGCATACTAGAGATATTATAGCACATATGGTCATGCATGTTGTGGTGCATTACGTGCATTCTTACGATTGCCTTACTAGATGTTATATTTACTCACGAGCTGGCAACTCACCCCCGTTGTGCCACAGTGTCTTGCAGGTCGGACCCGTCACTCTTGTAGCGGCGGCTATCTTATCATCAGCTCCTTTTGTGCAGACTCGCGACATCGCCCGTAGGTGGGTTGCGAGCATATTTTATATCTTTTGCTTTATCATTGTATCTAGTATTCTCCATCTACCACTTTATATATTGTATATGCGACATAGTGATGAGACTGAGAGATTTGTATATTGGTGGTTTCTTTTGGGTCGAGCTCTTTTGAGCCGGCGTTGCGTTTTTTGATATTTTGGGTTTCTTCTATGCTCTTTTCTTGGTATTGCTTATATATTGCATGTGGTTGTGATCCGCCTTGGGCGAAGTGCTAGCTCCCGCTTGGGGATGCCATTTTTATGATTTCATATGTATTATCTTGTTGTACCCATTTTGGGGGATAGAAAATACAGGGGAGACTCTGCCGAAATTTTCAGAAATTTATGATGTTTTTAAAAAGGGATTCTATGCAACTTAATTAATTTTAAAAACCATTTTCATTAAAGGTTTTCCTTCACTCTCTTTTGTTTTCGGTTTAGATTCTTCTGGGCTTTGGCTGACTTAGGTTACGGTACGCCTTTAGACGTCTCGTAATCTAAGTGCCAGTCGCGTTCCGTACTTTCGGGTCGTGACAATGTACTTATGGACTACCATGTCCCCACTAATATGATCCGCATCATAGTCCAGGTAGTCAAGTACACATCCTAAGGGCTTTACCAACATGTAACAGAGAGACAATCAGTGTACACGTTAAGGTAAAGATCAACCAGATAGCATACTATCATGTCGAGCGAGAAAGTCCCCCCTATATATGTCCAAGCATCCACTACAATATACATCCTATGTATAGTAATGGCCTCTAGGGCATACATATAACTAACAATTATTTTATCTAATCAGGATGGCTCCCACTGCTTTTTATCAAATCTTCCTTCAAACCCAAAAAGGAAAGACTAGCCGGGATTAATTACACACTACAAGTTCGCCAATCTTTCAGCCAGGCCAGTGTCGGTACTTTGAGGGAGGTCCCCCATGCTTTCGCACAAACCTAATTAATGTAAACCTCGTTTTCCCAGAGGCGTAACCCCGTTGACACCTTTCTAGACACCTACTTGATCGGCTAATTGTAATGCGTAAAACTCTCCCAGGAGTAACTCTTACTCGCAGCGGGTATCAGGATCCAACTATCTCATAGAAGGTATGCAATCTCATTGCAAATTTCAACACTTGAAATTCCCGATAATATTTTGCCCCAAGCGATCTATGACCTTGACTGAGTCAACAAAACATAGACCGCAAGTAAAGTTCAACCCGTCATTTCTCGATTGAATTAAACCCACCCGCACGACCCTTGACTGAGTCAACAAGACCGCACGACTACCCTAATCCAATCGCATCATATGCTTTGCAGATAAGCACTAATCAGCTACCGCACACTACGCCTTGACTGAGTCAACAAACGCAGCACGAATACTAACTAGGACTTATCTGAAATGACGGAGGGCTACGACAGGTTTTTAAGAAAACCTTTTGCGTAATGAACTTTATATCGTTGTAGAATCAAAAAATTTTAAAATGGAGTGCTTTTGAGGCTTTTCTAGTTTTGCTAAAGGAGTCACTCCCGGTGAAGGGATCGTCGGTCCTTTCCTCGTCGAATGAGGTGCGGGATATATCATATATATCACTGTGCAAAGCAAAAACTCTTAAAAGCAATCAAAAGACAAACCGAGTGTGTAGCATCTGCCAGTTATTGCTAAAGGAGTCACTCCCGGTGAAGGGATGTCGGTCCTTTCCTCATCGAATAAGGTGCAGGATATATCACATATACCTCTGTGCAAAGCAAGAACTGTAGCTACCTGTTTTATTTTTGAAATTCGATTCTACAACATCTTAGGTTTCTTTTATTTCATTAATCATATTAATGAAGTCCCATCATTTAAGTACCTAAACATCACAGATAAATACGACGTACACTTATGCCATCCGCATTCGCCTCGATGTCCCCTCGTGCACCGTTAGGTTAGGTAACTAAGACAGAGCGGGGCAGGGCTAGCGCGGGTGTAAAAAATAAGTAATGCCTATATAATATATCATATATACTATATACAGTATCCATTACAGAACATATCACATGATCACATCACAGATATCACAGCAGAAGAATCATATGAAATATTGCATATACTAGGACGTCCGTGTTTTCAATACGAGCCAGTATAAAACACGGATTCCACGGTCGTGATGAATAGCCAAACCCATACCCCTAGACCCCTACGAGAGCGGCAAGAAACCCTACCAATTCTGGAGTTAGAAGACCCGAACTCGACTCCTCGAGTTGGTCTCCCACTGGACTCCAGAACCCGGTTACTTGTGCTCCCCTCCTTGGGTCTATCCTAGTGCGAAAAAGAAAATAATATACAAAGGGTGACATCTTCCGCAACCTAGAAGTGCCCCAATAAAAGAATATTACATACAAGTTTTTACATGAATGAAAATGAAAAACACTCATCGCACATAAAAACCCTCGGCTATTCAAACACGACGATCCAATATAACATATCCAGCAACACATAACATCACATGTCATCAACGTAAGTAAATATGTCCATCCCAATTGTCGTTGACATATAGCAACGAAATCGGCGATATCACATAATACACTTAAGGTCACAGAAAAGAAAGAGTAAAACTACAACAGTTGGAATCCGCAACCTCCATAGACATCGCATGCCTAATCAAATGAATTACTTAGACATCGCATGCCTAACAATTATAAACCCCGCATTTTAGTCTCAAAATCGAAAACACTTTTCAATATAAAGTCGGGCAATTCAACAAGATTCCCAACATTCTGATCGAATGCTCGTCGCAAACTTTAGTAGGCGGCCGCACCCCTGACGCCGTCGACGAAGTGCACCAAGGCTGAACACCGCTGCCGCGAGCACCCGAACGGATGCTTTCGGCGACGGGGTTCTCCTACAGTCACTTGGTCGGGGCTATGGAGTGAGGCTGTCTATTAAGTTTACCCGGCGAGTATCCGCGTACGCTACGTGATTGCGACGGACTTTTGATCACATCAAAATTCCGTGGCAACCGATCAAGTGAGACTAAACTGCTATGTTTATAACATTCATTCAGTTATCTCATAACTTCTTGTGAATTCCAATTATTGTATCACATTCCGGATAAATAGAAAATGTTAAACTTTCCGATCGAACAATCGAACACCCAAGTTTTCCCGATACAGCTCAACACATGAAATAAGTCTAAAAACATTCAGTTCGTGCCTCAGTACCAACGGTCCAGCCGTAGAAGGGTCAAGCCAACGCCTCACATGTGGCACGTCGTACTGCCCCAAACCCTAAGGTTCAAAGGGCAGTTCAAGACGGTCACATAATCGAGTTAAGGTTTGTTATCTTCTAGAGGGACCATCGCGTTACTTGCACTACTTAGAACGTCTTTAAACCTCGGAAAAATCCAACACTTGGAAATTTTCCGGCAGGGGAAAAGTTGGGTATTTATATCCGGTCGAACTTTTTAACATATTCTAAAATTATCCGGAAAAGCACACAGACAAAATTAGACAATCCGATCGAAATACCGAGTCCCTAATACAACCCAGAAAACTCAACTCTTGAGTAAATTTTAAAAATTCCCATAAAAGTCAGCATTTAAATAAAGAAGTTACTGTGCAAAAATGGTTGACTGAAGAGACTAAATGGGCGCGGAACCGCCGCAATAGGCGGCTAATGCCGCGGTTCCGCCGCGCTTTAGAAAGATCATTAGGTAATTTTTGCACCGTAATTCTTAGAATATCCTGCTGAATTTTTAAGCATTTTTAATTTGTAAAAAAACCACTTTTTCAGAAAAAGTCCAGAGAGGGTTAAAAGTTAGGGTTTCGGGGTTCGATCGGGTTTCTAACATCGTCTACGCATCGCCTAAGGCTCTGGCTAGGCTCTGATACCACTGTAGGGTTCCTAGGCACTCTCAAGAGGTCTCACAAGGCATCAACCATGCCAATTTCAAAATTTACGGTGCCAAGAAACCCTAGACTACGGATCGTTAACTAGAAATATAGGCGAAACAAGAAGCTAGTTAACAATTTAACTAAGTGAACGGAAATACAACCTTTGTAGATCCGGTTCTCCACCTCCATAGCTCCGCAATGAAGTCTCCTCGCTGTCCAAATTCAATCCCGGGCTCTAGCGTCGGCTTCATCGGAGAAATGGACGGGCTAGGTCATCGACAACGATGCCGAAGATGATCTACGTCGAGGCAACACAAGATCAAGCTCCCACTTCACCAAGTCATGAAACTTGTGAAGAAAACACCCTATACTACTTGGTAAGAGGTAGAGGATGAAGAAATAGGAAGTGGGTTCACTTTAGAATTGGATTTCTCACTCTTTTTCATCAATCACCATTGATGGTCAAGCTTTTTCTACTTTGAAAGAAGAAGAAGAAGATGAATAATATGATAAGTCTCCTTCTAAAAAGAAAATAAAATGAAATCTTATCATATCATGAACCATGGTCAAGTGTAGAGAGCTAACTAGAGTTTATGTGAATGGTTAGGGTTAAAGAAGAAGAAGACAAAATGGTCACTTGGTCAAAAGCTTCATGAAGCTTCAACTTAGAAACAAAAATAGCCACCATTTTCCCTTTTGCCAAAATGAATAAATAAATGAATTCAAAACCCTAACCATTACATAACCATGGTTTAGTCTAAACATACACTTAAAAATTCATGTATCATCAAACATGATACAATCAAGTGTACAAAATATATCACATATACAATGTGCACATCAAGTGAGAAAATCCTTTTAAAGTGAACCAATACTTGTTAATGCAAAGTAATATATCAAATATATAATTATGCATTAAATCATTAAATCAACACTTGATTTAACGATCCGGTCATATCGCATACAACCGACTAATATCCAATGTATCGGCTTATCGAATCAACCCTTGATTCGATAACTAGGTTATATCGCATACAACCAATCGATACATTCATCGCGAGAATGAAATACGGTATCACATACACGCATTATTCTCGGTCCCGCACATATCTCATATGCGCTCCTATTTCGTTTCGCTTGAGCCAGGAAACCTCTGTGTAGGACTCTAAAGACTCGTCAATACGCCGGCAGCAGATGATGATCATATCAAACACTCACAAGCCGCAAGCGGTCTGCTAAACGTAACGGCCACCCGGGTATTGAGCGATCAGAAGATCGACGAGCAAGCCCGCTCACACTCCTGTGAATCCAACCAGTAACACTTACCGTACAGTCCGGTCTGATCGTCTGATATGTCGCATATCTTGCATAGGGGTGGTAAACGTCAGACCCCAATAGCTCGATAAGTCGTGTCGATATGAGGTCTATAACAGTTCGAGAAACTACTGGTAACACTTACCAGTAAATCTCAGCAACCCTGGCCAGGGATTTCCGGTTATAGCCAATCGAACACAGCGCAACATCAACTCCCTATACCGGGAGAGACGAATCCCATCCTATCGCTCATTGCCTCCATGTGATTCGGGACTGTACCCAAAAACCACCGTTTTGCACGCCCTCTTGGACGTGGTAAGGTGGAAATCAAAGCACAGTGGGAACCACACAAGACTCTATGACGATCTCGGGTCAACAGACTACTCTGTACCAGTGTCACCATAGAACTGCCATCTGACGTGAGGTATAATACCATCTGGGAGTTCTCGGCGAGTCCGTCCAGGGTATCCAGTCTCTACTGAGCACCCGTATATCATCTCTGATGTCAAACACCAATGGATATGGGATCATCCATCGCCCATCTGTATGGGTCGAGAAGGTATACGCTAGTCTACTCTAGTATATCGATGCCCCGTCTCGATATATCCACGACTAGGGACCTTGAAGGATGTACTTATGGACTACCCTGTCCCCACTAGTATGATCCGCATCATAGTCCAGGTAGTCAAGTACTCATCCTAAGGACTTTACCAACATGTAACAGAGAGACTATCAATGTACACGTTAAAGTAAAGAGTAACCAGATAGCATACTATCATGTCGAGCAAGAAAGTCCTCCCTATATATATCACAGCATCCACTACAATATACATCCAATGTACAGTAATGGCCTCTAGGGCATACATATAACTAACAGTTGTGAGATAACTGAATGAATGTTATAAATCTAGCGGTTTAGTCTCACTTGATATTGAAAAGAGTTTTCGATAATGGGACTAAAATGCGGGGTTCATAATTGTTAGGCATGTGATGTCTAAGTATTTCATTTGATTAGGCATGCGATGTCTAAAGAGGTTGCGGATTCCAACTGTTGTAGTTTTACACTTTCTTTTCTGTGACCGTAAGTGTAGTATGTAGTGGTATTGCCGATTGTCGTTGCTATACGTCGACGACAATCGGTGTATCCATACTTACTTACGTTGATGACATATGATGTTATGTGTTGCTGGATATGTTATATTGGATCGTCGTGTTTGAGTAGCCCGGGGTTTTTATGTGAGATGAGTGTTTTTCATTTTCATTCATGTAAAAACTTGTATGTAATATTCTTTTATTGGGGCACTTCCAGGTTGCGGAAGATGTCACCGTTGATGTATATTATTTACTTTTCCGCATTAGGATAGACCCAAGGAGGGGAGCACAAGTAACCGGGTTCTAGGGTCCAGTGGGAGACCATCTCGAGGAGTCAAGTCCGGGTCTCCTAACCCTAGAATTGGTAGGGTTGCTTGCCGCTCTCGTAGGGGTCTAGGGGTGTGGGATAGGCTATTCATCACGACCGTGGAATCCGTGTTTTATACTGGCTCGTATTAAAAACACGGACATCCTAGTATATCCAATATTTCATATGATATTTTCTGCTGCGATATCTGTGATGTGATCATTTGATATGTTCTGATGGGTACAGTATATAGTATATATGATATATTATATAGACGTTGCTTATGTTTTGCACCCGCACTAGCCCTGCCCTGCTCTGTCGTTAGTTACCTAACCTAACGGTGCACGAGGGGACATCGAGGCGAATGCGGATGGCATAAGTGTACGTCGTATTTATCTGTGATGTTTAGGTAACTTAAATGATGGGACTTCATTAATGTGATTAATGAAAGAAAAGAAACCTAAAAGATGTTGTAGAATCAAATTTTTAATAAAAAGGGTAGTTACAGTTTTGCTTTGCATAGCGGTATATGCGATATACCCTGCACCTTATTCGATGAGGAAAGGGCTGAGATCCCTTCACCGGGAGTGACCCCTTTAGCAATAACTGGCAGATGCTACACACTCGGTTTGGTTTTTGATTGCTTCTATAGTTTATGCTTTGCACAGTGATATATATGATATATCCCGCACCTCATTCGACGAGGAAAGGGCCGACGATCCCTTCACCGGGAATGACCCCTTTAGCAAAACTAGAAAAGCCTCAAAAACACTCCATTTCAAAATCATTTGATTCTACAACGATATCAAGTTCATTACGCAATAGGTTTTCAGATAAACCTGTCGTAGCCCTCCATCATTTCAGATAAATCCTACTTAGTATTCGTGCTACGTTTGTTGGCCTACGTCAAGGCATAGTGTGCAGTAGCTAACTAGTATTTATCTGTTAATGCATGTGATGCAGATTGGATTAGGGTAGTCGTGCAACTTTGTTGGCCTGCGTCAAGGGTCGTACGGGTAGGTTTAATTCAATCAAGAAATGACGGGTTGTACTTGACTAGCGCACTATGGTTTGTTGGCCTGCGTCAAGGTCATAGCACGCTAGGGGCAAAATATTATCAGGAATTTCAAGTGTTGAAATTTGCAATGAGATTGCATACCTTCTATGAGATAGTTGGATCCCGATACCCACTGCGAGTAAGTGTTACTCCTGTGAGAGTTTTACACATTATAATTAGCCGATCAAGTAGGTGTCTAGAAAGGTGTCAACGGGGTTATGCCTCTGGGAAAACGAGGTTTACTTTAATTAGGTCCGTGCGAAAGCACGGGGAACCTCCCTCAAAGTACCGACACTGGCCTGGCTGAAAGATTGGCGAAGTTGTAGGGTGTACTTAATCCCGGCTAGTCTTTCCTTTTAGGGTTTGAAGGAAGATTTGATAAAAACCATTGGGAGCCATCTTGATTAGATAAGATAATAACCAATCTGATCTTGCAAGAGAATACGCTAAAGTATTTTCTTCTCTCTCTCTCCAGGTAGCGACTATGTCATGCCCTAATAAAGATAATAATATGGATGTATTGACTGAACCCGCATGTTATACTGTGCTGGGGAACGTTGGTTCCGTTCTTTCTTATAAGAGTTATGGGAATGAACATGACATAGGGGAATACCAGGATTCTCAAGCCACCCGAATGAAGAAAGTACATATTGATGCATTTTCTTCGGGTGTGTTCGTTACAGAGAACTGTTTCTTCATCTGCCCTACGTCCTGGGTATTAGATACCGGGTCAGGATCCCATATATGTAATCAGTTACATGGGCTTAGGAAAGGTAGAGAACTTGGAGAAGGTGATAAAGACATTAGAGTTGGAAATGGTGCAATTGTTGCAACAAAGACTGTCGGGGAATATCACCTTGCATTACCAACTGGTAATACATTGGTTCTGAACGAATGCTATTACATGCCGAACCTGATATGCAACATTATATCGGTTTCTTTATTGAGTAAAGAGGGATATAATTTTGTATTACAGGATAATGTTATGAACATTTTCCGTAACCAAAAGTTGGTTGGATCAGGCACGTTGTGCAATAGCATTTATGTTCTAAATCAATCAACAGTTCTAAGTATAACAAACACACACAAGAGGAAGAGTTCTGAACCGAATAAATCCTTCTTGTGGCATTGTAGACTGGGTCACATCAATGCGACACGACTAGCTAAGTTGCATAAGAATGGATATTTAAATCCGTTTGAATTTTCATCTTATGACACTTGCCAATCATGTCTCAAAGGAAAGATGACCAAAACTCCGTTTACGGGACACGGAGAAAGAGTTATAGAACTCTTGGGACTAGTGCATAGTGATGTATGTGGTCCAATGTCTACACATGCCAGGGATGGTTCTTCGTACTTCATTACATTCACTGACGATCTCTCTAGATTCGGATATGTATTCCTGATGAAACACAAATCAGAAGCTTTTGAGAAATTTAGAGAATATAAACAAGAAGTCGAGAACCAAACCGGAAAAAGTATTAAAATCCTTCGATCTGATCGAGGAGGTGAATACTTGAGCAGTGAATTCCTGGACTTCCTAAAAGAGAATGGGATTCTCTCTCAGCTGACTCCTCCATATACACCACAGCACAACGGTGTATCAGAACGGAGGAACCGCATCCTATTAGATATGGTGCGCTCTATGATGAGCATAGCTGAGTTACCTATTTCCTTCTGGGGATATGCACTGGAAACAGCTGCAGACCTATTGAATATGGTTCCCACCAAATCCGTGTCAACCACTCCATATGAGATATGGAAAGGAAAGAGACCATTTCTTAATTATGTTAAGATATAGGGTTGTCCGGCATATGTAAAAACGCAAAATCCGGACAAACTCGCGGCAAGGTCCATTCTGTGTAAGTTTATTGGATATCCCAAACATTCGCGCGGGTATATCTTCTACCACACCGAGGAACAAAAGGTGTTTGTTTCTCGACATGCCACCTTTTTAGAAAAGGAATTTCTTGACAAAGAGATTAGTGGCAAGGAGGTAGAACTGGAAGAGGTTCCAGCAATACAGACTACGACAGAAGACTTGGTTGAACCAGAGGATTCAGTAGTTCCTGATGAACCTCAGCCTCTCCGCCGATCTAGTAGGGTTCCTCGCCAACCTGTGAGATACTATGGTTTTTTCATGGATGGTGGCAGCGAGGATTGCATCATGGAGGATGATGACCCAACTAGTTTCGAGCAGGCCATCACGAGTAGGGACTCGGTGAGATGGCTGGATGCAATGCGGTCCGAGATGGAGTCCATGTACACCAACAAAGTATGGACTTTGGAAGTTGCTCCTGAAGGGGTAAAACCCATTGGGAGCAAGTGGATCTTCAAGAAAAAACTTGGTGTGGATGGGAAAGTGGAGACTTTCAAAGCTAGACTTGTTGCAAAGGGATTTCGTCAAAGACCAGGTGTGGACTATGACGAAACCTTTTCTCCAGTGGCTATGCTTAAATCCATTCGGATCATGCTTGCCATCGCTGCATATCATGATTACGAAATCTGGCAAATGGATGTTAAGACCGCCTTTCTAAACGGTGATTTAGAAGAGTGCGTGTACATGACTCAGCCAGAGGGCTTCGTAGATAGTGGGAGCAGCGGGAAGGTATGCAAGCTGCTTAAATCCATTTATGGATTAAAGCAAGCATCGCGGAGTTGGAACATCTGCTTTGACGTCGTTATCAAAGAGTTTGATTTCGTCAAAAACCTAGATGAACCTTATATTTACAAGAAGGTGGCAGAGGGTAAGATTGTTTTCCTCGTATTGTACGTGGACGGCATACTCTTGATAGGAAATGATATTCCTATGCTGCAATCAGTCAAGCTCTTCTTATCACAAAGATTCTCAATGAAAGATCTTGGTGATGCCTCTTGCATATTGGGAATCAGGATCTATAGAGATAGATCCAAACGGATATTGGGATTGTCCCAATCCAGGTACATTGACACCATACTAAAGAGGTTTAGTATGGAAGAATCCAAGCGTGGGAACTTGCCCATGATCTCTGGAGTCACTCTCTCCAAAGAGATGTCTCCCAAGACTGATTTGGAGAGAGCTCGCATGCAAGGGATACCCTATGCTTCGGCTGTAGGCTCTATCATGTACGCGATGCTATGTACCAGACCCGATGTAGCATACTCACTAAGTGTAGTGAGCAGGTATCAAGCTGATCCTGGAAAGAGTCACTGGACAGCTGTGAAGAGCATTCTCAAGTACTTGTGAAGGACTAAAGAGATGCTCTTGGTGTATGGTAACGGAGAACTCCAAGTGGAGTCCTTTACCGATTCAAGCTTCCAGAGTGATAAGGACGACTCTAAGTCGCAGTCGGGATTTGTCTTTACCCTTTACGGAGCGGCGGTTAGCTGGAAGAGTTCCAAGCAGGAAACCGTGGCAGACTCGACGATGGAGGCAGAATACATCGCTGCCAACGATGCTGCCAAAGAGGCTGTCTGGATCAAGAAGTTCATTACTGAACTTGGAGTGGTTCCATCCATTGAGCATCCAATACCTTGTATTGTGATAACAATGGAGCAGTGGCTTTGGCCAAAGAACCCAGGTCCCATCAGCGATCCAGGCATATTCTGAGGCGGTATCACCTGATCCGGGAGATAGTTGATCGCCGGGAGATCGAGGTCAGGAGGGTTGACACGAAAGCCATTCCCTAGATACAGTTTGAGAGACTCTTCGGGATGCTCGGTATGCGATACTACAGCAGCTGGCCCTAGTGCAAGTGGGAGATTGTTAGTTGTATGTATGCCCTAGAGGCCAGTATTGTACAGATGATGTATATTATATTGGATGCTTGGACATATATAGAGATGACTTTCTTGCTCGATATGATAGTATGCTATCTGGTTGCTCTTTATCTTAACATGTATACAAGTTTCTTTAAACTGTCTTATAGTTACATGTTGGTAAAGCCCTTAGGATGTGTACTTGACTACCTGGAATATGATGCAGATCATACTAGTGGGGACATGGTAGTCCATAGGTATATCCTTCAAGGTCCCTAGTCATGGGTGTATCGAGACGGGGCATCGATATACCAGTGTAGACTAGCGTATACGCTTATCGACCCATGAGATGGGCGATGGATGATCCCATATCCATTGGTGTTTGACATCAGAGATGGTATACGGGTGCTCAGTGGAGACTGGATACACTGGACGGACTCGCCGAGAACTCCCAGATGGTATTATACCTCACGTCAGATGGCAGTTCTCAGGTGACACTTGTGCAGGTTAGTCTGTAGACCCGAGATCGTCATAGAGTCTTGTGTGATTCCTACTGTGCTTTGATCTCCACCTTACCACGTCTATGACGGCATGCAAAACGGTGGTTTTTGTGTACAGTCCCGAGTCACATGGAGGCAATGAGCGATAGGAGGGGTTTCGTCTCTCCCGGTATTGGGGGTTGATGTTGCGCTGTGATCGATTGGCCGTAACAGGGAAGTCCCTGGCCAGGGCTGATCAGAGATTTGCTTGTAAGTGTTACAAGTAGTTTCTCGACCTGTTATGAGCCTCACATCGGCACGACTTATCGGTTATTGGGGTCTGACGTTTACCACCCCTAGACTTGATATGCAACATATCAGACGAACAGACCGGACTGTACGGTAAGTGTTACTGGTTGGATTCACAGGAGTGTGAGCGGGCTTGCTCGTCGATCTTCTGATCGCTCAATACCCGGGTGGTCGTTACGTTTAGCAGACCGCTTGCGGCTTGTGGGTGCTTGATATGATCATCATCTGCTGCCGGCGTATTGACGAGTCTTCAGAGTCCTACACAGAGGTTTCCTGGCTCAAGCGAAACGAAATAGGAGCGCATATGAGATATGTGCGGGACCGAGAATAATGCGTGTATGTGATTCCGTATTACATTCTCGCGATGGATGTTTCGATTGGTTGTATG
The DNA here is from genome assembly GCA_030015575.1 of Agapanthus africanus. Lineage (NCBI taxonomy): Eukaryota > Viridiplantae > Streptophyta > Magnoliopsida > Asparagales > Amaryllidaceae > Agapanthus > Agapanthus africanus. The sequence goes on from CM057337.1 coordinate 272,172,599, forward strand.
CGATATAACCTAGTTATCGAATCGAAGATTGATTCGATAAGTCGATACATTGGATACTAGTCGGTTATGTGCGACATGAACGGATCATTGAATCAAGTGTTGATTTAATGATTTAATGTATAATTATATTTGATATATTACTTTGCATTAACTAGTATTGGTTCACTTTAAAAGGATTTTCTCACTTGATGTGCACATTGTATATGTGATATATTTTTATGTGCACTTGATTGTATCATGTTTGATGATACATGCTAACTTGAGTTTGTGTAAAGATTAAACCATGGTTATATGAATGGTTAGGGTTTTGTTGACTTATTCATTTATTTATTTTGATTATTTATTTTGGAATGAAAAATGGAAATGGTGGCTTTCTTTGTTTCTTTCATGAAGCTTCATGAAGAGTTGAAAGTTTGACCATTTTGTTTGCTTCCCTTAACCTAACCATTCACCTAACCCTAGTTTACTCTCTACACTTGACCATGGTTAGTATATGATAAGTATTCATATTATTTTCTTTTTTGATGAGATACTTATCATAATCTATCTTCATCTTCTTCTTCTTCTTCAAGAAGAGAGCTTGCCACCATTAATGGCATCTTGAGAAAAAGAGTGAGAAATCCAATTCTAAAGTGAACCCACCTCCTATTTCATCATCCTCTACCTCTTGCCAAGTAGTATAGGGTGTTTTCTTCACAAGTTTCACGACTTGGTGAAGTTGGAGCTTGATCTTGTGTTGCCTCGACGTAGATCATCTTCGGCATCGAAATCGACGACCTAACCCGCCCATTTCTCCGATGAAGCCGATGCTAGAGTCCGGGATCCGATATGGACAGCGAGGGGACGTCCACGTGGAGCTGAAGAAGTGGAGAACCGGATCTACAAAGCTTGTAGCCTCTTTCTTTTAGTTAAGTTGTTAACTAGTTTCACTTTTCGCCTAAACTCTAGTCAATGAATCCGTATTAGGGTTTCTCGGCATTTGTAAAATTTGAAATTGGCATGGTTGATGCCTTGTAAGACCTCATTAGCGTGCCTAGGAACCCTACACCTCCTGTCGTAGCTCCCGAACGACATCAACCAATGAACTCATCGTCTGGCGGAAGTCCTGCATCTCTGCCAAAAGTCTATCAATAGTATATGTCGTAGGCTGATCCGTCTGCACCTGTGCAACTAGAGTGCTATCCTGGTCAGTACTCGTCTCACCCGAGCCAACTCTGACCTCGGCCCTCGCTGCATCACTCTGAGTCCCCATAGTCATCGGCGGTAAGGCTATAAATAGATATAAGATTCGATGAAAATAAGGAATCGAATCTCAAGGATATGAATCATCAAGGAAGGATTTTCAAGCAAATTGTACTTAGGTTACTTAATGCAAAGTACCGCATCGTGGGTATGCTGCAGACATACACACACTACGTTATTTTGCTTAAGCTACCTACTCCATCATACTAAGGTCATCCTACACTCCGAAAGGTAAAACCTAGCGCTCTGATACCAACTTTGTCACGACCCAAAATTGGCCCGTGACGGCCCTAGCACTACGCAACGCCCTAAGACGTAACGTAGTAAAAGAAAGCCAAAACCCAGAAATCTAAACCATAAAAATACGGAAAAGATAATATAAGTTTTTGAAACATTTGAAATCACAACCCAAATTCTTTAAAAGTCCTACTTTATTTCTTTAAAGTTTTAGCAACACCCCCTTTTTGTAAAAACTAGCCAAGATGAATGCAACACAAAAATATGACGCTGTAGCGAAGAAATAAAGACAATAGAAAAAAAGCTGCATATAAAAGACAACAAAACCACAATTAATATACAGTAACGTCCTCACCACGTCTCTAAGTCAACAACATAATAGTAGATGGAGAGTACAAGATACAACGAATGTACAATACAAAATACAGATAACCACCAAAACCCACCTAAGCAAAATAGTACTATGAGCTGATGCGGTATCTGTAGCAAAAGATGACAGCTGAAAAGCGGGATAGCCTGCCTTGACTACTCTGGGGAACAATCTGAAACACCTGTGGCACAACGGGGGTGAGTTGCCAACTCATGAATAGTAGATAACATATGCAGGTAATCGCAGGAATGTACGTACAACATGAATCTAAGATATACAATTTACAGTAATAACAGGTCATGTGAAAGCAAGTAATGGAGATGTACACTAGCAGGTACAATCAATATATGAAGCAATGATGACATGATAATAGTATGCAATAGCTATGTAATAGGGATACGAGAAAGCAAATATGCAACTATCATAAGGGTACACTAACATGTACTACCAATATATGAATCTGTGCAAAGAATAGATAAGTGTGAGTTATGGGGTGAAATATGTCGTTTTCACGGAAACCTGACATCGTGGCCGGATCACAATCCATCAAGACACTCAAATCCTAAATCCTCAAATCAGCCCCCAAGTTGGGCTCTCATATCGTATAAGTCTCGCATCTCCTCAATGTACAATATCGAATAGATCTCCTATATCCCGAATGTACAAACCATCAATCTCTTTCATATCCAATATCCAATCTCAATGAATCACCTATATCCCAAGTCGAATCTCAAATAATTTCTAACATCCTATATATATATATATATATATATATATATGCAGAAATAAAATATGATGGGGGCAATACACATATATTAGCGTCCCATTCCACTAATATTGATGTAAGGGTATATATAACAACGGCTAAATCCCCTGTTATATATACAAAAGTATTAAAAGAAATATCATGAAAACAATGTGCCAAGTATCGACACAGAAATCCTGATCACGTATCATATGCTATCCCGAAAGCACGAGTGCCTAGCTCTGACCCTCGCCTTTCGACGTATGCATACGTACATGACTCCCAGCGGTGTCTCCGTGATCCCCCGCCGAGTCATGGGTACTGTCACCGGTAGGTACTCGCCCGCCTCCAGGCTTAATCGGCAAAATCCATCGATCTTCTTGCCGAGGGGAACCATACCGGGCCCCACCATGTACCCTCATACGGCAACCACACCTCGTATGGAGTATACAATCAGAACCGATAAATCTCATGGTGGCTGCGCAAATATCATATCAAGAAAACCGGGTTTTTCAATGTATGCATAATTTCATGAACTCCCGCGGTTCCCAAATCCAGAAAACATCATGTAAAATCCAAATAAACAATGCGCAAATCCAGGAATAAATATATGCGATATATCTGAATGCAAGCATGTAAATGAAAGTATATAGCTGAAACCAGATGTATGTAAAATCAATAAGGTACAGCTAAGTGTTGGTATCTACCTATAAGTAAAAGATGTCGTATATCCCCCTAATAAGTAAAATATGTGCAAGGTATACCTGTAGCTGTATCTCAAGGTGTAGATATACCTATCACTAAGGGTAAGATACACTATAGGTATACCGATAAGCTAGATGTCATGTATGATAAGCAATATAATATTTATAAGGGGTTGTGTGTGACATGGCAATTATTGACGGTGTGTGTGTAGCATACAATCCGTGCTCGTGCAATATGAACCGTCAATAATATGTGCAGTGTCCTATGGCTGCTAGTCACAGTACAACTATTTCAAGAAAATAAGATAAAGGCGCAATTTTAACAGTGACGTAGAATATGCGACAGGTATTTGAATCCTAGCCCAGACGCATAACGCCATGCGGGCGATTCCCCTGTAGATGTTAACTCTACTCACCTACACTCCATACTAGGTGAATCCTACCATCTGCTCCCCCTATAGCAGTGTCAATAATCCCCGCCTGCAAACCTGAAAATGAGACAAGGAAATCACATATAAGCCAAATATTTCGCGAAACGCGATATCGAACCAAAACGAGAAAGTCGCGTTGCGAACTAAACGCGCGTGTGCACGATACGCTAAAACGTATGTATACGCGTCTAAAACCATCGCGACACGCCGCGATACGCTGGATCACAGAACCCACTCACGTATCGCGCGTATCGCGCAAACACAACGGACATGCAAAACGATATTTGATCCCAGATTTTCCTACAGGTCAAATCTTACAAAACTATACATGCCAAAACACTATAATACACTGCAGAGTACCCTACACCAAACCTCAAGACCCAAGCCCCTGACCTGGCCGCAATTTGCGGCCAGATGGATTAAAACTGCGGCCCAAAGTGGGAAAGGGTGGCTCGTGTTCTGGGTGTGTGTTCTAGACCTAACAAGCATGCTCCAGTTTCCTCAATTTTACCCTGAAGGGTCCGGGTCAAAAGCAGATCACAGAATGTCACAATGTCGCTTAAAAACGCCAATTTAGCACAACACACAAACCCTATAGTATTTTAGTGAAATCTGAGTCAAAACTCAGTTAAGGTGGCCTTAACAACACTTAAATGGGTAGGATTTACCAACACAATCAATACTTAACCAAAATTCCACTTAAACACCAAAATCTAGCACTAAACCCACTATTTAACACAAACCAACACTAATTAGCACACAAGCTAAACAAAAGAGAGATGGGTTCAGAAGATATACCCTAAAGAACCCTAAGAAGCAGGTGAAGAAGTGTATGGAGGAGGAAGAGCTTCTGTAAGTTGCTGGGGCTGCTGCTGCTACAGCTGCTGCTGGAGTTGCTATTGCTACTGCTACCTTGGCTACTGATGCTGCTGCCCTGGGCTGCTGCTGCTGCTACTGCATCTCCTCCTGCTGTTGCCGGAGCTGCTGGTGCTGATGCTAGTGTGTGCTGCTGCTGTTGCTATCTTCTTGTGATGCTCTTTGTGCTGCTGCTGCTAATGAGGCTGCTGCTACTGCTGTTGTCTGCTGCTCCTCCTTCTCTGCTGCTGCTGCTTCAGTTGTTGTTGTTGTTGTCTTTGCTGCTGCTGCTGAAGGAGAGGTGTGTGTGTGTGTGTGAGTGAGTGAGAGTGAAGTGAGAAGGGAAAATTGAGAGGTAAGGAATGATGGCACAAAAGGTCAACCCCCTTCCCTCTCTCTTCATTTAATATAAGCATGGCCTTTGCCATGATGCCCATTCTCACACACACACTCTCTCTCTCTCACCAAGGTCAACATATTCAAACCAAATTAAAAACCCTTTTCAATTTCATTTTATTTTTGAAAAGAACCATAAACAAATAAAACCCAAAAGCACCTAAACAATAATAAACTAGATTAAGGAATGGTTAGTTCACCATGTTACTAATCATGGTTAAACCCCAAAAACAACCCTAGTTAACATGCACAAGTGTGTGCAAGCCTAGGAAAAATCTAATAAAATATTCAATAAATAGGATAAACTAATTAAAACCCAATTTGGTAAACTTTTTATTAAGAACCATACATTAAAATATAATTTGCTACAAAACACATTCTAAGGTGTTACAGATCTACTAGTAAGTGTTATCAGTAGTTTCTCGAACCGTTATGAACCTTGCATCGGCATGACTTATCAGGCTATTGGGGTCTGACGTTATACCATCCCCAGGCTGTGATATGCGACATATCAGACGAAGAGACCGGACTGTACGGTAGTGTTACTGATTGGATTCGCAGGAGTGTGAGCAGGCTTGCTTGTTGATTTTCTGATCACTCAATACCCTGGTGGCTGTTATATTTGGCAGACCGCTTGCGGCTTATGGGTGTTTGATATGATCATCACCTACTACCGGCGTATTGACGAGTCTTTAGAGTCCTACACAGAGATTTCCTGGTTCATGCGAAACGGAGTAGGAGCACATATGTGATATGTGCGGGATCGTGATTGATACGCGTATGTGATACCGTATTTTATTCTCACGATATGTGATATCATACGGTTATATGTGATATAGCCAGGTTATCTGATCAAGTGTTGATTCGATGAAATGATATATATATATATATATATATATATATATATATAATATGCTCACTTAAGTATTTATTATTCTCACTTATGATACATTTAACATATATGTGATATATGTTTAATGTATTGTTTTCTTTATGCACAAAATATATATGTGATATATATTATTGTGACACGCTAGCTTACACATGCAACATGGATGTATGAGACTCACACCATACTAGGGTTAATGTTAGGGTTTAATATTTATTCTTAAGTATTTACAAATTAGTGGAGATATTTTGATGGTTGGAAGCTTGGAGAAGCTTGAAGATAACCATTGACTTAGTCCACTCTTTTGTTTTTTTAAAGATATTTATCAACCCAACCATTAACCATACACAATGGTCAACTCTCTACATGAGTTAGTATATGGATGATATACTCACTCATGGTTGCATTTTCAACCAAATGATTTATTCTTTCATCACTTGAGCTTCATCTTCTTCTTCTTCATTTTAAGCTTTCTAGCTTTTGTGAAAGTGATGATAGATTGTGAGAAAATTAAATCTAAAGTGAGCAAAATTCCTACTTCATCATCTTCTACTATTAGCCATTTAATTTAGGGTGTTTGCTTCACTAATCTACACAATTAGTGAAGAGGTGGCATGAGCTTGAGTCTGCTCGACGTAGATCATTTTCGGCTTCGAAGGCATCGAGCAAGTTTGTTCATTTCTTCATGTGAACCCTCACTTGAGTCCGGGAGTTCGATGATCATAGCGAAAGGACTACTATACGGAGCTATTGAAGTGAAGGACCAGTCTACAAAGGTTGTATTTCGTATTCACTTAGTTGTAATGTTGTTTACAATATTGTCTCGTTTGATTCTCTAGTTAAAGGTCCTAAGTTTGTGTTCCTTAATACGGAAAAAATTAGAAAACGGCATGGACGATATCTCCCAAAACCTTGTTGCCGTGCTAGGAAACCCAACAGTGGTATCAAAGCCAAGCTAGGGTTTTAAATGATGTTTGTTAGAATACGAAACCGAAACTGCTCCGAAACTTGAAACATCATGATCTGGTTTCTGTCGAAATTTTAAAGGCCTCGAAATTTTTTTTAAACAGGTGCAGAATGTTGTATGAGATATGATATGAACGCCATGAAAATTTGAGGTTTTTTTTTGCAATTTTGGCTTGCCACATAGGGCTAAAATCCGGTGAGCTTGGCCCGTTTTGGGAGTTCAGGCTACAAATTTTCAGGGTGTTCTAGTCTCTGGGTTTTGGTGTTTCAGGTGTTGTTTGTTTTTACTAAATTTTGTATGTCATGTTAACTTTCTGCAAACGCAACTCGAAGTGTTTCGCAGTCGTAATTCTAACATGTATTCGGGTTATTTAGATGATCTTGAAAATTTTGAACGGATATCAATAACCCAATTTTTCCCCGCTAGAAATTTTCCAAGTGTTGGATTTTTTCCGAGTTTAAAACTTTCAGAAAATCATGCAAGCGATTCTGTGAATCCTCTAGAAGAACAAAACCTTAACCCGATTATGGGACCGTCAGAACCGCCACTAAACCCTAGGGTTTGTGGTAGTTCAGCGGTGCCATATGTGAGGCATTGGTTGACCCTTCTACGGCTGGTTCATAGGAGCTGTGGCATGTTTTGGGCACTTTTTGTACTCTGCTCAAGCGTTGAGCTTGTAGGGAAATTTTGGGTGCTTGCTTATTCGATCGAAAAGTGTAACTTCGTCTAGCTATCTGTGATTGTGATACATTATTTGGAATCCACAAATTGTTATGAGATAACTAGTTTGAATTTTATAAATTTAGCAGTTCAGTCTCATTTGAGCGGTTGCCACGTGATTTTGATGTGATCAAAAGTCCGTCGCAATTACATAGTGTACGTGGATACTCGCCAGGTAACCTTACTAGATAGCCATGCCCTATAGCCCCGACCAAGTGACTGTAGGAGAACCCCGTCGCCAAAAGAATCCGTTCAGGTGCTCGCGGCAGCGGTGTTCCGCCTTAGTGCACTTCGTCGACGACATCGGGGGGTGCGGCCGTCTAATAATGTTTCTGACGAGCGTTCGATCTAGTTATCGGGAATCTTGTTGAATTACCCGAAAGATTATTGGAAAGTTTTTTCAATATCGAGACTAAAAGGCGGGGTTTATAATTGTTAGGCATGAGATGTCTAAGGAATTCATTTTGTTGGGCATGAAATCTAAAATATGCGATACATTGGGTTTATGATGTTTAAGGTGATTGCGGATTCCAACTGTTGTAGTTTTTCACTTTCTTTTCTGCAACCATAAGTGTAATATGTGGTGTATCGCCGATTTCGGTATTATATGTCAACGACAACTGGGATACACATATTTACTTACGCTGATGACATGTGATGTTATGTGTTGCTGTGATATGTTATATTGGATCGTCACGTTTGAATAGCCGGGGTTTTTTATGTGAGATGCGAGTTTTTTCATTTTCATTCATGTAAAATCTTGTATGTAATATTCTTTTATTGGGTCACTTCCGGGTTGAGGATGATGTCACCATTGATATATATTATTTACTTTTCCGCATTAGGATAGACCCAAGGCCGGGGAGCATAAGTAACCGGGTTCTAGGGTCCAGTGGGAGACCATCTCGAGGAGTCGAGACGGGGTCTCCTAAATCTAGAATTGGTAGGGTTGCTTGCCGCTCTCATAGGGGTCTAGAGATATGGGTTTGGCTATTCGTCGCAACCGTGGAATCTGTGTTTTATACAGGCTTAATTTAAAACAATGAATTCCTAGTATATCCAATATTTCATATATGTTCTTCTGCTGCTGATATTCTGTGATGTGATCACTTGATATGTTCTGGGACGAATGCCTATATTATATATATGAGATATAATTAATATTGTTGCTTTCGATTCTTTTGTGATGCTTAGGAAGAATAATTGATGGGAATTCATTAATGAGATTAATGAAATAAAAGAAACCTCAAGATATTGTAGAAACTTGTTTCAAAAACCGGTAGCTCTAGTTCTAGCTTTGCATAGCGGTATTCCTTGTAGAATATCCAGCACCTTATTCGATAAGGAAATGTCATGACCCGAAAGAGCATGTGACTGGCCCTTAAATCATATGAAGTCTAGGACTCCATCTAATCCAAGTAAGCCAAAAGCCCAGAAATCTAAAACCATTTTAAATAATAAATGAAGGAAAAATAGTTTTAAGAAGTGAAGAAAACATGTTTTAAAAGCAAGATTTTTAAATAAGTAAGCCGAATATGCATTTTTAAAATGTATAATCTTTTCTAAAAATTTCGGCAAAGTTTCCTTTGTAAATACTGGCCCCGAATGGGGTACAACATGGATAATATATATACAATGATAAAAGGCATCCCCAAGCGGGAGCTAGCTCTTCGTCAATCGACGGTCACAACCACGCAAGCAATAAAAATATACAACGCCGAAGGGCGAGGATCAAAACTCAAAAGAGAACTCAATAAAAAGCATGAAAACCGTAATACTACAATGCGCGACTCTAAGGTCGAAATAATACATAACTGGTGTTCTAAGTCTGAAACAATATACAAATTTTGGTTGATGGAATTACTAGATACAACTGAATAATACATGTACAATGGTGGTTCTGATGCAAAAGAACCCACCTACCAAAGCAAGTCACCCGTAAGGAAAGCAATGTGCCAGAAAAGCCGCAATGAAACCTGTACGGCAAAACCTGCAAGAAACTGTGGCATAACGGGGGTGAGTTGCCAACTCGTGAATAGAAAACATCACAGAGCAGAAATCGTATGTATGACTCATCCTAGGTCAATACGATCAGATATATATAAAGCTCAAATGAATAAGTCTGAAGCAAGATAGGGTGGCAATGTAACATCTATACATGAGAGTAGTGCCAAGTGCTCATGCCAGTGCCTCAGGTAATAACATATCATAAACATGAGGTATAATCAATGTAATCAAGTCTGTATTTATGTGGATCCCGTCCACGCGTCACCCAATGACAATAAACATCATGCATGAAATATCATAAGCATATGCATGGAAGTATGAGGATATAAACCATCTGTGTCCCTTGCGACACGTCAAAATCATGGAACCGGAGTGTCCAGTATCGACACTCGAAAACATCATGAAAGCTGTGCCCAGCATCGGCACGTAAATCCTCATATATCGGGCTCCGTCAGTCCGGACCAGCCCACGGGCTCCGTCTACGGAATCGGCCCTCGGCCCCAGCAGTACGGATCGTCCCATATCCATCTATCGATTCTGGTCAATATCCTCCGGATAACCGCCAGGTCCAACCAATCACCGGCAGGTACTCGCCACCCTGCCAGGCTCATCGTCTGCTCCACGAAAAACATTTCTTGCCCCGGGAAACCATACCGGGTCCACCATGTACCCGCAATCGGCCTCATCCGCCTCCTCGAATCGGGTGTCACATGTCGCTCTTAGCACCGAGAAAACACATGGTGGACGCACTGAAATATCATATCAAGGGTAACCGGGTTTTTAAAACAATTACATATTCTCTTTTGAAATACCCACGGTTCCCAAATCCAGAAATATCATCGAAACAATATATCTCAATGCGTATAATCAGAAAGTATGATGTATGCGACATGTAAAAGAAATGTAAGCCTATCAGTATGTCATGCAACACAGAATAGTAATATGCCCATATTTAGGGAAGACCGCTTCTTTAAAATGAATCAGCTTCAAAAGGTATCTTGCGGTTCCCAAATCTCTAATCAAGCCAGAATCATCAATGTATGTGCAAATACGTATGCATGCACGTATGGGTGTATAAAAGGAATACTCAGTATATAGGTACACAAGTATGCCATGCAAGGGTCATATCCTGAATGCAACAGTACTACAGTGTAGTGACATGGAAATTATCGATGATGAAGTGTGTGAGCCGGCAAGCAGTGTACGTGGAACATACGCATCATCGATAATGGTGCTGGTGTCCTAACAGCATGGTTGTAATATAGCAATAAACATAAGCAATGCAATGCAAATAGCATGAATATGCATAATCGAAATAATCAACGCAACAGTGAAGAATCTACCTCAATAAATATATCATGCAGCTTTGCCATTTGAAATAGGTATGACTCGGGTCTAGTCTAATGTCTACTAAGTAATCTACATCTAACTATCAAGTCAATTGGGAGGGGTATGGAAACCACCTAAATCTGAGTCGATATATATAAACATAATTATAATAGTCGGTGATTCCGCCTTAATAGTATCGCGTATGATATAGCATATCATCTGACATCCTCGAGTCGTGGTGCGGATCTATCATCAATATAAAGCTCGTACGTAAATTCGTCGTACGGCATCCCAAATCTGGGTACGGGTCAACATCACAGTCAGCTCATCAATTATCTGGTAACCTTATCATCATCTCTCATGATCTGGGTACTGATCTAAGTCTAGTACAATCGATACCATCTAAACAAATATAAGCGTGTGTGTAAAACACACGTCCAAAGGCCCGCTAAAATCTCGTATCGTATCCCAAATACGAATCACATCATATCACCGTTGTCCTGGAACCATGCCCAATATCATCGACTCGTCTCCACATATCATCCACTATCCTCATCATCATGGTAAAAGTATAGCAATAAGCATGTGTGTGCGTGTGGGTGTAAACCTATGCTAGGGTTCATGACTAGGAGCTACACTAGTTTACTTCCAACTCTAAATATCCATAGTACATCTAACACATCTATGATCTCCATGTCACGCAATAAACTATCACATATATATAATATATATAGTATACTAGATATCGAACCGCGGGGGTGCAATACGCCATCCACCCGACTTCCTCCTTAGATATAATCTACTCACCTTGTATCTTGCGTGTCGGTGTCGATATTGCCACCATCATCTTCATCGCCTCGGATCACCGTGGGGTACCTACATATCACACGTATCGCATCGCATTAAAACCAAATCGAAACTAAAACGACACGCGAAAACCAACACGATACGCTAAAAGGCCTATAGGTTAGAACCTATGGGTACTCCTTCAAAACCATCAAACGACCCTCGATCTCGTTGTGCAAACGTCATGTGATCGAGGTAAAACATCGATACACAATTCCAGAATTCAAAATACGCAATACGGAAACATGAATCAAAACAGCAACTTAAGAAAAGGGTCCCAGATTTCACCCTAGGTCAAATTGGACAATTTTACACATGCCAGGGGTCTAATCTACTGATAAGGGGGCACCAAAACAAAAACGAGCCATTCCCCACTGGTCTGGCCGCAAATTGCGGCCAGAATGGATTTATTTGCGGCCTAAAAGAGGGGTTAGGGGCTAGGGATTTGGGTGATGGTTCCTAGGTGCCTGCACATATCACTGTCAATCCAAAATAATTTTGGGAGTCTCGGGGTGATAGCAGATCTCATATAACCCTCACAGAAATCACAATTTTTCCGATATCGGTTTCTAAATCCGCATTCCGGGTTTCAAGTCTCTGGTTTGGGTCTTAATTCGAGCACTAGGGTGTTCATGTAGCCTCTACTGAGCTCAATTGCTCACCACAACTCAAAATTTCCAGAACCCTAACTAGGTTTTTCCCAAGTCCACAAAACTAAGCTAATGGTTAAAAGTAATGCAAAAACTAAGCTAATGGTTCAGTAAATACCTCATTTGGTAACTCAAGAAAATTCTTGAGTTGCCCCAAGTGACCAAAATCCTTGCTTTCTTGGTCCAATGTGTTTGTCTCGAGCTTCTGCACAAAATTAATGAAATGGGGATAGGGTTTTAGAGTTGTTTTAGAGATGATTTGAGGAGGTGTAGTGGGGAGGGAGAAGGAGCAGCAGCAGCAGCAGCTAAAGGGGAAGGGAGAGAGGAAATGAGGGAAGAAAATGGAGAAGAATGGCTAAGTCAAAGCAACCCCTCTCTTTCTCTCTCTCACCCACCTACTACCATTATTCTAATTCAAATCTCTTTTCTTTTCTTTTTCCCCTAAATCCTTCTCACATTAATAGTAACCCAAATTAAAAGCCATGGTAGAAATGCACAAGTGTAAGAAAAATGATATGTGCATGTTTTGCACAAAAAAGCTAAAAAAAACCAATTAGCGATTTTTAATCGCGATTAGCACTAAATTAGTGTCAAACTAATCAAAAGCACTTTAAAATGGCATAATTCCATAAAATACCCTATTTTAGAATTTTCGATAATTTTTCCAAAATTTTTCCCATTTATCGGTATTTAATTATACCGAAATATTAAAATATTCATTAAAATAATATTAAATTATAAAAATTCCCAAAAAAAATATTTTATTTTTTTTTGAAATGTTACAGGAAAGGGCCGAGATCCCTTCACCGGGAGTGACCTCTTTAGCGAAACTAGCAGATGCTAAAAACTCGGTTTGTCTTATAATTGCTTCTATAGTTTTTTGCTTTGCATAGTGGTATTTATGAAATATCCTGCACCTTATTCGATAAGTAAAGAGCCGAGATCTCTTCACCGGGAGTGATCTCTTTAGCGAAACTAGTAAAAGTCTCAAAAACACTCCTTTTCAAAATCACTCGATTCTACAACGATATAAAGTTCATTACGCAAAGGGTTTTCTTAAAAACCTATCGTAGCCCTCCGTCATTTCAGATAAGTAGTATTTAGTATTCGTGCTGCGTTTGTTGGCCTTTGTCAAGGCGTAGTGTGCGGTAGCTGACTAGTGCTTATCTGCTTAAGCATATGATGCGATTGGATTAGGGTAGTCGTGCGACCTTGTTGGCCTTTGTCAAGGGTCGTGCGGGTGGGTTTAATTCAATTAGGAAATGACGGGTTGAACTTGATTAGCATCCTATGGTTTGTTGGCCTTTGTCAAGATCATAGGAGGTTTGGGGTAAAATATTATCAGGAATTTCAAGTGTTGAAATTTACAATGAGATTGCATACCTTCTATGAGATAGTTGGATCCCGATACCCACCGTGAGTAAGAGTTACTCCTGGTAGAGTTTTACATATTACAATTAGTCAATCGAGTAGGTGTCTAGAAAGGTGTTAACGGGGTTACGCCCCTGGGAAAATGAGGTTTATTTTAATTAGGTCCATGCGAAAGCACGGGGAACCTTCCTCAAAGTATCGATACTGGCCTGGACGAAAGATTGGCGAACTTGTAGGGTGCAATTAATCCCGGCTAGTCTTACCTTGTAGGGTTTGAAGGTATATTTGACTAAAACAGTGGGAGCTACCTGATTAGATAAAATAATAACCAATCTAATTTTGCAAGTGCGCACACAGAGTGTTTTCTTCTCTCTCTCTCTCTCTCTCTCCTGGTAGCGACCATATCATGCCTTAATCAAGATAATAATATGGATGCATTGACCGAACTTGCTTATTATACTGTGCTAGAAAACGTTGGTTCCGCTCTATCTTATAACTGTTATAAGTCCGAGCAGGAAATGGGGGAATATCCGGATTCCCATGCTACCCAATCGAAGAAAGTGCATGTTGATGCATCTTTTTCGGGTGTGTTCATTACCGAGAACTGTTTCTCAGTATTCTCTACGTCCTGAATATGTGATAGCGGATAAGGATCCCACATATGTAATATTTTACATGGGCTACTGAAAGGTAGAGAACTGAGAATGGGTGATATATCTCTAAGAGTTAGAGAGTGGTGTAATCGTTGCAGCCAAATCAGTTGGCAAATATCACCTTGTATTAATACATTGATTATGAATGAATGTTATTACATACCGAACCTGATATACAACATTACATCAGATTCTTTATTAAGTTAAAGAAGGATATAATTCTGTATAAGGATAATGTTGTGAACATTTTCCTGAATCAAAAGTTGATTCGATCAGGCACGTTATATAATAGCATAAACGTTCTAAATCAAACCACAGTTCAAAATATGTAGAACACACACAAGAGAAGTAGTTCAGAAATTAACGAATCTTTCTTATGGCATTGTATACTAGGTTATATCAATGCGTCACGACCAGCTAAGTTACATAAGGATGAATATGAGAATCTGTTCGAATTTTCATCTTATGCTATTTGCCAGTCTTGTCTTAAAGGTAAAATGACCAATACCCCGTTTACTGAAACAGAGAAAAAGTTACTGAACTCTTGGGATGGATACATGATGATGTATACGGTCCAATGTCTACAAATGTCGGGCTTGGTTCTTCGTACTTCGTTATATTCATCGACTATCTCTCAGGATTCGGAGATATGTTCCTGTTGAAACACAAGTCTGAAACTTTTGAGAAATTCAAGGAATATAAGCTTGAAATTAAAGAACCAGATGGATAGAAGTATTAAGTCCTTCGATGTGATCGAGAAGACAAATACTTGGGCATGGAGTTCCTGAATTTTCTAAAAGGAGAATGAGATTCTCTCTCAGCTTACTCCTTTGTATACACCAGAGCACAACGCTGTATCGGGGCAGAGGTATCTCACCTTATGAGATATGGTGCGCTCTATGATGAGTACTGCTGAGTTACCTGTTTTCTTTTGGGAGTTATACACTTGAGATGCTGCATACCTATTGAATGGGGTTCCGTCTAAATCAATGCCTACCACTCCATATGAGATATGGAATAGGAAGAGACCATGTCTTAAACGAGTTAAGATATGGGTTGTCCGGCCTATGTTGAAAGGCAGAATCCGAACAAGCTCGAAACAAGGTCAGTTCTGTAAGTTTGTTAGGATATCCCAAATATTTGTGAGGGAATATCTTCTACCACTCTGAGGAGCAAAAAGTGTTTTGTTTCTCAGCATGCCACCTTTTATAGAAAAGGAATTTCTTGTGAAGAAATTTGTGGTCATGAGGTAGAACTAGAAGGAGTTCTAGCTAGACAAACTAACAGTTGATGATTTGGTGAAACCAAAGGATTCAATAGTCTCCAACGAATCTCAGCCTCTCCGCGAATCTGGTAGGGTTCCTTATCCACTTGAGAGATACTGTGGTCTTCTCGGTGACAGTGGGAGCGAGGATTGCATCATGGTAGATGATGGCCCAACTAGGTTCAGGAAGGCCATCACGAGTGGAGATCTTGTGAAATGGCTGGATGCTATGCGATCAAAGATGGAAAAGTTGAGACTTTCAAAGCTATACTTAAGTCCATCAGGATTAGAGTATGCATCGTGGAGTTGGTACATCTGTTTTGATGTGGCAGTCAAAAAGTTTGACTTCATCAAAATGGTAGATGAACCTTGTAAATACAAGAAGGTTGTAGAGAGTAAGGTTGTCATCCACGTATTATACGAAGATGACATACTCTTGATAGGAAATAGTTTCCTATGCTACACTCGGTCAAGCTCCTCTTATCACGAGAATTCTCAATATAAGATCTGGATGATACCTACTACATCTTGTGGATTATGATCTATGGTGATAGATCTAAGTCGATATTGGGAGTGTCCCAAATCCGGGTACATTAACACCATATTAAAGGGGTTTAATATGGAAGATTCTAAGCGTGGTGGTTCGCCCACTTACTCATGGATCACTCTCTCCAAAATTGTTTTGGAGAGAGCTCGTGTGCAAGGGATACCCTATGCTTCAGCAGTAGGCTCTATTATGTGTGCGATGTTATGTACCAGACTAGATGTAGATGACTCACTAGATGTAGTGATCAGGAATCAATTGGATCTTGGGAGAATCACTGAACAGCTGTGGAGGACATTCTTAAGTACTTGAGAAGCACTAAAAGAAAGTTCTTGGTTTGATCTCTCAGTAGTGATAAGGACGACTGAGAGTCAGTCACAGGCATTGTCTTTACCTTCAGTGGAGGGACGGTATGTTGGAAGAGTTCCAAGCTAGATATCGTGACATACTAGACGATAAAGGCTGAATATATTACTACCAACGATACTACCAAAGTGGCTGTCTGGACATTTCTTGTTCATAAGATCAACATGGTTCCTACCATTGAGCGTCCAATAACTGTTATTGTGACAACAATGGAGTTGTGGGTTTGGCCTAGGAACGAAGGTCCAATCAGCGTTCCAGACATATTCTGAAGCAAGTATCACCTGATCATGGAGATGGTTGATCTACAAGGGATCAAGCTAAGGAGAGTAGACACGGAGGTTAACACGGTGGATCCACTCACCGAGGCCTGCTTCCCAAAATACTATTTGAGAAATTTTGTGATGGTTGAGTATACTACAACCACTGCTATATTGTTGGGTATTAGATACTACAACAGATGGCCTTAGTGCAAGTGGGAGATTGTTAGTTATATGTATGCCCTAGAGGCCATTACTGTACATAGGATGTATATTGTAGTGGATGCTTGGACATATATAGGGAGGACTTTCTTGCTCGACATGATAGTATGCTATCTGGTTGTTCTTTATCTTAACATGTACACTTATTGTCTCACTCTCACATGTTGATAAAGCCCTTAGGTTGTGTACTTGACTGCCAGGACTATGATGGAGATCATACTAGTGGGGCCAATTGTAGTCCACAAGTACACCCTATAACTGTTCTTAGTCATGGGAGTATCGAGACAGGGCATCGATACTCCAGAGTAGACTAGCGTATACGCTTCTCAACCCATATGATGGACGATGTATGATCCCATATCCGTTGGTGTTTGACATCAGAGAAGGTACACGGGTGCTCAGTAGAGACTGGGTACACTGGATGGACTCGCCGAGAACTCCTAGATGGTATTATACCTATCGTCGGATAGCAGTTCTCTGGTGACATTGGTACAGGTTAGTCTGTAGACCCGAGATCGTCATAGAGTCTTGTGTGATTCCCACTGTGCTTTGATTTCTACCATACCATGGTCAAGAAATCGTGCAAAAAGTTGGTTTTTGGATACAGTCTCGAGTCATATGGAGGCAATGAGCGATAGGAGGGGTTTCGTCTCTCCCGGTATTGGGAGTTGATGTTGTGCTATGCTCGATTGGCCATAACAGGAAATCCCTGGCCAGGATTGCTGAGATCTACTGGTAAGTATTATCAGTAGTTTCTCAAACCGTTATGGACCTTGCATCGGCATGACTTATCAGGCTATTGGGGTCTGACGTTATACTACCCCCAGGCTGTGATATGCGACATATCAGACGAAGAGACCGGACTGTACGGTAGTGTTACTGATTGGATTTGCAGGAGTGTGCAGGCTTGCTTATTGATCTTATGATCGCTCAATACACGGGTGGCCGTTACGTTTAGCAGACCGCTTGCGGCTTGTGGGTGTTTGACATGATTATCACCTACTGCCGGCGTATTGACGAGTCTTTAGAGTCCTACACAGAGATTTCCTGGTTCATGCGAAACGGAGTAGGAGCACATATGTGATATGTGCGGGATCGAGATTGATACGCGTATGTGATACCGTATTCTATTCTCGCGATATGTGAAATCGGCCGGCTATGTGATATAGCCGGGTTATCGGATCAAGTGTTGATTCGATGAAATTATATATATATATATATATATATTATATGCTCACTTAAGTATTTATTATTCTCACTTATGATATATTTAACATATATGTGATATATGTTTAATGTATTGTTTTCTTTATGCAAAAAATATATATGTGATATATATTGTTGTGACATGCTAGGTTACACATGAAACATGGATGTATGGGACTCACACCATGTTAGGGTTAACGTTAGAGTTTAATATTTATTCTTAAGTAATTACAAATTAGTGGAGATATTTTGATGGTTGGATGCTTGGAGAAGTTTGAAGATAAACATTGACTTAGTCCGCTCTTTTGTTTTTCTTAAGATATTTATCAACCCAACCATTAACCATACACAATGGTTAACTCTCTACATGAGTTAGTATATGGATGATATACTCACTCATGCTTGCATTTTGAACCAAATGATTTATTCTTTCATCACTTGAGCTTCATCTTTTTCTTCCTCATTTTAAGCTTTCTAGATTTTGTGAAAGTGATGATAGATTGTGAGAAAATTAAATCTAAAGTGAGCAAAATTCCTACTTCATCATCCTCTACTATTAGCCATTTAGTTTAAGGTGTTTCCTTCACTAATCTACACAATTAGTGAAGAGATAGCATGAGCTTGAGTCTCCTCGACCTAGATCATCTTCGGCTTCGAAGGAATCGAGCAAGTCCGTTCATTTCTTCATGTGAACCCTCACTTGAGTCCGGAAGTTCGATGATCGCAGCGAAGGGACTACTACACGGAGCTATAGAAGTGAAGGACCGGTCTATAAAGGTTGTATTCCACATTCACTTAGTTGTAATGTTGTTTACAATATTGTTTCGTTTGATTCTCTAGTTAAAGGTCCTAAGTTTGTGTTCTTTAATACGAAAAAAATTAAATAATGACAGGGACGATGCCTCCTAAAACCTTACTGCCGTGCTAGGGAACCCAACATTTTTTAGGCCTTCAGGCGATTTTATAAGGCTGAGGAGCCTAGAATAACTTTGTAAAGACTCCTGAGTTGTGAATAAAGCCCTTTTTTAGAAATTTGTGTTGCAACCTTTTCATTTTTTGGTAATGCCTCATTTTGCTCGCCTGATGAACGTTAGGTCAGCGACCGGTCCTTTAATTGGCGATTGCGCGTCGAGTTAAATCCAGTCATCTATCTAGTGTGCAAAGACCGGTGTAAGGTCAGCAACTTTATGGCCCCGAAGTTAAGGTGGCGATCGCTTGTTGAAGATACGTCGAGTTGGACTGGCGACCACCGCTTTTAAGATTGGTCGGCGTTGCCGGCGTTGAGGTTTGACCCTTAGCACAGATGGGTAGGGAGTTACCCGCCAAGGATGGACCGAGCAGGGAAGCGGTTCGGTTGCCTCCGGATGAGGGCTTGGATCCTTGGCGTCGGTGGGTAGTGAACTACCAGCCAAGGATGGACCGAGCAGAGTAGATGCTCGGTTTCCTCTTGGTGAGGGCTTTGATCCTTAGTGTAGATGGGTAAGAAGTTACCCGCTAAGGATAGACTGAGCAGGGTAGCTTCTCGGTTGCCTCTTGGCGAGGGCTTTGATCCCTGGTATCGGTGGGTAGTGAACTACCAGCCATGGATAGACCGAGCAGGGTAGCTGCTCGGTTGCCTCTTGGCGAGAGCTTTGATCCTTAGCGTAGATGGGTAAGAAGTTATCCACTAAGGATAGTCCGAGTAGGGTAGCTACTCGGTTGCCTCTTGGTAAGGGCTTTGATCCCTGGCGTCGGTGGGTAGTGAACTACCAGCCATGGATGGACGGAGCAGGGTAGCTGCTCGGTTGCTTCTTGGCGAGAGCTTTGATCCTTAGCGTAGATGGGTAAGAAGTTACCCGCTAAGGATAGACCGAGCAGGGTAGCTGCTCGGTTGCCTCTTGGCGAGGGCTTTGATCACTGGCGTCGGTGGGTAGTGAACTACCAGCCGTTGATAGGCCGAGCAGGGGCTGCTCGGTTGCCTCTTGGCGAGGGCTTTGATCTTTAGCGTAGATGGGTAAGAAGTTACCCGCTAAGGATAAACCGAGCAGGGTAGCTGCTTGGTTTCCTCTTGGCGAGGGCTTTGATCCCTGGCGTCGGTGGGTAGTGAACTACCAGCCATGGATGGACTGAGCAGGGAAGCTATAACATTTCAAAAATATAAAATATTATTTTTGGAAATTTAATATTAAAATAATATATTTCGCAAAAACTATTCGATTTGTGAATAGGGATTTTTCATAAAATGGTATAAGTATATACTAATATTTGGAAATTAATCAAAGATTAAAATGATTTATTTATTTTAATGATATTTATCGGATTTTTGGCTAAATCCGTATTTTTATACATTTTTCCGTGACTTGTGTACCGTGTCATGTGCATGTTGTGTTTGTGACTTGTGAGTTTTGAGAGTTAGTGAAATAAAGAGAATGCGAAAAGAATAGAAAGGAAAACAAAATAGAAAAGAAAAGAAAAGAAAAGAAAAGAAAAGAAAGAGTGTGTGTGTGTGTCTGTGTGTGTGAAATCGAGTTAATGAAAGATATCCTAGTTTAGTTAGAAATCGATATAATTAGGATTTGTGATCTTGGAAATTTCCAAGTTGCTTTTAAGTGTTAAATTGAGGTGTAGTGAGTGTTTGCAAGACTCGAGTGGTGTTTTTACTGGACCAATTAGAGACTTAAAAACCAAAATACGAACATTGAATTAGCAGATATCGTATTTTGTGGAATTTGTGATAGGTTTTTGAGATTTGCTGTAACCCGGGGACCTGAAGAACTATTTAGCGAACACAGAGAGATGAGCGGCAACCTAGAAGCATCCCTTGAAGCCCGAGCCCCTAATTCATTGTTCAGGCCGTAGATTTATTGGATTTGGCCGCAATTTGCGGCCAAGTTGGGGTGAAATGTGTTGATGTTTAGTTTGTGGCTCCCTTATCTGATATCTAGAGCAACCTGATATGCAAAATTGGCTAATTTTACTTGAGTCAAAATCTGGGATGGATTTCCTTTGTTGCTGAATTTCGTTTTCCGATTTCTAAAACATGGTTTTTAGATTTGAGTTTGGATTCTGTCATTGGACGTTATACATCAACGGACGAGAGTTATTTGGTTGAATTTTCATGCGAAGCTATAGGTTTAAACCTATGAGCGAACCGTGTGCTGTATCGGTTTTCGGATTGGTTTTAATTGCTTTTTGATATGCATTGATTGTAGGTACCTTCGTGTGGACTTCCGAGACGACGAAGAACATCGACTCCGGCTAAGCGAGGACAATTGCTGGTAAGTAGATTATATCAATGGAGGAAGTCAGGTGGATGGCGTATAGCACCCCCGCAAACATAAATATGGAAGATTGTGATATAAATTCTAATTTGATTAAGGATATGCTTCGAGCTTAAGATAACCTTAGTATAGGATTTAGTAAGATATGATATGACAAAAGTTGACACTAATGAATATATTGATATATGACAATATAAAATGAGAAGTGAATCATGATAGGTACGAATTGAAAGATGACAAGTATGGGTTGATAATGATAGGATATGAGTTCGAGATCGATAAACACGACACGAGATTGAGATAGAGGTGTTGTGGAATTAATAAGATATGACGTTTATACAATATGAATTTAGATATATGTGTATATATATTTATGAGTATAATGAGTAATATGCCGTACGAGACTTTAGATCCGTACCCTCATTATTATATATGTCGATAGATTCCCTATTCTGTTTGATGACCCCGTACGATGGATTACCGTACGTGATGAGATATACCGGATGATTGATCCGCGCTAGTGATTTAAGGATGATGATCGATGAGTATTGTCATATCGGATGTTATGAGGCTGGATCGCCGATATAAAGATTTCCACCTGAACCATACCTATTTTAAAAATGACGATGTGTATCGTTTAAAAGTGACCATATGATTCGTGTGTGGATAGATATACCCATTTATTGTTCATGCTGTGTAGGATATTACCCTCGTGATGTACATGCCACGTGCTAGTATTTAATGCTATATGATATTATTGCCAGTACACCTGCACAATTACCGTTGATGCGTATGTTACACATACACAGATTTGCCAGTTCACACACATTCTTCATCGGTAACTGCCATGTCCTTGACACAGTAGAATTGCCATGTCACTTATACAGTAGGATTGTTAGGCCATTTACACAAGAGAACTGCCCTATCATAATATTAATCTTAAAAGTGAAGGTACATTCATTGTTCAGTACTATCACTTGACATGCTTGCATGATATACCCGATATGCTCATATTACTACTCTATGTTGCATACATCGTACCTTATGGTTATATGCTTGCATGATATACCCGATATTCTCATATTACTACTCTATGTTGCATACATTATATTTTATGGTTATATGCATTGAGATGCTGTTTTATGGGATCTTTGGATTTGAGAACCGCAGTTTAATTTCAAAGGAAATTGTGTACTGTTTTACAAACGCGGTATCTCTTGATATGATATTTCGAGGTGTCCACCATGAGTTTTCTCGGTTCTAAGCAGTGAGTATACCCGATTCGAGGAGCGGTAGGCACTGTCTATATGTACATGGTGAACCCGGTGAGGTATCCCGGGGCAAGAAGACTTGTATTGTTAGGCGGTGAGCCTGGCGGGGGAGCACTACCTACCGGTGATTGTATAGAGCTCGGCGGATATCCGGAGGATACCATTTTGGAGTTATAATATGAGATGGATATGAGGACCGATCTGAGGATGCGGTGCCTGAGATGAGATAGATATGAGGGCCGATATGAGTATGCGGTGCCTGAGATATGATGATTTACGTGTCGATACTAGACACAGGTTTTCATGTTATTTCGAGTGTCGGTGTTAGACACTCAGGTTCCATGATTTTGATGTGTCGTTGATAGATACGCGTGGTTGATATCTTTATATATATATATATACAGGCTTATGTTTTCATGATGTTCGAGTGTCGGTATGGAACACTCAGGTTCTTTGATATTGTTTTGTGTCGTTGATGGACATGTGGATGATATCCACATGCATATAGGCATATGATGTCAGATGTTTATTTATATATATTATTGCATTGACTAGATTGTTGACATATATGCGTACTTGGTCACCCTAGATATCATAGTATTACCTTCAGGATATAGTGACCTAGGAAATCATTGTTTTATTCGATTTTTACTTGCTGATGTTTTCTACTCACGAGTTGGCAACTCACCCCCGTTGTGCCACAGTTCTTGCAGGTTTGACTGCTTGGGATCAGTAGCAGTATTGCTGGCACACAGCTTCTTCAAGGGTGTTTGCTTTGGT
The DNA here is from genome assembly GCA_030015575.1 of Agapanthus africanus. NCBI lineage: Eukaryota > Viridiplantae > Streptophyta > Magnoliopsida > Asparagales > Amaryllidaceae > Agapanthus > Agapanthus africanus. The sequence continues at coordinate 272,196,181 of CM057337.1, forward strand.
AGGTGGATCACATGTTGATCATGCCCACTCTCGTACTGTTATATTCTATTGTATCTAGATAACTCCATCACATCAAATCAAAGACTAGACATTGTATATTGGTAGACCTAGTCAGACTTGGTTGTGCGAGACATAGAGCGATGGGTTTATGTTCGCTTCTTGAGTTTTGATGTCTTTCCTCTTTATTTGTTCTTTTTAGGTTGATTCTTCATCGTTAGGCGTCATATATATGTTATTGTGTGGTTGTGATTCCGCCAGTTGGCGAAGAGCTAGCTCCCGCTTGGGGATACCTATATATTGTCGTATATATGTTTTTGGATCAAAATATACATGGGAGGTGCTGCCCAAAATTTTAAAAGACAGAACATGATTTATTATACCTTATTTCAAAACTGCACCCCCACTATTTTCCGCCAAAAGGTTTAGATTTTCTGTGCTTCGGCTTACTTGATTTATGTCACGCCTTTAGACCTTGCGTAATTTAAGTGCCGGTCACGTGCTAAATTACGGGTCATGACAGTAGCTGCTCGGTTTACTCTATGAGGGCTTTGATCCTTAGTGTAGATGGGTAAGAAGTTACCCACTAAGGATAGACGAGCAGGGTAGCTGCTCAGTTTTGCGAGGCTCTGCCCATCCTTCCGAGATGTGTGAATATCGGGAAGAGTGACTGTCGCAGGCGGCATGTGGCAGGGGTGAATAGGTGAGGCAAGGCGTTACAGGATCCGCGTCATTCTAACTTCGATTCACCAAGAAACATGGGATATCCACCGCGTGGCGGTGTAGTATTGGAAGAATCGAGCGAATCTCAGGATTCGTGCCCATGCGCGCGTGAATTTAGACCCTCGGGGATTCTGTGGAGGCTATAAATAGAGAAGGAGGAGCCAACTTTTCAGCATTGCTTTTTGAGATGGCAGGGCATATCTATGTGATCGAAGAGATCATTACTCTCGACGACATCTATATATATGACCAGTCCGTTTCCGAGGAGAGGTACCGGGGAGTGGTCCGGCGCATCGAGGACCACATCGGCCATCTCCTTCCTCGCTGATCTCCCCTCCTTCACTTGCCGATGTACGCAATTTAGAGGATGTCCCCGGGGTTGTACAACCCCCTTGCTGAGTAACTACTAGAAGAGGTGCTCGACAAGGTGCGTACGATCTTCTCGATCGGTCTTATCTCAAAGACTAAGCATGACCGATACTTGGCCCTCATTTTGGAGTGCTTCCAAAAGAGACATATCGTAAGCTAGGGCTCGGCAAGTGGAGTGCCAGGGGCCTTCGTGGCGTCCTGGGTTCGCGTGCAGCATCAGCAGAAGCGGGTTGCGGAGGCCAGGGCTCGGCTGGCGGAGATCTTCTCGGAGTATCACTAGGAGTACTTCCTCGACCCCGCTCCCCCTGTTGTAATTTTTCTTTCTATGTAAGGCTGAGGATCCAACAATACCTTTTGATGAATGAATAAAGTTCTCCTTTTTGCGAAGTTCTATTATTTCCTTTTGTCTTTTAGGTTCATTTGAGTATGTCAGCGAAACGGTATCCGTGAGCTTCGAACCGAGGAAGAGTGAAACATATAGGGGACGTTCCTTCTTATTATAAGAAAAACTTAGCAAAATTTACATCGCTTCGTAAAAGGAGAAACATGTATTCATAGTCATGCTTTTTAAAGGTACGACTTGAGCTTCTCGGCTTTATGATAGATGGTCGGCAATAGTACTCTTGAAGGAGCGTCTTCTGGACTAAGGTGCGGGCCCCTTGATGTGCTCCGCCGACCCCTTCATGGACCTCTGTTCATCTCAGAAAACTACATTTTAATACCACTCATTCATTATCTATTTTGTTATATATCGGTGCTATTAACCAGTGTCTGCTCAGTAATTACAGATTACAGGTGTTCGTGATTAAATACTGGAAACAAACTCAATATCATGGATATAACGTTTGGGAGCCGACACTGCAAACAGAATAGGAAACCGGCCGATATTCTAAGAGCTTTTGCAAAATAAATGTGTGCACACAATTTTGGTCCAACACATACAAGTGTGCATATGACTCTTTGATGGCTTGGACCATGGTGGGGCTGTCTAGGCACCACAAATTAAGCAAGTTGGCACATGTGGATGTGATGGGCAATAAATGCAAAAAAGTTTTGATGTGATATTAGCATCAAGCTTCCCTCCATATCTCTGAATGCAAACCAGGCTCAAACTGATAAATCAAACAGCATAAGAGTGATGTTGGAGTAGACACAAGACCACCATGCCAATCCGAGACCATGTGCTCGGATTTGGACCGGCTATACCCCATGAAAATCTGATATCGCCGGCCCCCCTTGCCCTATTTGTCCCCATCTTTTCCCTGTCCTTTCCTTGCAGTCACATCACCTCATTCTTATTACTTGTTTAATCTTTTTTGGTGCCTATAAAAGCCAGATCAGTGAGAAAGGGAAGGGCTCTCTCATACTCTCTCATATATAGTTTTGTTCTTGTTTTTTTTGGTTTAGGATTGAGAGTGAGTGGGCTATCACTTGGTTTCTTCTTCTTCTTCCCTCTTGAAGCTTTCTCTTGAGAGCTTCATTATGGAGGTTGAACAAGTTACCAATATCTTGTACCTCTTCTTCAAGTGTTAATAATATTGTTGTTTCTTTTATTTCTTGTTCTTGTTCTTATTTGCTTTTCTTTTTATTATGCTTAACTAATATCTTTCGTTGTGGTAATGATAAGGAAGTGAGATGAAAGGTTTTGCCTCCTCCTCCTCTTGTTAATGTTTAATGTGCTTTAATGTGATTATAAACTTAGTATTGTAACTTCGATGGGTTGATATGGTATGTTGATTCCATGGTTACTTTGTAACCTCATCACATACCATATTCTCCCCACAAACCCCATCTTGCAAGCCTAAGGTTAGAATCAATTTGGTGTTAATTTTGCTAAGTTTGGATGTGGTATTTTGTGATTAAGTGACTTGACAAATCTCTTGGTTTCAAATACCATATACCATCACAAACACTTAGCACACTTAACACTGAAATCATTTGCTCTCACTCACTACTTTGTGTTTTTAATGTTGTGGTATGCTTGCTAACCCTTGTGTTTAGTGTTGATACCCCAAACTTGGACATACAAACAGTATGTGAACAAAACGGACTCGTTTCGTATTTTGCTGCGAATATCGGAATTTGATGATTTGTGCTCCGCAACCTCCTTGACAAGTCATTCTTCATGCTGGGATCGACGTAAGGACGGACAACTCATGATCTAGGGAGCGTTGAAGGAATCGTTACGATTCGATCTTCCGAGCCAAAGCGACAACGACTTCTTTTTTAGCTTCTTTTCTTGCTTTCCTTTGTTTTCGTATTCTTTCATTTTTTTTGTGACAAACCAAACCATTCATTATTTGTTGAACCTTAAACAACAAGACCTAATACACAATTCCCTGCGGATCGACCCGTACTTGCCAGCTTGCTACAACGCGCCGTGCACTTGCGGTTTATAAATTTTTAAACGAGAACGATCTCGCGTGCGCATTCCATTTTCTTAAAATCATATCCGTTTCCAAAACATATACGTTTGCGCGCGCGGGTGAATTCCCAACAAGTTTTTGGCGTCGTTGCCGGGGAATTGGTAGTATTAGGTATTGTTATTTCTGGTTCTTACTAACAAAACTAACTATTAACTCAAAATTTTCAAAACTAAAACTAACTAACAAATTCTTTTCACTTTGTTCTCTGTCCTTGCAACCTGCTAGCACTCTGAGATTTAACTAAAAAATCAAGTTATACCATTAGAATACTAATATAGCCTGGAAGAGCCACACAAAATTCGAGTACAAACACTTTGCATTTGGCCGGCGACATCATCAAGAAATCCGAGCTCACCGGCCCAATGAGGGTGTTTTTGATTTTTTCTTCTTGTGTGATCTTCAGTGTGTTGTCAGTACTCTAGTGATATTGTTTGATTTTTATAATTTTGAGTGTACTGGAATTGGGGCATATATATCTCTTTTTGACACTAAATATCGTATTTTTCGACATTTCAGGTTTTTCACAGAATTACGACCAGCAATCGTACGGAGCGAGGCTCAAATTCAATTGCTAAACGTTAGTGAAGTATAGTGCCAAATATCCGGGTAGTTTGACCCGCACAAGCGAACATTCAAATACCCGTAATCACTTCAAAGGGGTTTCTTAACCCAAATCGCATTGGTACGTAATTTACTAACACACTCTTCTCGAATCCGACGCATTCCAATATTTCTATTTTCTGCAGGATTCTTCACACAAGCTTGCCACCAATTACACGGAGAACTAGCCGTATTTATTGCAGCGCTTAAACTTAAACAGAAAAAGAATTGCTTAATTGCTTGATTTTTTTGAATTCTTTAATTGATTGCGCATTTGCATCTTAATACGGATTTAAGGGTAAAAAGACCAAACAAGATACGGTAGAGGATTTCATCACCTTTTTCCGTAGCCTACAAATCACAAAACTGCATTCTTGCATACCCACGGTAATTTAAAATCAATTACAACTGTGACTCTAAGGACTTTGTGTTCATTAGGAGAAGTTAACTGTGTTTAGAATACCGTTTAATAGTATATCGTTCATGGGGTGTCTAGGCAAGTGTTCAAAAGAAAGGGTTATCTAATTAAGGAACTTCGTAAAAGCGTTGGAAAACCTCCTCTTATCTCTTGCACTTACCTGGCTTCGTGATCCGTAAATCTTGAGCCCGTTTCTCGACACAGTTTTACTTCGACAATCAGGTTCTTGAGCAGGTCTAGTTGACATAGCATAACTTAAACTGCTATGGGTGTGATATTTTTTGTTTTTGTGATATTTGTGAATTCTTGTTGATATGGGTGATACACGATTTAATTCAATTTTTCACGATTCTTATTCTTTTATTTATACTCAGTCCCAATTCATTTGTTCATATTGCCACGATTCTTCCCACATTCATGAAAACTGTCCTTTTCCAGGGGGTGACCAATCATCCTAGAGTTTTGCTAACGGTCACCCACCTAACACTCTTGAACCCAGCCCCACTTCAATTAGAGACCTAATGATTGAAGATTTAGAGAAAGAGGTCGACAGATTGACTGCTTTAGCATCACCACCATCATAACCCTCCTTACCTGAAACAATTGACACATCCTTAGGGAATGATGGTGAGATAGATACTAGGTTGACCGCTTTAAAGAAAGGTATTGAAGTGATGATTGCGGTCGAGAATCAAACAGCTGCAATGCTAGCCCTGTGTATACAGCAGTCTGAGCAATTGTTTCACGCTCAAGCTCAATCTTTAGCTAGAATTGAAGAGCATGTAGCTGTAGTGATTCTAAAGAGTGAACACAGTCAATTAGAACTACATAGTGTTAATATCTGTCATCTAGGAAGTCACCCAAGTAAGATAAACGATCAATTGAATTTTGATGATTTCATAGATGACGATATAATTGAATTGACTGAGTGTTATTAGGACACACAAGAAAAACCTCCGACTGATTTTTGCATTCCTATTTTAGAGGAGGAATCTTGTGATTTTGACGGGTATAGTTTGGATAGATTGTCAAAAGAGATTAATGATCAGGAACCCACAATTTTTGTATCACCTAGTGATATTGTTTCGGATGAAACGTTAGTATGGGAATCTACTTTTTGGATGACATGTACCTACCCATTTGTGAATGTGATGAAGGAGACTTCGTATTGGGAATTGTGAGTTGTAGCAATAAGAATATAATTGTGGTAGATTATAGGGAGAAAGGCAGCATTGAAAAATTCTTTCATGTAGAGTTTTGAGGAGATTTTTGCTGATGAACTTAATATTCTTGGTGAGTTTGAGTCAGGATCAATTTGGGAACATCCTAAGAACCTTTCTTTTGTCGAACTTTTTATGGAAGAACTCCAGTTTTTAAACGAACCTGGTTTCGGAAGTCAACTTGTGCTTTATGAACATTCAATTCATCCAGGAAACAACTCTTTGACCTTTTCAAAACTTCATCTTCATCTTCAGCGTCTTCTGATCCCTACTTTTACACGCCCATGCCCTTCACTAACATCTAACATATACCTTTTCTTTTTCCTTTTCTTTTTCTTTTGTATATATATATTCTTTTACCAGCCATTGCACTATATAGACAAAATCTTTAAATGGCTGGTATTAATTTCTGGAATAACCCAATCTTTTAACATGTAAATGTTGTAATTAGTCTTAGGTTTTTTCTTTTTCTTTGAATAAAATTCTAACCCTGATGTCTAAGTCTAGGTATCGGAACGGGGGCAACGATGAGGACATCATAAAACTTAGGTTTGGGGGTGAGCACTGCGTTTATTTTACTGCATCATGTGTATATTCTGCATTGCATGCTTATTAAAAATCCCATAAAAATTGAAAAAATTTCCCAAAAATATAAAAACTTTTTCATGTTATCTAGTGGGGAAACTTAGATTCGAAGTATGATGGTTCGGCTAATAAGTTAGAAATAACTAAATACTTTTTTGTGAGTCCGACGACCCGAAAAATACCCTCCTTTTTGTTTAACCATAGCTGATATACGTCTTTTATAACACTTTACATGTGCTGTATGTTTTTCAGAATTTGTATAACACCTTAGAATGCGATCAGTGTTAATTAAGCGATAATACGGGTTTTCAATAAAAAGTTTACCAAATTAGTTTTCTCGCATTTTATTAAGATTAATCAATATTTTATTATTATTTGTTTTTGCTTACACACACTTGTGCATGTTAACATGGGGGTTGTTTAGTGTTAACCTTGTTTAGTGGCCATGACACTTTAAACTAATCCATGCCATGATTAACCTTGCACTTAGATTTTTGTTGTGAAAGTTATCTTCTTGTTTTGAAAAGAGGAGAGGTGGCAAAGTGAGTCATGGGATAAGCAAGGTTGCATTTAATGAAGTGAGGGAGAGAGTAAGTGTAATGTTATACTCACTCTCTCATTCTTATCTCATTTAATCTCTCATTCTCACCTCACTCTCTCATTCTCAATCATTTTCATTCTCCTCTTCTCGTTCATCATAAACTCAAGCCAATCCTCACTACTCTTCACAAAACTCACTAAACCCTTTATTAAACTTAATCTAAAGCCTATAGAGATCACTTGGAGCTTGGAAAGCTAGGGTTTTGAGCAAGTTTGGGAAGGCAGTGCTCTCTAACTGTTAAATAGGATGTTATAATGTTGTGTAGCTTATTAGTTTCAGTTTAGAACACTAAAAGTATAGTTTTGTGCACATATCGTATTTTTAGTGTCATATTGGCGTGTCTGTGATCTGCTGTGACCCCGAGTGTATACTGGAAAATTTAGCAATGTTGTAGTGATGTACTAGTGACCCTGAGTATACACCTGAAGCACGAACCCCACCTGATCGGATTTGGCCGGCAAATTTTGGGGAAATTCCGGCGAGCTTGGTTTTCAGGTGAGTTGGGGCTTGGGTTTTGTAAGGCAGCTGTCTGTAGTTGTTTTAGAGTGTTTAGTACTGCTTGATTTTTGTATTTTTACAGTATACAAAATCTGGGATCACTTTGCTTGTTTGTAGTGTTTCGACTACGCACGTTATGTTATCCGACACGGTTCGTGACTTTGTGTAGCTGCTGCACTTGGGTTGGTTTCGGGGTGTCGCTATGCACGTTAACCTCTAGATGAACACTTGAGAGTTTGTTTGGAGCTGGTGCGTTGGTCAAACGTAGTTTGTATGTATTATTGGTCAATTTCTAATGTGAACTTGTTATGATTGTTGTATGATTTTAGGATCGTAGGCGGGGACATTGAACGCTGCGAAAAAGGGAAAGCAAGTACTTGGCTTTACTTAGCCCAAGATCATCTGTGAGTAGATTTAACATCTACAGGGGAATCGCTCGTATGGCGTTATGCGTCTGGGCTAGATTCAATGACATGATTATTAGTTATAAGTATATGGACATTGATTATGCATGTGTACCATTGTTGCATACCTTATTTTCCTATTGCATATGGACATAGTATTAATGAGACACAACACCATTACTGATGGTTCATGTTGCACGAGCACAAATTGTATGCTACACACACCGTCAGTAATTGCCATGACAGGCACAACACATATACATATGTTGTATTGTATTGGTTAATGATATTGAGACATTGATTCTTATTCCATTGTGCATATGAAATACAGCATACACATATACCTTGCTATACCTACATGCTTACACATGTACTTTGGTATAGTTACATGTTCACTTTTATATGATGATGCATTTGACTTTGGAGAAATTTGGAACAACATGATATATTTAATTACTTGATGCATATAAATAGCGGTTTTTCCTTCATATGCTCATATTACTGTTTTATGTTGCATATATTATATTTCATGGATTTATGCATTGAGATATGGATTTCATGTGATTTTATGGATTTGAGGACCGCGGTATTTCAAGAAATTATGCATTGTTTGAAAAACCGGTTTCTCTTGATATGATATTTCGATGCGTCCACCATGAGTTTCCTCGGTTCTGAGACTTGTGTTAGAAACCCGATGCGAGGAGTTGGATGAGGCCGTTTGCAGGTACATGGTGGACCCGGTATGGTACCCCGGGGCAAGAAAGGTATGTCGTTGGATTAGCCGATGAGCCTGGCAGAGGGACTACCACCTACCGGTGATAGTATTTGGACTCGGTGGATACCTGAAGGATACCAACCGGAGTTATGAGATGGACATGGACCGACCGTTCTGCCAGAGCCCGCGGCCCGATCCCACAGACGGAGCCCATGATATGAGTATTTACGTGTCATTGACGGACACTAGTTTTCATGATATTTTCGAGTGTCGATGATGGATACTCAGGTTCCATGAGACTTACAGGATATGAGGAACGATCAGAGTGACGGTGCATGAGGTATTGGGATTTGGAGTGTCATTGATGGATACTGGTTTTTCCACGATGAGGATTCCGTGATGATGATATGTTTTATCCTATACTCAGCTTTCATTTGATATGCATTGCTTCATGTATTAGTAGTACCTGATAGAGTACCGTTCATGACTGTTGCATATACATATTGCCATATTATACTGTCAGTTTGCATGTGATAGATTATCGCAGTACGTGCATACCTGCGATAACTTGCATGATATTATTTACTATTCACGAGTTGGCAACTCACCCCCGTTGTGCCACAGTGTTTTGCAAGTTGTCCCTCAGAGCAGTCGCGGCAGGTTTCTTCTTATTGTATCTTTTTGCAGCGGATACCGCTACGGTTGACTGTGAGCAGTTTTGCTATAGGTGGGTTTTGCGGTTATTTGATGATGTTCATTGTATATCTTATTGTATGTAGTACTCTCCATCTACTACTTCATATATTGACTTAGAGACGAGATGTGAGGACGATATTGTATATTATTTTATGACTCTGGGTGTCATGCCCGTGTGAGCCAGCTTTTAATATGCAGTTTTATCTTTTACGCTGTTTTCACTTTATATTGTCTATTCCTTCGCTACGGCGTCGTATATCTTCTTGTGGTGGTTGTTTCCTCCTTTGGGTGAGATTTTCTCCTGTTTGGGGATGCTATACTTATATTTTATGTTTGTACCCCTTTTGGGGCTAGTTTTTACAAAGGAGGTGCTGCCAAAATTTTATGAAAGCAATTTAAGTTAAAGATTTTTACTTGAGATTCCCAAAAGTTTTTAACAATGTACTTATCACTTACTACTTTTGATGGTCTAGATTTCTGGGTTTTCGGCTTTACTTGAATTGCGTTACGCCTGTAGACATTACGTGGTTTAAGTGCCGTCATGTGCCAAATTTCGGGTCGTGACAATTTGATGAAAGTCTGACATGTCTGTAAACTTTTAAAATTGATAAATATCTTTAGAATCAAACATGTTTGTTCTGAGTTAAGTAATATTAAGAAGAGTTCATAAAGTGAAGTAGATATCAAGGATATTATTGAGGTTTTAATATAAGCTATAAGTCTAAAAAATAACCCATTTGGAATCTTGTTGGAGTGATTACACACTTTATCCACATGTAACATCTTCGGATTTAAAGAAATGCTTGTTATATCTCCGTTTTCGTGAATTCAGATTTTTTAAAAAATAAAATGAGTGTTTTGTTTTGTGGTCTTGGTAACTTGGGTAATTAAGTCCTTGGGGTGTCCCCACACCTAATGCCCTAAAACCATCTGGTTTGGGAGTCATTAACCCAGAACTCGCTAAGTTTCCAATCGCCAAATAAAACAAGCTAAGCAAGTTTTCTCTCCGAGTTAAAAATCCTCACGGTTCTTTGTGGAAGAATAATCTTGGCGGAGACAAGTTTTCTTATAAAACAGTTTTTTTACAGAGATATGAAAGTTTATATTTATAAAGACGTTTTGCACGATAACGAAGGGTGTGTATGAATAAAAACAGGTGAAAGGTAGGAGTGAAGAATAAAATTTAGGTTCTCTGTTAAAAACGATTGAAAGTATGACTTGAAACCTAACTTGAGAACAAAAACTTGAGAAAAATCATAACTCCTTTCAAGCTCGTGTGATTCTCTAGAAGTATATCATGGTCTGTACTTATGACATGATGGCCCTAATCAAATTCTTAAAAACTTATGGATACTATCCACACAATCACGTAAAGATGCGTATGAGCTTATGTTAGAAAAATTGTGAGGAGTGAAAAATAGGGTTTGATGTTTCTAAATTAGGGTGATAGAACTTCTAGCTTTGATCACTAATCTTAAGATTAGAATCAACAGTTTCCACACAACGCTAACTTGACTGGATTTTGTGGGTGTAATCCGCTAAAAACCCTCAGGAGACGACACTCCTCCTACTAGGGACACCTAGAGTTTTAACAGCTTGTTGCACGTGCTCTGTGCAATCGCGTTCCCTGCGAAAGTGAGGCTAGGATTTTTTGTTTTGTTCGGGACGAGCAAAAGATAAGTTTGGGGATAGTTGTTCATCTCAGAAAACTGCATTTTAATACCACTCATTTATTATCTATTTTTTATTTATCGGTGCTATTAACCAGTGTCTGCTCAGTAATTACAGATTACAGGTGTTCGTGATTAAATACTGGAAATAAACTCAATATCACAGATATAACGTTTGGGAGCCGACACTGCAAACAGAACAGGAAACCGACCGATATTCAAAGAGCTTTTGCAAAATAAATGTGTGCACACAATTTTGGTCCAACACATACAAGTGTGCACATGACTCTTTGATGGCTTGGACCATGGTGGGGCTGCCATGGCACCGCAAATTGAACAAGTTAGCATATGTGGGTGTGATGGGCAATAAATGCAAAAAAGTTTTGATATCAAATTGGCATCAAGTTTCCCTCCATATCTCTGAATGCAAACCAGGCTCAAACTAATAAATCAAATAGCATAAGAGTGATGTTGGAGTAGACACAAGACCACCATGCCAATCCGAGACCATGTGCTTGGATTTGGACTGGCGATACCCCATGAAAATCCGATCTCGCTGGCCCCTTTTGCCCCATTTATCCCCATCTTTTCCATGTCCTTTCCTTGCAGTCACATCACCTCATTCTTATTACTTGTTTAATCTTTTTTGGTGCCTATAAAAGCCATATCAGTGAGAAAAGGAAGGTCTCTCTCATACTCTCCCATATATAGTTTTGTTCTTGTTTATTTTTGGTTTAGGATTGAGAGTGAGTGGGCTATCACTTGGTTTCTTCTTCTTCTTACTTTTTGAAGCTTTCTCATGAGTGCTTCATCATGGAGATTGAACAAGTTACCAATATCTTGTACCTCTTCTTCAAGTGTTATTAATATTGTTGTTTCTTTTATTTCTTGTTCTTGTTCTTATTTGCTTTTCTTTTTATTATGCTTAACTAATATCTTTGGTTGTGGTAATGGAAAGGAAGTGAGGTGAAAGGCTTTGCCTCCTCCCCTTCTTGTTAATGTTTAATGTGCTTTAATATGATTATAAACTTAGTATTGTAACTTGGATGGGTTGATATGGTATGTTGATTCCATGGTTATTTTGTAACCTCATCACATACCATATTCTCCCCACAAACCCCATCTTGCAAGCCTAAGGTTAAAATCAATTTGGTATTAAGTTTGCTAAGTTTGGATATGGTATTTTGTGATTAAGTGACTAGACAAATCTCTTGGTTTCATATACCATATACCATCACAAACACTCATCACACTTAACACTGAAATCATTTGCTTTCACTCACTACTTTATGTTTTTGATGTTGTGGTATGCTTGCTAACCCTTGTGTTTAGTGTTGATACCCCAAACTTGGACATATAAATGGTAAGTGAATAAAACGGACTCGTTTCGTATTTTGCGGCAAATATCGGAATTTAATGATTTGTGCTCCACAACCACCTTGACAAGTCATGATTCATGCCGGGATCGACGTAAGGACAGACAACTCATTATCAAGGAAGCGTCGAAGGAATCGTCGCGATTCGATCTTCCGAGCCAAAACCACAACCACTTCTTTCTTAGCTTCTTTTCTTACTTTCCTTTGTTTTTGTATTCTTTCATTTTTTTTGACAAACCAAACCATTCATTATTTGTTGAACCTTAAACAATAAGATCTAATACACAATTCCCTGTGGATCGACCCGTAATTGCCAGCTTGCTACAACGCGCTGTGCACTTGCGGTTTATAAATTTTAAAACGAGAACGATCTCGCGTGCGCATTCCATTTCATTAAAATCATATTCGTTTCTAAAACATACGCGTTTGCGTGCACGGGTGAATTGCCAACAACCTCACGGAGGATATAGTCGGCTTTATGGGGGTCGACGCACCGAAGCAGGGGTTGTGTGAAGGATTTCTTGTAGAGGTTCCCATTGCTCCAGACGAAGTGGCGGGATTTGGCTCGGAGGCGGCGGGCCTTCCCATGATCTCCAGGGAGCGTACTTGTGAACTTTGAACCGAGGAAGGGGAAAACAAATAGGGGGAGTTTCTTTTTATTATTAAAAAAGAACTTAGCAAAATTTGCATCGCTTCGTAAAAGGAGAAACATGTATTCATAGGCATGCGTTTTAAAGGCACAACTTAAGCTTCTCGGTGTCGTGGGGCCGTGGAAACTTACGACCCTCAATGTCTTATAGGCGATGAACCCCTCTGGGAAGGACCTCGGAGACGAGGAATGGGCCGTCCCACTTCAGAGAAAACTTGTGCAGGTTGCTCCGATCACCGAACTCGTTCCGCCTTAAAACCGAGTCACGTCGGCCCCAGATGCACACCCTGCTAATACGACCATGATTTGGCCGATCATCAACTCGCCGGGAGGGGGATGGTTCTTTTGCTCTCGGTCGGCCTGTCGCTTGTCCCGCAAGTATCTTGCCAGGTGCCCCGAGCAAATTAACTCCTCGATGTAGTCTCGGACCAGTTTGCAGTTCTCGGTGGGGTATCCCTACGACCTCTGGAAAGCGCAATAGGGGCCTCGTGTTCGTTTGGCCGCCTTATGGTCGACCGGGGGGAGTTTGAAGAATCTCTCGCCCTTTGCCTCCTCCAACAGCTCTGTTTAGGAGACGTTGAGCGGGGTATACTCCTGGAATTTTAGGGAGAAGGGCTTTGGTCTCTCAATCTTCTTTTTCTCCTCCCTTGCCCTCTTCTTCTAGTCGGTCTGGTTTGTCTAAGACAGGTTTTCGTTCACCTCGGACTCGAGCTGGATCTCTCGCTCAGTCCATGTTTTTATCTTGGCTATGATCTTAGGTTACGCTAATGCAAAGGAGCGGAGCCACTCCTTGTGCCTAAGGTCCGACCTAAGGGCAGTGATGACTGTCTCGTCCCGGTGCTCTGGGACCTCAAGGAGAGTGTTGTAGAAGCGGGTGACGTATCCTTTGAATGATTCCTTGTCCCCGCTCTTTATTGTGAAGAGATGATCAACGGTCTGCTTCTGCCGTCTTTTCCCGACGAAATGGCCGAGGAACTGGATGGCCAGCTCATCGAAGGTAGAGATTGAGAGTGGCGTGAGTCCTCGGAACCAGTCTCGTCCAGAGCGGATGAGAGTGACGGTGAAAGCACGGCATTGCGCGGCGTCGGAGTTATCCTGGAAACTAATCCCTGCTGTGAACGCGTCTAAATGGTCTTTTGGGTTGGACTTCTCGTCGAAGAGGGAGACATTTGGAGGCTTGTTCATAGAGAAGACGTGGACAACGAACAACTCTTCGGTGAAGGGCCTCGTAAGAGAGTCGGCGACATATCTAGCCCCGTCGCTTAAAGGATGACTCTCTCGATGTATACCCTCGATATTCTTTTCTAGGGTATCGAGTCGGTCATGGTATCCCGAGGATTCAGCAAACTCAGATTTATGACCCCTACTGTTGGCGGCTTGCGCCTGGCCGCAGTTCCGGTTCCGTTCGATGAGGTTCCTTAGGTCCCCTGGCAAGGTCATATTCGAGCTACCGTGGTGAGTCCCGTCCGCGCGACCCTGTAGAGGGAGAGGGCGCCGGCCATGCCTGGGAGCAGACGAGCTGACCGACACCTCCTCAGGAGGGATAGGAGTGCGAAGGGTCTCAGGGCAGGGTGCTCTTTTATAAGACCTCGGTGTTGAGCTGTGAGGTGCCTACCGGGTCATTGAATTTGTCGGCATGGGTGATCTATGGCTGCAGGAGACAGCGAGGCGGTGCTCGGATGTGCCAGTGCGGGCAATGCCTTCTCTCCCTATATGTCCCTCCCGAGGTGGGGGAGCGGCGAATTGGAGAGCTTGCCATGCCGTTTGGACACGGACAAGTGCTTCCACGACAGACGCGAGCCGATCTATTCGAGCAGATAGCGTGTAAATGGTGTTCGGGGGAGGAGGGGATCCATCCGCACCTCCGTTGTGGGTATGACGATGGCTAGTGCTTGGATCATCGCGATGATCACTAGCCATGATGTTCGAGATCAGAAGATCAAGTTTCGTTGAGTGGAATTTTTGACTTCCCACAAACGGCGCCAACTGATGGAGCTCTGGATCTCCTTCAGATGTTGTCTTCCGTTAATCCGCAGCGAGTGGTGATGAGTGGCTGAGATGGGATCTGAGGGTTGCCTCTTGATGCGTGTGGATCTCAATGGGCTTGATTTGGGAATGAAGCGGAGCTACCTGTAAGGAAATCCCGGGGTGGTTGTACCACCGTGGAACCTCCGACGATCAAGTTAGTCGAAGTATTTAGGAAGAGTAACGACCTATTAAGGTAAAATTGGCTTACATGAGTCGTCTGAGAGAGGGGTTTATATAGTGGCAGCCATGGACTGGCGGGCATGAGATTCATGCCAGCCGTTACGCCCTTGGCGTTATGCCTGTGTGAAAAGCGGGATCTCCCATTAATGATGAGATATGCTCATTAATGGGGGGAACACGGTGGCGTGGAACGCAAGATCATGGGCGGCGGATATCTCGCGTCTGGCGAGATTCACGGAGCCATGGCGGAGACGCCTATGATCTGTGCTGTAGGTCGGTCGATGAGACCGAGGAAGCTAAGCTCGGCGAGAGGCTCGGAGGCGAGCGGGAGGCCGAGTAGGCTTGGTTCCGTGATAGCTTGGAGGCGAGCCAGGAGGGCTGAGGAGGCCCATCGTGCAGGAGGGCTCGCAGGCGAGCCAATGGTTGTTTGTGAGGCGGGCATAGGAATGGTCTGGGAGGCCACTGAAGGTCGAGAACATCCTCGGGTCGGTGGCCCGGGTCATGCTTCCAATGTACTGTTCTTCCTCTTTTCCCGTAAGACTTGGGACACGTCATCTGCCACGTGTCATGATCTGGGGAGTTCCCAGCACCGAGCATCTTCAAAACCTATATCAGATTTTGCAAATTAGTTAATTGTTGGAAATTATAATTCGATTCTTAATTAGTTTAGAGATAAATTTCAAATTTAAATTTAAATAGTTAGTTGAGAAAGATTCTAGTGATTAGAGATTTAAATTTAAGTTTTAGATATGATTCATATTAGTAATGGGATTGTTTAGAGATAATTAGGGATAGTAGTTTTAAAGGGTTCGGTTTATCATGCAAGTGCTATATAAAAAGTCTACGTTTAATGTTTGTAATAGGGGGGTTATATATATATATATATATATATATATATATATATATATATATATATTTATATTTATATATATTTTATATTAGAGAGAAGACTTTTTTAAGATTAATGAAATTTAGAGATTTCTCTTCCATTATAATAGTTTTGATTTATCTCCCTCTCTATAATCTGTTTTAGGTATACTTTTTTATTTGCAACAGTGGTATCAGAGCTAAGGTCGTGTGCTCGCCGCTGGGTGCAAGGTTTTGATCGTCGCTATTCAACAAATAGTTTGTAAAGCCGACATTAAGAAAAGATTATGAAGCTTGATGGGTGTTAAGATCATAATTTTACATTATTATATTCCCCATTCTTATTCATTTTACAAATAAACAGGTGCTTTTGATCCATGTCAGCTACATAATTGCAGGTTACAGGTTCTCAGAACAAAAACAGTGAAATAGATGAAAAGATGATACAAAGTGAGACTACGACCGATAAATGGTGGAATCTTGATCATGCCTACAGTTTGAGGGACAATGAAGAATCAATGAACAAGTTCACAAAGTATAAAGGCAGTGCAAGGTTCAAGACTTCAACACGAAGCAAACGGTAAAGTCTATGACATTGCTCACTGTGGAAATCTGGAAGAAAACTAGAAGACAATCTGAGAAACCAAGTGAAGAAAATAGAAGAAACAAAGCAACAGAAGAAGACCTGAAGAAATGAAGAATCAAGCTCTCAATATGGCAGCGGAACCGCGGCCAAACTAAGCCTATGGCCGCGGATCCGCGGCCGTGCGTCTCGCGTGTTGGCGTGTGTTGCGCGTGTCAGTGCGTCAGTGCATTACTTAGGTTTTTCTTAGGGTATATTTGTAATTGCAGATATGAGTCGATTGTAACCCTAGGGTTTCTATACTCTACAAATAGAAATCCTAAACCTCTTTTGGAGGTGTGGCTCTTTTTATTTCATCTATTCAGAATTTTCTAATTCGGTGTAAATGTTTGGAGAGAGCCATCAGATAAAGTAAGGTTTTTTATTTCATTGCCCTAGTTAATTTTCATTCTGCCTTAGTATAATTTTTATTATCTGCCCTAGTTAGATAGTTAGAACATGTTTATCAATTTCCTAATGAGTGAGTAATTTCTCTTGTTACGGTTAGGAATAGGGAAGGTTTGAGAGATGAAAATCTCTCACCCCTTTCTTGCCTATCACATATAATTAATAGGATTCCATGCATACATACACACACCGTTCCCTACGGCACCCTACCCCACGAGGTAGCGGTGATACTGTAGTTTAAAAGACTGGTTGCGTATATTTTCCATGGAGGTTAGGGTAAGAATTAAGAAAGGAAGGATAAGAACCTAGAGAAAGAAACCTAGTTTCTTCTTGATGGTACTAATCCCCTTTATTAATTATTACCATAACACCTAAAGAGATCTAAATTAGGGCATTGAAAGCGGTGAGGAAATCTTTAATTTCTGTGGACCGATCCAACACCAATCGGAATTAACTCGTTAGAACAAATTGAGAATACACAAAATCCCTGTGGACCGACCCGTACTCACCGTCTAGCTACCAAGCGACGCCGTTCTTGATTGCGGTTAACAATTCTTTGAACACAAACTCTCACATCAATCAAATGGCGCCGTTGCCGGGGATGACGTAGTTATTTTCTTTTTGTAATTTCGGGTTAATATAAAAATTGAAAAATCATAAAAACTGAAAAAAATATAAAATTAAAAAAAAATTATCATCTTGTTATTCTTTGAAGGGTGTTTTCTTTTGAATTGTGCAGGATCGACGAACGAATTCAGATCTGGAAAAATCCAGAAAGCAAAACAGCAAACATCAGATCTGAAAAGGCAGAGGAAGATATAAATAGCAAACAGAAAAATTTCGAAGGCTTGAAACACCTAAAGAACCGCGGAACCGCCGCGAATTCGTGCTGTGGACCGCGGAAACACCGCAGCCTCCTGACGTCATCTGTCCAATTTTCCTCTGTGAGCTTCTTTTCTTCTTCTGAACCCCCTGATATGCTCTGAAATATTTTCCTGCAGGGTTCTTTGCGCAAAAACTTCTCCCCTTCTCCAAAAACTTGATCTTGTGCAGGATTCTTTGCGCCGCAAAAATAAAAAAAAATTGTTTGCAAGTGTTTGATTGTGTTTACTACTTTGCATATTTAAAATTGACTTTAAGGGGCTTTTACACCAATCCAGATTGGGTGGGGATTTCATTACCCTTCCTAGGACCCCAAAAATCATAAAAAGCATACTGCATTAACCATCGAGTTAATTAAAAAAGATCAGACTCAGCCTTAAGGACTGTCGCGCTCAATAGGACAAGGAATAGTTGTAGGCATCGATCGTTTATCTAAACCATACTTTGTGGTGCCTAGGCTAGAATGGTGGGGAAAGGTAACTTTAAAAGGCCCGTCTCACGGTGATTCGTGAACGGATCCCTCCTTTCCTTACTTGTGCTTACCTGGCCACAATTGGCAGTGAAGAGGTGATATGATGTCCTCACAATTTGCTCTTGGGAACAGTTAGGAGCAGTCTAGTTGACCTAGGTGACCCTAGATCTAGGCTTGATTGTGCATTTTGTGATTGATTGAACGTGTGTCTAAGCCTTTTATTGAAAATCTTTTTGCAAAAAGCTCTTTATAAAAAAAAACACAAAATGAATTTTTTTTTATAAAAACTTGCCGCTTGTCGCTAAGAAATCCATTGCACCCCACTTGCACCCACATTCTTTTTCTTCTCCTTTCTTACATCATGGGTACCCCACCTTACAAAACTCTTGCCGATCTTTGGTACCCTCATCCAAACATTGCTTCCTACGCGAATTGTTTTGGTCGAATTACGGACGACCCCTCCATGCCTAAAATTTCTTTGAAAGATCGAATAGAAGCGTCTAGGAGAAACAGTTCGACTCCGCAATCCACTTTGTATCAACCATTTCAATCTTCACCACCTTCTTACGTTGATACTCCTTTTTCGAGTCCTGTTGTAACTCCGAAACCCATGTCTATTGATGAACATATTGAACAATCTCGTAACCGATCTTTCACTCCTTTCAACACTTCTAGTTCTTGGGATCAACAAGTCCATTCACCTTTTTATCCAAATGTCGATCCTGTCCAACCATTCAATTCCTACCAGTCCTACCCGACTTTCATACCTTCCCTAGACATTGCTTCTACACAACCATTTGGGAGTTTCACGTATCCAAACAACTTTGAATATTTTACTGAAACCCCTTCACTACCCATGTCTAGTCTGGAACAGTCGTTGGAAGCTTATATTGTAGCGACAAACCAATAGATGAGGAATTTGGATGTGTCCATTGCCGCCCTCATGCAACCTAGTGACCTGGTAGCTAGTTTCCAACTAGCTCCAAAAATTCCAATGTATGATGAGGCGGTTGGACAGATTGAGAATTTAAGTGGAGAGAGTGAGCTGTGCACCCTTCCAAATCAAACCTACCCATCACCAATTGAATTCCACAACTCCGGTTTTGAAAGTCTATCAAGTGTCCCAAATGATTCACCAGTTGAAAATAAAACTTTTAATGAGTTGTGAGACTTTGTAGTGCTTGATTTGCCAGATTGTGAAGGGTCCATTTCGAGTGAAACCATCACCAATCCTTTCGACCTCTACACCTCTAATCTAGAACCTGAATTGATAAATATCCATGATTTTGATGAGGTGTCCAAAAAAATTGATTTTCACTTGATTGAGGATATTGACGCAGGGAATATTTTGGATGATGAACTCGCAGATTTGACTGAATTTTTCTCTCCAACTCATCATCCCGAGTCATTAAATGTTTCTCCCGAACTTCATACGCGTCTTGATTTTGATGATAATTGCATGGATGGGATAACTTTTGAGGAGAACTATGAGGATAGTATTAAGGAGAGTATTGAGGATAGTATTGAGGATGAACCAGTTTTGTTTAATGAGTCGGATTTTCCAATTCATCCTCCTGAACCTTTAACTGTTATACTTCCTAAATCACCCCGCTTCATCTGTTCCATCATTTCGACCACGCAAGAGATCACGCAGGAGGACTGTGAGCTTGAAAATTTTTTGTTCGATTACAGCAATTTTGACACCACTAGTGCGTTCCTCCTTAAATCTGACACAATTCTCACAACGGATAACGATTACGAGTTTTTCACTTTTTCGGATGATTTCGAAGACTCTCCGCCCAAGTTTGAGTCCTTTGAATTTTCAGATGAGTTAGTTGAATTATCAGACTCGGTTACTTACAGTCATTTCGAACCATTGATGGAATCCTTCGAGTTCGAGACAGTTTCACCAATTTCACCTTCAACTGTTTCACCTTTGAAACACGAACTCAAACCGTTGCCGTCTCACTTTACATATGCTTACTTAGGTAAGAATGAGACCCTTCCTAAATCACTCCCCTTCATCCTTTCGATCGTTTTGACCGCGCAAGAATCGTCACGCTTCCAATGGATGGTTTACCATGTTCAACGTACCCATGTTTTCTTACGAATCTTGAGGGATTTGACCCCATTTCTCGACGGGTTGATAGATTAACACAATCGCTATTAACACATCGGTCATCACAATTTGCGCTAATTTATTCACTCGATTTACACCCTCAAGTTCGTACTACACTTCTTTCTCTCTTCCGCGATTCTTCTCCTAATATACCGAGACCATATTCCACCTTTCTTCCCATAAGGTCTCGAGTGATTCTCATTTCTTTCCTCTACACTCCATTCTCTCACCAACCACATCATTATAACGATAAATTTTTGAATGGTTGGTGCTAAATTTTGGCCTGTGTAAGGCCTTGTATAACTTGATACTGTGTTTTTCTCCCCCCCCCCCAACTCTAAATTTTAACGTTTAAACAGTGGAAACACTGTTTCACTTAAGTTTGGGGGGGACATTTTTGTATATATATTTTGTTTTCTTTTTCTGTTAACAATAAAAAATAATAAAAAAATAAACAGGGGAATACCGGCCATTTTGACCCTCTTGGTGTAGCCTGACAGTGAGGACACTGTCAAGTTTAAGTTTGGGGGTGTGTGTTCGGTAAGCTTTCTTCCTTCGCATTCATATGTATATTTTTGCATTTGCATACTTATTTTAAAACCCATAAAAAATTGAAAAATTTGAAAAATTATAAAAATTGAAAAATTCAATTTTGGCCATAATTGACTTAAGTTTAACAAGAAGGTTAACTAGTTAGGAAAAACTAGATCCTAGACTTAGTAAATTAAAAACCCTAAAAATAACCTTTCTTAAAATTTAACGGTAAAAAAATATATGTCTTTGTAGTTTACTTAGAAATAGGCAAATTTTGAGTTCACTTCTTGGGCTAAGTCAAAATAAAGGAAAAGTATTGATATTTTTATTAAACTATAAGTCTGAAAAATAATTCCTAAGCTTAAGTCTAAATTCTGAAAATATATACCCTATAAATTGCACAAACACGAACCTTAAAACTTGGAATAGTAGAAGAGACCTTGAAATGCTCTTGTCTAAAGTCCTTAGTATAAAGGGAAATAAAATAAAAATACAAGTGTGAATAAAGAGATAAAAAAATGAACACTGGTTTTTGTAATTACTTAAGGCTGTATAAATAGAAAAAAAATATTTAGAGAGGGTGCTTTATCACCTAGTGCCTTAGACCAACTGGTTTGGGAGTCACTGCTAAAGCCTTAGGTGTTACAAGACTAGGAATTACGCCTTAATATGCACACATTGTAATCGGTCGTTGGTACCTCAATAAGTATTAACGGACGCATGAAAAATGTGTGAGCAATTTCATCTAAAAATTTACCAACTAAAAGTACTTTGGATAACGGAAAAGAGTATAATAGCTTGATTTGAATTTCCAAGTGTAGGGGTAATATACACACACACGTAGGGGTATGTGATTGGGGTTTAGATGAGAGATAGGAATGAAATATAGGACTTATATTTTTAGTAGAGATGATAGAAATTCCTAAGTTGAGATGGAACCTTAGAAGGAAAACTTAAAAGATGCTAAAAACTAAGTAAATTTACAAGAACATATATAATGTTAAGTTAAATAATAAGGAAGCGTGAAAAATACGGGTTGATAATTTCTGAGTTAAAGATAATAGAATTTCTTGTTAGAAAACCGAATTGGAGGATAAAAGTCAATAGGCCAAATTGATAGGATTTTGTGGGTAGTATCCGCTGAAAACTCTCAGGAGACAACACTCCTCCTACTAGAGACACCTAGAGGTTTAACGGCTTGTTGCACGAGCTCAGTGCAATCACGTTTCCCTACGAAAGTGAGGTTAGGTTTTTTCGAGAATAAACTAGTTTTGCTCGAGGACGAGCAAAAGATAAGTTTTGGGGTATTTGTTCAAAACATAATTTTGCATTATTATATTCCCCATTCTTATTCATTTTACAAATAAACAGGTGCTTTTGATCCATGTCTTCTACATAGTTGCAGATTACAGGTTCTCGGAACAAAACAGTGAAAATGATGAAAAGACGATACAAAAGTGAGACTACGACCAACAAATGGAAGAATCTTGATCACGCCGACAGTTTGAAGAATAAACGAAGATCAATGGAAAATTTCACAAAGCAAAAAGGCAGCGCAAGGTTCAAGACTTCGACACGAAGCAAACGGTAAAAGTCCACGACATTATGCGCTGTGGAAATCTGGAAGAAAACTAGAAGACAATCTGAGAAACCAAGTGAAAAAACAAGTACCCAAATGCAACCAGACCAAGACCAGAAAAAATGAACCAACAACCCCACCATATGGCCGCGGATCCGCGGCCAAACAGGGCTTTTAGCCGTGGTTCCGCGGCCATAATGAGCCTGTGTCGGTGCAAAATTAAACAGCTGGCGGTGCGTTGACTAGTCTTCTTAGGGGTAATTTTGTAAATGCAGATATGTATCGAATGTAACCCTAGGGTTTCTATGATTTATAAATAGACGACCTAAACCTCTTTTTGAGGTATGCCTCTTCTTGTGCCTCATTTTTATTTATCAAATTCAGATTTAAATTCCTATAATGTATGAAGAGTGCATCAAATAAAAAGTAGGAAGTAAGTTTTCTTTACCTTGCCCTAGTTAATTTTCCTTTCTGCCCTAATATAAATTTATTTATCTGCCCTAGTTTAGATTTTATTTATCTGCCGTAAATTAGATAATTAGGTTATTAAAAACAATCATAAAAAAAATAAAATCTTTTAATTCCCTAATGAGTGAGTAGTTCCTCACTTGTTAGGGTTATGTTTGGGGAAGGTTTGAGAGATGAAAATCTCTCACCCCTTTCTTGCCCATCATATATTTTTATAGGACTCCATGCATACATACACACACCGCTCACTACGGCACCTTATCCCATAAAATAGCGGTGATACCGTAGTTTAAAAAGACCGGTTGTATATGTTTTCCATGAAGGTTAGGGTAAGAATTAAGAAAGAAAGGACAAGAACCTAGAAGAAGAAACCTAGTTTTTTCCCGATGGTACTAATCCAATTTATTAATTATTACCATAACACCTAAAGAGATCTAAATTAGGGCATTGAAAGCGGTGAGGAAATCTTTAATTTCCAAACTTAACCTCAACCTAACCCTAGCAAGATTCTAATCCTAGTTTAAATCAGTTTAGTTTTTAGTGATAATTAAACCAACACCGTTTGGAATTAACTCGTAAGAACAAATTAAAAAATACACAACATCCCTGTGGACCGACCTGTACTCACCGGCTAGCTACCAAGCGACGCCGTTCTTGATTGCGGTAAAAAATATCTTGATCACAAGACATATAATTAAATCAAATGGCGCCGTTGCCGGGGATAGCGTAGTATTTTCTTTTTGCAATTTCGGGTTAATATAAAATCATAAAACTCATAAAAAACTGAAAAATTAAAAAATATAAAAATTTTATCATCTTTTTATTGTTTGAAGGGTGTTTCGTGTGAATTTTGCAGGATCGACGACGAGTTCGGATCTGGAAAAATCCAGAGAGCAAAACAGAAAACACTAAATCTGAACAACAGAGAAAAATTAGACCAGAGGAGCATAAAAAATCTCGAGAACTGAACCCTAACCTCCACCGCATTTCCGCCGCTGAAACCGCCCTTTGTCCGCGTTTCCGCCGCAGGGTGGTGACGTCATCACCTAAAAACTCTCTGTGAGCTTCTTTTCTCCTTCTCTGAACCCCCTAATATCTCCTCTGTAAAAATTTCTTGCAGAATTCTTTGCGCAAAAATTTCTCCCCTTCTCCAATAATTGATCTTGTGCAGGATTCTTTGCGCCGCGCTAAAAAAAATTTGTTTGCAAGTGATTGTTTACTGCTTTGCATAATTTAATTGACTTTAAGGGGCTTGAACACCAATCCAGATTCGGTGGGGATTTCATCACCCTTCCCAAGACCCCAAAAATCATATAAGGCATATTGCATTGACCATCAATTAATTAAAAAAAAAAGATTAGACTCAGCCCTAAGGACTTCGCGCTCAATAGGACAGAGGAATAGTTGTAGGCATCGACCGTTGATCCTAATCTGAATTTGTGGTGCCCAGGCTAGACAGGTAGTGAAAGGTAACTTTAAAAGGCCCGTCTCACGGTGATTCGTGAGCGGATCCCTCCTTTCTCTACTTGTGCTTACCTGGCCACAATTGGCGGTGAAGAGGCGGTTTGAGGTCCTACTTCTTGCCCTTTGGAACAGTTAGGAGCTGTCTAGCTGACCTAGGTGACCCTAGATCTAGGCTAGATTTTGCATTTGTGATTGATTGAATGTGTGTCTAAGCCTTTTATCGAAAATATTTTTTGCAAAAAGCTCCACATAAAAAAAAGCACAAAAAGAAAAAAAAGGAAATTTTTTTTACAAAAACTTGCTACTTGTCGTTAAGAAATCCGTGCACCCCACTCACATCCACATTCTTTTTCTTCTCCTTATTGTTAGTTGTATGTATACCCTAGAGGCCAGTATTGTACAGATGATGTATATTATATTGGATGCTTGGACATATATAGAGATGAATTTCTTGCTCGATATGATAGTATGCTATCTGGTTACTCTTTATCTTAACATGTACACTTGTCTCTTTAAACTGTCTTATAGTTACATGTTGATAAAGCCCTTAGGATGGGTACTTGACTACCTGAACTATGATGCAGATCATACTAGTGGGGACATGGTAGTCCATAAGTACATCCTTTAAGGTCCCTAGTCGTGGGTGTATCGAGACAGGGCATCGATATACCAGTGTAGACTAGCGTATACGCTTCTCGACCCATGAGATGGGCGATGGATGATCCCATATCCATTGGTGTTTGACATCAGAGATGGTATACGGGTGCTCAGTGGAGACTGGGTACACTGGACGGACTCGCCGAAAACTCCCAGATGGTATTATACCTCACGTCAGATGGCAGTTCTCAGGTGACACTTGTACAGGTTAGTCTGTAGACCCGAGATCGTCATAGAGTCTTATGTGATTCCCACTGTGCTTTGATCTCCACCTTACCACGTCCATGAGGGCATGCAAAACGGTGGTCTTTGGGTACAGTCCCGAGTCACATGGAGGCAATGAGCGATAGGAGGGGTTTCGTCTCTCCCGGTATTGGGGGTTGATGTTGCGCTGTGCTCGATTGGCCGTAACAGGGAAGTCCCTGGCCAGGGCTGATCAGAGATTTGCTGGTAAGTGTTACCAGTAGTTTCTCGACCCGTTATGAGCCTCACATCGGCACGACTTATCGATTCTTGGGGTCTGACGTATACCACCCCTAGACTTGATATGCGACGTATCAGACGAAGAGACCGGACTGTACGGTAAGTGTTACTGGTTGGATTCACAGGAGTGTGAGCGGGCTAGCTCGTCGATCTTCTGATCGCTCAATACCCGGATGGCCGTTACGTTTAGCAGACCACTTGCGGCTTGTGGATGCTTGATATGATCATCATCTGCTACCGGCGTATTGACGAGTCTTTAGAGTCCTACACAGAGGTTTCCTGGCTCAAGCGAAACGAAATAGGAGCGCATATGAGATATGTGCAGGACCGAGAATAATGCGTGTATGTGATACCGCATTTCATTCTCGCGATAAATGTTTCGATTGGTTATATTCGATATGACCTAGTTATCGAATCATTCATTCGA
This sequence comes from Agapanthus africanus, assembly GCA_030015575.1. Lineage (NCBI taxonomy): Eukaryota > Viridiplantae > Streptophyta > Magnoliopsida > Asparagales > Amaryllidaceae > Agapanthus > Agapanthus africanus. Next base: position 272,222,318 of record CM057337.1, read on the forward strand.
TAAATCGATATATTGAATACTAGTCGGTTATGTGCGACATGACCGGATCACTGAATCAAATGTTGATTTAATGATTTAATGTATAATTATATATTTGATATATTACTTTGCATTAACTAGTATTGGTTCACTTTATATGGATTTTCTCACTTGATGTGCAAGTTGTATATGTGATATATTTTCGTGCACATACTTGTATCATGTTTGATGATACTTGATTATTTAGTTAAGTGTAAAGAATTAAAACCATGGTTAAGTGTTGATTAGGGTTTTGCATATTCATTTATTTATTTGTTCTTTTATTTATTTGGAAATGATTTAAAAAAGAATGGTGGCTTTCTTTGTCTTTTAGTTGAAGCTTCATGAAGCTTTGACTCATGCTTAACCCTAACCCATCCATTAACCATGGTCTATTCTCTACACTTAACCCTAGTAAGAATTATGATAAGTATTCCTTTTTATTTTTATTTTAAAAGGACTTATCATTTTTCTAGCTCATCTTCTTCTTCATCTTCAAGTTTGAAACCTTGAGGCCATCAATGGCAACTTGAGCTTGAGAGTGAGAAATCCAATTCTAAAGAGAACCCACCTCCTATTTCTTCATCCTCTACCTCTTGCCAAGTAGTAGAGTGTGTTTCCTTCACAAGTTTCATCACTTTGTGAAGTAGAGAGCTTGATCTAGCGATGCCTCGACGTAGATCATCTTCGGCATCATCGTCGATGACCAAGCCCGTTCATTCTCCGATGAAGCCGACGCTAGAGCCCGGGGTTCGACAAGGACAGTGAGGAGACTTCGTTGCGGAGCCGTGGAGGTGGATATCCGGATCTACAAAGGTTGTAATTTCCATATCCTTGTAGTTAAGTGTTAACTAGTTTACTTTTCGCCTAGATTTCTAGCAACGATCCGTAGTCTAGGGTTTCTCGGCACCTTTTTTTTTTAAATTGGCATGTTCGATACCTTGTGAGACCTCACTAGAGTGCCTAGGAACCCTACAGTGGTATCAGAGCCAGGCTAGAGCCTTAGGCGAAGTCTAGACGACGTTTGAAACCCGATCGAACCGAAACCCAAAACGCTAAAATGCTCTCTGGACTTTTTCTAAAATTTAGGATTTTTGTCAATTAAAAATATACAGAAAATCAAGCAGGGTGTTATGTGAATTACTGTGAAATTCGAGGGCCTGAATCAACTTTTCCACCGCGGAACCGCGGCACGTGCTATGCATGATGCGGCGGTTCCGCGGCCGTATTGTTCCTTTGGCTGATAATTTCTGCACAGTAACTCATAAAATATAATGCTATATTTTCTGGGACATTTTTATTGTGACTCTACAGAAGAGTATTCTGGGGTACTATTGGGAATCAGTGTTTCGACCGGATTATCAAATTTCGTCTTTTGTGTTTTTCCGGATAATTTTAGAATATGTTAAAAAGTTCGACCGGATATAAATACCCAATTTTTCCCCTGTCGGGAAATTTCCAAGTGTTGGATTTTTTCGTAGTTTAACGACGTTCTAAGTAGTGCAAGTAACGCGATGGACCCTTTAGAAGACAACAAACATTAACTCGATTATGTGACCGTCTTAAACTACCCTTTGAACCTTCGGGTTTGGGGCAGTACGGCGTGCCACATGTGAGGCGTTGGCTTGACCCTTCTACGGCTGGACCGTCGGTACTGAGGCACGAACTGAATGTTGTTAGACTTATTTCATGTGTTGAGCTGTATCGGGAAAACTTGGGTATTCGACTGTTCGATCGGAAAGTTTAACATTTTCTGTTTATCTGGAATGTGATACAATAATAGGAATTCACAAACAGTTATGTGATAACTGAATGAATGTTATAAATCTAGCGGTTTAGTTTCACTTTATAATGAAAAGTGTTTTCGATAATGAAACTAAAATGCGGGATTTATAACTGTTAGGCATGTGATGTCTAAGTATTTCATTTGATTAGGCATGTGATGTCTAAAGTAGTTGCGGATTCCAGTTGTTGTAGTTTTACACTTTCTTTTCTGTGACCGTAAGTGTAGTATGTTCATATCGCCGGTTTCGTTGCTATACGTCAACGACAATTGGGGTATGCATACTTACTTACGTTGATGACATGTGATGTTATGTGTTGCTGGATATGTTATATTGGATCGTCGTGTTCGAATAGCCGGGGTTTTTTATGTGAGATGAGTGTTTTTCATTTTCATTCATGTAAAAACTTGTATGTAATATTCTTTTATTTGGGGCACTTCCAGGTTGCGGAAGCTGTCACCCTTTGTATATTATTTACTTTTCCGCATTAGGATAGACCCAAGGAGGGGAGCATAAGTAACCGGGTTCTAGGGTCCAGTGGGAGACCAACTCGAGGAGTCGAGTCCGGGTCTCCTAACCCTAGAATTGGCAGGGTTGCTTGCCGCTCTCGTAGGGGTCTAGGGGTGTGGGATTGGCTATTCATCATGATCGTGGAATCCGTGTTTTATACTGGCTCGTATTGAAAACACGGACGTCCTAGTATATCCAATCTTTCATATGTTTATTCTGCTGCGATATCTGTGTTGTGACTCTGTGATGGATATAGTATATATTATATATGATATATTATATAGACGTTACTTATGTTTTGCACCCGCACTAGCCCTGCCCTGCTCTGTCGTTAGTTACCTAACCTAACGGTGCACGAGGGGACATCGAGGCGAATGCGGATGGCATAAGCGTACGTCATATCTATCTGTGATGTTTAGGTAATTAAATGATGGGACTTCATTAATGTGATTAATGAAAGAAAGAAACCTAAGATGTTGTGGAATCGAATTTTAAAATAAAACAGGTAGCTACAGTTCTTGCTTTGCATAGCGGTATATATGATATACCCTTCACCTTATTCGATGAGGAAAGGACCGAGATCCCTTCACCGGGAGTGACTCCTTTAGCAATAACCGGCAGATGCTACACACTCGGTTTGTTTTTGATTGCTTTTATAGTTTCTGCTTTGCACAGTGATATATATGATATATCCCGCACCTCATTCGACGAGGAAAGGGCCGACGATCCCTTCACCGGGAGTGACCCCTTTAGCAAAACTAGAAAAGCCTCAAAATCACTCCATTTTAAAACTTCATTTGATTCTACAACGATATCAAGTTCATTACGCAATAGGTTTTCAGAAAAACCTGTCGTAGCCCTCCGTCATTTCAGATAAGAACTGTTTAGTATTCGTGCTGCGTTTGTTGGCCTTTGTCAAGGCGTAGTGTGCGGTAGCTGAATAGTGATTATCTGCTTATGCATATGATGCAGATTGTTTCAGGGTAGTCGTGCGACCTTGTTGGCCTTTGTCAAGGGCCGTGCGGGTGGGTTTGATTCAATCAAGAAATGACGGGTTGAACTTGACTAGCATGCTATGATTTGTTGGCCTTTGTCAAGGTCATAGGACGCTAGGGGCAAAAGATTATCGGGAATTTCAAGTGTTGAAATTTGCAATGAGATTGCATACCTTCTATGAGATAGTTGGATCCCGATACCCACTGCGAGTAAGAGTTACTCCTGGGAGAGTTTTACACATTGCAATTAGCTGATCAAGTAGGTGTCTAGAAAGGTGTCAACAGGGTTACGCCTCTGGGAAAACGAGGTTTACATTAATTAGGTTCGTGCGAAAGCACGGGGGACCTCCCTCAAAGTACCGACACTGGCCTGGCTGAAAGATTGGCGAACTTGTAGTGTGTAATTAATCCCGGCTAGTCTTTCCTTTTAGGGTTTGAAGGAAGATTTGATAAAAATCAATGGGAGCCATCCTGATTAGATAAGATAATAACCAATCTGATCTTGCACGAGCTTACGCTAAAGTGTTTTCTTCTCTCTCTCTCCAGGTAGCGACCATTTCATGCCTTAATCAAGATAATAATATGGATGTATTGACGGAACCCGCATGTTATACTGTGCTGGGAAACGTTGGTTCCGTTCATTCTTATAAGAGTTATAGGAATGAACAGGATATAGGGGAATACCAGGATTCCCATGCCACCCGAATGAAGAAAGTACATGTTGATGCATTTTCTTCGGGTGTGTTCGTTACTGAGAACTGTTTCTCTATTTGCTCTACGTCCTGGGTATTAGATACCGGGTCAGGATCCCATATATGTAATCAGTTACATGGGCTTAGAAAAGGTAGAGAACTTGGAGAAGGTGATAAAGACATAAGAGTTGGAAAAGGTACAATTGTTGCAGCTAAGACTGTCGGGGAATATCACCTTGTATTACCAACTGGTAATACATTGGTTCTGAACGAATGCTATTACATGCCGAACCTGATATGCAACATTATATCAGTTTCTTTATTAAGTAAAGAGGGATATAATTTTGTATTACAGGACAATGTTATGAACATTTTCCATAACCAAAAGTTGGTTGGATCAGGCACGTTATGCAATGGCATTTATGTTCTAAATCAATCAACGGTTCTGAGCATAACAAACACACACAAGAGGAAGAGTTCTAAACTCAACGAATCCTTCTTGTGGCATTGTAGACTGGGTCACATCAATGCGACACGACTAGCTAAGTTGCATAAAGATGGATATTTAAATCCGTTTGAATTTTCATCTTATGACACTTGCCAATCATGTCTCAAAGGCAAGATGACCAAAACTCCGTTTACGGGACACGGAGAAAGAGTTACCGAACTCTTAGGACTGATACATAGTGATGTATGCGGTCCTATGTCTATACATGCCAGGGATGGTTCTTCGTACTTCATTACATTCACTGACGATCTCTCTAGATTCGGATATGTATTCCTGATGAAACACAAATCAGAAGCTTTTGAGAAATTTAGAGAATATAAACAAGAAGTCGAGAACCAAACCGGAAAAAGTATTAAAATCCTACGATCTGATCGAGGAGGGGAATACTTGAGCAATGAATTCCTGGACTTCCTAAAAGGAAATGGGATTCTCTCTCAACTGACTCCTCCATATACACCACAGCACAACGGTGTATCAGAACGGAGGAACCGCACCCTATTAGATATGGTGCGCTCTATGATGAGCACAGCTGAGTTACCTATTTCCTTCTGGGGATATGCGCTGGAAACAGCAGCATACCTATTGAATCAAGTTCCATCTAAATCTGTACCTACCACACCATATGAGATATGGAGTGGGAAGAGACCATGTCTTAAACGAGTTAAGATATGGGGTTGCCCGGCCTATGTCAAAAAGCAAAATCCGGACAAACTCGAGGCACGGTCATTTCTATGCAAGTTTGTGGGATATCCCAAACATTCACATGGATATCTTTTCTACCATACAGAGGAACAAAAAGTGTTTGTTTCTCGACATGCCACCTTTTTGGAAAAGGAATTTCTTGCAAAAGAAATTAGTGGCGAGCAGGTAGAACTGGAAGAAATTCCGGCTACACAAACTCAAACTGAAGATTTAGTGGAACAAGAGGATTCAGTAGCTCCCAATGAACCCCAGCCTCTCCGCCGATCTAGTAGGGTTCCTCGCCAACCTGAGAGATACTACGGTTTTCTCATGGATGGTGGGAGCGAGGATTGCATCATGGAGGATGATGACCCAACTAGCTTCGAGCAGGCCATCACGAGTAGGGACTCGGTGAAATGGCTGGATGCTATGCGGTCCGAGATGGAATCCATATACACCAACAAAGTATGGACTTTGGACGTTGCTCCTGAAGGGGTAAAACCCATTGGGAGCACGTGGATCTTCAAGAAGAAACTTGGTGTAGATGGGAAAGTGGAGACTTTCAAAGCTAGACTTGTAGCAAAGGGTTTTCGTCAAAGACCAGGTGTGGACTATGACGAGACCTTTTCTCCAGTGGCTATGCTTAAATCCATCCGGATCATGCTTGCCATCGCTGCTTATCATGATTACGAGATCTGGCAAATGGATGTTAAGACCGCCTTTCTAAATGGTGATTTAGAAGAGTGCGTGTACATGACTCAGCCAGAGGGCTTCGTAGACAGTGGGAGCAGCGGGAAGGTGTGCAAGCTGCTTAAATCCATTTATGGATTAAAGCAAGCATCGCGGAGTTGGAACATCTGCTTTGATGTCGTTATCAAAGAGTTTGATTTCGTCAAAAATCCAGATGAACCTTATATCTACAAGAAGGTGGCAGAGAGTAAGATTGTCTTCCTCGTATTGTACGTGGACGACATACTCTTGATAGGAAATGATATTCCTATGCTGCAATCGGTCAAGCTCTTCTTATCACAAAGATTCTCAATGAAAGATCTTGGTGATGCCTCCTGCATATTAGGAATTAGGATCTATAGAGATAGATCCAAACGGATTTTGGGATTGTCCCAATCCAGGTACATTGACACCATACTAAAGAGGTTTAGTATGGAAGAGTCCAAACGTGGGAACTTGCCCACGATCTCTGGAGTCACTCTCTCCAAAAAGATGTCTCCCAAGACTGATTTGGAGAGAGCTCGCATGCAAGGGATACCCTATGCTTCGGCAGTAGGCTCTATCATGTATGCGATGCTATGTACCAGACCCGATGTAGCATACTCACTAAGTATAATGAGCAGGTATCAAGCTGATCCTGGAGAGAATCACTGGACAGCTGTGAAGAGCATTCTCAAGTACTTACGAAGGACTAGAGATATGTTCTTGGTGTATGGTAACGGAGAACTCCAAGTGGAGTCCTTTACCGATTCCAGCTTCCAGAGTGATAAGGACGACTCTAAGTCGCAGTCGGGTTTTGTCTTTACCCTTTACGGAGGGGCGGTTAGCTGGAAGAGTTCCAAGCAGGAAACCGTGGAAGACTCGACGATGGAGGCTGAATACATCGCTGCCAACGATGCTGCTAAAGAAGCTGTCTGGATCAAGAAGTTCATTACTGAACTTGGTGTAGTTCCATCCATTGAGCATCCAATACCTTTGTATTGCGATAACAATGGAGCGGTGGCTTTGGCCAAGGAACCCAGGTCCCATCAGCGATCCAGGCATATTCTGAGGCGGTACCACCTGATCCGGGAGATAGTTGATCGCCGGGAGATCGAGGTCAGGAGGGTTGACACGAAAAACAACACCGCGGATCCACTCACGAAGGCCATTCCCCAGATACAGTTTGAGAGACTCTTCGGGATGCTCGGTATGCGATACTACAGCAGCTGGCCCTAGTGCAAGTGGGAGATTGTTAGTTGTATGTATGCCCTAGAGGCCAGTATTGTACAGATGATGTATATTATATTGGATGCTTGGACATATATAGAGATGATTTTCTTGCTCGACATGATAGTATGCTATCTGGTTGCTCTTTATCTTAACATGTACACTAGTCTCTTTATACTGTCTTATAGTTACATGTTGGTAAAGCCCTTAGGATTTGTACTTGACTACCTGGACTATGATGCAGATCATACTAGTGGGGACATGGTAGTCCATAAGTACATCCTTCAAGGTCTCTAGTCGTGGGTGTATCGAGACGGGGCATCGATATACCAGAGTAGACTAGCGTATACGCTTCTCGACCCATGTGATGGGCGATGGATGATCCCATATCCATTGGTGTTTGACATCAGAGATGGTATAAGGGTGCTCAGTGGAGACTGAGTACACTGGACGGACTCGCCGAGAACTCCCAGATGGTATTATACCTCACGTCAGATGGCAGTTCTCAGGTGACACTTATACAGGTTAGTCTGTAGACCCGAGATCGTCATAGAGTCTTGTGTGATTCCCACTGTGCTTTGATCTCCACCTTACCACGTCCATGAGGGCGTGCAAAACGGTGGTCTTTGGGTACAGTCCCGAGTCACATGGAGGCAATGAGCGATAGGAGGGGTTTCGTCTCTCCCGGTATTGGGGGTTGATGTTGCGCTGTGCTCGATTGGCCGTAACAGGGAAGTCCCTGGCCAGGGCTGATCATAGATTTGCTGGTAAGTGTTACCAGTAGTTTCTCGACCCGTTATGAGCCTCACATCGGCATGACTTATCGATTATTGGGGTCTGACGTATACCACCCGTAGACTTGATATGCGACGTATCAGACGAAGAGACCGGACTGTACGGTAAGTGTTACTGGTTGGATTCACAGGAGTGTGAGCGGGCTAGCTCGTCGATCTTCTGATCGCTCAATACCCGGATGGCCGTTACGTTTAGCAGACCGCTTGCAGCTTGTGGATGCTTGATATGATCATCATCTGCTACCGGCGTATTGACGAGTCTTTAGAGTCCTACACAGAGGTTTCCTGGCTCAAGCGAAACGAAATAGGAGCGCATATGAGATATGTGCAGGACCGAGAATAATGCGTGTATGTGATACCGCATTTTATTCTCGCGATAAATGTTTCGATTGGTTATATTCGATATGACCTAGTTATCGAATCATTCATTCGATAAATCGATACATTGAATACTAGTCGGTTATGTGCGACATGACCGGATCATTGAATCAAATGTTGATTTAATGATTTAATGTATAATTATATATTTGATATATTACTTTGCATTAACTAGTATTGGTTCACTTTATATGGATTTTCTCACTTGATGTGCAAGTTGTATATGTGATATATTTTCGTGCACATACTTGTATCATGTTTGATGATACTTGATTATTTAGTTAAGTGTAAAGAATTAAAACCATGGTTAAGTGTTGATTAGGGTTTTGCATATTCATTTATTTATTTGTTCTTTTATTTATTTGGAAATGATTTAAAAAAGAATGGTGGCTTTCTTTGTCTTTTAGTTGAAGCTTCATGAAGCTTTGACTCATGCTTAACCCTAACCCATCCATTAACCATGGTCTATTCTCTATACTTAACCCTAGTAAGAATTATGATAAGTATTCCTTTTTCTTTTTATTTTAAAAGGACTTATCATTTTTCTAGCTCATCTTCTTCTTCATCTTCAAGTTTGAAACCTTGAGGCCATCAATGGCAACTTGAGCTTGAGAGTGAGAAATCCAATTCTAAAGAGAACCCACCTCCTATTTCTTCATCCTCTACCTCTTGCCAAGTAGTAGAGTGTGTTTCCTTCACAAGTTTCATCACTTTGTGAAGTAGAGAGCTTGATCTAGCGATGCCTCGACGTAGATCATCTTCGGCATCGTCGTCGATGACCAAGCCCGTTCATTCTCCGATGAAGCCGACGCTAGAGCCCGGGGTTCGACAAGGACAGTGAGGAGACTTCGTTGCGGAGCCGTGGAGGTGGATATCCGGATCTACAAAGGTTGTAATTTCCATATCCTTGTAGTTAAGTGTTAACTAGTTTACTTTTCGCCTAGATTTCTAGCAACGATCCGTAGTCTAGGGTTTCTCGGCACCTTTTTTTTTTTAATTGGCATGTTCGATGCCTTGTGAGACCTCACTAGAGTGCCTAGGAACCCTACAAAGCCGACGATTGAGTCCGGGATTCGAGATGGATAGCGAGATGACGCCTACGTGGAGCCAAGGAAATGGATATCCGGATCTACAAAGGTTGTAGCTTCTTATCTTTAGTTAAGTTGTTAACTAGATTCGTATATCGCCTAAACTTCTAGTCAACGATCCGTATTAGGGTTTCTCGGCACCCATAAAATTTGAAATTGGCATGGTTGATGCCTTGTGAGACTTCATTAGCGTTCCTAGGAACCCTACACTTATTACATCATTGGTACCCCACCTCCCAAAACTCTTGCCAAACTTTGGTACTCTCATCCAAACATTGCTTCATACGCGAATTGTTTTGGTCGAATTACAGACGACCCCTCCATACCCAAAATTTCTTTGAAAGATCGAATAGAAGCGTATAGGAGAAACAGTTCGACTCCACAATCCACCTTGTATCAACCATTTCAACCTTCACCACCTTCTTAAGTTGATACCCCTTTTTCGAGTCCTGTTGTAACTCCGAAACCCATGTCTATCGCTGACCATACTGAACAATCTCGTAACTGATCTTTCACTCCTTTCAACACTTCCAGTTCTTGGGATCAACAAGTCCATTCACCTTTTTATCCAAATGTTGATTCTACTCCTGTCCAACCATTCAATTCCTACCAGTCCTACCCGACTTTCACACCTTCCCTAGACATTGCTTCTGCACAGCCATTAAGGAGTTTTCAGAATCTAAACAATTTTGAATCTTTTACTGAAACCCATTCACAACCCATGTCTAGTCTGGAACAGTCGTTGGAAGCTTATATTGTAGTGACAAACAAACAGATGAAGAATTTGGATGCGTCCATTGCCGCCCTTATGCAACCGAGTGAACCGGTAGCTAGTTTTCAACTAGTTCCAAATTTTCCAATGTATGATGAGGCGGTTGGACAGAGTGAGAATTTGAGTGGTGAGAGTGAGTTCTACACACTTCCAAATCAAATCTATCCATCCTCAATTGAATCCCACAACTCCGGTTTTCAAACAAGTGTCCCAAATAATTCACTAGTTAAAAATAAAACTTTTAATGAGTTGTGTGACTTTGTAGTGCTTGATTTGCCAGATTGTGAAGAGTCCCTTTTGAGAAACCATCACCAATCCTTTCGATCTCTACACCTCCAATCTAGAACCTGAATTGATAAATATCCATGTCTTTGATGAGGTGTCTAAAAAAATGGATTTTCACTTGATTGAGGATATTGACGCAGGGAATATTTTGGATGATGAACCCGTAGATTTGACTGAACTTTTCTCTCCAATTCATCATCCCGAGTCATTAAATATTTCTCCCAAACTTCATATGCGTCTTGATTTTGATGATAATTGCATGGATGAGATAACTTTTGAGGAGAATTATGAGGATAGTATTCAGGAAAGTATTGAGGATAGTATTGAGGATGAACCAGTTTTGTTTGATGTGCCGGATTTTCCAATTCATCCTCCTGAACCTTTAACTGTTATACTTCCTAAATCACCACCCCTCATCCTTTCCATCGTTCCAACCACACAAGAGATCACGCATGAGGACTGTGAGTTTGAAAAATTTATGTTCGATCACAGCAGTTTGGACGCCACTAGTTTGTTCCGCTTTGAATCTGACACAGTTCTCGCAACTGATAACGATTACGAGTGTTTCACTTTTTCGGACAATTTTGAAGACTCACCGCCCGAGTTTGAGTCCTTTGAATTTTCAGATGAGTTAGTTGAACCATCAAACTCGGTTGCTTACAGTCATTTCGAACCATTGATGGAATCATTCAAGTTCGAGACAGTTTACTTAGGTGAGAATAAGACTATCCCTAAATCACTCCCTTTCGTCCTTTCTATCGTTTCAACCACGCAAAAATACGTCACGTCTCCATTTTCAATGTTTGGTTTACCAAGTTCAACGTACCCATGTTTTCTCACGAATCTTGAGGAATTTGACCCCATTTCTTGACGGGTTGATAAATTAGCACAATCGCTTTTAACACATCGGTCATCACAATTTGCGCTAATTTATTCACTCGATTTACACCCTCAAGTTCGTACTACACTTCTTTCTCTCTTCCGCCATTCTTCTCCGAATATACCGAGACCATATTCCACCCTTCTTCCCATACAGTCTCGTGTGCTTCTCATCTCCTTTCTCTACACTCCATTCTTCCACCAACCCTACCATTATAACGATAAATTTTTTGAATAGTTGGTGCTAACCTTTGGCCTGTGTAAGGCCTTGTATAGTTTGATTTTTCTCCTCCCTAACTCTGACTTTCACGCTTAAAACAGTGGAAACACTGTCTCACTTAAGTTTTGGGGGGGGGGCTTTTTGTGTATATATTTTGTTTTTTTATAACAATAAAAAAAATAAAATAAAAAATAAAAAGGGGAATGCCGACATTTTCGACCTTCTTGGTGTGGCATGACAGTGAGGACACTGTCAAGTTTAAGTTTGGGAGTATGCATGCTCGGTAAGTCTTCTTCCTTCGCATTCATGTGTATATTTTTGCATTTGCATACTTATTTTAAAACCCATAAAATATTTGAAAATTTTCAAAAATTATAAAAATTGAAAAGTTCAATTTTGGCCATAATTGACTTAAGTTTAACAAGACGGTTAACTAGCTAGGAATAACTAGATCCTAGACTTAGTAAATTAAAAACTCTAAAAATAACTTTTCTTAAAATTTAACGGTAGAAAGTATATGTCTTTATAGTTTATTTAGAAATAGGCAAATTTCGAGTTCACTTCTTGGGCTAAGTCAAAATAACGCAAGAATATTGATATTTTTATTAAAGTATAAGTTTGAAAAATAATTCCTAAGCTTAAGTCCAAATTCTAAAAATATATACCCTACAAATTGCACAAACACGAACCTTAAAACTTGGAATAGTAGAAGAGACCTTGAAATTCTCTTGTCTAAAGTCTTTAGTACGAAGAAAAATAAATAAAAATACAAGTGTGAATAAAGAGATAAAAAAATGAACACTGGTTTGGGATTTGTGGAGGGGGTCCTTTGTAAATTTGTGGCTTCATGATTGTTCTTTCATCATGAGATGCTTTTTGAGTCCATTCCTTTGCATTTATGAGATGGTGCTTTGATTAGATGAGATAAGAAATGGATGTGATCTTTTTCTATGCTATCACTCTCATTTCTCCTCTTGCATTATTGTTTTTCTTTTTTCCTCCACCATATTTTTTGGGGGCCGGCCACTTTAGAGAGAGGGGAGATGGGGATTCATTTGGTTGTGGGGAAAAAGATTATCATTCATTTTGCTAGCCACAAAATCAAAAAGCTCCATTTAAAAGTTCTTCTTCTCCTCCTCAATCCTAAAGGCAACTTCACAACCCCAAAGAGACAAGCTACTACACTACACCTACAATACCCTTGGACGCGTCGGCTTGCCGCGCCCGAGTTGCCTCGGTCCAGAGGTGGGAGCCCGTAAAAGAAATCGGCTACGTGCCCTTTCTGAGGAGGAGGTGACGGACGAAGATTCCGCGGGAGATCGGAGTGGAGACGAAGACCGAAGGACACGGATCGCTTGGTATATCTCTTTACCCCATCTTTTAGTTTGCTAGAGTTAGGTTAATGGCCCGATCCGGGTTAAAAGTGCGCGGTGGTGCCAGTTTGCAAGTTTCGCAAAGTTTTTCGTTTCCGTGTTTCCGGCGTCGGATCGACGGCCGGGGCGCCGCCGTGAACTTATAGACGCTCCCTCAAAATCTGCAACGAAATCCTCAATTACTGCCCAGTCTCCACTCGGCTCCAAAAGTACACTAAATATGTGTGTGTGTGTGCGCGCGCGCGCGTATGAATATAAACGGTGTCATGGCTGATGATAAATACAACATGGTATCAGAGCCTAGCTAGACCTTTAGGGTAACTTAGACGGCATTAAAAAACTCAATCGAACATGAAAAATGTGATTTTTATATGCTCACTAGAAATTTTTTCAAATGTTGGAATTTTGTAGTTTAAAAAATATTCAGAAAATAGTGCAGGGTTTTCTGTGAATCCCCAAGAAGAACGAGCGCCTATCTCGACACAACGACCGCAGAACCGCGGCCAAATTATGGCATTTGCGGTGGTTCTGCGGCGCCGTTGGTGAGGCTTGGACCGTTCCTTCTTGTACCGATCCATGGGTACATGTTGTGCTCTCTGGGAATTTTTAAAAATAGGTTCAAGTTGAGATCTATGAGAACAGTGGGTATGTAGATGTGTTGATTGATATATTTAACGTCATTTAATCTTTCTGAATGTGATACAATATTTGGAATCTACGCTAATTAGTTTTGAGAAAATTAATTGGTTATTTGTAAATTAAACATTTCGGTCTCGTTGGATATCGGGAATCTTGTTGAATTAACCGATCTCTTTTTGAAAAAGTGTTTTCATTATTAAGACCTAAATGTAAGATCTACAGTGTTAGCATGAAATCCGGGGTATATGATATTCCAAGTTTGCGATGTCTAAGGAAATGTGTGGATTCCAAATGTTGTAGTTTTACATTTCTTTTCTGCGACCGTAAGTGTAATATGTGGTGTATTTCCGGTTTCGTTGCTATACGTCAACGACAATTGGGATACGCATATTTACTTACGCTGATAACATGTGATGTTATATGTTACTGTGATATGATGTATAGGATCGTCGTGATAGAATGGCCGATGGTTTTATGTGAGACGAGAGTTTTTCTTTTCATTCATGTAAAATTTTTTGTATGTAATATTCTTTTATTGAGGCACTTCCGGGTTGAGGATGATGTCACCATTGATGTATATTTTACTTTTCCGCATTAGGATAGACCCAAGGAGGGGAGCACAAGTGACCGAGTTCTGGAGTCCAGTGGGAGGTCATCTCGAGGAGTCGAGACCGGGTCTTCTAACTCCAGAATTTGTAGGGTCACTTGCCGCTCTCGTAGGGGTCTAGGGGTGTGGGTTTGACTATTCATCACGACCGTGGAATCCGTATTTTCTATTGTAGGCTAAATATAAAATACAGACTTCCTAGTATGTCTTATATTTTCATATATGTATTTTCTGCTGCTGATTATTCTGTGATGAGATTACTTAATATCTGAGACGAATGGAATATTATTATATATATATGATATATAATAAATGTTGCTTATATTTTACATCCGCGCTAGTACCGTTCCGCTATGCCGTTAGTTAAGCAACCTAACGGTGCATAACGGGACATTGTGGCGAATGCGGATGGCATAAGTGTACGTTCTATTTTTGTTTATTTACTGTGATTGCTTAGGAACTTAAAAGATGGGACTACATTAATGAGATTACTGTAAAGAAAAAGAAACCTAAAGATGTTGTAGAATCGGATTTGAAAACCACTTGGCCTTTTTATGAAAAAGCAAGTTTCAAAAGACGTGGAGCTTAAACCACTCCTTTTCTAAACTATAGATTCTACAACGAGATCAAGTTCAAACCGTTAAAGGTTTTCATAAAAACCATCCACAACCCTCTGTCATTTTAGGAAGCAGAGTACTTAGTATGTGCTATGTATGTTGATCATAGTCAAGGCGTAGTGTACTGTAGCCAAATGATGTCTTCCTACAAATCATATGATGCGATTAATAAGTACATTCATGTAATTATGTTGATCATAATCAAGGGTCATATGGGTGGGTCTAGTTAATCACGAAATGACGGGTAGAACTTGACCAGTGCTTATGATATGTTGACCATATCCAAGGTCATATGCAGCTAGGGGTAAAAACCATATCGGGAGTTTCAAGAGTTGAAATTTGTAATGAGATTGCATACCTTATATATGATAGTTGGATCCCGATCCCATTATGAGTAAGAGTTACTCTCAGGAGAGTTTTGCACTTTACAATTAGCTAATCCAGTAGGTGTCTAGAAAGGTGTCAACGGGGGTTACACCTCTGGGAAAACGAGGTTTATTTTAATTAAGTCTATGCGAAAGCACGAGGAACCTCCCTCAAAATACCGACAGTAGCCTGGCTGACTGGTTAGCGAAACTGTAGAATGTAATTAATCCTGGCTAGTTTTTCTTTTTGAGGTTTTGAAAGAAAATTTGATAAAAGCAGTAGGAGACATCGATTACATAAGATAATAACCAATCTAAATCTTTGCAAGAGCATTTCGCTGAGTGTATTCTTTTCTCTCTCCTAATGGCAGATACCAATGACGGGACTTAAGCTTCTGTTAGAGAAAAACAAACTGACAGGACTGAATTATAAAGAATGGCTGAGAAACCTGAACATTGCACTCACATATGATAAAGTATCATATGTCCTCACTGCCAAAGCCCCACCTATCCTAGGTCCCAAATCATCTATTTCGGATAAGGAGATCCGAAAAACATGGGATATTGATTGTGACATGGCCAAGTGCCTCGCGCTTACTTCTATGGACAATGTACATCAGAAGCAGCATGAGAAGATGGATGTTCAATCCATCTTTCTCCATAAAAAGGAGTAGTATGGAGAGCAATCTCGGGCTTTACGCTATGAGGCATCTCAAAAGTTGCTTCAGATGCGGATGGCTTCTTGCACATCAGTAAGTGAATATGTCTTGAAGATGATTGGTCTTATAGAAGAACTTGAGGACCTAGGATGAACCATCGAAAACGAGAAATATACTGATAGTGTTCTACAGTCTCTCCCCCACCTTTGCTCCATTCATAGTGAACTTTAATATGAATCATTTGGAGAAATCACTGTCTGAACTTCTCAATATGTTGAGAAGTATAGAGAGCACGCTTAAGACAGCGAAAACTCCCGCTCTGCTTGCCGGGCCATCTTTCTCTTCCGTCCTAAAAGCCAAGGCCAAGGGAAAAAAGAAGAAGAAGAAACCCACCAAACTGAGAGGTGGGTTGAAAAGGCGAAGGGGAAAGATAAATCCGGGGCCGCAGGAAGTGGAAAAGGAGAATGTTTTTTCTACCACAAGTCGGGACACTGGAAACACAATTGTGCTCTGTATCTTGCTGATCTCAAGAAAAGAAGCATACTGATACTTCTGCTTCAGGTGTGCTTGTAACTGAAAACTGTTTTTCTATAAACTCTACATCTTGGGTATTTGATACCGGTTCTGGTTCTCAAATATGCAATTGTATGAAGGGATTGAGAAACAGTAGAGTTTTGAAGACCGGTGACCACACTCTTCGGGTTGGAAATGATTCCAATGTACATGCTGTAATAGTAGGAGAATATCATCTGGGGTTGCCTTCGGGATGTATTTTGGTTTTGAACCCTTGTTATTATGTACCCAGTATGATATGTAATATAATATCCGTTTCTTTGTTAGACAATAAAGGATATCATTTTCTGTTGCAAAATAATGTTATGAATATTAATTTGAATCAACAGTTGATTGGGTATGGTATACTAAATAACGGTATTTACGTCCTAAACCCACACACAGTTCTAAACATACAACATACAAATAAAAGAAAAATTTCAGATATAAATGAAGCTTTTCTTTGGCATTGTAGACTTGGTCATATTAATGAAACGAGACTAAACAAGCTACATAAAGATGGATATTTAAATCCTTTTGAATATAAATCTTATGCGACTTGTCAGTCCTATATCAAAGGTAAAATGACCAAAACTTCGTTTACTGGATACGGAGAAAGATCTATTGAACTCTTAGGCATCAAACATAGTGATGTATGCGGACCAATGTCTACACATGCTAGAGCCGTTTTTTCATACTTCATCACTTTTACCGATAATTTCTCAAGATTCGGACACGTGTTTTTATTGAGGCATAAATCCGAAGCTTTTGAGAAATTCAAGGAGTACAAACTTGAAGTAGAAAAGCAAACATGCTTGAGCATCAAGAAACTTTGATCGGATCGAGGTGGAGAGTATTTGAGTACAGATTTTTCAGAATTTTTAAAAGAGAATGGGATTCTCTCTCAGCTCACTCCCCCTTACACACCACAGCACAACGGTGTGTCAGAACAGAAGAATCGTACCCTGTTAGATATGGTACGGTCCATGATGAAAGATGTCGAGTTACCGCTTTCCTTTTGGGGACATGCATTGGAGACATCCATGTATCTGTTGAACAGGGTTCCAACCAAGACCGTGTCTACCACTCCATATGAGATATGGTGTAGAAAGAGACCATCTCTTAAAAGAGTTAGGAGATGAGGTTGTACGGCTTTTGTACAAAAGCAGAATTCAGACAAACTCGAGACACGATCGGTCATGTGTAAATTTGTGGGATATCCAAAACATTCATATGGATATCTTTTCTACCACAAGGAGGAACAAAGAGTGTTTGTTTCTCAACATGCCAAATTTTTAGAAAATGAAATTTTTACAAATAGTACTGATGGCAATGCGATAGAACTAGAAGAGATTCTAAAGACATAAATTACTCATGACGAATTGGTTGAAACTGATGTTGCAGTAGTGTTAGTGTATATGTCCTAGAGGTCATTACTGTATCATACTAGTTTGTATATTATTTAATGGAAGCTTGGGATATTCACAGTTGTATAGACAATCTTGCTCAAAATGGTAGTATGCTACTTGGTTTGTTTCTACTTTAATATGTGCATGTGTTTCTTTTAGCATATCGCTTATACATATTAATGGAGCCCTTAGGATCTTTGCTTGACTACCAGCATTGTGATGGCAGTCACACTAGTGGGGCCTGGGTAGTCTATAAGCACATCCTTATACATGTCCCTGGTCATAAATTATCGAGACAGGGCATCGATACTCCAGAGTAGACTAGTATATACGCTTCTCATCCCAGGAGGGGAGATGGTCTGTCCCACAGCCATCAGTACGTCGTACTGGAGATAGTATGCAGGTGTTCATTAGGTTACGAGTATACTGGACAGGACTCGCTGGGAACTTTGGTTGGTATTATACCTATCGTCAGTTATCAATTCCAAGATGACATGAGTACAACTTAGTCCGTTGACTTGACACTGTCACTTCGCCTCGAGTGTGTTCCTACTGTTCTTAGATTCCTACCCTACCACGGCTCAAATGAGTCATGCAAACAGGTAGTAGTTGGGTGCAGTCCCGAAACACTTGGAGGCAGTGACGGTTAGACAGGATTTGTCTCTCCCAGTGTTGGGAGTTGATATCGCGCTGTGTCTAGGAGAGCCATTACACAAAGTCCCTGACCAGGGGAAGCGAGATTTGATCGTAGTGTTTCCAGTAGTTTCTCAGGGTGTTCTGGGCTACACTCCGATACGACTTGTACCACTATTAGGGGACTGACGTTTACCGCCCCCTAGGCCCGACATGCAATACTAATTTGCTCTCCACAAATGCTAATTTGCACTCTGATAAAAATAGAAAAATATATAGCGAGGGCGCCTTATCACCTAGTGCCTTAGACCGACTGGTTTGGGAGTCACTGCTAAAGCCTTAGGTGTTACAAGATTAAGAATTACGCCTTAATATGCAAACACATTTTGTAATCGGTCGTTGGTACCTCAAGAAGTATTAACGGTCGCATGAAGAATGTGTGAGAAATTTCAACCAAAATTCACCAATTGAAAAGTATTTTGGACGATGGACAAGAGTATAATAGCTTGATTTGAATTTCTAAGTGTAGGGGTGATATATACACACACGTAGGGGTATGTGATTGGGGTTTAGATAAGAGATAGGAATGAAAAATAGGACTTAGATCTTATATAGAGATGATAAAAATTCCTAAGTTAAGATAGAACCCTAGAAGGAAAACTTAAAAGATGCCAAAAGCTAAGTAAGTTCATAAGAATATATATAATCTTAAGTTAAATGATAAGGAAGCGTGAAAAATATGGGTGGATAATTTATAAATTGAAGATAATAGAATTCCTTGTTGGAAAACCTAATTGGAGAATAAAAGTTAATAAGCTGAATTGATAGGATTTTGTGGGTAGTATCCGCTGAAAACCCTCAGGAGACAACACTCCTCCTACTAGGGACACCTAGAGGTTTAACGACTTGTTTCACGAGCTCAGTGCAATCGCGTTTCCCAGCGAAAGTGAGGCTAGGTCTTTTTTCGAGAATAAAAAAAATTAGGTTTGCTCGAGGACGAGCAAAAGATAAGTTTGGGGGTATTTGTTCAGATCATAATTTTGCATTATTATATTCCCCATTCTTATTCATTTTACAAATAAACAGGTGCTTTTGATCCATGTCTGCTACATTGTTGCAGGTTACAGGTTCTCGGAACAAAAACAGTGAAATTGATGAAAAGATGACACAAAGTGAGACTACGACCGACAAATGGTGGAATCTTGATCATGCCTACAGTTTGAGGGACAATGAAGAATCAATGAACAAGTTCACAAAGTACAAAGACAGTGCAAGGTTCAAGACTTCGACACGAAGCAAACGGTAAAGTCCACGACATTGCTCACTGTGGAAATCTGGAAGAAAACTAGAAGACAATCTGAGAAACCAAGTGAAGAAAATAGAAGAAACAAAGCAACAAAAGAAGACCTGAAGAAATGAAGAATCAAGCTTTCAATATGGCCGCGGAACCCCGGCTAAACCAAACCTATGGCCACGGATCCGCGGCCGTGCGTCGCGCGTGTTGGCATGTGTTGCGCGTGTCGGTGCGTCGGTGCATTACTTAGGTTTTTCTTAGGGTATATTTGTAATTGCAGAAGTGAGTCGATTGTAACCCTAGGGTTTCTATGCTCTATAAATAGAAATCGTAAACCTCTTTTGGAGGTGTGCCTCTTTTTATTTCATCTATTCAGAATTTTCTAATTTGGTGTAAATGTTTGGAGAGAGCCATCAAATAAGTAAGGTTTTTTATTTCATTGCCCTAGTTAATTTTCATTCTGCCTTAGTATAATTTTTATTATCTGCCCTAGTTAGATAGTTAGAAAATGTTTATCAATTCCCTAATGAGTGAGTAATTCCTCACTTGTTAGGGTTAGGAATAGGGAAGGCTTGAGAGATGAAAATCTCTCACCCCTTTCTTGCTCATCACATATAATTAATAGGACTCCATGCATACATACACACCGTTCCCTACGACACCCTACCCCACGAGGTAGCGGTGATCCGTAGTTTAAAAGACCGGTTGCGTATGTTTTCCATGGAGGTTAGGGTAAGAATTAAGAAAGGAAGGATAAGAACCTAGAGGAAGAAACCTAGTTTCTTCCCGATGGTATTAATCCCTTTTATTAATTATTACCATAACATCTAAAGAGATCTAAATTAAGGCATTGAAAGCGGCGAGGAAATCTTTAATTTCCAAACTTAACCGAAACCTAACCCTAACAAGATTCTAATCCTAGTATAAATCAGTTTAGTTTTCAGTGATAATTAAACCAACACCGTTTGGAATTAACTCGTAAGAACAATTAGAAAATACACAATATCCCTGTGGACCGACCCGTACTCAACGGCTAGCTACCAAGCGACGCCATTCTTGATTGCGGTAAAAAATATTTTGATCACAAGACATATAATTAAATCAATGGGATTGGACGATGGTATCTCACCAGAGGTAACTACCAAAGTTGGAGTACCATGGTAAAAGAATCACTAGTTTCTAATGGTGTTTGGAATATCGTAGAAAAAAGGTACGAATGGCCATACACATTGACAAACCTAATGCCGAAAGAAAAGAGTACTTTGATGAGTTAATGATAAAGAATAATACAGCCAGGTTTATAATTGGTAAAACAATTGATATGGGTACACTTATGGAGTTTAGAGGTTATTTCAAAAATATGATGATAGCTTGGGATCTTATGTGGGAGTTCTATAGAGACATTAAAAAAGAGTTGGATCAAGAAATTAAAAAAGAAGTTGAGGAAATTCAGAAAGACAATGTAGAGAAGAATTTCTTGGAAGAAAGAAAGAGATCTAAAGAAAGCAAAGAGCCAGATGAAGAGCCCGAGTGAAGTAAAGGACTTGAGTTGTCCGAGAAAGCAGAGAAGGAGAAAGAAATCGGGAAAGCCAATGAAACCGAAAAGCTCATAGATAAAGAAAAGAGAATTGAAGATAAGAAGTTTGTTGAATTGGAGAAAAAAATTGTAGATTTTCAAGAACTCATAGAGAAGGAAAAGAGATCTCAAGAAACACAAGATTTCATGGAAAGAAAGAAAAAGATTCGGAAAAATTTTGTGAAAGGAAAGAAAAGAATTCAAGAAATCATTAAAACCGAAGATGACGAAATGGAAGTTTTTAAAATTCAAAGAGTTAAAGGACGAAGAAAAGATAATTCAAGAAATTAAAGACACGGTGAATGATGAGTAGAAGAATGTCGAGGACATTGTTGGGTTATGCCAGCATCCTGGCCATCTACCGTGACCGTTTGCGGAAAAAAAATTCAAAACTGGCGCTAGAACAACCCTATAATTCGGAACTACCATAAACCTAAAGCTAGCAAACTAAAGAGGAGTTTAGAATGGTTATACCGAATGATCCGAGTCTTTCGGTCTTCTACCATCTTCCTAAGCTTCTAGAGGCCACCATGATCAAGCTTGATCGCCGGTCTTTCTCCATCGAAAATGATCCACCTGAGGATTTGTAGTTCGAGCTCCAACCTCATAGCCGAGATAACTAGGATACCTAGTTCACTAAACTAGATAGTCTAGAGCATGTAGAATCTAATGATGGATTAATTTGTCTCTAAACACCCTAGGTTTCTTAACATATGAGATTTGAAGGGTGGAGGTAGAAGAAGAAGCTTGAGGAGATGAGAGTGTAGTAACCATGGAAAAATGGCTAAGTATTGTGAGCTAAGAAAATAAATCAAGCCTCACAAAATATCTCACAACACAAAAGCAAATGAAGCATACCTCAATAGGTCACCAAGTGTGCAATGCTTCAATAAATGCAAATGCACAACTCATCCCTCCACCTCATTTAACCATTTAAGCAAAATGATTAAAACTAAAATGAGGTGTCATCTTCTAGAAACACCCTGTAATAAATTACAAGAATTTCCCTCATCCGTATATGCATACCAGTATACGTATTCTGAAAAAATACAAATACAAAGAGACAAAATAATCCAATAATATAATACTCGGCTTAAAACAATGCCCATTAGTATTATCCGTCTGAATCATGATACGTGCACAAGTGCACGTATATGATCGAACCCTGCCGTAATACCATACGGCCTCTACATCGTTTCTCCCGAAGCAGAGAAACCATCTGTGTGGGACTTTAAAGACTCGTCAATACGCCGACAATCGGTTTAACCACAAGCACGTCAGTGGGACTAGCTGTACGTAACGGCTACACAGGTATTGAGCGAAAGGAAGGCCGATGAGCAAACTCATCCGAGCCCCTACTGAGCCTGTCCGTGACAATATCCGTCCAGTCTGGTCTGTTCGTCTAAGAGTATCGCATATCAAGTCTAGGGGGTAGATAAAGTCAGACCCCTAATAACGCGATATTTCGTGTCAGTATGAAGCCCATCACCACCTGAGAAACTACTGATCCAAATCATTAATTCTCATCCACCTTGGTCAAGGATTTCTGGTGATGGCCACCCGTGCACTACGCGACATCAAACCCCAATACTGGGAGAGACGAATCCCCGACGATCCGCTCACTGCTTCCATGTGGCTCGGGACTTTACCCAACTAAAACCTGTTTGCATGACTCCTTTGAGCCGCTGTAGGGTAGTAATGAAATTACAGTAGAACTCACATGAGACAAATGACGATCTAAAGTCGACAGTCTAAACTGTACACATGTCACCTAGGAACTGCTATCTGACATTAGGTATAATACCAACTAGCATGTTCTCGACGAGTTTGTCCAATGTACTCATAACTAAATGAGCGCCTATATACTATTTTAAGTGACTAACTGACACCAATGGCTTGTGAGACTGGCTATCGCCCCTCGTCGGGGTCTCGATAAGTATATACTAGTCTACTCTGGAGTAACAATGCCCAGTCTCGATACTCTCTCGACTAGGGACATTTAAGGATGTGCTTATAGACCACCTAGCTCCCATGTATATGATCGCCATCATAATGCTGGTAGTCAACCAAGAATCCTATGGGCTCTATCAACATGTAATAGTGATCCGTAATACAAAAATACGAATACAAAGAGACAAAATAATCTAATGATATAATACTAGAATCCAGCTTAAAACAAAGCCCACTAGTATTATCCGTCTGAATCATGATACGTACACAAGTGCACGTATATGATCGAGCCCTACCATAATACCATACGGCCTCTACATCGTTTCGCCCGAAGCAGAGAAACCCTCTGTGTGGGACTTTAAAGACTCGTTAATACGCTGGCAATCGGTTTAACCACAAGCACGTCAGTTGAACTAGCTGTACGTAACGGCTACCCAGGTATTGAGCGAAAGGAAGGCCGACGAGCAAACTCATCCGAGCCCCTACTGAGCCAGTTCATGATAATATCCGTCCAGTCTGGTCTGTTCGTCTGAGAGTATCGCATATCGAGTCTAGGGGGTAGATAAAGTCAGACCCCTAATAACGCGATATTTCATGTCGGTATGAAGCCTATCACCACCTGAGAAACTACTGATCCAAATCATTAATTCTCGTCCACCTTGGTCAAGAATTTCTGGTGATGGCCACCCGTGCACTACGCGACATCAAACCCCAATACCGGGAGAGACGAATCCCCGACGATCCGCTCACTGTTTCCATGTGGCTCGGGACTTTACCCAACTAAAACCTGTTTGCACGACTCTTTTGAGCCGCGGTAGGGTAGTAATGAAATTACAGTAGAACTCACACGAGATAAATGGCGATCTAAGGTCGACAGACTAGCCTGTACACATGTCACCTGGGAACTGCTATCTGACATTAGGTATAATACCAACTAGCATGTTCTCGACGAGTTCGTCCAGTGTACTCATAACCAAATGAGCACCTGTATACTATTTTAGGTGAGTAACTGACACCAATGGCTTGTGAGACTGGCCATCGCCCCTCGTCGGGGTCTCGATAAGTATATACCAGTCTACTCTAGAGTAACAATGCCTAGTCTCGATACTCTCTCGACTAGGGACCTTTAAGGATGTGCTTATAGACCACCTAGCTCCCATGTATATGATCTCCATCATAATGCTGGTAGTCAAGCAAGAATCCTATGGGCTCTATCAACATGTAATAGTGATCCGTAATACCACGAAATGTATGTACATGATGATAAAGACAAACCAGATAGCATACTGTCATTTTGAGTAAGACTGTTCTATCCGTATAGGTCCTCCCTCAATCATCATAATCACCTGCCTGCGATTACAATAATTGCCTTGAGGGCACTATAGCCAACAATCTCCCATTTGCACTTAAAGCTAATTATTACGGTATCGCATACTCACAGCCCGTGTGATACCGAACACCCAACTTCTCTACTAATCGGTTTCGCAAAGCACGTTTGTGAAACTATTGCGTTCGAGAAATAGCCTCAGTGAGTGGATCCGCTCCAATGTTTCTATCTTTATCTCTCTATATCTCAACTTCGCGAAGAAAGACTATCTCTCGAAATGAGCAATACCTGTCTTAGAATTTGTCTGGATATCTGATGGGACCCAGTTCACAAATGAACTCCAAATCCAACAAACTTCTTAGACTGTATCATCCACTGAATTTAATCAGTATCCTGTGCCATACCTTCCATAGTATCTGCTTGCACCACCTATCCAACATACTGTCCCTCAAAAGAGGAGAAAACTAAAACTCTGACAGCCACTCTGTCATCCAGGTCATCTTGGAAGCCTGAAATGATAACCGCCTCCCGAAGGAGTGATTGGTGTGTTTTAAAGAAGTGTTTTGTAAGTAACCGCAATCAATAACGGTGTTGCTAGTAGCTAGCCGACATGAGTACGGGTCGTCCTCAGGGAAACGTCGAACCTTTTACTTGCTTTAGATGAGTTGATTGAAAATAGGGAGAATAATTTTTAGATCTATATTGAACACGGATATAGAATTTATGAAGAAGAGGCTTTTAAGGTTCACAGAATTTAGTAGTAATGGATGATTAATTAAAAATAACTCTTTTTATCTTTCAATAGATTTAAAACTAGGTCGATAGTGGTGAATGGATATTAGGGTTTTTGGAGGGAATATGGTTCCCACTCTTAACCCTTATCTTTTCATTGACCTCTATTCATTTCTAGCATTTACCAAAATAAATGTTAATCTAATCTCAAATCGCGGTTGAGACTATCAATAAATTGGTAGCACGCCCGATAAGAATGTTAACATTTATTTTGCTAAAGTTTATAAACTTTAAAAGATTTAAAAGAAATTAAGAGATTTTATCATCCATTGATCT
The DNA here is from genome assembly GCA_030015575.1 of Agapanthus africanus. Classification (NCBI taxonomy): domain Eukaryota; kingdom Viridiplantae; phylum Streptophyta; class Magnoliopsida; order Asparagales; family Amaryllidaceae; genus Agapanthus; species Agapanthus africanus. Next base: position 272,247,929 of record CM057337.1, read on the forward strand.
ATCCTAATCCTACGAACCCTAGCAAGCTAGGAATTATTCACACATAGTTGAGATAGAAGAGAAGATGAAGAGGGAGATCATAATGTAAATGCAGAAAGTAATGCAGAAAGTAAAATGCAAAGAACTAAACTAATGATCTAACTTTTTATTAATTAAGTATCATTTACAAATCCGTCAAATTTAGAGTACAAGAACCCTAGTTTATCCTCCTGATCTCTGTTCTCGTTGGAAGTAGATGATGCGTCGATTGATCTCCTGGATTCGTGGATCGTTGTGGACCTCTTGATCTCTTCGAATTGATTTATTAGGTAGTGATTTTCCAAGAGTATCTCTCGGTCCTTTAAATAGTCCTAGAAGCATAAACCCTAGATGCCATGTGTTAGGATTTACTGTTTCGATCACACTGAGAAAATCTAAGATCCTATGGCCATGATGAAGCCGCGGATCCGCTGCATCTAGGGGGTATTGGCCGCGGTTGGGCGGCATCTTAGTGTAATCAGGGTTTGAAAATTCTGGTGCTGCCTCATGTTGACGTGTGGATTATTGTGATGTCTGGTTGCTTTAAATCTTCTCCGAATCTTTGCCATTTACGATTTTACGATCTGATTCAACTTTATCGGCAGATTTTATTTCCGACATCTCGGATATCTCGATCTCCATACCTGAGCTATATCTGCACAATATCTCAATTCATAGTATTAGTAATATTTGTTATATTTGAGATATTACCCTAATCATTTTATATGATACAATATTTTAGGAATATTGATTAGGATTATTTGATATGATATGCATATTTAAATTAGCAAAATATCATATAAATATTATATGCATATATTTTGCTTCATAATGTTAAGTATAGTGTATAAATATATGATAAAGAGTATTTTGCAGATAAACCCTCATATGTTCCATAATTACCATAAACACTTTTAAGTACTTAACAAAAGTAAGGAAAATGTTCCATCAAATGTACAATATTTTCGACTGAATTAAATATCTCCAAACATAACTTTTATCGTCCCGAGCAAACTAGTTATTCAAGAGAGGGAGAAAAAAGGAAAAGAAAAACCAAACACACTTCCGTAGGCAACACGATTGCACTGAGCATATGCAACAAGCCTTTAAATCTCTAGGCATCCCTGGTAGGAGGAGTGTTATCTCTTGAGGGTTTTCAGCGGATTACACCCACAAAATCCAATAATAAAAGAAACACGATGAAAGGTAAATACAAAGATAAAGAACATATAAAAGAAAAAATTAGAAAATAAGAGTTTCAAACTACACTACCTTTTTAGTAGTCATGAGCCCTATCATAATGATCGTGAAAAGATGTCAGAAATCACATCATCCCTCAATAAAATATCGCCTTTAGTCTTCCTCCCTACCTTTCTTCCAAACATAGATCATATACCCCTATGTGTGTGTAAAAGAAATCTCTACACTTAGAGAATTCAATTCAACCTATCATACTCTTGTCTATCTTTCTTAGTACTTTTTAGTCGGTGGACATTATCAGATGGAATTGCTCATACATTCTTCATGCTACCGTTAATACTTCTTGAGGTACTAACCGACCGATTATCAAATGTGCTCATACATTTAGGCGTAATATTCTCGTCTTGCAACACCTAAGGCTTAGCAATGACTCTTAAACCGGTTGGTCTAAGGCACTAGGTGATAAAACACCCTTGCTTTTTTTTTATACTGCCTTAAGTAATTAAAAAACTAGTGTTCATTTTTTTTCTTCACCATTTTTCTTTTTTTTCTTTTTATTTTTCTTCATACCAAGGCTTTTAGACAAGAGCATTTCAAGGTATCCTTTACTATCCCAAGTTTCAAGATGTGTGTAAGTACGTATAGTAGGGTATCAACGTTCAAATGTTTGGCCTAAAAACTATGGACTATTTTTCAGACTTATTTTTATCCTCAGATTTGTAATTTTCTTCATCTTACTAACTCTTGGGACAACGGCTCATGACTACTTATTACTAGCCTCGTTTAAGAAAATATCTAACTTTCTTGCTTTTCTCAAACAATCCTATCTTTCATATATAATTTTTCACTTTCAAACTTTCATTATCAATAAAAAATTTTGTACTTATATTTAGGATGATGCAAAATAATGCGTGAATAAGCACAAACCTCTCCCAAACCTATTTGCAGCAGTGGCCTTACTGGTGCCATCTGTTAAGCTTAAAAATCCTGTAGACTTGAGAGGAAAAGTTAGTAACGAGGGCAAGAATTAATGACAGTCAAAACCTCCCCCGAACTTATTTTTGGCTCATAATTTTATAAAAAAAGTTATTTTCTTTCAAGAGCCAAAATATTTTTCTCCCCTCCAAACTTGAGTAAAATAGTATTATGCATTTAAAATTATGAGGGGGGGAGGGTAAAGTTATTGGTCTATGCAAAGCTTTACAAAGACCAAAAGTCAACACCAACCATTCAAATATTTTATCAATATAACATCAAGGTTGGTAGAAGATCATGTCACCTAAAGACGTGAAGATGTGGGGAGGAGATAAGAAGTGTAATAGAATGAGTTTACGTCTCGGTTTGTAGAGACGAAACAATGATGATGGATTACTCGCATTCTCGTTCTTGATAAGAAGAAAGGGTGGTGGTTCAACTTCTTTGGATTGGGGTTAATTTATTACAACTCCCATGTTTTCTAAGAATGCGAGTTCTTCAGCGAAAATGTCTTCAAAGCTTTCATCGATATTCTGAATGATAATCTCATCGGAAAGATAGGTATGATTCTCGGACTCCATAAAAGGTTCATATTTAGCGTTAGATGTTGACCCGGATAGCTCGAATAACTTATTCGATAAGTCAAAGGGTTCGGACTTGGGTGTAGACTTATCGATAGAAGGGTTTTCATGTGTATAATAAATAGCAGGATCAAATAACAACGCGCTAGTGGAGTCGAGATAAGTATCGTAAAGCTCTTCAAGTTCGCTGCTGTCGGAATCTATCGTTTCGACAGAACATACATGAGCATAGGGTTCGGAAGATTCACTTCCCAACTTGTAAATGTTAAACTCAATTGATATCTTCCCGAAGGATAGGGTCATAGAACCGTTTCGACAATTGATTATTGCGCTGGAAGTCGCTAGAAAAGGCTGACCTAGAATCACCGGAATTTGGTTTTGGGGGTTTTCTATAGGCCGTGTATCAATAACTATGAAGTCCACGGGGAATATAAATTCCCTAACTTTAATTAACACGTCCTCTAGCTCACCCCTAATTTGGGTGATAGATCGATCGGCCATCTGAAGAGTGCAGTGCGCCAGTTTTAACTCTCCGATGCTTAATTGCTTATAAACAGAATATGGAAGCAAGTTAACACTAGCACCTAAGTCGAGTAGAGCACAATTAATATTTTTACCCCCAATAGAAATAGATATTGTAGGACTTCCGGGGTACTTTCGTTTCTTGGATATTTGTTGGGTAAAAGCAGTGCTTACATTACTCGCAAGGAAAACTTTTTTAGGCACTTGAATTTTCCTTTTCCTAGTGCATAAGTCCTTTAGAAATTTCGCATAGGACAGAACTTGTTAGATAGTATCTAGGATAGGAATGTTTATATTAACTTGCTTATTCCACAATCTTCTCTATTTGTCGACTTGGTCTGTTGCCCCTTAACCTGTGTGGAAAATGAGCTTTATCAATAAGGGTTTGGTTCAACATTTGTGGAGAAGTTTGTGGGGATGGAATGGATCCCAGAATTGGAGTTGAGATCATTTGAGGTTGACTCAAAGAAGTGGGCTGAGGGTTCAAGCCTAGTGGAAAACAGAGAATAGGCTCGGAAGAATTTGCTGGATTAGACGAAGGAGGAGTAGAAGTAGAAGCCGGGGTATCATCAACATCAACATGTTCACCCACTTGGTTATTCAGCATTCTTCCTGATCTCAACGTGGTTACTGTTAGTTGTATGTTTTCCCTAGAGGCCATTGTTGTACATGATTGTATATTACAATGGATGCTTGGACATATATAGGGAGGACTATCTTGCTCGACATGATAGTATGCTATCTGGTTGCTCTTTATCTTAACATGTAGACTAGTATAGTGATACTGTCTTGCTCTCACATATTGGTAAAGCCCTTAGGATGTATACTTAACTATAAGGATTATGATGCAGATCATACTAGTGGGGCCAGGGTAGTCCATAAGTACATCCTTTAATTGTTCCTGTTCGAGGTGTATCGAGACGAGGCATCGATATTCCAGAGTAGACTAGCGTATACGCTTCTTAACCCATTTGATGGGCAATGGATGATCCCATATCCATTGGTGTTTGACATCAAAGATGGTATATGGAGACTGGGTACACTGAATAGGACTTGCCGAGAACACCTAGATGGTATTATACCTAACGTCAAATAGCAGTTCTCTGGTGACACTGGTACAGGTTTGTCTGTAGACCCAAGATCGTCATAGAGTTTTGTGTGATTTCCACTATGCTTTGATTTCCACCTTACCATGTTCAAGAGATCGTGCAAAACGATGGATTTTAGGTATAGTCCCGAGTTACATGGAGGCAATGAGCGATAGAAAGAGATTCGTCTTTCCTGGTATTGGGGGTTGATATTGTGCTGTGCTCGATTGACCATAACAGGAAGTCCCTGGCTAGGGCGATACTGAGATTTCCTGGTAAGTGTTATCAGTAGTTTCTCGACCCGTTATGTGCCTCATATCGGCATGACTTATCAATTTACCGGGGTCTGTCGTTTACCACCCTAGACTAGATATGTGACATATCAGACGAAGAGACCGGACTATACGGTAGTGTTACTTATTGAATTCACGGGAGTATGAGCATGTTTGCTTGTTGATCTTCTGATCGCTCAATATCCGGTAGCCGTTACGTCCAGCTAGTATCGCTGACGGCTTGTGGTTAACTGATATGATCATTACCTACTACCGGCGTATTGACGAGTCTTTAGTGTCCTAGACAGAGGTTTTCTGGCTCAAGTGAAACGAAGTAGGGCACATATGTGATATGTGCGGGATCGAGATTAATACGTGTATGTGATACCGTGTTCCAATCTCGCGATACAGGTTATATGTGATATAACCGGATTGTTGAATCAAGTGTTGATTCAATGATATGTTATATATATGTGTGATATGCATATAAATGATATTAGTCGATTGTATGCGATACAACCGGGTTATTAATTCAAGTGTTGATTTAATAATTTAATGTGTAATCATATATTTGATATATTAATATACATTAACTAATATTAGCTCACTTAAGAAAATATTCTCTCTTTATACATTTAATATATATGTGATATATGTTAATGTATTTATTTTGTGTCATGCTAGATGATACATTGGACTTGGGTGTATGAGACTTATACCATACTTAAGATAATGTGAGGATTTAATTATTAAGAGAAAATTAAAATTAGGTGGAAATTAGCATGGCTAAGATACTTGTGGAAGCATGGAGAACTATTGACTTAGTCCAGTAATTTTGTTTTACTCTAGATATTTATTAACCTAACCATTATATTTAGCCATGGTTTAGTCTCTACATGAGTTATATGAGATATTTTCTCACTCATGGTTCACACTTGGATCACTTGATCATTTTTCTTCATCTCCTCCATTTTACTCTCTAGCTTTGAGTAAGAAAAGAAAAGAAAGAGAGAAAAATTATTCTAAAGTGAGCAAAATTCCTACTTCATCAATATACACTAGACTAGCCATTTAATATAGTTTGTTTGCTTCACTAATTCTCAATTAGTGAAGAGATAACTCGAGTTGGAGATTCTTTGACGTAGATCATCTTCGGCCTCGATGATCCTTGAGCAACCTCATTCCTTTCACCTAGTGGAGCCAAAGGAGAGTCCAGGACACCACTACTTGGAGCAAAGGGACTACTACAAGGAGGTTTAGAAGTGAAGGATATGTCTACAAAGGTTGTATTCCCATTTCACTTAGTGTAAAGTTGTTTACTTGCTTATGTAAACCCTAATTATCTAGTTAGATCATCATTCCGGGTTGCTTAGCACTCTAGGTTTTATAAAATTGCATGCTAGATACCTTAGAAAACATAGTGAAGGTGCTAAGTAACCCAGCAGTTACGGCACACACATTATGACTTTGTGAGTGGCCAGGATTTGGTAGAGGTTGAGATGGAAGTTTCCCTTTCTTTGTTTCGCTCATCGCGGCATTTAACTGTGTAAGTTATGCTTCTATCGATTTTATGCTTTCACTGTGGGAAGCAGTGTGTTGCACTAATGTTTGGATAGAAGACGTTAAATTAGCTATCGTTTGCGTGGATTGTTTAATGAACGTTTCTAAGTTACGTTCGAGCGTAAGGATCAAAATTGTTGGCCGGCTTTTGAAAAGGTTGTGGTTGAAAGGGATGCTGATTTTGTTGGGTGGCTGCTGTTACTGTGGGGGAGGCCTCTGATAGTTGCTTGGGAACTTGTTTTGATTTTGAGTTTGGTTTTGGTTCCATACAAAATTAGGATGATTCCTCCATCCCTGATTGTATGTGGAAGAATAAGAATCCTTTCTAGGTCATTGCTGAAAAGCAGTATTAGTTTGTTCTTGACCTTGAAACGGAGGATTCAAAGGACATTCTTTTGTCAAATGTGATGGGTCAGAACAGCAACCACATATGGTTTTGAGGAGCGTAATTTGGTTTAGGGAGGCTGAAGAGACTTTGGTTTCTATAACTTCGAGTTGCTTTTGGATCGCGGCCATTTCGTATTTTACTGCGATGGAAATATTGAACTGATGGATACCTCCCCTAAACGATTTTGGTCTAATGCTTTCGCACTGCAAAGTTTGTTCGGCGAGATCTTCGAGAAATTGCCAAACTTCACCATCTTCTTTAGACATAAAATGGCATCGTCTTTAGACATGAAATGACATGAAATAGCATTGACAGAGGTCAACATACATAGCATGAATACTAGGTGATACTTATAAGAAACGACGGAGGGCTGCAGCTGGGTTTTTGGTGAAAACTATTTAACGTAATGAACTTGATATCGTTGAAGGAACTGAGCGGTTTTGAAAAGGAGTGGTTTAGGCTCCGCTTTTGAAAACTAGTGGTTTTGAAGAAAATTGAGTAATCTATAGTTGTCACGACCTGAATGTACGGAACGTGACTGTCACTTAAATTACGAAACGTCTCAAGGCGCAACGTAATCTAAGTAAGCCAAAGCCCAGAAATCTAAACCATTTAAGGTAATAGAGTGAAGGAAAACTTATTTAAATAAAGCGATTTTTTAACAACATAAATTGCATTTAACAATTTAAAATATCAAAATTTCCCAAAAAATTCGGCAGAGTCTTCTTTGTAAATACTGGCCCCCCAAATGGGTACAACAAAAAAAATACATATATATCAAGAATAAAGGCATCCCCAAGCAGGAGCTAGCTCTTCGCCTAAGGAGGAATCACAACTACATGCAATATGTATCAAAAGCACGAAAATAAGCATCTGAAAAGCAAGAAATAAGAAACACCACGTTGGCTCAAGTGAGCATCGACACCAAAAACCACAAATACAGGTCTCACAAGTCTCACCGACTAGTCCAATATAAAAGGGTAGATAGAGTGTACTAGATACAAGTAATATAAAAAGTGAAAATAAGATATCCTCACAACCCAGCTATGAGCAAGCCACAAGGCCAAGCAAACGAAGCAAAGGAAGAATACGCCCGCTGCTACTATGCTAACGGGTCGGACCTGCAAGATACTGTGGCACAACGGGGATGAGTTGCCAACTCGTGAGTAGTAAGTAACATATAATAAGGCTATCGTAAGCATGCACACAATGCGTCATAACCTACATATACCGATATGATGTAATGCACTAGTATGTGAGCAACATGAATGCAAAATCACATGAAACCTGAATATGTTTAGTACGAGAAAATATGTATTCTTATCTTAGTTACACTTTTGTGAAATAAATGAAGTATCATCAATGAAATCAACTGAAATTCATGTCAAGCATCGACACTAAATATGTATATCTCAATGCCTCAATATCTCAATGTCTCGACATCTCAATGTCACAATATCTCAATGTCTCAATATCTCAATATCTCGGGCTCCGTCAGTCCGGATCGGCCCATATCATCAATCTCACGACTACGGTCGGTATTCTCTAGATATCCGCCGCTCCACAAATAACCGGTAGGTAGTGCTCCTCTGCCGGGCTCAACGCCATCTGTTCGATCTTCTTGCCCCGAGGTACCATACCAGGTCCACCATGTACCCGCAAACGGTGCATCTCCTCCTTGAATCGGGTATATGATACTGCTCAAGAACCGAGAAAACTCATAGTGGATGCCACACACATCACATCACATCACGAGAAAACCGCAATTTTCTGTTTTTAAAATGATAATAGATTTATAAAATTCTTGCGGTTTTCTCAAAAATTTAGAAATCTCATAAATACTGAAATTCTCGAGAAGAATCACAATATATAAACATTCCAGTGATGTGGAAACCTATGATACGGTAATATATACCATGCGAAATACGGCCAAAAACTATTCATGAATCATGATGCAATGAGGTATGTACATATGATTAACAATCCTACGTATCCATCTGAATGAAATGAATATGCTAGTATAAGTCTACGAATCATATATGATGCAAATGCACAATTACCGATTCTAATCAAGTTCTATAGTGTTCGTGACATAGCAATTACCAAAGGCGTGTGTGTTCGCATAAATAGTGCACGTGCAGCAGGAACCAATGGTAATGGTACAAGTGTCCTATGAGATGCTATCACACACATACACACACACACACACACACACACACACACACATAACGATGCGATGCAATGAGATGCATAACTAGGAAACTATACATATAATGCAAGTGCAACAAATAATACTACACCATCGGGTGCCTTGCGCCATCCAGACGATCCCCCCATAGATATGTACATCTACTCACCGGGATGTCTCGGCTAATTTGATTCAATCTTAGCTTTATCTTTCCGTGCCACGTCCGACGCCTCTACACCCGATCCTAGAATAGCACACAAGCAATTAAGAGGATGAATATACGACTAGTCGTGGACACAAACGACACAAGTCAATCACGCGCACTAACTAAACGCGCACACAGTTGGTGCACAAACACGCTCGCGACAATGCCACAACTACAACTAGGGTCGTTATACGTGACAACTACCAAGTCTAGAACCCAATCGCGCATTCACAACACATTAATCATTATATGAAATATGTTATAACTCATCAAAACCTCAAACTTAATTAGAATCAATTTATTCCAAAAACCTAGTAAGCATCAATTACCATTTTAGTTCAAATCTTGATGTTTTGATAAAACTAGTGGCCACAATAATCACTTAATAGCTTAATTAAACCACACAAAGCTTTACTAAAATTTTATCTCACCAATTTATATTAATTCTAAAAACCCAGTTTGCAAAATTATCTAATTTTAACAATTTTAAAGTAACAATTTACAAATCAACAACTAGATTAGATTTTACATGTCTTAGGATGTTAAACTATACATTGCAACTTTAATCAAGTAATAAAAACCCTAATTTTAATTCAAAACCCGTTTCTTTAATTCACAAACTAGCAATTAGAACCAAATTATCACTTGAATAGTTTAGATTAGAATAGTTAATCAACAAATTAGTCACTAGGTTAAGAATTATACTTCACATGTTTAGAGATCTAGCTTGCAACTTAGCCTCCAAAGATGGTTTCTTGCTCCAAGATCCATGCTAGAATAGGCCTAGGAGAATTGGAGGAAGAATTAGCTTTGAATTTATGAGTTTTTGTTTGGATTTTTGATGCATTTTGTGATGAATTTGGAGTGAAAAGAGATGGAGAATTGGGGAAGGGGGCTGCCTTGCTCAGCTAAAGAAAAGGAATGGGTGTGTGTAAGTGTGTAGAAATTTCCATGACAATAAAAACCCCTCAAGTCTCATTAATGCAATTTACATCATTTCATATTTTTATTTTCTTTTATTTCAATTTCCTTTCTTTCCTAGAATGAGCTAGAACCTTGGAAACAAAAGAGAAAAAGAATACAAGTTACAAACTAGGGTTAAAGTTGTCATGGTTCATATTTGAGTAATTAATCCATTCTTATTTGTAATTATCATTAATTAAATGTATAAATGAAACTTTATAATAATATTTAAAATAATTAATTAAGGAAAATATTTAATTAAACTAATAATTTATAAGTGACTAAATAATTATCAATCACTAGCAATTACATAGTTAAAATAGGCGTATTCAAGTCTATGTTGAAAAATAATTATATCTTAGTTTTTACGGAAAACACAATTTATTTTACCGATTATCAGAAAATTCACCTAAAGGATTTATTTATTTATTTATTTTAAAACGTTACAATCTTGCCCCTTAAGGAAATTCGGTCCCCGAATTTAAAATCTAACTACGCACACGGGAATAGCTCTCTCTCTCATCTCGTCCTCGGCTTCCCACGTGTCATCTTCGCCGCCCGGACCACGCCAAAGAACATTTACGGACGGTATGTTCTCGGACCTTAGTTTCTTCACCTGCCGATCTGGAATAACTATCGGCTGCTCTTGTGAAAGAAAGATTGCGCTCCAGCCGGATCGTATGATACTGTATCGCATAAGAGGGGTGAAGAAGGTACTTGCAGAGCATCGATACATGAAATACTGGGTGAACATCTGGAAAACTAGGTAGAAAAACCACACGATAAACATTGTGCCGACACGCTTGAGAATCTCTAAGGGACCCACATATCTGGAATTAAGCTTCCCTTCCTCCTGAATCTCAACATGCCCTTCATCGGAGAAACCTTCAAGAAAACACGATCGCCAATAGTGAACTCAAGTCTGCAAGGGCGTCTATTAGCATTAAACTTCTGCCTGCTCTAGGTTTCTCTTATCCTATTCCGAATCAACTGAATCTTTTCGGTAGTGTCCCGCACAATCTGTAGCCCCAAAAACTGCTCTCACTGAGCTCTGCCCAACATACGGGCGATCGACATCTCCTCCAATATAACGCCTCGAAGGGTGCCATCTGAATCTTCTCCTAGAAGCTGTTATTATAGGAAAATTCTATCAAGGGCAAGTGGCGATCCCAACTACCACCGAAAACTAGAACTCAAGCCCGGAGCATGTCCTTAAGAATCTTTATGGTCCTCTTTGATTGACCTTCGGTCTGCGGATAGAAATTGTACTGAAACTCAATTAGTGACCAAATCCTCCTGAAGTTTCTACAATAGTCGGCTGGTGAACTGGGTGTCTTTATCGGACACAATACAAGTCGGAACTCCATGTAGTCGCTCCATCTTATCAACATGTGTCTGAGCATACTTAATGAACCCAAAAGTGATCTTACTGACAGAAAGTGAGCTGCTTTCGTTAATAGGTCTACGATTACTCAAATAGAATCATACCCTTGACTGGTTCTGGGTAGACCCAAGATACGATCCATAGAAATCTGTTCCCATTTCCACTCCTGAATGGGAAAAGGTTGTAATTCTCCGACTGGCCTATGATGCTCGTCCTTAACTTGCTGACAAGTCAGCATCCCGAAACAAAATCTGTGACATCTCTCTTCATCCCTTCACACCAGTAGACTTCTCTCAAATCATAATACATCTTGGTGGAAACCGGATAAACACTATATACTGACTGATGCGCCTCTTTTAAGATCTCACGCCTCCGTCCTTCGGAATCTGGTACACACATTCGAGTCCCAAGTCGTTGTACTCCCTAATCATCAATCACGAACTGTGAATCTCTGCCCTGTCAAACTTGCTCCATGATCTCTGACCAACGAACGTCATCGGACTATGCCTCACTGATACGGTCCATTACTGTGGACGTGCACGGACATGGGCGAGTTGTCCCTCGGTCAACGTAACTCGAATTATACTCGTCTGTCACAAGGAATTTACCAATATGCCGTCAATTGTCTCTAAACCGTGCTAAAACAAGAAAAACTACCTCAGCTTCCGACTCAAAACATCTGCCACAACATTATCCGTGCCCAGACGATAAAGAATGTCGCAGTCTTAGTCTTCACTAGCTCTATCTATCGGCGCTATCTTAAAATTAGATCTCGCTACTGAAAGATATACTTTAAGCTTCTTGTGATCTATAAATATCTGGCACGGCTCGTCTCCAAATCTTAAGTGTAAAAATCACAGCGGCCATCTCTAAATCATGCATGAAATAGTTCTGCTCACGCTTCTTCAACTGCCGAGAAACATTACAATAACCAACAAAACCTTCTGATCCTGAAGGCAAAAAAATATTGGCGCCGTAATCAAACGAGTCATCAACTACTAAAAGCCCCGCTCGCATACCTCAGTCCAACGAAAAGAAACTCCCTTCCGGGCCAACCTGGTCAACGTTGCAGCTATCTGTGAAAAATCCTGTACGAAATATCAATAGCATCTGTCCAAACCTAAAATGCTGCGAACCTCTGTTGCTGATACAGGTCTAGGCCAGTGCTGACGGCCTCGAGCTCATTCGGTTCCAAACATATACTATCTCACTTAACTACATGACCTAAGGAGTCAACACCATCCAACCAGAAAACACACTTAGATAATTCAGCGAATAGTTGGCGCTGTTGGATATAGTGCCCTCAGAGTCAATTATTGGATCACAGGCATGTGATTGCAATGATTGAGGGAGGACCTATACCGGTAGGACAGTCTTACTCGAGATGATAGTATGCTATCTGGTTTACCTTTATCATCGTGTACTGCTTTAGGTGACCTTAAAAGTCATTATTGCACGTTAATAGAGCCCTAAGATTCTTGCTTGACTACCAGCAGTATGAGGGCGATCATATACGTGGGAACTGGAGTCTATAAGCAAATCCTTAAAAGGTCCCTAGTCGTGGGAGTTTCGAGACAGGGCATCGATACTCCAGAGTAGACTAGTGTATACAGTCGAGACCCCGACAAGGGGAGGTGGCCGGTCTCACAAGCCACTGGTGTCAGTTGGTTCACCTAAGATGTATACAGGTGCTCATTGGGTTATAAGTATACCGGACAGGACTCGCCGGGAACCTGCTAGTTGGGATTATACCAGACGTCAGATAGCAGTTCCCAAGTAACATGTGTACAGGTTAGTTCATCGACCTGAGATCGTCATTTATCTCGTGTGAGTTCCCACTGTGCTTTGATTACTACCCTACCACGCTCAAAGGAGACGTGCAAACAGGTTTTAGTTGGGTACAGTCCCGAGCCACATGGAGGCAGTGAGCGGATCTGCAGGGGTTCGTCTCTCCCGGTATTGGGGGTGAGGTCGCGCTGTGTCTAGGAGAGCCATTACACAAAGCCCTCGGCCGAGGCAGGAGATTTACTGGTAGGTATTCCAGTAGTATTTCAGGGTGTTCTGGGCTACACTCCGACACGACTTGTACCGCTTTTGAGGATCTGACTTTTACCAACCCCCTAGACCCGATATTGTCACTGACAGGCTCAGTAGGGTATCAGGATGAGTTCGCTCATCGACGTCCCTTTTGGTCAATAGCTGGTGGCCCGTCACGTATGGCTAATACCTCTGACGTGCTAGTGGTTAAATCCACAGCCATAGTATTGACGAGTCTTTAGAGTCCCCCACACACAGTTACTCAAGTTTCGGGCGAAACGCTGTAGAGGCCGTATGGAGATATGGCAGGGTTCGATCAGATACGTGCGGTATTGCACGGATCGTGATCGGACGGATTTTACTAGCCGGCTTTGGTTTAAGCCAGATCCTAGTATTAGACAGTGTAGATTTTGTCTCTTTGCATTTGTATTCAGTGGGAATACAAATGCGGGCATGTATATGCAGTAGCGGGGTTTTCCTGTAATTTATTACGGGATCAGTTTTCTGAAGTTGCCAGTTTGCATTCCGTTCCGGCCAGTTTTCTTTTGTTCCTTCGCGGCTGGACTTTCCGATGGAGGGGGCTAATTTGCAAGAGTGCAAATTAGCATTTATGGATTGGGTCCTTTGTAAATTTGTGGCTTCATGATTGTTCTTTCATCATGAGATGCTTTTTGAGTCCATTCCTTTGCATTTATGAGATGGTGCTTTGATTAGATGAGATAAGAAATGGATGTGATCTTTTTCTATGCTATCACTCTCATTTCTCCTCTTGCATTATTGTTTTTCTTTTTTCCTCCACCATATTTTTTGGGGGCCGGCCACTTTAGAGAGAGGGGAGATGAGGGATTCATTTAGTTATGGGGAAAAAGATTATCATTCATTTTGCTAGCCACAAAATCAAAAAGCTCCATTTAAAAGTTCTTCTTCTCCTCCTCAATCCTAAAGGCAACTTCATAACCCCAAAGAGACAAGCTACTACACTACACCTACAGTACCGTTGGACGCGTCGGCTTGCCAACTTCGCGCTCGAGTTGCCTCGGTCCAGAGGTGGGAGCCCGTAAAAGAAATCGGCTACGTGGTGCCCTTTCCGAGAAGGAGGTGACAGACGGAGATTCCGCGGGAGATCGGAGTGGAGACGAAGACCGAAGGACACGGATCGCTTGGTATATCTCTCTACCCCATCTTTTAGTTTGCTAGAGTTAGGTTAATGGCCCGATCCGGGTTAAAAGTGCGCGGTGGTGCCAGTTTGCAAGTGTCGCAAAGTTTTTCGTTTCCGCATTTCCGGCGTCGGATCGACGGCCGGGGCGCCGCCGTGCACTTACATTGGTATCAGAGCCATGCCATTAACCTAGTCTAGCTTGCACTAGTATGTTTAAAGCTTCGATCGAACAAAAATCTTAAAACCGCATTTTCATGTATATCAGTTCTCTGTCGAAATTTTTTTGGCTCCAAAAATTTTTCAGGTTGTTGCAGAATGATGTGAAGGCCTATGTAAGATCACTGTAAAAATTTGGTGACATGATCCTTCAATAGGGCCGCGGAACCGCGGCCATAACCCCACTTTGGCCGCGGTTCCGCCGTAGGAATTAAGCTTCAGTTCACCATTTTTTTTCCAGTAGGCTTCTGGGTTGGAAATGGGGGTTTTGGGATATTCTTTTTGGGCCCAGAATTTCTGTGAGTGCTACAGTAGTGCTTGGGGCCTACTTGGGTATATTTAATCGATCGAAAATTTTTAACATGTTAATTCACAGTATTTACATTATATCTGCGACCGTGAATGTCATTTGATCGGTAAATCCTGTCTAACTGCTATAGCCCTTTTAGACGGATTTGTGAACGTGACATTCACGTTGATGTTCTGTGTTGTGCTGTGATGTTCCGGATCGGTCGTGGGAATAGCCTGGTTGCAGTGGTAGTACAGTTTTGTTTTATATGTACATTTGATATTACGGGGCGAGCGTTCGACATGTGGACAGCCGTCACTACCTGTTTGTATTATTCTTTTGGGGCACGACCGGGTCGAGGTCGATGTACCCGTTGTATGTATATTTTACTTTCTGTACTAGGATTACCCCGCGGAGGGGTGCACGGATAGCCGGGTTTTAGGGGGCAACGAGCCCGCATCTCATGGCATTGAGACGGAGGGGGCTTCACTCAAGAATTGGCAGTCTATTCGCCGCACTCGTAGGGGGTACATGTTGACCCACGAGGGGTTCCCAAGTTACCGGATTCCGTGAAGTGCTGGGTGGTCCATTCACGTTGCTGAAGGGAGCTGCCTCGCTTCAGGTTTTGGCGGGTAACTTTCCGCGTCCGTAGGGGTCTAGGATTTTCATTGCACAGGCTATCCACATGACCACGGGAACGTCGGGTTTCAGTAGCGGCTCTATGAAACCCGGGGATCCCAGATATCTGTATTGTTCTGTGTTGCTGGTTACATTTCTGTGATGCTGCATTTTATCATGCCTTGAGCGAATATTATATATTGATATATATACTAGTAGATGTTGTATATGTTTTGCATCCGCGCTAGTCCAGTCCCCGCTCTGTCGTTAGTTAACTAACCTAACGAGTGATGACGGGACCCAGTGGCGAATGTGGATGACATATACGTATATCATTATTTTCGTTCTTTGTGGTGTGATCAATTGATGTGACTACGTTGATTTGGATCAATGCAAGATAAAACAAACCTATTCTGATGTTGTTGGAACATTTTTCAAAAAGCTGTTATTGCAAGGGCGTTCTCTTTTGTTTTGCACAGTGGTATTCAGTTGGAATATCCTGCTCCTCAGTCGACGAGGCAAGGGCCGAGATCCTTTCACCGGGAGTGACCCCTTGGACAAAAGTTTGCGTCAGGGCAATAACTTCACTATAACCGATTACTTTTGCTTTGCATCGTGGTATTCAGTTAGGAATATCCTGCACCTCATTCTACAGGGAAAGAGCCGAGATCCCTTCACCGGGAGTGACCTCTTTAGCAAAGGTTTTCGTCGCTATATTTTTATAAAGCTATCAGTTCCTTCAACGTTATCAAGTTCATTACGTTAAAGGTTTTCGCTAGAAACCATTCGTAGCCCTCCATCATTTCAGTTAAATATTCGGTAGTATTCAAGCTATGTATTTTGACCTCACGCCAAGGCATAGTGATTGGTAGCCGCCGGATATTTATCTGTTGCATAGATAGAATGCGTTGGTTTAGGACAGTCATACTACTATTTTGGCCTACGTCAAGGGTATGTACGGGTGGGTTCAAATTAACCTGGATAATGATGGGTAGAACTTGACATGTGACTTATGATATTTTGACCTCACGCCAAGGTCATAAGAGCATGGGGCAAAAATCACATCGGGAGTTTCTAAAGAAACTGAAACTTGCCAGATATGCGCATACCTTCTGGAGTGTGATAACGTGAGCGGATTCCGTCACGTTATCATGCGATGATAGTTGGATCCCGATTCCCACTGATGAGTTGGTTTACTCCTCGGGTCATCCCGACTAATTCTTCTTTCAGGTTTGGGGAAGAATTTGACGTTACAGTGGGAGATTTCCTGATTAGATAAAGTGATAACCATTCTGATCTAGGCTAGAGTGCACGCTGAGTGTTTCTTTTCTCTCTCTCTTTGGCAGCGACCTTGACCCGACCTTAGACTATGACTCAGTGACCAAATTAACCGAACCTTCTTATAAGACTGGCTTTTGGATTGTCAGAGTTGCATACCTCATTGCCACTCTTACTTTTACACTTTTCTCCAGGACACCCCGTATTACTACGAACGTCCACTTCCATTGGACAAAACCATCGTATGGTTATATAAGAACTTGAAGGATTTTATTCGAGAATGGTTTCCGGTTCTGGAGAAAACAAATAGGACTATTCAGTTGTCTTTTCCTTTTACCTTCTCTCAGGTTGTGAGTGCCCCTTAGATTAGGAGATAGTACACCTATTACGCAAATTGGATAGTCTTCTTCTAAACCATAGGCAGGTGCCGACCGGTAGGGAATGAAGAAAACTAATTATCCTAAACGGTGTACAGAAGGTATTAAGTTAAGACAAAGAAAGGGATTAGAAGGAGGGCAAAGTAAATTGCGACTGATATTCACGACCAAACCAAGTGTTTCTTTACCACTCCCATTTCACCTTTGTATTTCTCCAGGACAATCCGTATCACTACGAAGATCCACAGTTTATTGGATACTCCATCGTATGGTTATATACGAACTCGAAAAGAACTTGTTCCAGTTCGGGGATGGATTCTGGTTCAGGAGAAATAGGAATAAGGTTTATTCGGTTGTCTTTTATCTTCACCTTCTCTCGCATTGCGAGCGCTCCTGGGATTAGGACAGTACACCAATTATGCTTATTGGATAGTCTTCTTCCAAACCATAGGCTGGTGCCGAACGGTAGGGATGGAAGAAAACTATTTGGCCTAAGAGGGTGTACAGAAGGTAATGACTAAAGACATATAAAGGGATTTAGAGAGATGGCAAAGAAATATACGGTTATAGTTGTGAATCTGGATAATGGAAGAGGCATTACTAGGAATACCCAGATACCCCACCGAAATATTTCAATGTTTCAGTTTTACTGTGTACTGTTAATAGAAAACTGATTTCCCAATTGGACACTTGCTCCAGGGTATGTATTTACCAGGTATGATTCTCACATCTGTATGCTTTTACAGATGATGAGTGGGAGTAAGTTATTGGGAATTAGGTGATCATCCTCATTATATCGGGATTCGTTGTAATTGGTGATATTTGAGGAAGTCACCTGGGTTGTTTGCCGGACGGCAAATATTTGGTTTTGAATATCCGTTGTTATGCACCAATTTCAAATTGATATATCTGTACGTCTGTTTTCATAGAGTGAGATATACCTCCGTGACATTTACCTATATCAATGGATGGTTAGGTAAGGAGCATTAAACAGTGGTGTAATTCTTCATAACCATAAGTATAGTTTTCGACCTACAACACACAGGAAATGAGTTATTACACTCAGGGGACTTATACAGAGTATTGTATGTTATCCAGTGTCCATTAGGACAGAAGGGTTGGTCCTCGTACTATATTCTATTTACTTATGACTGCTCTAGTTCTTAGACAGGTATTTCGTAGAAATACAGGGTCTGAGTTTTGAGAAGTTATAGGTATATGAATAAAGTAGAGAACCAGGTGTTTCAGGTATCGGGATTCTTCAAGGTGATCGAAGATGTAGATACTTGTGTATGGTATTCAGTTGATAGTAATGATTAAGAGAACTGGCTTCTCTTTCAGGTTACTCATAATTTGAAGCACTCCTAAGTTGAGTAACGCTGATCGGCCTCTCTCCATTCAGTTGACATGCACTGGAGACAGCTGCATGATTTTAATCTGGTTCAATTAAATCAGTGCTTCTGTTTCTGTATTGGATATAGAACAGTTCATATCTTAATGATGTTAAGGTACGGGGAGTTGTCCGGCTTATGCTTAAAACCAGACTCTGGATAACTCAAGGCACGTTTCTGTAATGGCTGTTTGTGGGTTGACCCAGGCTATCACGACGGTTGACTTTCTACCATCTGGAAGATCAATAGTGATATTGTTCTTGACTCGCTACAATTTTAAAAGAAATGGATTTTTTCAGAAAACAGTAGTGGGAGTATGGTAGAACTGGAAATGATTCCAGAACCACAAACGATTACTAAAAATTTGATAAGAACCTAAAGATTCAATCTGTATTGACATTCCATTGGCCACTCCGCAGATATGGTGGGTAACCTCAGGCACTCGAGAGGTACTTCGGTATGCTCAAGGAAAGTGGCAGGGATGTTCTTGTTTACCCAGACTTTCCATTACTGTTGTTCCAGACTGTGAGACCCGGCAGGAGGATGAGTATAGCGTCGTTCTAAACTTGCTTTAGAAGTGTACGTCTATATGACTCTGCCAGAGGGTTGTCGTAGTCAGTGTGAGCAGCGGAAGCATTGGTGGACAAGTGGCTTATGTCTATTTATAGACTAAAGCAAATATAGCGGAGATAGATCATCTATTTCTGATGTGACAGTCATAGGTTTGACTTCATCAGAATAGGGGATGGATCTGTTAAGAAGGTAGTAGGGTGTGATGTCCTGGTATTTGGATGACATACACAGAGTAGGAAGTGATATTCCTATACTACGATCGGTTATTCTTTGGTTGTCACACAGTGGTTTCTCCACAAAGGACTTGGATATTATATCAGACATTCTGGTTACTAGATCTATGGTTTTAGATCTAGATTTGGGTGGTTTCCCAATCTGGGTACTTAGACAGCATTCTATGAGTATTTAGAATGGACGACTCCTGGCATGGTAGTGTATCTGTAGGTGATGGAGCCACCATCTCTAAAGGTGTCTTATAGACTAAAGTAGAGAGGGATGTGCATGATTGGCAGATCACTTGCTTAGGCAATTGAGTCAATCATGAAATGTCAAGTACCACACCAGATGTTGTTCTTGCAGTAGATGCAATAAGATGATATTAATCCAATCCTGGAGAAAAGATCGGAAGCAGTTTTAGGACATAAGTGCGTGTTCTAGGGATTTGATAACGGCAGCCTCCTTTAGGAGACGGTTATCATTCCAGTCTGCCAAGTTGACATGGACGACAGGGTGGCCGTCAGAGTTATAGTTTTCCCTCCGACGAGGGGCAGTATTTTGGACAGGTGATCCAAGCAGATACTGAGGGAGGCATGGCGCAGGATACTGATTAAGTTCAGTTGACGATACAGTCTGAGAAGTTTGGATTTGGAGTTCATTTATGAACTAGGTCCCACCAGATATCCAGACATTCTAAGACAGGTATTGCTCATTTCGGGAGATGGCTTTCTCCACGAACATGGGATATAGAGAGACATAGAAAGAAACATCACAGCGGATCCACTCACTAAGGCTATTCCTCGAACGCAATAGTTTCGCAAACGAGCTTTGTGAGACTGACTAGTAGAGGAGTTGGGTGTTCGGTATCACACGGGCTGTGAGTATGCGACATCGCAATAATTAGCCTTGAGTTCAAGTGGGAGATTGTTGGATATAGTGCCCTCAGAGTCAATTATTGGATCACAGGCACGTGATTGCAATGATTGAGGGAGGACCTATACCGGTAGGACAGTCTTACTCGAGATGATAGTATGCTATCTGGTTTACCTTTATCATCGTGTACTGGTTTAGGTGACCTTAAAGGTCACCATTGCAGGTTGATAGCGCCCTTAAGATTCTTGCTTGACTACCAGCAGTATGAGGGCAATCATATACGTGGGAGCTGGAGTCTAGAAGCAAATCCTTAAAAGGTCCCTAGTCGTGGGAGTTTCGAGACAGGGCATCGATACTCCAGAGTAGACT
Organism: Agapanthus africanus; assembly: GCA_030015575.1. NCBI lineage: Eukaryota > Viridiplantae > Streptophyta > Magnoliopsida > Asparagales > Amaryllidaceae > Agapanthus > Agapanthus africanus. The sequence goes on from CM057337.1 coordinate 272,268,669, forward strand.
AGTGTATACAGTCGAGACCCCGACGAGGGGCGGTGGCCGGTCTCACAAGCCACTGGTGTCAGTTGGTTCACCTAAGATGTATACAGGTGCTCATTGGGTTATGAGTACACCGGACAGGACTCGCCGGCAACCTGCTAGTTGGGATTATACCAGACGTCAGATAGCAGTTCCCAGGTGACATGTGTACAGGTTAGTTCATCGACCTAAGATCGTCATTTCTCTCGTGTGAGTTCCCACTGTGCTTTGATTACTACCCTACCACGCTCAAAGGAGACGTGAAAACAGGTTTTAGTTGGGTACAGTCCCGAGCCACATGGAGGCAGTGAGCGGATCTGCAGGGGTTCGTCTCTCCCGGTATTGGGGGTGAGGTTGCGCTGTGTCTAGGAGAGCCATTACACAAAGCCCTCGACCGAGGCAGGAGATTTACTGGTAGGTAGTCCAGTAGTATCTCAGGGTGTTCTGGGCTACACTCCGGCACGACTTGTACCGCTTTTGGGGGTCTGACTTTTACCAACCCCCTAGGTCCGCCATGCGATACTCATAGACAAACGGACCGGACTGTACGGATATTGTCACTGACAGGCTCAGTAGGGTATCAGGATGAGTTCGCTCATCGACGTCCCTTTTGGTCAATAGCTGGTGGCCCGTCACGTATGGCTAATACTTCTGACGTGCTAGTGGTTAAATCCACAGCCATAGTATTGACGAGTCTTTAGAGTTCCCCACACACAGTTACTCAAGTTTCGAGCGAAACGCTGTAGAGGCCGTATGGAGATATGGTAGGGTTTGATCAGATACGTGCGGTATTGCACGGATCGTGATCGGACGGATTTTACTAGCCGGCTTTGGTTTAAGCCAGATCCTAGTATTAGACAGTGTAGATTTTGTCTCTTTGCATTTGTATTCAGTGGGAATACAAATGCGGGCATGTATATGCAGTAGCGGGGTTTTCCTGTAATTTATTACGGGATCAGTTTTTTGAAGTTGCCAGTTTGCATTCCGTTCCAGCCAGTTTTCTTTTGTTCCTTCGCGGCCGGACTTTCCGATGGAGGGGGCTAATTTGCAAGAGTGCAAATTAGCATTTGTGGAGGGGGTCCTTTGTAAATTGTGGCTTCATGATTGTTCTTTCATCATGAGATGCTTTTTGAGTCCATTCCTTTGCATTTATGAGATGGTGCTTTGATTAGATGAGATAAGAAATGGATGTGATCTTTTTCTATGCTATCACTCTCATTTCTCCTCTTGCATTATTGTTTTTCTTTTTTCCTCCACCATATTTTTTGGGGGCCGGCCACTTTAGAGAGAGGGGAGATGAGGGATTCATTTGGTTGTGGGGAAAAAGATTATCATTCATTTTGCTAGCCACAAAATCAAAAAGCTCCATTTAAAAGTTCTTCTTCTCCTCCTCAATCCTAAAGGCAACTTCACAACCCCAAAGAGACAAGCTACTACACTACACCTACAATACCCTTGGACGCGTCGGCTTGTCAACTTCGCGCCCAAGTTGCCTCGGTCCAGAGGTGGGAGCCCGTAAAAGAAATCGGCTACGTGCCCTTTCTGAGGAGGAGGTGACGGACGAAGATTCCGCGGGAGATCGGAGTGGAGACGAAGACCGAAGGACATGGATCGCTTGGTATATCTCTCTACCCAATCTTTTAGTTTGCTAGAGTTAGGTTAATGGCCCGATCCGGGTTAAAAGTGCGCGGTGGTGCCAGTTTGCAAGTTTCGCAAAGTTTTTCGTTTCCGTGTTTCCGGCGTCGGATCGACGGCCGGGGCGCCGCCATGCACTTACAGACGCTCCCTCAAAATCTGCAACGAAATCCTCAATTACTACCCAGTCTCCACTCGGCTCTAAAAGTACACTAAATATGTGTGAGTGTGTGTGTGTGTGCGCACGCGTGTGAATATAAAAGGTGTCATGGCTGATGATAAATACAACATGGTATCAGAGCCTAGCTAGACCTTTAGGGTAACTTAGACGGCATTAAAAAACTCAATCGAACATGAAAAATGTGATTTTTATATGCTCACTGGAAATTTTTTCAAATGTTGGAATTTTGTAGTTTAAAAAATATTCAGAAAATAGTGCAGGGTTTTCTGTGAATCCCCAAGAAGAACGAGCGCCTATCTCGACACAACGACCACAGAACCGCGGCCAAATTATGGCATTTGCGGTGGTTCTGGGGCGCCGTTGGTGAGGCTTGGACCGTGCCTTCTTGTACCGATCCATGGGTACATGTTGTGCTCTCTGGGTATTTTTAAAAATAGGTTCAAGTTGAGATCTATGAGAACAGTGGGTATGTAGATGTGTTGATTGATATATTTAACGTCGTTTAATCTTTCTGAATGTGATACAATATTTGGAATCTACGCTAATTAGTTTTGAGAAAATTAATTGGTCATTTGTAAATTAAACATTTCGGTCTCGTTGGATATCGGGAATCTTGTTGAATTAACCGATCTCTTTTTGAAAAAGTGTTTTCATTATTAAGACCTAAATATAAGATCTACAGTGTTAGCATGAAATCCGGGGTATATGATATTCCAAGTTTGCGATGTCTAAGGAAATGTGTGGATTCCAAATGTTGTAGTTTTACATTTCTTTTCTGCGACCGTAAGTGTAATATGTGGTGTATTTCCGGTTTCGTTGCTATACGTCAACGACAATTGGGATACGCATATTTACTTACGCTGATAACATGTGATGTTATGTGTTACTGTGATATGATGTATAGGATCGTCGTGATAGAATGGCCGATGGTTTTATGTGAGACGAGAGTTTTTCTTTTCATTCATGTAAAAAATTTTGTATGTAATATTCTTTTATTGAGGCATTTCCGGGTTGAGGATGATGTCACCATTGATGTATATTTTACTTTTCCGCATTAAGATAGACCCAAGGAGGGGAGCACAAGTGACCGAGTTCTGGAGTCCAGTGGGAGGTCATCTCGAGGAGTCGAGACCGGGTCTTTTAACTCCAGAATTTATAGGGTCACTTGCCGCTCTCGTAGGGGTCTAGGGGTGTGGGTTTGACTATTCATCACGACCGTGGAATCCGTATTTTCTATTGTAGGCTAAATATAAAATACAGACTTCCTAGTATGTCCTATATTTTCATATATGTGTTTTCTGCTGCTGATTATTCTGTGATGAGATTACTTAATATCTGAGACGAATGGAATATTATTATATATATATGATATATAATAAATGTTGCTTATATTTTACATCCGCGCTAGTACCGCTCCGCTATGCCGTTAGTTAAGCAACCTAACGGTGCATAACGGGACATTGTGGCGAATGCGGATGGCATAAGTGTACGTTCTATATTTGTTTATTTACTGTGATTGCTTAGGAACTTAAAAGATGGGACTACATTAATGAGATTACTGTAAAGAAAAAGAAACCTAAAGATGTTGTAGAATCGGATTTGAAAACCACTTGGCCTTTTAATGAAAAAGCAAGTTTCAAAAGACGTGGAGCTTAAACCACTCCTTTTCTAAACTATAGATTCTACAACGAGATCAAGTTCAAACCGTTAAAGGTTTTCATAAAAACCATCCACAACCCTCTGTCATTTTAGGAAGCAGAGTACTTAGTATGTGCTATGTATGTTGATCATAGTCAAGGCGTAGTGTACTGTAGCCAAATGATGTCTTCCTACAAATCATATGATGCGATTAATAAGTACATTCATGTAATTATGTTGATCATAATCAAGGGTCATATGGGTGGGTCTAGTTAATCACGAAATGACGGGTAGAACTTGACCAGTGCTTATGATATGTTGACCATATCCAAGGTCATATGCAGCTAGGGGTAAAAACCATATCGGGAGTTTCAAGAGTTGAAATTTGTAATGAGATTGCATACCTTCTATATGATAGTTGGATCCCGATCCGATTATGAGTAAGAGTTACTCTCAGGAGAGTTTTGCACTTTACAATTAGCTAATCCAGTAGGTGTCTAGAAAGGTGTCAACGGGGGTTACACCTCTGGGAAAACGAGGTTTATTTTAATTAAGTCTATGCGACAGCACGAGGAACCTCCCTCAAAATACCGACAGTAGCCTGGCTGACTGGTTAGCGAAACTGTAGAATGTAATTAATCCTGGCTAGTTTTTCTTTTTGAGGTTTTGAAAGAAAATTTGATAAAAGCAGTAGGAGACATCGATTACATAAGATAATAACCAATCTAAATCTTTGCAAGTGCATTTCGCTGAGTGTTTTCTTTTCTCTCTCCTAATGGCAGATACCAATGACGGGACTTAAGCTTCTGTTAGAGAAAAACAAACTGATGGGACCGAATTATAAAGAATGGCTGAGAAACCTGAACATTGCACTCACATATGATAAAGTATCATATGTCCTCACTGCCAAAGCCCCACCTATCCTAGGTCCCGAATCATCTATTTCGGATAAGGAGATCCGAAAAACATGGGATATTGATTGTGACATGGCCAAGTGCCTCGCGCTTACTTCTATGGACAATGTACATCAGAAGAAGCATGAGAAGATGGATGTTCAATCCATCTTTCTCCATAAAAAGGAGTAGTATGGAGAGCAATCTCGGGCTTTACGCTATGAGGCATCTCAAAAGTTGCTTCAGATGCGGATGGCTTCTGGCATATCAGTCGGTGAATATGTCTTGAAGATGATTGGTCTTATAGAAGAACTTGAGGACCTAGGATGAACCATCGAAAACGAGAAATATACTGATAGTGTTCTACAGTCTCTCCCCCACCTTTGCTCCATTCATAGTGAACTTTAATATGAATAATTTGGAGAAATCACTGTCTGAACTTCTCAATATGTTGAGAAGTGTAGAGAGCACGCTTAAGACAGCGAAAACTCCCGCTCTTCTTGCCGGGCCATCTTCCTCTTCCGTCCTAAAAGCCAAGGCCAAGGGAAAAAAGAAGAAGAAGAAACCCACCAAACTGAGAGGTGGGTTGAAAAGGCGAAGGGGAAAGATAAATCCGGGGCCGCAGGAAGTGGAAAAGGAGAATGTTTTTTCTACCACAAGTCGGGACACTGGAAACACAATTGTGCTCTGTATCTTGCTGATCTCAAGAAAAGAAGCATACTGATGCTTCTGCTTCAGGTGTGTTTGTAACTGAAAACTGTTTTTCTATAAACTCTACATCTTGGGTATTTGATACCGGTTCTGGTTCTCAAATATGCAATTGTATGAAGGGATTGAGAAACAGTAGAGTTTTGAAGACCGGTGACCACACTCTTCGGGTTGGAAATGATTCCAATGTACATGCTGTAATAGTAGGAGAGTATCATCTGGGGTTGCCTTCGGGATGTATTTTGGTTTTGAACCCTTGTTATTATGTACCCAGTATGATATGTAATATAATATCCGTTTCTTTGTTAGACAATGAAGGATATCATTTTCTGTTGCAAAATAATGTTATGAATATTAATTTGAATCAACAGTTGATTGGGTATGGTATACTAAATAACGGTATTTACGTCCTAAACCAACACATAGTTCTCAACATACAACATACAAATAAAAGAAAAATTTCAGATATAAATGAAGCTTTTCTTTGGCATTGTAGACTTGGTCATATTAATGAAACGAGACTAAACAAGCTACATAAAGATGGATATTTAAATCCTTTTGAATATAAATCTTATGCGACTTGTCAGTCCTATATCAAAGGTAAAATGACCAAAACTTCGTTTACTGGATACGGAGAAAGATCTATTGAACTCTTAGGCATCATACATAGTGATGTATGCGGACCAATGTCTACACATGCTAGAGCCGTTTTTTCATACTTCATCACTTTTACCGATAATTTCTCAAGATTCGGACACGTGTTTTTATTGAGGCATAAATCCGAAGCTTTTGAGAAATTCAAGGAGTACAAAGTTGAAGTAGAAAAGCAAACATGCTTGAGCATCAAGAAACTTTGATCGGATCGAGGTGGAGAGTATTTGAGTACAGATTTTTCAGAAGTTTTAAAAGAGAATGGGATTCTCTCTCAGCTCACTCCCCCTTACACACCACAGCACAACGGTGTGTCAGAACAGAAGAATCGTACCCTGTTAGATATGGTACAGTCCATGATGAAAGATGTCGAGTTACCGCTTTCCTTTTGGGGACATGCATTGGAGACATCCATGTATCTGTTGAACAGGGTTCCAACCAAGACCGTGTCTACCACTTCATATGAGATATGGTGTGGAAAGAGACCATCTCTTAAAAGTGTTAGGATATGGGGTTGTACGGCTTTTGTAAAAAAGCAGAATTCAGACAAACTTGAGACACGATCGGTCATGTGTAAATTTGTGGGATATCCAAAACATTCATATGGATATCTTTTCTACCACAAGGAGGAACAAAGAGTATTTGTTTCTCAACATGCCAAATTTTTAGAAAATGAAATTTTTACAAATAGTACTGATGGCAATACGATAGAACTAGAAGAGATTTTAAAGACACAAATTACTCATGACGAATTGGTTGAAACTGATGTTGCAGTAGTGTTAGTGTATATGTCCTAGAGGTCATTACTGTATCATACTAGTTTGTATATTATTTAATGGAAGCTTGGGATATTCACAGTTGTATAGACAATCTTGCTCAAAATGGTAGTATGCTACTTGGTTTGTTTCTACTTTAATATGTGCATGTGTTTCTTTTAGCATATCGCTTATACATATTAATGGAGCCCTTAGGATCTTTGCTTGACTACCAGCATTGTGATGGCAGTCACACTAGTGGGGCCTGGGTAGTCTATAAGCACATCCTTATACATGTCCCTGGTCATAAGATTATCGAGACAGGGAATCGATACTCCAGAGTAGACTAGTATATACGCTTCTCATCCCAGGAGGGGAGATGGTCTGTCCCACAGCCATCAGTACGTCGTACTGGAGATAGTATGCAGGTGTTCGTTAGGTTACAAGTATACTGGACAGGACTCGCTGGGGACTTTGGTTGGTATTATACCTATCGTCAGTTATCAATTCCCAGGTGACATGAGTACAACTTAGTTCGTTGACTTGACACTGTCACTTCGCCTCGAGTGTGTTCCCACTGTTCTTAGATTCCTACCCTACCACGGCTCAAATGAGTCATGCAAACAGGTAGTAGTTGGGTGCAGTCCCGAAACACTTGGAGGCAGTGATGGTTAGACAGGATTCGTCTCTCCCAGTGTTGGGAGTTGATATCGCGCTGTGTCTAGGAGAGCCATTACACAAAGTCCCTGACCAGGGGAAGCGAGATTTGATCGTAGTGTTTCCAGTAGTTTCTCAGGATGTTCTGGGCTACACTCCGATACGACTTGTACCGCTATTAGGGGACTGACGTTTACCGCCCCCTAGGCCCGACATGCAATACTCTCAGACGAACAGACCAGACTGTATGGAGATTGTCACATTCAGGCTCAGTAGGAGTTCGGATGGGTTCACCTCATCGGTCTTCTTATCGGCATCTACCTGGGGACCGTTGCGTACAGCTAGTACCGCTTGCGGCATGTGGTTAAACCCACTGCCAGCGTTGTGTCGAGTCTTTAGAGTCCCACATAGAGGGTTGTTCACCTTTGGGCAAAACAGAGTAGAGGTTGTATGGTTTTATGACGGGGTTCGTTCACATACGCGCACTTGTGCACGTTTGGTGTCCGGGCAGTTATTACTAGCGGGCTTTGGTTTAAGCCAGATCCTAGTATTTGTTTTGGGATTGGTTTTGTCTCATTGTATTCATGTTCCTCGGAACACGGATGCGGATGTGTATGCACAATTGACATAGGCAGAGGAACCTCATTAGGGTTTTTGACCGTTGACTTTTTCTAAACCCTAATGAGAATGAGAAATATGGTTAATAATATTAATTAAGGATAATTGTGCCATGGTTATGGTTGGGTTGACCATTTGACTTGTTGACTTTTGTTGACCTTGATATTTTCTTTTACAAAAGATGCTTCTTGAAGCTTGCATTAGCATTAAATGTGATATGATAATGGTCAAATCAACTAACCATCGCAATTATCTTAATTATTATTATTATTCTCATATATCTCTCATATGAGAGCAAGGTTGAAAAAAGAGACTCTCATTCTCTCATGCTCTTTCTCTCTCTTGCATTGCTCTCCCACTTCCTCCCTCTCAAAGCTCTCTTGTTTCATGAGTTGAAAAACATGAGCTTTTTGAGATAAAACCATCAAAATACCTCTCTACTCATTCTAGGGTTCTTAGTCTAGCAAGCCAAGCACTTTAGTTACTTCTTGGTTGAGGTAGGAGCTCAAGGTAGAAGCTTTCAGGTGGATCTTTCTTCGGCAAAGAGAAGACGAAGAGGAGGAGCCGTCTACACCACTCCAAGGAGCCAGCAACAAAGAGGACCACAACAAGAAGAGAAGGAGTTCAAGAACTAGGTATAACCATCTTACCTAAGTAGCTAGAACTTGTAGTTAGTTTGTTAGTTTTTGTTTAGCAAAGATCCTTCATAGTTAGTCTATGTTCCCTTGTGATAAAAATTTGATTTTTACTCTTTCCGCCCCCCCCCCCGTAAGTACCGGGGTGGGTTACATAGACTTACAGTGGTATCAGAGCCTAGCTAAACAACAACTAATATGTTAGCAAAGTTGTTAGAACTTCGATCACGGAAAAAATCCCGAAAACACACCGAAACTTGTATTTTCTGTCGATTTTTAAAACAGGCCTAAAAATATTTTCAATGACTTGAAAAATACAAGCATGCTTTTTAGAGAAAACTGTAGAAATTTGGGCGCCTGAATCGCTCATAAGACCGTGGATCCGCGGCCGATCCAAGCGATCCGACGAGGATCCGCGGCCGAGTCAACTCGGCTGCGCACCAAATTTCTTCTGGGGTTCTCTGTGTTGGTTTTGTGTATTCTGGGAAGTTTTGTTTCTGCCCAGATTTGTCAGAGTACTGGATTTTACTTGGGGTAGATTCAAATACAGTTTTTGATCGAAATTCTATAAATTTTAGCTAATTGGATTATATCTGTAATGTGATATATGTACTGAACGTCCGCTAATCGCTATACGTCGATTAGTAGGGGTTGTATATATCTGTGATCTGTGATGTTGGTTTGTGTATATGAACTTGTTGGATTGTCGTGATGAATAGCCGGGGATATGAGATGAGAGTTTTCATTTTTCATTCAATGTAAAATTTGTAATTTGATGTAATATTATTTTATGGCCGCACATCCAGGTTGAAGTTGTAGCTGCCATTGTATATTATTTCTTTTACTATTTTTGCTCGTAGGATAGACCCAAGGTGGGGTGCACAAACTACCGGGTACTTTGAAGTACCGAGTGGCCTACTCATGTTTTTGAGGGAGGTTGCTTCACTTCGGGTACTTGGCGGGTAGTTTGCCACACCCGTAGGGGTCTAGGGTGGGGTTTGGCTATTCATCGCGACCGTGTAATCCGTCTTTCGTTGCAGGCTCGAACGAAACGCGGATTCCTAGCATATCCAATGTGTTCATTTGTGATCTGGAATGGCTATCATTGCATCTGACGAATATATATGTATATATCTATATATGATATCTAGTAGGTGTTGCTTATGTTTTGCATCCGCGCTAGTCCGGCCCCACTCTGTCGTTAGTTAAGTAACCTAACGGGTGATGATGGGGCCTAGTGGCGAATACGGATGGTATAAGCGTACGTCATATTTTCGTTGTTTTCTGCAATGGTAGGATTAATTGATGGGACGCATTATATTAATGCAAAGAAAATAAACCAAAGCTGAATCGTTGGAACAATTCAAAACCACTCGGTTTTTTCAAAAACAGAAAACTTTTAAAACGCGGAGCTTAAACCACTCCTTTTAAAAGCTATCAGGTTCCTTCGATTATATCAAGTTCACTACGTTCACGATTTCTCCAAAACCATTCGTAGCCCTCCGTCAATTCGGTTAAATATTCAGTAGTATTCAAGCTATGTATTTTGACCTTCGCCAAGGCATAGTGGTTGGTAGCTGCCGAATATTTATCTGTTGCATAGATAGATGCGTTGGTTTGGGACAGTCGTACTGCTATTTTGGTCTTCGTCAAGGGTATGTACGGGTGGGTTCAAATTAATCTGGATAATGACGGGTAGAACTTGACATGTGACTTATGATATGTTGGCTTTCGTCAAGGTCATAAGAGCATGGGGCAAAAATCCACATCGAGAGTTTCTAAAGAAACTGAAACTTGCTAGTGTTGCATACCATTTGGAGTTTGATAATATTGGTAGGATTCCTTCAACATTATCTCACAATGATATTTGGGTCCCGATCCTACTGTGAGTATCTGCTACTACTCGGGAGACTTTTCACTTAACGATCAATGTTATAAACCAAGTAGGTGTCTAGAAAGGTGTTAGCGGGGCTACGCCCACAGGGAAAAGAGGTTATTTAATTAAGAAACTTCACGAAAGCGTCGTAAAACCTCCCTTGAAGTACCGACACCAGCCTGGCTGAACGGTTAAGCAAGTATTGTACGATGAGATCAATCCTGACTAATTTTTCTTTTATGGTTTGGGGAAGGATTAGAGAAACAGTGGGAGCCATCCTGTTTAGATAAACTAAAAACCAATCTAAACTTGCAAGAGCATCATGCTAAGTGTTTTCTTCTCTCTCTCTTAATTGCAGCGATCCAGTGACCAGACATAGGTTACATCTAGATAATAAAATGACTGAATCTTACTGTTATGACTGGCAAAGGTCTGTCCAGATGTCCAATACCCATGACAAGCTGGGACACCTCCTAACTAATCAAACCCCTGCCGTCTCAGGACCAGTTTCCCCTGTCATGGATATTGATATCCGTAAGACATCGGAAAGGGACTGTGCGAATGCCAAGTGCCTTGTGTTGACCTCAGTTGATGGCGCATACTAGAGGCAGCACGAGAAGATGGACTTAGCTTTTGTCTTCCTCCATAGCAAAGATTTATATAGAGAGCAATCTCGTAGTGCAAGATATGAGACCTCGAACGAATTGCTTCAAGCGAGGTTGGCTTTCGGGTCATCTGTAGGGGACAACGTCCTTACAGAGACTAGCTATTTTGATGAGCTCACAGACCTGAAGACCACGTTGAAGAACGGGTCAAATACTGACTTGATTCTACAGTCTCTGCCCTCTACTTATACCCTGAAGGAAACCAGGGAAGAAGAGGAAAGGGAAGGGCAAAAGATTCGGGACTGGATGTAGTAAAGGAGGGACGTTATTATTGTTACGGGAAAGGACATTGGCAGAAGGATTGCAGGGCTAGCAAAGCCAGTAGCCAGGATTCGAAGCATGTTGTGGTTTCGGATTCGGGTGTGTTTGTAATAGAAAACTGTATGTCAATTAACCCTACTTCCTGAGTACTGGATACCGGATCAGGATCTCACATCTGTAATTCATTACAGGCTTTAAGAAACCGTAGAGTTATCAGGATAGGTGATATAACTCTAAGGGTTGCCAACGGAATGAGCGTGGACGCTGAATCCGTAGGGGAATATCACCTTAGATTGACAAGTGGGCAGATATTAATTCTGCGTAACTGTTTGTATGTATCTAGTATGGCTTGCAATATCATATCTGTATCCTTACTTTCTAAGGAAGGATATGATTTTACTTTTGTAAGCGATGTGGTCCACATCCACCTAAATCAAGTTCTGATTGGGTCAGGTACATTAGAAAACGGAATATACGTATTAAATCAAGCTTAAGTTTTCAGTGTCCAGAACACACTTAAAAGAAAGTCTCCGGACATAAATCAGGCTTTCTTATGGCATTGTAGACTGGGTCACATTAATGAGACACGGTTAACAAAGTAACATAAAGAGGGATACTTGAATCCGTTCGAGTATCAGTCTTATGCTACTTGTGAATCTTGTCTCATGGGAAAGATGACAAAGACTCCGTTCACTGGACACGGAGTAAGAGAGAGCAAGCTCTTAGAACTCATACACAGTGACGTGTGTGGTCCAATGTCTACACATGCACGAAGTGGTTATTCATACTTCATTACTTTTATGGATGATTTCTCTAGGTATGGACATATCTTCCTGATGAAGCATAAATCCGAGGCCTTTGAGAAATTTCGGGAATACAAGAATGAAGTTGAAAAACAAACAGGCAAAAGTATCAAAACACTGAGATCTGATCGAGGTGGTGAATACTTGAGTGCCGAGTTTCTGGACTACCTAAAAGAGAATGGAATTCTCTCTCAGCTTACTCCTCCATACACACCACAACACAATTGTGTATCTGAAAGGCGGAATCGAACCCTATTGGATATGGTTCGTTCCATGATGAGTAAGGCTGAGTTACCGTGGTCTTCCTGGGGTTATGCATTTGAATCAGCTGCATATCTTTTGAACAAGCTTCCTTCCAAGACTGTGCCTACCACACCATATCAGATGTGGTGTGGGAAGAAACCCTATCTTCAATATCTGAAGATATGGGGATGTCCATCTTTTGTTAAAAAGCAACATGCGGACAAACTCGAGGCATGCTCAGTACTGTGTAAGTTTTTGGGATACCCAAAGAACTCCAGGGGGTATCTTTTCTATTATGCAAAGGACCAAATGGTTTTTGTTTCTCGACATGCCCACTTTCTGGAACATCAGTTTTTAGAAAAGGAAATAAGTGGGAGCGCAATAGAACTGGAAGAAATTCCAGAAGCACAAGCTATTACTAAAAGCTTGGTAGAACCAGAGGTTTCAGGAGAACCGGACATCCCAGCGCCACTCCGCAGGAGTAGTAGGCAGTCTCATCCGTCCAAGAGATACTACGGTTTTCTCATAGACGGGGATCGAGAGGATTGCGTCATTGAAAATGATGAGCCTACTAGCTTCCAGCAAGCCATTCAGAGCGGTGACTCAGTAAAATGGCTGGATGCAATGCGGACCGAGATGGAGTCCATGTACACCAACAAAGTTTGGACTTTGGACATTGCTCCAGAAGGGGTAAAACCCGTAGGCTGCAAATGGATCTTCAGAAAGAAGATTGGTGTAGATGGGCAGGTTGAAAGTTATAAAGCTAGACTTGTTGCAAAGGGTTTTCGTCAAAGACCTGGTTTGGACTATGACGAAACCTTTTCTCCAGTGGCTATACTCAAATCCATTCGGATCCTTCTTGCCTTTGCTGCCTTCCATGATTATGAGATCTGGCAGATGGACGTAAAGACGACTTTTCTAAATGGAAATTTGGAAGAGTGCGTCTATATGGATCAGCCGGAGGGTTTCATTCAGAGTGGGAACAGCGGTAAAGTGTGCAAGTTGCTTAAGTCCATTTATGGACTAAAGCAGGCATCGCGGAACTAGAACATCTGCTTTGATGATACTGTCAAAGAATTCGACTTTATCAAAAATTCTGATGAACCATGCATTTACAGTAAGATTGTAGGGAGAACTGTGGTATTCCTCGTCTTGTACGTGGATGAAATTCTCCTAATAGGAAATGACATTCCTATGCTACAGTCAGTCAAAGAATTCTTGTCACAGAGGTTCTCCATGAAGGACCTGGACGATACCAACTACATTCTGGGGATCCAGATCTATCGTGATAGATGTAAGAGGATGTTGGGACTTTCGTAGTCAAGGTACATCGACACCATACTGAAACGATTCAGTATGGAAGATTCAAAGCACGGTAATCTACCGGCTTGTCACGGAATCACCCTCTCCAAAGATATGTCCCCCAAGACTGATTTGGAAAGGGTTCGCATGTCATCTATACCCTACGCATCTGCGGTAGGCTCTATAATGTATATGATGTTGTGTACCAGACCAGATGTAGCATACGCATAAAGCGTTTTAAGCCGGTATCAGTCAGACCCAGGGAAGAAACACTGGATAGCAGTAAATAACATTCTCAAGTACCTGAGAAGGACTAAGGAGATGTTCTTAGTGTATGGCGGAAAAGACCTCCAGATCGAGGCCTTTGCTGACTCCAGCTTCCAGAGTGACAAGGATGACTCTAAGTCCATGTCGGGTTATGTGTTTACCTTCAATGGAGGGGCGGTTTGCTGGAAGAGCTCCAAGCAGGAAACCGTTGCTGACTCAACTATGGAAGCGGAGTACATAGCTGCTTGGGATGTCGTAAAGGAAGCTGTCTGGATGAAGAAGTTCCTCACAGAGCTTCAGCTGGTTCCTACCAATGTTGATCCAATACCGCTGTATTGTGACAACAACGGCGCTATAGCTCCAGCGAAGGAACCCAGGTCCCATCAGAAGTCCAGACACATTTTGAGGCGGTACCACCTGATCAGGGAGATCATAGATCGCCGAGAGATCGAGGTGAAGAGAGTAGATTCGGAGAATAACAATGCATATCCATTCACGAAAGCCATACCCCAGACTCAGTTCGAGCGGCTGATCGAGATGTTAGGTCTTCGATACACCAGTACATGGCCCTAGTGCAAGTGGGAGATTGTTAGTGTATATACCCTAGAGGCCATTACTATATCATACTGGTTTGTATATTACTTAATGGAAGCTTGGGATAATCACAGTTGTATAGACAATCTTGCTCAAAATGGTAGTATGCTACTTGGTTTGTTTCTACTTTAATATGTGCATGTGTTTCTTTTAGCATATCGCTTATACATATTAGTGGAGCCCTTAGAATCATTGCTTGACTACCAACGTTGTGATGGCAGTTATACTAGTGGGGGCTGGGTAGTCTATAAGCACATCCTTATACAGGTCCCTGGCATAGGATTATCGAGACAGGGCATCGATACTCCAGAGTAGACTAGTGTATACACTTCTCATCCCAGGATGGGAGATGGTCTGTCCCACAGCCATCAGTACATCGTACTGGAGATAGTATGCAGGTGCTCGTTAGGTTATGAGTACACTGGACAGGACTCGCTGGGAACTGTTGGTTGGTATTATACCTATCATCAGTTATCAGTTCCCAGGTGACATGAGTACAACTTAGTCCATTGACTTGACACTGTCACTTCGCCTAGAGTGTGTTCCCACTGTTCTTAGATTCCTACCCTATCACGGCTCAAATAAGTCGTGCAAACAGGTAGTAGTTGGGTGCAGTCCCGAAGCACTTGGAGGCAGTGACGGTTAGACAGGATTCGTCTCTTCCGGTATTGAGAGTTGATATCGCGCTGTGTCTAGGAGAGCCATTACACAAAGTCCCTGGCCAGGGCAAGAGAGATTTGCTGGTAGTGTTTCCAGTGGTTTCTCAGGGTGTTCTGGGCTACACTCCGACACGACTTGTACCGCTATTAGGGGACTGACATTTACCGCCCCCTGGGCCCGACATGCGATACTCTCAGACGAACAGACCAGACTATATGGAGATTGTCACATTCAGCCTCCGTAGGAGTTCGGATGGGTTCACCTCATCGGTCTTCTTATTGGAATCTACCTGGGAACCGTTACGTACAGCTAGTACCGCTTGCAGCCTGTGGTTAAACCAACTGCCAGCGTAGTGTCGAGTCTTTAGAGTCCCACACAGAGGGTTGTTCACCTTTGGGCAAAACAGAGTAGAGGTCGTATAGTTTTATGATGGGGTTCGTTCACATACGCGCACTTGTGCACGTTTGGTGTCCGGGCAGTTATTACTAGCGGGTTTTGGTTTAAGCCAGATCCTAGTATTTGTTTTGGGATTGGTTTTGACTCATTGCATTCATGTTCCTCGGAACACGGATGCGGGTGTGTATGTACAGTTGACATAGGCAGAGGAACCTCATAAAGGGTTTTGACCGTTGACTTTTTCTAAACCCTAATGAGAATGAGAAATATGGTTAATAATATTAATTAACGATCATTGTGCCATGGTTATGGTTGGGTTGACCATTTGACTTGACTTTTGTTGACCTTGATATTTTCTTTTGCAAAAGATACTTCTTGAAGCTTGCATTAGCATTAAATGTGATATGATAATGGTCAAATCAACCAACCATCGCAATTATCTTAATTATTATTATTATTCTCATATATCTCTCATATGAGAGCAAGGTTGAAAAAAGAGACTCTTATTCTCTCATGCTCTTTCTCTCTCTTGCATTGCTCTCCCTCTTCCTCTCTCTCAAAGCTCTCTTGTTTCATGAGTTGAAAAACATGAGCTTTGTGAGATAAAACCATCAAAACACCTCTCTACTCATTCTAGGGTTCTTAGTCTAGCAAGCCAAGCACTCTAGTTACTTCTTGGTTGAGGTAGGAGCTCAAGGTAGAGGCCTTCGGGTGGATCTTTTTTCGGCAAAGAGAAGACGAAGAGGAGGAGCCGTCTACACCACTCCAAGGAGCCAGCAACAAAGAGGACCACAAAAAGAAGAGAAGGAGTTCAAGAACTAGGTATAACCATCTTACCTAAGTAGCTAGAACTTGTAGTTAGTTTGTTAGTTTTTGTTTAGCAAAGATCCTTCATGGTTAGTCTATGTTCCCTTGTGATAAAAATTTGATTTTTACTCTTTCCGCCTCCCCGTAAGTACCGGGGTGGGTTACATAGACTTACAAGTAGAAAGTCAAGAACCTCAGCCGCTGCGGAGATCTAGTAGAACTTCTCACCCACCGGAGAGATACTATGGGTTTCTCATTGATGGTGATAGAGAAGATTGCATCATGGATGATGATGACCCTACTAGTTTTCAGCAAGTTATCACGAGTGGTGACTCAGTGAAGTGGCTGGATGCCATGAGATCCGAAATGGAGTCCATGTACACCACCAAAGTATGGACTTTAGATGTTGCACCTCCTGAGATAAAACCCGTAGGTTGCAAATGGATCTTTAAGAGAAAGATTAGTGTAGATGGACATGTGGAGACCTATAAAGTAAGGCTTGTAGCGAAAGGTTTTCGTCAAAGACCAGTATTGGACTATGATGAAACTTTCTCTCCAGTAGCAATGCTTAAATCCATTCGGATCCTACTTGCTATTTCTGCTCACTACGATTATGAAATCTGGCAGATGGACGTTAAAACTGCATTTTTAAATAGTGATTTAGAAGAATGCGTTTTTATGGATCAGCCAGAGGGCTTCATTGACAGTGGGAGCAGCGAAAAGGCATGTAGGTTACTTAAATCCATTTATGGATTAAAGCAGGCATTACGGAGCTGGAACATCTGCTTTGATGATACAATCAAAGAGTTTGATTTTGTCAAAAATATAGATGAACCATGCATTTTTAAGAAGATTGTAAGGAGTACTATCACATTCCTCGTATTGTACGTGGATGCTATTCTCTTGATAGGAAATGATATTACTATACTACAATCGGTCAAACTATTCTTATCACAAAGATTCTCCATGAAGGACCTGGGTGATGCCTCTAGTATTTTGGGTATTAGGATCTATAGAGATAGATTCAAGAGGTTATTAGGATTGTCTCAATCAAAGTACATTGACACCATCCTAAAAAGGTTTAGTATGAAAGATTCCAAGCGTGGTGCCTTGCCCGCTTGCCATGGAATTACTCTCTCCAAGGACTTCTGTCCGAAGACTGATGAAGAGAGAGCTCACATGAGCATTATACCTTCTGCTTCAGCCGTAGGATCTATAATGTATGTGATGTTATGTACGCTTCCTGATGTAGCTTATGCACTAGCTGTAGTAAGCAGGTATCAATCCAACCTATAGGAGAAATATTGGATAGCAGTGAAGAACATTCTTAAGTACTTGCGAAGGACTAAAGAATTGTTCTTGGTGTATGGTAATGGGGATCTCCAAATAGAGGCCTTTACCGATTCCATCTTCCAAAGTGATAAGAATGACAACAAATCTATCTCAGGGTTTGTATTTACCCTCAATGGAGGGGCGGTTAGTTAGAAAAGTTCCAAACAGGTTACCGTTGTAGACTCCACGATGGAAGCAGAGTATATTGCTGCAAATGATGCTACCATGGAAGCCATCTGGAAGAGAAAGTTTGTCACGGAACTAGGAATAGTTTCAACCATTACTGATCCAATACCATTGTATTGTGATAATAATGGGGTTATGGCGTTGGCCAAAGAACCCAGGCCCCATCAAAAGTCCAGACACATCCTGAGGCGATATCATTTAATCCGGGAGATAGTAGATCGCCATGAGATCGAGATTCGGAGAGTAGATACAAATAATAACACCACGAATCCACTCACCAAGGCCTTTCCGTAGCTGCAACATGAGTGACTTTTTGAGATGTTGGTTATAAGATACGCCAATAATTGGCCTTAGTGCAAGTGAGACATTGTTGGATATATGTATGGCCCAGAGGACATTATATGTATAGTGGATACTTAGACATGTATATATTGTTAGTGTATATGCCCCAGAGGCCATTACTGTATCATACTAGTTTGTATATTACTTAATGGAAGCTTGGGATATTCACCTTGTATATACAATCTTGCTCAAAATAGTAGTATGCTACTTGGTTTGTTTCTACTTCAATGTGTACATGTGTTTATTTTATGATATCACCTATACGCATTAGTGGAGCCCTTAGGATCTTTGCTTGATTACCAGCGTTGTGATGGCAGTCACACTAGTGGGGGCTGGGTAATCTATAAGCACATCCTTATGCAGGTCCCTAGTCGCAGGACTATCGAGACAGTGCATCGATACTCCGGAGTAGACTAGCGCATGCGCTTCTCATCCCAGTGTGGGAGACAGTCTGTCCCACAGCCGTCAGTACGTCGTACTTGAGATAGTATGCGGGTGCTCGTTAGGTTACGAGTACACTGGACAGGACTCGTCGGGAACTGACTAGTTGGTTTTATACCTATCGTCAGTTATCAGTTCCCAGGTGACATGAGTACAGCTTAGTCCGCTGACTTGACACTGGCACTTCGCCTCGAGTGTGTTTCCACTGTACTTTGATTACTACCTTACCACGGCTCAAAGGAGTCGTGCAAACAGGTGGTAGTTGGGTGCAGTCCCGAAGCACTTGGAGGCAGTGACGGTTAGACAGGATTCGTCTCTCCCAGCATTGGGGGTTGACATCGTGCTGTGTCTAGGAGAGCCATTACACGAGTAGTCCCTGGCCAGGGCAAGCGGGATATACTGGTAGGCTTCCAGTGTTATCTCATGGTGTTTTGGGCTTCACTCTGACACGACTTGTACCGCTATTAGGGGACTGACGTTTACCGCCCCCTAGGCCCGCCATGCGATGTATCAGACGAACAGACCGGACTGTACGGAGACTGTCACATTCAGACTCAGTAGGAGTTCAGATGGGGTTCACCTCGTCAGTCTTCTTATCGGCATCTACCTGGGGACCGTTACGCACAGCTAGTGCCGCTTACGGTCTGTGGTTAAACCCACTGCCAGCGTAGTGTCGAGTCTTTAGAGTCCCACACAGAGGGCTATTCGCCTTTGGGCAAAACAGAGTAGAGGTCGCATCGTTTTGCGACAGGGTTCGTTCTCATCCGTTCACTTGTGCACGTTTGGAGTCCGGACGGATATTACTAGCGGGCTCTGGTTTGAGCCAGATACTGGTATATGTTTTGGGGTTAGTTTTATCTCATATTATTCATGTTCCTCGGAAGAAGAATGCGGGTGTGTATGCACAGTTGATTGAGGCGGAGGAAGAGGTCTTTCATTAGGGTTTCGGAACGGGTGTGTATGCACAGTTGACAGTCGTCTTTTTCCAAAACCTAATGAATTTTATGATATATCAATTAATAATATTAATTAAATGAAATTGTGTCATGGTTGGGTTTGTTGACTTGTTGACCAAGGTTGACTTGTTGACCATGGTTGAAACTTTGACTATCATCATTACATATCAAAGATGCTCTTTGATTCTAGCAAAACCATTTAATGTGTGTAATGATAATTGTCATTTCAAACCATCCATCAACTATTTCATTTAGATTATTATTATTAATTTGATAATTCATTTCATATTTGGTTATGGTTGTAAAAAGGAGTTTCATTCTATCATAACACTTCTCTCTCCTCACTTCTTCTTCCTCCTCCTCTAGTTCAAGGAGACTCACTCTCATGTGTTGAGAAACCCCCTCCTTGAGATAAAAACACCCCAAAACCACTCTCTACTCACTCTAGGATTAGAGGTCTAGCAAGCCAAAGACCCTAGTTCTCTCAAAGTTCGAGAAAGGAGCCCGAAGGTTGAGCCCTCAGGTGAATCCATCTTTGACGGAAGAAGGCGACGAGGAAAGCACCATCCAAGCTCTACAAAGGTTTCAAGAAGAAGGAGTTCAAGTTAGGTATAACATCTTTTCCGAGTAGCTAACTCTCTTTAGCTTAGTAGCTAGTTTAGTTTAGAAATGATCCCGAATTTTTTTAGTCCATGTTGCCTAATGCGCTAAAAATTTGTTTTTTATACCGTTTCTACCTCCCCGCAAGAATCGGGGTTGGAAACGTGGACTTACAGTGGTATCAGAGCCTAACTAAACATAAACTGGCTAGGTAGTTAAAGTGTACGGAAGTTTGATCGGAAAAATCGAAAAACCAAAATTTCAAAACCCTAAGTTTCTGTTGAAATTTTTTCTGCTCTAAAAATAAAAATTCATACTCCAAAAATCATCTCAGGGTTTTGTTAAGAAACTCACCAAAAACGATCCAGAGATCCACTCAAAGCGCCGCGGTTCCGCGGCAATAGCAAGCTATTGCCGCGCAACCGCGGCCGTTTTGGCTCAGCTCTGGATCGATTTTGGTGCAGTGTCTTTCTGGCTTGGTTTTGTGATTTTTAAGATGGTTTATATGTGCCCAGATTTTCCGGAATAGAAATTTGCTTTTGGGGGCCTATAAATCCGTATTTTTTATCGAACTTCACTACACTTGGACTAAATGGTTATATCTGTGATGTTTATATGTATTGAACGTCGACTAATCGCTATATGTCGATTAGTCGGGGTTATACATATCTGTGATCTGTGTTTGATGATGGTATGTGTATATGAATGCGTTGGACTGTCGCGGGTGAATAGCCGGGGTGGATGTGAGATGAGTGTTTCTTTTTCTTTCTTTCATGTAAAATGTAAATTGATGTAATATTATTTGTATGGCCGCACAACCGGGTCGGGGTTGTAGCCGTCATTGTATAATTCTTTTTACTGTTTTTGCTCCTAGGATAGACCCATGGAGGGGTGCACAAATTACCGGGTATCTCGAAGTGCCGAGTGGCCTACTCACGGCGTTGAGGGAGGTTGTTCCACTTCGGGTACTTGGCGGGTAGTTTGCCGCACCCGTAGGGGTCTTGGGTGGGGTTTTGGCTATTCACCGCGACCGTGTAATCCGCTTTTCGTTGCAGGCTTGAACGGATTGCGGATTCCTAGTATATCCAATATATTCATCTGTGATCTGTAATGTCTATCATTGCTATATATTTATATATAATAACTATATAGGCGTTGCTTATGTTTTACAGCCGCGCTAGCCCAGCCCCCGCTCTGTCGTTAGTTAAGTAACCTAACGGGTGATGACGGGGCCCCGTGGCGAATGCGAATGGCATAAGCGTACGTCATATTTTGGTTGTTTTCTGCAATGGTAGGATTAAATGATGGGACGCATTAAAAGAACTAATGCAAGAATATCACGCATTAAAAGAACTAATGCAAGATAATAAACCAAGCAAAAGTCGTTGGAACACTTTCGAAAAACCACTCGGTTCTTTTCAAAACCAACTTTTAAATGCGGAGCTTGAGCCACTCCTTTTAAAAGCTATCTCGTTCCATCGATTATATCAAGTTCACTACGTTCACGGTTTTGCCAAAACCATTCGTAGCCCTCCGTCATTTCGTATGAATATTCAATAGTATTCAAGCTATGTTTGTTGACCTTCGTCAAGGCATAGTGATTGGTAGCTGTTGGGTGTTCATATGTAGCATAGATAGATGTGTTGGTTTGGGACAGTCGTATTACCTTGTTGACCTTCGTCAAGGGTATATACGGGTGGGTTCAAATTAACCTGGAAAATGACGGGCAGAACTTGACATGTGACTTATGATTTGTTGACCTTCGTCAAGGTCATAAGAGCATGGGGCAAAAATCCACATCGGGAGTTTCATAAGTACTGAAACTTGCTAGATTTGCATACCATTTGGAGTGTGAAGATTCTGGTAGGATTCCTTCAGTTTCGTCACGTGATGATATTTGGATCCCGATCCTACTGTGAGTATATGCTACTCCTCGGGAAATTTCTCACTAAACGATCAATGCTATAAACTTAGTAGGTGTCTAGAAAGGTGTTAGCGGGGCTACGCCCCCAGGGAAAAGAGGTTCTTAAATTAAGGAACTTCGCGAGAGCGTTGGAAAACCTCCCTCGAAGTACCGACACTGGCCTGGCTGAACGGTTAAGCAAGTATTGTGCGGTGGGATTGATCCCGACTAATTCTTCCTTTATGGTTTGAGGAGGGATTCGAGAGACATTGGGAGCCATCCTGTTTAGACAAATTAAAAACCATTCTTAACTTGCAAGAGCATCGTGCTGAGTGTTTCTTCTCTCTCCCCTAATTGCAGCGACCAATCGACATGACTGGACTTAAGTTACTTCTAGATAAAAATATACTGACAGGGCCAAACTACAAAGATTGGCTCAGGAATGTCAAGATGGCAATCACTTACGACAAGCTGGGGTATCTTCTTACCACCAAAGCTCCCCCCGTCCCAGGTCCCACCTCCAGCGTCGCGGATAAGGAAATCCGTAAGACTTGGGAGATTGATTGCGCGAAGGCCAAGTGCCTCGTGCTTGCCTCTATGGACAATGAACATCAGAGGAGGCACGAGAATATGGACCTGGAATCTATATTTCTCCATACAAAAGAACTGTATGGAGAGCAGTCTCGTATCGCAAGATACGAAGTGTCGAAGAAGTTATTTTCGGCAAAATTGGCCGTCGGATCATCGGTAGCGGAACACGTGCTTAAGATGATTGGCTACATTGAGGAGCTCGCAGAACTTGGGACTACGTTGGAGAGTGAGCTCTATACGGACTTGATTCTCCAGTGCCTTCCTTCCACTTACGCCCAGTTTATACTGAACTTCAACTTACAAGAAAAGGAAGTTGAACTTTCAGAACTCCTCAACATGCTGAGGAGCGCAGAGGGCATCCTACAGAAAGGTAGGGAAACATCCACTTTGTTTGTAGGAGGATCTTCTTCTTCTAGGTCCAAGGTGAAAGCCAAGGGAAAGAAGAAGAAAGCCCCCGCCAAACCAAGGGGCGGTGTTAGTAAAGTGGATACGAAGGGAAAGGCAAAGGCAACAAAGATAGCGGGGAAGCTTGTGGGTAAAGAAGAATGCTTCTATTGTCATAAGAGTGGACACTGGAAGAAAGATTGCAGGGCTTGGAAGGCCAGGACACAGCAACTGAAGCAGGTTGCGGCTTCAGCTTCAGGTGTGTATGTTATTGAAAACTGTCTTTCGATAAACTCTACTTCCTGGGTATTGGATACCGGATCAGGATCTCATATCTGTAATTCTTTGCAGGCGTTGAGAAACCGTGGGTTTTTGAAGGCAGGTGACATGACCCTCAAAGTTGCAAACGGAGCTAGCATGGATGCTAAGGCCGTAGGGGACTATCACCTGGGAATGACAGATAGACATGTTTTGGTTTTGCGCAATTGCTTTTTTTGTACCCAACGCAACTTGTAATATCATTTCTGTATCTTTGGTTTCTAAAGAAGGTTATGAATTTGCGTTTGTAAGTAATGTTGTAAACATTCACCTTAATCAAGTTCTGATTGGGTCAGGTACACTGAGCAATGGTATATACGTGTTAAACCAACCACAGATTTTCAATGTCCAGAATACACACAAAAGAAAGTCTCCAGATGTAAATCAGGCTTTCTTATGGCATTGTAGACTGGGTCACATCAATGAGACACGGTTGACTAAGTTACATAAAGAAGGATACTTGGATCCGTTTGAGTATCGGTCTTATGCCACTTGTGAATCTTGTCTCATGGGAAAGATGACAAAGACTCCGTTCACTGGACACGGAGAAAGAGTGAGCGTGCTCTTGGGACTCATACACAGTGACGTGTGTGGTCCAATGTCTACACATGCGCGAAGCGGTTATTCATACTTCATTACTTTCACAGATGATTTCTCTAGGTATGGACATGTCTTCTTAATGAAGCACAAATCCGAGGCCTTTGAGAAATTTCGGGAATACAAGAATGAAGTTGAAAAACAAATAGGCAAAAGTATTAAGATTCTAAGATCGGATCGAGGTGGTGAATACTTGAGTGCCGAGTTCCTGGACTATTTAAAAGAGAACGGAATTCTCTCTCAGCTTACTCCTCCATACACTCCGCAACATAACGGTGTATCGGAAAGGAGGAATCGAACCCTATTGGATATGGTTCGTTCCATGATGAGCAAGGCTGAGTTACCGCGATCTTTCTGGAGCTATGCACTAGAAGCAGCTGCATATCTCTTGAACAAGGCTCCAACCAAGACTGTGCCTACCACCCCATATCAGATATGGAGTGGGAAGAAACCCTGTCTTAAGTATCTTAAGGTATGGGGATGTCCAGCTTTTGTAAAAAAGCAGCATGCGGACAAGCTCGAGGCACGTTCAGTACAGTGTAAGTTTGTGGGATACCCAAAGAACTCCAGGGGGTATCTTTTCTATTCCGCTGAGAAACAAAATGTTTTTGTTTCTCAACATGCCCGCTTCTTAGAAACTGAGTTTTTGGAAACCCAGATAAGTGGGAGCGCGATAGAACTGGAAGAAATTCCAGAACCACAAGCTATTACTAAAAGCTTGGAAGAGCCAGTAGTTTCAAAAGAACAGGACATTCCTACGCTACTCCGCAGAAGTAGTAGGCAGTCTCATCCGCCCGAGAGATACTACGGTTTTCTCATAGACGGGGATAGAGAGGATTGCATCATAGATTATGATGAGCCTACTAGTTTCCAGCAGGCCGTTCAGAGCGTTGACTCGGTAAAATGGCTGGATGCAATGCGGACTGAAATGGATTCCATGTACACCAACAAAGTATGGACGTTGGACATTGCTCCAGACGGGGTAAAACCCGTAGGATGCAAGTGGATCTTCAAAAGGAAGATTGGTGTAGATGGACAGGTTGAGACCTATAAAGCTAGACTTGTTGCAAAGGGTTTTCGTCAAAGACCTGGTTTGGACTATGACGAAACCTTTTCTCCAGTGGCTATGCTGAAATCCATTCGGATCCTTCTTGCCATTGCTGCCTTCCATGATTATGAGATTTGGCAGATGGACGTAAAAACCGCTTTTCTAAATGGAAATTTAGAGGAGTGTGTCTATATAGACCAGCCAGAAGGTTTCATTCAGAGTGGGAGCAGCGGAAAGGTGTGCAAGTTGCTTAAGTCCATCTATGGACTAAAGCAGGCATCGCGGAGTTGGAACATCTGCTTTGATGAGACGGTCAAGGAATTTGGCTTTATCAAAAATCCAGATGAACCATGCATCTATAGTAGATTTGTAGCGAGAACTGTAGTATTCCTCGTTTTATACGTGGATGACATTCTCTTAATAGGAAATGACATTCCTATGCTACAATTTGTCAAGGGGTTCTTGTCGCACAGGTTCTCCATGAAAGACCTGGGTGATGCCTCGTACATCCTGGGGATCCGGATCCATCGTGATAGATCCAAGAGGATATTAGGACTTTCACAGTCCAGGTACATCGACACCATACTGAAAAGATTCAGTATGGAAGATTCCAAGCGCGGTAACCTACCGGCTTGTCACGGGATCACCCTCTCTAAAGAGATGTCTCCCAAGACTGATTTGGAGAGGGATCGCATGTCTATTATACCCTACGCTTCTGTGGTAGGCTCTATAATGTATGCGATGTTGTGTACCAGACCGGATGTAGCTTATGCACTGAGTGTGGTAAGCCGGTATCAGTCAAACCCTGGGGAGAAACACTAGATAGCGGTAAAGAACATTCTCAAGTACCTGAGAAGGACTAAGGAGATGTTCTTGGTGTATGGCGGAAAAGACCTCCAGATCGAGGCCTTTGCTGACTCCAGCTTCCAGAGTGACAAGGATGATTCCAAGTCCATGTCGGGTTTTGTCTTTACCCTCAATGGAGGGGCGGTATGTTGGAAGAGTTCCAAATAGGAAACCGTTGCAGACTCGACTATGGAAGCGGAATACATCGCTGCATCTGATGCCGCAAAAGAAGCCGTCTGGATGAGGAAGTTCTTGAAAGAACTTCAGGTGGTTCCATCCATTGTTGATCCAATACCTCTGTATTGCGACAACAACGGGGCTATAGCTTTAGCGAAGGAACCCAGGTCCCATCAGAAATCCAGACACATCTTGAGGCGGTATCACCTGACCAGGAGATCGAGGTTCGAAGGGTTGCTTCAGAAGATAACACTGCAGATCCATTCACCAAGGCCTTGCCCCAGACTCAGTTCGAGCGGCTGATCGAGATGATAGGTCTTCGATACGCCAGTACATGGCCTTGGTGCAAGTGGGAGATTGTTATTGTATATGCCCTAGAGGCCATTACTGTATCATACTAGTTTGTATATTACTTAATGGAAGCTTGGGATATTCACCTTATATATACAATCTTGCTCAAAATATTAGTATGCTACATGGTTTGTTTCTACTTCAATGTGTACATGTGTTTATTTTATGATATCACCTATACGCATTAGTGGAGCCCTTAGGATCTTTGCTTGATTACCAGCGTTGTGATGGCAGTCACACTAGTGGGGGCTGGGTAATCTATAAGCACATCCTTATGCAGGTCCCTAGTCGCAGGACTATCGAGACAGGGCATCGATACTCTGGAGTAGACTAGCGCATGCGCTTCTCATCCCAGTATGGGAGACAGTCTGTCCCACAGCCGTCAGTACGTCGTACTTGAGATAGTATGCGGGTGCTCGTTAGTTTACGAGTACACTAGACAGGACTCGTCGGGAACTGACTAGTTGGTTTTATACCTATCGTCAGTTATCAGTTCCCAGGTAACATGAGTACAGCTTAGTCCGCTGACTTGACACTGGCACTTCGCCTCGAGTGTGTTCCCACTGTACTTTGATTACTACCCTACCACGGCTCAAAGGAGTCGTGCAAACAGGTGGTAATTGGGTGCAGTCCCGAAGCACTTGGAGGCAGCGACGGTTAGACAGGATTCGTCTCTCCCAGCATTGGGGGTTGACATCGCGCTGTGTCTAGGAGAGCCATTACACGAGTAGTCCCTGACCAGGGCAAGCGAGATATACTGGTAGGCTTCCAGTGTTATCTCAGGGTGTTTTGGGCTTCACTCCGACACGACTTGTACCGCTATTAGGGGACTGACGTTTACCGCCCCCTAGGCCCGCCATGCGATGTATCAGACGAACAGACCGGACTGTACGGAGACTGTCACATTCAGACTCAGTAGGAGTTCAGATGGGGTTCACCTCGTCAGTCTTCTTATCGGCATCTACCTGGGGACCGTTACGCACAGCTAGTGCCGCTTACGGTCTGTGGTTAAACCTACTGCCAGCGTAGTGTCGAGTCTTTAGAGTCCCACACAGAGGGCTATTCGCCTTTGGGCAAAACAGAGTAGAGGTCGCATGGTTTTGCGACAGGGTTCGTTCTCATCCGTGCACTTGTGCACGTTTGGAGTCCGGACGGATATTACTAGCGGGCTCTGGTTTGAGCCAGATACTGGTATATGTTTTGGGGTTAGTTTTATCTCATAGTATTCATGTTCCTCGGAACAAGAATGCGGGTGTGTATGCACAGTTGATTGAGGCGGAGGAAGAGGTCTTTCATTAGGGTTTCGGAACGGGTGTGTATGCACAGTTGACAGTCGTCTTTTTCCAAAACCTAATGAATTTTATGATATATCAATTAATAATATTAATTAAATGAAATTGTGTCATGGTTGGGTTTGTTGACTTGTTGACCAAGGTTGACTTGTTGACCATGGTTGAAACTTTGACTATCATTATTACATATCAAATATGCTCTTTGATTCTAGAAAAACCATTTAATGTGTGTAATGATAATTGTCATTTCAAACCATCCATCAACTATTTCATTTAGATTATTATTATTAATTTGATAATTCATTTCATATTTGGTTATGGTTGTAAAAAGGAGTTTCATTCTATCATAACACTTCTCTCTCCTCACTTCTTCTTCCTCCTCCTCTAGTTCAAGGAGACTCACTCTCATGTGTTGAGAAACCCCCTCCTTGAGATAAAAACACCCCAAAACCACTCTCTACTCACTCTAGGGTTAGAGGTCTAGCAAGCCAAAGACCCTAGTTCTCTCAAAGTTCGAGAAAGGAGCCCGAAGGTTGAACCCTCAGGTGGATCCATCTTTGACGGAAGAAGGCGACGAGGAAAGCACCATCCAAGCTCTACAAAGGTTTCAAGAAGAAGGAGTTCAAGTTAGGTATAACATCTTTTCCGAGTAGCTAACTCTCTTTAGCTTAGTAGCTAGTTTAGTTTAGAAATGATCCCGACTTTTGTTAGTCCATGTTGCCTAATGCGCTAAAAATTTGTTTTTTATACCGTTTCCGTCTCCCCGCAAGAACCGGGGTTGGCAACGTGGACTTACATAGTAGATCGCCACGAGATCGAGATTCGGAGTGTAGATACAAATAATAACACCACGAATCCACTCACCAAGGCCTTTCCATAGCTGCAACATGAGTGACTTTTTGAGATGTTGGTTATGAGATACGCCAATAATTGGCCTTAGTGCAAGTGAGACATTGTTGGATATATGTATGGCCCAGAGGACATTATATGTATAGTGGATACTTAGACATGTATATATATACAGATGACTTTCTTGCTCTACATGATAGTATGCTATCTTGTTGTACTTTATCTTAACATGTTTACTTGATTATGTTATACTATTCATTTCATACATGTTGATAAAGCCCTCAGGATATTTTCTTGACTTCCATGACTATGATGGAGATCATACTAGTGGGGCATGTGTAGTTTATAAGCATATCCTAGAATGTTCCTAGTCGAGGGTATATCGAGACATGGCATCGATATTCCAGAGTAGACTAGCGTATACGTTTCTTGACCCATATGATGGGCGATGGATGGTTCCATATCCATTGGTGTTGTGACATCGAAGATAGTATACGGGTGCTCAGTGGAGACTGGGTACACCAAATGGACTCACCGAGAACTCCTATATGGTATTATATCTATCGTCAGACAGCAGTTCTCAGGTGACACTGGTATAGGTTAGTCTGTAGACCCAAAATCGCATAGAATCTTGTGTGTTCTCCCACTGTGCTTTGATTTCCACCCTACCACGGCTCTACTGAGTCGTGCAAACAGGTGTCTTTTGGGTACAGTCCCGAGACACATGGAGGCAATGAGCGATAGGAGGGGTTTCGTCTCTTCCGGTATTAGGAGTTGATATTGTGCTATGCGCGATTGGCTTTGAATCGAAGTCCCTGGCCAGGGCTGATGAGATTTACTGATAAGTGTTATCAGTAGTTCTCGACCGATCATAGTCCATATCGGTATGGCTTATTGAGTTATTAGGGCTCGACGATTCCATCCCTATACTTGATATGCAACATATCAGACGAAGAGACCGGACGGTACGGTAAGTGTTACCAATGGCTTTGCGGGAGTTTTGACAAGTTCAATCACGCGCACTAACTAGATGCGCGCATACTTGGTGCACAAACGGGCTCGCAACAACGCCACAACTACAACTAGGGTCATTATACGTGATAACTACCGAGTCTAGAACCCAATCGTGCATTCACAACACATTAATCATTATATGAAATATGTTATAACTCATCAAAACCTCAAACTTAATTAGAATCAATTTATTCCAAAAACCTAGTAAACATCAATTACCATTTTAGTTCAAATCTTGATATTTTCACAAAACTAGTGGCCACAATAATCACTTAATAGCTTAATTAGACCATACAAATTAAAATTTTATCTCACCAATTTATATTAATTCTAAAAACCTAGTTTGCAAAATTATCTAAGTTTAACAATTTTAAAGCAACAATTTACAAATTAACAACTAGACTAGATTTTGTTTGTCTTAGGATGTTAAACTATACATTGCAATCTTAATCAAGTAATAAAAACCCTAATTTTAATTCAAAACCCTTGTCTTTAATTCACAAACTAGCAATTAGAACCAAATTATCACTTGAATAGTTTAGATTAGAATAGTTAATCAACAAATTAGCCACTAGGTTAAGAATTATATCTCACAAGTTTAGAGATCTAGTTTGCAACTCAGCCTCTAAAGATAGTTTCTTGCTCCAAGATCCATGGTAGAATAGGCCAAGGAGAATTGGAGGAAGAATTAGCTTTGAATTTGTGAGTTTTTGTTTGGATTTTTGATGGATTTTGTGATGAATTTGGAGTGAAAAGAGATGGAGAATTGGGGAATGGGGGGGCTGCCTTGTTCAGCCAAAGAGAGGGAATAGGTGTGTGTATAAGTGTGTAGAAATTTCCATGACAATAAAAAACCCTCAAGTCTCATTAATGCAATTTACATCATTTCATATTTTTATTTTCTTTTATTTCAATTTCCTTTCTTTCCTAGAATGAGCTAGAACATTGGAAACAAAAGAGAAAAAGAATACAAGTTACAAACTAGGGTTAAAGTTGTCATGGTTCATATTTGAGTAATTAACCCATTCTCATTTGTAATTATCATTAATTAATTGTATAAATGAAAGCTTATAATAATATTTAAAATAATTAATTAAGGAAAAATATTTAATTAAACTAATAATTTATAAGTGACTAAATAATTATCAATTACTAGCAATTACATAGTTAAAATAGGCGTATTCAAGTTTATGTTGAAAAATAATTATATCTTGGTTTTTACGGAAAACACAATTTATTTTACCGATTATCAGAAAATTCACTTAAAAGATTTATTTGTTTGTTTATTTTAAAACATTGCAATAGTAACATAAACTTTTGCTCAAGAGATCACTCCCCGTGAAGAGATCTAGGCTCTTGCCTCGTCGAATGAGGTGCTGGATATTCCTAAACGAATACCTCTATGTAAAGCAAAAGAATACGATTATATTTTTTCGAAAAATTTGTTCCGACAACATCTTTTAGGTTTATTTTTCCTTGCACTAATTAAAATTAATGCGGTCCCATCAATTAAAACCTATCACACTAGAAAAGAATGAAAATAGAATGTACGTATATAACATCCGCATTCGCCACGGGGTCCCGTCATGCACCATTAGGTTACTTAACTAACGGCAGAGCGTGCTAGATTAGTGCGAATGCAAAATATATACAACATTTATTTATCTATATATAAATATATATTCATCTCAGGCATGATATAAGCAACATCTTAGAAAAGCGATAAGCAATATTGAAAAGTGGATAATTTAGGAGCTCCGGGTTTCATTTGAGCCGCTAATGAAACTCGACGTTCCCCGGTCGTATGGATAGCCTGTACAATGTAGAACCAAGATGCCTACGAGTGCGGTAAGTTACCCGCCAATTCCAATAGTGAGGCAACCCCAATCAACGAAGTGAGTGGGCACCCAGCACTTCACAGAATTTGGTAACTTGAGCACTCCACCGTAGGTCATTCTAAAACCCTCTATGAGAGTGATGAGTAGCCCGCCAATTCTAGAGTAAGGCACCCTGGTCTCAACGCCATGAGATGGAGGCCCGTTGCCCTCTAGAAATCGGCTACTTGAGCACTCCGACGTGGGGTTTATCCTAATACAGAAAAAAAAATACAATAGTGACATCTATCTCAACTCGGCCGTGTCCTAATAAAAGAATATACAACGAGGCAGAAACGGTAGTACACATGTCAGACGCTCGCCCTAAAATAAATAATATACAAATGAATTCAAAACTGTACAACAAACATTGCATAAAAGGCTATATATCACGATAATCCGTCGAAACCATCACAAAGATATCACAAGTAACATCACAAGTAAACAAGATGCGTGTAACCTCTTCTAATCGACGTATAGCGATTAGAAGATATTAAACAACACATAAACGCATCACAAAAGTAAGCAACGAAAACTACGACAATAAAATTTCCGCGCACAAATAGCAAACAAAACAAGTTTTTCCAAAGCCAGAAAAAACAGTTCACTAAGTCCCAAAATTCCATCGTTTTAAGCTAATCCGAGAGTCGAAACGAACTCGAAACTCGCCCGAACCTTCACGGAGTCAAAGTACCCAAAATTAACTATCGCTTGAGGGGTTAGGGGTACCCACCTGTAGGGTTACTAGACACTCTAATAAGGTTCTATAAGGCATCAACCATGTCCGATTTAAAATTTAGCCGTGCCGAACAACCCAAAGCCGGATCTTTAAACTAGAGATTAGGCGAAAACAAACATGTTAAACACTTTAACACTAAGTGAGAGAGATTACAACCTTTGTATATCCGGTCCTTCACCTCTTAAGCTCCGTGTTGAGGTCCCTTCGCTGTGATTATCGTGCATCCGGACTCTAGAGAGGCTCCATGAAGAGAATGATGCAAACTTGCTTTCGATTTTCGATAACAAAGATGATCTACCTTGAAGTTTCATTAACACAAGCTCTCACTTACTAAATGAAGTGAACACCCTCATCTAAATGGCAAGGATAGATGAGAATGATGAAGTAGGAATTTAGCGCTATTTTATTTTCTTGAACTCACTCATTTTCATCACCTTTGAAAAAGCTAGAAAGCTTTTCCATGAAGAACTCAAGGAAGAAGATGAAGAAACCTTTTGTGATGAATAATGAAAATGTAATAATAATTAGTTATGCAATCATGATTCATGTAACTTTTGTAGAGATTTAACTAGGGCTAGGGTTTGGGTTGGGTTAAAGCATGAGTCACTTAAAATATTAAGCATAATATATTTGCACAAAACAAAAGAAAACCTTCTAGAAAGTTCATGAAAGAACTAACCCAATTCAAACCCTAACCTTGTTTAATCTCTACTAAACATGTTGCATTAGTAATCATATTATGTTACAATATTATATATCATATATATAATATATTTTGTAACAAAAGAAAATAATACAATTAACATATATCGCATATATATCAATGTATTACCCGAGTGAGAAAATGAATCAATAAGTGAGATAATATTAGTTAATGTAATTTAATATATCATATATATTATTATACATTAAATTATCGAATCAACACTGTAGGGTTCCTAGGCACACTATAGAGGTCTCACAAGGCATCAACCATGCCAATTTCAAATTTTATGGGTGCCGAGAAACCCTAGACTAGATCGTTAACTAGAATTTTAGGCGACAAAGTGAAACTAGTTAACTACTTAACTAAAAGAAAGAGGCTACAACCTTTGTAGATCCGGTTCTCCACTTCCTTAACTCCACGTAGACGTCCTCTCGCTGTCCGTCTCGAATCCCGGACTCAAGCATCGGCTTCATCGAAGAAATGGGCGGGCAAGGTCGTCGGCTTCGTGCCGAAGATGATCTACGTCGAGGTTACACAAGATCAAGCTCCAACTTCACCAAGTTGTGAAACTTGTGAAGTAAACACCCTATACTACTTGGCAAGAGGTAGAGGATGAAGAAATAGGAGGTGGGTTCACTTTAGAATTTGATTTCTCTCACTTTTGCTCAAGTTGCCATTGATGGACTTAAGCTTTTCTTGAAGAAGAAGATGATGATCAAGAAGAAAGAATATGATAAGTGTCTTATTTAAAAAGAAACTAATATGAATACTTATCATATCCTAACC
This sequence comes from Agapanthus africanus, assembly GCA_030015575.1. Lineage (NCBI taxonomy): Eukaryota > Viridiplantae > Streptophyta > Magnoliopsida > Asparagales > Amaryllidaceae > Agapanthus > Agapanthus africanus. The sequence goes on from CM057337.1 coordinate 272,302,261, forward strand.
ATAGTCAAGTGTAGAGAGTAAACTAGGGTTAGTAGGAATGGTTAGGGTTAAGGATGAGATAAGAATGGTGGACTTGTTCAAAGCTTCAAGAAGCTTCAACATATACAAACAAAATAAGCCACCATCCTCATTTATTTTCCAAAATGAATAAATAAATAAATAAATGAATAAGTAAATAAAACCCTAACCATTCATATAACCATGGTTTAATCTTTACACAAGCACATGTTAACATGTATCATCAAACATGATACAAACATGTTTACACAAAAATATATCACATATACAATGTGCACATCGAGTGAGAAAAACCATTTAAAGTGAACCAATACTAGTTAATGCAAAGTAATATATCAAATATATAATTATACATTAAATCATTAAATCAACACTTGATTTAACGATCCGGTCATATCGCATATAACCGACTAGTATCCTATGTATCGGCTTATCGAATCAATCCTTGATTCGATATCTAGGTTATATCACATATAACCAATCGATACATTCTTCGCGAGAATGGAATACGGTATCACATACACGCATAATTCTCGGTCCTGAACATATCTCATATGCGCTCCTATTTCGTTTCGCTTGAGCCAGGAAACCTCTGTGTAGGACTCTAAAGACTCGTCAATACGCCGGTAACAGATGATGATCATATCAAACACCTACAAGCCGCAAGCGGTCTGCTAAACGTAACGGCCATCCGGGTATTGAGCGATCAGAAGATCAACGAGCAAGCCCGCTCACACTCCTGTGAATCCAACCAGTAACACTTACCGTACAGTCCGGTCTGTTCGTCTGATATGTCGCATATCAAGTCTAGGGGTGGTAAACGTCAGACCCCAATAACCGATAAGTCGTGCCGATGTGAGGCTCATAACGGGTCGAGAAACTACTGGTAACACTTACCAGCAAATCTCTGAGCAGCCCTGGCCAGGGACTTCCCTGTTACGGCCAATCGAGCACAGCGCAACATCAACCCCCAATACCGGGAGAGACGAAACCCCTCCTATCGCTCATTGCCTCCATGTGACTCGGGACTGTACCCAAAGACCACCGTTTTGCACGCCTTCATGGACGTGGTAAGGTGGAGATCAAAGCACAGTGGGAATCACACAAGACTCTATGACGATCTCGGGTCTACAGACTAACCTGTACAAGTGTCACCTGAGAACTGCCATCTGACGTGAGGTATAATACCATCTGGGAGTTCCCGGCGAGTCCGTCCAGTGTACCCAGTCTCCACTGAGCACCCGTACACCATCTCTGATGTCAAACACCAATGGATATGGGATCATCTATTGCCCATCTCATGGGTCGAGAAGCGTATACGCTAGTCTACACTGGTATATCGATGCCCCGTCTCGATACACCCACGACTAGGGACCTTGAAGGATGTACTTATGGACTACCATGTCCCCACTAGTATGATCTGCATCATAGTCCAGGTAGTCAAGTACACATCCTAAGGGCTTTACCAACATATAACTATAAGACAGTTTAAAGAGACAAGTGTACATGTTAAGATAAAGAGTAACCAGATAGCATACTATCATATCGAGCAAGAAAGTCATCTCTATATATGACCAAGCATCCAATATAATATACATCATCTGTACAATACTGGCCTCTAGGGCATACATACAACTAACAATCTCCCACTTGCACTAGGGCCAGCTGCTGTAGTATTGCATACCGAGCATCCCGAAGAGTCTCTTAAACTGTATCTGGGGAATGGCCTTCGTGAGTGGATCCGCCGTGTTGTTCTTCGTGTCGACTCTCCTGACCTCGATCTCCCGGCGATCAACTATCTCCCGGATCAGGTGATACCGCCTCAGAATATGCCTGGATCGCTGATGGGACCTGGGTTCCTTGGCCAAAGCCACCGCTCCATTGTTATCGCAATACAAAGGTATTGGATGCTCAATGGATGGAACCACTCCAAGTTCAATAATGAACTTCTTGATCCAGACAGCCTCTTTGGCAGCATCGTTGGCAACGATGTATTCAGCCTCCATCGTCGAGTCTGCCACGGTTTCCTGCTTGGAACTATTTGTAGGGTTCCTAGGCATACTATAGAGGTCTCACAAGGCATCGATCATGCCAATTTAAAATTTTATGGGTGCCGAGAAACCCTAATACGGATCGTCGGCTAGATTTCTAGGCGATACATTAAACTAGTTAACACTTTAACTAAAGGAGAGAGGCTACAACCTTTGTAGAACCGGTTCTCCACTTCCTTAGCTCCACGTGGGAGTCCTCTCGCTGTCCATCATGAATCCCGAGCTCATTCGTCGGCTTCATAGGAGAAACGGGCGGGCTAGGTCGTCGGCTTCGTGTCAAAGACGATCTACGTCGAGGCATCGCAAGTTCAAGCTCCGACTTCACAAAGTTGTGAAACTTATGAAGAAAACACCCAAAACAACTTGGCAAGAGGTAGAGGGTGAAGAAATAGGAGGTAGGTTCACTTTAGAATTGGATTTCTCTCACTAAAACTCAAGTTGCCATTGATGGCATCAAGGTTTCTATCTTGAAGAAGAAGGAGAAGATGAAGCTAGTTTATGATAAGTTATCTCTAAAATGAAAAGAAAATTCATACTTATCATAATCTAACAAGGGTTAAGTGTAGAGAATAAACTATGGTAAGTGGATGGGTTAGGGTTAAGCATGAAGACAAAATGGTCTCTTTGGTCAAAGCTTCATGAAGCTTCAACAAGCTTCATGACAAAAACAAACCATTTTATTTTCATTTATCCAATAAAATAAATAAAGAAATGAATAAATAAATGATAAGGCAAAACCCTAATTATCATTTAACCATGGTTTGATTCTTCACACTTAACCAAATGATCAAGTATCATCAAACATGATACATATATGTGCACAAAAGCACATCACATATACAACTTGCACATCAAGTGAGAAAATCCGTATAAAGTGAACCAATACTAGTTAATGCAAAGTAATATATCAAATATATAATTATACATTAAATCATTAAATCAACATTTGATTCAATGATCCGGTCATGTCGCACATATCCGACTAGTATTCAATGTATCAATTTATCGAATCAATGATTCGATAACTAGGTCATATCGAATATAACCAATCGAAACATTTATCGCGAGAATGAAATGCGGTATCACATACACGCATTATTCTCGCTCCCGCACATATCTCATATGCGCTCCTATTTCGTTTCGCTTGAGCCAGGAAACCTCTGTGTAGGACTCTAAAGACTCGTCAATACGCCGGTAGCAGATGATGATCATATCAAGCACCCACAAGCCGCAAGCGGTCTGCTAAACGTAACGGCCATCCGGGTATTGAGCGATAAGAAGATCGACGAGCTAGCCCGCTCACACTCCTGTGAATCCAACCAGTAACACTTACCGTACAGTCCGGTCTGTTCGTCTGATATGTCGCATATCAAGTCTAGGGGTGGTATACGTCAGACCCCAATAACCGATAAGTCGTGCCGATGTGAGGCACATAACGGGTCGAGAAACTACTGGTAACACTTACCAGCAAATCTCTGATCAGCCCTGGCCAGGGACTTCCCTGTTACGGCCAATCGAGCACAGCGCAACATCAACCCCCAATACCGGGAGAGACGAAACCCCTTCTATCGCTCATTGCCTCCATGTGACTCGGGACTGTACCCAAAGACCACCGTTTTGCACGCCCTCATGGACGTGGTAAGGTGGAGATCAAAGCACAGTGGGAATCACACAAGACTCAATGACGATCTCAGGTCTACAGACTAACCTGTACAAGTGTCACCTGAGAACTTCCATCTGACGTGAGGTATAATACCATCTGGGAGTTCTCGGCGAGTCCGTCCAGTGTACCCAGTCTCCACTGAGCACCCGTATACCATCTCTGATGTCAAACACCAATGGATATGGGATCATCCATCGCCCATCTCATGGGTCGAGAAGCGTATACGCTAGTCTACACGGGTATATCGATGCCCTGTCTCGATACACCCACGACTAGGGACCTTCAGGATGTATTTATGGACTACCATGTCCCCACTAGTATGATCTGCATCATAGTCCAGGTAGTCAAGTACACATCCTAAGGGCTTTATCAACATGTAACTATAAGACAGTTTAAAGAGACAAGTGTACATGTTAAGATAAAGAGTAACCAGATAGCATACTATCATATCGAGCAAGAAAGTCATCTCTATATATGTCCAAGCATCCAATATAATGTACTTCATCTGTACAATACTGGCCTCTAGGGCATACATACAACTAACAATCTCCCACTTGCACTAGGGCCAGCTGCTGTAGTATCGCATACCGAGCATCCCGAAGAGTCTCTCAAACTTTATCTGGGGAATGGCCTTCGTGAGTGGATCCGCCGTGTTATTCTTCATGTCAACCCTCCTGACCTCGATCTCCCGGCGATCAACTATCTCCCGGATCAGGTGATACCGCCTCAGAATATGCCTGGATCGCTGATGGGACCTGGGTTCCTTGGCCAAAGCCACCGCTCCATTGTTATCACAATACAAAGGTATTGGATGCTCAATGGATGGAACCACTCCAAGTTCAGTAATGAACTTCTTGATCCAGACAGCCTCTTTGGCAGCATCGTTGGCAGCGATGTATTCAGCCTCCATCGTCGAGTCTGCCACGGTTTCCTGCTTGGAACTATTTGTAGGGTTCCTAGGCACACTATAGAGGTCTCACAAGGCATCGATCATGCCAATTTAAAATTTTATGGGTGCCGAGAAACCCTAATACGGATCGTCGGCTAGATTTCTAGGCGAAACATTAAACTAGTTAACACTTTAACTAAAGGAGAGAGGCTACAACCTTTGTAGAACCTGTTCTCCACTTCCTTAGCTCCACGTGGGTGTCCTCTCGCTGTCCATCATGAATCCCGAGCTCATTCGTCGGCTTCATCGGAGAAACGGGCGAGCTAGGTCGTTGGCTTCGTGTCAAAGACGATCTACGTCGAGGCATCGCAAGTTCAAGCTCCGACTTCACAAAGTTGTGAAACTTGTGAAGAAAACACCCAAAACAACTTGGCAAGAGGTAGAGGGTGAAGAAATAGGAGGTGGGTTCACTTTAGAATTGGATTTCTCTCACTAAAACTCAAGTTGCCATTGATGGCATCAAGGTTTCTATCTTGAAGAAGAAGGAGAAGATGAAGCTAGTTTATGATAAGTTATATTTAAAATGAAAAGAAAATTCATACTTATCATAATCTAACAAGGGTTAAGTGTAGAGAATAAACCATGGTAAGTGGATGGGTTAGGGTTAAGCATGAAGACAAAATGGTCTCTTTGGTCAAAGCTTCATGAAGCTTCAACAAGCTTCATGACAAAAACAAACCATTTTATTTTCATTTATCCAATAAAATAAATAAAGAAATGAATAAATAAATGATAAGGCAAAACACTAATTATCATTTAACCATGGTTTGATTCTTCACACTTAACCAAATGATCAAGTATCATCAAACATGATACATATATGTGCACAAAAGTACATCACATATACAACTTGCACATCAAGTGAGAAAATCCGTATAAAGTGAACCAATACTAGTTAATGCAAAGTAATATATCAAATATATAATTATACATTAAATCATTAAATCAACATTTGATTCAATGATCCGGTCATGTCGCACATAACCGACTAGTATTCAATGTATCGATTTATCGAATCAATGATTCGATAACTAGGTCATATCGAATATAACCAATCGAAACATTTATCGCGAGAATGAAATGCGGTATCACATACACGCATTATTCTCGCTCCCGCACATATCTCATATGCGCTCCTATTTCGTTTCGCTTGAGCCAGGAAACCTCTGTGTAGGACTCTAAAGACTCGTCAATACGCCGGTAGCAGATGATGATCATATCAAGCACCCACAAGCCGCAAGCGGTCTGCTAAACGTAACGGCCATCCGGGTATTGAGCGATCAGAAGATCGATGAGCTAGCCCGCTCACACTCCTGTGAATCCAACCAGTAACACTTACCGTACAGTCCGGTCTGTTCGTCTGATATGTCGCATATCAAGTCTAGGGGTGGTATACGTCAGACCCCAATAACCGATAAGTCGTGCCGATGTGAGGCACATAACGGGTCGAGAAACTACTGGTAACACTTACCAGCAAATCTCTGATCAGCCCTGGCCAGGGACTTCCCTGTTACGGCCAATCGAGCACAGCGCAACATCAACCCCCAATACCGGGAGAGACGAAACCCCTCCTATCGCTCATTGCCTCCATGTGACTCGGGACTGTACCCAAAGACCACCGTTTTGCACGCCCTCATGGACGTGGTAAGGTGGAGATCAAAGCACAGTGGGAATCACACAAGACTCTATGACGATCTCGGGTCTACAGACTAACCTGTACAAGTGTCACCTGAGAACTGCCATCTGACGTGAGGTATAATACCATCTGGGAGTTCTCGGCGAGTCCGTCCAGTGTACCCAGTCTCCACTGAGCACCCGTATACCATCTCTGATGTCAAACACCAATGGATATGGGATCATCCATCGCCCATCTCATGGGTCGAGAAGCGTATACGCTAGTCTACACTGGTATATCGATGCCCTGTCTCGATACACCCACGACTAGGGACCTTGAAGGATGTACTTATGGACTACCATGTCCCCACTAGTATGATCTGCATCATAGTCCAGGTAGTCAAGTACACATCCTAAGGGCTTTATCAACATGTAACTATAAGACAGTTTAAAGAGACAAGTATACATGTTAAGATAAAGAGTAACCAGATAGCATACTATCATATCGAGCAAGAAAGTCATCTCTATATATGTCCAAGCATCCAATATAATATACTTCATCTGTACAATACTGGCCTCTAGGGCATACATACAACTAACAATCTTCCAGCTAACCGCCCCTCCGTAAAGGGTAAAGACAAATCCCGACTGCGACTTAGAGTCGTCCTTATCACTCTGGAAGCTCGAATCGGTAAAGGACTCCACTTGGAGTTCTCCGTTACCATACACCAAGAGCATCTCTTTAGTCCTTCGTAAGTACTTGAGAATGCTCTTCACAGCTGTCCAGTGACTCTCTCCAGGATCAGCTTGATACCTGCTCACTACACTTAGTGAGTATGCTACATCGGGTCTGGTACATAGCATCGCATACATGATAGAGCCTACAGCCGAAGCATAGGGTATCCCTTGCATGCGAGCTCTCTCCAAATCAGTCTTGGGAGACATCTCTTTGGAGAGAGTGACTCCAGAGATCGTGGGCTAGTTCCCACGCTTGGATTCTTCCATACTAAACCTCTTTAGTATGGTGTCAATGTACCTGGATTGGGACAATCCCAAAATCCGTTTGGATCTATCTCTATAGATCCTAATTCCCAATATGCAGGAGGCATCACCAAGATCTTTCATTGAGAATCTTTGTGATAAGAAGAGCTTAACCGATTGCAGCATAGGAATATCATTTCCTATCAAGAGTATGTCGTCCATGTACAATACGAGGAAAACAACCTTACTCTCTGCCACCTTCTTGTAGATACAAGGTTCATCTGGGTTTTTGACGAAATCAAACTCTTTGATAACGACGTCAAAGCAGATGTTCCAACTCCGCGATGCTTGCTTTAATCCATAAATGGATTTAAGCAGCTTGCACACCTTCCCGCTGCTCCCACTGTCTACGAAGCCCTCTGGCTGAGTCATGTACACGCACTCTTCTAAATCACCATTTAGAAAGGCGGTCTTAACATCCATTTGCCAGATTTCGTAATCATGATATGCAGCGATGGCAAGCATGATCCGGATGGATTTAAGCATAGCCACTGGAGAAAAAGGTTTCGTCATAGTCCACACCTGGTCTTTGATGAAAACCCTTTGCAACATGTCTAGCTTTGAAAGTCTCCACTTTCCCATCTACACCAAGTTTTTTCTTGAAGATCCACTTGCTCCCGATGGGTTTTACCCCTTCAGGAGCAACTTCCAAAGTCCATACTTTGTTGGTGTACATGGATTCCATCTCGGACCGCATAGCATCCAGCCATTTCACCGAGTCCCTACTCGTGATGGCCTGCTCGAAGCTAGTTGGGTCATCATCCTCCATGATGCAATCCTCGCTCCCACTATCCATGAGAAAACCGTAGTATCTTTCAGGTGGGCGAGGAACCCTACTAGATAGGCGGAGAGGATGAGGTTCATTGGGAACTACTGAATCCTCTGGTTCAACCAAATCTTCTGTCGTAGTCTGTATTGCTGGAACCTCTTCCAGTTCTACCTCCTTGCCACTAATCTCTTTTTCAAGAAATTCCTTTTCTAAAAAGGTGGCATGTCGAGAAACAAACACCTTTTGTTCCTCGGTGTGGTAGAAGATATACCCGCGTGAATGTTTGGGATATCCAATAAACTTACACAGAATGGACCTTGCCGCGAGTTTGTCCGGATTTTGCGTTTTTACATATGCCGGACAACCCCATATCTTAACATAATTAAGACATGGTCTCTTTCCTTTCCATATCTCATATGGAGTGGTTGGTACGGTTTTGGTGGGAACCATATTCAATAGATCTGCAGCTGTTTCCAATGCATATCCCCAGAAGGAAATAGGTAACTCAGCTGTGCTCATCATAGAGTGCACCATATCCAATAGGGTGCGGTTCCTCCGTTCTGATACACCGTTGTGCTGTGGTGTATATGGAGGAGTCAGCTGAGAGAGAATCCCATTCTCTTTTAGGAAGTCCAGGAATTCATTGCTTAAGTATTCTCCTCCTCGATCAGATCGAAGGATTTTAATACTTTTTCCGGTTTGGTTCTCGACTTCTTGTTTATATTCTTTAAATTTCTCAAAAGCTTCTGATTTGTGTTTCATCAGGAACACATATCCGAATCTAGAGAGATCGTCAGTGAATGTAATGAAGTACGAAGAACCATCCCTGGCATGTGTAGACATGGGACCGCATACATCACTATGTATCAGTCCCAAGAGTTCGGTAACTCTTTCTCCGTGTCCCGTAAACGGAGTTTTGGTCATCTTGCCTTTGAGACATGATTGGCAAGTGTCATAAGATGAAAATTCAAACGGATTTAAATATCCATCCTTATGCAACTTAGCTAATCGTGTCGCATTGATGTGACCCAGTCTACAATGCCACAAGAAGGATTCATTCAGTTCTGAACTCTTCCTCTTGTGTGTGTTTGTTATTCTCAGAACTGTTGATTGATTTAGAACATAAATGCCATTGCACAACGTGCCTGATCCAACCAACTTTTGGTTACGGAAAATGTTCATAACATTGTCCTGTAATACAAAATTATATCCCTCTTTACTCAACAAAGAAACCGATATAATGTTGCATATCAGGTTCGGCATGTAATAGCATTCGTTCAGAACCAATGTATTACCAGTTGGTAATACAAGGTGATATTCCCCGACAGTCTTAGCTGCAACAATTGCACCATTTCCAACTCTAATGTCTTTATCACCTTCTCCAAGTTCTTTACCTTTCCTTAGCCCATGTAACTGATTACATATATGGGATCCTGACCCGGTATCTAATACCCAGGACGTAGAGCAAATGGAGAAACAGTTCTCTGTAACGAACACACCCGAAGAAAATGCATCAACATGTACTTTCTTCATTCGGGTGGCATGGGAATCCTGGTATTCCCCTATATCCTGTTCATTCCTATAACTCTTATAAGAAAGAACGGAACCAACGTTTCCCAGCACAGTATAATATGCGGGTTCGGTCAATACATCCATATTATTATCTTCATTAGGGCATGAAATGGTCGCTACCTGGAGAGAAAGAGAAGAAAACACTTTAGCGTATGCTCGTGCAAGATCAGATTGGTTATTATCTTATCTAATCAGGATGGCTCCCACTGCTTTTTATCAAATCTTCCTTCAAACCCTAAAAGGAAAGATTAGCCGGGATTAATTACACACTACAAGTTCGCCAATCTTTCAGCCTGGCCAGTGTCGGTACTTTGAGGGAGGTCCCCCGTGCTTTCGCACGAACCTAATTAATGTAAACCTCGTTTTCCCAGAGGCGTAACCTCGTTAACACCTTTCTAGACACCTACTTGATCGGCTAATTGTAAAGTGTAAAACTCTTCCAGGAGTAACTCTTACTCGCAGCGGGTATCGGGATCCAACTATCTCATAGAAGGTATGCAATCTCATTGCAAATTTCAACACTTGAAATTCCCGATAATATTTTGCCCCTAACATCCTATGACCTTGACGCAGGCCAACAAACCATAGTGCGCTAGTCAAGTTCAACCCGTCATTTCCTGATTGAATTAAACCCACCCGTACGACCCTTGACGCAGGCCAACAAAGTCGCACGACTACCCTAATCCAATTTGCATCATATGCATAAGCAGGTAAATACTAGTTAGCTACCGCACACTACGCCTTGACGCAGGCCAACAAACGTAGCACGGATACTAATTACCACTTATCTGAAATGACGGAGGGCTACGCAGCTTTTTCTGAAAACCATGAGCGTAATGAACTTGATATCGTTGTAGAATCAAATGAAGTTTTGAAAATGGAGTGATTTTGAGGCTTTTCTAGTTTTGCTAAAGGGGTCACTCCCGGTGAAGGGATCGTCGGCCCTTTCCTCGTCGAATGAAGTGCGGGATATATCATATATATCACTGTGCAAAGCAGAAACTATAGAAGCAATCAAAAGTCAAACCGAGTGTGTAGCATCTGCCAGTTATTGCTAAAGGAGTCACTCCCGGTGAAGGGATCTCGGTCCTTTCCTCATCGAATAAGGTGCAGGATATATCACATATACCGCTGTGCAAAGCAAGAACTGTAGCTACCCTTTTTTTTATTTAAAATTTGATTCTACAACATCTTAGGTTTCTTTTCTTTCATTAATCACATTAATAAAGTCCCATCATTTAAATACCTAAACATCACAGATAGATATGACGTACACTTACGCCATCCGCATTCGCCTCGATGTCCCCTCGTGCACCGTTAGGTTAGGTAACTAACGACAGAGCAGGGCAGGGCTAGTGCGGGTGCAAAACATAAGTAACGTCTATATAATATATCATATATACTATATACTGTATCTATCACAGAACATCACATGATCACATCACAGATATCGCAGCAGAAGAAACATATGAAACATTGGATATACTAGGACGTCCGTGTTTTCAATACGAGCCAGTATAAAACACGGATTCCACGGTCGTGATGAATAGCCAATCCCACACCCCTAGACCCCTACGAGAGCGGCAAGCAACCCTGCCAATTCTAGGGTTAGGAGACCCGGACTCGACTCCTCGAGTTGGTCTCCCACTGGACCCCAGAACCCGGTTACTTGTGCTCCCCTCCTTGGGTCTATCCTAATGCGGAAAAGTAAATAATATACAAAAGGTGACATCTTCCGCAACCTGGAAGTGCCCCAAAATAGAAGAATATTACATACAAGTTTTTACATGAATGAAAATGAAAAACACTCATCTCACATAAAAAACCCCGGCTATTCAAACACGACGATCCAATATAACATATCCAGCAACACATAACATCACATGTCATCAACGTAAGTAAATATGCGCATCCCAATTGTCGTTGACATATAGCAACGAAACCGGCGATGTCACATATTACACTTACGGTCACAGAAAAGAAAGTGTAAAACTACAACAATTGGAATCCGCAACCTCTTTAGACATCGCATGCCTAATCAAAATGAAATACTTAGACATCACATGCCTAACAGTTATAAACCCCGCATTTTAGTCTCATTATCGAAAACTCTTTTCAATATCAAATGAAACTAAACCTCTAGATTTATATCATTCATTCAGTTATCTCATAACTGTTTGTGAATTCCAATTATTGTATCCATTCCGGATAAATAGAAAATATTAAACTTTCCGATCGAACATTCGAACACCCAAGTTTTCCCGAAACCGTCCAACACATGAAATAGGTTCAAAGACATTCACTTCATGCCTCAATACCAACAGTCCAGCAGTAGAAGGGTCAAGCCAACGCCTCACATGTGGCACGCCGTACTGCCCCAAACCCGAAGGTTCAAAGGGCAGTTCAAGACGGTCACATAATCGAGTTAAGGTTTGTTGTCTTCTAGAGGGACCATCGCGTTACTTGCACTACTCAGAACGTCCTTAAACCACACTAAAATCCAACACTTGGATATTTTCCGGCAGGGGAAAAGTTGGGTATTTATATCCGGTCGGACTTTTTAACATATTCAAAAAATTATCCGAAAAGCACTTAGACAAAGTTCGATAATCCGATCGAAATACCGAGTCCCCAATACAACCCAGAATACTCAACTCTTGAATAAATATTAAAAATTCCCAGAGAACTCAGCACTGAATAAAAGAAGTTACTGTGCAAAATTGGGTTGGTGACGTCATCATACGGCCGCGGAACCGCCGCAGAAGCCAGGCTTCTGCCGCGGTTCCGCCGCACTTTGGAGGAATTGGATGATCGTGTTTCACAGTAATTCTTAGAAAGTCCTGCTGAATTTTCTGCATATTTTTAATTTTGAAAAAACCCAGTTTTTAAAAAATGTACAGAGAGCAACTTTGATATTAGGGTTTCGGTTCGATCGGACATCAAACTTCGTCTGGACTTCGCCTAAGGCTCTAGCTAGGCTCTGATATCACTGTAGGATTCCTAGGCACACTATAGAGGTCTCACAAGGTATCAACCATGCCAATTTCAAATTTTATGTGTGCCGAGAAACCCTAGACTAGATCGTTAACTAGAATTTTAGGCGACAAAGTGAAACTAGTTAACTACTTAACTAAAAGAAAGAGGCTACAACCTTTGTAGATCCGGTTCTCCACTTCCTTAACTCCACGTAGACGTCCTCTCGCTGTCCGTCTCGAATCCCGGACTCAAGCATCGGCTTCATCGAAGAAATGGGCGGGCAAGGTCGTCGGCTTCGTGCCGAAGATGATCTACGTCGAGGTTACACAAGATCAAGCTCCAACTTCACCAAGTTGTGAAACTTGTGAAGTAAACACCCTATACTACTTGGTAAGAGGTAGAGGATGAAGAAATAGGAGGTGGGTTCACTTTAGAATTTGATTTCTCTCACTTTTGCTCAAGTTGCCATTGATGGACTTAAGCTTTTCTTGAAGAAGAAGATGATGATCAAGAAGAAAGAATATGATAAGTGTCTTATTTAAAAAGAAACTAATATGAATACTTATCATATCCTAACCATAGTCAAGTGTAGAGAGTAAACTAGGGTTAGTAGGAATGGTTAGGGTTAAGGATGAGATAAGAATGGTGGACTTGTTCAAAGCTTCAAGAAGCTTCAACATATACAAACAAAATAAGCCACCATTCTCATTTATTTTCCAAAATGAATAAATAAATAAATAAATGAATAAGTAAATAAAACCCTAACCATTCATATAACCATGGTTTAATCTTTACACAAGCACATGTTAACATGTATCATCAAACATGATACAAACATGTTTACACAAAAATATATCACATATACAATGTGCACATCGAGTGAGAAAAACCATTTAAAGTGAACCAATACTAGTTAATGCAAAGTAATATATCAAATATATAATTATACATTAAATCATTAAATCAACACTTGATTTAACGATCCGGTCATATCGCATATAACCGACTAGTATCCTATGTATCGGCTTATCGAATCAATCCTTGATTCGATATCTAGGTTATATCACATATAACCAATCGATACATTCTTCGCGAGAATGGAATACGGTATCACATACACGCATTATTCTCGGTCCTGCACATATCTCATATGCGCTCCTATTTCGTTTCGCTTGAGCCAGGAAACCTCTGTGTAGGACTCTAAAGACTCGTCAATACCCCGGTAGCAGATGATGATCATATCAAACACCTACAAGCCGCAAGCGGTCTGCTAAACGTAACGGCCATCCGGGTATTGAGCGATCAGAAGATCAACGAGCAAGCCCGCTCACACTCCTGTGAATCCAACCAGTAACACTTACCGTACAGTCCGGTCTGTTCGTCTGATATGTCGCATATCAAGTCTAGGGGTGGTAAACGTCAGACCCCAATAACCGATAAGTCGTGCCGATGTGAGGCTCATAACGGGTCGAGAAACTACTGTAACACTTACCAGCAAATCTCTGAGCAGCCCTGGCCAGGGACTTCCCTGTTACGGCCGATCGAGCACAGCGCAACATCAACCCCCAATACCGGGAGAGACGAAACCCCTCCTATCGCTCATTGCCTCCATGTGACTCGGGACTGTACCCAAAGACCACCGTTTTGCACGCCCTCATGGACGTGGTAAGGTGGAGATCAAAGCACAGTGGGAATCACACAAGACTCTATGACGATCTCGGGTCTACAGACTAACCTGTACAAGTGTCACCTGAGAACTGCCATCTGACGTGAGGTATAATACCATCTGGGAGTTCTCGGCGAGTCCGTCCAGTGTACCCAGTCTCCACTGAGCACCCGTACACCATCTCTGATGTCAAACACCAATGGATATGGGATCATCCATCGCCCATCTCATGGGTCGAGAAGCGTATACGCTAGTCTACACTGGTATATCGATGCACCGTCTCGATACACCCACGACTAGGGACCTTGAAGGATGTACTTATGGACTACCATGTCCCCACTAGTATGATCTGCATCATAGTCCAGGTAGTCAAGTACACATCCTAAGGGCTTTACCAACATGTAACTATAAGACAGTTTAAAGAGACAAGTGTACATGTTAAGATAAAGAGTAACCAGATAGCATACTATCATATCGAGCAAGAAAGTCATCTCTATATATGTCCAAGCATCCAATATAATATACATCATCTGTACAATACTGGCATCTAGGGCATACATACAACTAACAAACACTTGATCCGACAATCCGGCTATATCGAATATAACCGACTAATATATCATGTACCGATTTATCGAATCAACACTTGATCCGATGATCCGGCTCATATCAAAATCGTGAGAATAGAATACGGTATCTCATATCGCATTATCCTAGGTCCTGCACATATCACATATGTGCCCCTACTCCATTTTTCCTGAACCAAGAAACCTCTGTGTAGGACTCTAAAGAATCGTCAATACGCCGGCAGTAGGTGATGATCATATCAAACACCCACAAGTTGCAAGCGGTCAGCTAAACGTAACAGCCACCCAGGTATTGAGCGATCAGAAGATCAACAAGCAAGCCTGTGCATTCTCCTGGGAATCCAATCAGTAACACTCCTGTACAGTCCGGTCTCGTCGTCTGATATGTCGCTTATCTCGCCTAAGGGTGGTAAACGTCAGACCCCAGTAGCTTGATAAGTCGTGTCGATATGAAATCTATAACAGTTCGAGAAACTACTGATAACACTTACCAGTAAATCTCAGCAACCCTGGCCAGGGATTTTCAGTTATAGCCAATCGAACACAGCACAACATCAACTCCCTATACCGGGAGAGACGAATCCCCTCTTATCGCTCATTGCCTCCATGTGATTCGGGACTGTACCCAAAAGCCACCTTTTTGCACGCTCTCTTGGACGTGGTATGATGGAAATCAAAGCACAGTGGGAATCACACAAGACTCTATGACGATCTCGGGTCAACAGATTACTCTGTACCAGTATCACCGGAGAACTGCCATCTGACGTGAGGTACTGGGAGTTCTCGGCGAGTCCGTCCAGTGTACCCAGTCTCTACTGAGCACCCGTACACCATCCTTGATGTCAAACACCGATGGATATGGGATCATCCATCGCCCATCATATGGGTCAAGATGCGTATACGCTAGTCTACTCTGGTGTATCGATGCCCTGTCTCGATACACCCTCGACTAAGAACAGTTATAGGATGTACTCGTCGACTACCGTGGCCCCACTAGTATGATCTCATCATAGTCCCAGTAGTCGAGTACATATCCTAAGGGCTTTATCAACATGTAACATAGAGACAATCAGAGTACATGTTAAGATAAAGAGAAACCAGATAGTATACTATCATATCGAGCAAGAAAGTCCTTCCTATATATGTCCAAGTATCCACTACAATATACATCGTATGTACAGTAATGACCTCTAGGGAATACATATAACTAACACCACCCCTGGGGGACACCACGAGGTGGCCCACAGAGGAAGGCAGACCCGAGCCTACCTTTATGGGGTAGGTCTCAGGTCCCTACCCCCCAAGGCTACCTTATGGTGGCTCAGGGGGTGGGCCCGACCTTCTTCCACCTCGGAGCAATCCTCGGGGTACCCATGCAACACCACACGGCTTCTCGGTCCAAACCGTGAGCCCACGGGGACTGCAAACATGCTAAAACTTGGATTTTCAGGACTGTTTTCGTTGGCAGTTTTTGCATGATGAAAACGGCGGAATTTAAATGTCGTAATTAGCTAGTTTATGTATTTGGGTGGCTCTGATACCATGTTATAGTTTCTAGCGCCCTAGCTGCTACAACCGCGGCCTATGCGGAATGAAAAACAAAAATCTAGAGGCGTGAGAAACTACAAACCCTAGAATCTAAACCAAACGCATGAACTAGAAAAAATAACATAGAGGCTTTAGCTACTATATTAAAGGTTATAACAAATGATTAGTGTCCTTTGGTCTTCTACCCTTTTCCTTAGGTTCTCGGAGTCTTCGTGATCTTGCTTGACCGTCGGTCTTCCCTTTGTCGAAGATGATCCACCTGAGAGATTTGGTTCAAGACTCTAACTCCATACTAAAAATAAAGTGGAGCAACTAAAGATTCTAGCTTGCTACGCTAGGATTTCTAGAGATGTAGTGAGTTGATATAGTGTTTTTCAATTTCTCTTCTACTCTTGATTCTCAACTCATCAGAGAATAGGGAGGAAGATGAAGGGGGAGCTCAAGACAAGAGCTAGTGAGGAGAGAGAAGCAAATGATGAGAATGAATAAAACTCTTGTGAGAGAAAATATTCAAGCATAGTTTTGTATAAATGGTTTTTTCAAATAAAATATAGCAACCATGCTTGAATAGTTTTGACAAATGAATTTACAATTCATTTGTCAATCCTATTCAAGCATGGTACCCACCATTCTCACCTCACAACTTTTACATCTCATTTTCCATTTAAATGAATAAATAGATAAACCAAAAATGAGATATCCATCTTCAAGAATGTATTTCCGTATAAATACGGAATACACCGTATTCGTATCAAAATATGAATACCCAAAGAGGTAGAATAATACAAAGAATATAATAATAGAATATACATATCGAAATATATATATATATATATATATATATATGTAAATTGTTAAATCAATACCTGATTTAATAATCCGGTTTAATTCTAAGCCGGCTAGTATTATCAACCGTCCGATCAAAAGTCCGGGTAGCTAGTACCCTCATTTGATCGGAACCCTGCACGTATCAAAATACGGCCACTATATCATTTCGCCTGAACCAGAAAACCCCTCTGTGTGGGACTCTAAAGACTCGACAGTATGCCGGCAGTGAGTTACTGGATAAATCCATAAGCACAAGCACGTCAGCGGTGCTAGCTGTACGTAACGGCTACCTGGATATCTGTCGAAAGGGAAGGTCGAAGAGCAAGCTCATCCGAACCCCTATTGAGTCTACCCGTGACAATCTCCGTACAATCCGGTCTCTTCGTCTAAAAGTATTGCATACCAGGTTTAAGGGTGGTAAATGTCAGACTCTAATAACCCGATAATTCGTGCCGATGTGGCTCAGGACCGACCCAGGAAACTACTGATCTAACTATCAGTAAATCCCAACTGCCTTGGCCAAGGTCTTATAATACTGGCCAACCGAACACAGTGCGATATCGACTCCATATACCGGAAGAGATGAATCCCCAACAATCGCTCACTACCTCCATATGGCTTGGAACTGTACCCAACTAAAAACTGTTTGCACGACTCAATAGAGTCATGGTAGGGTAGTAATCTAAGTACAGTAGGAACTCATATGAGACAAATGACGATCTCAGGTCTAAAAACTAACATGTACTCATGTCACCTGAGAACCACCATCTGACGATAGGTATAATACCATCTAGAAGTTCTCGGCGAGTCCATCCAGTGTACTCACCCCAATGAGCACATGTATACGATCTTAGGTGCCAAAGGCCAATAGATATGGGACCCACCATTGCCCCTTGTTGGGGTCTAGAAACGTATACAGCAGTCTACTCCGGAATATCGATATTCAGTCTCGATACTCGTATGACTAGGGACATTTAAAGATGTACTTATTGACTGCCCAAACCCCACATATATGATCGCCATCATAACGTTAGTAGTCAAGCAATAATCCTACAGGCTTTATTAACATGTATTAACGATACGTAATATCAAGTAAAACATATAAACATGTTAAGATAAAAACAAACCAAATATCATACTTTCATATCGAGCAAGATTGCCATGTACATACATATATCCAAGTATCCACTATATATATGTATATACAATAATGGCCTCTAGGGCATACATATCCAACGGTTTTTTAAATTTAAGCCGGAGTAAAAAGAAGAATAAGATAACAAACATAAATGATTATGAAATCGAACTTGAATTCAAGTGTATGGAATATTAAACATTTTAAAAAATAAACCAAATCACTATTCTACCGAGTGAAAGAATTGAAAGCCTCTCTTTTTAGAAGGGAGAGATGGAAATATTTCGCTATTTATGGAGTTTAATGTACAATAATATTTACATTTAAATATCTCAGATATTATTCACTTATGATTTGATTTTTGATCCTTACCGTTTCTGTAAAGATTCTCAAATCTTTTTATTCAATCTTTCTATGGCAAGTGAGATTTATTTTGAATACTTTATATTCCCTCTCTAATTTAATTCTTTGCAAATCACTTACTTCCTTATTTCCATATGTATCATTCATGCTGTGCTAACATTCCTACCCAAGCTTGAACTGCAAGCTCGGAACTAGGGCTATCAAACGGGTGGGATAGGTCATAATCGGGTCGGGTCATGTTTGACCCGGTCAAAATCAGGATCGACTCGACCCGTTTAATTACCGGGTTAGTTTTTCAAGATCTATATCTGACCCGTTTAATACTCGGGTTGGATCACCCAACTCAACCTGAGTTGTTACGTTACTTTTTTGTTTTATGTATAAGTAGTACTGATTGACTATTATAAATTTGATGCTCGTAAATAAATTTACGGATATTCAAACAAAGAAAACCCAAAAATGTCTAAGAATGAGGGAAAACGAGCAATTTGGGGATAATGTATTCGGGCTGAACTGGGTCATGATACATAACTCATACTCGCCCCGTTTAAAAACTTTGCAAGTTCGGGTTGGGTTCGGGTCGGGTTCGGGTCGTTAATTTCGGGTTCGGGCTATTTTGACAGCCGTACTTGGAACACAATCTACTAAATCGTTGTGATGACAATATCCTTGATAAAGATGTCCGCGATTTGATCTGGGGATGAGATGAAGCCTATATGAATAACTGTATAAATTCGATATGGTTGCATCTGCCACTGCACATCCTAGGTTTCTATCCTTTCTAACAAATTAATCAGTGGTCCATCTTGTCCACAACTACTTCATATTTTCCGATTTTGATTTGGCTGCTCTCAACTTAATCATAGTTCATTAATCCGAAATATTATTGGCGTTGGTAACAATCGAAATAAATAAATGATGATTAGACTTTCTTTGTTTGGAAAGAAAGGCCTGTACAAATTTTAGGTACGTAGACTTAGGCTCACTATAACATATATTGTATATCACTTGTCCATTGCCAATCGTAAACAATATTGTTCCTCTGAAGAAATTAACCATTCCCAGCTCTCTCTATATATAGCTTTTCAAAAGCCAGATGCAGACAGCAGATTCTTTCCTCTAGCACTCCACGCTTTGTGATCTTGTTAAGGTATCCTTTTTGTATGAGTTGAACCCATCTAACACCCGAACTAAAGCTCGATCCGCATATGTCTTCTACGCGTTTGGACTATTGCACATAATAATTTTATTGCATATATATGATGTTTATATGAAAATAAATTGAATAATACATGATTCCATTTTACAGCAGACTAGCTACTATATATTTCAAAGTTATCTAATAGTTTAGAAAAGTTGAACACAATATGGAGCGAATTAAGTTTTCTCTGAAAAAAAAATAAAACTAGGGAGCACATTGGCTTGCATGTGGTGCATAGCTTCATTATGTATTTGGAATTTTGATTTCGAAAACATTATGTAAACCTAAATTAATTGAGTTAAATTTGCTAGATCTCAATCACAAAGTGAGAAGAAAACAGTAAACAGAGTATCGGTTAGCAAAAGAGAGGGAAAAAAATCAAGCACGTAATGGTAATTTGGAGTTTTCTTTTTAATTTATTCTTTAATTATAATTATAAAAAATTTCTGAGTAAGATTCCAGTCATTCATCAATTTGATATTCACCTTGCATTTATGAAATAGAGACAATGCCTGCACATTGTTGCAATCTTACGGTTTACGGTGGATTAAACACCGAATTCTTGGATAGATTTCATGACGCATCTTAATTTGATCTAGCCGATCTACGATGCGTTCACTTTAGGTGCAGGAAGATCTACACCTATGTCTTAATGGATTTGTAAGAAGCCAAATATTTTATCCAACATTAATCCCGTATATTCCACATAAGCTTTGCTGTTGATGATTGACTATAAGATGGAAACAAAATCTCGACTTTGAGATTTGCATTCTTGCTCCCACTTGGTTAGCGAATCACCAAACTCTCACTACTACAATAATGGGTTGTCCCTACAGATTTAGTCATAGGGGCAAACCATTTCCCTACGGCTATATCCGTAGGGAGACAAAATTCCCTATCCGTAGGGAGACAAAATTCCCCCGTAGGTGCAAAGCTTGCAGGTGCAAGTCTTCGTTCTGAACATGCCCCTACGAAGTAATAATTGAAAGTCGACCCTAGCACCACCATTAGGTTTTAGTAGCATCAAGCATGCCAAATTGTAATTTTTATTAGGTGCTAAATTAGACTATACAAGATTTTTGCTAGAATATTAGGGTTTGATATGATGATGTGAACAACTAGAGAGAGTGAAAGATGGCTATACCCTCGTAGATCGAGTCCTTCACTTCACATACTCCGTGTAGTAGTCCCGCGACTCCACTAGGCTCCACTTGAGGTTTTGGACGAGTTTCTTTCGATGACCTTCGTGCCGAAAATGATCCACGCGAAGTCCCTCCAATCCAAGCTACCTCTACACTAAACTCTTTAGCGTAGGAAACAAGCTACACTCGATCGCTAGTCAAGTATAGAATGGTGAAATAGGGGATGTTTAAAGCTCACAAGATTGTGTTTAACCTTCATGATTCACATCACATGCGAGTGTTGAAGCTTGAACCATGAATTTGAAGAAGAAGAAGAAGCTAGAGAGCATGAGAGCAACTTAAGAAAATGGCTAAGTGTTGAAATGAGCTCAAAAATGAATGGCAATCTTTGACCCCCACTCATTCAAGTATAAAATTGTAAGTCCATGCTACCCTTCCCCGGTTCTTTAGGGTTGCGGAAATGATGAACAACGATTTTTCTTGGGTGGTAATATGGACTCAAAATACGGATCTTTGTTAAACAACTACCTAACAACCTAACTAGGAGTTTTACCTACTCGGTTAGGGGGTTATACCTTTCTTGAACTCCTTCGTCTTCGACTCTTTGCGGTGTACGGATCGGCCTCACCTCGTCGTCTCCTCGCGCCGAAGATGGATCCATCCGAAAGCTTCTACCTTTTGGCTTCTACTTCGAACTTGAAGAAACTAGAACACTTGGTTTGCTAAACCTTGTGAACTAGGATGAGTAGAGAAGTGATATGGGTTTTCTTTTATCTCTAAGGCAATGTTTCTCAACTCATGAGAGGAAGTTGCCTTGAGCTAAAGAGAGAGCAAGAGGAAGAGGGAGAGAGCTTGAGCATGAGAGAGAAGAAGAATGATAGAATGAGCCAACCTCCTTTTTTTTCTTTCATGCTCTCATAACAAAATAATAATAATAATAATAATAATAGTAATTGAGTATTATGTGATGGTCCATATCATATCAAGTGGCATTATCATTTCATGCACTCATTTTGCAAAGCACAACAAGCAAGCAAAAGTCTTTGCATAAAATGACAACCATTGTAATGATGATGGTCAACTAGTCCAACCTAGTCAACTGGTCAACCAAGTCAACAAAGTCAACCTTTCAACCCAACCATGGCACAATAATACTTAATTAATATTATCATTAAACATATTTCTTATTCTCATTAGGGTTTAGCAAAAGTCAACAGTCATTAACCCTAATGAATATCCTCTGCCTCTGTCTCTGTCAACTGTGCATACACACCCGCATCCGCGTTCCGAGGAACACGAATGCAAACGAGATAAAATCAATTCCAAAACGTATACTAGGATTTGGCTTAACCCAAAGCCCGCTAGTAATAACTGCCCGGACACTAAATGCGCACAAGTGCGCGGATATGACCGAACCCTATCGCAAAACCATGCGACCTGTCGCAAAACCATGCGACCTGTCGCAAAACCATGCGACCTGTCGCAAAACCATGCGACCTCTACTCTTTTGCCTAAAGGCGAATAGCTCTCTGTGTGGGACTCTAAAGACTCGACACTACGCTGGCAGTGGGTTTAACCACAGATCGCAAGCGGCACTAACTGTGCGTAACGGCCCCCAGGTAGATGCCGATAAGAAGACGGACGAGGTGAAACCCATCTAAACTCCTACTGAGCCTGAATGTGACAGTCTCCGTACAGTCCGGTCTGTTCGTCTGATACATCGCATGGCGGGCCTAGGGGGCGGTGAACGTCAGTCCCCTAATAGCGGTATAAGTCGTGTCGGAGTGTAGCCCAGAACACCGTGAGATAATACTGGAAACCTACCAGTATATCTCGCTTGCCCTGGCTAGGGACTACTTGTGTAATGGCTCTCCTAGACACAGCGCGATGTTAACCCTCAATACCGGGAGAGAAGAATCCTGTCTAACCGTCACTGCCTCTAAGTGCTACGGGACTGCACCCAACTACTACCTGTTTGCACGACTCTTTTGAGCCGTGGTAGGGTAGTAATCAAAGTACAGTGGGAACACACTCGAGGCGAAGTGACAGTGTCAAGTCGGCGGACTAAGCTGTACTCATGTCACCTGGGAACTGATGACTGACGATAGGTATAGTACCAACCAATCAGTTCCCGACGAGTCCTGTCCAGTGTACTCGTAACCTAACGAGCACCCGCATACTATCTCAAGTACGACGTACTGACGGCTGTAGGACAGACCGTCTCCCCTGCTGGGATGAGAAGCGTATACGCTAGTCTACTCCGGAATATCGATGCCCTGTCTCGATAGTCCTACGACTAGGGACCTGTATAAGGATGTGCTTGTAGATTACCCTGCCCCCACGAGTGTGACTGCTATCACAACACTGGTAATCAAGCAAAGATCCTAAGGGCTCTACTAATATGTATAAGCGATATGCTAAAAGAAACACATGCACATATTAAAGTAGAAACAAACCAAGTAGCATAGTACCATTTTGAGCAAGATTGTCTATACAACTGTGAATATCCCAAGCTTCCATTAAGTAATATACAAACTAGTATGATAGAGTAATGGCCTCTATGGCATATACACTAACAATCTCCCACTTGCACTAAGGCCATGTACTGGCGTATCGAAGACCTATCATCTCGATCAACCGCTCGAACTGAGTCTGGGGTAAGGCCTTCGTGAGTGGATCTGCAGTGTTATCTTCTGATTTTACTCTCTTCACCTCGATCTCCCGACGATCTATGATCTCCCAGATCAGGTGGTACCGCCTCAAAATGTGCCTGGACTTCTGATGGGACCTGGGTTCCTTCGCTAAAGCTATAGCGCCGTTGTTGTCACAATACAGCGGTATTGGATCAACACTGGTAGGAACCACCTGAAGCTCCGTGAGGAACTTCTTCATCCAGACAGCTTCCTTTGCGGCATCACAAGTAGCTATGTACTCCGCTTCCATAGTTGAGTCAGCAACGGTTTCCTGCTTGGAGCTCTTCCAGCAAACCGCCCCTCCATTGAGGGTAAAGACATAACCCGACATGGACTTGGAGTCATCCTTGTCACTCTGGAAGCTGGAGTCAGTAAAGGCCTCGATCTGGAGGACTTTTCCGTCATACACCAAGAAGATCTCCTTAGTCCTTCTCAGGTACTTGAGAATGTTCTTCACCGCTATCCAGTGCTTCTTCCCTAGGTCCGACTGATACCGGCTTACAACGCTCAATGCGTATGCTACATCTGGTCTGATACACAACATCACATACATAATAGAGCCTACCGAAGATGCGTAGGGTATTGATGACATGCGAGCCCTTTCCAAATCAGCCTTGGGAGACATCTCTTTGGAGAGGGTGATTCCGTGACAAGCCGGTAGATTACCGCGCTTGGAATCTTCCATACTTAATCGTTTCAGTATGGTGTCGATGTACCTGGACTGTGAAAGTCCCAACATCCTTTTATATCTATCACGATAGATCTGGATCCCCAGAATGTAGTTGGCATCGCCCAGGTCCTTCATGGAGAACCTTTGTGACAAGAATCCTTTGATTGACTGTAGCATAGGAATATCATTTCCTATTAGGAGAATGTCATCGACGTACAAGACGAGGAATACCACATTTCTCCCTACAATCTTACTGTAAATGCGTGGTTCATCTGGGTTTTTGACAAAGTCGAATTCTTTGACAGTATCATCAAAGTAGATGTTCCAACTCCGCGATGCCTGCTTCAGTCCATAGATGGACTTGAGCAACTTGCACACTTTACCGCTGCTCCCACTCTGAATGAATCCCTCTGGCTGATCCATATAGACGCACTCTTCCAAATTTCCATTTAGGAAAGTCGTCTTTACGTCCATCTGCCAGATCTCATAATCGTGGAAGGCAGCAATGGCAAGAAGGATCCGAATGGATTTGAGCATAGCTACTGGAGAAAAGGTCTCGTCATAGTCCAAACCAGGTCTTTGACGAAAACCCTTTGCAACAAGCCTTGTTTTATAGGTTTCAACCTGCCCATCTATACCAATCTTCTTTCTGAAGATCCATTTGCAGCCTACGGGTGTTCCCCTCCGAACGGCGGCCTGCGACGTTAGGACGTCACGTGCCTGAGGTTCGGGGCAGATGCTATTTGGTTTTTATCCGTCCACCTCTTCGAAGATGCCAAGTTGATTTATGGCACCGTGTATCGAAGGTTTAGACGGATGCGGCCGATGTAGCAGACTTTGTCAGATTCCCCCTCGCTTGTGGGGTTTTTGATTGTGGGGACGCTCTTCCCTGCAGGCGCAAGCCCCTGCAGTTAATTACGCTACCGCTTTGCGGTAACAACTTTCTCCTTCTCCAGAATTTCACTTCGTGTCGTGTGTGTTTGTTTTGTTTGTGGCTGCCCGTGGATTGTATACGGAGACTGAGTAATGCCGTCGCCCGTAGGACGTGGATTAGTCCAAATCCGTATTTGCTTAAATTTGGGTTTGGTGTTTTTTAGTTTAAGGATGCATTAGTCGCGTTGCGGCTAAGACCAGCTTAAACGTTTGCCAAGGATACGTTAGTCCTGTTTTGAACTAAGATCGACTCGACGCAATGATTGATTTAATTATCTGGCCGTCGGGACTCGTCACCTCTCTGACGTCGTTGAGGGATTACAACGACAAGCGTCAGAGGAGTTCAGAGATGTACCCTTGAACCAAAGTTGATTTGGGAGTTTTATTATTTATTTAAATATCTAAGGACGCGTTAGCCGTATTTGGGGCTAAGATCAACTTAGACGGGACCGTTTAGATCCGGCAAAAGAACGTTTGGGCTCTTTTGTGCCAGTTTAAGGACGTGACGGTCCGTTGCCAGTTTTAGGGACATGGTGGTCCATTATTAGTTTAGGGACGTTTCGGTCCGTCGCCAGTTTAAGGACGTAGTGGTCTATATTCCAGTTTGGGGACGTGGTGGTCCATCGCCAGTTTAGGGACGTGGTGGTCCGATGTTAGTTTAGGGACGTTTCGGTCCAATATTAGTTTAGGGACGTTTCGGTCCATATTCCAGTTTAGGGACGTGGTGGTCCATTATTAGTTTAGGGACGTTTCGGTCCGACATTAGTTTATGGACATTTCGGTCCATTATTAGTTTAAGGACGTTTCGGTCCAACATTAGTTTATGGACATTTCGGTCCATTATTAGTTTAAGGACGTTTCGGTCCAACATTAGTTTATGGACATTTCGGTCCATTATTAGTTTAAGGACGTTTCGGTCCACGAGTTTAAGGACCCCGCAGTCCATATCGATGTGTGGTCGTTGGGACCCGTCACCTCTTTGACGTCGTTGAGGAATTACAACGATGGATGTCAAAGGAGTTCGGAGATGTACCCTCGAACCGGATGTAGATTGATTTAGGAGAGCCGTTTTGCTCAATCAATTTAATTTAAGGACTTATGGCCACGATTGGGCTAAGTCCATTTCAACATTTTATTTGCATTGCATTTTTTTTATTTAGGCTCTATTCACAAAAGATACAGAATATCAGTTTATTTTGGGCTCTGCCCATTTGCAAAAGCATCTACTTCGTTTGGGCTTTGCCCCTTTTTAAAATGCATAGCATTCTGAATATTTTGTTTGGGCTCTGCCCATTTATATATGATGCAAAGCATCTGTTCTTGTTTGGGCTCTGCCCCTTAAAATAATGTATTTGCGCTTTATTGAGCCTGTTAGGCCTTCTCTTAATTGGGCTTGGCCCTTTTTAATGCATCTGTGCTTTGCGCTAAGTAATGAGCGCAAGTCCATATGGTGATGACACGTGTCGTGCTCTGATGAGCGCAAGCGCACTAGCGCAGTGCAATGCGCTGTTGCGCTGCTGACACGTGGCGCGCTCTCAGCGAGTTGCGCCAATTCCAGAGAGCAAAGCTCTATCTTAAGGGCGCTTAGCGCAAGTGGTTTTATGGCCGACACGTGGCGCTCTCTTAAGAGCGCAACGGTGCAACTTGGAAGTGCAAAGCACTAAGAATCTTTTTAGATTCAAAAAGGGAAGTGCAAAGCACTGTTTAAGTTCTTGATCTAAATAAGATCAAAGAAAAATAAATTTTTTCTTTATTCGAAGAAAAAGAGGTTCATAAAAGTGCAAAGCACTATTCTCTTATTTTTTTTATCGTTTTTTAAAGAACCGAAGGTTCACAAGAAGTGCAAAGCACTGTTTTCTTTTTTTTTTATATAAAAAGATCATTGATCTTATATTTTTTTAGACTAATGGTCTTTTAGAAGGAATTTCTTCTAATCCATGAAGGTTCTTTACCTTTTTCTTGAAATCTTCTTGGAGTTCTTTCCGTTTGAGGTTCTTGAATTCTCAAGAGAAAACTCGATGCCTTTGAATTGAGGCCTAAGGTCCTTTTTATAGTGCTCACAAATTAGTTAAATTTGTTAAAGAGATCATCCTCTGAGTGATTTGGGGAATTTTCCCTACCGTTGGATCTTTGATCCAAGGGCTTCTGCCTTGCAGAAGAAAATCTTCTTGTTTCAACAAGAACAGAAAAGATTTCTTAAAAATCTTAATTTAATTTGGCGCAGATGCCCCAGCGCATGACACGTGTCGCGCAGCGCAGAGCGTAGCGCAACTGCGCTAGTGCATCTGCGCTGACACGTGTCGTGCAGCGCAGAGCATAGCGCAACTGCGCTAGTGCATCTGCGCTGACACGTGTCGTGCAGCGCAGAGCGCAGCGCAACTGAAGCGTTGCTTCAGGCAAATAGAGCTCTGCTCTGATTGGGCGCGTCTTCTTGGGCGCAGCGCTGATACATCTGCGCCTGACACGTGGCGCGTTGCGCTCAGCGCAAAGGATCTGAAGCGTTGCTTCATTTGAACAGAGCTTTGCTCTGATTGGGTGCGCTGCGCTAATGTATCTGCGCTGGACACGTGGCGCAGAGCGCGCAGCGCAAAGGATCTGAAGCGTTGCTTCCTTTAAACAGAGCTTTGCTCTGATTGGGTGCGCTGCGCTTGAGACTTGAAGCGTTGCTTCGAAAATTTAAATTTTGAATTCAAACAGAGCTTTGCTCTGATTGGGCGAAACAAATGCCCCCCCAACGTTGCGCTCACGTGGCGCACACGTGAGTGCAACGGTGGCAACCCCTTCTGACCGTTGGATTGAGGGGGAATTCCAAGAGGCGCAAGCGCCTTATAAATAGGGCCTTTTAACCCTCAGAAAATCTCACCATTTTCTTGGATTTAGATTTTCAGAGCTCTGCTCTTGTTTTCAGAACTCTAGAGCTTTGCTCTTCTTTCCAAAATTTTTAGAAAAACTTTAGGTAAAATTGATTTTTAGATTAAATTAATTTTAATTAATTTTAACCAGCAGAGCTTTGCTCTCATAGATCTTCTGATCTAAAGAGATCCCCATTGGGGTTTCACTAGCAGAGCTTTGCTCATGTTCAAAGTTAGAAACATTAGGTAAAATTAATGTAAATCAAATTAATTTAAATTAATCTCAGTCAAAGAGCTTTGCTCTCACAGATCTTTTGATCTAAAGAGATTCCCATTGGGGTTTCATTGAGCTTTTGTTCATGGGTTTTAATCCCTGAACAGAGCTCTGCTCTCTAGGAATTTAGCCCTCTATGTATATTATTTTTCTTCTATCGCTAATCTTCCTGTGGTATTTCCTCCAGGCATAATGGCGGTGCACCTATACAGTTTGCACGAGTTCATCACCTATGACGATATCCGCGCACAGGGTCGTCAACAAAACCAGGAGTTTACAGACGCTCAATGTGCAGAGGTCATGGGTCGTCTGAATGCAAGCGGTGGTTGGCTGCTACCTCGTCGTTCGGCTCTTCTGAAAGTCGTGCTGGGAGCAATATGGAGAGCACTTCCGGGTCTTCACGAGGCCCTACCGCTTAATGCGCTGGATGATGCCGAAGACAAGGTGCATTCAGTGTACCTGACGGGGCTGATCTCGAAGAAACGGCGGGACAGCCTCATTGACATCCTACATCAAATCTTCCAGCAGACAACGATAGTTGCTGCTTATCGAAGGCCGGGAGGGCTTGCCGAGGATCTTGACACAGAGGAGCGCGAGAGGCTGCGCATAAGAATAATTAGAAAGGCCAGAAGAACTCTGGATGACCTTACTTTTGAATTCCTCAATCCGTGCCCCGGATCTGAGGTTATACCGTTGTAATAATTTGAATAATGTTTCTTATTCATTGCTTTTGTGATTGTAAGAATTTTTAGCAATATGAATGGAAACCCTTTTTTTTTTAATTTCAGCTTGTCTTATTTCTCGTCCTGAGTCTTCTGCCCATGCATAAATGAATGCGTCTCGAACGCCTGATCAAATGTAAATCGGATGTTCTTTCTGTCATTTTCTTCTTTCTTTTATTGTTAACAGGCTGTCTTAGTAACCATGGTTGACGGATGATTAGAGCGAGTATCCCGACCCTCTCAAGAAACAGCGATGGCTTAGGCCGCAGGTTCAGATCTGCTGCCTAAGACTTTTCAACTCTATAAGCCGTGAGGGTCTCATAGAGACTTTTCTCCCTACGGATCGTGAGGATCTCGTAGGTGGGTTTTCTCCTTAGGAATCGTGAGGATTCCTAAGTGTGGTTTTCTCTTATAAGTCGTAAGGATCCTATAAGAGAATTTCTCCCTCTTGCGAGTCGAGAGGACCCACAAGCGGTTGTTTCCCTCCTCATCGAAATTCGACTTTGGAGAGTGAGACCCGTGAATAGTATGCAAGAGACCATTTAGGATTGACTTGCAGGATCCCATTACCCTTCTTACGAGTCGAGAGGGCTCGTAGGCGGTTGTTTCCCTCTTTGTCGAGAATCGACTTCAGAGAGTGAGACCCGTGAATAGTATGCAAGAGACCATTTAGGATTGACTTGCAGGGTCCCATTGCCCTCTTACGAGTCGAGAGGGCTCGTAAGCGGTTGTCTCCCTCTTTGTCGAGAATCGACTTCAGAGAGTGAGACCCATGGATAGTATGCAAGAGACCATTTAGGATTGACTTGCAGGGTCCCATTGTTCAGGAAGTAAGTTTTTTTTTGAATCCTTACTGCCCGAGGTGTGAGTCAAGAAGCTCTTGTCACGGAGTGTTTGTATCCGTGAGTTGAGTATTTTGCTAGGGATTATTTGTTTCCCAAGCGCCAAGGATTATTTGTGTCCTTGGGGTTTGAAACGAATCGATGGTTCCCGCGGAGGCGTTGGTGGCTCTGCGAGTCGACGCGGATCAGAAGGCTCTCGTCAAGGAGTGTTTGTATCCGTGAGTCGAGGATTTTGCGAGGGATTATTTGTTTCCCAAGCGCCAAGGATTATTTGTGTCCTTGGGGTTTGAAACGAGTCGAGGGTTCCCACGGAGGCGCTGGTGGCTCTGCGAGTCGACGCGGATCAGAAGGCTCTCGTCAAGGAGTGTTTGTATCCGTGAGTCGAGGATTTTGCGAGGGATTATTTGTTTCCCAAGCGCCAAGGATTATTTGTGTCCTTGGGGTTTGAAACGAGTCGAGGGTTCCCACGGAGGCGCTGGTGGCTCTGCGAGTCGACGCGGATCAGAAGGCTCTCGTCAAGGAGTGTTTGTATCCGTGAGTCGAGGATTTTGCGAGGGATTATTTGTTTCCCAAGCGCCAAGGATTATTTGTGTCCTTGGGGTTTGAAACGAGTCGATGGTTCCCACGAAGGCGCTGGTGGCTCTGCGAGTCGACGCGGATCAGAAGGCTCTCGTCAAGGAGTGTTTGTATCCGTGAGTTGAGAAGTTTTGCGAGGGATTATTTGTTTCCCAAGCGCCAAGGATTATTTGTTTCCTTGGGGTTTGAAACGAGTCGATGGTTCCCACGAAAGCGCTGGTGGCTCTGCGAGTCGACGCGGATCAGAAGGCTCTCGTCAAGGAGTGTTTGTATCCGTGAGTCGAGAAGTTTTGCTGAAGTCACTGGCTTCTTCGGTTGAAATGAACCGTTGAGGTTTGGCTTCGTCGTTTGACGGAATCCGCTGGGGAAGTATGGTTCCTTCTTTGTTTACGCCCTTGGATTGTATACAGGGATCGATGTGATCCTAACTGTAGGGCCGAAGTTTCATCATTTCTACTTTTTGTTTTATTTTATTTCCGCGATGCTCTATCATTTCAGCTTTTATATCGCGAAGGTCGCGATTGCCCAATCATTTCGGCTATTTTTTCGCGGTGCCCAATCATTTCGGCTTTTTTTTTTTTTATTTTATCTTTACTCGTTGCTTTTTATTACGAGTTGCCCAATCATTTCGGCTATTTTGCATGCATACATTTTACTTGCTGCTTTTTATTGCAAGTTGCCCTATCATTTCGGCTATTTTGTATGCATGAGCGGCCTACTGGCTTTCGCCATAAACCTGAAATTGGACACCGATTTCGGCATCAGCACCGCTACAACTGGGATATTGCCAGGAGCGGATCATCATTTGCCTCTGTCGTTGTCAAACAAAGGAGGCTTAGCGACCAGGGTTAAGGTCCCGTCGACTAAGGCTTTTGACTTCATGAGCCGTAAGGGTCTCACAAAATTATTTCTCCCTACAAGTCGTGAGGATCTTATAGGTGCATTTTCTTCTTAGGGATCGTGAGGATTCCTAAGTGTATTGTTCCGCTGTAAGTCGTAAGGATCCTACAGGAAGGTTTTCTCCTTATAAGTCGAGAGGACTTACAAGTGTTGTTTGCTGTACAAGCACATCCCTAGTCATGGATGGGACTTTGTTAGGGAAATATTTATTTGTGCCCGTGGATTGTATACAAGGGTCAACATGAGCCGCTTGTAGGGCAGCATTGGAAGTTTGTGGGGGTTTGCTTAAGCACAGGTTTAGGTCTCTGTGACTTAAGACTTCCAAATCTTATGAGCCGTGAGGGTCCCATAAGAGAGTTCTCCTTACGAGTCGTGAGGATCTCGCAAGTGTATTTTCTCCTTAGGAGTCGTGGGGATTCCTAAGTGTGTTGCTCCCTTGTGAGTCGTAAGGATCTCACGCGGGTGGTTTCTCCTTATAAGGTCGTGAGGACCCTATAAGTGTCTTCAACGAGGTTGCGCCCTTTCAGGTTTTCACAAACACTCGCCGGTAGTCCTGTTGTTTTTACTCACGGAGCCCTTTCGGGTTTTCATCCGTGCCCATTTTGCTTATGGACTTACCGCTTTTTTTTTTTTTTTTTTTTTTTTTTTTTTTTTTTTATCTCGTCAGCCTAAAGATGCTGTGGTAGTAGTTTAAAGACGTTTCGGTCTGTTATTAGTTTAAGGACATCTCGGTCCGCTATTAGTTTAAGGACATTTCGGTCCAATGTGGAGAGGGCTGACTACTGCTTATAAAGCTTGGGCTTAGGAAGACAGCGAGCGAACATAGTCGTCGTCATCTGCTATTGACCTAGGCTGTGGCCCATTAAGCGTAGTATTTCTTTAAGAAGCGACCGTTTATTGGTCTGAAGGGTCTTTCACCGTGCATGTCCATGAGTAGATAGGCCCCGCCCTGGTAGACCTTATCGATGATGTAGGGTCCTTCGTAGTTTGGCTCAAACTTTCCCCGCTTGGCGCGATTGGGGATCATGGGCCTTTTGACCACTAGCACTAGTTCGCCTTGATGGAACGTTCTCGGTCGGGTCAATCTTTCGTATGAGCGCGTCATCTTTGCTTTATAAGCCTCTAGATTTTGTTGCGCTATGAGCCGTGTTCCTTCAAGGGCGTCAAGCTCCTCAAGCCGAAGGTGAGCATTTTCTACGTTCGTCAGCTCGTGGTGGACTGCTACTCGTAGAGAGGGTAACTCTATCTCGAGGGGGAGTATTGCTTCCGTCCCAAATACCAACGCGTATGGCGTTGTTTTTGTGGCTGTCTTGAACGTAGTTCGATACGCCCAAAGAGCTTCTTGCAGCCTCTCGTGCCAGTCTTTTTTATTTCGGGATACTGTTTTCTTTATGATCTTCGTCAAGGTCTTGTTGAAGGCCTCAGCTAGACCGTTAGCTCGCGGATTATAAACTGATGAATATCTCCAGTCTATATTGTGCTGCTGTGCGAAACGGCTAATCTTATGACTTCGGTAGGCTGGCCCATTGTCAGAGATGATCCTTCTCGGGGTTCCGAACCGGTATATGACGTGCGTTTTGAAGAAATGGAGAATGTTCTCCGTCTTCACTTCCCTCAACGGTACCGCCTCCGCCCATTTGGAGAAGTAATCAGTCGTCGCCAAGATGAAACGATGTCCTTTTGACGATGCTGGTTCGATGGGACCGACTATGTCAGTTCCCCACATTTCGAACGGCCAACTAGCCACTGTTGGGTGCAGTGGATTAGGATGCTGATGGATGAAGTCCCCATGAATTTGGCACGAGTGACATTGTCCGGCGTATTCCAGGCAATCCTGCATCATCGTAGGCCAGTAGTAGCCCATCCGCTTTATCTTTAATTTCATTTTAGGGCCTGCTTGGTGGGAACCACAGAGTCCGTCGTGAACCTCTTGGACGACCCTTCTCGCCTCGTCAGGTCCTAAGCATCTTAGCCACAGAGAGTCGAATGACCTTTTATACAAAGTATCATTGACGAAGGCGAAAGACAGAGCCCGTTTCGTGAGCTGATGTCTTGTGGACGCTTCTTCAGGTATTCGGTGGAACTTGAAGTAATCTATGAAGACTTCTCTCCAGTCCTCGGTATTTTCCCTGTCTTTTGTTTGCAGGGTTGTCTCCTCTTCCGCTTCTTTTTCTTCAGACGATTTTGGAGATATTTCTGCTGGGGCGAGCACTCGACGGCTTTGTACTATGATTTTAACGTCGTCGAAGTTCTCGTCAGCCAGTTCTTTAGCAAGTTTGGCTAGTGCGTCTGCTTTGCTGTTTTCCGCACGCGGTATGCTTTCCAACGTGTAGGAGGGAATTTGGGTTAGCAGTTGCTGCACTTTTTCACCGTATTTTATTAATTCCGGTTTACATGTTTGGTAATCGCCGTTCACTTGACTGACGACCAATTGGGAGTCCCCGTATATGAGGAGGTTCTCAATTCCCATATCGATGGCGATCTCGAGGCCTGCTATCAGAGCCTCATATTCAGCTTCATTATTCGTTCTCGGTTCTGTCAAGGAGAAGGCGAAGCGCATTATCCCTCCTTGTGGAGTCACGAAGATGAGTCCCACCCCCGATTTGATCATTGGCGTACTTTGTTTGTGCTTTTTCATGGAAGATGCTCCGTCGAAATAAAGTTCCCAACGGGTATCACCACTGTCGATTGTGTCAAACGCATGTCTGTCTGGCAAATCGCAGTTTAAAGGAGAATCGGCAGGTATGGGATGCTCAGCAAGGAAGTCGGCGATGGCCTGGCCTTTTACTGCCCTGAGAGGTTGATATGTTATCGAAAATTCCATCAAGAGTAGGGCCCATTTAGCGAGACGCCCTGTCAATATGGCTTTTGACATTAAATATTTGAGAGGGTCCACTTTTGAAATCAGACGGACCTCGTGCGCTAACGCATAGTGCCTAAGCTTTGTTAGCGCGAAGATCAACGCCAGGCAGTGTTTCTCAATGGGAGAGTAATTGCTTTCTGCCCCCAGCAGAACTCGACTTAGGTAGTAGAGTGCTCTTTCTTTCCCTTGGTCGTTCTCTTGTGCCCATAATGCGCCTAAGGAACCTTCGAGGGCGGTTGTATAAAGAATGAGAGGCTTCCCTTTAACCGGGGCAGCCAGCACGGGTGGGTTCTGCAAGTATTGCTTGATCTCATCCAGTGCGCCTTGACATTTTTGATCCCAAACGAATGGGGTTCCTTTCTTCATCAGGTGACTATAGGGACGGCACTTTCCTGAAAGGTTGGCTATAAATCGCCGTATGTATGCGAGTTTCCCTTGGAGAGACCGAAGTTGCTTGAGAGTTCTCGGCGGAGGCATTTCTATGATCGCTTTAATCTTTGAAGGATCTATTTCAATACCTCGATGCCGAACAACGAATCCCAGGAATTTGCCCGAGGAAACCCCGAACGCACATTTAAGAGGATTCATCTTCAAGTTGTACTGCCGCAGACGTTGAAACACGGTCTTCAGATGCTCAAGATGTTCGTCGTATGATTTGCTCTTGACCACGAGATCGTCGATGTAGCATTCGACGATTTCGTGTATAAGGTCGTCGAAAATCTTTGTCATGGCCCTCTGATAAGTAGCACCGGCGTTCTTCAAACCAAAGGGCATCACTTTATAACAAAATATACCAAGAGGAGTTCTGAAGGCTGTGTGCTTCTGGTCTTCGGGATGCATTTTTATCTGGTTATACCCCGACGAGCCGTCCATGAAGGAGAAAACCTCATGAGTGGATGTATTGTCTATCATAAGTTCAGTAACTGGCACTGGGAAATCATCTTTTGGGCAGGCTTTATTAAGATCCCGAAAGTCTACGCAGATGCGCACTGTCCCATTTTTCTTCATCACTGGGACGATGTTAGCGATCCATTCAGGGTATTGAACTTCCTGGATGAAACCAGAGTCTATAAGCTTTTTGACTTCGGCGTTGATGCTCATCTCAAGCTCGAGTCGCATTCTTCTCGGCGCTTGTTTGACTGGCTTAATGTCCGGGGATATCGCCAACTTGTGTACTGCAATTTCTGGATCTAGTCCCGGCATTTCGGAATAGTTCCACGCGAAGCAATCTTTGTGTTGCACAAGGACGTCTTTTAACGCAGCCACCCTCTCTTCAGACAGCAGTTCGCTGATGAATGTCGGTCGCGGGTCATTTTCCGTCCCCAACTCAATTTTCTTGAGATTATCTGCAGTGGTATGGATTCCATCCTCCAGTTCTTTCGGAGCTGGGGGAAATTCTGAGATTACCTCATCGCTGCCGCTTTCAAAGCACCAAGGGAGGTTGTTCATGTCCTCGAACCCTTCTTTTAATATTGTTATCACATTGCAAGTGCGAGTTTCCTGCTGATCCCAATGCGAGGTTGGTCTTGTTCTTGTGTTTTTGGGTTCGTGCTTTTGCGGCGGCGCTACCTTCCAACTGTCAGACAATGCGAACTTGCCAAGCTGATATTGATCCTCCGCCCAATTCTTAAAGGTGAAGCAATCTTCGAGTGGATGCCCTATTACTCGATGGTAAAAGCAATATTTTGGGTTGGAGACTTCGCCCGCCTGCTCAGGATGTTTAGACTCTGGCAGAGTAAGCATTTGATGTTTCAGAGCAAGCTCAAGTATTTTCCTTGTTTTGTTCTGAGGAAATGAGTATGTTCGACCCATTTTCTTCATGATGGCTTGGTCAACAACGCTTGACTCTCGGATGCGTGGCTTCTTAGCTTTGCTTTGCGGTTGTCGAGCGCTTCTCTTGCCTTTCGACTTATTTCCGCCTTCGAGTCGAACTTTCTTAATAGTAGGTTGACAAGGGGCGGCGTTTTCGTCTTTCATCGCCCGCTGAAGGAGGCGCCGTGTCTTGGCCTTCTCATAGATTGCCATTTCACGATCATGATCATCTCGGGATTCTCGACTGGCATCCCTTGTAGGTTTGCTCATTTGGCCTTCAGACGATGGGTTAGGAGGTCTTGCATAGGGAATTTTCACTGATTCCGGATTAGTTTCTTCCCAGTGAGCGTCTGCTTCTTCATCAAAGTCATACATGACATAACAGCTGTTTATTAGCTCACGTTTCTTTGAGCGAACATACCCGAGCCTTTTCGTTTCCGTTCTCCCGTTAGGCAGTTTGCATTGAGTTCCGGGAACGTTCCAGACCTTGTCATAGAATTTGGCCTTTCTGACGGTCTGTGTGAAGGACATCCCTTGGCGTTTCAGCAGCTTCTTCAAACCTTCGGTATAATACCTGGGAAGACGGATAGGCTGGAGCCTGTCGAGCGTGGGATCCGCGCCGTGCCAAATTTCCTTTTCCACCTTGTTTTCTTCAGAACGGTAGAATAGGATTGCTTTCTCGCCTTTTCGTCCAGGAGGGATATAGAATGTCTGCAATTCTTCTATGCTGTTGGTGTCGAGTGCATCCAGTTCTTTGTAATGCTCGAGCGGCACCAAGGTTATCTGTAGACTTCGCTCTTCCTCGGCAGAAGCCCGTATCGAAGGCCGAGCAGGGAATACAGCATGAACTTCATCCTCTGAGTCACTACCGAAGATCAATGAAGGACCAGATGGTCCTGGCCTGGTGGACCAGGACGGACCTGAATAAATTATATCCTCCTCCTCCTCGGTGTCACTGCCGAAGATAGGGATGGTTGCGTTAGTTTTGTTCTCCGGTTTGTGACACCTTTCCGCGTCTTCGAAATTCGGTAAGAAGTATTTGGCATCTTCATACTTGTGAACTTCGTTCACGGAAAATGGATTCAACTCTCCTGCCACTGTGTACTCGAGGCCGTCCCTAGAATACTTCATGCACTGATGCTGTGTAGAAGGGATGATATTGTATTCGTGTAGCCATGGTCGGCCTATCAGAGCATTGTAGCACGTCTTGGCGTCTATAACATGGAATTTGATGTCTGTGACGAGCACCCCGAAGCGTAGCGTCAATATCACAGATCCGAGAGTCTTTGAGGATTGAGAGTCGAAACCGGAGATGGTGATTTTGTCCCGGGCAAGGTGTTGGACACTCATGCAAATCTCCTTTAACACTCGCACATTGAGTAAATTGACAGACGATCCGTTATCGACCAAGATTTTTCCTATCTTTATGTCATGGCAGTATCCTGAAACATAAAGTGGGCGATTGTGCTCACATGTTCCGAGGAGAAGGTCTTCATCACCAAAAGCAACGTCGGCTGTGTGCACCTCTTCCAATTCATCCTTCATCTTTTGTTCGGCTAGGAAAGCCTGGAACTGGTCCGGATCTTGTAGGGCCTTAATCAGAGAATCCCTCGCTTCTTTCGATAGCAATAGGGCATCGAGAATGCTGAGTTGTGAGGGTAGCTTTCTCAGATGCGCCAAGACATTGTAATCTACTTTATTCCTTTTTGGGGGATTCTTGGCGGTTAACTCTTCCGCAACTTGGTCATCCAAAGCGATGTCTTCAGAGACCTTCTCTTTCCCTTTGTTTTTCTTATTCAAGGGTCCGAGGTTCTTTTCGGGTAATGTTCGATTGCGCAGCTGTATATTCTCGCAGGCCTTTAGTTCTTTTTCTTTTCCTGAAGTGGATTCTTCGAAGAGAGGGCCAAGCTCTAGCTCTTCATCGGAGTCGCTCCCAAATGTAGGCACTTGTGACCCGGTAGTGTTAACCATGTGACAATTGCCGGCAGTTCTTTCAAGTTCTTTAGTCGTATTTCTTTGGCCTCGGCGAATTTTACGTTTTTCCCGTTTAAATCGTTGTCGATCAGCGACGTATCCTTGCCACCATCCATTGAAAGCTTTGCAATCTTGGGTGGAATGCGAGACCTTCTGATGGTATAAGCAATAAAAGGGGTGCATTTCTACCGCGCCGGTAACTTTTTCTTCAGAGGGTGGTAGCTTCATGCCCATCGATATGGCCTTAGCAAATTTCTTTTTTATCTTGAATTGGCTTTTGTCAGTGGTGGAGGCATTTTGCTCCAACGGGATCATTTCAGCTCCTTCCTCAAGTCGCTGACGCTTAGCCCTTTCGAATATAGCCATCTCGCGTTCTCGATCAGCCTTGCTTTTCAACCGAGCTTCATTAAGAAACGCATTAATCATTTCAACCGGTAACCCCGGGGTTCCTGATTCGGCATTTGCCCCCAGCGTTTCAGTGCCAGAAGTTCCTTCATCGTTCGTGGTCGAATGGGAGATCATATGACAGCTTGCCACATATTCGTCAAATTCATCCGATGAACTTTCTCCTTCATCTTCTTTTTGGAAGACGTGATCAAGGAAATCTTGGAGCGTGATGGGAGTTCGCGCCTTTTGGTTATATTCATCCAGCGCATCGATTTGCTTTTGTAAGTCCGTGCGCTTGTCGCTAGGCTTCACGGGCTTCTTAGATTTCTTCTTCTTCTTTTTCGAAGATTTTGACGGTTGGCTATGAACGCTTGAACTACCACCATCGGTCTTCGGGGTCGGTCGTGGCTTCAACATTCCCTCAATAACCTGCGGTTCCAAGGGGTTCTTCCACTTGACCGCTGGGCAGGTTTGAAGATCATCTAGCATTCTTTTCGTTTTGGCCGATAATACAACCTCCCAGGGAGCCTCTTCAATAACGGAGCATGTTGCCCCCGGCGTATTCGTCCCCTTATAGGTGTGGGGCTGCGGAGGGTTCACCTTCCATTTGTCAGACAGCGCAAATTTGCCCTGACGGTATTGATTCTCAAGCCAATTTTTGAAAACGTAACAGTCTTCGATTGGATGTCCCAACACTCTGTGATAAGGGCAGTAACTAGGCTCGTTGACGTCATTCGGTTGTGACGGACGTTTTGGATCTGGCAGATTTATAAGCCTGTTGCGCAACGCCAGCTCGAATAGCCTCCTTGTTTTATCACGGGGGAAGGAGTAAGCACGTCCCATCCTGTCCTCAAGGGGTACGTATGGGCGTGTATTGTTTGGACGAGCAGCCGGCTTCGAGTCGCTCGGTTGTTGTTGGGCATTGGCGACGATGATCGCTTTTCCCTTTCCTTTATCGTTTCGGGGGTCTGGCTTCGGGAGAGGGGGTTTATGGCCCATCTGGTCCATCTGCGCTAATTTGTCGATCAAAGCCTGGAAGGAAGTCGGTTTGAAGAACATCATGAACTGCGAGATGGTTGCCTGCGGATCAAGCGTTCCAACAAACATCCCCACTGCCGGCGCTTCTTCTATGCGTTGTTCACACTTAGACCATAGATTACGCCACCGTATCGCGTATTGAACCCACGTCTCGCCGGGCTTTACCCTGGCGTTAATCAGCGCCGTCATCGGAGTACGCTCGCTGGCGCTTGCAAAACGTTGGGTGAAGAGCAGCTCCATCTCCGCAAAGGTTTTAATAGAGTCGTTGGGGAGCTCGGAATACCACTCGAAAGCCGTGTCTGATAAGCTTCCAACGAATTGGCGCAGCAAAAGTTTGTCGTTGCCTCCAGTGTTACCACACAGTGCCCTGAACTGGGCAACATGTTGATGGGGGTTGCCGGTCCCCTTGTAGACATGAAACTTAGGAATTGTGTAACCTGGCGGGTACTTGATTTGGTCGTACCAGCCCGGATATGGCCGCCCCGTTTTCACGATCTGACCGGATGCTTCAACCGCTTGATGCACCCGTATTTGTTGAGCAATATATTCATCCAAATCAGCTTTTGATATGGTATCCTCTTTAGCTGCGGATAGAGCCGGTGGAGGATTCGATGTCTCTCCCCTATCATCTTCAAGAATGATTGGGGAATCTCCAGCAGGTGGATCTGGTTGAATCATCATACCCACCACGTCCTGGAACAGGAGGGCCATTTTCTTTATGTTGGCCGCCTGTTCTGCAGCCTCTTTGTCTCTTTTTTCCAGTATTCGGCGGAGGAACTCAGCGTCGGTCTCCTCCTCT
This sequence comes from Agapanthus africanus, assembly GCA_030015575.1. Lineage (NCBI taxonomy): Eukaryota > Viridiplantae > Streptophyta > Magnoliopsida > Asparagales > Amaryllidaceae > Agapanthus > Agapanthus africanus. The sequence goes on from CM057337.1 coordinate 272,342,719, forward strand.
TGACGTTCATCTAAGGACGTCTCAGGATTCTCTTTTGGCCCCGTGAGTGCAGCCATTGTAGTCATCATCTCCTGGAGCTTTTGTTGCTGCTCCTGAGACCTGGTCACTGACCGGGTAAGCGGTCGGTGACCTGTAGAAGTACGACTTTCTTCTTTTCCTGAGGCCATATAGATTGTATGAACTGTTATGCCCCCTGACTTGGGGCGTTTAGGTTCACCATTGTTAACTCTTGCTGCCGTTGCGGGAGCTTTCTCTGGCCTCCTTCTTTTGTAGACCTTTGAGGTTGAAGGAGCCGTCGAAGCGGGCATTCTAGCATTTGTTGCCCCCTGCTGTTTAATGGGGCAGCTTTTGTTATTCTCCACCTTCGCCTTCTTCTGGTGACGCAGGTGGTCCGGATCGATCACAGAGTTTTGAACCCTGCGCCATACTTTATAAACTTTTGATGACAGCCGTTGAGGGGGCTGTTCCTGTTTCGTCTCCGGAGCTTTTTCCATGGGTGGAGGAGACCTTTTCAATGTAGCAACCGGGGAGTTCTTTCTCACCTTCCTTAGCAATTCAAAGCTGTTCCCAGTTGGAACAGCAGCGTTGACCTCCGCCACTGGAGCAGGCGGGGTTAACCCTGAAGGGGAGTTGCCTCCTGCTTTCCTTAATCGCTGCCAATGGCGACGTCGCGCACGACGAGCCATTGGGACTGGCTCAGATATCGGGACAGTTTCTTGTTGCCCCTTGTTTGGGAGTGGGGCAACTGCCGGTGTCAGCCTATCAAAGACTGATGCTTTTTGATCAGCTGAAGGAGGAGTAGGAACCGTCAATCTTGTGAAGACTGACTTCCTGATAGGAGAAACTGCTTCAACGACTTCCGAAGCTGTGACCGTTGCCCTCTTTGGGACAGCCACTTTATGATCCTGACCTAGCCTGGTGAAAACAGAGGCTGTCAGCTTAGTAGCGGGCGACCCGTTGACAGGGGTCGTAGCAGCAGCGAGCCGGTCGAATACCGACTTCTTGTTCGCTTCTGGTGCGGATATCGGCATAGAGAAGCTTGCAGGGGGGACCATGGTCCCGAAAAATAGGCCGGTGGTGGCCTGGGTCACCTGCTCTACCGGCAGAGTAAGGAAAGAGGACGCTTGGGGCCCATATGTTACACCTCTCGGTGAGGTGGAGCGTCCGTTGCAATGGTGCTTCTCGCATTTGGTGCAGTGGGAGTCCATGGATGCTTGAGTTCTCTCTGCGCCAGATAAAAGACCAAATCTTAGCAACTTGAAATCCGAAGACAACCATTTAATAAACCGCGATTGATTCGCGAAGACGACACACGAAGTGTGGAGTGGAAAGAGGAAAAGGTCCCACCGGGCGTGCCAGAATCTGTTCCCCTCCGAACGGCGGCCTGCGACGTTAGGACGTCACGTGCCTGAGGTTCGGGGCAGATGCTATTTGGTTTTTATCCGTCCACCTCTTCGAAGATGCCAAGTTGATTTATGGCACCGTGTATCGAAGGTTTAGACGGATGCGGCCGATGTAGCAGACTTTGTCAGATTCCCCCTCGCTTGAGGGGTTTTTGATTGTGGGGACGCTCTTCCCTGCAGGCGCAAGCCCCTGCAGTTAATTACGCTACCGCTTTGCGGTAACAACTTTCTCCTTCTCCAGAATTTCACTTCGTGTCGTGTGTGTTTGTTTTGTTTGTGGCTGCCCGTGGATTGTATACGGAGACTGAGTAATGCCGTCGCCCGTAGGACGTGGATTAGTCCAAATCCGTATTTGCTTAAATTTGGGTTTGGTGTTTTTTAGTTTAAGGATGCATTAGTCGCGTTGCGGCTAAGACCAGCTTAAACGTTTGCCAAGGATACGTTAGTCCTGTTTTGAACTAAGATCGACTCGACGCAATGATTGATTTAATTATCTGGCCGTCGGGACTCGTCACCTCTCTGACGTCGTTGAGGGATTACAACGACAAGCGTCAGAGGAGTTCAGAGATGTACCCTTGAACCAAAGTTGATTTGGGAGTTTTATTATTTATTTAAATATCTAAGGACGCGTTAGCCGTATTTGGGGCTAAGATCAACTTAGACGGGACCGTTTAGATCCGGCAAAAGAACGTTTGGGCTCTTTTGTGCCAGTTTAAGGACGTGACGGTCCGTTGCCAGTTTTAGGGACATGGTGGTCCATTATTAGTTTAGGGACGTTTCGGTCCGTCGCCAGTTTAAGGACGTAGTGGTCTATATTCCAGTTTGGGGACGTGGTGGTCCATCGCCAGTTTAGGGACGTGGTGGTCCGATGTTAGTTTAGGGACGTTTCGGTCCAATATTAGTTTAGGGACGTTTCGGTCCATATTCCAGTTTAGGGACGTGGTGGTCCATTATTAGTTTAGGGACGTTTCGGTCCGACATTAGTTTATGGACATTTCGGTCCATTATTAGTTTAAGGACGTTTCGGTCCAACATTAGTTTATGGACATTTCGGTCCATTATTAGTTTAAGGACGTTTCGGTCCAACATTAGTTTATGGACATTTCGGTCCATTATTAGTTTAAGGACGTTTCGGTCCACGAGTTTAAGGACCCCGCAGTCCATATCGATGTGTGGTCGTTGGGACCCGTCACCTTTTTGACGTCGTTGAGGAATTACAACGATGGATGTCAAAGGAGTTCGGAGATGTACCCTCGAACCGGATGTAGATTGATTTAGGAGAGCCGTTTTGCTCAATCAATTTAATTTAAGGACTTATGGCCACGATTGGGCTAAGTCCATTTCAACATTTTATTTGCATTGCATTTTTTTTATTTAGGCTCTACTCACAAAAGATACAGAATATCAGTTTATTTTGGGCTCTGCCCATTTGCAAAAGCATCTACTTCGTTTGGGCTTTGCCCCTTTTTAAAATGCATAGCATTCTGAATATTTTGTTTGGGCTCTGCCCATTTATATATGATGCAAAGCATCTGTTCTTGTTTGGGCTCTGCCCCTTAAAATAATGTATTTGCGCTTTATTGAGCCTGTTAGGCCTTCTCTTAATTGGGCTTGGCCCTTTTTAATGCATCTGTGCTTTGCGCTAAGTAATGAGCGCAAGTCCATATGGTGATGACACGTGTCGTGCTCTGATGAGCGCAAGCGCACTAGCGCAGTGCAATGCGCTGTTGCGCTGCTGACACGTGGCGCGCTCTCAGCGAGTTGCGCCAATTCCAGAGAGCAAAGCTCTATCTTAAGGGCGCTTAGCGCAAGTGGTTTTATGGCCGACACGTGGCGCTCTCTTAAGAGCGCAACGGTGCAACTTGGAAGTGCAAAGCACTAAGAATCTTTTTAGATTCAAAAAGGGAAGTGCAAAGCACTGTTTAAGTTCTTGATCTAAATAAGATCAAAGAAAAATAAATTTTTTCTTTATTCGAAGAAAAAGAGGTTCATAAAAGTGCAAAGCACTATTCTCTTATTTTTTTTATCGTTTTTAAAGAACCGAAGGTTCACAAGAAGTGCAAAGCACTGTTTTCTTTTTTTTTTTATATAAAAAGATCATTGATCTTATATTTTTTTAGACTAATGGTCTTTTAGAAGGAATTTCTTCTAATCCATGAAGGTTCTTTACCTTTTTCTTGAAATCTTCTTGGAGTTCTTTCCGTTTGGGTTCTTGAATTCTCAAGAGAAAACTCGATGCCTTTGAATTGAGGCCTAAGGTCCTTTTTATAGTGCTCACAAATTAGTTAAATTTGTTAAAGAGATCATCCTCTGAGTGATTTGGGGAATTTTCCCTACCGTTGGATCTTTGATCCAAGGGCTTCTGCCTTGCAGAAGAAAATCTTCTTGTTTCAACAAGAACAGAAAAGATTTCTTAAAAATCTTAATTTAATTTGGCGCAGATGCCCCAGCGCATGACACGTGTCGCGCAGCGCAGAGCGTAGCGCAACTGCGCTAGTGCATCTGCGCTGACACGTGTCGTGCAGCGCAGAGCATAGCGCAACTGCGCTAGTGCATCTGCGCTGACACGTGTCGTGCAGCGCAGAGCGCAGCGCAACTGAAGCGTTGCTTCAGGCAAATAGAGCTCTGCTCTGATTGGGCGCGTCTTCTTGGGCGCAGCGCTGATACATCTGCGCCTGACACGTGGCGCGTTGCGCTCAGCGCAAAGGATCTGAAGCGTTGCTTCATTTGAACAGAGCTTTGCTCTGATTGGGTGCGCTGCGCTAATGTATCTGCGCTGGACACGTGGCGCAGAGCGCGCAGCGCAAAGGATCTGAAGCGTTGCTTCCTTTAAACAGAGCTTTGCTCTGATTGGGTGCGCTGCGCTTGAGACTTGAAGCGTTGCTTCGAAAATTTAAATTTTGAATTCAAACAGAGCTTTGCTCTGATTGGGCGAAACAACGGGTTTTACCCCTTCTGGAGCAAAGTCCAAAGTCCAAACTTTGTTGGTGTACATGGACTCCATCTCGGTCCGCATTGCATCCAGCCATTTTACCGAGTCACCGCTCTGAATGGCTTCCTGGAAGCTAGTAGGCTCACCAAAATCAATAGTGCAATCCTCTCTATCCCCGTCTATGAGAAAACCGTAATATCTCTCGGGCGGATGAGACTGCCTACTACTCCTGCGGAGCGGCGCAGGAATGTCCGGTTCGCCTGAAACTTCTGGTTCTTCCAAGCTTTCAGTAATAGCTTGTGGTTCTGGAATTTCTTCCAGTTCTATTGCGCTCCCACTTATCTGATTTTCCAAAAATTCAGTTTCCAAGAAGTGGGCATGCTGAGAAACAAAAACTTTTTGTTCCTCTACGGAATAGAAAAGATACCCCTTGGAGTTCTTTGAGTATCCCACAAACTTACACAGTACTGAGCGTGCCTCGAGCTTGTCCGCATGCTGCTTTTTTACAAAAGCCGGACATCCCCATGTCTTAAGATACTTAAGACAGTGTTTCTTCCTACTCCACATCTGATATGGGGTGGTAGGCACAGTCTTGGTTGGAGCCTTGTTCAAGAGATATGCAGCTGTTTCTAGTGCATAACCCCAAAAAAATTGCGGTAACTCAGCCTTACTCATCATGGAACGAACCATATTCAATAGGGTTCGATTCCGTCTTTCAGATACACCGTTGTGTTGTGGTGTGTATGGAGGAGTACGCTGAGAGAGAATTCCATTCTCTTTTAAGTAGTCCAGAAACTCGGCACTCAAGTATTCACCACCTCGATCAGATTTCAGTGTCTTTATACTTTTGCCTGTTTGTTTTTCAACTTCATTCTTGTATTCCCGAAATTTCTTAAAGGCCTCGGATTTGTGCTTCATTAAGAAGACATGTTCATACCTAGAGAAATCATCTGTGAAAGTAATGAAGTATGAATAACCACTTCGCGCATGTGTAGACATTGGACCACACACATCACTGTGTATGAGTCCCAAGAGCTCGCTCGCACTTACTCTGTGTCCAGTGAACGGAGTCTTTGTCATTTTTCCCATGAGACAAGATTCACAAGTGGCATAAGACTGATACTCGAACGGATTCAAGTATCCCTCTTTATGTAACTTAGTTAATCGTGTCTCATTAATGTGACCCAGTCTACAATGCCATAAGAAAGCCTGATTTGTTTCCGGAGACTTTCTTTTAAGTGTGTTCTGGACACTGAAAATCTGAGCTTGATTTAATACGTATATCCCGTTATTTAATGTACCTGACCCAATCAGAACTTGATTTAGGTGGATGTGTACTACATCGCTTACAAAAGTAAAGTCATATCCTTCCTTAGAAAGTAAGGATACAGATATGATATTACAAGTCGCACCTGGTACATATAAACAGTTATGCAAAATAAATATCTGCCCAGTTGTCAGTCCAAGATGATATTCCCCTACGGATTCAGCATCCATGCTCATTCCGTTAGCAACCCTGAGAGTCATATCACCTTTCCTGATAACCCTACGGTTTCTCAGAGCCTGTAATGAATAACAGATGTGAGATCCTGATCCGGTATCCAATACCCAGGAAGTAGGGTTGACTGACATACAGTTCTCTACTACAAACACACCCGAAGCCGAAGCTACAACATGCTTCGAATTCTGGCTACTGGCTTTGCTAGCCCTGCAATCCTTCTGCCAATGTTCATTCCCATTACAATAAGAACGTCCTTCTTTAACTACATCTAGTTCCGAAACTTTTGCCCTTCCTTTTACTTCATCTTCCTGGTTTCCTTCAGGGTATAAGCAGAGGGCAGGGACTGTAGAATCAAGTCAGTATTTGACCTGTTCTCCAACGTGGTCTTCAGGTCCGTGAGCTCAAAATAGCTGGTCTCTGTAAGGACGTTGCCTCCTACAGATGACCCGACAGCCAACCTCGCTTGAAGCAATTCGTTCGAGGTCTCATATCTTGCGATACGAGATTGCTCTCCATATAAATTTTTGTTATGGAGGAAGATAGAAACTGAGTCCATCTTCTCGTGCCGCCTCTGGTTTGTACCATCAACTGAGGCTAACACGAGGCACTTGGCTTTCGCACAGTCTTTTTCCGATGTCATACGGATGTCAATGTCCGTGATAGGGGAAACTGGTCCTGAGACGGCAGGGGTTTGATTAGTTAAGAGGCGTCCCAGCTTGTCATGGGCAATGAACATCTGGACAGACCTTTGCCAATCATAACAGTTAGGTTCAGTCATTTTATTATCTAGATGTAACCTACGTGTGGTCACTGGGTCGCTGCTATTAAGAGAGAGAGAAGAAAAACACTCAGCATGGTGCTCTTGCAAGTTTAGATTGATTTTTAATTTATCTAAACAGGATGGCTCCCACTGTCTCTCGAATCCCTCCACAAACCATAAATGAAGAATTAATCGGGATCAATCTCACCGTACAATACTTGCTTAACCATTCAGCCAGGCCAGTGTCGGTACTTCGAGGGAGGTTTTCCAATGCTTTCACGAAGTTCCTTAATTAAATAACCTCTTTTCCCTGTGGGCGTACCCCCGCTAACACCTTTCTAGACACCTACTTGGTTTATAGCATTGATCGTTAAGTGAGAAATTTCCCGAAGAGTAGCATATACTCACAGTATGATCGGGATCCAAATATCATCGCGTGACAAAACTGAAGGAATCCTACCAGAATCATCACACTCCAAATGGTATGCAGCACTAGCAAGTTTCAGGTTCTTTTGAAACCCCCGATGTGGATTTTTGCCCCATGCTCTTATGACCTTGACGAAGGTCAACAAATCATAAGTCACATGTCAAGTTCTACCCGTCATTGTCCAGGTTAATTTGAACCCACCCGTATATACCCTTGATGATGGTCAACAAGGTAATACGACTGTCCCAAACCAACGCATCTATCTGTGCTACATATGAACACCCAACAGCTACCAATCACTATGCCTTAACGAAGGTCAACAAACATAGCTTGAATACTATTGAATATTCATATGAAACGACGGAGGGCTACGAATGGTTTTGGCGAAACCGTGAACGTAGTGAACTTGATATAATCGATGGAACCTTGATAGCTTTTAAAAGGAGTGGCTTAAGCTCCGCGTTTAAAAGTTGTTTTTGAAAAGAAACCGAGTGGTTTTTGAAATTGTTCCAATGACTTTTACTTGGTTTATTTTCTTGCATTAATTTTAATGCGTCCCATCATTTAATCCTACAATTGCAGAAAAAAACCAAAATATGACGTACGCTTATGCCATCCGCATTCGCCACGGGGCCCCGTCATTACCCGTTAGGTTACTTAACTAATGACAGAGCGGGGGCTGGACTAGCGCGGATGCAAAACATAAGCAACGCCTAAATAATATCATATATAGATATATTGCAATGATAGCCATTCCAGATCACAGATGAACACATTGGATATATTAGGAATCCGCAATTTGTACGAGCCTGTAACGAAAAGAGGATTACACGGTTGCGGTGAATAGCCAATACCCCACCCAAGAACCCTACGGGTGCGGCAAACTACCCGCCAAGTACCTGAAGCGAAGCAACCTCCCTCAACACCGTGAGTAGGCCACTCGGCACTTCGAGATACCCGGTAGTTTGTGCACCCCCTCCATGGGTCTATCCTAGGAGCAAAAACAGTAAAAGAAATTATACAATGACGGCTACAACCTCACCCCGGTTGTGCGGCCAAATAAATAATATTACGTCAATTACAAATTTTACATGAATTGAAAGAAAAGAAAACTCTCATCTCACAACCTCCGGCTATTCACCCGCGACAATCCAATGAATTCATATACACATACCATCAACATTACAGATCATAGATATTTATAACCCCCACTAATCGACATATAGCGATTAGCAGACGTTCAATACATATATCACATCACAAATATAAAGCCGTTAGCTTTAGTCTTTAGAAACTCGATCAAAATACGGTTTTTTAAGCCCCAAAAACAAATTTTGCTTTCTGGAAAATCTGGGCAGAAAAAACATACTCCAAAAATCTCAAAATACCCCACTGAACAAACTGTGAGAAAAATCGCCCACGGCCGAGTCAACTCGGCCGTGGATCCGCAGCGGGAGCATGCTCCTGCCGCCGTTCCGCGGCGCGTTGATCGGTTCAGTGGACCATTTTTCTACAGTTTCTTCTAAAAACCCTGAGCCGAATTTTAAGGAAAGATTTATCATTTTTTGGAACAGAAAAAAATTCGGCAGAAAGTAGACATTTCGGGCGTATTTCGCGACTTTTTCTCCGATCGAATTTCTAGTTACTATGCTAACTTGTTAGATAGTGTTTAACCTGGCTCTGATACCACTGTAAGTCCATGCTATCCTTCCCCGGCTATTTGGGGTTGCGGAAATGATGAAAAACGATTTTTCTTGGGTGGTAACATGGACTCAAAATACGGATCTTTGTTAAACAACAACCTAACTAGGAGTTTTACCTACTCGGTTAGGGGGTTATACCTTTCTTGAACTCCTTCGTCTTCAACTCTTTGAGGTGTATGGATCGGCCTCACCTCGTCATCTCCTCACGCCGAAGATGGATCCACCCGAAATCTTCTACCTTTTGGCTTCTACTTCGAACTTGAAGAAACTAGAATACATGGTTTGCTAAACCTTGTGAACTAGGATGAGTAGAGGAGTGATATGGGTTTTCTTTTATCTCTAAGGCAATGTTTCTCAACTCATGAGAGGGAGTTGCCTTGAGCTAGAGAGAGAGCAAGAGGAAGAGGGAGAGAGCTTGAGTATGAGAGAGAAGAAGAATGATAGAATGAGCCAACCTCCTTTTTTTTCTTTCATGCTCTCATAACAAAATAATAATAATAATAATAATAGTAATTGAGTATTATGTGATGGTCCATATCATATCAAGTGGCATTATCATTTCATGCACTCATTTTGCAAAGCACAACAAGCAAGCAAAAGTCTTTGCATGAAATGACAACCATTGTAATGATGATGGTCAACTAGTCCAACCTAGTCCACAAAGTCAACAAGTCAACAAAGTCAACCTTTCAACCCAACCATGGCACAATAATACTTAATTAATATTATCATTAATCATATTTCTTATTCTCATTAGGATTAAGCAAAAGTCAACAGTCATTAACCCTAATGAGAATCCTCTGCCTCTGTCTCTGTCAACTGTGCATACACACCCGCATCCGCGTTCCGAGGAACACGAATGCAAACGAGATAAAATCAATCCCAAAACGTATACTAGGATCTGGCTTAACCCAAAGCCCGCTAGTAATAACTGCCCGGACACTAAACGCACACAAGTGCGCGGATGTGACCGAACCCTGTCGTAAAACCATGCGACCTGTCGCAAAACCATGCGACCTCTACTCTTTTGCCTAAAGGCGAATAGCTCTCTGTGTGGGACTCTAAAAACTCGACACTACGCTGGCAGTGGGTTTAACCACAGATCGCAAGCGGCACTAACTGTGCGTAACGGCCCCCAGGTAGATGCCGATAAGAAGACGGACGAGGTGAAACCCATCTGAACTCCTACTGAGCCTGAATGTGACAGTCTCCGTACAGTCCGGTCTGTTCGTCTGATACATCGCATGGCGGGCCTAGGGGGCGGTGAACGTCAGTCCCCTAATAGCGGTACAAGTCGTGTCGGAGTGTAGCCCAGAACACCGTGAGATAATACTGGAAACCTACCAGTATATCTCGCTTGCCCTGGCCAGGGACTACTTGTGTAATGGCTCTCCTAGACACAGCGCGATGTCAACCCCTAATACCGGGAGAGAAGAATCCTGTCTAACCGTCACTGCCTCTAAGTGCTTCGGGACTGCACCCAACTACTACCTGTTTGCACGACTTTTTTGAGCCGTGGTAGGGTAGTAATCAAAGTACAGTGGGAACACACTCGAGGCGAAGTAACAGTGTCAAGTCGGCGGACTAAGCTGTACTCATGTCACCTGGGAACTGATGACTGACGATAGGTATAGTACCAACCAATCAGTTCCCGACGAGTCCTGTCCAGTGTACTCGTAACCTAACGAGCACCCGCATACTATCTCAAGTACGACGTACTGACGGCTGTAGGACAGACCGTCTCCCCTGCTGGGATGAGAAGCGTATACGCTAGTCTACTCCGGAGTATCGATGCCCTGTCTCGATAGTCCTACGACTAGGGACCTGTATAAGGATGTGCTTGTAGATTGCCCTGCCCCCACGAGTGTGACTGCTATCACAACACTGGTAATCAAGCAAAGATCCTAAGGGCTCTACTAATATGTATAAGCGATATGCTAAAAGAAACACATGCACATATTAAAGTAGAAACAAACCAAATAGCATAGTACCATTTTGAGCAAGATTGTCTATACAACTGTGAATATCCCAAGCTTCCATTAAGTAATATACAAACTAGTATGATAGAGTAATGGCCTTTATGGCATATACACTAACAATCTCCCACTTGCACTAAGGCCATGTACTGGCGTATCGAAGACCTATCATCTCGATCAGCCGCTCGAACTGAGTCTGGGGTAAGGCCTTCGTGAGTGGATCTGCAGTGTTATCTTCTGAATTTACTCTCTTCACCTCGATCTCCCGACGATCTATGATCTCCCAGATCAGGTGGTACCGCCTCAAAATGTGCCTGGACTTCTGATGGGACCTGGGTTCCTTCGCTAAAGCTATAGCGCCGTTGTTGTCACAATACAGCGGTATTGGATCAACACTGGTAGGAACCACCTGAAGCTCCGTGAGGAACTTCTTCATCCAGACAGCTTCCTTTGCGGCATCATAAGCAGCTATGTACTCCGCTTCCATAGTTGAGTCAGCAACGGTTTCCTGCTTGGAGCTCTTCCAGCAAACCGCCCCTCCATTGAGGGTAAAGACATAACCCGACATGGACTTGGAGTCATCCTTGTCACTCTGGAAGCTGGAGTCAGCAAAGGCCTCGATCTGGAGGTCTTTTCCGCCATACACCAAGAACATCTCCTTAGTCCTTCTCAGGTACTTGAGAATGTTCTTCACCGCTATCCAGTGCTTCTCCCCTGGGTCCGACTGATACCGGCTTACAACGCTCAAGACGTATGCTACATCTGGTCTGATACACAACATCGCATACATAATAGAGCCTACCGCAGATGCGTAGGGTATTGATGACATGCGAGCCCTTTCCAAATCAGCCTTGGGAGACATCTCTTTGGAGAGGGTGATTCCGTGACAAGCCGGTAGATTACCGCGCTTGGAATCTTCCATACTTAATCGTTTCAGTATGGTGTCGATGTACCTGGACTGTGAAAGTCCCAACATCCTTTTATATCTATCACGATAGATCTGGATCCCCAGAATGTAGTTGGCATCGCCCAGGTCCTTCATGGAGAACCTTTGTGACAAGAATCCTTTGACTGACTGTAGCATAGGAATATCATTTCCTATTAGGAGAATGTCATCGACATACAAGACGAGGAATACCACATTTCTCCCTACAATCTTACTGTAAATGCATGGTTCATCTGGGTTTTTGACAAAGTCGAATTCTTTGACAGTATCATCAAAGTAGATGTTCCAACTCCGCGATGCCTGCTTCAGTCCATAGATGGACTTGAGCAACTTGCACACTTTACCGCTGCTCCCACTCTGAATGAATCCCTCTGGCTGATCCATATAGACGCACTCTTCCAAATTTTCATTTAGGAAAGCCGTCTTTACGTCCATCTGCCAGATCTCATAATCGTGGAAGGCAGCAATGGCAAGAAGGATCCGAATGGATTTGAGCATAGCTACTGGAGAAAAGGTCTCGTCATAGTCCAAACCAGGTCTTTGACGAAAACCCTTTGCAACAAGCCTAGCTTTATAGGTTTCAACCTGCCCATCTACACCAATCTTCTTTCTGAAGATCCATTTGCAGCCTACGGGTTTTACCCCTTCTGGAGCAAAGTCCAAAGTCCAAACTTTGTTGGTGTACATGGACTCCATCTCGGTCCGCATTGCATCCAGCCATTTTACCGAGTCACCGCTCTGAATGGCTTCCTGGAAGCTAGTAGGCTCACCATAATCAATAGTGCAATCCTCTCTATCCCCGTCTATGAGAAAACCGTAATATCTCTCGGGAGGATGAGACTGCCTATTACTCCTGCGGAGCGGCGCAGGAATGTCCGGTTCGCCTGAAACTTCTGGTTCTTCCAAGCTTTCAGTAATAGCTTGTGGTTCTGGAATTTCTTCCAGTTCTATTGCGCTCCCACTTATCCGATTTTCCAAAAATTCAGTTTCCAAGAAGTGGGCATGCTGAGAAACAAAAACTTTTTGTTCCTCTGCGGAATAGAAAAGATACCCCCTGGAGTTCTTTGAGTATCCCACAAACTTACACAGTACTGAGCGTGCCTCGAGCTTGTCCGCATGCTGCTTTTTTACAAAAGCCGGACATCCCCATGTCTTAAGATACTTAAGACAGGATTTCTTCCTACTCCACATCTGATATGGGGTGGTAGGCACAGTCTTGGTTGGAGCCTTGTTCAAGAGATATGCAGCTGTTTCTAGTGCATAACCCCAGAAAAATTGCGGTAACTCAGCCTTACTCATCATGGAACGAACCATATTCAATAGGGTTCGATTCCGTCTTTCAGATACACCGTTGTGTTGTGGTGTGTATGGAGGAGTACGCTGAGAGAGAATTCCATTCTCTTTTAAGTAGTCCAGAAACTTGGCACTCAAGTATTCACCACCTCGATCAGATTTCAGTGTCTTTATACTTTTGCCTGTTTGTTTTTCAACTTCATTCTTGTATTCCCGAAATTTCTTAAAGGCCTCGGATTTGTGCTTCATTAAGAAGACATGTCCATACCTAGAGAAATCATCTGTGAAAGTAATGAAGTATGAATAACCACTTCGCGCATGTGTAGACATTGGACCACACACATCACTGTGTATGAGTCCCAAGAGCTCGCTCGCTCTTACTCCTTGTCCAGTGAACGGAGTCTTTGTCATCTTTCCCATAAGACAAGATTCACAAGTGGCATAAGACTGATACTCGAACGGATTCAAGTATCTCTCTTTATGTAACTTAGTTAATCGTGTCTCATTAATGTGACACAGTCTACAATGCCATAAGAAAGCCTGATTTATTTCCGGAGACTTTCTTTTAAGTGTGTTCTGGACACTGAAAATCTGAGCTTGATTTAATACGTATATCCCGTTATTTAATGTACCTGACCCAATCAGAACTTGATTTAGGTGGATGTGTACTACATCGCTTACAAAAGTAAAGTCATATCCTTCCTTAGAAAGTAAGGATACAGATATGATATTACAAGTCGCACCTGGTACATATAAACAGTTACGCAAAATCAATATATGCCCAGTTGTCAGTCCAAGATGATATTCCCCTACGGATTCAGCATCCATGCTCATTCCATTAGCAACCCTGAGAGTCATATCACCTTTCCTGATAACCCTACGGTTTCTCAGAGCCTGTAATGAATTACAGATGTGAGATCTTGATCCGGTATCCAATACCCAGGAAGTAGGGTTGACTGACATACAGTTCTCTACTACAAGCACACCCGAAGCCGAAGCTACAACATGCTTCGAATTCTGGCTACTGGATTTTCTAGCCCTGCAATCCTTCTGCCAATGTTCATTCCCGTTACAATAGGAACGTCCTTCTTTAACTATATCTAGTTCCGAAACTTTTGCCCTTCCTTTTCCTTCTTCTTCCCTGGTTTCCTTCAGGGTATAAGCAGAGGGCAGGGACTGTAGAATCAAGTCAGTATTTGACCTGTTCTCCAACGTGGTCTTCAGGTCCGTGAGCTCAAAATAGCTGGTCTCTGTAAGGACGTTGCCTCCTACAGATGACCCGACAGCCAACCTCGCTTGAAGCAATTCGTTCGAGGTCTCATATCTTGCGATACGAGATTGCTCTCCATATAAATTTTTGTTATGGAGGAAGATAGAAACTGAGTCCATCTTCTCGTGCCGCCTCTGGTTTGTACCATCAACTGAGGCTAACATGAGGCACTTGGTTTTCGCACAGTCTTTTTCCGATGTCATACGGATGTCAATGTCCGTGATAGGGGAAACTGGTCCTGAGACGGCAGGGGTTTGATTAGTTAAGAGGCGTCCCAGCTTGTCATGGGCAATGAACATCTGGACAGACCTTTGCCAATCATAACAGTTAGGTTCAGTCATTTTATTATCTAGATGTAACCTACGTGTGGTCACTTGGTCGCTGCAATTAAGAGAGAGTGAAGAAAAACACTCAGCATGGTGCTCTTGCAAGTTTAGATTGGTTTTTAATTTATCTAAACAGGATGGCTCCCACTGTCTCTCGAATCCCTCCACAAACCATAAATGAAGAATTAATCGGGATCAATCTCACCGTACAATACTTGCTTAACCGTTCAGCCAGGCCAGTGTCGGTACTTCGAGGGAGGTTTTCCAACGCTTTCACGAAGTTCCTTAATTAAATAACCTCTTTTCCCTGTGGGCGTACCCCCGCTAACAACTTTCTAGACACCTACTTGGTTTATAGCATTGATCGTTAAGTGAGAAATTTCCCGAGGAGTAGCATATACTCACAGTAGGATCGGGATCCAAATATTATCGCGTGACAAAACTGAAGGAATCCTACCAGAATCATCACACTCCAAATGGTATGCAGCACTAGCAAGTTTCAGGTTCTTTTGAAACCCCCGATGTGGATTTTTGCCCCATGCTCTTATGACCTTGACGAAGGTCAACAAATCATAAGTCACATGTCAAGTTCTACCCGTCATTGTCCAGGTTAATTTGAACCCACCCGTATATACCCTTGACGAAGGTCAACAAGGTAATACGACTGTCCCAAACCAACGCATCTATCTGTGCTACATATGAACACCCAACAGCTACCAATCACTATGCCTTAACGAAGGTCAACAAACATAGCTTGAATACTATTGAATATTCATATGAAACGACGGAGGGCTACGAATGGTTTTGGCGAAACCGTGAACGTAGTGAACTTGATATAATCGATGGAACCTTGATAGCTTTTAAAAGGAGTGGCTTAAGCTCCGCATTTAAAAGTTGTTTTTGAAAAGAAACCGAGTGGTTTTTGAAATTGTTCCAATGACTTTTACTTGGTTTATTTTCTTGCATTAATTTTAATGCGTCCCATCATTTAATCCTACAATTGCAGAAAACAACCAAAATATGACGTACGCTTATGCCATCCGCATTCGCCACGGGGCCCCGTCATTACCCGTTAGGTTACTTAACTAATGACAGAGCGGGGGCTGGACTAGCGCGGATGCAAAACATAAGCAACGCCTAAATAATATCATATATAGATATATTGCAATGATAGCTATTCCAGATCACAGATGAACACATTGGATATATTATGAATCCGCAATTCGTACGAGCCTGTAACGAAAAGCGAATTACACGGTTGCGGTGAATAGCCAATACCCCACCCAAGACCCCTGCGGGTGCGGCAAACTACCCGCCAAGTACCTGAAGCGAAGCAACCTCCCTCAACACCGTGAGTAGGCCACTCGGCACTTCGAGATACCCGGTAGTTTGTGCACCCCCTCCATGGGTCTATCCTAGGAGCAAAAACAGTAAAAGAAATTATACAATGACGGCTACAACCTCACCCCGGTTGTGCGGCCAAATAAATAATATTACGTCAATTACAAATTTTACATGAATTGAAAGAAAAGAAAACTCTCATCTCACAACCTCCGGCTATTCACCCGCGACAATCCAATGAATTCATATACACATACCATCAACATTACAGATCATAGATATTTATAACCCCCACTAATCGACATATAGCGATTAGCAGACGTTCAATACATATATCACATCACAAATATAAAGCCGTTAGCTTTAGTCTTTAGAAACTCGATCAAAATACGGTTTTTTAAGCCCCAAAAACAAATTTTGCTTTCTAGAAAATCTGGGCAGAAAAAACATACTCCAAAAATCCCAAAATACCCCACTGAACAAACTGTGAGAAAAATCGCCCACGGCCGAGTCAACTCGGCCGCGGATCCGCGGCGGGAGCATGCTCCTACCGCTGTTCTGCGGCGCGTTGATCGGTTCAGTAGACCATTTTTCTACAGTTTCTTCTAAAAACCCTGAGCCGAATTTTAAGGTAAGATTTATCATTTTTTGGAACAGAAAAAAATTCGGCAGAAAGTAGATATTTCGGGCGTATTTCGTGACTTTTTCTCCGATCGAATTTCTAGTTACTATGCTAACTTGTTAGATAGTGTTTAACCTGGCTTTGATACCACTGTAAGTCCATGCTACCCTTCCCCGGCTATTTGGGGTTGCGGAAATGATGAAAAACGATTTTTCTTGGGTGGTAACATGGACTCAAAATACGGATCTTTGTTAAACAACTACCTAACAACCTAACTAGGAGTTTTACCTACTCGGTTAGGGGGTTATACCTTTCTTGAACTCCTTCGTCTTTAACTCTTTGAGGTGTACGGATCGGCCTCACCTCGTCATCTCCTCACGCCGAAGATGGATCCACCCGAAAGCTTCTACCTTTTGGCTTCTACTTCGAACTTGAAGAAACTAGAATACTTGGTTTGGTAAACCTTGTGAACTAGGATGAGTAGAGGAGTGATATGGGTTTTCTTTTATCTCTAAGGCAATGTTTCTCAACTCATGAGAGGGAGTTGCCTTGAGCTAGAGAGAGCAAGAGGAAGAGGGAGAGAGCTTGAGCATGAGAGAGAAGAAGAATGATAGAATGAGCCAACCTCCTTTTTTTTCTTTCATGCTCTCATAACAAAATAATAATAATAATAATAATAATAGTAATTGAGTATTATGTGATGGTCTATATCATATCAAGTGGCATTATCATTTCATGCACTCATTTTGCAAAGCACAACAAGCAAGCAAAAGTCTTTGCATGAAATGACAACCATTGTAATGATGATGGTCAACTAGTCCAACCTAGTCAACCGGTCAACCAAGTCAACAGGTCAACAAAGTCAACCTTTCAACCCAACCATGGCACAATAATACTTAATTAATATTATCATTAATCATATTTTTTATTCTCATTAGGGTTTAGCAAAAGTCAATAGTCATTAACCCTAATGAGAATCCTCTGCCTCTGTCTCTGTCAACTGTGCATACACACCCGCATCCGCGTTCCGAGGAACACGAATGCAAACGAGATAAAATCAATCCCAAAACGTATACTAGGATCTGGCTTAACCCAAAGCCCGCTAGTAATAACTTCCCGGACACTAAACGCGCACAAGTGCGCGGATGTGACCGATCCCTGTCGCAAAACCATGCGACCTCTACTCTTTTGCCTAAAGGCGAATAGCTTTCTGTGTGGGACTCTAAAGACTCGACACTACTTTGGCAGTGGGTTTAACCACAGACCACAAGCGGCACTAGCTGTGCGTAACGGCCCCTAGGTAGATGCCGATAAGAAAACGGACGAGGTGAAACCCATCTGAACTCCTACTGAGCCTGAATGTGACAGTCTCCGTACAGTCCGGTCTGTTCGTCTGATACATCGCATGGCGGGCCTAGGGGGCGGTGAACGTCAGTCCCCTAATAGCGGTACAAGTCGTGTCGGAGTGTATCCCAGAACACCCTGAGATAACACTGAAAACCTACCAGTATATCTCGCTTGCCCTGGCCAGGGACTACTTGTGTAATGGCTCTCCTAGACACAGCACGATATCAACCCCTAATACCGGGAGAGAAGAATCCTGTCTAACCGTCACTGCCTCCAAGTGCTTCAGGACTGCACCCAACTACTACCTGTTTGCACGACTCCTTTGAGCCGTGGTAGGATAGTAATCAAAGTACAGTGGGAACACACTCGAGACAAAGTGACAGTGTCAAGTCAGCGGACTAAGCTGTACTCATGTCACCTGGGAACTGATGACTGACGATAGGTATAGTACCAACCAATCAGTTCCTGACGAGTCCTGTCCAGTGTACTCATAACCTAACGAGCACCCGCATACTATCTCTAGTACGACGTACTGACGGCGGTGGGACAGACCGTCTCCCCTGCTGGGATGAGAAGCGTATACGCTAGTCTACTCCAGAGTATCAATGCCCTGTCTCGATAGTCCTACGACTAGGGACCTGTATAAGGATGTGCTTGTGAATTACCCAGCCCCCATGAGTGTGACTGCCATCACAACGCTGGTAATCAAGCAAAGATCCTAAGGGCTCTACTAATATGTATAAGCGATATGCTAAAAGAAACACATGCACATATTAAAGTAGAAACAAACCAAGTAGCATACTACCATTTTGAGCAAGATTGTCTATACAACTGTGAATATCCCAAGCTTCCATTAAGTAATATACAAACTAGTATGATAGAGTAATGGCCTCTAGGGCATATACACTAACAAAAATTGCAACCATACTTGAATAGTGAGTCAAGATAAATAAATATTAAATAAAGCCCATACTTGCAACCATGCTCTCATTTTCCACCTCATTTCTATTTTTCTCAAAAATAGAAATCATGCCATGCTACATATATATATTTATATATATGATTAATAGAAATCATGCCATGCTATATATATATATATATAAGAAAATATTTAGTGAGCTAATGATATTAGTTAAGATATAATTATATCATATATAATATATATCACATTATTAAATCAACACTTGATTTAATAATCCGATTATATCACATATGACCGATTAATATCATTTATCTGTATATCACATTATCAAATCAACACTTGATACGATAATCTGGTTATATCACATATAACCGAACCGATAACAGATAACTGCCAGATTACAATACGGTATCACATACACTTATTTAATCGGGCCCACACACATATCACATATGTGTCATACTTCGTTTCGCTTGAACCATGGAACTTCTGTGTGGGTCTCTAAAGACTCGTCAATACGCTAGGAGTAGGTAATAATCACATCAGTCGCCTAAAAGCCGTCAGCGGTACTAGCTGGATGTAACGGCTATGAATATCAACAAGCAAGCTCGTCCATACTCTCCATAAGGCCTATCAGTAACACTACCGTACAGTCCGGTCTCTTCGTCTGATATATCACATATCATGTCTAGGGGTGGTAAACGTCAGACCCCAGTAACGTGATAAGTCATGCCGATGTCTGGCCTATAACGGTTCGAGAAACTACTGATAATACTTATCAGTAAATCTCGGCAGCAGCCCTGGCCAGGGACTTCCAGTTATAACCAATCGAGTATAGCGCAACATCAACCCCCAATACCGGGAGAGACGAAACCCCTCCTATCGCTCATTACTTCCATGTGACTCGGGACTGTACCCAAAATCCACCTGTTTGTACAACTCCTCTTGAGCGTGGCAGGGAGGAAATCAAAGCATAGTGGGAGCCAGACAAAACTCTATGATAATCTCGGGTCTACAGACTAACTTGTACCAGTGTCACCAGAGGACTGCTATCTGACGATAGGTATACTGCCACATAGGAGTCCTCGACGAGTCCTGTTCGGTGTACCCATTCTCCAATGAGCACCTGTGTACAATCTTTGATGTCACACACCAATGGTTATAGGATCAACTATCGCTCTCTAAGGGATAAGAAACGTACATACTAATTTACTCTGGAATATCGATGCCCTAGTCTCGATATTCCTACGACTAAGAACTGATTAAAGGATGTACTTTTGGACCACCTTGGCCCTACTAGTATGATCTCATCATAGTCCTGGTAGTCAAGTACATATCCTAAGGATTTTATTAACATGTTAGAGACAGACAGTATAAATACCAGTTTACATGTTAAGATAAAGAAAACCTGATAGCATACTATCATGTCGAGCAAGAAAGTCCTCTATATTGTTGGATGTATATGCCCTAGAGGAAGTATTGTATATGTATACATATGGATACTAGGGATATGTATGTACAGAACAATCTTGCTCAGTTTTATAGTGTATTATTTGACTTTTCTTTATCGGGATATGTGTATTTATTTGTATTGTTGTTATATCTAGCTTGCACATATTGATAAAGACTCGATACGGTGGTATACTATAGTGGTTTGTCTTTATCCTAACATGGCATATGTCATACTCGTTATTACATATTGCGGTTACATGTTGATAAAGCCCCTAGGATCTTGCTTGACTACCCGCGTTGTGATGGCGATCATACTTGTGGGAGCAGGGTAGTCCATAAGCACATCCTTAAATGGTCCCCAGTCGCGTGAGTATCGAGATTGGGCACTGATACTCCAGAGTAGACTGGTGTATACGTTTCTACCCCCGTCGGGGATGGTTGGTCCCCCAGCCATTGGTCTGATGCACCTAAGATCGTATGCAGGTGCTCACTGGGTGTGAGTACACTGGACGGACTCGCCGAGAACTTCCATATGGTACTATACCTATCGTCAGATAGAAGTTCTCAGGTGACATGTGTACAGGTTAGTCTTTGGACCCGAGATCGGTATTTGTCTCGTGTGAGTTCCCACTGAACTTTGATCACTACCCTACCACGGCTCTACTGAGTCGTACAAACAGGTTTTGGTTGGGTTCAGTCCCGAGCCACATGGAGGCAGTGAGCGATTGTCGGGGATTCGCCTCTCCCGGTATAGGGAGTCGATATCGCACTGTGATTCGATTGGTCAGGACCATAAGACCTTGGCCAAGGCACTTGGGATTTACTGATAGGTTGATCAGTAGTTTGCCGGATTGGTCCTAAGCCACATCGGCACGACTTATCAAGTTGTTAGGGTCTGACGTTCACCATCCCCTAGACCCGGTATGCGATACTCTTTGACGAAGAGACTGGACTGTGCGGATATTGTCACGGATAGGCTCAGTAGGAGATCCGGATGAGTTTTCTCATCGACCTTCTTTTCGACAGATACCTTGGTAGCCGTTACGTACAGCTAGTGCCGCTGACGTGCTTGTGGTTAAACCCACTTCCAGAGTAATGTCGAGTCTTTAAAGTCCCACACAGAGGGTTTCCCTGATTCAGGCGAAATGATGTAGTAGCCGTATTGGATATGTGCAGGGTTCGATCGATTGATGTACTTGGTACTCGGATTTTCGATCGGGCAGTTTGTAATACTAGCCGGCTCGGGTTTGAGCCGGATTATTAAATCAGGTATTGATTTAATAATTTATGTATATGTATTTCGATATATATATTCTAGTATTACGTTCTTCGAGTTATTCTATCTCTTTTGGGCGTTCGGATTTTTATCTTATTGCCGGTATATTTGTATACTAGACAGAAATCCGTATTTACTACAGATTTCCTTCTAGAAGGTGGCCACCTCATTATGTATTTTCCTTTTATTTGATAATTGGAAATGAGGTGTAAAGTAAAAGGTATGGGAGGAATGGTGATGACCATGCTTTAATAATTCACAAATGAATTTATAATTCATTTGGAGTTACTATTGAAGTATGGTTGTTAATTGTTTATTGAAAGAATTCATACACAAAACCAACGTGTGTGATTTTCTCTCACTTCATACTTCATTTTTCTTTGAGCTCCCCTTTTCTCTCAAGTTCCTCCCTCCTCTTGCTTTGCTCCACCTTCATCTTCTTCCTCTTCACTAACATTCTCATGAGTTGAGAAACAAGTAAAGAGGTTAGAAAAGAGATAGCAAACACTTAGACACCCTCACTACATCCTAGACTACTTGGTTTAGCAAACCAAGTTTTCTAGTTGCTCCTTTTGTTATATAGTTAGGAGCTAGAGCCATGGATCATACTCCCCGGGTGGATCGTCAAGGACTAAGGAAGACCGGAGAAGAAGCTCGATCCCGGAGAACCGACGGAGCAAGGCAAGAAGATCAAGCATGTTCAAGGTGGTTAGTAGAAGCTAAGGATGAAGAACGAAGACCGAAAGATTTGGTTCGTTTGGTAAGAATTTCTCATCATAGTAGACAACTCTCCTAGTGTAGCTAGTTAGTTTTATGGAAAGATCCGGGTTTAGAGTTAAACTAGTGCCAAGTTTTTGTTCGTTAGAAAATTTTTGTTCCGCATTTAGCCACGGAAGTTGGCCGGGGCACTAGGATAACCTTTCATGGTAGCAGAGCCACCCATAAAACTTACACTAGATAGTTCTAACGTGTTTAAAATAACGATCGACCGGATTTTTCAATAACCGCATTTCCATTCATGGGTTTTCTGTCGATTTTAAAAGTGCTCGAAAAATCAATTTTATACTCTCAGAAAATCATGCAGGCTATTTTAAGATGACAGAAGAAATTTGGTCACGAGATCCCTCTAAACCACCGCGGATCCGCCGCGTAAACCCCCTTTTGGCAGCAGTTCCGCGGCCGTTTTGGGGCCCACGTGAACAAAATTTCTTCTGGGCCTCTTATTTTTGGAATTGGGGTTTCTGGGATAATTTATTTTTTGGGCCCAGTTTTGTTACAGTGTTGGTTTAATACTTGGGGCCCACTTGGAAAGTTTAGTCGGTCGTAATTTTAAAATACGTATTTTATTTTCAGTACATTCACTTTTATCTGCGACCGGAAATGTCACTCGATCGGTAAAACTCGTCTGATTGCTATATGTTCTTTTAGACGGGTTTTGCGAACGTGACATTCGCGTTGATATTGTGTGCTTGTGCTGTGATTGTGGTTGGATTGTCGTGGTGGATATCATGTGGTGCAATGTTAGAAATACAGTTTATAATTCATTTGTACATTTGTTATTGCGGGGCGAGCGTCCGACATGTGGACTGCCGTCTTTGCCGGGTTGTATATTATTTTGGGGCACGACCGAGTTGAGGCCGATGTCACCGCTTGCATATATTTTTTTCATTTTCTTTATTAGGATTACCCCGCGGTGGAGTGCATGAATAGCCGGGTTCTAGAAGGCAACAAGCCCGCATCTCAAGGCGCTGAGACGGAGGGGGCTTCATTCTAGAACTGGCGGGCTATTCTCCGCACTCGTAGGAGGTACAGGTTTTCGTTGCACAGGCTATCCACACGTCCGGAACATTGGGTTTTATTTGCGGCTCAAATGAAACCTGGGGCTCCAAGATTATCCCCCATTCTGTATTGTTATCTGTGATGTTGTTTATTATCATGCCTGGGACGAATGTTATATATATACTTATATATATACTAGTAGATGTTGTATATGTTTTGCACCCGCGCTAGTCCAGCCCCCGCTCTGTCGTTAGTTAAGTAACCTAACGGGTGATGATGGGGCCCCGTGGCGAATGCGAACGGCATATACGTACATTTTATTTTCGTTCTTTTCTGATGTGATAGGTTACAAATTGATGGGACCATATTAATTTTGATTAATGCAAGATAATAAACCTAAAAGATGTTGTTGGAACCAAACTTTAAAAACTGACATTACAGACGTTCTCTTTTTCTCTGCACAGTGGTATTCATTTTTGAATATCCAGCACCTCATTCCACGAGGCAAGGGCCGAGATCCCTTCACCGGGAGTGACCCCTTGAGAAAAAGTTTGCATCAGGGTAATAACTTCACTATAGTTGATTATTTTTTGCTTTGCATCGTGGTATTCATTTTGGAATATCCTGCACCTCATTCGACGAGGAAAGAGCCGAGATCCCTTCACAGGGAGTGACCTCTTTAGCAAAGGTTTTCGCCACTATATATTTACAAAACTACTCAGGTTCCTTCAACGATATCAAGTTCATTACGTTAACGGGTTTTTCGCCAAAAACCTAACCGTAGCCCTCTGTCATTTCTTACAAGTATTGCTTAGTATTCATGCTATGTATGTTGACCTCTGTCAAGGCATAGTGAATGGTAGCTAAATAATGCTTGTTTATTGCATAGATATGCGATTATTTAGGACAGTCGCACGGTTATTTTGACCTCTGTCAAGGGCTTGTGCGGGTGGGTCTAAATTAATCTAGGACAATGACGGGTTGAACTTGACTTGCGACTTATGACTTGTAAACCTCTGTCAAGGTCATGAAGCTGCTTGGGGTAAAAACCACATCGGGAGTTTCAAATATATACAAGAAACTTGCAGATTTAGCATACCTTCTGGAGTGTGGTGACTAGAGTGGATTCCATCTAGTGCATCACACAATGATAGTTGGATCCCGATCCCACTGATGAGTAGGATTACTCTCGGGAGATTATCACACTTAACAATCAATGCTATAAACCAAGTAGGTGTCTAGAAAGGTGTTAGCAGGGCTACGCCTCCAGGGAAAAGAGATTATGTAATTAAGGAACTTCGCAAAAGCGTTGGAAAACCTCCCTCGAAGTACCAACACCGGCCTGGCTGAAAGGTTAAGCAAGTATTGTGACGTGCGTTTAATCCTGACTAGTTCTTCTTTTACGGTTTGAAGAAGAATTTGAGGAAACAGAGGGAGCCATCCTGATTAGATAAATTAATAACCAATCTAATCTTGCAAGAGCGCACGCTAAGTGTTTTCCCTCTCTCTCCAGGTAGCAACCATTTCACGCCCTAATCAAGATAATAAAATGTATCG
Source organism: Agapanthus africanus (assembly GCA_030015575.1). Classification (NCBI taxonomy): domain Eukaryota; kingdom Viridiplantae; phylum Streptophyta; class Magnoliopsida; order Asparagales; family Amaryllidaceae; genus Agapanthus; species Agapanthus africanus. The sequence continues at coordinate 272,367,552 of CM057337.1, forward strand.
CTTGACCGATCCGAATTCTTATTCGGGGCTGGGGAACGTCGGTTCGGCTCTAACTTACGACAACGGTCATAAGCATGGGCATGGGAAAGAGGATTATTTGAATTCCTTAAATACCCCATCGAAGAAGAAATACACTATTGCGTCTTCTTCAGGTGTTCTTATTATTGAGAACTGCTTTTCGGTCAGTCCTACCTCCTGGGTACTCGATACCAGATCAGGATCTCATATCTGTAATTTATTGCAGGGACTGAGAAAAAGTAGGATAGTTGGACCTGGTGATATGTCCCTCAGAGTAGGGAATGGAGCACAAGTTAATACTGCGGCCATCGGTGAATATCACCTAGTGCTGCCAAATGGCAATACTATGATTTTGAACAATTACTACTATGTACCTTCCATGGTTTCCAACATCATATCAGTTTCTTTACTTAATAAAGAAGGATATAACTTTGTTCTTGATAGAAATATCTTAAACATTTGCCTTGATGAGGTACTGGTTGCAGAAGGTACAATGTGTAATGGTATCTATGTTCTAAATCAGAATACAGTTCTCAATATACAAAACACACGCAAGAGGAAGAGTTCAAATACGAACGAATCATACTTGTGGCATTGTAGACTTGGTCATATCGGAGAGAAAAGACTAAGTAAGTTGCATAAAGATGGACTCTTGAATACGTTCGAATTTTCATCCTATGAAACTTGTCAGTCTTGTCTCAAAGGAAAGATGACCAAATCTCCATTCACCGGACATGGAGAAAGAGCACCAGAGCTCTTGGGACTCATACACAGAGATGTATGTGGTACAATGTCTATACATGCAAGGGGTGGGTTCTCGTACTTCATCACATTCACTGACGATCTCTCTAGATTCGGATATGTGTATCTCATGAAACACAAATCTGAACCTTTTGAGAAATTCAAAGAATTCAGAAAGGAAGTAGAGAACCAGATTGGCAAAAGTATTAAGATCCTCCGATCTGATAGAGGGGGGGTACTTAAGTACAGAATTCAAGGACTTTCTAAAAGAGAATGGTATTCTCTCTCAACTTACTCCTCCGTATACTCCACAACACAATGGTGTATCGGAGCGGAGGAATCGTACCCTATTGGATATGTTTCACTCCATGATGAGTAATGTTGAATTGCCTCTTTCATTCTGGGGACTTGCGCTCGAGACAGCAGCTTACCTATTGAATCAAGTCCCATCCAAATCTGTGCCTAAGACTCCATATGAAATATGGAGTGGAAAGAAATCATGTCTTAAAAGGGTTAAGATATAGGGTTGTCCGGTCTATGTGAAAACCAGAATCCGGACAAACTTAAGGCACGGTCAGTTCTACGTAAGTTTGTAGGATATCCCAGGCATTCAAATGGATATCTGTTTTACCACACCGAGGAAAAGAAGGTGTTTGTTGCTCAGTACGCCACATTCTTAGAGTGGCCGTTTCTTGCAAAAGAAATTAATGGGAGCACGGTAGAACTGGAAGAAATTCCAGAGAGACAAACTGCAACTGAAGATTTGGTGGAACCTCAGGATTCAATAACCCTTGACGAACCTCAGCCACTCCGCAGATCTAGTAGGATTTCTCATCCGCCCAAGAGATACTACGGTTTTCTCATAGATGGGGATCGAGAGGATTGCATCTTGGAAGAAGATGATCCTACTAGTTTCAGGCAGGCCATCAGTAGGGACTCTGATAAGTGGCTGGATGCTATGCAAACTGAAATGGAGTCTATATATACCAATAAAGTGTGGACCCTGGAAGTTTCTCCACCTAGGTTACCCGTTGGATGCAAATAGATCTACAAGAAGAAACTTGGTGCAGAAGGGCAGGTGGAAACCTATAAGGCTAGACTCATTGCAAAAAGTTTTCGTCAAAGACCAGGAGTGGACTATGACGAAACCTTTTCTCCAGTGGCTATGCTCAAATCCATTAAGATCCTGCTTGCCATTGCTGCGTTCCATGACTATGAGATCTGGCAGATGGACGTAAAAAACGGCTTTTCTAAACGGAAGTTTAGAAGAGTGCGTTTATATGGATCAGCCAGAAGGTTTTATAGACGGTGGGAGCAGCGGGAAGGTGTGCAAGTTATTCAAATCCATTTATGGATTAAAGCAAGAATCACGGAGCTGGAACATCTGTTTTGATGAGACAGTCAAGGACTTTGACTTCATCAAGAACGAAGATGAGCCTTGTATTTATAAGAAGATTGTAGGACGAACTATCGTGTTCCTAGTCTTGTACGTGGACGACATTCTTTTGATAGGAAATGACATTCATATGCTACAATCGGTCAAGCTATTCTTATCACAAAGGTTCTCCATGTTAGTTATATGTATGCCCTAGAGGCCATTACTGTACATATGATGTATATTGTAGTGGATGCTAGGACGTATATAGGGAGGACTTTCTTGCTCGACATTATAGTATGCTATCTGGTTGCACTTTACCTTAACGTGTACACTGATTGTTTCTCTGTTACATGTTGGTAAAGCCCTTAGGATGTGTACTTGACTACCTGGACTATGATGCGGATCATACTAGTGGGGACATGGTAGTCCATAAGTACATCCTTCAAAGTCCCTAGTCGTGGGTATATCGAGACGGGGCATCGATATACCAGAGTAGACTAGCGTATACCTTCTCGACCCATACAGATGGGCGATGGATGATCCCATATCCATTGGTGTTTGACATCGGAGATGATATACGGGTGCTCAGTGGAGACTGGGTACACTGGACGGACTCGCCGAGAAGTCCCAGATGGTATTATACCTTACGTCAGATGGCAGTTCTCTGGTGACACTGGTACAGAGTAGTCTGTTGACCCGAGATCGTCATAGAGTCTTGTATGGTTCCTACTGTGCTTTGATTTCTGTCTTACCACATCCAAGAGGGCGTGCAAAACGGTGGTTTTTGGGTACAGTCCCGAATCACATGGAGGCAATGAGCGATAGGAGGGGATTCGTCTCTCCCGATATAGGGAGTTGATGTTGCGCTGTGTTCGATTGGCTATAACCGAAAATCCCTGGCCAGGGTTGCTGAGATTTACTGGTAAGTGTTACCAGTAGTTTCTCGAACTGTTATAGACCTCATATCAACACGACTTATCGAGCTATTGGGGTCTGACGTTTACCACCCCTAGGCAAGATATGCGAGATATCAGACGATCAGTCCGGACTGTACGGTAAGTGTTACTGGTTGGATTCACAGGAGTATGAGCGGGCTTGCTCGTCGATCTTCTAATCGCTCAATACCCGGGTGGCCGTTACGTTTAGCAGACCGCTTGCGGCTTGTGGGTGTTTGATATGATCATCACCTGCTGCCGGCGTATTGACGAGTCTTTAGAGTCCTACACAGAGGTTTCCTGGCTCAAGCGAAACGAAATAGGAGCGCATATGAGATATGTGCGGGACCGAGAATAATGCGTGTATGTGATACCATATTTCATTCTCGCGATGAATGTATCGAATGGTTGCATGCGATATAACCTAGTTATCGAATCAAGGATTGATTCGATAAGCCGATACATTTGATATTAGTCGGTTATATGTGATATGACCGGATCGTTAAATCAAGTGTTGATTTAATGGTTTAATGCATAATTATATATTTGATATATTACTTTGCATTAACTAGTATTGGTTCACTTTAAATGGTTTTTCTCACTTGTTTGTGCACATTGTATATGCGATATATTTTTATGCACAAGTTTGTATCATGTTTGATGATGCATGATAACTTGGGTTTGTGTAAAGATTAAACCATGGTTATATGAATGGTTAGGGTTTTATTTTCTTATTCATTTATTTATTCTTTTTGGAAAATAAATGGCATAAAGAGAAAATGGTGGCTTTCTTTGTTTGTTGTTGAAACTTCATGAAGCTTTGACTAAGTGACCATTTTGTCTCATGCTTAACCCTAACCATTCCACTTAACCATGATTCATTCTCTACACTTAACCATGGTTTGATTATGATAAGTATTCATTTTTCTTTTGTTTTTAGAACAACTTATCATATTCATTCTTTCTTCTTCTTCTTCTTCATCACATGAAGAAAGCTTGCTACAATAATGGCAACTTGAGAAAACAAGTGAGAAATCCAATTCTAAAGTGAACCCACCTCCTATTTCTTCATCCTCTACCTCTTGCCAAGTAGTATAGGGTGTTTCCTTCACAAGTTTTCATGGCTTGGTGAAGGTGGAGCTTGATCTTGTGATGCCTCGACGTAGATCATCTTCGGCATCGTCGTCGATGACCTAGCCCGCCCATTTCTCCGATGAAGCCGACGCTAGAGCCCGATATTTGATTTGGACAGCGAGGAGACTTCATCGCGGAGCTATGGAGGTGGAGAAACGGATCTACAAAGGTTGTATTTCCGTTTAACTCTTAGTTATGTTGTTAACTACTTGCTAGTTTCGCCTAAAATTCTAGTTAACGATCCGTATTAGGGTTTCTCGGCACCCGTAAAATTTGAAATTGGCATGGTTGATACCTTGTGAGACCTCATTAGAGTGCCTAGGAACCCTACACTCCATGAAAGACCTAGGTGATGCCTCGTACATTCTGGGGATCAAGATCTACAGAGATAGATCCAAGAAATTACTAGGACTTTTACAGTCCAGGTACATAGAGACCGTACTAAAGAGATTTAGTATGGAAAATTCCAAGCGTGGTAACATACCCGCATTGCACGGAATCACCCTCTCCAAGAAGATGTCTCCCAAGACTGACGAGGAGAGAGTTCGCATGATCACTATACCCTACGTTTCGGCGGTAGGATCTATAAAGTATGCGATGCTATGTACAAGACCAGATGTAGCTTACGCGCTAAGCGTGGTGAGCCGGTATCAGTCAGACCCTGGTGAGGACCACTGGACAGCAGTAAAGAACATTCTCAAGTACCTGAGAAGGACTAAGGAGATGTTCCTGATTTACAGTAATGGAGACCTCAAGGTCAAGTCCTTTACCGACTCAAGCTTCCAGAGTGACAAGGATGACAGCAAGTCTGTCTCGGGTTTTGTATTTACCCTCAACGGAGGGGCAGTATGTTGAAAGAGTTCCAAACAGGATACCGTCGCAGACTCGACGATGGGGGCTGAATACATTGCTGCAAGCGATGCCGCAAAAGAGGCGGTCTGGATAAAGAAGTTCATAGCTGAACTTCTGGTGGTTCCATCCATTGTTCATCCGATACCAGTGTATTGTGATAACAATAGGGCTATAGTTTTAGCGAAGGAACCACGGTCCCATCAGAAATCCAGGCACATCTTAAGGCGGTATCACCTGATCAGGGAGATCGTAGATCGCTAGGAGATCGAGGTCCGGAGAGTAGATACGAAAGACAATACGGCGGATCCATTTTCAAAGGCCCTCCCTCAAGCACAGTTCGAGCGACTTTTTATGATGTTGGGTATGCGGTACGCCAGCAGCTGTCCTTAGAGCAGACGTTGGGTATTCGGTACGCCAATCACTAGCCTTTAGTGCAAGTGGGAGATTGCTGAATGTATATGCCCTAAAGGCCAGTATTGTATATGTATACATATCGATACTAGAGATATGTATGTACAGAACAATCTTGCTCAGTTTTATAGTGTATTATTTGACTTGTTTTATCGAGATATGTGTATTTATTTATATTGTTGTTATATCTAGCTTGCACATATTGATAAAGACTCGATACGGTGGTATACTATAGTGGTTTGTCTTTATCTTAATATGGCATATGTCATACTCGTTATTACATATTGAGGTTACTTGTTGATAAAGCTCCTAGGATCTTGCTTGACGACCCGTGTTGTGATGGCGATCATACTTGTGGGAGCAGGGTAGTCCATAAGCACATCCTTAAATGGTCCCCAGTCGCGTGAGTATCGAGACTGGGCACTGATACTCCAGAGTAGACTGGTGTGTACGTTTCTACCCCCATGAGGGGATGGTTGGTCCCGCAGCCATTGGTCTGATGCACCGAAGATCGTATGCAGGTGCTCACTGGGTGTGAGTACGCTAGACGCTCGCCGAGAACTTCCATATGGTACTATACCTATCGTCAGATGGAAGTTCTCAGGTGACATGTGCACAGGTTAGTCTTTGGACCCGAGATCGGCATTTGTCTCGTTTGAGTTCCCACTGAACTTTGATCACTACCCTACCACGGCTCTACTGAGTCGTGCAAACAGGTTTTGGTTGGGTTCAGTCCTGAGCCACATGGAGCAGTGAGCGATTGTCGGGGACTCGTCTCTCCCGGTATAGGGATTCGATATCGCACTGTGATTCGATTGGTCAGGACCATAAGACCTTGGCCAAGGCACTTGGGATTTACTGATAGGTTGATCAGTAGTTTCCCGGATTAGTCCTGAGCCACATCAGCACGACTTATCAGGTTGTTAAGGTCTGACGTTCACCATCCTATAGACCCGGTATGCGATACTCTTTGATGAAGAGACCGGACTGTGCGGATATTGTCACGGATAGGCTCAGTAGGAGATCCGGATGAGTTTGCTCATCGGCCTTCTTTTCGACAGATACCTCGGTAGCCGTTACGTACAGCTAGTGCCGCTGACGTGCTTGTGGTTAAACCCACTGCCAGAGTAATGTCGAGTCCTTAGAGTCCCACACAGAGGGTTTCCCTGATTCAGGCGAAATGATGTAGTAGCCGTATTGGATACGTGCAGGGTTCGATCGATTGATGTACTTGGTACTCGGATTTTCGATCGGACAGTTTGTAATACTAGCCGTCACGGGTTTGAGCCGGATTATTAAATCAGGTATTGATTTAATAATTTACGTATATGTATTTCGATATATATATATTCTAGTATTACGTTCTTCGTGTTATTCTATCTCTTTTGGGCGTTCGAATTTTTATCTGATTGCCGTTATATTTGTACAGTAGACTGAAATCCATATTTACTACAGATTTCCTTCTAGAGGGTGGCCACCTCATTATGTATTTTCCTTTTATTTGATAATTGGAAATGAGGTATAAAGTAAAAGGTATGGGAGGAATGGTGATGACCATGCTTTAATAATTCACAAATGAATTTATAATTCATTTGGAGTTACTATTGAAGCATGGTTGTTAATTGTTTATTGAAAGAATTCATACACAAACCAACGTGTATGATTTTCTCTCACTTCATTCTTCATTTTTCTTTGAGCTCCTATTTTCTCTCAAGTTCCTCCCTCCTCTTGCTTTGCTCCACCTTCATCTTCTTCCTCTTCTCTAACATTCTCATGAGTTGAGAAACAAGTGAAGATGTTAGAAAAGAGATAGCAAACACTTAGACACCCTCACTACATCCTAGACTACTTGGTTTAGCAAACCAAGTTTTCTAGTTGCTCATTTTGTTACATAGTTAGGAGGTAGAGCCATGGATCATACTTCCCGGATGGATCGTCAAGGACCAAGGAAGACCGGAGAACAAGCTCGATCCCAGAGAACCGACGGAGCAAGGAAAGAAGATCAAGCATGTTCAAGGTGGCTAGTAGGAGCTAAGGATGAAGAACGAAGACGGAAAGGCTTGGTTCGTTTGGTATGAATTTCTCATCATAGTAGATAGCTCTCCTAGTGTAGCTAGTTAGTTTTATGGAAAGATCCGGGTTTAGAGTTAAACTAGTGCTAAGTTTTTGTTCGTTAGAAATTTTTTGTTCCGCATTTAGCCACGGGAGTTGGCCGGGGCATTAGGATAACCCTTCATGGTATCAGAGCCACCCATAAAACTTACACTAGCTAGTTCTAACGTGTTTAAAATAACGATCGACCGGATTTTTCAAAAACCGTATTTCCATTCATGGGTTTTCTGTCGATTTTAAAAGTGCTCGAAAAATCAATTTTATGCTCTCTGAAAATCATGCAGGCTTTTTTAAGATGACAGAAGAAATTTGGTCACGAGATCCCTCTAAACCACCGCGGATCCACCGTGTAAACCTCCTATTGGCGGCGGTTCCACGGCCGTTTTAGGGCCCACGTGAACAAAATTTCTTCTGGGCCTCTTATTTTTGGAATTGTGGTTTCTGGGATAATTTATTTTTTGGGCCCAGTTTTGTTACAGTGTTGGTTTAATACTTGGGGCCCACTTGGAAAGTTTAGTCAATCGTAATTTTAAAATACGTATTTTATTTTCAGTACATTCACTTTTATCTGCGACTGGGAATGTCACTCGATCGGTAAAACTCGTCTGATTGCTATATGTTCCTTTAGACGGATTTTGCGAACGTGACATTCACGTTGATGTTGTGTGCTTGTGCTGTGATTGTAGTTGGATTGTTGTGTGGATAGCATGCGGTGCAACATTAGAAATACAGTTTATAATTCATTTGTACATTTGTTATTGCGGGGCGAGCATCCGACATGTGGACTGCCGTCTTTGCCGGGTTGTATATTATTTTGGGGCACGACGGGGTTGAGGTCGATGTCACCGCTTGTATATATTTTTCATTTTCTGTATTAGGATTACCCCGCAGTGGGGTGCACGAATAGCCAGGTTCTAGAAGGCAAGAAGCCCGCATCTCAAGGCGCTGAGACGGAGGGTCTTCATTCTTGAACTGGCGGGCTATTCGCCACACTCATAGGAGATATAGGTTTTCATTGCACAGGCTATCCACACGACCGGGAACGTCGGGTTTTATTTGCGGCTCAAATGAAACCCGGGGCTCCAAGATTATCTACCATTCTGTATTGTTATCTGTGATGTTGTTTATTATCATGCTTGGGACGAATGTTATATATATATACTTATATATATATACTAGTAGATGTTGTATATGTTTTGCACCCGCACTAGTCCAGACCCCACTCTGTCATTAGTTAAGTAACCTAATGGGTGATGACAGGGCCCCATGGCGAATGCGAATGGCATATACGTACATTTTATTTTCGTTCTTTTCTGATGTGATAGGTTACAAATTGATGGGACCGTATTAATTTTGATTAATGCAAGATAATAAACCTAAAAGATGTTGTTGGAACCAAGCTTTAAAAACTGACATTATAGACGTTCTCTTTTTCTTTGCACAGTATTATTCATTTTGGAATATCCAGCACCTCATTCCACGAGGCAAGGGCCGAGATCCCTTCACCGGGAGTGACCTCTTGAGCAAAAGTTTGCGTCAGGGTAATAACTTCACTATAGTCGATTATTTTTTGCTTTGCATCATGGTATTCCTTTTGGAATATCCTGCACCTCATTCGACGAGGAAAGAGCCGAGATCCCTTCACAGGAAGTGACCTCTTTAGCAAAGGTTTTCGCCACTATATATTTACAAAACTACTCGGGTTCCTTCAACGATATCAAGTTCATTACGTTAACGGGTTTTTTGCCAAAAACCTAACCGTAGCCCTCCGTCATTTCTTACAAGTATTGCTTAGTATTCATGCTATGTATGTTGACCTCTGTCAAGGCATAGTGAATGGTAGCTAAGTAATACTTGTTTGTTGCATAGATATGCGATTATTTAGGACAGTCGTACAGTCATTTTGACCTCTGTCAAGGGCTTGTGTGGGTGGGTCTAAATTAATCTAGGACAATGACGGGTTGAACTTGACTTGCGACTAATGACATGTTGACCTCTTTCAAGGTCATGAAGCTGCTTGGGGTAAAAACCACATCGGGAGTTTCAAATATACAGGAAACTTGCAGATTCAACATACCTTCTGGAGTGTGGTGACTAGAGCGGATTCCATCTAGTGCATCACACAATGATAGTTGGATCCCGATCCCACTGATGAGTAGGATTACTCTCGGGTGATTATCACACTTAACAATCAATGGTATAAACCAAGTAGGTGTCTAGAAAGGTGTTAGCGGGGCTACGCCTCCAGGGAAAAGAGATTATGTAATTAAGGAACTTCGCGAAAGCGTTGGAAAACCTCCCTCGAAGTACCAACACCGGCCTGGCTGAAAGGTTAAGCAAGTATTGTGACGTGCGTTTAATTCTGACCAGTTCTTCTTTTAGGGTTTGAAGAAGAATTTGAGGAAACAGTGGGAGCCATCCTGATTAGATAAATTAATAACCAATCTAATCTTGCAAGAGCGCACGCTGAGTGTTTTCCCTCTCTCTCCAGGTAGAAACCATTTCATGCCCTAATCAAGATAATAAAATGTATCGCTTGACCGATCCGAATTCTTATTCGGGGCTGGGGAACGTCGGTTCGGCTCTAACTTACGACAACGGTCATAAGCATGGGTATGGGAAAGAGGATTGTTTGAATTCCTTAAAAACCCCATCGAAGAAGAAACACACTGTTGCGTCTTCTTCAGGTGTTCTTGTTATTGAGAACTGCTTTTCGGTCAGTCCTACCTCCTGGGTACTCGATACCGGATCAGGATCTCATATCTGTAATTTATTGCAGGGACTAAGAAATAGTAGGATAGTTGGACCTGGTGATATGTCCCTTAGAGTAAGGAACGGAGCAAAAGTTAATGCTGCGGCCGTCGGTGAATATCACCTAGTGTTGCCAAATAACAATACTATGATTTTGAATAATTGCTACTATGTACCTACCATGGTTTACAACATCATATCAGTTTCTTTACTTAATAAAGATGGATATAATTTTGTTCTTGATAGAAATATCATGAACATTTACCTTGATAAGGTACTGGTTGCAGAAGATACAATGTGTAATGGTATCTATGTTCTAAATCAGAATACAGTTCTCAATGTACAAAACACACGCAAGAGAAAGAGTTCAGATATGAACGAATCCTACTTGTGACATTGTAGACTTGGTCATATCGGAGAGAAAAGACTAAGTAAGTTGCATAAAGATGGACTCTTGAATACGTTCGAATTTTCATCCTATGAAACTTGTCAGTCTTGTCTCAAAGGAAAGATGACCAAATCTCCGTTCACCGGACATGGAGAAAGAGCACCAGAGCTCTTGGGACTCATACACAGTGATGTATGTGGTCAATGTCTATACATGCAAGGGGTGGGTTCTCGTACTTCATCACATTCATTGACGATCTCTCTAGATTCGGATATGTGTATCTCATGAAACACAAATCTGAACCTTTTGAGAAATTCAAAGAATTCAGAAAGGAAGTAGAGAACCGGATTGGCAAAAGTATTAAGATCCTCTGATCTGATAGAGGGGGGAGTACTTAAGTACGGAATTCATGGGACTTTCTAAAAGAGAATGGTATTCTCTCTCAACTTACTCCTCCGTATACTCCACAACACAACGGTGTGTCGGAGCGGAGGAATTCGTACCCTATTGGATATGGTTCACTCCATGATGAGTAATGCTGAATTACCTCTTTCATTCTGGGGACTTGCGCTCGAGACAGCAGCTTACCTATTGAATCAAGTCCCATCCAAATCTGTACCTAAGACTCCATATGAAATATGGAGTAAGAAGAAACCATGTCTTAAAAGGTTAAGATATAGGGTTGTCCGGTCTATGTGAAAACCAGAATCCGGACAAACTTAAGGTACGGTCAGTTCTATGTAAGTTTGTAGGATATCCCAGGCATTCAAATGGATATCTGTTTTACCACACCGAGGAACAGAAGGTGTTTGTTGCTCAGCACGCCACATTCTTAGAGTGGCAGTTACTTGCGAAAGAAATTAGTAGGAGAATGGTAGAACTGGAAGAAATTCCAAAGGGACAAACTGCAACTGAAGATTTGGTGGATCCTCAGGATTCAATAAACCTGGACGAACCTCAGCCACTCCGCAGATCTAGTAGGATTTCTCATCCGCCCGAGAGATACTACGATTTTCTCATAGATGGGGATCGAGAGGATTGCATCTTGGAAGAAGATGATCCTACTAGTTTCAGGCAGGCCATTATCAGTAGGGACTCTGATAAGTGGATGGATGCTATGCAATCTGAAATGGAGTCTATGTAAACCAATAAAGTGTGGACCCTGGAAGTTGCTCCACCTAGGGTAAAACCCGTTGGATGCAAATGGATCTACAAGAAGAAACTTGGTGTAGATGGGCAGGTGGAAACCTATAAGGCTAGACTCGTTGAAAAAGGTTTTCGTCAAAGATCAGGAGTGGACTATGACGAAATCTTTTCTCCAGTGGCTATGCTCAAATCCATTAGGATCCTGCTTGCCATTGCTGCCTTCCATGACTATGAGATCTGGCAGATGGACGTAAGAACGGCTTCTCTAAACGGAAGTTTAGAAAAGTGCGTTTATATGGATCAGCCAGAAGGTTTTATAGACAGTGGGAGCAGCGGGAAGGTGTTCAAGTTACTCAAATCCATTTGTGGATTGAAGCAAGCATCGCGGAGCTGGAACATCTGTTTTGATGAGACGGTCAAGAACTTTGACTTCATCAAGAACGAAGATGAGCCTTGTATTTATAAGAAGATTGTAGGACGAACTGTCGTGTTCTAAGTCTTGTACGTGGACGACATTCTTTTGATAGGAAATGACATTCCTATTGTTAGTTATATGTATGCCCTAGAGGCCATTACTGTACACAGGATGTATATTGTAGTGGATGCTGGGACATATATAGGGAGGACTTTCTTGCTCGACATGATAGTATGCTATCTGGTTGAACTTTACCTTAACGTGTATACTGATTGTCTCTCTGTTACATGTTGGTAAAGCCCTTAGGATCTGTACTTGACTACCTGGACTATGATGCGGATCATACTAGTGGGGACATGGTAGTCCATAAGTACATCCTTCAAAGTCCCTAGTCGTGGGTGTATCGATACGGGGCATCGATATACCAGAGTAGACTAGCGTATACCTTCTCGACCCATACAGATGGGCGATGGATGATCCCATATCTATTGGTGTTTGACATCGGAGATGATATACGGGTGCTCAGTAGAGACTGGGTACACTGGACGGACTCGCCGAGAACTCCCAGATGGTATTATACCTCACGTCAGATGGCAGTTCTCTGGTGACACTGGTACAGAGTAGTCTGTTGACCCGAGATCGTCATAGAGTCTTGTGTGGTTCCCACTGTGCTTTGATTTCCATCTTGCCACGTCTAAGAGGGCGTGCAAAACGGTGGTTTTTGGGTACAGTCCCGAGTCACATGGAGGCAATGAGCGATAGGAGGGGATTCGTCTCTCCCGGTATAGGGGGTTGATGTTGTGCTGTGTTCGATTGGCTATAACAGGAAATCTCTGGCCAGGGTTGCTTAAATTTACTGGTAAGTGTTACCAGTAGTTTCTCGAACAGTTATAGACCTCATATCGATACGACTTATTGAGCTATTGGGGTCTGACATTTACCACCCCTAGGCGAGATATGCGACATATCAGACGATCAGACCGGACTGTACGGTAGTGTTACTGGTCGGATTCACTGGAGTGTGAGTGGGCTTGCTCGTCGATCTTCAGATCGCTCAATACCCGGGTGGCCGTTACGTTTAGCAGACCGCTTGCGGCTTGTGGGTGTTTGATATGATCATCATCTGCTGCCGGCGTATTGACGAGTCTTTAGAGTCCTACACAGAGGTTTCCTGGCTCAAGCGAAACGAAATAGGAGTGCATATGAGATATGTGCGGGACCGAGAATGATACCAGTATGTGATACTGTATTCGATTCTCGCGATATGTGACATTGATCGGTTATATGCGATATAGCCGGGTTATCGGATCAAGTGTTGATTCGATAAGTTGTTACTGTTGATATTAGTCGGTTATATACGATATGACCGGATCATTAAATCAAGTGTTGATTTAATGATTTAATGCATAATTATATATTTGATATATTACTTTGCGTTAACTAGTATTGGTTCACTTTAAATGGATTTTCTCACTCGGATTGTACACATTGTATATGTGATATACTTTTGTACACTTGATTGTATCATGTTTGATGATACATGTTTACTTGTGTTTTGTGTAAAGTTTAAACCATGGTTATGTGATGGTTAGGGTTTACATTTTCATATCTATTTATTTATTCATTTATTCATTTTGGAAAATGAAAAGCAAATGAGAAAATGGTGGCTTCTTTTGTTTTGTTCATGAAGCTTCATGAAGACTTTGACCAAGTGACCATTTTGTCTCATGCTTAACCCTAACCATCCCACTAACCATGATTTATTCTCTACACTTGACCATGGTCAAGTTATGATAAGAATTGATATTCTTTTCTTTTTAATTTTTTTCTTATCATAACAATTATCATCTTCTTCATCTTCTTCACTTCATGATGAAAGCTTACTACTCCAATGGCAAGTGAAGAAAATGAGTGAGAAATCCAAATCTAAAGTCTACCCACTTCCTATTTCTTCATCCTCTACCTCTTGCCAAGTAGTAGAGTGTGTTTACTTCACAAGTTTCTTGACTTGGTGAAGTCGGAGCTTGATTTAGCGATGCCTCGACGTAGATCATCTTCGGCATGGACATCGACGACCTAGCTTGCCCATTCTCCGACGAAGCCGACGCTAGAGCCCGGATTTGATTTGGACAGCGGAGAGGACTTCGTTGCGGAGCTATGGAGGTGGAGCACCGGATCTACAAAGGTTGTATTTCCGTATTCCCTTAGTTAAGTGTTAACTAGTTATCTTTTCGTCTAGTTTTCTAGCTAACGATCCGTAGTCGGGTCTCTCGGCACCGTAAAATTTTATTATGGCATGTTCGATGCCTTGTGAGACCTCATTAGGGTGCCTAGGAACCCTACAGTGGTATCAGAGCCTAGCTAGAGCCTTAGGTGAAGTCTAGACGGAATTTGAAGCCCGAACGAACCCGAAACCCACCCGGCAATATGCTCTCTAGACGATTTCGTAAAACGTGGTTTTTTCCATATTAAAAATTGCTAAAAAATTCAGCAGGGAAAAATAAGAATTACCATGTAAATATTTTTGGATGAACAGTAAATCTCGCGGTGGAAGCGCGGCAGATGCCTGCATTCTGCGGCGGTTCCGCCGCACCTTGATGACGTCATCCTCCACTATTTGCACAGTAACTCTTATTATTTTATTCTGGATTTTCTGGGAATTTTTAAAACTGTTTCCAGAGTTGTATTTTCTGGGATTGTTTTGGGGATTCGGTGTTTCGATCGGAGTATCAAATTTTGTCTATTTGACTTTCCGGATATTTTTAGAATATGTTAAAAAGTTCGACCGGATATAAATACCCAATTTTTCCCCTGTCGGGAAATTTCCAAGTGTTGGATTTTTCCGTAGTTTAACGACGTTCTAAGTAGTGCAAGTAACGCGATGGTCCCTCTAGAAGACAACAAACCTTAACTCGATTATGTGACCGTCTTGAACTGCCCTTTGAACCTTCGGGTTTGGGGCAGTACGGCGTGCCACATGTGAGGCGTTGGCTTGACCCTTCTACGGCTGGACCGTTGGTACTGAGGCACGAACTGAATGTTGTTAAACTTATTTCATGTGTTGATGTTTCGGGAAAACTTGGGTGTTCGATTGTTCGATCGGAAAGTTTAACATTTTCTATTTATCTGGAATGGGATACAATAATTAGAATTCACAAGATGTTATGAGATAACGGAATGAATATTATAAACATAGCAGTTTAGTCTCCCTTGATCGGTTGCCACGGAATTTTGATGTGATCAAAAGTCCGTCGCAATCACGTAGCGTACGCGGATACTCGCCGGGTAAACTTAATAGACAGCCTCACTCCATAGCCCCGACCAAGTGACTGTAGGAGAACCCCGTCGCCGAAAGCATCCGTTCGGGTGCTCGCGGCAGCAGTGTTCCGCCTTGGTGCACTTCGTCGACGGCGTCGGGGGTGCGGCCGTCTACTGAAGTTTGCGACGAGCATTCGATCAGGATGTCGGGAATCTTGTTGAATTGCCCGACTTGATATTGAAAAGTGTTTTCGATAATGAGACTAAAATGCGGGGTTTATAATTGTTAGGCATGCGATGTCTAAGTAATTCATTTTATTAGGCATGCGATGTCTAAAGAGATTGCGGATTCCAACTGTTGTAGTTTTACACTTTCTTTTCTGTGACCGTAAGTGTAATATGTGATATCGCCGGTTTCGTTGCTATATGTCAACGACAATTGGGATGCGCATATTTACTTACGTTGATGACATGTGATGTTATGTGTTGCTGGATATGTTATATTGGATCGTCGTGTTTGAATAGCCGGGGGATTTTATGTGAGATGAGTGTTTTTCATTTTCATTCTTGTAAAAACTTGTATGTAATATTCTTTTATTGGGGCACTTCCAGGTTGCGGAAGTTGTCACCGTTTGTATATTATTTACTTTTCCGCACTAGGATAGACCCAAGGAGGGGAGCACAAGTAACCGGGTTCTGGAGTCCAGTGGGAGACCAACTCGAGGAGTCGAGTCCGGGTCTCCTAACTCCAGAATTGGTAGGGTTGCTTGCCGCTCTCGTAGGGGTCTAGGGGTGTGGGTTTGGCTATTCATCGCGACCGTGGAATCCGCGTTTTATACTGGCTCGTATTGAAAACACGGACGTCCTAGTATATCCAATATTTCATATGTTTCTTCTGCTGCGATATATGTGATGTGATCATGTGATGTTCTGTGATAGATACAGTATATAGTATATATGATATATTATATAGACGTTACTTATGTTTTACACCCGCGCTAGCCCTGCCCCGCTCTGCCGTTAGTTACCTAACCTAACGGTGCACGAGGGGACATCGAGGCGAATGCGGATGGCATAAGTGTACGTCGTATTTATCTGTGATGTTTAGGTACTTAAATGATGGGACTTCATTAATGTGATTAATGAAATAAAAGAAACCTAAGATGTTGTAGAATCGAATTTCAAAATAAAACAGGTAGCTACAGTTCTTGCTTTGCACAGCGGTATATGTGATATACCCTGCACCTTATTCGATGAGGAAAGGACCGAGATCCCTTCACCGGGAGTGACTCCTTTAGCAATAACTGGCAGATGCTACACACTCGGTTTGTCTTTTGATTGCTTTTAAGTGTTTTTGCTTTGCACAGTGATATATATGATATATCCCGCACCTCATTCGACGAGGAAAGGACCGACGATCCCTTCACCGGGAGTGACTCCTTTAGCAAAACTAGAAAAGCCTCAAAAGCACTCCATTTTTAAAATCATTTGATTCTACAACGATATCAAGTTCATTACGCAATAGGTTTTCAGAAAAACCTGTCGTAGCCCGCCGTCATTTCAGATAAGTAGTAGTTAGTATTCGTGCTACGTTTGTTGGCCTGCGTCAAGGCGTAGTGTGCGGTAGCTAACTGGTGCTTATCTGCATAAGCATATGATGTGATTGGATTAGGGTAGTCGTGCGACTTTGTTGGCCTGCGTCAAGGGTCATGCGGGTGGGTTTAATTCAATCAGGAAATGACGGGTTGAACTTGACTAGCGGACTATGGTTTGTTGGCCTACGTCAAGGTCATAGGACGCTAGGGGCAAAATATTATCGGAGTTTCAAGTGTTGAAATTTGCAATGAGATTGCATACCTTCTATGAGATAGTTGGATCCCGATACCCGCTGCGAGTAAGAGTTACTCCTGGGAGAGTTTTATACATTACAATTAGCCGATCAAGTAGGTGTCTAGAAAGGTGTTAACGAGGTTACGCCTCTGGGAAAACGAGGTTTACATTAATTAGGTTCGTGCGAAAGCACGGGGGACCTCCCTCAAAGTACCGACACTGGCCTGGCTGAAAGATTGGCGAACTTGTAGTGTGTAATTAATCCCGGCTAGTCTTTCCTTTTAGGGTTTGAAGGAAGATTTGATAAAAAGCAGTGGGAGCCATCCTGATTAGATAAAATAATAACCAATCTATTCTTGCAAGAGCGCACGCTGAGTGTTTTCTTCTCTCTCTCTCCAGGTAGCGACCATATCACGCCTTAATCAAGATAATAATACGGATTATTGACCGAACCCGCTTGTTATACTGAGTTGGGGAACGTTGGTCCCGCTCCAACTTATAATTGTTATAAGACAGAGCAGGAAATTGGGGATTACCAGAATTCCCGTGCCGCCCAAACGAAGAGAGTGCATGCTGATGCATCATCTTCGGGTGTGTTCATTACAGAGAACTGTTTCTCAGTATCCTTTACGTCCTGGGTATGTGATACCAGATCAGGATCCCAGATATGTAATATGTTACATAGGGCTACAGAAAGGTAGAGAACTGAGAACGGGTGATAAGTTTCATGAGGCAGAAAACGGGGCAAGTGTTGCAGCCAAGTCTGTTGGTCACTGTCACCCTGTATTACCAATACATTGATTCTAAACGAATGTTATTAGATACTGAACCTGATATACAAAATCATATCAGTCTCTTTATTAGTAAAGAAAGGATATAATTTTGTATTGTTGGATAATGTTTTGAACATTTCCTATATCAAAAGTTGATCGGTTCAGGCACGTTATCTAAAAGCGTTGATGTTCTAAATCAAACTACAGTTCTTGGTATACGGAACACACAAAAGAGGAATAGTTCAGAAATGAACGGATTCTTCTTGAGGTATTGTAGACTAGGTCAGATCAATGTGACCCGACTAGCTGAAGTTACATTTAGATGTATATTTAAATTAGTTTGAATTTACATCTTGTGAAACTTGCCAGTCATGTCACAGAGATATAATGACACCAGCTCTGTTTATTGAAAATAGAGAAAGAGTTAGTGAACTCTTGGGATGATGCATGTTGATGTATAAAGGTCCCCTGTTTACACATGCCAAGACCGGTTCTTTGTACTTCATTACATTCTCTGATGATCTTTCGAGATTCAGACCTATGTTCCTGTTGAAACACAAGTCCGAAGCTTTTGAGATATTCACAGAATATAAGATAGAAGTAGAGAACCAATAAGGGTACAAGTATTATGTCCTTTGATGTGATCAGGGAGGAGAATACTTGAGCACGAAAATCCTGGATTATTCTAAAGGAGAATGAGATTCTCTCTCAGCATTACTCCTCCGAATACACCATAGCACGATGGTATGTCGGGGCGGAGCAATTACACCCTATATGATAAGGTGTGCTCTATGATGAGTACTGCTGAGTTACCTGTTTCCTTTTGGGTGTTATGCACTTGAGAAGTTGCATACCTATTGAATAGGGTTCGAATCAAATCAATGCCTACCATTCCATATGAGATATGGAAAGGGAAGAGCCCATGTCTTAAGCTAGTTAAGATTTGGGGTTGTCCGGCCTATGTCTAAAAGCAAAATCCGGACAAGCTCGAGGCAAGGTCTGTTATGTAGAACTGGAAGTGTTCCAGCTATACAAACTACAGCATGATTTGGTACAACCAGAGGATTCAGTGGAAACCAACGAACCTCAGCCTCTCCGCCGATCTAGTAGGGTTCCTCACCCACCTGAGAGATACTTCGGTTTCTCTATGACAGTGGGAGCAAGGATTGCATCATGAGATGATGACCCAACTAGTTTCGAGCTGGCCATCAGGAGTGAGACTCTGTAAGAATGGCTGGATGTTTATCGATCTGAGATGGAATCCTTATACACCAACAAAGTATGGACTTTGGTTGCTATATCTGAAGGGTTAAATCCCCATCAGGAGTAAGTATATCTTGAGAAGATTACTTGGTGTACATGGAAAAGTTGAGACTTTCAAAGCTAGACTTGTTAAAAGTTTGCATCATTGACCAGGTGTGGATAATGATGAAACCATTTCAAGTAGCTATGCTTAAGTCCATCCAGATCCTACTTGTCACGGCTACATACCATGACTGCGATATCTGGTGGTTGGGTGTCTTGACTGCTTTTCTAAATGATGATTTAGAAGAGAGCGTCTATAAGTACACAGCCAGAGGGCTTCGTAGACAGTGGGAGCAGCGGAAACGTATGCAAGATGCTTTATAGGATAAAGCAGGCATCGCGGAGTTGGAACATCTGTTTTGATGAAGCTGTCAAAGAAGTTGACATCATCAAAATGGTAGATGAACCTTGTATAAACAAAAAGGTAGTAGGGAGTATGGTGGCGATCCTCGTAGAGTACGTGGATGACATACTCTTGATAAGAAAGGAGTTTCTTATGCTACGCTCGATCAATCTCCGCTTATCACAAAGATTCTCCATATAGGATTAAAGTGATACCTACTAAATCCTGGATTTTGGATTTATGAGATAGATCTAAATGGATGTTAGGATACTCACTAGATGTAGTGAGATGGTGTCAATCGATCCTGAGGAGAATCACTGGAAGGGTTCCAGGGTGATAAAGACGACTGAATGTCAGTCACAGGCATTGTCTTTACCCTCAGTAAAAGGACGGTATGTTGGAAGAGTTCCAAGCTGGATACCGTGACATACTAGACGATAAAGGCAGGATACATCGCTACTTAAGATGCTACCAAAGAGGCTGTTTGGGTGTATATTGGTTCATGAGATGAACTATGTTCCGTCCATTGTGTGACAATGGAGTTGTGGCTTATGCCAAGGAACGCCGGTCCCATCAGTGATCCAGACATATTCTAAGGCAGCATCGCCTGATCATGGAGATAGTTGATCTCCACGGTGATCGAGGTTAGGAGAGTAGACTCAGAGCACAACACAGCGGATCCACTCACAAAGGCCTGTTCCCAGAGAGAGACTTTTATGGGATGGTTGAGTATGAGATACTACAACCACTGCTACAGATGGCCCCAGTGCAAGTGGGAGATTGTTAGTTATATGTATGCCCTAGAGGCCATTACTGTACACAGGATGTATATTGTAGTGGATGCTGGGACATATATAGGGAGGACTTTCTTGCTCGACATGATAGTATGCTATCTGGTTGAACTTTACCTTAACGTGTATACTGATTGTCTCTCTGTTACATGTTGGTAAAGCCCTTAGGATCTGTACTTGACTACCTGGACTATGATGCGGATCATACTAGTGGGGACATGGTAGTCCATAAGTACATCCTTCAAAGTCCCTAGTCGTGGGTGTATCGAGACGGGGCATCGATATACCAGAGTAGACTGGCGTATACCTTCTCGACCCATACAGATAGGCGATGGATGATCCCATATCCATTGGTGTTTGACATCGGAGATGATATACGGGTGCTCAGTAGAGACTGGGTACACTGGACGGACTCGCCGAGAACTCCCAGATGGTATTATACCTCACGTCAGATGGCAGTTCTCTGGTGACACTGGTACAGAGTAGTCTGTTGACCCGAGATCGTCATAGAGTCTTGTGTGGTTCCCACTGTGCTTTGATTTCCATCTTGCCACGTCCAAGAGGGCGTGCAAAACGGTGGTTTTTGGGTACAGTCCCGAGTCATATGGAGGCAATGAGCGATAGGAGGGGATTCGTCTCTCCCGGTATAGGGGGTTGATGTTGTGCTGTGTTCGATTGGCTATAACAAGAAATCCCTGGCCAGGGTTGCTGAGATTTACTGGTAAGTGTTACCAGTAGTTTCTCGAACAGTTATAGACCTCCTATCGACACGACTTATTGAGCTATTGGGGTCTGACGTTTACCACCCCTAGGCGAGATATGCGACATATCAGACGATCAGACCGGACTGTACGGTAGTGTTACTGGTCGGATTCACTGGAGTGTGAGCGGGCTTGCTCGTCGATCTTCAGATCGCTCAATACCCGGGTGGCCGTTACGTTTAGCAGACCGCTTGCGGCTTGTGGGTGTTTGATATGATCATCATCTGCTGCCGGCGTATTGACGAGTCTTTAGAGTCTTACACAGAGGTTTCCTGGCTCAAGCGAAACGAAATAGGAGTGCATATGAGATATGTGCGGGACCGAGAATGATACCAGTATGTGATACTGTATTCGATTCTCGCGATATGTGACATTGATCGGTTATATGCGATATAGCCGGGTTATCGGATCAAGTGTTGATTCGATAAGTTGTTACTGTTGATATTAGTCGGTTATATGCGATATGACCGGATCATTAAATCAAGTGTTGATTTAATGATTTAATGCATAATTATATATTTGATATATTACTTTGCGTTAACTAGTATTGGTTCACTTTAAATGGATTTTCTCACTCCGATTGTACACATTGTATATGTGATATACTTTTGTACACTTGATTGTATCATGTTTGATGATACATGTTTACTTGTGTTTTGTGTAAAGTTTAAACCATGGTTATGTGATGGTTAGGGTTTACATTTTCATATCTATTTATTTATTCATTTATTCATTTTGGAAAATGAAAAGCAAATGAGAAAATGGTGGCTTCTTTTGTTTTGTTCATGAAGCTTCATGAAGACTTTGACCAAGTGACCATTTTGTCTCATGCTTAACCCTAACCATCCCACTAACCATGATTTATTCTCTACACTTGACCATGGTCAAGTTATGATAAGAATTGATATTCTTTTCTTTTTAATTTTTTTCTTATCATAACAATTATCATCTTCTTCATCTTCTTCACTTCATGATGAAAGCTTGCTACTCCAATGGCAAGTGAAGAAAATGAGTGAGAAATCCAAATCTAAAGTCTACCCACTTCCTATTTCTTCATCCTCTACCTCTTGCCAAGTAGTAGAGTGTGTTTACTTCACAAGTTTCTTGACTTGGTGAAGTCGGAGCTTGATTTAGCGATGCCTCGACGTAGATCATCTTCGGCATGGACATCGACGACCTAGCTTGCCCATTCTCCGACGAAGCCGACGCTAGACCCCGGATTTGATTTGGACAGCGGAGAGGACTTCATTGCGGAGCTATGGAGGTGGAGCACCGGATCTACAAAGGTTGTATTTCCGTATTCCCTTAGTTAAGTGTTAACTAGTTATCTTTTCGCCTAGTTTTCTAGCTAACGATCCGTAGTCGGGTCTCTAGGCACCGTAAAATTTTATTATGGCATGTTCGATGCCTTGTGAGACCTCATTAGGGTGCCTAGGAACCCTACAGTGGTATCAGAGCCTAGCTAGAGCCTTAGGCGAAGTCTAGACGGAATTTGAAGCCCGAACGAACCCGCATTGCTCGGATTGCTCGGAATCACCCTCTCCAAGAAGATGTCTTCCAAGACTGACGAGGAGAGGGTTCGCATGAGCACTATACCCTACGCTTCGGAGGTAGGATCTATAATGTATGCGATGCTATGTACAAGACCAGATGTAGCTTACGCGCTAAGCGTGGTGAGCCAGTATCAGTCAGACCCAGGTGAGGACCACTGGACAGTAGTAAAGAACATTCTCATGTACCTGAGAAGGACTAAGGAGATGTTCCTGATTTACGGTAATGGAGACCTCAGGGTCGAGTCCTTTACCGACTCAAGCTTCCAGAGTGACAAGGATGACAGCAAGTCTATCTCGGGTTTTGTGTTTACCCTCAACGGAGGAGCGGTATGTTTGAAGAGTTCCAAACAGGATACCGTCGCAGACTCGACGATGGAGGCTGAATACATTGCTGCAAGCGATGCCGCAAAAGAGGCGGTCTGGATAAAGAAGTTCATAGATGAACTTCTGGTGGTTCCATCCATTGTTGATCCGATACCAGTGTATTGTGATAACAATGGGGCTATAGTTTTAGCGAAGGAACCACAGTCCCATCAGAAATCCAGGCACATCTTAAGGCGGTATCACCTGATCAGGGAGATCGTAGATTGCCAGGAGATCGAGGTCCGGAGAGTAGATACGAAAGACAACACGGCGGATCCATTTACAAAGGCCCTCCCTCAAGCACAGTTCGAGCGACTTTTTGGGATGTTGGGTATGCAGTACGCCAGCAGCTGGCCTTAGAGCAGACGTTGGGTATTCGGTACGCCAATCACTGGCCTTTAGTGCAAGTGGGAGATTGTTGGATGTATATGCCCTAGAGGCCAGTATTGTATATGTATACATATGGATACTAAGGATATGTATGTACAGAACAATCTTGCTCAGTTTTATAGTCTATTATTTGAATTGTCTTTATCGGGATATGTGTATTTATTTGTATTGTTGTTATATCTAGTTTGCACATATTGATAATGACTCGATACGGTGGTATACTATAGTGGTTTGTCTTTATCTTAACATGGCATATGTCATACTCGTTATTACATATTGCGGTTACATGTTGATAAAGCCCCTAGGATCTTACTTGACTACCCACGTTGTGATGGCGATCATACTTGTGGGAGCAGGGTAGTCCATAAGCACATCCTTAAATGGTCCCCAGTCGCGTGAGTATCGAGACTGGGCACTGATACTCCAGAGTAGACTGGTGTGTACGTTTCTACCACCGTCGGGGGATGGTTGGTCCCGCAGCCATTGGTCTGATGCACCTAAGATCGCATGCAGGTGCTCACTAGGTGTGAGTACACTTGACGGACTCGCCGAGAACTTCCATATGGTACTATACCTATCGTCAGATGGAAGTTCTCAGGTGACATGTGTACAGGTTAGTCATTGGACCCGAGATCGGAATTTGTCTCGTGTGAGTTCCCAATGAACTTTGATCACT
This sequence comes from Agapanthus africanus, assembly GCA_030015575.1. NCBI lineage: Eukaryota > Viridiplantae > Streptophyta > Magnoliopsida > Asparagales > Amaryllidaceae > Agapanthus > Agapanthus africanus. The sequence goes on from CM057337.1 coordinate 272,391,876, forward strand.
ATCTTACCACGACTCTACTGAGTCGTGCAAACATGTTTTGGTTGGGTTCAGTCCCGAGCCACATAGAGGCAGTGAGCAATTGTCGGGGATTCATCTCTCCCGGTATAGGGAGTCGATATCACACAGTGATTCGATTGGTCAGGACCATAAGACCTTGGCCAAGGCACTTGGGATTTACTGATAGGTTGATCAGTAGTTTCCCGGATTGGTCCTGAGCCACATCGGCATGACTTATCAGGTTGTTAGGGTCTGACGTTCCCCATCCCCTAGACCCGGTATGCGATACTCTTTGACGAAGAGACCGGACTGTGCGGATATTGTCACGGATAGGCTCAGTAGGAGATCCAGATGAGTTTGCTCATCGGCCTTCTTTTCGACAGGTACCTGGGTAGTCGTTACGTACAGCTAGTGCCGCTGACGTGCTTGTGGTTAAACCCACTACCAGAGTAATGTCGAGTATTTAGAGTCCCATACAGAGGGTTTCCCTGATTCAGGCGAAATGATATAGTAGCCGTATTGGATACGTGCAGGGTTCAATCGATTGATGTACTTGGTACTCGGATTTTCGATCGGACAGTTTGTAATACTGGCCGGCTCGGGTTTGAGCCGGATTATTAAATCAGGTATTGATTTAATAATTTACGTATATGTATTTCGATATATATATTCTAGTGTTACGTTCTTCGTGTTATTCTATCTCTTTTGGGCGTTCGGATTTTTATCTGATTGCCGGTATATTTGTATAGTAGACTGAAATCCGTATTTACTACAGATTTCCTTCTAGAAGGTGGCCACCTCATTATGTATTTTCCTTTTATTTGATAATTGGAAATGAGGTGTAAAGTAAAAGGTATGGGAGGAATGGTGATGACCATGCTTTAATAATTCACAAATGAATTTATAATTCATTTGGAGTTACTATTGAAGCATGATTGTTAATTGTTTATTGAAAGAATTCATACACAAAACCAAGGTGTGTGATTTTCTCTCACTTCATACTTCATTTTTCTTCGAGCTCCCATTTTCTCTCAAGTTCCTCCCTCCTCTTGCTTTGTTCCACCTTCATCTTCTACCTCTTCACTAACATTCTCATGAGTTGACAAACAAGTGAAGAGGTTAGAAAAGAGATAGCAAACACTTAGACACCCTCACTCCATCCTAGACTACTTGGTTTAGCAAACCAAGTTTTCTAGTTGCTCCTTTTGTTACATAGTTAGGAGCTAAAGCCATGGATCATACTCCCCGGGTGGATCGTCAAGGACCAAGGAAGACCGGAGAACAAGTTCGTTCCCGGAGAACCGACGGAGCAAGGAAAGAAGATCAAGCATGTTCAAGGTGGCTAGTAGGAGCTAAGGATGAAGAACGAAGACCGAAGGACTTGGTTCGTTTGGTAAGAATTTCTCATCATAGTAGATAGCTCTCCTAGTGTAGCTAGTTAGTTTTATGGAAAGATCCGGCTTTAGAGTTAAACTAGTGCCAAATTTTTGTTCGTTAAAAAATTTTTGTTCCGCATTTGGCCACGGAAGTTGGCCGGGGCACTAGGATAGCCCTTCATATATATATGTCCAAGCATCCACTATATGAACAATAATGGCCTCTAGGGCATACGTATTCCTAACAATCTCCCACTTGCACTAAGACCAATTGTTGTAGTATCTCATACCCAACGTCCCAAAAGTCTCTCGAATAGCATCTGGGGGATGGCCTCGGTGAGTAGATCTGCTGTGTTATCCTCTGTGTCAACTCTCCCAACCTCGATCTCTCGGAGATCAACTATATCCCTGATCTAGTGATACTGTCTAAGAATATGTCTAGATCGCTGATGGGACTGGGGTTCCTAGGCCAAAGCCATAGCTCCATTGTCATCACAATACATGGGTACTGGATGCTCAATGGTAGGAACCATGTTCATCATATGAACTTTTTCAACCAGACAATCTCTTTGGCAGTATCGTTGGTAGCGATGTAATTAGCCTCTAACAACGAGTCCGCTACAGTATATAGCTTGGAACCCTTCCAACATACCGTCCCTCCACTGAGGGTGAAGACAAGACCCGAGACTGACTTTCAGTCGTCCTTATCACTCTGGAAGCTCGAATCGGTAAAGGACTCCATCTGGAGTTTACCGTTACCATACACAAAGAACATCTCTTTAGTCCTTCTCAAGCACTTAAGAATGTACTTCAGTTGTCCAATGGTTTTCTGTTCAGCACAATTTATTACATTTTAATACCGCCCATTTTTTATCATTTTGTCAATAAACAGTGCTAATTAATCCATGTCTGCACATTTATACAGAGTACATGTACGCAAACGGAAACATGGGTTTTTGTACGCGACATGCACAAAATGACGGATTTTTAGCTGAGCTGCAAACAAGACGGAATACAGATCCAGAATTGAAATGTGTTTGCAACATAAACATATGTGTGTACAAAGTTTTAGTGTGAAATGGTCCAACACATGCTTGTGTGAACAATTGTGAAGATGCATGAACCTTGGGAGCTGGTTTGGTACAATAATGATGAATGGTGCAAGTGGTGAACAAGTGATTGACATATGATTTGAAGTGTGAACATACACTCACCAACTTCACCCCTTCTCTGTGATTTAGCTCCAGAATTCACACATGTGCTACATATAAAAAATTGAAAATACCATGAGATACCCATTTGACCAGAAGACTACTGAAGCTTGGTGGGCCCCAGACTCAACTTATCGGCCGCAAATATATTCAAGTTGGCCGCAAATTGCGGCCAAGTGGGCACCATTTTGGTTCGTTCAAATTTTGTGGGTCCCTGGTGGTCACTTTAGTCTATTGTCACCTGCAACTTTTGCTTTTGATTTCTCTATAAATAGCAGATCCAGACATGAGGCCAAGGGAGAACTTTTTGCATACTTGTAAACTCTTGTTAAAATTCTTGTAGCTCTTAGAATTAAGTTGAGTTCTTTGCCTTCCTCTGGTCTTGAAACCTCTCTTTTTGAGCTTGCAAGATTAGATTTTGGTAGTTGAACTCATTTACATGTACTTTGAACCATTGCAATAAATCTTCATTTTTATTCAAGTTTGATTCTTGTATCTCTTTTTCTTATTTTGTCATTCTTTTCATTATTCAGTTGTGTATTGCTATGATGATGTGTGAGTAGTTATTCTTGGGCTATGGTGAGGTAGGATGTGGAATGGCTTTACTTCCAACCCCTCCCTTTTGATTCTTGCATTTTTTTCACTTCTTTTCTTAACATCGCAAGTTTATTATGTTTTGCTTAATAGGATATATCGTTTTGAATGGTTGCAAATAAACCTTTAACATATTTCCTATTCTTTCTTTACATTTTATCGTTGCTATGTTACGATTTGAAGTAGGCGTGAATACGGAATTACGTTATGTGTCGCAACTGGCTAGATAGGATATATAGTATTCTTGCATATATTCTATGCTTGCTACTTCACTTAACTAAGTCCATATCCACTCCATTCTCAATCTCATTCTTGTTAGTTTCTGTTTTTCTAACCTTGATATCGTATTTCATCCCGATATATTTTCCGGATAAATACGGCATGCTTTTGCTATTCTAATGGAAACTAAAAAGAAATGAATCTTGAATCAAAATGGAGAGTTGGGGGTAAATGTCATATTTCACTCTTGCTGAACCATAGCCTAAGTTTTTGTATCCCAAAACCTTGTTTCTTTTAGGTATTACACTAAAACGTGACAAAACACCATTTTCCAACTTATTGATCCATAACTCAATTTGATGTCGTGATATCCACTCCTTGTGGTTCGACCTGTGCTTGCCGGCTTGCTTCAACGCACCGTGCATTTGCGGTATTTTTAAACTCGATACTCACGTCGTGCACTATTTTTCCGAAAAAAACCGACATATCCGATATTGACCTTACTCTCCATAAGCACGTCACCGTGGGTTTCGAACAAGTTTTTGGCGCCGCTGCCGGGGAGTGGCAACCCCACGAAGATTATTTTGAGTTATCTCTGTACATACTTTGTATAGAACAAACAAAACACCAAAAACACCTCAAATATCCGACTTGTTGCTTTCTGTGTTTTCTGTTCTGCTGTTGATATTGTTGTGCTAAAAATATTTTGCATACAGAAAGGGGATACTAATAGAAATTTAAGAAGACACAGAGAAATTGGAGCAATATTACCAGGACCAGGACACAAATATATCCATATTGGCCGCAATTTGCGGCCTAACCCTGGCCTTTTGCCCCAAATTTTTGTCACTTCTTTACTTCTCTGTTATTAGTCCATTTTTTTATGCAAAATTGTATATTTTTATATCTACAGAACTTTGGCCATAAATATCGTATTATGCACTAAATATCGTATTTTTCCTCAAATTCCAGATTGCAACTGAAATACGAACTACGATCGTGCGGAGCTGAGAACAGATTTCTGGAGAAAGGCGTTACGAAGTTAACATTGCCAAAGATCCGGATAGATCGACCCGTACAAGCGAACACTCAAGTGGTGATGGATCAAGTCAACGGGAGTTTCTAAACTCAAAAATTCAAGGTACGCATTTTTCTAACCCCTTCTCCTCAAACCCGACGATCCAATACTTCAATTTTGTGCAGTATTTCTTTCGCAAACTCCGCTGCACAAGTGCCAAAAGAAACTAACCATATTTTTTTTGCAGCGCGCCGCTTATAACATAAAAAATGATTGATTGATGATTTGAACAACTTTTTATTGTTTGCGCATTGCATGAATTTAATACGGACTTAAGGGCAAAGAACCCCAACAAGATACGGTAAGGGATTTCATCACCCTTCTCCGTGGCCCACAAACCACAAAGAACGAGCATTTTCACACCCTCATTAACTTTAAAAGAAATTAGACTTTCAGCCTCTAAGGACTTCGCGCTCACTAGGGTAAGTTAAGTGTATTTCGAACACCGCCCATCGGTACATTGTTCCTGAAGTGTCTAGGAAAGTGTGAAAGGCGCAACCGCCGAAAGAGAGAAGGTTACTCTAATTAAGGAACCTCGCGAAAGCGAGGGAAAACCTCCCTTCCTCTCTGCACTTACCTGGCTTCTCGATCAGTCTATCTTGGGCCCGTTTCGCAGTACATTTTTACTTCAAAAGGCAAGTTTTTTGAGTAGGTCTAGTTGACCTAGGCAACCCTAAACTGATTAGGTGTGTGCAGTGTGTCTTGTTTGTGATCTTGTTGTACCTTTTGTGTGATAATTGTGGTTATGAATATTTTGGTTGAAAAAACATTTTTTCCATTTTCTCAGTCTTTCCAACCACTTCCGGATAGTGCATGTCAGTTTGGACTAGAGATTCACAATCTCGATTAATCCGGTTTGTGCCTGTATCTTCCGACTCTTCTTCACCTTCTGATTCCTCGGACCCTTCCGAGACCTTCTTACCCTCTGCCTCATCGGAGCCGTCCGATTCTACACCTTCACTTTCTTCTCCAACATCAACAACAATGACGGAGCAAACAATCGTTGAACAACAGGAGGCGGCATTACAGGACAGATGTTACCCACACCGTTCATCCCTTCCTTCATGCATAGTGTTGCCCACCATTGCGGCAAACAACTATGAGATCAAACCGCAATTCATACCACTACTCCCCAAATTCCACGGACTCGAGTCCGAAGATGCTTACCTGTTAATCAGTGAATTTGAAGGAGTATGTGCAATGATGAAGATTCACGGAGTGGGAGAGGATATCGTTAAGCTCAACTTCATTCCCTTTGCGCTTAAGGATAATGCGAAAAGCTGGTTAAACAGTTTACCATCTAGATCGATCACGACATGGGATGACTTTGTGAAGGTTTTTCTTAAAAAAATTTACCCTATTCATAAAACTGTGCGTATTCGCAACGAACTCCACAATTTTAAACAAAAAGAGGATGAAATTTTTTGGAAATGCTTAGAAAGATTTAAAGACATCTTAATCAAATGTCCCCATCACGGGTTAGAACAGTGGAAGTTATGTCAGATTGTCTATGAGGGTTTGGATTCCAGTTCACGCATGATGTTAGAATCCATGTGTCAGTGTAAATTCCTGAGCTATGGTGCTAAGGACGCATGGAACTTTTTGGAAGAACTGGCTGACAAAACCATCCAGTAGGAGAGAGTGTGAGTGAGAAACCATCTGTGACGAGGAGTGGTGTACACATTGTTGACACCTCTATAGCTGCCGAAGCAAAAATTGCCGCTCTTGTACGGCGAAGGGAAGCTTTAGAGGGCAAAAATTCACCACTACCAGTCAATCAAATTTCTCCGACTTTGTGCGCTAACTGTCAGCATCCTAGCCACATAACGAAAGAATGTCCGTTTCTCGTTGAGTCCCAGGGACCTGAAAACGTTAATGCGTTGTATCAAAACCAGCGCCCCAGGAACGACCCCTTCGCACCGACGTACAACCCTGGTTGGAAGAATCATCCCAATTTTGCTTGGAATCAGGCCCCTTTTCAAAACAACAATTCAAACCCGCCTTTCCAACAATTTCAAAATTCAAATTTTCAAAATCAAAAATTGAGATATTCAACTAACCAGCCCCAACAACCCCAACAGCCGAATCAGCACAACCCAACCTTTACACCCCCTGGGTTCGCCCAAGACGACAAGAGGGTGACATCCATCGAAAAAGGGTTGGAAGCTTTGATTAAAACTTCTGCGCAGACTTCATCTAGTCTGGCTACTTTTATGCAACATCCGGTCAGTTGCATAGCGCTAACACTCAAGCGATAGCCAGATTAGAAATCCAAATCAGTCAACTGGCTGCAGCAGTTAATAAACGTGAGAAGGGAACATTTCCCTCTCAACCCGTGATGAACCCAAGAGAGCAGAGAAATAACAACGCTCATGTTGTTCAGACGAACAATATTGAGAATACGAACGCCGTCACCGTCCTCAGATCAGGACGAACGTTTGACATCAAGGTTGTCAACCCCAGTGACTCATCCAAGCGTGTGGTTTTCAGTTTACCAGCACATAGTTCATCTTCTGCTCCTCATTGTGATCCATCGTCATCTTCATCACCTCCTTCTTCTTCTCCTCATCCTGCTTCGTCTTCGTCGTCTGCTGCACATCCTTCAAAGCAACTTGAGAATTCGCCACACGACCACACTGATGATCCAGCAAAACCATTCCCGTCTTCTGCACCTATTCCATCTGCAGCTTCTCCAAACTCAACATTTGGACCTAAGGCTCCCTATCCTAATAGGTTGAAATCAAAGAAGCCTTCTGCAAACATGGAAAAGGTGTTAAAGGTTTTTTAAATGCTGTGAGGTCAACATTCCTTTGTTGGACGTCGTTCAACAAGTTCCGACATACGCAAAATTTCCGAAGGACTTGTGCACCCAAAAAACGACGCACAAATGTCCCCAAAACCGTCTTCTTAGCCGCCACTCTGAGCGATGTTTTGTCCAAATCCATTCCTGTGAAATATAAGGACCCAGGCTGTCCTACTATTTCTTGCACCATTAGGGACAAACAAATTAACCAGGCCTTGTTAGACTTAGGGGCAAGTGTGAACCTCCTTCCCTACTCAGTTTACAAACAACTGGGATTGAGAGAACTTAAGCCGACCAGAGTGACTCTGCAACTGGCAGATCGTTCAACAAAAGTACCAAGAGGAGAAATTGATGATGTTCTAATCAAGGTCGGGGAATTCATATTCCCCGTAGACTTCATTGTGTTGGATACTGAGCCCGTCACCAATCCCAGCGGTCAAATTCCAGTCATACTGGGATGGCCTTTCCTAGCCACATCCAATGCGTTGATAAACTGTCGTAATGGGTCCATGAAACTTTCTTTTGGGAACATGACAGTGGACCTCAGCATTTTCACGCTAGGAAACCAGGAGAGTGAGAAACACGATGATACTTTTGAAGTCAACGCTGTATACGATATGTCTGAAGAGGGGACATTTGACTTCAAAAATGAGTGTCTGGATGAGACTTTTGAAGAACTGTTTTCTGAGGAGCTTCTTTTCCTTGAGAAGCTAAATCCTGAACAGGCATCCTACGCACATTGGGGGCCCCAATTTGAACCTCTTTGCAACGAACCAGCCCCTGAAGTACGACCATCTGTAGAGGAGCCACCGAAACTTGACCTCAAAGTTCTTCCTGACCACCTCAAGTATGCGTACTTGGGAAATGATGAAATGCTTCCAGTAATAATTGCAACCGATCTTGCGCCTGAGCAAGAGTCGGCCCTCATGGATGTTCTGAGAAAGAACATGGAAGCGATTGGGTGGCCAATGGCTGATATCAAAGGAATCAGCCCTGCTATCTGCCAGCACAGAATCCATATGACTGATGATTCTAAACCCTTCAAAGATCCTTAACGCCGGCTTAACCCGGTAATAAAAGAAGCGGTAAGGAATGAAATGCTGAAGTGTCTGGACAATAAGAACATTTATCCCATATCTGATAGCAAATGGGTAAGCCCTATTCACGTGGTACCAAAGAAATTGGGACTCACTGTTGTCACGAATGAAGCAAATGAGCCAATCTCAACCCGCACACAAACGGGATGGAGAGTCTGTATTGATTACAGAAAGCTCAACGCAACAACTCGCAAGGATCATTTCCCGCTGCCCTTCATTGATCAAATGCTTGAATGCCTAGCCGGACACGCCTACTATTACTTCTTAGATGGGTATTCCGGCTATAATCAGATCCCGATTGATCCAGAAGATCAGGACAAAACAACCTTCACTTGTCCTTTTGGTACCTTCGCCTACTGCCACATGCCCTTTGGGCTGTGCAATGCACCAATAACATTTCAGCGGTGCATGATAAGCATCTTCTCTGATATGGTAGAGCGATTTTTAGAGGTTTTCATGGATGATTTCTCCGTCTTTGGAGATTCATTTCTGAGTGTTTGAGGCATCTAGAGCTAGTAATGCTACGATGTAGAGAAAATCACCTCACACTCAACTGGGAGAAGTGTCATTTCATGGTCAAACACGGTATCGTGTTAGGCCATATCATTTCTAAAAAAGGAATTGAAGTCGATAGGGCAAAAATCGACGTTATCTCAAGCCTCCCACCTCTACGGACTGTCCGTGACATTAGGGCATTCTTAGGCCACGCCGGGTTTTACAGGCGTTTCATCAAGGATTTTAGCAAACTGGCTGGACCCTTGACTTCTTTGCTGGCCAAAGAAACACCCTTTGATTTCAACTCTGAGTGCCTTCACGCGTTCAAGCTTCTAAAGTCGGAACTCACTTCTACTCCGATTTTAAGCGCACCAGACTGGAGCGAACCTTGTGAACTAATGTGCGACGCTTCTGACTTTGCAATAGGAGCTGTCTTAGGACAGCGATTTGAAAAGAATCCGCATGTTATCCATTATGCGAGCAGGACGTTGAATGACGCACAGCTAAATTACACCACGACTGAAAAAGAACTCTTAGCTGTTGTGTTCGCACTTGAGAAATTCCGTCCCTACTTGATCGGAACCCACGTCACTATTTACACTGATCATTCGGCGCTTAAGCACCTCTTTACAAAAAAAGATGCCAAGGCCAGATTGATACGTTGGATCCTCCTTCTTCAGGAATTCGACTTAACCATCAAAGATAAAAAGGGGACCGACAATGTTGTAGCCGATCATCTGTCCCGCATACCAAATGCACCAAATGAGGAAATTCCAATCAATGAGCATTTTCTGGACGAACAACTTCTCTCTGTATCAAGCGAACCATGGTTCGCTGATATCGTGAACTTTCTAGTCACCGGAGAAACACCATCTTTTTTGCTGAATCAGGAAAAGTATAAATTTCTCTCCCAGGTCAAATTATTCTACTGGGATGAACCATACCTGTTCAAATACTGTCCTGATCAGATCATTAGACGGTGCATCTCTAACTCTGAGACAAGAAGTGTTTTGTCCTTCTGCCATGACCAACCCTGCGGGGGCCATTTCGGACCCAGAAAAACAGCTGAAAAGGTTTTGCAGAGCGGCTTCTACTGGCCGACACTTTTCAAGGATGCTTTCGAATACTGCAAAACCTGCAACCGATGCCAACACATGGGCAAGATTGGAAAACGGAATCAAATGCCCCTACAGTCCATTCTGATTATAGAAATTTTTGATGTCTGGGACATTGATTTCATGGGGCCATTCCCAAACTCTTTTGGGAATTTTTACATTTTGCTGGCTGTAGACTATGTATCCAAATGGGTGGAGACCATCCCTTGTTGAACCAACGACAACAAGGTTGTCGTAAAATTCTTAAAAGAAAACATTTTTTCTCGGTTCGGTACGCCTCGCACCATCATTAGTGATAATGGAACGCATTTCTGCAACCGATCTTTTGAATCACTAATGAAAAAGTATTCCATCAGCCACAAATTGTCAACACCCTATCATCCTCAAACTTGCGGTCAGGTTGAAGTCTCCAACAGACAAATTAAACAAATTTTAGAAAAGACTGTCAACAATAACCGCAAGGATTGGTCGTTGAAGTTAAGTGACACGCTCTGGGCATTCCGCACAGCCTTCAAAACGAACCTAGGTATGTCCCTATACCGACTCATCTTTGGAAAGGCATGTCACTTGCCTGTTGAATTAGAGCACAGCGCTTTTTGGGCAATCAAACAGCTCAATATGGACTTAGAAAAAGCCGGCGAAGCGCGAAAACTTCAACTAAACGAACTTGACGAAATACGCAATGATGCGTACGAGAATGCCAAACTGTACAAGGAAAGGACGAAAGTCTTTCATGACAAGGCAATTCTCAAGAAAACGTTCACCGTAGGGCAAAAGGTTCTGCTCTATGACTCCCGACTACATTTATTTCCTGGGAAGTTGAAATCACGATGGACAGGCCCATTTTTTATGCGCACCATTTTTCCGCACAGTGCTGTCGAAATTGAAGATCAGCAATCAGGCAATATATTCAAAGTCAATGGCCAACGGCTAAAACCATTTTTAGAATTGCCCGCGGAAACAGGGGAGCTCATGTTTCTACATGAGCCACGTTACATTAGTTAAAACACACCCCCATGTTGTTTTCCTGTATATATTCTTTTAGGAGCCCATTGTAATTTTTAGTTTTCTTTTACCAATTCTTTTTATAAAGGGGTGTCTTTGTAAATAACCCTTTATAACCTGTCCCAACCCCAACCCGAGACTCCACTTCTGATTTTACCAAAGCCCTGAAGCCCTCTCCTCATAAGAAACCCTACCTCAAAGCATCAGCCCCAGATCTCCATCTCAGGCCGCCGGAAAATCCCTATAAGCCGCAAATTGCGGCCTGATCTACTCTGACAACCCCGATCTCCTTTCTCCTCTATAAGATTTCCTCTCTTCTTGTTCAATTTCCATGCAGAATTTCAGATCTAAAATGATAGCTTTTGATTGTGAGAAAAATTTCTTTGAGATTTTCTCCAACGCAACCTATGGACAGTATTTCTACAATGAAATCTGTCAAAGAGGGTGGGATTATTTAGTCTACAGAGGCAATGATTTGTTTGCTGTGAGGGAATTGGTAGAGGATTTTTACGAAGCATTAAGACATGGCAAATCGGAATCGAGCTTCATAGAATTTTTCTTCCAGGGCCGACGTAGGATTTTTCAGGCCAAAACCATTTCTAGGGTTACAGGTATCCCCATAAGAGCCGGAAATCGACAACCGCGAGAATTGGCGGTTTATAGATCAGTGTTGGGGGACTTTGTGGAATTGAAAGATAAGGGGTTGAATCCAGCCCAAATGTACAGAAACGTGCTTGCGGTTTGCCGATGGGCAAACCACAACATCAGGGGAAAGAGCCGTGTTTCTTCCTTTCCGGCTGGGGTGGGACATATTGTGCATTGCTTAATGGAGAAGGACCAGTATTTCTGTGTTGTAACACAACTGTTCAACACAATCATGGAGGGGGTGGCCCAGAACAAACCCCTGCTGCCAGTGCTAGTAACCCAGCTTGCAAAGTACTACATGGATGTGATTGAGTTTGAGGGATATGCGACTGTTTATGCACATTGTCCGGTCGAAATAGAGAGAATATCACAAGGATACACCGGCGGCCACTATGAGCAGAAAAATTGGACAAGGGAGGACCCAAGCGAACATCCGGGTCCTGAACGCTCGACAGAGGCACTTTTGAATGAGCCAGAACCAGATAACGAGAAGGACCTGCAGCGCCTGACATTTAGGAGTATTCGCCACATACTCAAGAAATAACAGAAAATACAGGAGCAGCTAGACAGGATTGAAGCAGCTCAACAGGCATCACAGGACGACACTAGTGGAAGCAAGAAGGGTAAGGGAAAAGCAAGCAGACATTGAGGACAATGCTAGTTTTAAGTTGGGGGTGGTAGCATATAGTTTGTATTTGCATATTTCCTGCATTTCAGCATTTACTTATTGTATTTTTCTTTTCTTTTGCATGTAGTTGCATTTCATATCTGCTTTTGTACTGCATTGTATAAAAATTGAAAAAAATTGAAAAAATTCCTGAAAATTAGAAAAACTTTGTCAGGTTGGCTAGCAGGGGAATGTTGATTCAAAATCTGACGGTTAAATTGATAAGGTAGAAAGGGCTAAATTCAAGAATTGAGATTGACAACCTGAAAAATAACCCTCCTATACGTTTAACCTTAGCTGATACACGTCTTTCATATCACTTACACGTGTCGTATGTTTTTGAAAATTTAATGAATGTCTGACATGTCTGTAAAAACTCTTAAATTGGTAAACATCCTTAGGATCAAACAGGTTTGGTTGAGTTGAGTAATATCAAGGATAATTCATACAGTGAAGTAGATATGAAGAATTTTATAAAGGCTTTTACAAAAGCTATAAGTCCGTAATATTACCCATCTGGAACCTTGTGGAGTAATTACACACCTTATCACATGTAACGTCTTCTAGTTTTTAATGAAAGAGCTGGCTATATCTCCGTTTTACTAAAAAGTGCTAAAAATTTAAAATAAAATGAGTCTTTTGTTTTGTGGTCTGGGTAACTTGGGTAATTAAGTCCTTGGGGTGTCTCCACACCTAATACCCTAAAACCATCTGGTTTGGGAGTCATTGACCCAAAGCTCGCTAAGTTTCCAATCGCCAGATAAAACAAGCTAAGCAAGTGTCCTCTCCGAGTTAAAATTCCTTATGGTTCTTTGTGGGAGAATAATCTTGGCGGTGACAAATTTTTCTAGTAAAACGGTTTTTTCGCGGAGATATGAAGGTTTTTATTTATTAAGGCATTTTGCACGATATTGAAAGGTGTGTATGAACAAAAACAGGTCAAAGATAGGAGTGAACATTACGACTATGGTTCTCTGTTTAAATCGATATATATTCTGACTTGAAGCCTAACTGGAGAATAAAACTTGAGAAAATCTTAACTCTTTTCGAACTTGTGTGATCCTTTTGATGTTTACCTTGGTCTGTAACTTTTGACATGATGACCCTAATCAAGTTCTTAAAAACATGACGACACTACCGCACTATCACGAGAAGACGCATATTAGCTTGTTAAACAAATCGCGAGGAGTGAAGAATAGGGTTTAATGTTTCTAACTTGGGTGATAGATGTTCTAGCTTTGATACTTAACCTCATGATTTGAATCAACTGTTTTCTAGCAAAACTAACTTGACTGCATTTTGTGGGTGCAATCCGCTGAAAACCCTCAGGAGACAACACTCCTCCTACTAGGGACACCTAGAGCTTTAACGGCTTGTTGCACAAGCTCAGTGCAATCGCGTTCCATGCGAAAGTAAGGCTAGGAATTTTTGTTTTGCTCGGGACGAGCAAAAGGAAAGTTTGGGGGTATTTGTTCGGCACAATTTATTTCATTTTAATACTGCCCATTTTTTATCATTTTGTCAATAAACAGTGCTATTTAATCCATGTCTGCTCATTTATACAGAGTACAGGTACGCAAACGGAAACATGGGTTTTTGTACGCGACATGAACAAAATGACGGATTTTTAGCTGAGCTGCAAACAAGACGGAATACAGATCCAGAATTGAAATGTGTTTGCAACATAAACATGTGTGTGTATAAAGTTTTAGTGTGAAATGGTCCAACACATGCTTGTGTGAACAATTGTGAAGATGCATGAACCTTGGGAGCTGGTTTGGTACAATAATGAGGAGTGGTGCAAGTGGTGAACAAGTGATTGACATATGATTTGAAGTGTGAACACACACTCACCCACTTCACCCCTTCTCTGTGAGTTAGCTCCAGAATTCACACATGTGCTACATATAAAAAATTGAAAATACCATGAGATACCCATTTGACCAGAAGACTACTGAAGCTTGGTGGGCCCCAGACTTAACTTCTCGGCCGCAAATACACTACTACAAATAAGGGTCGCCCCTACGGATTTATCGGTAGGGGCAACCCACTGCCCCTACGGATATCTACGTAGGGGCGAAAAAAGACCCCGTAGGTGCAAAGGCCGCAGGTGCAAGTTGAGGTCCTGAACTTGCCCCTACGGGCAAATTAGAGCCCCTACGGATATATCTGTAGGTGTTATAGCCCCTACGGAGTACTCCGTAGGGGTAATCAAATCATATATGTATTTTTTTTTTGAATATATTGTATATACCTACGGATAAATCCGTAGGTCCTTATTCTACCCCTACGGATAACTCCGTAAGGGATAGAAGGTTGCCCCTACGGATCAGTCCGTAGGGGCACTCACAACACCCTGCTCTGAGATCAGGGGGGAAAATATCAGGAAACCTGATATTGTGCCCCTACGGATAAATTCATAGGGGATAAACATTGGCCCCTACGGACATATCCGTAGAGGCACTCCCAACACCCTGCACTGATATCAGGTGGGAAAATATCAGGTTTCCTGATATTTTGCCCCTACGGATATGACCGTAGGGGCAACATATATACCTACGGCTTAATCCGTAGGTACAGGTTGTCTGTATTTTTTTTTAAAAATAGGCTGCTAGATTTTTTCCCGCCCTGTGCACAATACTATATACATCAATCAAATCATATATTGCAGTATTCATAATCACATCTCACGCATATATATAATATACAAAAGAAACCCAAAAACTGAATATGATATAAATACAAACCAATATCAATATCGTTTCAAAATGTAGTACAATGTGATATAAATACATGTTTCAAAAAATAAGATCCAAAAAGCTACCCTAGTTCGGTCCAGCTCCACCTCCGAATAACGTTAGAATAACGCGCGCCTGCTCCTCGGTCAATACACTCTGCAATGCTACATATAAGGGAGTCTGAGCGGCATGTGGAGCTGGCGATGTGGTCTGCGCAGCCGCCGTCGAGGTAGTCGCTTGCGGAGCCGCGGCTGCAGGAGTCTGAGTGGGCGGTGGAGCTACAGGAGCTGTCTGCGGAACCGCAGCCGATGTAGTGGCTTGCGGAGCCGCAGCCGAAGGAGATGCATGTGGAGGCTCGGCCGATCTACCCTGTCGCGTCTGGACATAACGTGTGTAAGAAGCGTGTAAGAACTGTGTCTTATTCGAATTCGTTTCATTATTAAGTTATTTCGAAACCCTGTTTGGATATCTAGTTTGGAAAAGCGTTGTTTATTTTAATTACATATGTATGTATGATTAATCAAACTTAAGTCTAAAACCAAATAAGCTCAAGCTACGTACTAATTATGGATATGTTGATATGTATATAATATGAAATGATATTTTACTATAAAGTAGTATACATACCAGCATCTCCTTCAACTCCTGAACGGTGGCCCTCAAGCTATCCAGTTCCTGATGGACATGCCGGTCACTGGAGACGGAGGAAGTAACCGCCGGGGTGGAGTCCAACCTCATATGGGCCCTGCTAGGGCCCAATCCCCGGCCTCTCTCCCAACCTCCGTGGTGCCCTCCGTGTGCGGCGTCCAGAACTGGG
Organism: Agapanthus africanus; assembly: GCA_030015575.1. NCBI lineage: Eukaryota > Viridiplantae > Streptophyta > Magnoliopsida > Asparagales > Amaryllidaceae > Agapanthus > Agapanthus africanus. Next base: position 272,407,733 of record CM057337.1, read on the forward strand.
GTCAGCAGCCTCGGATCGTTCTGTCCGGTAAAATCGATCCCCGAGGCCTGGGCCTGCTCAACCACCCGCTCCTACACCCACATTAAGCAGTAAAGTATAAGTATAAAATTTAAACTTGAACCTTCCAAAACTAAAATTTCAAATTTGGGTAGAAAAAATATTAACACTTACGCAGTACTCCTGGGTAGCGACGTCGGGACATCGAAGCTCGCCCATGGCGGGATCTATCCAGGTGCCGTGGACGGCAAGATATGCGGACAGCACGCTCGGTGTACCACCTGACGCCACGGTCCGAGATGTCTGCAATATTAGAAAGTAACTCTTAATATTAGAAATATTAGAGAATAACTCTTAATATTGCAGAATATTAGAGAATAACTCTTAATTTACCGATAACTCCATGGCTCGAGTAATGTTCCTCGAGCCACCTGTGTAAGTGGGGCGACCCCTCTTCGCCGACTTCCTGTTCTCCGTATTCTGAGCGGCCTGTTTCTGCACAACGCATTAACATTTAGTTTTCTAATTAAGAAACACAAAGAAATAAATTATATCATAAATAATGAATTAAATTTAAAATACATACTTGTTTGCGTTCGGAGTCGAAATAAGCGCACAATAGAGGCCATGTCTCTACGTCGACTCTCGCAAACGCCGGAGTAGATAGGAGGGCCGCTCTCTCTGCCTCGGGGGTCGCTATCCACAGGGAGTAGCAGTCGGCCTTCAGCTCATTCCTGTTGTATCGGACCTTGGCCTGCATGTTCTTCATCAGGCCATTGTACAGAGCATGAAGGTCGAGCACCCTCCCCGGGTGATCAGGGTCGGCTACAGGTTGAAAATCGTAATCCAACTGAAAATACAAAAAAAAAACTTTGTTATTAGATTGCAAGTGTTAATAATAAATATATTGGATAGATCAAATGAAAATATATATTAATACATACCCGAGCCTGATCAAAGAAGAGGGCGAATGAGCGCTGGTGCTGCTCGCCCCACTCAACGTGAAGTGGATAGTTCTTCACGATCCGGCTCTCGTCCCCTAAATACCGGCCGAACCTCTCGGCATGAGGACCGGTATAGCGATAGTCAAGGGTAAAAAATAGGGGGAATGCTGCCTCCCCCCTAGCTCTATCAGGCCTCAGCCTATGGGACTGATTCGGGCCTCGAGTCCCCCTCTGGGGATGGAGAGGCCCTGCGTCTGCACGAAATATCAAGACAATCAATAATAAGACAAAGTTGTATTAAGAAATCAAGGTTAAACAAAAATTCAAGTGTGATATATACCTCCGGTGAATAGCACACGAGCCTGGGCCCGAGCAGCAGCACGAGCGGGACGATAGTTCCTCCGGTGAGGAACAACCGGGGTCCCGGACCCGGACGCATCCCCTCCAACTATAAAATAAACATCGACGCTAAATCTCCATGAAGTTCATATTTATTCTATAGAGCATATGTAAAATAAATAAATATTTTAAATTTATTCATACTAACCTGCAGACGATGCGGAGGGTATGGAAGCGGTAGGAGTGGCCCCTGTGGAAGGTGTGGACGCACCACCTATAATTAGACAATTAAAAATAGATTTTATAAGTAATTGCAAAAAGAATGTGTAGATCAATAATATAACGTTCTAAATCAATATGCATGCACTATAGGACATATAAACATACCCGCAGGTGCGGTGGTGTCACCACCTACAGCTAGACAATAATAAAAATTGCTAAGTAAGAGCAAAAGGAATGTGTATATTTATGATATAGCATTCTAAATCAATATACATACACTATATGATATATAAACATACCTGGAGGAGCGGGGGTGGCCTCTGTCCCAGATGTGGACGCAGGACCAACAACTAGACAATTAAAAATAGATTTTATAAGTAATTGCAAAAAGAATGTGTAGATCAATAATATAACGTTCTAAATCAATATGCATGCACTATAGGACATAGAAACATACCCGCAGGTGCGGTGGTGTCACCACCTACAGCTAGACAATAATAAAAATTGCTAAGTAAGAGCAAAAGGAATGTGTATATTTATAATATAGCATTCTAAATCAATATACTTACACTATATGATATATAAACATACCTGGAGGAGCGGGGGTGGCCTCTGTCCCAGATGTGGACGCAGGACCAACAACTAGACAATCAAACATTGACAATATAAGTAATTTTGACATAAACATGCATGAATATCTGTAATATTACATTGAAAATGGATATGCGTGCAGTATACCTGGAGGTGTGGCAAAATCCACACGGAAGGAGGCATCCGAAGGGGTCTCCGATCTGGGTGCAAGACCGGCCCTCTGAAGCTCCCTACGGAGCTCTCCGGGCGGCAGAACCGCTCTGCCTCTGCCTCTGCCTCTGCCGCGGCTGGAGCTCCTGCCACCCCTCGCTGCTCCCGACATCGTCATCAAATCTAGATAAACGGTTCGTGGACGCATTAGACAATCATTTTAAGTATTGACTATATATGATCTAGAGCGTAAAATGTGAAGTAATAATATAACATTACTGATAACCTTTTTCGTTTCGTGGGCGCATCATACATATCTACTTGGATTTCATCGTCGATGTCATTTCTAACCCACGTAACTTCATGATCGGTCGAAGATAACCCGTCCTTCGAAACAGACGGTCGGAGCACTTTAAGCCTTCTCTCTTCTTCGTCCTCATCGCTGTCCTCGTATTCTGGGACATCGTAGACATCTCTAGGTTTCCATCGGCATACAACACTCCACCCCGGATGCTTCAAACACTGTGAGTAGTATACTTGGAATGCTTGGTTCGGAAAGATAAACGGATTGTCCTGACCGTAAAATCGAAGTGTGTTCACACTGGTCAATCCATATTCATCTTTCCAAGTCCCAAGACTGCTTCTCCACCTGTCTGTATCGGTTCGCGGATCGTACCAAGTACAGTGGAATATATAAAAGGGTTCTGATCGTCCGGGATAGTGGGTGGAATACTTCGCATTGAGAGGGTGGAATACTTCGCATTCTCATAAATTGGTTTCCTAGCATCATTCATGAAATTTTCATATTTATCCGCACGCGGTCCTTGACCGGAAGGAATGTCATCTTCGGTACGAATAGATTCACCTAGGGCAGCCTCTACCATATCCTCCATTTCTTCTGATGGAAATAAATTTCCGTATCCTGCCGTATTACCGAAATCTTCTTCTTCTCCTGCCGCATTATCGTGTTCTCCTTCTTCTTCTACCGCAGTACTGCATTCTTCTCCTTCCCCGTGATATTTCCAAGTTGAATAAAGTCTAGTAAACCCATGTTTTACAATATGAAGCTCTGCCAATTCTACCTTCTGCCAGTACTTATTGCCACATCTATCGCACGGACAGAGAATCTTCTCTATTATGATCTTATTATGTGCTCGTGCAAATTCAAGGAAAGCAGCAACTCCTGCGACAAACTTAGGTTGCATACGTTGTTTCCAATCCACATACATACAGTCCTTAACTCTGACGTACTCATGGGCCATGTTAGACTGAATAACATATAAATTGTAGGTTATGCTGACTATATTGAGAAATATAAGAACGGGATAGTTACTGACAAAGGAGAAAATCCATGTATATGCTTTGTGTGTGCGTTTGTCGTTGAAAAGAATAAATTATCGCACGTTATGTTGACCGATAGACGGGGACTAAGTGGCGCTTTTAGTTTCATATATGGGTATCGATGGGAATATGAAGGTTTCATATTATCATATATTGGTTTTAACCCGAACATCTCGAATCGCTCTCTGATTATGCGTTTGTATGTATGTGTTCCGGCTGTCGGGGGTAGGCTTCTATCCCATTAAGAATGTATAGAGCGAACGCCCATCACTTGTGCTTTCAACCGTTTCGAGTAAATTTCGGCAGCACCTCCCCGCTGTTCTCCGAGTACACTGTAATAGAATAGATAATCATTTCAAAGCTGTGAAACAACGTTGAAATGAACATCTAATCTATCTTTGTACATGGAGAACCAGCGGAAAGATACCGACGAAATATCTCGAAACGGATGAAAACACAAGTGAATGAAGGCGTTTGCTTTATACATTCTTAACTTGTCCACACGGGACAAATCTATGGGTTACCATACGATTGAATTTTTTCGTCGCGTAGACTATACGACGGTTGTTAGTATCGAGCTATACTATCCAATATTTAACAACCTTCATATAGTTCTAGGTCACGACGAGCATCGCACGTATGTTAACCGATAGACGGGGACTAAGTGGCGCTTTTAGTTTCATATATGGGTATCGATAGGAATATGAAGGTTTCATATTATCATCGAGTATCATATATTGGTTTTAACCCGAACATCTCGAATCGCTCTCTAATTATGCGTTTGTATGTATGTGTTCCGGCTGTCGGGGGTAGGCTTCTATCCCATTAAGAATGTATAGAGCGAACGCCCATCACTTGTGCTTTCAACCGTTTTGAGTAAATTTCGGCAGCACCTCCCCGCTGTTCTCCGAGTACACTGTAATAGAATAGATAATCATTTCAAAGCTGTGAAACAACGTTGAAATGAACATCTAATCTATCTTTGTACACGGAGAACTAGCGGAAAGATACCGACGAAATATCTCGAAACGGATGAAAACACAAGTGAATGAAGGCGTTTGCTTTATACATTCTTAACTTGTCCACACGGGACAAATCTATGGGTTACCATACGATTGAATTTTCTCGTCGCGTAGACTATACGACGGTTGTTAGTATCGAGCTATACTGTCCGATATTTAACAACCTTCGTATAGTTCTAGGTCACGACGAGCATCGCACGTATGTTAACCGATAGACGGGGACTAAGTGGCGCTTTTAGTTTCATATATGGGTATCGATGGGAATATGAAGGTTTCATATTATCATCGAGTATCATATATTGGTTTTAACCTGAATATCTCGAGTCGCTCTCTAATTATGCGTTTGTTGTGCATTCGTGTTGTATGTGTAACATGATTTTAAATCATTGAGATCAAGATTGATAGAACTGATCATCCTATATTGCAATAGCATTCATCAACCAAAAACTATTATTGCAATGGTATACATCTATAACAATCAACAATTAAAACTACAAATATAGGATACTGATATCATAAAGCGTTATGAGACACGTCATCTGCCACGTGTCGTGATCATGGAAATCGCTAATATTGAGCATCATCAAGATTAGATTATGGTTTTGAAGCAAGTTATTGAGCATCTTGGATTGATTGTCAAGTGTTGATTTTTATTTCAACACTTGACAGAATGAAAATCATAAATACAGTTGCAAAATTTGTTCCTCACCCCCATAAAGTGGATCTTAACAATCCAGACAAGACCATCATTGTTCAAATTGCCAAGGTAGACATAATCTCAGCAGTTATTTACGGTTGCTAGCTTGTATTGCTTGTTGCTATTGTTTTTTTTCCTTGTCCTTTCTTTCTTTCTTTTTTTTAGGGGGTGGGGGGTTGTGTTTGAAAAGTTTTAACCAACTCACTGCTATTTCTAGGCAATGCAGGAATATAACTAGTTTTATCCCCCAAAAGAAAGAGCTTCAGGCTTCATGAGTCAAGCGATGTGTACGTATAATTATAGGATTTTCTTGCTAGCGGTTCATTTACAACTATTCTTTAGTCTATATACCTAGCATCTGCTACTAGATATTACATCTTGCATCAACACCCTGCATGTTAAAATCAAAATCGATTATTTTTTTCTTGATCTTTTTCTGATTTTCTACCATCTGTGTCGAGTAAATTATGATTAACATTGTATTTGTCAACTAATCAGAATAGCCATTCAACCAGCCCCACCGTAACCCTAACCCCAGCCCCACTACCGTAACCCTAACCTCAGCCCCACCGTAACCCTAACCCTAGCCCCACCCCAGCAGCAGCCGAACCCCAACCCTAACCCTACCCCGACCCCGACCCCGACCGCCACCGCGACCCCTGCCCAACCCCAATTCTCGCGCGCGCAACCCAGACCCAGTCATGAACCCTAAGCCCAAAATAATCCAAAAATGCTTTAATTTACCTCGAGATTTATACCTGAACGGCTGCTGGTGGGCTGGAGCGATGACGGTGGCGACTTGGCGACGAAACCGGCGGTGGCGACGACGGTGGCGACGAAACAGGCGCTGGCGACGACGGTGGCGACGAAACCGGCGGTGGCGACGACGGAGGCGACGGTGGCGACGACGGAGGCGATTTGGGGTTTTTTCTCGCGCGATTGAGAGAGAGAGAAAGTGAGCGTAGGCGATCGATCTGGGGTTTTGTTAAATAGATATTTACTTGGCCCTACGGATATACCCGTAGGTCCTTTGTTTGCGGCTCCGTAGGGGCAAACACCAAATTAAGAATTAATATTTTTATTCTTGGACGTCTGTGCCCGTAGGGGCAACCTTTTAGCCCTACGGATTAATCCGTAGGGCCAAGTAAAATCTGCCCCAACGGATATTTTCATCCGTAGGGGCAAACCCCTATTTTACTAGTGATATATTCAGGTTGGCCGCAAATTGCGGCCAAGTGGGCTCCATTTTGGCTCGTTCAAATTTTTTGGGTCCCTGGTGGTCACTTTAGTCTATTGTCACCTGCAACTTTTGCTTTTGATTTCTCTATAAATAGCAGATCCAGACATGAGGCCAATAGAGAACTTTTTGCATACTTGTAAACTCTTGTTAAAATTCTTGTAGCTCTTGAAATTAGGTTGAGTTCTTTGCCTTTCTCTGGTCTTGCAACCTCTCTTTTTGAGCTTGCAAGATTAGATTTTGGTAGTTGAACTCATTTACATATACTTTGAACCATTGCAATAAATCTTCATTTTTATTCAAGTTTGATTCTTGTTCTCTTTTTCTTATTTTGCCATTCTTTTCATTATTCAGTTGTGTATTGCTATGATGATGTGTGAGTGGTTGTTTTTGGGCTATGGTGAGGTAGGATGTGGAATGACTTTACTTCCAACCCCTCCCTTTTGATTCTTGCATTTTTTTCACTTCTTTTCTTAACATCGCAAATTTATTATGTTTTGCTTGATAGGATATATCATTTTGAATGGTTGCAAATCAACCTTTAACATATATCATATCCTTTCTTTACATTTTATCGTTGCTATGTTACGATTTGAAGTAGGTGTGAATACGGAATTACGTTATGTGTCGCAACTGGCTAGATAGGATATATAGCATTATTGCATATATTCTATGCTTGCTACTTCACTTAACTAAGTCCATATCCACTCCATTCTCAATCTTATTCTTGTTAGTTTCTGTTTTTCTAACCTTGATATCGTATTTCATCCCGATATATTTTCCGGATAAATACGGCATGCTTTTGCTATTCTAATGGAAACTAAAAAGAAATGAATCTTGAATCAAAATGGAGAGTTGGGGGTAAATGTCATATTTCACTCTTGCTGAACCTTAGCCTAAGTTTTCGTATCCTAAAACCTTGTTTCTTTTAGGTATTACACTAAAACGTGACAAAACACCATTTTCCAACTTATTGATCCATAACTCAATTTGATGTCGTGATATCCACTCCTTGTGGTTCGACCCGTGCTTGCCGGCTTGCTTCAACGCACCGTGCACTTGCGGTATTTTTAAATTCGATACTCACGTCGTGCACTATTTTTCCGACAAAAACCGACATATCCGATATTGACCTTATTCTCCAAAAGCACGTCACCGTGGGTTTCGAACATTTTCCCAAAAATCTTTTCGATACTTATTCACTATACATAGTGAGTAAGCTATATCTGATCTGGTATATAATATCGCATACATGAATGAGCCATCTGCCAAAGCATATGGTATCTCTTGTATGCGAGCCCTCTCCAAATCAGTCTCGAGAAACATCTCTTGGAGAGAGTGATTCCTTAACAAGCGGGTATATTACTAAGCTTAGAATCATCCATACTAAACCCTTTTAGTATGGTGTCTATGTACCTGGATTGGGACAATCCCAAATCCATTTAGATCTATCTTTATAGATCTATATCCCCAGGATGTAGGAGACATCAGTTAGATCTTTCATGGAGAACCTGTGTGATAAGAAGTGCTTGACCGAGTGTAGTATAGGAACATTGTTTCCTATTAAGAGTATATCATTCACGTACAATACGAGGAAGACAACCATACTCTCTACAACCTTCTTATTTATACATGGTTCATCTAAATTTTTGATGAAGTCAAACTCTTTGACAGCCTCATTAAAATAGATGTTCCATCTCCGCGATGTCTGCTTTAACCCATAGATGGATTTAAGCGTTTGCACATACTTCCGCTGCTCCCACTGTCTACGAAGCCCTCTGGCAGTGTCATAAACACGCTCTCTTCTAAATCACCATTTAGAAAAGCGGTTTTGACATGCAGTCTGCCAGATATCGTAGTCATGGTATGCAGCAATGGAAAGTAGGATCCTGGTGGACTTGAGCATAGCTTAGAAAGTCTCAACTTTTCCATTTACACCGAATTATCTTTCTCAAAGATCCTTTTGCTCCCGATGGGTTTTACCCCTTCAGGAGTAACTGCCAAAGTCAACACTTTGTTTGTGTACATGGATTCCATCTCAAATCACATAGCATTCAGCCATTTCACATAGTCTCCACTTGAGATGGCCTGCTTGAAACTAGTTGGGTCATCATCTCCATGATGCAATCCTCGCTCCCACCGTCTACGAGAAAGCCGTAGTATCTCTCAGGTGGATGCGGAACCCAACTAGATCTGCGGAGTGTCTTCGGTTCATCAAGGATTATTGAATCCTCCGGTTCCACCAAATTGTCAGTTATAGTTTTCTTTGCTGGAACTTCTTCCAGTTCTACCTCATTGCTACTAATTTCTTCCATAAGAAATTCCTTTTCTAAAAAGGTGGCCTGTCGAGAAATAAAATATCTTTTGTTCCTCGGTGTGGTAGAAGATATACCCTCGTGAATGGTCAGGATATCCTACAAACTTGCACAGAACTGACCTTGCTTCGAGCTTTTCCGGATTTTGCTTTTCAACATAGGCCGGACAACCCTATATCTTAACTCGTTTAAAACATGGTCTCTTCCCATTCCATATCTCATATGGAGTGGTAGACAATGGATTTGATCGGAACTCTATTCAATAGGTATGCATCTTCTCAAGTGCAAATCCCTGAAAGGATATAGGAAACTCAGCATTACTTATCATAGAGCGCATTATATCTTATAGGGTGCGATTCCTCCACCCCGATATACCGCTATGTTGTGGTGTATACGGAGGAGTAAACTGAGAGAGCATCTCATTTTCTTTTAAATAGTCTCGGAATTCCAGGCTCTAGTATTCTTCTCCCCGATCATATCGATGGATTTGAATACCTTTACCCATATGGTTCTCATCTTCGTACTTATATTCCTTGAAATTCTCAAAATATTCAGATTTGTGTTTCAACAAGAACACATGTCCGTATCTTGAGAGAACATCGGTGAATGTAATAAAGTATGTAGAACCATCCCTGGCATGTGTAGACATAGGACCGCATACATCACCATGTATCTGTCCAAGAGTTCAGTAACTCTTTCTCTGTTTCCAGTAAACAGAGATTTGGTCACCTAGTCTTTGAGACATGACTGGCAAGTTTCATAAGATATAAATTGGAATGGATTCAAATATGTATCCTTATGGAACTTCAGCTAGTCTTGTCTTATCGACACGACCTAGTCTACAATACCTCAAGAAGACATCGTTCATCTCTGAACTATTCCTCTTGTGTGTGTTCTGTACGTTTAGAACTGTAGTTTGATCCAGAACGTGCACACTATTATACAACATATCTTACCCAATCAACACTTGATTTAGGAAAATATTCATAATATTTATTGGTATGAAATAATAGTAGCTAAGAATCAATGTATTACCAGTTGGTAACACCAGGTGATATCTGCCAACTATTTTGGCTGCAACAATTGCACCATTCTCTACTACTAGAAACATATCACCCTTTCCCAGTTCTCCACCTGTCTTTAGCCCATGTAACAAATTACATGTGTGGGATCCTGATCCGGTATTCAATACCCAGGACGTAGAGGTAACTGAGAAACAGTTCTTGGTTACAAACACACCCAACAACAACAACAACAACAACAGAGCCTTTTATCCTAAGCATATAGGGTAGGCTACATGAACCAACATGAGAATCATGCCGGGTCCAGCACATGAATCTGTTGGGATACCTACAACGGCAACAAGGTTTCGGGAGGCATCACACATGCCAAGTTTAAATTTTTGCCATTCTAAATAACCCAAACACAAGATCTTTAACTAGAGAATCAAACAAAACATCGAAGTGAACAACTTTACTTCTAAGAGTTAGGGATTACAACCTTTGTAGTCCGTTCCTTCGCTTCATAAACTCCGAGTTGAGGTCCCTTCGCTGCGATCATCATGAACCCGAACTCTAGAGAGGCTCCATGAGGTGAATGAGGTATCTTGCTTGAAGTCTTCCTTTTCAAAGATGATCTACCTTGAAGCAACACTAACCCAAGCTCACACTTCTCTAATGAGGTGTTAGTGAAATGAACACCCTAATCTAAGTGGCTAGAATAGATGAGGATGATGAAGTAGGAATTTTGCTATTTTTTGTTTTCTTTTTCTCACTTTAAATCATCACAAGCAAAAAGCTAGAAAAGCTTTTCAAAAGAGGAAGAAGAAGATGAAGGTTTTTTTGTGATGAATAATGAATTGTTATATGAGGTTAAAAATGCAACCAAGGTTAAGAATGAGAAGCTTAACCCATGTAGAGAATAAACCATAGGCTAGGGTTCAATGGTTAGGTTAACAAATATCTAGATATTATCTAAAGGGTGGACTAAGTCAACACTTCCAAAATATCTCATTTTAAATCCACCATTTAGAATTAACCTAAAATGAATGTTAACCCTAATTGAAACCCTAGCATGGTTTAATCTCAAAACCCTAATTGCATTTGTAACCCTAACATGTTACAATATTATATATCACATATATAATATATAATGTAACATAAGAAAATAATACAATTAACATATAACGCATATACATCAATGTATTATCCAAGTAAGAAAACGAATCAATAAAGCGAGCTTATATTAGTTAATGTAACTTAATATATCATATATATAATTATACATTAAATTATCGAATCAACACTTGATTCGATAACCCGGTTATATTAACATACAACCGACTAATATAACAAGTACCATTTTATCGAATCAACACTTGATCCGATAACCCAGCTATATCACATATACCCGGCCGATATCACATATCGCGAGAATAGAATACGGTATCTCATATCGTATTAGTCTCAGTCCCGCACATATCACATATGTGCTCCTACTCCGTTTTTCCTGAGCTAGGAAATCTCTGTGTAGGACTCTAAAGAATCGTCAATACGCCGGCAGTAGGTGATGATCATATCAAACACCCACAAGTTGCAAGCGGTCAGCTAAACGTAATAGCAACCCGGGTATTGAGCAATCAGAAGATCAAAAAGCAAGCCTGTACATTATCCTGTGAATCCAATCAGTAACACTCCCGTACAGTCCGATCTCTTCGTATAATATATCGCATATCTAGTCTAGGGGTGGTAAACATCACACCCCAGTAACCGATAAGTCGTGTTGATGTAAGGCTCATAACAGATCGAGAAACTACTGATAACACATACCAGTAGCACTCCATATCAGCCCTGGCCAGGGACTTCCAGTTATAGCCAATCGAACACAGCACAACATCAACTCCCTATACCGGGAGAGACGAAACCCCTCCTATCGCTAATTTCCTCCATGTGATTCGGGACTGTACCCAAAAGCCACCGTTTTGCACGCCCTCTTGGACGTGGTAAGGTGGAAATCAAAGCACAGTGGGAATCACACAAGACTCCATGACGATCTCGGATCTACAGACTAACCTGTACCAGTGTCACCAGATAACTGCTATCTAACGATAGGTATAATACCATCTAGGAGTTCTCGGCGAGTTCGTTCAGTGTACCCAGTGTCCACTGAGCACCCGTACACCATCTTTGATGTCAAACACCAATGGATATGGGATCATCCATCGCCCATCATATGGGTCAAGATGCGTATACGCTAGTCTACTCTGATGTATCGATGCCCTGTCTCGATACACCCTTGACTAGGAACAGTTATAAGATGTACGCATTGACTACCCTGGCCCTACTAGTATGATCTCATCATAGTCTTAGTAGTCAAGTACACATCCTAAGGGCTTTATCAACATGTGAGAGCAAGACAGCAAACCAATACAAGTCAACATGTTTAGACAAAGTAAAACTAGATAGCATACTATCATATCGAACAAGAAAGTCCTCTCTATATATATCCAAGCATCCACTATAATATACATCATATGTACAACAATGGCCTCTAGGGCATATATATAACTAACAATCTCCCACTTGCACTAAGGCCAGCTGTTGTAATATCTCATACCCAACATCCCGAAGAGTCTCTCAAATTGTATCTGGGGAATGTACTTCGTGAGTGGATCCGCAGTGTTGTCCTTCGTGTCAACTCTCCTGACCACGATCTTGCGGTGATCAACTATCTCCCGGATCAGGTGATACCGCCTTAGAATATGTCTGGACTTCTGATGGGACCTGGGTTCCTTAGCCAAAGCCACAGCCCCATTGTTATCACAATACAAAGGTATTGGATGCTCAATGGACGGAACCACACCAAGTTCAGTGATGAACTTCTTCATCCAGATAGCCTCTTTAGCAGCATCGTTGGCAGCGATGTATTCAGTCTCCATCGTCGAGCCTGCCACGGTTTCTTGCTTGGAACTCTTCCAACAAACCGCCCAACTATTTAGGGTAAAGACAAATCCCTAGTGCGACTTAGAGTCATCCTTATCACATTGGAAGCTCGAATCGGTAAAGTACTCCACCTGGAGTTCTCCGTTACCATACACCAAGAACATCTCCATAATCCTTCTTAAGTACTTGAGAATGTTCTTCACAGCTGTCCAGTGACTCTCTCCTGGATCTGCTTGATACCTACTCACTACACTTAGTGAGTATGCTACATCGGGTTTGGTACATAGCATCGCATACATGATAGAGCCTACTGCCGAAGCATAGGGTATCCCTTGCATGCGAGCTCTCTCCAAATCAGTCATGGGAGACATCTCTTTGGAGAGAGTGAGTCCAGAGATCGTGGGTTGGTTCCCACGCTTGGATTCTTCCATACTAAACCTCTTTAGTATGGTGTCAATGTACCTGGATTGGGACAATCCCAGTATCCATTTAGATCTATCTCTATAGATCTTAATCCCCAAAATGCAGGAGGCATCACCTAGATCTTTCATTGGGAATCTATGTGATAAGAAGAGCTTGACCGAGTGCAGCATAGGAACATCATTTCCTATCAAGAGTATATCATCCACGTACAATACGAGGAAGACAACCTTACTCTCTGCAACTTTCTTGTAAATACAAGGTTCATCTACATTTTTGATGAAGTCAAACTCTTTGACTACAACATCAAAACAGATGTTCCAACTCCGCGATGCCTGCTTTAACCCGTAGATGGATTTAAGCAGCTTGCACACCTTTCCGCTGCTCCTACTATCTACGAAGCCCTCTGACTGAGTCATGTATACGCACTCCTTTAAATCACCATTTAGAAAGGCGGTCTTAACATCCATCTGCCAGATTTCATAGTCATGGTATGCAGCAATGGCAAGCAAGATCCGGATGGACTTAAGCATAGCTACTGGAGAAAAGGTTTCATCATAATCTACACCTGGTCATTAATGAAAACCCTTTGCAACAAGTCTAAGTTTGAAAGTCTCAACTTTTCCATCTACACCAAGTTTCTTCTTAAAGATCCATTTGCTCCCAATGGGTTTTACCCCTTCAGGAGCAACTTCCAAAGTCCATACTTTGTTGGTGTACATGGATTCCATCTCAGATCGCATTGCATCCAGCCATTTCACAGAGTCACCACTTGTGATGGCCTGCTCGAAGCTAGTCGGGTCATCATCTTCCATGATGCAATCCTCACTCCCACCGTCTATGAGAAAACCGTAGTATCTCTCATGTGGATGAGGAACCCTACTAGATCGGCGGAGAGGCTGGGGTTTGTCGGGAACTACTGAATCCTCTGATTCCACCAAATCATCAGTTGTAGTTTGTTCTGCTGGAACCTCTTCTAGCTCTACCTCTTTGCCACTAATTTCTTTTATAAGTAATTCCTTTTTTAAAAAGGTGGCATGTTGAGCAACAAACACCTTTTGTTGTTCACCGTGGTAGAATAGATATCCATACGAATTGCTTGGATATCCCACAAACTTGCAAAGTACTGATCTTGCCTCGAGCTTGTCCGGATTTTGTCTTTTAACATAGGCCGGACAACCCCATATCTTAACTCGTTTACGAGATGGTCTCTTCCCAATCCATATCTCATATGGAGTGGTAGGCACCGATTTAGTTGGAACTCTATTCAATAGGTATATGGCTGTCTCAAGCGCATACCCCCAAAAGAAAATAGGCAACTCAGCAGTGCTCATCATAGAGCGTACCATATCTAATAGGATGCGATTCCTTCATTCTGATACACCGTTGTGTTGTGGTGTATAGGGAGGAGTAAGCTGAGAGAGAATCCCATTCTCTTTTAGATAGTTCAGGAACTCATTGCATAAGTATTCTCCTCCTCGATCAGATCGAAGGATCTTAATACTTTTCCTGTTTGGTTCTCTACTTCGTGCTGATATTCTCTGAATTTCTCAAAAGCTTCAGACTTGTGTTTCAACAGGAACACATGTCCGTATCATGAGAGATCGTCAGTGAATGTAATGAAGTATGAAGAACCATTCCTGCCATGTGTAGACATGGGACCGCATACATCACTATGTATCAGTCCCAAGAGTTCCATAACTCTTTCTCCATGTCCATGAAACGGAGTTTTGGTCATCTTGCCTTTGAGACATGACTGGCAAGTATCATAAGATGAAAATTCGAACGGATTCAAATATCCATTCTTATGCAACTTAGCTAGTCGTGTCGCATTGATATGACCTAGTCTACAATGCCACAAAAAGGATTCGTTCATTTCTGAACTCTTCCTCTTGTGTGTGTTCTGTACATTAAGAACTGTAGTTTGATTTAGAACGTATATGCCATTATTTAACGAGCCTGATCCAATCAACTTTTGATCTAGGAAGATGTTCATAACATAATCCTGTACTACAAAACTATATCCCTCTTTACTTAATAAAGAAACTTGTAGGGTTCCTAGGCACCCTAATGAGGTCTCACAAGGCATCGAACATGCCATTATAAAATTTTACGGGTGCCGAGAGACCCGACTACGGATCGTTTGCTAGAAAACTAGGCGAAAAGAAAACTAGTTAACAATTAACTAAGGGAATACGGAAATACAACCTTTGTAGATCCGGTCCTCCACCTCCACGGCTCCGAGACGAGGTCCTCTCCGCTGTCCAAATCAAATCCGGGCTCTAGCGTCGGCTTCGTCGGAGAATGGGCAAGCTAGGTCGTCGATGTCCATGCCGAAGATGATCTACGTCGAAGCATCGCAAGATCAAGCTCTCACTTCACCAAGTCATGAAACTTGTGAAGAAAACACACTCTACTACTTGGCAAGAGGTAGAGGATGAAGAAATAGGAAGTGGGTAGACTTTAGTTTTGGATTTCTCACTCATTTCATCAATCCACCATTGATGTAGTCAAGCTTTTCTTCTTGAAATGAAGAAGAAGAAGAAAGCAAGAAGATGATAAGTTAAATTAAAATGAAAAGTAAAAAGAATACTTATCATAATTGAACCATGGTCAAGTGTAGAGAATAAATCATGGTTAATGGGATGGTTAGGGTTAAGCATGAGACAAAATGGTCACTTGGTCAAAGTCTTCAAGAAGCTTCATGAACAAAACAAAAGAAGCCACCATTTTCTCATTTGCTTATCATTTTCCAAAATGAATAAATGAATAAATAAATAGATATGAAAATGTAAACCCTAACCATTACATAACCATGGTTTAAACTTTACACAAAACACAAGTAAACATGTATCATCAAACATGATACAATTAAGTGCACAAAAATCATATCGCATATGCAATGCGCACACCCGAGTGAGAAAATCCATCTTAAAGTGAACCGATACTAGTTAATGCAAAGTAATATATCAAATATATAATTATACATTAAATCATTAAATAAACACTTGATTTAACGATCCGGTCATATCGCATATAACCGACCAGTATCCTATGTATCGGCTTATCGAATCAACCTTTGATTCGATAACTAGGGTATATCGCATATAACCTAATCGATACATTCATCACGAGAATGGAATACGGTATCACATACACGCATTATTCTCGGTCCCGCACATATCTCATATGCGCTCCTATTTCGTTTCGCTTGTGCCAGGAAACCTCTGTGTAAGACTCTAAAGACTCGTCAATACGCCGGCAGCAGGCGATGATCATATCAAACACCCACAAGCCGCAAGCGGTCTGCTAAACGTAACGGCCACCCGGGTATTGAGCGATCTGAAGATCGACGAGCAAGCCCGCTCACACTCCAGTGAATCCGACCAGTAACACTACCGTACAGTCCGGTCTGATCGTCTGATATGTCGCATATCTTGCCTAGGGGTGGTAAACGTCAGACCCCAATAGCTCGATAAGTCGTGTCGATATGAGGTCTATAACAATTCGAGAAACTACTGGTAACACTTACCAGTAAATCTCAGCAACCATGGCCAGGGATTTCCTGTTATAGCCAATCGAACACAGCACAACATCAACTCCCTATACCGGGAGAGACGAATCCCCTCCTATCGCTCATTGCCTCCATGTGACTCGGGACTGTACCCAAAAACCACCGTTTTGCACGCCCTCTTGGACGTGGTAAGATGGAAATCAAAGCACAGTGGGAACCATACAAGTCTCTATGACGATCTCGGGTCAACAGACTACTCTGTACCAGTGTCACCAGAGAACTGCCATCTGACGTGAGGTATAATACCATCTGGGAGTTCTCGGCGAGTCCGTCCAGTGTACCCAGTCTCCACTGAGCACCCGTATATCATCTCTGATGTCAAACACCGATGGATATGGGATCATCCATCGCCCATCTGTATGGGTCGAGAAGGTACACGCTAGTCTACTCTGGTATATCGATGCCCCGTCTCGACACACCCTCGACTAGGGACTTTGAAGGATGTACTTATGGACTACCATGTCCCCACTAGTATGATCCGCATCATAGTCCAGGTAGTCAAGCACACATCCTAAGGGCTTTACCAACATGTAACAGAGAGACAATCAGTATACACGTTAAGGTAAAGTTCAACCAGATAGCATACTATCATGTCGAGCAAGAAAGTCCTCCCTATATATGTCCCAGCATCCACTACAATATACATCCTGTGTACAGTAATGGCCTCTAGGGCATACATATAACTAACAATCTCCCACTTGCACTAGGGCCATCTGTAGCAGTGGTTGTAGTATCTCATACTCAACCATCCCATAAAAATCTCTCTCTGGGAACAGGCCTTTGTGAGTGGATCCGCTGTGTTGTCCTCTGAGTCTACTCTCCTAACCTCGATCACCCTGGAGATCAACTATCTCCATGATCAGGCGATGCTGCCTTAGAATAAGTCTGGATCACTGATGGGACCGGCGTTCCTCGGCATGAGCCACAACTCCATTGTCTCACAATGGTAGGAACGTAGTTCATCTCATGAACTAATATACACCCAAACATCCTCTTTGGTAGCATCTTAAGTAGCGATGTATCCTGCTTTTATCGTCTAGTATGTCACGGTATCCAGCTTGGAACTCTTCCAACATACCGTCCCTTTACTGAGGGTAAAGACAATGCCTGTGACTGACATTCAGTCGTCTTTATCACCCTGGAACCCTTCCAGTGATTCTCCTTAGGATCGATTGACACCATCTCACTACATCTAGTGAGTATCCTAACATCCATTTAGATCTATCTCATAAATCCAAAATCCAGGATTTAGCAGGTATCACTTTAATCCTATATGGAGAATCTTTGTGATAAGCGGAGATTGATCGAGCGTAGCATAAGAAACTCCTTTCTTATCAAGAGTATGTCATCCACGTACTCTACGAGGATCGTCACCATACTCCCTACTACCTTTTTGTATATACAAGGTTCATCTACCATTTTGATGATGTCAAACTCTTTGACCGCTTCATCAAAACAGATGTTCCAACTCTGCGATGCCTGCTTTATCCTATAAAGCATCTTGCACACGTTTCCGCTGCTCCCACTGTCTACGAAGCCCTCTGGCTGTGTACTTATAGACGCTCTCTTCTAAATCATCATTTAGAAAAGCAGTCAAGACACCCAACCACCAGATATCGCAGTCATGGTATGTAGCCGTGGCAAGTAGGATCTGGATGGACTTAAGCATAGTCACTTGAAAAGGTTTCATCATGATCCACGCCTGGTCGATGACGAAAAGCTTTAACAAGTCTAGCTTTGAAAGTCTCAACTTTTCCATCTACACCAAGTAATCTTCTCAAGATATACTTGCTCCTGATGGGGATTTAACCCTTCAGATATTGCAACCAAAGTCCATACTTTGTTGGTGTACATGGATTCCATCTCAGATCGCTAAGCATCCAGCCATTCTTACAGAGTCTTACTCCTGATGGCCAGCTCGAAACTAGTTGGGTCATCATCTCATGATGCATTCCTCGCTCCCACTGTCATAGAGAAACCGAAGTATCTCTCAGGTGGGTGAGAAACCCTACTAGATCGGCGGAGAGGCTGAGGTTCGTTGGTATCTACTGAATCCTTTGGTTGTACCAAATCATCTGCTATATTTTGTATAGCTGGAACCTTTCCAGTTCTACATAACAGACTTTGCCTCGAGCTTTTCCAGATTTTGCTTTTAGACATAGGCCGGACAACCCCAAATCTTAACTATCTTAAGAAATGGGCTCTTCCTTTTCCATATCACATATGAAGTGGTAGGCAATTGATTTGATTGGAACCCTATTCAATAGGTATGCAACTTCGTAAGTGCATAACTCCCAAAAGGAAAAAGGTAACTCAGTATTACTCATCATAGAGCACACCATATCAAATAGGGTGTATCTGCTCCGCCCCGATATACCATCATGCTATGGTGTATACGGAGGAGTAATGCTGAGAGAGAATCTCATTCTCCTTTAGAATAGTCCTGGAATTCCGTGCTCAAGTATTCTCCTCCTTGATCTCATCAAAGGACATAATACTTATACCCGTATTTTGGTTCTATACTTCTAACTTATATTCTGTGAATATCTCAAAAGGTTCGGACTTGTGTTTCAACAGGAACATAGGTCTGAATCTCGAAAGATCATCAGAGAATGTAATGAAGTATAAAGAACCAGTCCTGGCATGTGTAGACAGGAGACCTTACATACATCATCATGTATCAGTCCCAAGAGTTCATTAACTCTTTCTCTGTTTCCAGTAAACGGAGCTATGGTCATCTTATCTTTGTGACATGACTGGCGAGTTTCACAAGATGTAAATTCAAACTAATTTAAATATGCATCTTTATGTAACTCTAGCTAGTCGGGTCACATTGATCTGACCTAGTCTACAATATCTCAAGAAGGATTCGTTCATTTCTGAACTCTTCCTCTTATGTGTGTTCCATATACTAAGAACTGTAGTTTGATTTAGAACATCAACGCTTTTAGATAACGTGCCTGAACCGATCAACTATTGATATAGGAAATGTTCAAAACATTGTCCAACAATACAAAATTATATCATTTCTTTACTAATAAAGAGAGTGATATGATTTTGTATATCAGGTTCGGTATCTAATAACATTCGTTCAGAATCAATGTATTGGTAATACAGGGTGACAGTGACCAACAGACTTGGCTGCAACACTTGCCCCGTTTTCTGCCTCATGAAACTTATCACCCGTTCTCAGTTCTCTACCTTTCTGTAGCCCTATGTAACTGATTACATATCTGGGATCCTGATCTGGTATCACATACCCAGGACGTAAAGGATACTGAGAAACAGTTCTCTGTAATGAACACACCCGAAGATGATGCATCAGCATGCACTCTCTTCGTTTGGGCGGCACGGGAAATCTGGTATTCCCCAATTTCCTGCTCTGTCTTAACATTTATAAGTTGGAGCGGGACCAACGTTCCCCAGCTCAGTATAACAAGCGGGTTCGGTCAATAATCCATTTTATTATCTTGATTAAGGCGTGATATGGTCGCTACCAGGAGAGAGAGAGAAGAAAACACTCAGCGTGCGCTCTTGCAAGAATAGATTGGTTTTTATTTTATCTAATCAGGATGGCTCCCACTGCTTTTTATCAAATCTTCCTTCAAACCCTAAAAGGAAAGACTAGCCGGTATTAATTACACACTACAAGTTCACCAATCTTTCAGCCAGGCCAGTGTCGGTACTTTGAGGGAGGTCCCCCGTGCTTTCGCACGAACCTAATTAATGTAAACCTCGTTTTCCCAGAGGCGTAACCTCGTTAACACCTTTCTAGACACCTACTTGATCGGCTAATTGTAATGTGTAAAACTCTCCCAGGAGTAACTCTTACTCGCAGCGGGTATCGGGATCCAACTATCTCATAGAAGGTATGCAATCTCATTGCAAATTTCAACACTTGAAATTCCCGATAATATTTTGCCCCGAACGATCTATGACCTTGACAAGGTCAACAAACCATAGACCGCAAGTCAAGTTCAACCCGTCATTTCTTGATTGAATCAAACCCACCCGCACGACCCTTGACAAGGTCAACAAGGTCGCACGACTACCCTAACCCAATCTGCATCATATGCATAAGCAGATAAATACTGGTTAGCTACCGCACACTGCGCCTTGACAAGGTCAACAAACGCAGCACGAATACTAAATAGGATTTATCTGAAATGACGGAGGGCTACGACAGGTTTTTCTGAAAACCTATTGCGTAATGAACTTGATATCGTTGTAGAATCAAATGAATTTTGAAATGGAGTGTTTTTTAGGCTTTTCTAGTTTTGCTAAAGGAGTCACTCCCGGTGAAGGGTTCGTCGGTCCTTTCCTCGTCGAATGAGGTGCGGGATATATCATATATATCACTGTGCAAAGCAAAAACTTTTAAAAGCAATCAAAAGACAAACCGAGTGTGTAGCATCTGTCAGTTATTGCTAAAGGAGTCACTCTCGGTGAAGGGATCTCGGTCCTTTCCCTATCGAATAAGGTGCAGGATATATCATATATACCGCTGTGCAAAGCAAGAACTGTAGCTACCTGTTTTATTTTGAAATTCGATTCTACAACATCTTAGGTTTCTTTTATTTCATTAATCTCATTAATGAAGTCCCATCATTTAAATACCTAATCATCACAGATAAATACGACGTACACTTATGCCATCCGCATTCGCCTCGATGTCCCCTCGTGCACCGTTAGGTTAGGTAACTAACGACAGAGCGGGGCAGGGCTAGCGAGGTGTAAAACATAAGTAACGTCTATATAATATATCATATATACTATATACTGTATCTATCACAGAACATCACATGATCACATCACAGATATCGCAGCAGAAGAATCATATGAAATATTGGATATACTAGGACGTCCGTGTTTTCAATACGAGCTAGTATAAAACACGGATTCCACGGTCGTGATGAATAGCCAAACCCACACCCCAAGACCCCTACGAGAGCGGCAAGCAACCCTACCAATTCTAGAGTTAGGAGACCCGGACTCGACTCCTCGAGATGGTCTCCCATTGGACTCCAGAACCCGGTTACTTGTGCCCTCCTCTTTGGGTCTATCCTAGTGCAGAAAAGTAAATAATATACAAGCGGTGACTACTTCCGCAACCTGGAAGCGCCCCAATAAAAGAATATTACATACAAGTTTTTACATGAATGAAAATGAAAAACACTCATCTCACATAAAAAAACCCCGGCTATTCAAACACGACGATCCAATATAACATATCTAGCAACACATAACATCACATGTCATCAACGTAAGTAAATATGCGCATCCCAATTGTCGTTGACATATAGCAACGAAACCGGCGATATCACATATTACACTTACGGTCACAGAAAAGAAAGTGTAAAACTACAACAGTTGGAATCCGCAATCACCTCAGACATCGTATGCCTGATCAAATGAATTACTTAGACATCGCATGCCTAACAATTATAAACCCCGCATTTAGTCTCAAAATCGAAAACTCTTTTCAATATCAAGTCGGGCAATTCAACAAGATTCCCGACATCCTGATCGAATACTCGTCGCAAACTTCAGTAGGCGGCTGCACCCCCGATGCCGTCGACGAAGTGCACCAAGGCGGAACACCGCTACCGCGAGCACCCGAACGGATGCTTTCGGCGACGGGGTTCTCCTACAGTCACTTGGTCGGGGCTATGGAGTGAGGCTGTCTATTAAGTTTACCCGGCGAGTATCCGCGTACGCTACGTGATTGCGACGGACTTTTGATCACATCAAAATTCCGTGGCAACCGATCAAGTGAGACTAAAGTGCTATGTTTATAACATTCATTCAGTTATCACATAACTTCTTGTGAATTCCAATTATTGTATCCCATTCCGGATAATTAGAAAATGTTAAACTTTCCGATTGAACATTCGAACACCCAAGTTTTCCCGATACAGATCAACACATGAAATAAGTCTAACAACATTCAGTTCGTGCCTCAGTACCGACGGTCCAGCCGTAGAAGGGTCAAGCCAACGCCTCACATGTGGCACGCCGTACTGCCCCAAACCCGAAGGTTCAAAGGGCAGTTCAAGACGGTCACATAATCGAGTTAAGGTTTGTTGTCTTCTAGAGGGTCCATCGAGTTACTTGCACTACTTAGAACGTCGTTAAACTACGGAAAAATCCAACACTTGGAAATTTCCCGACAGGGGAAAAATTGGGTATTTATATCCGGTCGAACTTTTTAACATATTCTAAAATTTATCCGGAAAGCCACAAAGACGAAATTTGATACCCCGATCGAAACGCCGAATCCCCAAAACAACTGCAGAAAATTCAACTCTTGAATAAACTTTAAAAATACCCAGAGAACTCAGCACTGGAAACTAAGAATTACTGTGCCAAATAATATAAATACAGTGGCCGTACGGCCGCGGATCCGCCGCATGAGCCTTGCTCATGCCGCGGAACCGCGGTGGAAAAATGGAATTAGGTCCACGAAATTTACAGTAATTCTTAGAAAACCCTGCTTGATTTTCTGCATATTTTTAATTTTGAAAAAGACCAGATTTTAAAAAATGGACAGAGAGCATATTTGTGATCGGGTTTCGGGTACGTTCGGACTTCAAACTCCGTCTAGACTTCGCCTAAGGCTCTAGCTAGGCTCTGATACCACTGTAGGGTTCCTAGGCACCCTAATGAGGTCTCACAAGGCATCGAACATGCCATTATAAAATTTTACGGGTGCCGAGAGACCCGACTACGGATCGTTTGCTAGAAAACTAGGCGAAAAGAAAACTAGTTAACAATTAACTAAGGGAATACGGAAATACAACCTTTGTAGATCCGGTCCTCCACCTCCACGGCTCCGAGACGAGGTCCTCTCCGCTGTCCAAATCAAATCCGGGCTCTAGCGTCGGCTTCGTCGGAGAATGGGCAAGCTAGGTCATCGATGTCCATGCCGAAGATGATCTACGTCGAAGCATCGCAAGATCAAGCTCTCACTTCACCAAGTCATGAAACTTGTGAAGAAAACACACTCTACTACTTGGCAAGAGGTAGAGGATGAAGAAATAGGAAGTGGGTAGACTTTAGTTTTGGATTTCTCACTCATTTCATCAATCCACCATTGATGTAGTCAAGCTTTTCTTCTTGAAATGAAGAAGAAGAAGAAAGCAAGAAGATGATAAGTTAAATTAAAATGAAAAGTAAAAAGAATACTTATCATAATTGAACCATGGTCAAGTGTAGAGAATAAATCATGGTTAATGGGATGGTTAGGGTTAAGCATGAGACAAAATGGTCACTTGGTCAAAGTCTTCATGAAGCTTCATGAACAAAACAAAAGAAGCCACCATTTTCTCATTTGCTTATCATTTTCCAAAATGAATAAATGAATAAATAAATAGATATGAAAATGTAAACCCTGACCATTACATAACCATGGTTTAAACTTTACACAAAACACAACTAAACATGTATCATCAAACATGATACAATTAAGTGCACAAAAATCATATCGCATATGCAATGCGCACACCCGAGTGAGAAAATCCATCTTAAAGTGAACCGATACTAGTTAATGCAAAGTAATATATCAAATATATAATTATACATTAAATCATTAAATAAACACTTGATTTAACGATCCGGTCATATCGCATATAACCGACCAGTATCCTATGTATCGGCTTATCGAATCAACCTTTGATTCGATAACTAGGGTATATCGCATATAACCTAATCGATACATTCATCGCGAGAATGGAATACGGTATCACATACACGCATTATTCTCGGTCCCGCACATATCTCATATGCGCTCCTATTTCGTTTCGCTTAAGCCAGGAAACCTCTGTGTAGGACTCTAAAGACTCGTCAATACACCGGCAGCAGGCGATGATCATATCAAACACCCACAAGCCGCAAGCGGTCTGCTAAACGTAACGGCCACCCGGGTATTGAGCGATATGAAGATCGACGAGCAAGCCCGCTCACACTCCAGTGAATCCGACCAGTAACACTACCGTACAGTCCGGTCTGATCGTCTGATATGTCGCATATCTTGCCTAGGGGTGGTAAACGTCAGACCCCAATAGCTCGATAAGTCGTGTCGATATGAGGTCTATAACAATTCGAGAAACTACTGGTAACACTTACCAGTAAATCTCAGCAACCCTGGCCAGGGATTTCCTGTTATAGCCAATCGAACACAGCGCAACATCAACTCCCTATACCGGGAGAGACGAATCCCCTCCTATCGCTCATTGCCTCCATGTGACTCGGGACTGTACCCAAAAACCACCGTTTTGCACGCCCTCTTGGACGTGGTAAGATGGAAATCAAAGCACAGTGGGAACCATACAAGTCTCTATGACGATCTCGGGTCAACAGACTACTCTGTACCAGTGTCACCAGAGAACTGCCATCTGACGTGAGGTATAATACCATCTGGGAGTTCTCGGCGAGTCCGTCCAGTGTACCCAGTCTCCACTGAGCACCCGTATATCATCTCTGATGTCAAACACCGATGGATATGGGATCATCCATCGCCCATCTGTATGGGTCGAGAAGGTACACGCTAGTCTACTCTGGTATATCGATGCCCCGTCTCGACACACCCTCGACTAGGGACTTTGAAGGATGTACTTATGGACTACCATGTCCCCACTAGTATGATCCGCATCATAGTCCAGGTAGTCAAGCACACATCCTAAGGGCTTTACCAACATGTAACAGAGAGACAATCAGTATACACGTTAAGGTAAAGTTCAACCAGATAGCATACTATCATGTCGAGCAAGAAAGTCCTCCCTATATATGTCCCAGCATCCACTACAATATACATCCTGTGTACAGTATGTTGGAGATAGTGCCCTCTGTGTCAATTATTGGGTCACAGGCACGTGATTGCAATGATTGAGGGGAGGACCTATCCCGGTAGGACAGTCTTACTCGAGATGATAGTATGCTATCTGGTTTATCTTTATCATCGTGTACTGCTTTAGGTGACCTTTCGAGTCGCTATTACACGTTGATAAAGCCCCTAGGATTCTTGCTTGACATCCAGCAGTATGAGGGCGATCATATAAGTGGGAGCTGGGGTCTACAAGCACATCCTTAAAAGGTCCCTAGTCGTGGGAGATTCGAGACAGGGCATCGTTTCTCCAGAGTAGACTAGTGTATACTGTCGAGACCCCGACGAGGGGCGGTGGCCGGTCTCACAAGCCACTGGTGTCAGTTGGTTCACCTAAGATGTATACAGGTGCTCATTGGGTTATGAGTACACCGGACAGGACTCGCCGGGAACCTGCTAGTTGGGAATATACCAGATGTCAGATAGCAGTTCCCTGGTGACATGTGTACAGGTTAGTTCATCGACCTGAGACCGTCATTTGTCTTGTGTGAGTTCCCACTGTGCTTTGATTACTACCCTACCACGGCTCAAAGGAGTCGTGCAAACAGGTTTTAGTTGGGTACAGTCCCGAGCCACATGGAGGCAGTGAGCGGATCTGCAGGGGTTCGTCTCTCCCGGTATTGGGGGTGAGGTCGTGCTGTGTCTAGGAGAGCCAGAACATGAAAAGTCCTTGGCCAAGGCAGGAGATTTGCTGGTAGGTATTCCAGTAGTATCTCAGGGTGTTCTGGGCTACACTCCGACACGACTTGTACCGCTTTTGGGGGTCTGACTTTTACCAACCCCCTAGGCCCGCCATGCGATGCTCATAGACGAACGGACCGGACTGTACGGATATTGTCACTGACAGGCTCAGTAGGGTGTCGGGGTGAGCTTCCTCATCGACGTCCCTTTTGGTCAATAGCTGGTGGCCCGTCACGTATTGGCTTATACCTCTGACGTGCCAGTGGTTAAATCCACAGCCAAGGTATTGACGAGTCTTTAGAGTCCACCACACTCAGTTACTCAAGTTTCGGGCGAAACGCTGTAGAGGCCGTATGGAGATATGGCAGGGTTCGATCGGATACGTGCGGTATTGCACGGATAGCGATCGGACAGTTTTTACTAGCCGGCTTTGGCTTAAGCCGGATCCTAGTATAAGATAGTGTAGTTTTGTCTCTTTGCATTTGTGTTCAGTAGGAATACAAATGCGGGCATGTATTTGCAGTAGTGGGGTTTTCCTGTAATTTATTACGGGATCGGTTTTCTGAAGTTGCCAGTTTGCATTCCGTTCCGACCGGTTTTCCTTCATTCCTTCTCGGTCGGACTTTCTTGGTGGAGGGTGTTAATTGCAAGTTTGCAATTAACACTTAGTGGAGGGGCTTTCTTGCTTATTTGTGGCATGATGAGACTTGCTTCATGATGAGATTCTTTTTTAATCTCATCACTTGCTTTTCTTGTGAAAAGTTGTGAAGGGATTGAAATGAGAAATGAGTTTGACCATTTTCCATATTGTTGATATATTCTTCTTCTTGCATTTTTCTCTCTCCAATCTCATTCTTGTGAGAAGGGGTCGGCCACTTCAAGAGAGGGAGAGAAGAGGGGTTTTCATTGGGTGTGAGGAAAAAGATTCATATCTTTTTCATGCTACCAAAATTCATAAGCACAATTTCTTTAGTTGCTTTCTTCTCCTCCTCACATCCTTCCATCTAGGCAACTTCAAGAACCCCAAGAGACATGCTCACTACACTATTCTATAGCAAGCCTTGGACGCGTCGGCTAGCCAACTTCGCGCCCGAGTTGTCTCGGTCAAGAGGCGGGAGCCCGTAAAAGATTCCGGCTACGTGGTGCCCTTTCCGACGAGCGAGGAGGTGACGGAGATTCCGCGGGAGATCGGAGCGGAGACGAAGACCGAAGGACACGGATCGCTTGGTATAGCTTCTCTACTCTTTTCTTTTCGCTAGCTAGCTAGGTTAATGGCCCGATCCGGGTAAAAAGTCCGCGGTGGTGCCGTTTTGCAAAGTTCGCAAAGTTTTTGTTTTCCGCGTTTCCGGCGTCGGATCGACGGCCGGGGCGCCCCCGCGGGCTTACAATGGTATCAGAGCCACGCCGTTAACCTTCCCTAGCTTGCTCTAGCGCGTTTAGAACTCGATCGAACAAAAATCCCCAACAACCGTATTTTGTGCACATGTGTTCTCTGTTAAAATTTTTTGAGCTCCTAAAATTTTTCTGGTGATTGCAGAGGCATGTACAAGCAATTATAAGAATTATGGGAAAATACGATCCACTGATTCTTCACTTCGACCGCGGAAGGGCGGCCAAACCCTCGGTTTGGCCGCGCTTCCGCGGCGGATAGGAGGAATCGTGGCACCATATTTTCCCAGTAAGCTTATGTGTTGAAAATAGGGCATTTGGGACATTTTCGTTGGGCCCAGATTTTCTGTAAGTGCTACAGTACTGTGTGGGGCCCACTTTGATAAATTTGTTCGATCGGATATTTTAAACATGCTAGTTCACAGTTTTTACATTATATCTGCGACCGTGAATGTCACTTGATCGGTAAATCCCGTCTAACTGCTATAGCCCGGTTAGACGGATTTGCGAACGTGATTTTCACGTTGATGTTCTGTGATTGTACTGTGTTGTTGCGGATCGGTCGTGGGGGATAGCCTGGTTGCAGTGGTAGTACAGTTTTGTTGTATTATGTACATTTGATATTGCGGGGCGAGCGTCCGACATGTGGACTGCCGTCACTGCCAGTTTGTATTATTATTTTGGGGCACGACCTGGTTGCGGTCGATGTACCCGTTGTATGTATATTTTACTTTCTGTACTAGGATTACCCCGCGGAGGGGTGCACGGATAGCCGGATTCTAGAGGGCAACAAGCCCGCATCTCATGGCATTGAGACGGAGGGGGCTTCACTCTAGAATTGGCGGGCTATTCGCCGCACTCGTAGGGGGTATAGGATTGACCCAGGAGGGGTGCCCAAGTTACCGGATTCCGTGAAGTGCTGGGTGGTCCATTCACGTTGCTGAAGGGGGCTGCCTCGCTTCAGGTTTTGGCGGGTAACTTACCGTGCCCGTAGGGGTCTAGGGATTTCATTGCACAGGCTATCCACACGACCAGGGGAACGTCGGGTTTCAGCGGCTCTGTGAAACCTGGGGATCCCAGATATCTGTATTGATCTGTGTTGCTATACATTTCTGTGTTGCTTTTATCACGCCTTGAGCGAATACTATATATTGGTATATATATTAGTAGATGTTGTATATGTTTTTCATCCGCGCTAGTCCAGTCCCCGCTCTGTCGTTAGTAAGCTAACCTAACGGGTGATGACGGGACCCAGTGGCGAATGCGGATGGCATATACGTACATCAGTATATTTTCGTTCTTTGTGGTGTGATTAATTGATGGGACTGCATTGATTCGGATCAATGCAAGTTAAACAAACCTATTCTGATGTTGTTGGAACACTTTTTTCAAAAAGCTGTTATTGCAAGGGCGTTCACTTTTGTTTTGCACAGTGGTATTCATTTGGAATATCCTGCTCCTCAGTCGACGAGGCAAGGGCCGAGATCCCTTCACCGGGAGTGACCCCTTGGACAAAAGTTTGCGTCAGAGCATTAACTTCACTATAGCCGATTGCTTTTGCTTTGCACCGTGGTATTCAGTTGGAATATCCTGCACCTCATTCTATGGGGAAAGAGCCGAGATCCCTTCACCGGGAGTGACCTCTTTAGCAAAGGTTGTCGTCACTATATTTTTATAAAGCTATCAGTTCCTTCAACGATATCAAGTTCATTACGTTAAAGGTTTTCGCCAGAAACCATTCGTAGCCCTCCGTCATTTCAGTTAAATATTCGGTAGTATTCAAGCTATGTATTTTGACCTCACGCCAAGGCATAGTGTTTGGTAGCTGCCGGGTATTTATCTGTTGCATAGATAGATGCGTTGGTTTGGGACAGTCGTACTACTATTTTGGCCTACGTCAAGGGTATGTACGGGTGGGTTCAAATTAACCAGGAAAATGACGGGTAGAACTTGACATGTGACTTATGATATTTTGACCTCACGCCAAGGTCATAAGAGCATGGGGCAGAAATCCACATCGGGAGTTTCAAAAGAACTGAAACTTGCCAGATATGCGCATACCTTCTGGAGTGTGATAACGTGAGCGGATTCCGTCACGTTATCATGCGATGAGAGTTGGATCCCGATTCCCACTGATGAGTTGGTTTACTCCTCGGGTTATCCCGGCTAATTCTTCTTTCAGGTTTGGGGAAGAATTTGACGTTACAGTGGGAGGTTTCCAGATTAGATAAATTGGTAACCATTCTGATCTAGGTTAGAGTGCACGCTGAGTGTTTCTTTTCTCTCTCTCTTTGGCAGCGACCATTGACCCGACCCTAGACTATGACTCAGTGACCAAGTTGACCGAACCTTCTTAACACTGGCTTTTGGATTATCAGAGTTGCAGACCTCCTTGCCACTCCTATTTTTACTCTTTTCTCCGGGACACCCCGTATTACTACGAACGTCCACTTCCATTGGACAAAACCATCGTATGGTTATATACGAACTCGAAGGACTTCGAGGATGGTTTCCGGTTCTGGAGAAAACGAATAGGACTATTCAGTTGTCTTTACCTTTTACCTTCTCTCAGGTTGCGAGTACTCCTTGGTTTAGGAGATAGTACACCTATTATGCAAATTGGATAGTCTTCTTCCAAACCTTAGGCTGGTGCCGACCGGTAGGGAATGAAGAAAGCCAATTAGTCTAAACGGTGTACAGAAGGTATTAAGTTCAGACAAAGCAAGGGATTAGTAAGAGGGCAAAGTAAATTGCGACTGCTATTCACGACCAAACCATGTACTTCTTTGTCAATCCTAAATCACCTATGAATTAAGTACATTCGGTTGTCTTTTATCCTCACCTTCTCTCGCATTGCGAGTGCTCCTCGGATTAGGACAGTACACCCATTATGCTTTTTGGATAGTCTTCTTCCAAACCATAGGCTGGTGCCGAACGGTAGGGAAGGAAGAAAACCATTTGGCCTAAAGGGGTGTACAGAAGGTAATGACTAAAGACATGTAAAGGGATTTGGAAAGATGGCAAAGAATTATACGGTTATAGTTGTGAATCTGGATAATGGAAGAGGCATTACTAGGGATACCAGCATACCCCATCGTAACATTTCAATGTTTCAGTTTCACTGTGTACTGTTAAAAGAAAACTGATTTCCCAATTAGACACTTGCTCCAGGGTATGTATTTACCAGGTATGAGTCTCACGTCTGTATGGTTTTACAGATGATGAGTGGGAGTAAGTTATTGGGAATTAGATGACCTTTCTCATTATATCGGGATTCATGATATCTGAGGAAGCCACCTGGGTTGTTTGCCGGTCGGCAAATATTTGGTTTTGAATATCCGTTGTTGTGCACCAATTTCAAATTGATATATCTGTACGTCTATTTTTATAGAGTGAGATATACTTTTTGAAATTATGTCTATGACATTTACCTATATCAGTGGATAGTTAGGTAAGGAGCATTGAACAACGGTGTACTTCTTAACCAAAAGTACAGTTTTCAACCTACGACACACAGTGAATGAGTCACTAGACTCAGGGGACTTATACAGAGTATTGTATATTGTCCAGTGTCCATTAGGACAGAGGGGTTGGTCCTCGTACTATATTCTGTTTACTTTTAACTTCTCTAAGTTCTTAGACATGTGTTTCGTAGAAACACAGGGTCTAAGTTTTGAGGAGTTATAGGTATATGAATAAAGTAGAGAACCACGTGTTGCAAGTATCGGGATTCTTCAAGGTGATCGAGGATGTAGATACTTGTGAATGGTATTCAGTTGATAGTAATGATTAAGAGAACTTGCTTCTCTTTCAGGTTACTCATAATTGGAAGCATTCCTAAGTTGAGTAACGCTGATCGGCCTCCTTCCATTATGTTGACATGCACTGGAGACAGCTGCATGATTTGAATCTGGTTCAATTAAATCAGTGCCTCTGTTTCTTGGATATAGAACAGTTCATATCTTGACATTGTTAAGATACGGGGAGTTTTCCGGCTTATGCTTAAAACCAGACTCCGGATAACTCAAGGCACGTTTCTGTAATGGCTGTTTGTGGGTTGACCCGGGCTATGACGAGGGTTGATTTTCTACCATCTGGAAGATCAATAGTGATATTGTTCTTGACTCGCCACATTTTTTAAAGAAATGGATTTTTCAGAAAACAGTAGTGGGAGTATGGTAGGACTGGAAGTGATTCCAGAACCACAAACGATTACTGAAGATTTGATAAAGAACCTAAAGATTCAATCTGGTTTGACATTCCATTGGCCACTCCGCAGATATGGTGGGTAACCTCAGGAACTCGAGAGGTACTTCGGTATGCTCAAGGACGGTGGCAGGGAGGTTCTTGTTTACCCAGACTTGCCATTGCTGTTGTTCCAGGCTGCGAGACCCGGCGGGAGGATGAGTATAGCGTCGTTCTAAACTGGCTTTAGAAGTGCACGTCTATATGACTCTGCCAGAGGGTTGTCGTAGTCAGTGGGAGCAGCGGAAGCATTGGTGAATATCAGGCTTATGTCTATTTATAGACTAAAGCAGATATTACGGAGATAGATCATCTATTTCTGATGTGACAGTCATAGGTTTGACTTCATCAGAATAGGAGATGGATCTGTTGAGAAGGTAGTAGGGTGTGATGTCCTAGTATTTGATGACATACACGGAGTAGGAAGTGATATTACTATACTACGATCGGTTATACTTTGGTCGTCACACAGTGGTTTCTCCATATAGGACTTGGATATTAAATCAGACATTCTGGTTACTAGATCTATGGTTTTAGATCTAGATTTGGGTGGTTTCCCAATCTGGGTACTTTGACCGCATTCTATGAGTATTTAGAATGGACGACTCCTGGCACGGTAGTGTACCTGCAGGTAATGGAGTCACCCTCTCTAAAGGTGTCTTACAGACTAAAGGGGAGAGGGATACGCATGATTGACAGATCACTTGCTTAGGCAATTGAGTCAATCATGAGATGTCAAGTACCACACCAGATGTTGTTCTTGCAGTAGGTGCAATAAGTTGATATTGATCCAATCCTGGAGAAACAGTCGGAAGCAGTTTTAGAACATAAGTTGATGTTCTAGGGAATTGATAACGGCAGCCTCCTTTAGGAGACGGTTATCATTCCAGGCTTCCAAGGTGACCTGGATGGCAGAGTGGCTGTCAGAGTTATAGTTTTCCCTCTGACGAGGGGCCGTATCTTGGACAGTTGGTCCAGGTGGATACTGAGGGAAGGCATGGCGCAGGGATACTGATTAAGTTCAGTTGACGATACAGTCTAAGAAGTTTGGATTTGGAGTTCATTTATGAGCTAGGTCCCATCAGACATCCAGACATTCTAAGACAGGTATTGCTCATTTCGGAAGATAGTTTTCTCTGCGAACATGAGATATAGAGAGATATAGAAAGAAACATCAAAGCGGATCCACTCACTGAGGCTATTCCTCGAACGCAATAGTTTCGGAAACGAGCTTTGTGAGACTGACTAGTAGAGGAGTTGGGTGTTCGGTATCACACGGGCTGTGAGTATGCGACATCGCAATAATTAGCCTCGAGTGCAAGTGGGAGATTGTTGGAGATAGTGTCCTCAGAGTCAATTATTGGGTCACAGGCACGTGATTGCAATGATTGAGGGGAGGACCTATCCCGGTAGGACAGTCTTACTCGAGATGATAGTATGCTATCTGGTTTATCTTTATCATCGTGTACTGCTTTAGGTGACCTTTCGAGTCGCTATTACACGTTGATAAAGCCCCTAGGATTCTTGCTTGACATCCAGCAGTATGAGGGCGATCATATAAGTGGGAGCTGGGGTCTACAAGCACATCCTTAAAAGGTCCCTAGTCGTGGGAGATTCGAGACAGGGCATCGTTTCTCCAGAGTAGACTAGTGTATACTGTCGAGACCCCGACGAGGGGCGGTGGCCGGTCTCACAAGCCACTGGTGTCAGTTGGTTCACCTAAGATGTATACAGGTGCTCATTGGGTTATGAGTACACCGGACAGGACTCGCCGGGAACCTGCTAGTTGGGAATATACCAGATGTCAGATAGCAGTTCCCTGGTGACATGTGTACAGGTTAGTTCATCGACCTGAGACCGTCATTTGTCTTGTGTGAGTTCCCACTGTGCTTTGATTACTACCCTACCACGGCTCAAAGGAGTCGTGCAAACAGGTTTTAGTTGGGTACAGTCCCGAGCCACATGGAGGCAGTGAGCGGATCTGCAGGGGTTCGTCTCTCCCGGTATTGGGGGTGAGGTCGTGCTGTGTCTAGGAGAGCCAGAACATGAAAAGTCCTTGGCCAAGGCAGGAGATTTGCTGGTAGGTATTCCAGTAGTATCTCAGGGTGTTCTGGGCTACACTCCGACACGACTTGTACCGCTTTTGGGGGTCTGACTTTTACCAACCCCCTAGGCCCGCCATGCGATGCTCATAGACGAACGGACCGGACTGTACGGATATTGTCACTGACAGGCTCAGTAGGGTGTCGGGGTAAGCTTCCTCATCGACGTCCCTTTTGGTCAATAGCTGGTGGCCCGTCACGTATTGGCTTATACCTCTGACGTGCCAGTGGTTAAATCCACAGCCAAGGTATTGACGAGTCTTTAGAGTCCACCACACTCAGTTACTCAAGTTTCGGGCGAAATGCTGTAGAGGCCGTATGGAGATATGGCAGGGTTCGATCGGATACGTGCGGTATTGCACGGATCGCGATCGGACAGTTTTTACTAGCCGGCTTTGGCTTAAGCCGGATCCTAGTATAAGATAGTGTAGTTTTGTCTCTTTGCATTTGTGTTCAGTAGGAATACAAATGCGGGCATGTATTTGCAGTAGTGGGGTTTTCCTGTAATTTATTACGGGATCGGTTTTCTGAAGTTGCCAGTTTGCATTCCGTTCCGACCGGTTTTCCTTCATTCCTTCTCGGTCGGACTTTCTTGGTGGAGGGTGTTAATTGCAAGTTTGCAATTAACACTTAGTGGAGGGGCTTTCTTGCTTATTTGTGGCATGATGAGACTTGCTTCATGATGAGATTCTTTTTTAATCTCATCACTTGCTTTTCTTGTGAAAAGTTGTGAAGGGATTGAAATGAGAAATGAGTTTGACCATTTTCCATATTGTTGATATATTCTTCTTCTTGCATTTTTCTCTCTCCAATCTCATTCTTGTGAGAAGGGGTCGGCCACTTCAAGAGAGGGAGAGAAGAGGGGTTTTCATTGGGTGTGAGGAAAAAGATTCATATCATTTTCATGCTACCAAAATTCATAAGCACAATTTCTTTAGTTGCTTTCTTCTCCTCCTCACATCCTTCCATCTAGGCAACTTCAAGAACCCCAAGAGACATGCTCACTACACTATTCTATAGCAAGCCTTGGACGCGTCGGCTAGCCAACTTCGCGCCCGAGTTGTCTCGGTCAAGAGGCGGGAGCCCGTAAAAGATTCCGGCTACATGGTGCCCTTTCCGACGAGCGAGGAGGTGACGGAGATTCCGCGGGAGATCGGAGCGGAGACGAAGACCGAAGGACACGGATCGCTTGGTATAGCTTCTCTACTCTTTTCTTTTCACTAGCTAGCTAGGTTAATGGCCCGATCCGGGTAAAAAGTCCGCGGTGGTGCCGTTTTGCAAAGTTCGCAAAGTTTTTGTTTTCCGCGTTTCCGGCGTCGGATCGACGGCCGGGGCGCCCCCGCGGGCTTACACAGTAATGGCCTCTAGGGCATACATATAACTAACAAAACTGATATAAGATTGCATATCAGGGTCGGAATATAATAGCATTCGTTCAGAATCAATGTATTACCATTTGGTAATACAAGGTGATATTCGCCAACTGGTTTGGTTGCAACATCTGCACCATTCCCTACTCTTATGGAATGATCACCCTCTCCCAGTTCCCTACCTTTCCTTAGCCCATGTAACATATTACATATGTGGGATCCTGATCCGGTATCTAATACCCAGGATGTAGAGTGAACTGAGAAACGGTTCTCGATAAAAAACACACCCGAAGAAGATGCATCAGCATGCTTATTCTTCATTTGGGCGGCTTGAGAATCCAGATATTCTCATATTCCCTGCTCGGACTTACAACAATTATAAGTTGGAGCGGGGCCAACGTTCCCCTGCTCAGTATAACAAGCGGGTTCAGTCAATACATACATATTATTATCTTGATTAAGGCCTGACAGGGTCGCTACCTGGAGAGAGAGAGAAGGAAACACTTTAGCGTATGCTCTTGTAAGATTAGATTGGTTATTATCTTATCTAATAAGGATGGCGCACACTTTTTTCATCAAATCTTCCTTCAAACCCTAAAAGGTAAGACCAGCCGGGATTAATTACACCTTACAAGTTCGCCAATCTTTCAGCCAGGTCAGTGTTGGTACTTTGAGGAAGGTTCTCCGTGCTTTCGCACGGACCTAATTAAAATAAACCTCGTTTTCCCAGAGGCATAACCTCGTAAACACCTTTCTAGACACCTACTTGATCGGCTAATTGTCATGTGTAAAACTCTCCCAGGAGTAACTCTTACTCGCAGTGGGTATCAGGATCCAACTATCTCATAGAAGATATGCAATCTCATTACAAATTTCAACACTTGAAATTCCTGATAATACTTTTTCCCCTAGCAACTCATGACCTTGGCTATGGTCAACAAATCATAAGCGCTAGCCAAGTTCAACCCGTCATTTCCCAATTGAATTAAACCCTCCCGTACGACTCTTGGCTAAGGTCAACAAAGTCGTACGACTACCCTAACTCAATCACATCTCATATTTTAGTAGATAAATACTAATTACCTACCGTACACTGCGCCTTGGCTAAAGTCAACAAACACAGCACGAATACTAACTAGTCTCTATCTGAAATGACGGAGGGCTACGACATGTTTTTGAGAAAACTTTTCACGTAATGAACTTGATATCGTTGTAGAAACAAGTGATTTTGAAAAATGAGTGTTTTAGGGCTTTTACTAGTTTCGCTAAAGAAGTCACTCCCGGTGAAGAGATCCCGACTCTTTCCTTATCGAATAAGGTGCAGGATATTTCACAAATATCGCTATGCAAAGCAAGAACTATAAAAGCAATCAAAAACAAAACCGAGTGAGTTGTAGCATCTGCTAGTTTCGCTAAAGAGGTCACTTCTGGTGAAGGGATTTCAGCTCTTTCCTTATCGAATAAGGTACTGGATATTCTGCAAGGAATACCGCTATGCAAAGCAAAACTAGAGCTACCCTTTTTATAAATTTGATTCCACAAAATCTTTTAGGTTTTTTTTCTTTCATTAATCTCATTAATGAATCCCATCAATTATGCTTCCTAAGAATCACAGAAGAAACGAAAATACAACGTATGCTTATGCCATCCGCATTCGCCATAATGTTCCGTTATGCACCGTTAGGTTACTTAACTAACGGCATTCCGGGACGGGACTAGTGCGGGTGAAAAACATAAGTAACGTCTATTATATATCACATATATAATATATATCCATTCGTCACAGAATCCACAGTGATCACATCACAAAGCAGCAGAAGATAACATGTGAAATATTGGATATAGTAGGATTTCCGTGTTTTATTTTGAGCCTGTATAAAACACGGATTCCACGGTCGTGATGAATAGCCAAACCCACATTTCTAGACCCCTACGAGAGCGGCAAGCAACCCTACCAATTCTAGGTTTAGGAGACCCCGTCTCGACTCCTTGAAATGGCCTCCCACTGGACCCTAAAACCCGGTTACTTGTGCTCCCCTCCTTGAGTCTATCCTAATGAGGAAAAGTAAATAATATACAATTGTGACATCATCCTCAACATGGAAGTGCCCCAATAAAAGAATATTACATACAATGAATTTTACATGAATAAAAATAAAAACTCTCATCTCACATAAGACCCCCGGCTATTCAGAACACGACGATCCAATATAACATATCACAGCAACACATAACATCACATGTCATCAACGTAAGTAAATATGCGTATCCCAATTGTCGTTGATGTATAGCAACGAAACCGGCGATACACCACATATTACACTTACGGTCGCAGAAAAGAAAATGTAAAACTACAACATTTGGAATCCACAATCTCCTTAGACATCATAAATCCGAAATATCACATACTTCGCATTTCATGCCTAAATTTATAAATTCCACATATTGTATCATATTACAGAAAAAGTTAGACGGTTAAACATTCCGATCGAATCAACAAATACCCAAAATTTCCCAAAATGCTCAACACTTGAGCGTAGTTTAGAAGTATCCATCACATGCTACAGTAGTAGTGAACCAGCCGTAGAAGGGTCAACCAATGCCTCACTTGTGGCACCGCTAAACTAGCACAAACCCTTGGGTTTAGTGGAGGTTTTGACGGTCACAAAATTGAGTTAAGGTTTTGTTCTTCTAGAGGGTTCACCGCATCACTTGCACGATATTTGAATGTTCTTTAACTAAGGAAAAATCCAACACTTGGAAATTTTCCGGCAGGGGAAAAAGTGAGTTATTGATATTCGTTCGAACTTTTTAACACTGTCTAAACAATCCGAAACAAAGCTAGAATTGCGAATACGAAACACTCCGAATTACCTTTTTAGTAAATAAACATCGCATGCAAATTTAGCAAAAACAAAAAAACTCCAAAAGTACTAAACCCCAGAGACTTGAACACCACCCAAAACCCAAACCCTAGCCCACCTAAAAATCCGAGCAGGCTGGATTTTTGTGCCTTCTGGCCGGCCAAAATCCGAGCAGGGGGTGTGTTTTGGTGTGTGTTCATATTTTATCTCATACAACATTCTGCAACCGTTTGAAAAAAAATTTGACACCTAAAATAATTCGACAGAAACTGGGGTTTTGTATCGGGTGTTTCGGAGTTGTTTCGGTTTCGTAATCTTACACTTATCCATCTAATTCTCTAGTTAGACTCTAATACCACTGTTGGGATACCTACAATGGCAGCAAGGTTTCAGGAGGCATCACACATGCCAAGTTTAAATTTTTGCCATTCTAGATAAACCAAACACAAGATTTTTAACGAGAGAATCAAAAAAAATATCGAAGTAAACAACTTTACTTCTAAGAGTTAAGGATTACAACCTTTGTAGTCCGTTTCTTCGCTTCATAAGTGTTGGAGATAGTGCCCTCAGAGTCAATTATTGGATCACAGGCACGTGATTGCAATGATTGAGGGAGGACCTGTCCCGGTAGGACAGTCTTACTCAAGATGATAGTATGCTATCCGGTTTACCTTTATCATCGTGTACTGCTTTAGGTGACCTGACATGTCGCTATTACACGTTGATAGAGCCCCTAGGATTCTTGCTTGACCACCAGCAGTATGAGGGCGATCATATAAGTGGGAGCTGGGGTCTATAAGCACATCCTTAAAAGGTCCCTAGTCGTGGGAGTTTCGAGACAGGGCATCGATACTCCAGAGTAGACTAGTGTATACAGTCGAGAACCCGACGAGGGGCGGTGGCCGGTCTCACAAGCCACTGGTGTCAGTTGGTTCGCCTAAGATGTATACAGGTGCTCATTGGGTTATGAGTACACCGGACAGGACTCGCCGGGAACATGCTAGTTGGTCTTATACCTGACGTCAGATAGCAGTTCCCTGGTGACATGTGTACAGGTTAGTTCATCGACCTGGGGATCGTCATTTGTCTCGTGTGAGTTCCCACTGTACTTTGATTACTACCCAACCACGCTCAAAGGAGACGTGCAAACAGGTTTTAGTTGGGTACAGTCGCGAGCCACATGGAGGCAGTGAGCGGATCTTCAGGGGTTCGTCTCTCCCGGTATTGGGGATGAGGTCGCGCTGTGTCTAGGAGAGCCATTACACAAAGCCCTCGGCCGAGACAGGAGATTTACTGGTAGGTATTCCAGTAGTATCTCAAGGTGTTCTGGGCTACACTCCGACACGACTTGTACTGCTTTTGGGGGTCTGACTTTACCAACCTCCTAGGCCCACCATGCGATGCTCATAGACGAACGGACCGGACTGTACGGATATTGTCACTGACAGGCTCAGGAGGAGTTCGCTCATCGACATCCCTTTTGGTTAATAGCTGGTGGCCCGTCACGTATGGCTAATACCTCTGACGTGCTAGTGGTTAAATCCACAGCCATAGTATTGACGAGTCTTTAGAGTCCACCACACATTCAGTTACTCAAGCTTTCGGGCGAAACTCTGTAGAGGCCGTATGGAGATATGGCAGGGTTCGATCAGATACGTGAGGTATTGCACGGATCAGGATCGGACGGATTATACTAGCCGGCTTTGGTTTAAGCCAGATCCTAGTATAGTATAGTGTAGATTTTGTCTCATTGCATTTGTATTTCGGTCGGAATACAAATGCGGGTGTGTATACACAGTATCGGGGATTTCCTGTAATTTATACGGGACCAGTTTTCTGGAGTTGCCAGTTTTCTTTCCGTTTCGGCCATTTTCATTTGTATCTTTCATTGGCCGAAAATTGGTGGAGGATGGCTTATTTGCATTTATGCAAATTAGCTATTTGGAGGGTTGTCTTTGCATACTTTTGTATCATGATGGTTTTCATGATGGTGCACCATCCTTTGACCTTGCTTGACTTCTTGACTTCATGATGGTTCATGATGGTTGGACTTTGTTTTGTGATGAGTGTTAGTTGAGTGAGGATCTTTGTTGATGATCAATGCTTTTTATCATGACCTTTTATCTCTTGCATTATGAGTGTGGCTCCTTGATACATTCACCTAACTCTCATTCTCACTCTCCCCTCATTTTGATGGCCGGCCACTTCCTCAAGGGGGCTGTCCCAATTTTTGGGCAAGGGAATTACACTCATTTGGCTTCACAAAACCCATTGTTCCACCTCCAAAGTATAGTTCATTCTCCTCCACAAAATGGCAACCTCCATGAACCCCAAATGAGACATGGGTCTATACACATTCTACAGCAAACCTTGGGCACGTCGACTCGCCAACTTCGTCCCGAGTTGCCTCGGTATAGAGGTGGGAGCCCGTAAAAGAAGCAGGCGACGTGGTGCCCTTCCGGCGACGAGGTGGAGACCGGACATTCCGCGGGAGATCGGGACGACGGCGAGAAGACCGGAGGACACGGATCGCTCGGTATATCTCTCTTTCCCATCTCGTAGTTAGCTAGGACTAGTTAATGGTACGATCCGGGTTTTAGTGCGCGGTGGTGCCGGTTTGAAAAATTAAAGTTAAGCATCGCTTCCGCATTCCGGCCTCGGAATGGAGGTCGGGGCGCCATCGTGCACTTACAGTGGTATCAGAACCTCGCCATTAACATAGTCTAGCTTTGTCTAATGTGTTTTACATTTCCGATCGAACAATTTTCCAAAAACCGTATTTTTCTTCACATCAGTTTCTGTCGAAATTTTTTGAAGTCCAAAAATTTTTCAGGTTGTTTCAGAATGATGTGTAGGACATTCTAAGAGTTCTGTGAAAATTTGGGCTCGTGAACAGTCCAAACCACCGCGGAACCGCGGCCAAACCCATGCTTGGGTCGCGGTTCCACCGCGATTTGAACTGTTCAGTTCCCCAAAATTCTACAGAATGCTCCTGAGTGGAAAATAGGTTTTTTGGAATGTTATTTTTTGGGCCCAGATTTCTTGATGTGCTACAGTATTGCTTGGGGGCCCACTTGGTAAAATTTGATCGATCGGATATTTTAAACACATTAGTTCACAGTATTTACATTATATCTGCGACCGTGAATGTCACTTGATCGGTAAATCCTGTCTAACTGCTATAGCCCGGTTAGACGGATTTGCGAACGTGACCTTCACGTTGATGTTCTGTGTATTGCTGTGATGTTGAGGATTGGTCGTGGGGGATAGCCTGGTTGCAGTGGTAGTACAGTTTTGTTGTATTATGTACATTTGATATTGCGGGGCGAGCGTCCGACATGTGGACTGCCGTCACTGCCTGCTTGTATTATTATTTTGGGGCACGACCAGGTTG
This sequence comes from Agapanthus africanus, assembly GCA_030015575.1. Taxonomy (NCBI): domain Eukaryota; kingdom Viridiplantae; phylum Streptophyta; class Magnoliopsida; order Asparagales; family Amaryllidaceae; genus Agapanthus; species Agapanthus africanus. Next base: position 272,449,449 of record CM057337.1, read on the forward strand.
CGGTCGATGTACCCGTTGTATGTATATTTTACTTTCTGTACTAGGATTGGCTCGCGGAGGGGTGCACGGATAGCCGGATTCTAGAGGGCAACGAGCCCGCATCTCATGGCATTGAGACGGAGGGAGCTTCACTCTAGAATTGGCAGGCTATTCGCCGCACTCGTAGGGGGTACAGGTTGACCCAGGAGGGGTGTCCAAGTTACCGGATTCCGTGATGTGCTGGGTGGTCCATTCACGTTGCTGAAGGGGGCTGCCCCGCTTCAGGTTTTGGCGGGTAACTTGCCGCGCCCGTAGGGGTCTAGGATTTCATTGCACAGGCTATCCATATGACCAGGGGAACGTCGGGTTTCAGTAGTGGCTCTGTGAAACCCGGGGATCCCAGATATCTGTTTTATTCTGTGATGCTGTACATTTCTGTGATGTTGTATTTTATCACGCCTTGAGCGAATATAATATATTGGTATATATATTAGTAGATGTTGTATATGTTTTGCATCCGCGCTAGTCCAGTCCCCGCTCTGTCGTTAGTTAGCTAACCTAACGGGTAATGACGGGACCCAGTGGCGAATGCGGATGGCATATACGTACGTCATATTATTTTCGTTCTTTGTGGTGTGATCAATTGATGGGACTGCGTTGATTCGGATCAATGCAAGTTAAAAACAAACCTAATCTGATGTTGTTGGAACACTTTTCAAAAAGCTGTTATTGCAAGGATGTTCTCTTTTGTTTAGCATCGTGGTATTCAGTTGGAATATCCTGCTCCTCAGTCGACGAGGCAAGGGTCGAGATCCCTTCACCGGGAGTGACCCCTTGGACAAAAAGTTTGCGTCAGGGCAATGACTTCACTATAGCCGATTACTTTTGCTTTGCACCGTGGTATTCAGTTGGAATATCCTGCACCTCATTCTACGGGGAAAGAGCCGAGATCCCTTCACCGGGAGTGACCTCTTTAGCAAAGGTTTTCGTCACTATATTTTCTATAAAGCTATTCGTTCCTTCAACGATATCAAGTTCATTACGTTAAAGGTTTTCACCAGAAACCATTCCTAGCCCTCCGTCGTTTCATATGGGTGGTCAATAGTATTCAAGCTGTGTATGTTGGCCAAAGTCAAGGCACAGTGATTGGTAGCTATTGGGGTATTCATATGCAGCATAGATAGATGCGTTGGTTTGGGGCAGTCGTACTACTATTTTGGCCAAAGTCAAGAGTATGTACGGGTGTGCTCAAATTAACCTGGAGAATGACGGGTAGAACTTGACAAATGACTAATGATATGTTGGCCAAAGTCAAGGTCATAAGAGCATGGGGTAAAAATCACATCGGGAGTTTCTAAAGAAACTGAAACTTGCCAGATATGCGCATACCTTCTGGAGTGTGATGACGTGAGCGGATTCCTGTTGGATATATGTATGCCTTAGAGGCCATTATATGATAGTGGATGTATCTATACATGTATATATATTCAGTATACATTCTTGCTCGACATGATAGTATGCTATCTGGTTCTTCTTTATCTGACATGTTGATTTGATCATGCTTATTATTCACTCATACATGCTGATAAAGCCCTGAGGATATTGGCTTGACTGCTCTGATTATGATGGAGATCATACTAGTGGGACATCTGTAGTCTATAAGCATATCCTGGAAAGTCCCTAGTCGTAGGTATATCGAGACGGGGTATTGATATACCAGAGTAGACTAGCGTATGTGATACTAGACCCATACGATGGGCGATGGATGTTCCCACATTCATCGATGTTTGACATCAAGATCATATACGGGTGCTCAGTGCTGAATGGGTACACTGGACGGACTCACCGAGAACTCCTATATGGAATTATATCTATCGTCGGATAGCAGTTCTCAGGTGACACTGGTACAGGTTAGTCTGTAGACCCGAGGTCGTCATAGAGTCTTGTGTGTTCTCCCACTGTACTTTGATTGCCACCCTACCACGGCTCTACCGAGTCATGCAAACAGGTGGCCGTTGGGTACAGTCCCGAGACACACGAAGGCAATGAGCGATAGGAGGGGTTTCGTCTCTCCCGGTATTGGGAGTTGATGCTGTGCTGTGCCCGACTGGTTATATCAGTAAGTCCCTGGCCAGGGCTGCTGAGATTTGCTGATAAGTGTTATCAGTAGTTTCTCGATCTGTTATAGACCATTCACCGACACGACTTATTGAGTTATTAGGGTCGACGTGACCATCCCTAGGCTCGATATGCAGCATATCTGACGAAGAGACCGGACTGTACGGTAGTGTTGCCAGTTGGCTCGACGGGAGTTATAACAGGTTCGCTTGTTTTCTTCTGTTCGCTCAATACCCGGGTGGCCGTTACGTTTAGCTGACCGCTTGCGGCTTGGGGGTACTTGATATGATCATCACCCTCTGCTGGCATATTGACGAGTCTTAGAGTCCCACACAGGAGTTACCCAGTCTAGGAGAAACATTGTGGTGCGCGTATGCGATATGCGCATGGACCCGATTAAAATGCGCGTATATGATACCGTACATTGATCGGACGGCATGCTTTTGGTGGGGTCATATGTGATATGGCCGGATTGATAAATCAAGTGTTGATTTATCATTTAACCATTAGTTTTCTCACTTAAAACCTTTTCTTGAATGATGGATGTGTGCATGCATGTATGTTTTTCTTTCTTTCTTTCTTACTAGTTTCATGCACATATGGATGTGCATACACACATACATACATACACCCATCTATCATGGTTGTTTATATATGGAATAAGATGGCAATATAAGACTCACACCATGGTTGAATATATGGATTATTATTTGATTTATTGTTTAAAACAAAATAGAAAAGATAAGGATAATTCTTGCTTGCTTCTACATTCTTCTTTAAACCTAACCATTCTCACCTACCTTTAACCTTGAGTTATCCTTCTCTTTATGTTCTAAAACTCAAGTTAAATAATGTCTCCATCATTTTAACCATGGTTCATAGTGAGAAGAAATAAAATATATAATGATATATTTCATTTTTCTTTTCATGGTTATCATTTTACTCTTGTCAAAATAAAAAGCCATCTTCTTCCTCATTCACCATTTGCTCTCTAGTTTTTTCTAGTGAGTAAAATACACATAAAGAAAGGTTTTTGAAGTGAGATTCTAAACCACAACATCATTCTACACAAGTTTAGCCAACTTGTTTAGAGTGTTCTCTTCGATTCTCGAAGTTGCGAGCTTGGACGGCGAACTCCGGGTGGATCGTCGTGGACGTGAGAGGACTTCAAGAGGACCTTCTTCCAACACCCAAGACACCAAGGAGTCCAGCGAAAGGGAGCTACAAAGGTTGTAGTCTCGAAACCCTAGTTTTTGTTCGCTTTAAGTTTCGTAACCCTAATTTTCTAGGATCGATTCCTTTGCATGCTTGTTTAGCACCATCAAAATTCAAACTTTGGGACATATGATGCTTCAAAACTCATTGTAGGGTGCTAGACAAACCTTACATTGGTATCAGAGCCGACCTAGAACATTAGGCGACCTTTTTACGAAGTTAAAACTCCGATCGAACCGAAATACGGCATTTTAGAGTGCTCTCTGGAAATTTTCTAAAATTTGACATTTTTCAGAATTAAAAATATGTAAAAAATTCAGCAGGTAAAAATAAGGATTACGGTACAAAAATTATTCAATGAACAGTAATTGTTGCCGCGGAAACGCGGCCTAAGCTTGCTTAGGCCGCGGTTCCGCGGCCGTATACATCAATTCATGGATAATTTTTTTACAGTAATTCTGGAATCTGCTTGTATATTTTTTTGGGTATTTTTAATCTGTATTTAGTTTTGAAAAATTCTGGAGATGGTTTTGGACTCGTCGATTCGATCGGAATTTTGATTTCGTGGCTTTTCCGGGTAAAGTAGAAAGTATTGAAGTGTTTGAACGAGTTACATTTGCTCACTATTCACGGGGTTTAAATACTATGGAGATACGTGCAAGTCTTTTTGTGGTGGACCCTCTAGAAGACAACAAACCTTAACTCGATTATGTGACCGTCTTGAACTGCCCTTTGAACCTTAGGGTTTGGGGCAGTACGGCGTGCCACATGTGAGGCGTTGGCTTGACCCTTCTACGGCTGGACCGCTACTACTGTGTCACACTCCGGATTTTTGAACCCTGCTCAAGTGTTGAGCTTTAGTGAATCTTGGGTACTTGATCGTTCGTTCGAAAACTTTAATACTGTCTGTTTATCTGGAATGTGATACAATATGTGGAATTCATATAGTTTAGGCATGAAATACGAAATATGTGATATTTCGCATTTATGATGTCTAAAGAGAATGTGGATTCCAAATATTGTAGTTTTACACTTTCTTTTCTGTGACCGTAAGTGTAGTATGTACGATATCGCCGGTTTTGTTGCTATACATCAACGACAATTGGGGTATGCATACTTACTTACGTTGATGATATGAGATATTATGTGTTGCTGAGATATGATGTGCAGGATTGTCGCGATTGAATAGCCGGGGTTTTTTTTATGTGAGATGAGAGTTTTATATTTTCATTCATGTAAATTCAAATGTAATGTAATATTCTTTTATTTGGGGCACTTCCGGGTTGAGGTTGTGTCACCAGTGTTGTATATTATTTACTTTTCCGCATTAGGATGGACCCAAGGAGGGGAGCACAGGTGACCGGGTTCTGGGGTTCAGTGGGAGGCCATCTCGAGGAGTCGAGACCGGGTCTCCTAAACTCCAGAATTGGTAGGTTCACTTGCCGCTCTTGTAGGGGTCCAGGGTGTGGGCTTGGCTGTTCATCGCGACTGTAGAATCTGTATTTTCTATTCTGGCTAAATACTAAATACGGACGTCCTAGTATATCCCACGTTATATCTATGTTTCTGCTGCCTGTGTTCTGTGATATCTGAGACGAATGACATATTATATATATGATATATAGTAGACGTTGCTTATGTTTTACACCCGCACTAGTCCCGTCCCGGTATGCCGTTAGTTAAGTAACCTAACGGTGCATAACGGAACATTGCGGCGAATGCGGATGGCATAAGCGTACGTGTTATTTTCGTTTCTTTTCTCTGATTGGCTTAAGGACTTAAATGATGGGATTACATTAATGTGATTAATGTAAAGAAAATAAACCTAAAAAGATATTGTAGAATCGGATTTAAAAACCACTCGGCTATTTATGAAAAAGCTATATTTCAAAACTGCGGAGCTTAAGCCACTCCTTTTGAAAACCATTTGATTCTACAACGATATCAAGCTCAAAGCGTTAAAGATTTTCTTAAAAATCATCCACAACCCTCCGTCATTTTAGGAAGTAGAGTACTTAGTATTCATGCTACGTTTGTTGACCTTAGCCAAGGCGTAGTGTACGGTTGCTAAGTGATGTCTTCCTACAAATGCATATGATGCAGATTAATTAGGACGGGCATATGGCTTTGTTGACCTTAGCCAAGGGTCATGTAAACGGGTTTAATTAATCAAGAAATGACGGGTTGAGCTTGACTAGTACTCGTGATTTGTTGACCTTAGCCAAGGTCACGAGTATTAGGGGTAAAAACCACATCGGGAATTTCAATAGTTGAAATTTGCAATGAGATTGCATACCTTCCATGTGATGGTTGGATCCCGATCCCACTGTGGGCAATAGTTGCTCCTAGGAGAGTTTTACAGTTTACAATTAGCTAACTCATTAGGTGTCTAGAAAGGTGTTAACGGGGCTCCGCCTCTGGGAAAATGAGGTTTACTTTAATTAGGTCCGTGCGAAAGCACGGGGAACCTCCCTCAAGTACCGACACTGGCCTGGCTGAACGGTTAGCGAAGTTGTAGACTGTAATTAATCCTGGCTAGTTTTTCTTTTTAAGATTTGAAAGAAAAACTCGATAAAAGCAGTGGGAAACATCGATTAGACAAGATAATAACCAATCTGATCTATGCAAGAGCTTTCGCTGAGTGTATTCTTTTCTCTCTCTTAATGGCAGATACCCATGACTGGACTCAAGCTTTTACTAGATAAAAACAAACTGAATGGGACCAACTATAAAGACTGGCTGAGGAATCTGAAAATCGCCTTGACTTATGATAAAGTATCATATGTCCTCACGGCTTCAGCCCCGCCCGTCCCAGGTCTAAAATCCTCAGTTGCGGACATTGAAGTCCGCAAGACATGGGAGGCTGACTGTGCTGACCGTGCTGACCGCCCGTCCCAGGGTGGCTGTTACGTTTAGCTGACCGCTTGCGGCTTGGGGGTACTTGATATGATCATCACCCTCTGCCGGCGTATTGACGAGTCTTAGAGTCCCACACAGGAGTTACCCAGTCCAGGCGAAACGTTGTGGTGCGCGTATGCGATATGCGCATGGACCCGATTAAAATGCGCGTATATGATACCGTACATTGATCGGACGGCTCGCTTTTGGTGGGGTCATATGTGATATGGCCGGATTGATAAATCAAGTGTTGATTTATCATTTAACCATTAGTTTTCTCACTTAAAACCTTTTCTTGAATGATGGATGTGTGCATGCATGTATGTTTTTCTTTCTTTCTTTCTTACTAGTTTCCTGCACATATGGATGTGCATACACACATACATACATACACCCATCTATCATGGTTGTTTATATATAGAATAAGATGGCAATATAAGACTCACACCATGGCTGAATATATGGATTATTATTTGATTTATTGTTTAAAACAAAATAGAAAAGATAAGGATAATTCTTGCTTGCTTCTACATTCTTCTTTAAACCTAACCATTCTCACCTACCTTTAACCTTGAGTTATCCTTCTCTTTATGTTCTAAAACTCAAGTTAAATAATGTCTTCATCATTTTAACCATGGTTCATAGTGAGAAGAAATAAAATATATAATGATATATTTCATTTTTCTTTTCATGGTTATCATTCTACTCTTGTCAAAATAAAAAGCCATCTTCTTCCTCATTCACCATTTGCTCTCTAGTTTTTTCTAGTGAGTAAAATACACATAAAGAAAGGTTTTTGAAGTGAGATTCTAAACCACAACATCATTCTACACAAGTTTAGCCAACTTGTTTAGAGTGTTCTCTTCGATTCTCGAAGTTGCGAGCTTGGACGGCGAACTCCGGGTGGATCGTCGTGGATGTGAGAGGACTTCAAGAGGACCTTATTCCAACACCCAAGACACCAAGGAGTCCAGCGAAAGGGAGCTACAAAGGTTGTAGTCTCGAAACCCTAGTTTTTGTTCGCTTTAAGTTTCGTAACCCTAATTTTCTAGGATCGATTCCTTTGCATGCTTGTTTAGCACCATCAAAATTCAAACTTTGGGACATGTGATGCTTCAAAACTCATTGTAGGGTGCTAGACAAACCTTACAATTCCGTCACGTTATCATGCGATGATAGTTGGATCCCGATTCCCACTGATGAGTTGGTTTACTCTTCGGGTGATCCCGACTAATTCTTCTTTCGGGTTTGGAGAAGAATTTGAGGTTACAGTGGGAGGTTTCCAGATTAGATAAATTGGTAACCATTCTGATCTAGGTTAGAGTGCACGCTGAGTGTTTCTTTTCTCTCTCTCTTTGGCAGCGACCATTGACCCGACCCTAGACTATGGCTCAGTGACCAAAATTAACCGAACATTCTTAACACTGGCTTTTGGATTGTCAGAGTTGCAAACCTCGTTGCCACTCCTACTTTACCCTTTTCTCCAGGACACCCCGTATTACTATGAACGTCCACTTCCATTGGACAAAACCATCGTATGGTTATATACGAACTCGAAGGAATTTATTCGAGGATGGTTTCAGATTCTGGAGGAAACGGATAGGACTATTCAGTTGTCTTTTCCTTTTACCTTCTCTCAGGTTGCGAGTACTCCTTGGTTTAGGAGATAGTACACCTATTACGCAAATTGGATAGTCTTCTTCCAAACCATAGGCAGGTGCCGACCGGTAGGGAATGAAGAAAACCAATTAGCCTAACGATGGTGTACAGAAGGTATTAAGTAAAGACATAACAAGGGATTTGTAAGAGGGCAAAGTAAATTGCGATTGCTATTCACGACCAAACCAAGTATTTATTCGCCGATCCTAAATCACCTTTGTATTTCTCCAGAACACCCCGTATCACTACGAAGATCCACAGTTTATTAGATACTCCATCGTATGGTTATATACGAACTCGAAAGGAACTTGTTCCAGTTCGGGGATGGATTCTGGTTCAGGAGAAATAGGAATAAGGTTTATTCGGTTGTCTTTTATCTTCACCTTCTCTCGCATTGCGAGTGTTCCTAGGATTAGGACAGTACACCCATTATGCTTATTGGATAGTCTTCTTCCAAACCATAGGCTGGTGCCGAATGGTAGGGAAAGAAGAAAACCATTTGGCCTAAAAGGGTGTGCAGAAGGTAATGACTAAAGACATATAAAGGGATTTGGAGAGGTGGAAAAGAATTATACGGTTACAGTCGTGAATCTGGAAGAGGCATTACTAGGAATACCGGGATACCCCATCGAAACATTTCAATGTTTCAGTTTCACTGTGTACAGTTAAAAGAAAACTGATTTCCCAATTAGTCCTTACTCCAGGGTATGTATTTACCAGGTATGATTCTCACATCTGTATGGTTTTACAGATGATGAGTGGGAGTAGGTTAGTGGGAATTAGGTGATCATCCTTATTATATCGGGATTCGTTGTAATCGGTGATATTTGAGGAAGTCACCTGGGTTGTTTGCCGGATGGCAAATATTTGGTTTTGAATATCCGCTGTTGTGCACCAATTTCAAATTGATATATCTGTACGTCTATTTTCATAGAGTGAGATATACCTTTTTGAAATTATGTATATGACATTTACCTATATCAGTGGATGGTTAGGTAAGGAGCATTAAACAGTGGTGTAATTCTTCTTAACCATAAGTACAGTTTTCAACCTACGACACACAGTGAATGAGTTATCAGACTCAAGGGACTTATACAAAGTATTGTATGTTGTCCAGGGTCAATCGGGACAGAGGGGTTGGTCTTCGTACTATATTCGGTTTACTTATGACTTCTTTAGTTTTTAGACAGGTGTTTCGTGGAAACACAGGGTCTGAATTTTGAGAAGTTATAGGTATTTGAATAAAGTAGAGAACCAGGTGTTGCAAGTATCGGGATTCTTCAAGTTGATCGAAGATGTAGATACTTGAGTATGGTATTCAGTTGATAGTAATGGTTAAGAGAACTTGCTTCTCTTTCAGGTTACTCATAATTGGAAGCATTCCTAAGTTGAGTAACGCTGATCGGCCTCTCTCCATTTAGTTGACATGCATTGGAGATAGCTGCATAATTTGAATCTGATTCATTTAAATCAGTGCCTCTGGTTCTATATTGGATATAGAACAGTTCATATCTTAACGATGTTAAGGTACGGGGAGTTGTCCGGCTTATGATTAAAACCAGACACTGGACAACTCAAGGCACGTTTCTGTAATGGCTGTTTGTGGGTTGACCCAGGCTATGACGAGGGTTGACTTTCTGCCATCTGGAAGAACAATAGCGATATTGTTCTAGACTCACCACAGTTTTAAATAAAATGGATTTTTTCAGAAAACAGTAGTGGGAGTATGGTAGAACTGGAAGTGATTCCAGAACCACAAACGATTACTGAAGATTTGATAGGAACCTAAAAATTCAATCTGGTTTGACATTCTATTGGCCACTCCGCAGATTAGGTGGGTAACTTCAGGCACCCAAGAGGTACTCCGGTAGCCTCAAGGACGGTGACAGGGAAGTTCTTGTTTACCCACACTTGCTATTGCTGTTGTTCCAGACCGTGAGACCCGGTAGGAGGATGAGTATAGCATCGTTCTAAACTAGCTTTAGAAGTGTACGTCTATATGACTCTGCCAGAGGGTTGTCGTAGTCAGTTGGAGCAGCGGAAGCATTAGTGGACAAGTGGCTTATGTCTATTTATAGACTAAAGCAGATATAGCGGAGATAGATCATCAATTTCTGATGTGACAGTCATAGGTTTGACTTCATCAGAATAGGGGATGGATCTGTTGAGAAGGTAGTAGGGTGTGATGTCATGGTATTTGGATGATATACACAGAGTAGGAAAAGAAACTCCTACACTACGATCGGTTATATTTTGGTCGTCAGACAGTGGTTTCTCCATATGGGACATGGACATTATATCAGACATACTGGTTACTAGATCTATGGTATTAGATCTAGATTTGGGTGGTTTCCCAATCAGGTTACTTAGACAGCATTCTAAGAGTATTTAGAATGGACGACTCCTGGCACGGTAGTGTACCTGCAGGTGATGGAGTCACCCTCTCTAAAGGTGTCATACAGACTAAAGGGGAGAGGGATGTGCATGATTGGCAGATCACTTGCTCAGGCAATTGAGTCAATCATGAGATGTCAAGTACCACACCAGATGTTGTTCTTGCACTAGATGCAATAAGTTGACATTAATCCAATCTTGGAGAAACAGTCGGAAGCAGTTTTAGAACATAAGTGGATGTTCTAGGGAAATGATAACGACAGCCTCATTCGGGAGACAGTTATCATTCCAGGCTTCCAAGGTGACTTGGACGACAGGGAGGTTGTCAGAGTTATAGTTTTTCCTTCTGACGAGGGGCAGTATTTTGGACAGGTGATCCAAGGCAATACTGAGGGAGGCATGGTGCTGGATACTGATTAATTTCAGTTGACGATACAGTCTAAGAAGTTTGGATTTGGAGTTCATTTATGAGCTAGGTCCCATCAGACATCCAGACACATTCTAAGACAGGTATTGCTCATTTCGGGAGATGGCTTTCTCCGCGAACATGAGATATAGAGAGACATAGAAAGAAACATCAAGGCGGATCCACTCACCGAGGCTATTCCTCGAACGCAATAGTTTCGCAAACGAGCTTTGTGAGACTGACAAGTAGAGGAGTTGGGTGTTCGGTATCACACAGGCTGTGAGTATGCGACATCGCAATAATTAGCCTTGAGTGCAGGTGGGAGATTGTTGGAGATAGTGCCCTCAGAGTCAATTATTGGATCACAGGCACGCGATTGCAATGATTGAGGGAGGACCTGTCCCGGTAGGACAGTCTTACTTAAGATGATAGTATGCTATCTGGTTTACCTTTATCATCGTGTACTGCTTTAGTTGACATGACATGTCGCTATTACACGTTGATAGAGCCCCTAGGATTCTTGCTTGACCACCAGCAGTATGAGGGCGATCATATAAGTGGGAGATGGGGTCTATAAGCACATCTTTAAAAGGTCCCTAGTCATGGGAGTTTCGAGACAGGGCATCGATACTCCAGAGTAGACTAGTGTATACAGTCAAGACCCCGACGAGGGGCGGTAGCCGGTCTCACAAGCCATTGGTGTCAGTTGGTTCGCCTAAGATGTATACAGGTGCTCATTGGGTTATGAGTACACCGGACAGGACTCACCGGGAACATGCTAGTTGGTCTTATACCTGACGTCAGATAGCAGTTCCCTGGTGACATGTGTACAGGTTAGTTCATCGACCTGGGGATCGTCATTTGTCTCGTGTGAGTTCCTACTGTACTTTGATTACTACCCTACCACGCTCAAAGGAGACGTGCAAATAGGTTTTAGTTGGGTACAGTCCCGAGCCACATGGAGGCAGTGAGCGGATCTTCAGGGGTTCGTCTCTCCCGGTATTGGGGGTGAGGCCGCGCTGTGTCTAGGAGAGCCATAACACAAAGCCCTCGGCCGAGGCAGGAGATTTACTGGTAGGTATTCCATTAGTATCTCAGGGTGTTCTGGGCTACACTCCGACACGACTTGTACCGCTTTTGGGGGTTTGACTTTACCAACCCCCTAGGCCCGCCATGCGATGCTCATAGACGAACGGACCGGACTGTACGGATATTGTCACTGACAGGCTCAGTAGGGTGTCAGGATGAGTTCGCTTATCGACGTCCCTTTTGGTCAATAGCTGGTGGCCCGTCACGTATGGCTAATACCTCTGACGTGCTAGTGGTTAAATCCACAGACATAGTATTGACGAGTCTTTAGAGTCCACCACACATTCAGTTACTCAAGCTTTCGGGCGAAACTCTGTAGAGGCCGTATGGAGATATGGCAGGGTTCGATCAGATACGTGCGGTATTGCACGGATCAGGATCGGACGGTTTATACTAACCGTCTTTGGTTTAAGCCGGATCCTAGTATAGTACAGTGTAGATTTTGTCTCATTGCATTTGTATTTCGGTCGGAATACAAATGCGGGTGTGTATACACAGTATCGGGGTTTTCTTATAATTTATTACGGGACCAGTTTTCTGGAGTTGCCAGTTTTCTTTCCATTTCGGCCATTTTCATTTGTATCTTTCATTGGCCGAAGATTGTTGGAGGAGGGCTTATTTGCATTTGTGCAAATTATTTGGAGGGTTGTCTTTGCATACTTTTGTATCATGATGGTTTTCATGACGGTGCACCATCCTTTGACCTTGCTTGACTTCTTGACTTCATGATGGTTCATGATGGTTGGACTTTGTTTTGTGATGAGTGTTAGTTGAGTGAGGATCTTTGTTGATGATCATTGCTTTTTATCATGACCTTTTATCTCTTGCATTATGAGTGTGGCTCCTTGATACATTCACCTAACTCTCATTCTCACTCTCCCCTCATTTTGATGGCCGGCCACTTCCTCAAGGGGGCTGTCCCAATTTTTGGGCAAGGGAATTACACTCATTTGGCTTCACAAAATCCCATTGTTCCACCTCCAAAGTATAGTTCATTCTCCTCCACAAAATGGCAACCTCCATGAACCCCAAATGAGACATGGTTCTATACACATTCTACAGCAAACCTTGGGCACGTCGACTCGCCAACTTCGTGCCCGAGTTGCCTCGGTATAGAGGTGGGAGCCCGTAAAAGAAGCAAGCGACGTGGTGCCCTTCCGGCGTTGAGATGGAGACCGGACATTCCGCGGGAGATCGGGATGACGGCGAGAAGACCGGAGGACACGGATCGCTCGGTATATCTCTCTTCCCCATCTTGTAGTTAGCTAGGACTAGTTAATGGTACGATCCGGGTTTTAGTGCGCGGTGGTGCCGGTTTGAAAAATTAAAGTTAAGCATCGCTTCCGCATTTCGGCCTCGGAATGGAGGTCGGGGCGCCGCCATGCACTTACAATAAGCTCCAAGTTGAGGTCCCTTTGCTGCGATCATCATGAACCCGGACTCTAGAGAGGCTCCATGAGGTGAATGAAGAATCTTGCTTGAAGTCTACCTTTTCAAAGATGATCTACCTTGAAGCAACACTAACCCAAGCTCACACTTCTCTAATGAGGTGTTAGAGAAGTGAACACCCTAATCTAAGTGGCTAGAATAGATGAGGATGATGAAGTAGGAATTTTGCTCTTTTTTGTTTTCTTTTTCTCACTTTAAATTATCAAAAGCAAAAAACTAGAAAAGCTTTTTAAGAGAGGAAGAAGAAGATGAAGTTTCTTTTGTGATGAATAATGAATTATTATGTGAGGTTAGAAATGCAACCAAGGTTAAGAATGAGAAGCTTAATCCATGTAGAGAATAAACCATAGGGTAGGGTTCATTGGTTAGGTTAACAAATATCTAGATATTATCTAAAGGGTGGACTAAGTCAACACTTCCAAAATATCTCATTTTAAATCCACCATTTAGAATTAACCTAAAATGAATGTTAACCCTAATTGAAACCCTAGCATGGTTTAATCTCAAAACCCTAATTGCATTTGTAACCCTAACATGTTAAAATATTATATATCACATACATAATATATAATATAACATAAGAAAATAATACAATTAACATATATCACATATACATCAATGTATTATCCAAGTGAGAAAAAGAATCAATAAAGCGAGCTTATATTAGTTAATGTAACTTAATATATCACATATATAATTATACATTAAATTATCGAATCAACACTTGATCCGATGACCCGGCTATATTAACATACAACCGATTAATATAACAAGTACCATTTTATCGAATCAACACTTGATCCGATAACCCGGCTATATCACATATACCCGGCCGATATCACATATCGTGAGAATAGAATATGGTATCTCATATCGTATTAGTCTCGGTCCCGCACATATCACATATGTGCTCCTACTCCGTTTTGCCTGAGCTAGGAAACCTCTGTGTAGGACTCTAAAGAATCGTCAATACGCCGGCAGTAGGTGATGATCATATCAAACAGCCTGTACATTCTCTTGTGAATCCAATCAGTAACACTCCCGTACAGTCCGATCTCTTCGTCTGATATGTCGCATATCTAGTCTATGGGTGGTAAACGTCAGACCCCAGTAACCGATAAGTCGTGTCGATGTAAGGCTCATAACAAGTCGAGAAACTACTGATAACACTTACCAGTAGCACTCCATATCAGCCCTGGTTAGGGACTTCCAGTTATAGCAAATCGAACACAGCATAACATCAACTCCCTATACCGGGAGAGACGAAACCCCTCCTATCACTCATTGCCTCCATGAGATTCGGGACTGTACCCAAAAGCCACCGTTTTGCACGCCCTCTTGGATGTGGTAAGGTAGAAATCAAAGCACAGTGGTAATCACACAAGACTCTATGACGATCTCGGGTGTACAGACTAACCTATACCAGTGTCACTAGAGAACTGCTATCTGACGATAGGTATAATACCATCTAGGAGTTCTCAGCGACTCCGTTCAGTGTACCCATTCTCCACTGAGCACCCATACACTATCTTTGATGTCAAACAACAATGGATATGAGATCATCCATCGCCCATCATATGGGTCAAGATGCGTATACGCTAGTCTACTCTGGTGTATCGATGCCCTGTCTAGATACACCCTCGAATAGGAACAGTTATAGGATGTACTCGTTAACTACCCTGGCCCCACTAGTATGATCTCATCATAGTCCTAGTAGTCAAGTACATATCCTAAGGGCTTTATCAACATGGGAGAGCAAGACAGTAAACCAATACAAGTCAACATGTTTAGACAAAGTAAAACCAGATAGTATACTATCATATCGAGCAAGAAAGTTCTCTATATATATATCCAAGCATCCTTTCACTCCTATCGAACAATATACTTTCATTAAGTCCTTTGGCAACCATATCGTTTCATATCACCTCCATCCATGTTTTCTTCGGTCTCCCTTTTGCCCTTTTGCCATTGCCCATATCGAGAGTATCTATTCGTCGAACCAGTGCTTCCATAGGTCTGTATCGCACATGACCAAACCATCTTAGCCGGTTTTCCCGCATCTTCTCCTCCATAGGTGCTACATCAACTTTTGCATGAATATCCATATTTCGCACTATATCTTTTCTAATGTTAGCGCACATCCAACGAAGCATGCGCATCTCCTCTACGTGCATCTTCTGTGTATGATGCTTCTTAGGATCCAAGCATTCTGTACCATATAATAAGGCAGGCCGGATAGCGCTCCAATAAAACTTCGCTTTTAATTTTAACGGAAAGTTTCGATCACACAAAATCTCTGGTTACGAACACACCCAATGACAATAAATCAACATGCTTATTCTTCGTTTGGGTGGCATGGGAATCCGTATATTCCCATATTCCTTACTCAGACTTATGACAATCAAAAGGTAGAGCGAAACCCAGCCCAGTATAATAAGTAGGTTCGGTCAATACATCCATATTATTATCTTGATTAAATAATTTCAATGGTCGCTACCAGGAGAGAGAAGGGTAATCACTTTGTGTGCACTCTTTGCAAGATTAGATTGGTTATTATCTTATCTAATCAGGATGGCTCCCACTGTTTTTATCAAATCTTCCTTCAAACCATAAAAGATAAGATTAGCCTGGATTAATTATACCCTACAGTTTCGCCAATCGTTCGGCCAGGCAAGTATCGGTACTCCGAAGAAGGTTTCCCGTGCTTTCGCACAGACCTAATTAAAATAAATCTCGTTTCCCTAGAGGCATAACTGTTAGTTGTATGTATGCCCTAGAGGCCAGTATTGTACAGATGATGTATATTATATTGGATGCTTGGACATATATAGAGATGACTTTCTTGCTCGATATGATAGTATGCTATCTGGTTGCTCTTTATCTTAACATGTACACTAGTCTCTTTAAACTGTCTTATAGTTACATGTTGGTAAAGCCCTTAGGATGTGTACTTGACTGCCTGGACTATGATGCAGATCATACTAGTGGGGACATGGTAGTCCATAAGTACATCCTTCAAGGTCCCTAGTCATGGGTGTATCGAGACGGGGCATCGATATACCAGTGTAGACTAGCGTATACGCTTCTCGACCCATGAGATGGGCGATGGATGATCCCATATCCATTGGTGTTTGACATCAGAGATGGTATACGGGTGCTCAGTGGAGACTGGGTACACTGGACGGACTCGCCGAGAACTCCCAGATGGTATTATACCTCACGTCAGATGGCAGTTCTCAGGTGACACTTGTACAGGTTAGTCTGTAGACCCGAGATCGTCATAGAGTCTTGTGTGATTCCCACTATTCTTTGATTTCCACCTTACCACGTCCATGAGGGCATGCAAAATGGTGGTCTTTGGGTACAGTCCCGAGTCACATGGAGGCAATGAGCGATAGGAGGGGTTTCGTCTCTCCCGGTATTGGGGGTTGATGTTGCGCTGTGCTCGATTGGCCGTAACAGGGAAGTCCCTGGCCAGGGCTGATCAGAGATTTGCTGGTAAGTGTTACCAGTAGTTTCTCGACCCGTTATGAGCCTCACATCGGCACGACTTATCGGTTATTGGGGTCTGACGTTTACCACCCCTAGACTTGATATGCGACATATCAGACGAACAGACCGGACTGTACGGTAAGTGTTACTGGTTGGATTCACAGGAGTGTGAGCGGGCTAGCTCGTCGATCTTCTGATCGATCAATACCCGGGTGGCCGTTACGTTTAGCAGACCGCTTGCCGCTTGTGGGTGCTTGATATGATCATCATCTGCTACCGGCGTATTGACGAGTCTTTAGAGTCCTACACAGAGGTTTCCTGGCTCAAGCGAAACGAAATAGGGGCGCATATAAGATATGTGCGGGACCGAGAATGATGCGTGTATGTGATACCGCATTTCATTCTCGCGATGAATGTTTCGATTGGTTGTATGTGATATAACCTAGTTATCGAATCAAAAATTGATTCGATAAGTCGATACATTGGATACTAGTCGGTTATGTGCGACTTGACCGGATCATTGAATCAAGTGTTGATTTAATGATTTAATGTATAATTATATATTTGATATATTACTTTGCATTAACTAGTATTGGTTCACTTTAAAGGGATTTTCTCACTTGATATGCACATTGTATATGTGATATATTTTGTGTGCACTTGATTGTATCATGTTTGATGATACATACTCACTTGGATTTGTGTAAAGACTTAAACCATGTTTAGTGAATGGTTAGGGTTTCATATTTTCACTTAATTATTTATCTTTTCTTTTTTTGAGAAATAGATAATAGAAAACAAAATGGTTTCTTTTATCATGAAGCTTGTTGAAGCTTCATGAAGCTTTGACCAAGTGACCACTTTGTCTTCTTCTCCAAACCCTAACCACTCATCTAAACTATAGTTAACTCTCTACACTTGACCATGGTTAGAAGATGATAAGTATTGTTTTTATTATTCTTTTTACACAACACTTATGATATTCTATCATCTTCTTCATCTTCTTCTTAAAAAGAAAAAGCTTGCTACCAACAATGGCATCTTGAGCAAAAGTGTGAGAAATCCAATTCTAAAGTGAACCCACCTCCTATTTCTTCACCCTCTACCTCTTGCCAAGTAGTATAGGGTGTTTTCTTCACAAGTTTCACAACTTGGTGAAGTTGGAGCTTGATCTTGTGTAACCTCGACGTAGATCATCTTCGGCATCGTAGCCGACGACTGTTCCGCTCATTTCTCCGATGAAGCCGATGCGAGAGTCCGGGATCTGAGATGGACAGCGAGGGGACAACTACGTGGAGCTAAGGAAGTGGATAACCGGATCTACAAAGGTTGTAGTTTCCTACTTTTAGTTAAGATGTTAACTAGCTTTTGTTTCACCTAAAATTCTAGTTGACGATCCGTATTAGGGTTTCTCGGCACCCATAAAATTTGAAATTGGCATGGTTGATGCCTTATGAGACTTCATTAGCGTGCCTAGAAACCCTACAGTGGTATCAGAGCCTAGCTAGAGCCTTAGGCGAAGTCTAGACGATATTTGAAACCCGATCGAACCGAAACCCTAAAAACCAAAATGCTCTCTGGAAATTTTCTGAAAATTTGGATTTTTGTCAATTAAAAATATGCAGAAAAATAAGCAGGGTCTTATTTGAATTACTGTGAAATACGAGGGCCTAAATCGATTTTTCCACCGCGGAACCGCGGCACGAGCTAGGAATGTTCGGCGGCTCCGCGGCCGTACTATCCCCTTGTTTAATGATTTCTGCATAGTAACTCATATAATTTAATGCTATATTTTCTGGGTATTTTTATTGTGACTCTACAGATGAGTATTCTGGGGTTGTATTGGGAATCAAAGATTCGATCGGATTATCAAATTTTGTCTTGTGGCTTTCCGGATATTTTGGAATATGTTAAAAAGTTCGACCGGATGTAAATACCCAATCTTTCCCCTGCCGGAAAATATCCAAGTGTTGGATTTTTCTGTGGTTTAAGGACGTTCTAAGTAGTGCAAGTAACGCGATGGTCCCTCTAGAAGACAACAAACCTTAACTCGATTATGTGACCGTCTTGAACTGCCCTTTGAACCTTCGGATTTGGGGCAGTACGGCGTGCCACATGTGAGGCGTTGGCTTGACCCTTCTACGGCTGGACCGTTGGTACTGAGGCATGAAGTGAATGTCTTTGAACCTATTTCATGTGTTGAGCGGTTTCGGGAAAACTTGGGTGTTCGAATGTTCGATCGGAAAGTTTAATATTTCCTATTTATCCGGAATGGGATACAATAATTGGAATTCACAAACAGTTATGAGATAACTGAATGAATGTTATAATCTAGCGGTTTAGTCTCACTTGATATTGAAAAGAGTTTTCGATAATGAGACTAAAATGCGGGGTTTATAACTGTTAGGCATGTGATGTCTAAGTATTTCATTTGATTAGGCATGTGATGTCTAAAGAGGTTGCAGATTCCAACTGTTGTAGTTTTATACTTTCTTTTCTGTGACCGTAAGTGTAATATGTGATATCGCCGGTTTCGTTGCTATATGTCAACGACAATTGGGATGCACATATTTACTTACGTTGATGACATGTGATGTTATGTGTTGCTGGATATGTTATATTGGATCGTCGTGTTTGAATAGCCGGGGTTTTTTTATGTGAGATGAGTGTTTTTCATTTTCATTCATGTAAAAACTTGTATGTAATATTCTTTTATTTGGGGCACTTCCATGTTGCGGAAGTTGTCACCTTTTGTATATTATTTACTTTTCCGCATTAGGATAGACCCAAGGAGGGGAGCACAAGTAACCGGGTTCTAGGGTCCAGTGGGAGACCATCTCGAGGAGTCGAGTCCGGGTCTCCTAACCCTAGAATTGGTAGGGTTGCTTGCCGCTCTCGTAGGGGTCTAGGGGTGTGGGATTGGCTATTCATCACGACCGTGGAATCCGTGTTTTATACTGGCTCGTATTGAAAACACGGACGTCCTAGTATATCCAATGTTTCATATGTTTCTTCTGCTGCGATATCTGTGATGTGATCATATGATGTTCTGTGATAGATACAGTTTATAGTATATATGATATATTATATAGACGTTACTTATGTTTTACACCCGCACTAGCCCTGCCCTGCTCTGTCGTTAGTTACCTAACCTAACGGTGCACGAGGGGACATCGAGGCGAATGCGGATGGCATAAGTGTACGTCGTATTTATCTGTGATGTTTAGGTGACTTAAATGATGGGACTTCATTAATGTGATTAATGAAAGAAAAGAAACCTAAAAGATATTGTAGAATCAAATTTTAAATAAAAAGGGTAGCTACAGTTTTTCTTTGCATAGCGGTATATATGATATACCCTGCACCTTATTCGATGAGGAAAGGACCGAGATCCCTTCAACGGGAGTGACTCCTTTAGCAATAACTGGCAGATGCTACACACTCGGTTTGACTTTTAATTGCTTCTATAGTTTTTGCTTTGCACAGTGATATATATGATATATCCCGCACCTCATTCGACGAGGAAAGGGCCGACGATCCCTTCACCGGGAGTGACCCCTTTAGCAAAACTAGAAAAGCCTCAAAATCAATCCATTTCAAAAAACTTCATTTGATTCTACAACGATATCAAGTTCATTACGCAATAGGTTTTCAGAAAAACCTGTCGTAGCCCTCCGTCATTTCAGATAAGTAGTAGTTAGTATTCGTGCTACGTTTGTTGGCCTGCGTCAAGGCGTAGTGTGCGGTAGCTAACTAGTATTTATCTGCTTATGCATATGATGCAGATTGGATTAGGGTAGTCGTACGACTTTGTTGGCCTGCGTCAAGGGTCATGCGGGTGGGTTTAATTCAATCAGCAACTGACGGGTTGAACTTGACTAGCGCACTATGGTTTGTTGGCTTGCGTCAAGGTCATAGGACGCTAGGGGCAAAATATTATCGGGAATTTCAAGTGTTGAAATTTGCAATGAGATTGCATACCTTCTATGAGATAGTTGGATCCCGATACCCACTGCGAGTAAGAGTTACTCCTGGGAGAGTTTTGCACATTGCAATTAGCCGATCAAGTAGGTGTCTAGAAAGGTGTCAACGAGGTTACGCCTCTGGGAAAACGAGGTTTACATTAATTAGGTTCGTGCGAAAGCACGGGGGACCTCCCTCAAAGTACCGACACTGGCCTGGCTGAAAGATTAGCGAACTTGTAGTGTGTAATTAATCCCGGCTAGTCTTTCCTTTTAGGGTTTGAAGGAAGATTTGATAAAAACCAGTGGGAGCCATCCTGATTAGATAAGATAATAACCAATCTGATCTTGCACGAGCTTACGCTAAAGTGTTTTCTTCTCTCTCTCTCCAAGTAGCGACCATGTCATGCCCTAATAAAGATAATAATATGGATGTATTGACTGAACCCGCATGTTATACTGTGCTGGGGAACGTTGGTTCCGTTCTTTCTTATAAGAGTTATAGGAATGAACAGGATATAGGGGAATACCAGGATTCCCATGCCACCCGATTGAAGAAAGTACATGATGATGCATTTTCTTCGGGTGTGTTCGTTACAGAGAACTGTTTCTCCATTTGCCCTACGTCCTGGGTATTAGATACCGGGTCAGGATCCCATATATGTAATCAGTTACATGGGCTTAGAAAAGGTAGAGAACTTGGAGAAGGTGATAAACACATTAGAGTTGGAAATGGTGCAATTGTTGCAGCTAAGACTGTCGGGGAATATCACCTTGTATTACCAACTGGTAATACATTGGTTCTGAACGAATACTATTACATACCAAACCTGATATGCAACATTATATCGGTTTCTTTATTGAGTAAAGAGGGATATAATTTTGTATTACAGCATAATGTTATGAACATTTTCTGTAACCAAAAGTTGGTTGGATCAGGCACGTTGTGCAATGGCATTTATGTTCTAAATCAATCAACAGTTCTGAGCATAACAAACACACACAAGAGGAAGAGTTCTGAACTGAACGAATCCTTCTTGTGGCATTGTAGACTGGGTCACATCAATGCGACACGACTAGCAAAGTTGCATAAGGATGGATATTTAAATCCGTTTGAATTTTCATCTTATGACACTTGCCAGTCATGTCTCAAAGGCAAGATGACCAAAACTCCGTTTACGGGACACGGAGAAAGAGTTACCGAACTCTTGGGACTTATACATAGTGATGTATGCGGTCCCATGTCTACACATGCCAGGGATGGTTCTTCGTACTTCATTACATTCACTGACGATCTCTCTAGATTCGGATATGTGTTCCTGATGAAACACAAATCAGAAGCTTTTGAGAAATTTGGAGAATATAAAAAGAAAGTCGAGAACCAAACCGGAAAAAGTATTAAAATCCTTCGATCTGATCGAGGAGGAGAATACTTAAGCAATGAATTCCTGGACTTCCTAAAAGAGAATGGGATTCTCTCTCAGCTGACTCCTCCATATACACCACAGCACAACGGTGTATCAGAACGGAGGAACCGCACCCTATTAGATATGGTGCGCTCTATGATGAGCACAGCTGAGTTACCTATTTCCTTCTGGGGATATGCACTGGAAACAGCTGCAGACCTATTGAATATGGTTCCCACCAAATCCGTGCCAACCACTCCATATGAGATATGGAAAGGAAAGAGACCATGTCTTAATTATGTTAGGATATGGGGTTGTCCGGCATATGTAAAAACGCAAAATCCGGACAAACTCGTGGCAAGGTCCATTCTGTGTAAGTTTATTGGATATCCCAAACATTCGCGCGGGTATATCTTCTACCACACCGAGGAACAAAAAGTGTTTGTTTCTCGACATGCCACCTTTTTAGAAAAGGAATTTCTTGAAAAAGAGATTAGTGGCAAGGAGGTAGAACTGGAAGAGGTTCCAGCAATACAGACTACAACAGAAGATTTGGTTCAACCAGAGGATTCAGTAGCTCCCGATGAACCTCAGCCTCTCCGCCGATCTAGTAGGGTTCCTCGCCCACCTGAGAGATACTATGGTTTTCTCATGGATGGTGGGAGCGAGGATTGCATCATGGAGGATGATGACCCAACTAGCTTCGAGCAGGCCATCACGAGTAGGGACTCAGTGAAATGGCTGGATGCTATGCGGTCCGAGATGGAATCCATGTACACCAACAAAGTATGGACTTTGGAAGTTGCTCCTGAAGGGGTAAAACCCATTGGGAGCAAGTGGATCTTCAAGAAGAAACTTGGTGTAGATGGGAAAGTGGAGACTTTCGAAGCTAGACTTGTTGCAAAGGGTTTTCGTCAAAGACCAGGTGTGGACTATGACGAAACCTTTTCTCCAGTGGCTATGCTTAAATCCATCCGGATCATTCTTGCCATCGCTGCATATCATGACTACGAAATCTGGCAAATGGATGTTAAGACCGCCTTTCTAAATGGTGATTTAGAAGAGTGCGTATACATGACTCAGCCAGAGGGCTTCGTAGACAGTGGGAGCAGCGGGAAGGTGTGCAAGCTGCTTAAATCCATTTATGGATTAAAGCAAGCATCGTGGAGTTGGAACATCTGCTTTAACGTCATTATCAAAGAGTTTGATTTCGTCAAAAATCCAGATGAACCTTGTATCTACAAGAAGGTGGCAGAGAGTAAGGTTGTCTTCCTCGTATTGTACGTGGACGACATACTCTTGATAGGAAATGATATTCCTATGCTGCAATCGGTCAAGCTCTTCTTATCACAAAGATTCTCAATAAAAGATCTTGGTGATGCCTCCTGCATATTGGGAATTAGGATCTATAGAGATAGATCCAAACGGATTTTGGGATTGTCCCAATCAAGGTACATTGACACCATACTAAAGAGGTTTAGTATGGAAGAATCCAAGCGTGGGAACTTGCCCATGATTTCTGGAGTCACTCTCTCCAAAGAGATGTCTCCCAAGACTGATTTGGAGAGAGCTCGCATGCAAGGGATACCCTATGCTTCGGCTGTAGGCTCTATCATGTACGCGATGCTATGTACCAGACCCGATGTTGCATACTCACTAAGTGTAGTGAGCAGGTATCAAGCTGATCCTGGAGAGAGTCACTGGACAGCTGTGAAGAGCATTCTTAAGTACTTACGAAGGACTAAAGAGATGCTCTTGGTGTATGGTAACGGAGAACTCCAAGTGGAGTCGTTTACCGATTCGAGCTTCCAAAGTGATAAGGACGACTCTAAGTCGCAGTCGGGATTTGTCTTTACCCTTTACGGAGGGACGGTTAGCTGGAAGAGTTCCAAGCAGGAAACCGTGGCAGACTCGACGATGGAGGCTGAATACATTGCTGCCAACGATGCTGCTAAAGAGGCTGTCTGGATCAAGGAGTTCATTACTGAACTTGGAGTGGTTCCATCTATTGAGCATCCAATACCTTTGTATTGCGATAACAATGGAGCGGTGGCTTTGGCCAAGGAACCTAGGTCCCATCAGCGATCCAGGCATATTCTGAGGCGGTATCACCTGATCCGGGAGATAGTTGATCGCCGGGAGATCGAGGTCAGGAGGGTTGACACGAAGAACAACACGGCGGATCCACTCACGAAGGCCATTCCCCAGATACAGTTTGAGAGACTCTTCGGGATGCTCGGTATGCGATACTACAGCAGCTGGCCCTAATGCAAGTGGGAGATTGTTAGTTGTATGTATGCTCTAGAGGCCAGTATTGTACAGATGATGTATATTATATTGGATGCTTGGACATATATAGAGATGACTTTCTTGCTCGATATGATAGTATGCTATCTGGTTGCTCTTTATCTTAACATGTACACTAGTCTCTTTAAACTGTCTTATAGTTACATGTTGGTAAAGCCCTCAGGATGTGTACTTGACTGCCTGGACTATGATGCAGATCATACTAGTGGGGATATAGTAGTCCATAAGTACATCCTTCAAGGTCCCTAGTCGTGGGTGTATCGAGACGGGGCATCGGTATACCAGTGTAGACTAGCGTATACGCTTCTCGACCTATGAGATGGGCAATGGATGATCCCATATCCATTGGTGTTTGACATCAGAGATGGTATACGGGTGCTCAGTGGAGACTGGGTACACTGGACGGACTCGCCGAGAACTCCCAGATGGTATTATACCTCACGTCAGATGGCAGTTCTAAGGTGACACTTGTACAGGTTAGTCTGTAGACCCGAGATCGTCATAGAGTCTTGTGTGATTCCCACTGTGCTTTGATCTCCACCTTACCACGTCCATGAGGGCGTGCAAAACGGTGGTCTTTGGGTACAGTCCCGAGTCACATGGAGGCAATGAGCGATAGGAGGGGTTTCGTCTCTCCCGGTATTGGGGGTTGATATTGCGCTGTGCTCGATTGGCCGTAATAGGGAAGTCCCTGGCCAGGGCTGATCAGAGATTTGCTGGTAAATGTTACCTGTAGTTTCTCGACCCGTTATGAGCCTCACATCGGCACGACTTATCAGTTATTGGGGTCTGACGTTTACCACCCCTAGACTTGATATGCGACATTTCAGACGAACAGACCGGACTGTACGGTAAGTGTTACTGGTTGGATTCACAGGAGTGTGAGCGGGCTAGCTCGTCGATCTTCTGATCGATCAATACCCGGGTGGCCGTTACGTTTAGCAGACCGCTTGCCGCTTGTGGGTGCTTGATATGATCATCATCTGCTACCGGCGTATTGACGAGTCTTTAGAGTCCTACACAGAGGTTTCCTGGCTCAAGCGAAACGAAATAGGGGCGCATATAAGATATGTGCGGGACCGAGAATGATGCGTGTATGTGATACCGCATTTCATTCTCGCGATGAATGTTTCGATTGGTTGTATGTGATATAACCTAGTTATCGAATCAAAAATTGATTCGATAAGTCGATACATTGGATACTAGTCGGTTATGTGCGACTTGACCGGATCATTGAATCAAGTGTTGATTTAATGATTTAATGTATAATTATATATTTGATATATTACTTTGCATTAACTAGTATTGGTTCACTTTAAAGGGATTTTCTCACTTGATATGCACATTGTATATGTGATATATTTTGTGTGCACTTGATTGTATCATGTTTGATGATACATACTCACTTGGATTTGTGTAAAGACTTAAACCATGTTTAGTGAATGGTTAGGGTTTCATATTTTCACTTAATTATTTATCTTTTCTTTTTTTGAGAAATAGATAATAGAAAACAAAATGGTTTCTTTTATCATGAAGCTTGTTGAAGCTTCATGAAGCTTTGACCAAGTGACCACTTTGTCTTCTTCTCCAAACCCTAACCACTCATCTAAACTATAGTTAACTCTCTACACTTGACCATGGTTAGAAGATGATAAGTATTGTTTTTATTATTCTTTTTACACAACACTTATGATATTCTATCATCTTCTTCATCTTCTTCTTAAAAAGAAAAAGCTTGCTACCAACAATGGCATCTTGAGCAAAAGTGTGAGAAATCCAATTCTAAAGTGAACCCACCTCCTATTTCTTCACCCTCTACCTCTTGCCAAGTAGTATAGGGTGTTTTCTTCACAAGTTTCACAACTTGGTGAAGTTGGAGCTTGATCTTGTGTAACCTCGACGTAGATCATCTTCGGCATCGTAGCCGACGACTGTTCCGCTCATTTCTCCGATGAAGCCGATGCGAGAGTCCGGGATCCGAGATGGACAGCGAGGGGACAACTACGTGGAGCTAAGGAAGTGGATAACCGGATCTACAAAGGTTGTAGTTTCCTACTTTTAGTTAAGATGTTAACTAGCTTTTGTTTCGCCTAAAATTCTAGTTGACGATCCGTATTAGGGTTTCTCGGCACCCATAA
This sequence comes from Agapanthus africanus, assembly GCA_030015575.1. Lineage (NCBI taxonomy): Eukaryota > Viridiplantae > Streptophyta > Magnoliopsida > Asparagales > Amaryllidaceae > Agapanthus > Agapanthus africanus. The sequence continues at coordinate 272,475,961 of CM057337.1, forward strand.
AATTTGAAATTGGCATGGTTGATGCCTTGTGAGACATCATTAGCGTGCCTAGGAACCCTACAATAACCCCGTTGACATCTTTCTAGACACCTACTTGATTAGCTAATTGTAAAGTGCAAACTCTCCCAGGAGTAACTCTTACTCACAGTGGGTATCGGGATCTAACTATCATATAGAAGGTATGCAATATCATTGTAAATTTCAACACTTGAAATTCCCGATAATGTTTTTACCCCTAGCTTCCTATGACCTTGACAAAGGCCAACAAACCATGGGCCGCTAGTCAAGTTCAACCCATTCATTTCTTGATTGAATTAAACCCACCCGCACGACGCTTGACGAAGGCCAACAAATTTGCACGACTACCTTAATCCAATCGCATCACATGCTAGCAGATAAGCACTAATCAGCTACCGTACACTATACCTTGACGAAGGCCAACAAACGTAGTACGAGTACTGAATAGTACTTATCTGAAATGACGGAAGGCTACGCGGATTTTTAAGAAAACCATGAGCGTAACGAACTTGATATCGTTGTAGAATCTAGTGATTTTGAAAAGGAGTGTTTTTTAGGCTTTAGCTAGTTTCGCTAAAGAGATCATTCCCGGTGAAGGGATCGCGGCCCTTTCCTCATCGAATGAGGTGCTGGATATTCATGAATACCACTATGCAAAGAAAGAACTAGAGAAGCAATCAAAAACAAAACCAAGTGAGTTGTAGCATTTGCTAGTTTCGCTAAAGAGGTCACTCCCGGTTAAGGGATATCGGCTCTTTCCTCATCGAATGAGGTGCTGGATATTCATCAAGGAATACCACTATGCAAAGCAAAAAGTAGAGCTACTCTTTTTGAAAATTTGATTCTACAATATCTTTTGGTTTCTTTCTTTTCATTAATCTTATTAATGAAGTCCCATCAATTAATGTTTCCTAAACATTACAGAAAAATTAAACGAAAATAGAACGTACGCTTATGCCATCCGCATTCGCCACGGGGCCCCGTCATGCACCGTTAGGTTACTTAACTACCGACAGAGCGGGGGCTAGACTAGCGCGGGTGCAAAATATAAGCAATGTTTATTATATATCATATATATAATAGTACATTCATCTCACGCAGTTATATGATCAACATCACAGAATCAAGCAGCAGAAGTAATATATGAAATATTGGATATACTAGGATATCCGTGTTTTAAATTTAGCCAGTAATGTAAAATACGAATTCCACGGTCGTAATGAATAGCCAAACCCACATCCCTAGACCCCTATGAGAGTGGTAAGTAATTCTGCCAATTCTAGAGTTAGGAGACCCGGTCTCAACTCCTTGAGATGGTCTCCCACTGGACTCTAGAACCCGGTTACTTATGCTCCCGGCCTTGGGTCTATCCTAATGCGGAAAAGTAAATAATATACAACAATGGTGACATCATCCTCAACCCGGAAGTGCCCCAATAAAAGAATATTACATACAGATTTTACATGAATGAAAATAAAAACTCTCATCTCACATAGAACCCTCGGCTATTCTTTCACGACGATCTAATAAATCATATCAACAGCAACACATGACACCACATATCATCAACATAAGCAAATGTGCGTATCCCCTAAAACTTGTTGACATATAGCAACGAGATTGGGATACCCCGCATATTACACTTACAGTCGCAGAAAAGAAAACAGAAAACTACAATAATTAGAATCCGCAATATCCTTAGACATCATAAACCCAGAATATCTCATATTCCGGGTTTCATATCTAACTTATAAAACTTGCATTTTAGTCTCAAATTGAAAACTCTTTTCAATTGGTTGTTGGATAATTCAACAAGATTCCCAACTTAGTAATCGTGTACAATACGCAATTGCTGTAAGTGCACGGCAGCGCCCTGGCCGTCTGTACAAGGCCAAAATGCGGAATACGAATAATTTTCTAAAAACTAGAACCGGCGCTACCGCGGACTTATAAACCCGGATCGGGCCATTAACCAAATCCTAGCTAACTAAAGAAGGGGTAGAGAGATATACCGAGCGATCCGTGTCCTTCGGTCTTCTCATCGTCGTCCCGATCTCCCCGCGGAATCTCCGGACTTCATCTCCTCGTCGGAAGGGCACCACATCGCCGGGTTCTTTTACGGGCTCCCACCTTTGGACCGAGGCAACTCGGGCACGAAGTTGGCGAGTCGACGTGTCCAAGAATGCTGTAGGCTAAGTGTAGATCACTATGCTTCTAGGGGTTGTTTTTGTTGCCATTTTGGAAGTGGTGAAGGAGAGATAAACTTTTTTAGATGAACTTGGGGATTTTTTACAAGCATCAAAAGAACAAAATCACCCTCCAAAATTTTGGCAGCCCCCTCCCTCAAGTGGCCGGCCCCAAGTCTTGGAATGAGAGGAGAGAGAGAGTGGATCAAAAATAATAATGCAAGAGAGAGAAAAGGGTGATGATGATGCAATATCATCACAACAAAGTCAAATGAATCACCCATCACTCAAACCATCATGGCAAGCAATGATGAGCAAAAGGAAGTCAATGGAAGCAATAACCATCATGTAGCTATCATGTGCCATAAAAAGTCTTCTCCATTGTTAATTGCACAACTGCAAATAACCCCCTCCACCAACTTTTAGCCAAGGAAAGAAACAAAGGAAAATGGCCGAAACGGAATGCAAACTGGCAACTTCCAAAAACCGATCCCGTAATAAATTATAGGAAAACCCCACGACTGTATATACATACCCGCATTTGTATTCCGACCGAATACAAATGCAATGAGACAAAATCTACACTGTACAATACTAGGATCCGGCTTAAACCAAAGCCCGCTAGTATTATCCGTCCGATCATGATCCGTGCAATACCGCACGTACATGATCGAACCCTGCCATATCTCCATACGACCTCTACAGCGTTTCGCCCGAAACTTGAGAAACGGTCTGTAGGGTACTCTAAAGACTCGTCAATACTTTTGTTGTGGATTTAACCACTAGCACGTCAAAGGTATTAGCCATACGTAACGGGCTACCAGGTATTGACAAAAAGGGACGTCGATGAGCGAACTCATCCTGACACCCTACTGAGCCTGTCAGTGACAATATCCGTACAGTCTGGTCCGTTCGTCTATGAGCATCGCATGGCGGGCCTAGGGGGTTGGTAAAAGTCAGACCCCCAAAAGCGGTACAGATCGTGTCGGAGTGTAGCCCAGAACACCCTGAGATACTACTGGAATACCTACCAGTAAATCTCCTGCCTTGGCCAAGGACTTCGTGTAATGGCTCTCCTAGACACAACGCGACCTCACCCCCAATACCGGGAGAGACGAACCCCTGAAGATCCGCTCACTGCCTCCATGTGGCTCGGGACTGTACCTAACTAAAACCTGTTTGCACGACTCCTTTGAGCCGTGGTAGGGTAGTAATCAAAGTACAGTGGGAACTCACACGAGACAAATGACGAACTCAGGTCGATGAACTAACCTATACACATGTCACCAGGGAACTGCTATCTGACGCCTAGTATAAGACCAACTAGTATTTTCCCGGCGAGTCCTGTCCGGTGTACTCATAACCCAATGAGCACATGTATACATCTTAGGTGAACCAACTGACACCAGTGGCTTGTGAGACCGGACACCACTCCTCGTCGGGGTCTCGACTGTATACACTAGTCTACTCTGGAGTATCGATACCCTGTCTCAAAAACTCCCACGACTAGGGACCTTTTAAGGATGTGCTTATAGACCCCAGCTCCCACGTATATGATCGCCATCATACTGCTGGCCGTCAAGCAAGAATCCTAAGGGCTCTATCAACGCGCAACAGTGACCTGTAAGGTCACCTAAAGCAGTACACGATGATAAAGATAAACCAGATAGCATACTATCATCTTGAGTAAGACCGTCCTACCGGCATAGGTCCTCTCTCAATCATTGTAATCATGTGCCTGTGATCCAATAATTGACTCTGAGGGCACTATCTCCAACAATCTCCTACTTGCACTCAAGGCTAATTATTGCGATGACGCATACTCACAGCCCGTGTGATACCGAACACCCAACTCCTCTACTAATCAGTCTCACAAAACCCGCTTGCGAAACTAATGCGTTCGAGGAATAGCCTCAGTGAGTGGATCCACTCTAATGTTTCTTTCTATGTCTCTCTTAATCTCAAGTTCACGGAGAAAGCCATCTCCCGAAATGAGCAATACCTGTCTTAGAATATGTTTGGATGTCTGATGGGACCTAGTTTATAAATGAACTCCAAATCCAAACTTCTTGGACTGTATCGTCAACTGAACTTAATCAGTATCCTGTGCCACACCTCCCTCAGTATCTGCTTGGACCACCTGTCCAAAATACTGCCCCTCGTCAGAGGGAAAACTATAACTCTGATAGTCATTCTGTCATCCAGGTCACCTTGGAAGTCTGAAATGATAACTGTCTCCCGAATGAGGCTTTCGTTATCATATCCCTAGAACATCCACTTATGTTCTAAAACTGCTTACGAATGTTCCTCCACGATTGGATCAATATCAACTTATTGCATCTACTGCAAAAACAACATCTGGTGTGGTACTTGACATCTAATGATTGACTCAATTGCCTAAGCAAGTGATCTGCCAATCATGCACATCCCTCTCCCCTTTAGTCTGTAAGACACCTTTAGAGAGGGTGACTCCATTACCTGCAGATATACTACCGTGCCAGGAATCGTCCATTCTAAAACTCCTTTAGAATGCTGTCTAAGTACCCAGATTAGGAAACTACCCAAATCTAGATCTAAAACCATAGATCTAGTAACCAGAATGTCTGATATAATATCCAAGTCCCTTTGTGGAGAAACCACTGTGTGACAACCAAAGTATAACCAATCGTAGTATAGAAATATCACTTCCTACTCTGTGTATGTCATCCAAATATCAGGACATCACATCCTACTACCTTCTTAACAGATCCATCCCCTATACTGATAAAGTCAAACCTATGACTGTCACATCAGAAATAGATGATCTATCTCCGCTATATCTGCTTTAGTCTATAAATAGACATAAGCCACTTGTCCACTATGCTTCCGCTGCTCCCACTGACTACGACAACCCTCCGGCAGAGTCATATACACGTACACCTCTGAAGCCAGTTCAGAACGACGTTATACTCATCCTCCTGCCGGGTCTCATAGTCTGGAACAACAGCAATGGCAAGTCTGGGTAAACAAAAACCTCCCTGTCACCGTCTTTGAGCATACCGAAGTACCTCTCGAGTGCCTGAGGTTATCCACCATGTCTGCAGAGTGGCCAATGGAATGTCAAACCAGATTGAATCTTTAGGTTCTTATCAAATTTTCAGTAATCGTTTGCGGTTCTGGAATCACTTCCAGTTCTACCATACTCCCACAACTGTTTTCTGAAAAAATCCATTTCTTTTAAAACTGTGGCGAGTCAAGAACAATATCACTATTGATCTTCCAGATGGTAGAAAGTTAACCATCGTCATAGCCTGGGTCAACCCACAAACAGCCATTACAGAAACGTGCCTTGAGTCATCCAGAGTCAGGTTTTAAGCATAAGCTGGACAACTTCCCGTATCTTAACAATGTCAAGATATGAACTGTTCTATATCCAATACAGAAACAGAGGCACTGATTTAATTGAACCAGATTCAAATCATGCAACTGTCTTCGGTGCATGTCAACTAAATGGAAAGAGGCTGATCAGCATTACTCAACTTAGGAGTACTTCCAATTATGAGTAACCTAAAAGAGAAGCAAGTTCTCTTAATCATTACTATCAACTGAATACCATGCACAAGTATCTATATCTTCGATCACCTTGAAGAATCCCGATACTTGCAACATCTGGTTCTCTACTTTTTTCTTATACCTATAACTTCTCAAAACTCAGACCTTGTATTTCTACGAAACACTTTTCTAAGAACTAGAGAAGTCATAAGTAAACCGAATATAGTATGAGGACCAACCCCTCTGTCCTAATGGACACTGGACAACATACAATACTCTGTATAAGTCCCCTGAGTCTAATAACTCAATCATTGTGTGTCGTAGGTTGAAAACTGTACTTATGGTTAAGAAGAATTACACCGCTGTTTAATCCTCCTTACCTAACCATCCACTGATATAGGTAAATGTCATGGACATAATTTCAAAAAGTTATATCTCACTCTATAAAATAGACGTACAGATATATCAATTTGAAATTGGTGCATAACAACGGATATTCAAAACCAAATATTTGCCGTCCGGCAAACTACCCAGGCGATTTCCTCAAATATCACCAATTACAACGAATTCCGATATAATGAGGATGATCACCTAATTCCCAATAACTTACTCCCACTCATCATTTATAAAACCATACAGATGTGAGAATCAAACCTGGTAAATACATACCCTTGAGCAAGGGCTAATTGGGAAATCAGTTTTCTTTTAACAGTACACAGTGAGACTGAAACATTGAAATGTTTCGATGGGGTATCTGGGTATTCCTAGTAATGCCTCTTCCATTATCAGATTCACAACTGTAACCGTATATTTCTTTGTCATCTCTCCAAATCCTTCATATGTCTTTAGTCATTACCTTCTGTACACCCTCTTAGGCTAAATGGTTTTCTTCTTTCCCTACCTTTCGGCACCAGCCTATGGTTTGGAAGAAGACTATCCAATAAGCATAATGGGTGTACTGTCCTAATCCTAGGAACACTCGCAATGCGAGAGAAGGTGAAGATAAAAGACAACTGAATAAACCTTATTCCTATTTCTCCTGAACCAGAATCCATCCCCGAACTGGAACAAGTTCCTTTCGAGTTCGTATATAACCATACGATGGAGTATCCAAATAACTGTGGATCTTCGTAGTGATACGGAGTGTCCTGGAGAAATACAAAGGTGAAGTGGGAGTGGTAATAAAGTACTTGGTTTGGTCGTGAATAGCAGTCGCAATTTACTTTGCCCACCTTCTAATCCCTTTATTTGTCTTTACTTAATATCTTCTGTACACCACACTTTGGCTAATCGGCTTTCTTCATTCCCTACTGTTCGGCACCAACCTAAGGTTTGGAAGAAGACTATCCAATAGGCATAACGGGTGTACTATCCCCTAATCCAAGGAGTACTCGCAAACTGAGAGAAGGTAAAAGGAAAAGACAACTGAATAGTCCTATTCGTTTTCTCCAGAACCGGAAACCATCCTCGAATAAATTCCTTCGAGTTCGTATATAACCATACGATGGTTTTGTCTAATGGAAGTGGACGTTCCTAGTAATACGGCGTGTCCTGGAGAAAAGGGTAAAAGTAGGAGTGTCAATGAGGTCTGCAACTCTGACAATCCAAAAGCCAGTCTTATAAGAAGGTTCGGTTAATCTTGGTCACTGAGTTATAGTCAAGGGTCGGGTCACGGTCGCTGCCTAAGAGAGAGAGAAAAGAAACACTCAGCGTGCACTCTAACCTAGATCAGAATGGTTGTCAATTTATCTAATCAGGAAACCTCCCACTGTAACGTCAAATTCTCCTCCAAACCTGAAAGAAGAATTAGTCGGGATCACCCGAGGAGTAAACCAACTCATCAGTGGGAATCGGGATCCAACTATCATCGCATGCTAACGTGATGGAATCCACTCACGCTATCACACTCCAGAAGGTATGCACATATCTGGCAAGTTTCAGTTTCTTTAGAAACTCCCAATGTGATTTTTACCCCATGCTCTTATGACCTTGACTTTGGCCAACAAATCATAAATCACATGTCAAGTTCTACCCGTCATTCTCCAGGTTAATTTGAACCCACCCGTACCTACCCTTGACTTTGGCCAACAAGGTAGTACGACTGTCCCAAACCAATGCATCTATCTATGCTGCATATGAATATCCAATAGCTACCAATCACTGTGCCTTGACTTTGGCCAACAAACACAGCTTGAATACTATTGACTATCCATATGAAATGACGGAGGGCTACGAATGGTTTTTGGCGAAAAACCTTTAACGTAATGAACTTGATATCGTTGAGGGAACCGGATAGCTTTATAAAAATATAGTGGCGAAAACCTTTGCTAAAGAGGTAACTCCCGGTGAAGGGATCTCGGCTCTTTCCCCGTAGAATTAGGTGCAGGATATTCCAACTGAATACCACGATGCAAAGCAAAAGTAATCGACTATAATGAAGTTATTGCCCTGACGCAAACTTCTGTCCAAGGGGTCACTCCCGGTGAAGGGATCTCGGCCCTTGCCTCGTCGACTGAGGTGCTGGATATTCATAACCGAATACCACTGTGCAAAACAAAAGAGAACGCCCTTGCAATAACAGCTTTTTGAAAAATTGTTCCAACAACATCATAATAGGTTTGTTTACTTGCATTGATCCGAATCAATGCAGTCCCATCAATTGATCACACCAATAAAGATCGTAAATAATGATGTACGCATATGCCATCCGCATTCGCCATGGGGTCCCGTCATCACCCGTTAGGTTACTTAACTAACGACAGAGCGGGGACTGGACTAGCATGGATGCAAAATATATACAACATCTACTAGTATATATATCAATATATAATATTCGCTCAAGGCGTGAAAAAATTCAACATCACATAAATGTAATAAGCATCACAGAACAATACAGATATCTGGGATCCCCGGGTTTCATAGAGCCGCTACTGAAACCCGACATTCCCGTGGTCGTGTGGATAGCCTGTGCAATGAAATCCTAGACCCCTATGGGCGCGGAAAGTTACCCGCCAAAACCTGAAGCGAAGCAGCCCCCTTCAGCAATGTGAATGGACCACCCAGCACTTCACGGAATCCGGTAACTTGGGCACCCCTCCTGGGTCAACCTGTACCCCCTACGAGTGCGGCGAATAGCCCGCCAATTCTAGAATGAAGCCCCCTCCGTCTCAACGCCATGAGATGCGGGCCCGTTGCCCTCTAGAACCCAGCTACCCGTGCACCCCTCCGCGGGGTAATCCTAGTACAGAAAGTAAAATATACATACAACGGGTACATCGACCTTAGCCCGGTCGTGCACCAAAAGAATAATATACAAACAGGCAGTGACGGCAATCTACATGTCGGACGCTCGTCCCGCAATATCAAATGTACATAATAAACCAAACTGTACTACCATTGCATCCAGGCTATCCACCACGACAATCCGCAACATCACAGCACAACACAGAACATCAACGTGAATGTCACGTTCGCAAATCCGTCTAAAAGGGCTATAGCAGTTAGACAGGATTTACCGATCAAGTGACATTCACGGTCGCAGATATAATGTAAATACTGTGAACTAACATGTTTAAAATTTTCGATCGACTGAATTTTCCGAAGTGGGCCCCAAGCACAACTGTAGCACCCAAAAACATCTGGGCCCAAAAAGAATATATCAGAAACCCTATTTCCATGTCAGAGGGCCACTGTAAAAATTTGATGCAGTGAAGCCAAAATTCGGCGGCGGATCCGCGGCCAAAACGTGGTTTTGGCCGCAGATCCGCCGCGCTACAGTAACTTCAGCCTACCAAGCTTTCACAGAATGCATAAAAAACCCTGCACGTATTTTTACAATGTACCAAATAATTTTTAAAGCACTGGAAAAATTCGACAAAAACTTGACATGGAAACGCGGTTTTTTGAAAATCCGTTCGATCGAACTTGTAAACACGTTAGAGCAAGCTAGACTAGGTTAATGGCGTGGCTCTGATACCAGTGTAAGTGCACGGTAGTGCCCCGGCCGTCTGTACGAGGCCAAAATGCGGAATACGAAAACTTTTCTAAAAACTAGAACCGGCGCTACCGCGGAATTATAAACCCGGATCGGGCCATTAACCAAATCCTAGCTAACTAGAGAAGGGGTAGGGAGATATACCGAGCGATCCGTGTCCTTCGGTCTTCTTGTCGTCGTCCCGATCTCCCCGCGGAATCTCCGGTCTTCATCTCCTCGTCGGAAGGGCACCACATCGCCGGGTTCTTTTACAGGCTCCCATCTTTGGACCGAGGCAACTCGGGCACGAAGTTGGCGAGTCGACGTGTCCAAGAATGCTGTAAGCTAAGTGTAGATCACTATGTCTCTAGGGGTTGTTTTTGTTGCCATTTTGGAAGTGGTGAAGGAGAGATAAACTTTTTTAGATGAACTTGGGGATTTTTTGCAAGCATCAAGAGAACAAAATCACCCTCCAAAATTTTAGCAGCCCCCACCCTGAAGTGGCCGGCCCCAAGTCTTGGAATGAGAGGAGAGAGTGAGTGGATCAAAAATAATAATGCAAGAGAGAGAAAAGGGTGATGATGATGCAATATCATCACAACAAAGTTAAATGAATCACCCATCACTTAAACCATCATGGAAAGCAATGATGAGCAAAAGGAAGTCAATGGAAGCAATAACCATCATGTAGCTATCATGTGCCATAAAAATTCTTCTCCATTGTTAATTGCACAATTGCAAATAACCTCCTCCACCAACTTTCAGCCAAGGAAAGAAACAAAGGAAAATGGCCGAAACGGAATGCAAACTGGCAACTTCAAAAAACCGATCCCGTAATAAATTACAGGAAAACCCCGCGACTGTATATACATACCCGCATTTGTATTCCGACCGAATACAAATGCAATGATACAAAATCTACACTGTACAATACTAGGATCCGGCTTAAACCAAAGCCCGCTAGTATTATCCGTCCGATCATGATCCGTGCAATACCGCACGTACATGATCGAACCCTGCCATATCTCCATACGGCCTCTACAGCGTTTCGCCCGAAACTTGAGAAACGGTCTGTGGGGGACTCTAAAGACTCGTCAATACTTTGGTTGTGGATTTAACCACTAGCACGTCAGAGGTATTAGCCATACGTAACGGGCTACCAGGTATTGACAAAAAGGGGCGTCGATGAGCGAACTCATCCTGACACCCTACTGAGTCTGTCAGTGACAATATCCGTACAGTCTGGTCCGTTCGTCTATGAGCATCGCATGGTGGGCCTAGGGGGTTGGTAAAAGTCAGACCCCCAAAAGCGGTACAGATCGTGTCGGAGTGTAGCCCAGAACACCCTGAGATACTACTGGAATACCTACCAGTAAATCTCCTGCCTTGGCCAAGGACTTCGTGTAATGGTTCTCATAGACACAACGCGACCTCACCCCCAATACCGGGAGAGATGAACCCCTGAAGATCCGCTCACTGCCTCCATGTGGCTCGGGACTGTACCCAACTAAAACCTGTTTGCACGACTCCTTTGAGCCGTGGTAGGGTAGTAATCAAAGTACAGTGGGAACTCACACGAGACAAATGACGATCTCAGGTCGATGAACTAACCTGTACATATGTCACCAGGGAACTGCTATCTGACGTCTGGTATAAGACCAACTAGCATGTTCCCGGCGAGTCCTGTCCGGTGTACTCATAACCCAATGAGCACCTGTATACATATTAGGTGAACCAACTGACACCAGTGGCTTGTGAAACCGGCCACCGCCCCTCGTCGGGGTCTCGACTGTATACACTAGTCTACTCTGGAGTATCGATGCCCTGTCTCGAAAACTCCCACGACTAGGGACCTTTTAAGGATGTGCTTATAGACCCCAGCTCCCACGTATATGATCGCCATCATACTGCTGGCCATCAAGCAGGAATCCTAAGGGCTCTATCAACGCGCAATAGTGACCTGTAAGATCACCTACAGCAGTACACGATGATTAAGATAAACCAGATAGCATACTATCATCTTGAGTAAGACTGTCCTACTGGCATAGGTCCTCTCTCAATCATTGCAATCACGTGCCTGTGATCCAATAATTGAATCTGAGGGCACTATCTCCAACAATTGCGACGGAATTTCGATCCGAATCAAAAATTCGTGGCAATCGATCAATTGAGACTAAATGGTTTTCATAAAACTAACTAGTTTTCATAAAACTAATTAATCCGGATTCTAATAATTGTATCACACATCACAAAGCTTATAAAGTAACCACGACATTATAATTCTGCACGCAATTAGCAAACTAAACCAATTTTTCCAAGACATGAAAAATCCAGTAAGCTAAAGTTCCAAAACCGATCGTTTTAAGCCAATCCGGGTGTCAAAACGAACTCGAAACCTGCCCGAATCTTCGAGGAGGAGAAGATACCGAAATTAGCTATCGAATGGGGGGCCTCGGGGGGTACCCACCCTTGGGGGCCACCTCGAAGTGACCCCTAGGTGAAGGTAGACCCGATAGCACCCAGTTGGGGTGCTCTCAGGTCACCCACCCCCAAGGCCACCTTGTGGTGGTCTTGGGGTGTGGGTCCGGCCTCTGGTCCCCCCGAGGTGTCCCCCGGGTGCGCACTCTCCACCCCGCGGCTTCTTGGTTCAAACCGTGAGCCCGCGGGGTGTGCAAATAACTCAAAACATTATTTTGGAAACTGTTTTTATCGGCAGTTTTTGCACGACAAAAACGTCGGATTTCTAACGTCGCTACAAGCTATTATAGTCTACCCTAATGTTCTAGCTTGTCTCTGATACCATGAAAATCGACCTTAGCACCACTATGAGGTTTTAGTAGCATCAATCATGCCAAATTTTAATTTTTATTAGGTGCTAAGTTAGACTATACAAGATCTTTGCTAGAATATTAGGGTTTGCTATGATGATGTGAACAACTAGAGAAAGTGAAAGATGGCTATACCCTCGTAGATCGAGTCCTTCACTTCACATGCTCCGTGTAGTAGTCCCACGACTCCACTAGGCTCTACTTGAGACTTTGGACGAGCTTCCTTTGATGACCTTCGTGCCGAAGATGATCCATGCGAAGTCCCTCCAACTCAAGCTACCTCTACACTAAACTCTTTAGCGTAGGAAACACGCTACACTCGATCGCTGGTCAAGTGTAGGATGGTGAAGTAGGGGATGTTCAAAGCTCACAAGATTGAGTTCAAGCTTCATGATTCGCATCACATATGAGGGTTGAAGCTTGAACCATGACTTTGAGGAAGAAGAAGCAGCTAGAGAGCATGAAAGCAAAATGAGAGCAACTAAAGAAAATGGCTAAGTGTTGAAATGAGCTCAAGAATGAATGGCAACCCTTGACCCCCACTCATTTAAGTTGGGAATTTTGCAATATAAAATTGCAACCATGCTTGAATAGTGAGTCAAGATGAATAAACAATGAATAAAGTCCATGCTTACAACCATGCTCTCATTTTCCACCTCATTTATATTTTTCTCAAAAATAGAAATCATGCCATACTACACACACACACACATATTAATACATATAAGAAAATATTTAGTGAGTTAATGATATTAGTTAAGATATAATTATATCACATATAATATATATCACATTATTAAATCAACACATGATTTAATAATCCGGTTATATCACATATGACCGAATAATATCATTTATCTGTATATCACATTATCAAATCAACACTTGATATGATAATCTGGTTATATCACATATAACCGAACCGATAATAGATAACTGCCAGATTACAATTCGGTATCACATACACGTATTTAATCAGGCCCACACACATATCACATATGTGTCGTATTTCGTTTCGCTTGAACCAGGGAACTTCTGTGTGAGACTCCAAAGACTCGTCAATATGCCAGTAGTAGGTGATGATCACATCAGTCACTTAAAAACCGTCAGCGGTACTAGCTGGACATAACGACTACCTGGGTATTGAGCGTTATGAAGATCAATAAGCAAGCTCGTCCATGCTTTCTATGAAGCCTATCGGTAACACTACCGTACAGTCCGGTCTCTTCGTCTGATATGCCACATATCATGTCTAGGGGTAGTAAACGTCAGACCCCAGTAACATGATAAGTCATGTCGATGTCTGGCCTATAACAGTTCGAGAAACCACTGATAACAATTATCAGTAAATCTCGGCAGCGCCAGGGAATTCCAGTTATATCCAATCGAGCATAGCGCAACATCAACCCCGAATACCGGGAGAGACAAAACCCGTCCTATCGCTCATTGCCTCCATGTGACTCGGGACTGTACCCAAAATCCACCTGTTTGTATAACTCCTCTTGAGCGTGGTAGGGAGGAAATCAAGGCACGGTGGGAGCGACATAAGACTCTATGACGATCTTGGGTCTACAGACTAACCTGTATCAATGTCACCAGAGGACTGCTATCTGACGATGGGTATATTACCATATAGGAGTCCTCGGCGAGTCCTGTTCGGTGTACCCATTCTCCAATGAGCACCTGTGTACAATCTTTGATGTCACACACCAATGGTTGTGGGATCAACCATCGCCTTCTAAGGGACAAGAAACGTACACACTAGTCTACACTGGAATATCGATGCCTTAGTCTCGATATTCCCATGACTTGGAACTGATTAAAGGATGTACTTTTGGACCACCCTGGCCCCACTAGTATGATCTCATCATAGTCCTGGTAGTCAAGTACATATCCTAAGGGCTTTATCAACATGTAAGAGACAGACAGTATAAATACCAGTTTACATGTTAAGATAAAGGTAACCTGATAGCATATTATCATGTCGAGCAAGAAAGTCCACTATATATATGTCCAAGCATCCATTATATGAACAATAATGGCCTCTGGGGCATACATATTCCTAACAATAATTGCCCCTACGCTTTACTCCGTAGGGACATGTATCCCTACGGATTACTCCGTAGGGACATAATATTTATTTAATTTATTGGTTTATAAAATAAAATACTTGCTCCTACGAATTTATCCGTAGGGCCTGATACTTACACCTACGGATTATCTCGTAGGGGCAAGTTTTACCCCTGTTACTTAGTCCATAGGCTGAAAGTCGTAATCCAACTGTAAATACAAAAAAACAATGTATTTAAATTGCAAGTGTTAAATAATATAACATTCTAAATCAATATGCATGCAATATAAGATATATAAACATACACATAGGTACGGTGGTGGCCTCTGCCCAAGATGTGGAGGCACCACCTACAGCTAGACAATCAAAAAATGATTATCTAAGAGCAAAAAGAATGTGTGTATATTTATGATATAACATTCTAAATCAATAAACATGTTGTTCATCTCAGAAAACTGCATTTTAGTACCACTCATTCATTATCTATTTTTTGTATATATCGGTACTATTAACCAGTGTCTGCTCAGTAAATACAGATTGCGGGTATCCATGACACAATACTGAAAACACACTCAAAATCATGGATATAACGTTTGTGAGCCGACACTGCAACCGGAATTGCAAACCGATCGATATTTCAAGAGTTTGTTTTTGCAACAAGCATGTGTATACACTTTTTATCTAAATAGTCCAACACATACAAATGTGTACACTAGCTTGTTGGTACATGGACCTAGAGAGGGCGCTGCCTTGGTGCAAATGAGCACAAGTGAGGTGATGTGTAATAAATGCTAAAAGATGTGATGTGAGTTAAAAAGCATCAAGTTTCTCTCCAATCTACTAAATACAACACGGGCTTCTACAAAGAAATCAAGCAATACCAGTAGGATTATGGAGACAATAGTAGACCACCACACCAACATGAGCCCACTTGCCTCTGCTTGGCCCGGCGACACGCCCCAAATTGCCGGCCCCGCCAATTTTCCTATGTCCAAAATGCTCCAATTTTGTTCTGCCCATGCCTTGCTATCACATCATCCATATTTTATTGTTAGTTATGTATATGCCCTAGAGGCCATTATTGTACATATGATATATATTATAGTGGATGCTTAGATATATATAGAGAAGACTTTATTGCTCGACATGATAGTATGCTATCTGGTTGCTCTTTGTCTTAACATGTAGATTTGTATTATGATACTGTTTTGCTCTTACATGTTGATAAAGCCCTTAGGTTGTGTACTTGACTACTAGAACTATGATGGAGATCATAATAGTGGGGCCAGGGTAGTCCACAAGTATATCTTTTAATTGTTCCTAGTCGAGCGTGTATTGAGATAGGGCATCGATATTTCAGAGTAGACTAGCGTATATGCTTCTTGACCCATATGATGGGTTATGGATGATCCCACATCCACTGGTGTTTGACATCAAAGATGGTATACGGGTGCTCAGTGGAGACTTGGTACACTGAACGGACTCGCCGATAACTCCTACTTGGTATTATACCTATTGTCGGATAGCAGTTCTCTGGTGACACTGGTACAGGTTAGTCTGTAGACCCGAGATCGTCACAGAGTCTTGTATGATTCCCACTGTGCTTTGATTTCCACCTTACCACGTTCAAGAAAACGTGGAAAACGGTGGCTTTTGGGTACAGTCCTGAATCACATGGAGCCAATGAGCGATAGGAGGGGTTTCGTCTCTTCCGGTATTGGGAGTTGATGTTGCACTGTGCTCGATTGGCTATAACAGGAAGTCCCTGGCCAGGGCTGATATGGAGATCTACTGGTAAGTGTTATCAGTTGTTTCTCGACCCGTTATGAGCCCCATATTGGCATGACTTATCGGTTACTAGGGTCTGACGTTTACCACCCGTAGACTGGATATGCGACATATCAGACAGTGAAACCGGAATATACGCTAATGTTACTGACTGTAGGGTTCCTAGGAACTCTAGTGAAGTCTCACAAGTGATCAAACATGCACAAATCAAATTTTACGGGTGCCTACAAACCCGACTACGGATCGTTTACTAGATATTTAGGCAAAACAAGCAAACTAGTTAACATTTTAACTAAGGGAACGGATATACAACCTTTGTAGATCCGGTCCACCACCTCCACGGCTCCGCAATGAAGTCCTCTCCGCTGTCCAAATCAAAATCCGGGCTCTAGCGTCGGCTTCGTCGGAGAATAGGCGGGCTTGATCGTCGGTTCGATGCCGAAGATGATCTACGTCGAGGCATCGCTAGAACAAGCTCAAACTTCACCAAGTCGGGAAAACTTGTGAAGGAAACACCCTATACTACTTGGCAAGAGGTAGAGGATGAAGAAATAGGAAGTGGGTAAACTTTAGATTTGGATTTCTCATATTTTTCCATCAATCACCATTGATGGTCAAGCTTTTTCTTTCTTGCTCAAGATGAAGAAGAAGAAGAAAAGATATGATAAGTTAATTTAAAAAAGAAAAGAAAATACAATACTTATCATATCTTTAACCATGGTTTAGTGTAGAGACTTAACTTAGGTTAGATGAGTGGTTAGGGTTAGGCATGAGACAAGAATGATGACTAAGTCAATGCTTCATGAATCTTCAACTAAAAACAAAAATAGCCACCATTCATTTCTCATTTTCTTTTTCTTTTGAAATAAATAAAATAAAAAGATAAATGAATAAGATGAAACCCTAATCACTAACTAACCATGGTTTAATACTTTACACAAAACCAAACAAGAATGCATCATCAAACATGATACAATCATGTGCACAAAGAAATATATCACATATACAACTTGCACAATTCAAGTGAGAAAATCCTTTTAAAGTGAACCAATACTAGTTAATGCAAAGTAATATATCAAATATATAATTATACATTAAATCATTAAATCAACACTTGATTCAATGATCCGGTCATGTCGCATATAACCGGCCAGTATCCTATGTATCGGCTTATCGAATCAATGCTTGATTCGATAACTAGGTTATATCGCATATAACCAATCGATACATTGATCGCGAGAATGGAATACGGTATCACATACTCGAATTATTCTCGGTCCCGCACATATCTCATATGCGCTCCTATTTCGTTTCGCTTGAGCCAGGAAACCTCTGTGTAGGACTCTAAAGACTCGTCAATACGCCGGCAGCAGATGATGATCATATCAGGCATCCACAAGCCGCAAGCGGTCTGCTAAACGTAACGGCCACCCGGGTATTGAGCGATCAGAAGGTCGATGAGCAAGCCCGCTCACACTCCTGCGAATCCAACCAGTAACACTTACCGTACGGTCCGGTCTGTTCGTCTGATATGTCGCATATCTCGCCTAGGGGTGGTAAACGTCAGACCCCAATAGCTCGATAAGTCATGCCGACGTAGGGTCCATAACATTCGTGAAACTACTGATAACACTTACCAGTATATCACTGCAACCCTGGCCAGGGATTTCCTGTTATGGCCAGTCGAGCATAGCACAACATCAACCCCCAATACCGGGAGAGACGAATCCCCTCCTATCGCTCATTGCCTCCATGTGAATCGGGACTGTACCTAAAAACCACCTGTTTGCACGACTCAGTAGAGCCGTGGTAGGGTGGAAATCAAAGCACAGTGGGAGACACACAAGACTCTAGGACGATCTCGGGTCAACAGACTAAGCTGTACCAGTGTCACCAGAGAACTGCCATCTGACGTGAGGTATAATACCATCTGGGAGTTCTCGGCGAGTCCGTTCAGTGTACCCAGTCTCCACTGAGCACCCGCATACCATCTTCGATGTCGAACACCAATGGATATGGGATCATCCATCGCCCATCGCATGGGTCGAGAAGATATGCGCTAGTCTACTCTGGAATATCGATGCCCCGTCTCGATATTCCCTCGACTAGGAACATTTCAAGGATGTACTCATGGACTACCCAGGCCCCACTAGTATGATCTACATCATAGTCCTGGAAGTCGAGTACACATCCTATGGGCTTTATCAACATGTAATCAGAGAGACAGAAAGTATACACGTTAAGATAAAGAGCAACCAGATAGCGTACTATCATGTCGAGCAAGAAAGTCCTACCTATATATGTCCCAGCATCCACTACAATATACATCCAATGTACAGTAATAGCCTCTAGGGCATACATATAACTAACAACTGACAGGCTTTACAGGAGTATGATCAGGCTTGCTTGTTGATTTTATGATCGCTCAATATCCGGGTAGCCGTTACGTCCATCTAGTACCGCTGACGGTTTGTAGATGACTGATATGATCATCACCTACTGACGGCGTATTGATGAGTCTTTAGAGTCCTACACAGAGATTTACTGGCTCAGGCAAAACAAAGTAGGAGCACATATATGATATGTGCGGGACCGAGAATAATTTGAGTATGTCATGCCGTATTATATTCTCGCGATATGTGATATCGGTCGGTTATATGTGATATAGCCGGGTTATCGAATCAAGTGTTGATTCGATAAGATGATACATATTATATTAGTCGGTTATATGTGATATAGCCAGATTATTAAATCAAATGTTGATTTGATAATTTAATGTATAATTTTATATTTGATATGCTAATTTGCATTAACTAATATTTGCTCACCTATATTTTTCTTTTCTCACATGTGCACACTTAATATATATGTGATATATATTATTTGTGTTTTCTTTTTTGTGTCATGCTTGATGATACACACTACATGGGTGTATGAGACTTATACCATGCCATTAGATTATTAGGGTTTTATTTATTTAATGCAAATTTAAATTGGTGGGAATTAAGTATGGTTGCAAGGTTTGGAAGCTTGTGGAAACCTTTGACTTAGTCCACTAAATTTGTCTTGCATTAGATATTTATTATCCTAACCTTAATCTTTAGCCATGGTTATGTCTCTACAATGGTGATATGAGATATTTCTCACCCATGGTTTTTATTCACTCTCTCATCCATTATTTTCTTCATCTTCATCTTCAACAAGTGAAAGCTCTCTAGGTTTTGGTGAGGTAAAGAAATTGAGTGAGAAAATTAATTCTAAAGTGAGCAAAATTCCTACTTCATCATCCTCTACTAGATTAGCCATTTAGTTTAGGGTGTTAGATTCACTAATCCCTAATTGGTGAAGAGGTAGTTGTTAGTTATATGTATGCCCTAGAGGCCATTACTGTACATAGGATGTATATTGTAGTGGATGCTGGGACATATATAGGAAGGACTTTCTCGCTCGACATGATAGTACGCTATCTGGTTGCTCTTTATCTTAACATGTATACTTTCTGTCTCTCTGATTACATGTTGATAAAGCCCATAGGATGTGTGCTCGACTTCCAGGACTATGATGTAGATCATACTAGTGGGGCCTGGGTAGTCCATGAGTACATCCTTGAATTGTTCCTAGTCGAGGGAATATCGAGACGGGGCATCGATATTCCAGAGTAGACTAGCGCATATCTTCTCGACCCATGCGATGGGCGATGGATGATCCCATATCCATTGGTGTTTGACATCGAAGATGGTATGCGGGTGCTCAGTGGAGACTGGGTACACTGAACGGACTCGCCGAGAACTCCCAGATGGTATTATATCTCACGTCAGATGGCAGTTCTCTGGTGACACTGGTACAGCTTAGTCTGTTGACCCGAGATCGTCATAGAGTCTTGTGTGTCTCCCACTGTGCTTTGATTTCCACCCTACCACGGCTCTACTGAGTTGTGCAAACAGGTGGTTTTTGGGTACAGTCCCGATTCACATGGAGGCAATGAGCGATAGGAGGGGATTCGTCTCTCCCGGTATTGGGGGTTGATGTTGTGCAATGCTCGACTGGCCATAACAGGAAATCCCTGGCCAGGGTTGCAGTGATATACTGGTAAGAGTTATCAGTAGTTTCACGAATGTTATGGACCCTACGTCGGCATGACTTATCGAGCTATTGGGGTCTGACGTTTACCACCCCTAGGCGAGATATGCGACATATCAGACGAACAGACCGGACTATACGATAGTGTTACTGGTCGGATTCACTGGAGTGTGAGCGGGCTTGCTCGTCGATCTTCAGATCGCTCAATACCCGGGTGGCCGTTACGTTTAGCAGACCGCTTGCGGCTTGTGGATGTTTGATATGATCATCATCCGCTGCCGGCGTATTGACGAGTCTTTAGAGTCCTACACAGAGGTTTCCTTGCTCAAGCGAAACGAAATAGGAGCGCATATGAGATATGTGCGGGACCGAGAATAATACGAGTATGTGATACTGTATTCGATTCTCGCGATGTGACATTGATCGGTTATATCCGATATAGCCGGGTTATCGGATCAAGTGTTGATTCGATAAGTTGTTACTAAAGATACCAGTCGGTTTTGTGCGACATGACCGGATCATTGAATCAAGTGTTGATTTAATGATTTAATGCATAATTATATATTTGATATATTACTTTGCATTAACTAGTATGGGTTCACTTTAAATTGGATTTTCTCACTCGGGTGTGCGCATTGCATATGCGATATGATTTTGTGCACTTGCTTGTATCATGTTTGATGATGCATGCTTTTTGGTTAAGTGTAAAGTGTTAAACCTTGGTTAATGATATGGTTAGGGTTTACTATTTGTTATTCATTTATCTTATTTTGTTATCCTTTTATTTTTGATAAATGAATAAAAGAAAGAGAATAGAATGGTGGCTTCATTTGTTGTTTAGCTAAAGCTTCATGAAGCTTTGACTTGGTCCACAATTCTTATCTCATCCTTAACCCTAACCATACCACTCAACCATGATTAATTCTCTACACTAAACCATGGTTCTAAGATGATAAGAATGTATTATTCTTATCATTTTAGAATTATTCTTATGATAATTTTCTTCTTCTTCTTCCTTTCTTCAAGTGAAGAAAACAAAACCTCATCAATGGTGATTGATGATTAAGAATGAGAAATCCATTTCCAAAGTTTACCCACATCCTATTTCTTCATCCTCTACCTCTTGCCAAGAAGTAGAGTGTGTTTCCTTCACAAGATAGTAGGGTTTGGTGAAGGTCGAGCTTGATTTAGCGATGCCTCGACGTAGATCATCTTCGGCATGGACATCGACGACCTAGCTCGTTTTCTCTCCGACGAAGTCGACTTTAGAGCCCGGATTTCTTATGGACAGCGAGAGGACGTCGTTGCGGAGCTATGGAGGTGGAGCAAACGGATCTACAAAGGTTGTATTTCCGTATTCTCATTTGCTAAGTTGTTAGCTTGTTTTTGTTTCGCCTAGACATCTAGTTATAGATCCGTACACTAGGGTTTGTAGGCACCATATTATTTGAAATTGCCATGGTTGATGGCTTGGGAGACCTCACTAGGGTGCCTAGGAACCCTACAGTGGTATCAGAGCCTAGCTAGAGCCTTAGGCGATCCCCGGACGGAATTAGAAACCCGATCGAACCAAAATCCCATTGCAAAATTGCTCTCTGTACTTTTTTCAAAACTGTTGATTTTTGGCAATTAAAAATATCCAGAAAAACAAGCAGGCTTTTTTAAGAATTACTGTGAAATTTGGTACCCTAATTCCACTATAGCGCGGCGGAAGCGCCGCAAAAAGGGGGTTTTCGCGGCGGAAGGGCCGCCAATAAGAAGCCGACACGTGTCAAATTTCACAGTAACTCGTAAAATTCAATTCTCATTTTCCTGGAATATTTAAACTGAACTCAAGAGTTTAGTTGTTCTGAGTTGTTTTGGGAATCATTGTTTCGATCGGAAAGTCTAATTCTGTCCATGTGTTTTCCGGATAAATTTTAGAATATGTTAAAAAGTTCGACCGGATATAAATACCCGATTTTTCCCCTGTCGGGAAATTTCCAAGTGTTGGATTTTTCCGTAGTTTAACGACGTTCTAAGTAGTGCAAGTAACGCGATGGACCCTCTAGAAGACAACAAACCTTAACTCGATTATGTGACCGTCTTGAACTGCCCTTTGAACCTTCGGGTTTGGGGCAGTACGGCGTGCCACATGTGAGGCGTTGGCTTGACCCTTCTACGGCTGGACCGTTGGTACTGAGGCACGAACGGAATGTTGTTATACTTGTTTCATGTGTTGATCAGTATCGGGAAAACTTGGGTGTTCGATTGTTCAATCGAAAAGTTTAACATTCTCTGTTTATCTGGAATGGGATACAATAATTGGAATTCACAAAAGTTATGTGATAACTAAATGAATGTTATAAACATAGCAGTTTAGTCTCACTTGATCGGTTGCCACGGAATTTTGATATGATCAAAAGTCCGTCGCAATCACGTAGCGTACGCGGATACTCGCCGGGTAAACTTAATAGACAGCCTCGCTCCATAGCCCCGACCAAGTGACTGTAGGAGAACCCCGTCGCCGAAAGCATCCGTCAGGGTGCTCGCGGTCGCGGTGTTCCGCCTTGGTGCACTTTGTCGACGGTATCGGGGGTGCGGCCGTCTACTGAAGTTTGCGACGAGCATTCGATCAGACTGTCGGGAATCTCGTTGAATTGCCCGACTCGATATTGAAAAGTGTTTTCGATTTTGAGACTAAAATGCGGGGTTTATAATTGTTAGGCATGCGATGTCTAAGTAATTCATTTGGTCAGGCATGCGATGTCTGAGGTGGTTGCGGATTCCAACTGTTGTAGTTTTACACTTTCTTTTCTGTGACCGTAAGTGTAATATGTGATATCGCCGGTTTCGTTGCTATATGTCAACGACAATTGGGATGCGCATATTTACTTACGTTGATGATATCTGATGTTATGTGTTGCTGGATATGTTATATTGGATCGTCGTGTTTGAATAGCCGGGGGTTTTTATGTGAGATGAGTGTTTTTCATTTTCATTCATGTAATGACTTGTATGTAATATTCTTTTATTGGGGCACTTCCAGGTTGCGGAAGTAGTCACCATTTGTATATTATTTTCTTTTCTGCACTAGGATAGACCCAAGGAGGGGAGCACAAGTAACCGGGTTTTGGGGTCCAGTGGGAGACCAACTCGAGGAGTCGAGTCCGGGTTTCCTAACCCTAGAATTGGCAGGGTTGCTTGCCGCTCTCGTAGGGGTCTAGGGGTGTGGGATAGGCTATTCATCACGACCGTGGAATCCGTGTTTTATACTGGCTCGTATTGAAAACACGGACGTCCTAGTATATCCAATATTTCATATGTTTCTTCTGCTGTGTTTTATCTGTGATCATGCGATGTTCTGTGTTCTGTGACAGGTATTATATATAGTATATATGATATATTATATAGACGTTGCTTATGTTTTACACCCGCGCTAGCCCTGCCTCGCTCTGGCGTTAGTTACCTAACCTAACGGTGCAGACGGGACATCGAGGCGAATGCGGATGGCATAAGCGTACGTTATATCTATCTGTGATGTTTAGGTAATATAAATGATGGGATATTCATTAATGAGATTAATGAAAGAAAATAAACCTAATTGATGTTGTGGAATCGAATTTCAAAATAAAACAGGTAGCTACAGTTCTTGCTTTGCATCGCGGTGTTCATTATAGAACATCCTGCACCTTATTCGATGAGGAAAGGACCGAGATCCCTTCACCGGGAGTGACTCCTTTAGCAATAACTGGCAGATGCTACAACCCTCGGTTTGTCTTTGATCGCTTCTATAGTTTCCGCTTTGCACAGTGATATATATGATATATCCCGCACCTCATTCGACGAGGAAAGGGCCGACGATCCCTTCACCGGGAGTGACCCCTTTAGCAAAACTAGAAAAGCTTCAAAAACATTCCATTTAAAAACCATTTGATTCCGCAACGAGATCAAGTTCAAAGCGTTAAAGGTTTTCACAAAAACCAGCCGCAACCCTCCGTCATTTTAGGAAGTAGAGTACTTAGTATTCGTGCTGTGTTTGTTGACCATAGTCAAGGCACAGTGTACGGTAGCTAAGTGATGTCTTCCTACACCGCATATGATGCGATTAGTTAGGACAGTCGCGTGACTTTGTTGACCTTAGTTAAGGGTCATGTGGGTGGGTCTAATTAATCACGAAATGACGGGTAGAACTTGACTAGTACTTATGATTTGTTGACCATAGTTAAGGTCATAGGTGCTAGGGGTAAAAACCATTATCGGGAGTTTCAAGTGTTGGAATTTGCAATGAGATTGCATACCTTCTATGAGATAGTTTGATCCCGATACCCGCTGCGAGTAAGAGTTACTCCTGGGAGAGTTTTATACATTACAATTAGCCGATCAAGTAGGTGTCTAGAAAGGTGTTAACGAGGTTACGCCTCTGGGAAAACGAGGTTTACATTAATTAGGTTCGTGCGAAAGCACGGGGGACCTCCCTCAAAGTACCGACACTGGCCTGGCTGAAAGATTGGCGAACTTGTAGTGTGTAATTAATCCCGGCTAGTCTTTCCTTTTAGGGTTTGAAGGAAGATTTGATAAAAAGCAGTGGGAGCCATCCTGATTAGATAAAATAAAAACCAATCTATTCTTGCAAGAGCGCACGCTGAGTGTTTTCTTCTCTCTCTCTCCAGGTAGCGACCATATCACGCCTTAATCAAGAAAATAATATGGATGTATTGACCGAACCCGCTTGTTATACAGAGCTGGGGAACGTTGGTCCCGCTCCAACTTATAATTGTTATAAGACAGAGCAGGAAATAGGGGAATACCTGAATTCATGTGCCGCCCAAACGAAGAGAGTGCATGCTGATGCATCATCTTCGGGTGTGTTCATTACAGAGAACTGTTTCTCAGTGTCCTTTACGTCCTGGGTATGTGATACCAGATCAGGATCCCAGATATGTAATCAGTTACATAGGGCTACAGAAAGGTAGAAAAACTGAGAACGGGTGATAAGTTTCATGAGACAGAAACCGGGGCAAGTGTTGCAGCCAAGTCTGTTGGTCACTGTCACCCTGTATTACCAATACATTGATTCTGAACAAATGCTATTAGATGCCGAACCTGATATACAAAATCATATCAGTCTCTTTATTAGTAAAGAAATGATAAAATTTTGTATAGTTGGATAATGTTTTGAACATTTCCTATATCAAAAGTTGATCGGTTCAGGTGCGTTATCTAAAAGCATTCATGTTCTAAATCAAACTACAGTTCTTAGTATATGGAACACACACAAGAAAAAGAGTTCAGAAATGAACGGATTCTTCTTGAGGTATTGTAGACTAGGTCAGATCAATGCGACCCGACTGGCTGAAGTTACATTTAGATGTATATTTAAATCGTTTTGAATTTACATCTTGTGCAACTCGCCAATCATGTCACAAAGATAAGATGACCACAGCTCTGTTTATTGGAAACAGAGAAAGAGTTAATGAACTCTTGGGACCGATACATGATGATGTATGTAAGGTCTCCTGTCTACACATGCCAGGACTGGTTCTTTATACTTCATTATATTCTCTGATAATCTCTCAAGATTCAGTCATATGTTCCTGCTGAAACATAAGTCCGAAGCTTTTGAGGTATTCACAGAATATAAGTTAGAAGTAGAGAACCAATAACCGGGTATAAGTATTATGTCCTAAGATGAGATCAGGGAGGAGAATACTTGTGCATGGCATTACTGGAACATTCTAAAGGAGAATGAGATTCTCTCTCCGTACCACTCCTCTGATTACACCACAACACAACGGTGTATCAGGGCGGAGCAATCACACCCATTATGAGATGGTGTGCTCTATGATGAGTATTACTGAGTGACCTATTTCCTTTTGGGGTGTTATGCACTTGAGAAGCTGCATACCTATTGAATTGGGTTCGAATCAAATCACTGCCTACCACTCCATATAAAATATGGTATGGGAAGAACCCATCTCTTAAGCAAGTTAAGATTTGGGATTTTCCGGCCTATGTCAAAAGCAAAATCCGGACAAGATCGAGGCAAGATCAGTTCTGTAGAACTGGAAAGGTTCCAGCTGTACAAAACTGCTAATGATTTGACAGAACCAAAGGATTCAATATTTTCCGACGAACCTCAGCCTCTCCGCCGATCTAGTAGGGTTCCTCACCCACCTGAGAGATACCTCGGTTTCTCGATGACAGTGGGAGCAAGGATTGCATCATGAGATGATGACCCAACCAGTTTCGAGCAGGCCATCGAGAGTAGGGACTCTGTAAGAATGGCTGGATGCTTAGTGATCTGAGAAGGAATCCTTATACACCAACAAAGTATGGACTTTGGTTGCAATATCTGAAGGGTTAAATCCCCATCAGGAGCAAGTATATCTTGAGAAGATTACTTGGTGTAGATGGAAAAGTTGAGACTTTCAAAGCTAGACTTGTTAAAGGTTTTCGTCATCGACCAGGCATGGATAATGATGAAACCTTTTTCCAGTAGCTATGCTTAAGTCAATCCAGATTCTACTTGCCACGGCTACATACCATGACTGCGATATCTGGTGGTTGGGTGCCCTGACTGCTTTTCTAAATACTGATTTAGAAGAGAACGTCTGTAAGAACACAGCCAGAGGTCTTCGTAAACAGTGGGAGCAGCGGAAACGTGTGCAAGTTGCTTTACATAATGAAGCAGGCATCGCGGAGTTGGAACGTCTGTTTTGATGTGATAATCAAAGTGTTTGACTTCATCAAAATGGTAGACGAACCTTGTATATACAAAAGGGTAGTAGAGAGTAAGGTCGTCATCTTCATATTGTACGTAGACAACATACTCTTGATAGGAAAAGAGTTTCCTATACTACGATCGGTCAATCTCCTATTATCACTAGGATTCTCCAAATAGGATCAAAGTGATACCTCCTAAAAACCTGAGTTTTCATCTATGAGATAGATGTAAATGGATGCTAGGATTCTCACTAGATGTAGTGAGATGGTATCAATCGATCCTGAAGAGAATCACTGGAAGAGTTCCAGGGTGATAAAGACGACTGAATGTCAGTCACGGGCATTGTCTTTACCCTCAGTAAAGGGACGGTATGTTGGAAGAGTTCCAAGCTCGATACCGTAGCAAACTAGACGATAAAGGCTGGTAACATCGCTATTAAAGATACTACCAAAGAGGCTGTTTGGGTGTATATTAGTTCATAAGATGAACTAGGTTCCTGCCATTGTATGACAATGGAAGCATGGTTTCGACCCTGGAACCCTGGTCCCATCAGTGGCCCAGACAAATTCTGAGGAAGCATCACCTGATCATGGAGATAGTTGATCTCCAGGGTGATCGAGGTTAGGAGAGAAGACTCAGAGGACAACACGGCGGATCCACTCACGAAGGCCTTTTTCCCAAAGAGAGACTTTTTAGGGGATGGTTGAGTATGCGATACTGCAACCACTGCTACAGATGGCCCTAGTGCAAGTGGGAGATTGTTAGTTATATGTATGCCCTAGAGGCCATTACTGTACATAGGATGTATATTGTAGTGGATGCTGGGACATATATAGGAAGGACTTTCTCGCTCGACATGATAGTACGCTATCTGGTTGCTCTTTATCTTAACATGTATACTTTCTGTCTCTCTGATTACATGTTGATAAAGCCCATAGGATGTGTGCTCGACTTCCAGGACTATGATGTAGATCATACTAGTGGGGCCTGGGTAGTCCATGAGTACATCCTTGAATTGTTCCTAGTCGAGGGAATATCGAGACGGGGCATCGATATTCCAGAGTAGACTAGCGCATATCTTCTCGACCCATGCGATGGGCGATGGATGATCCCATATCCATTGGTGTTTGACATCGAAGATGGTATGCGGGTGCTCAGTGGAGACTGGGTACACTGAACGGACTCGCCGAGAACTCCCAGATGGTATTATATCTCACGTCAGATGGCAGTTCTCTGGTGACACTGGTACAGCTTAGTCTGTTGACCCGAGATCGTCATAGAGTCTTGTGTGTCTCCCACTGTGCTTTGATTTCCACCCTACCACGGCTCTACTGAGTTGTGCAAACAGGTGGTTTTTGGGTACAGTCCCGATTCACATGGAGGCAATGAGCGATAGGAGGGGATTCGTCTCTCCCGGTATTGGGGGTTGATGTTGTGCAATGCTCGACTGGCCATAACAGGAAATCCCTGGCCAGGGTTGCAGTGATATACTGGTAAGAGTTATCAGTAGTTTCACGAATGTTATGGACCCTACGTCGGCATGACTTATCGAGCTATTGGGGTCTGACGTTTACCACCCCTAGGCGAGATATGCGACATATCAGACGAACAGACCGGACTATACGATAGTGTTACTGGTCGGATTCACTGGAGTGTGAGCGGGCTTGCTCGTCGATCTTCAGATCGCTCAATACCCGGGTGGCCGTTACGTTTAGCAGACCGCTTGCGGCTTGTGGATGTTTGATATGATCACCATCCGCTGCCGGCGTATTGACGAGTCTTTAGAGTCCTACACAGAGGTTTCCTTGCTCAAGCGAAACGAAATAGGAGCGCATATGAGATATGTGCGGGACCGAGAATAATACGAGTATGTGATACTGTATTCGATTCTCGCGATGTGACATTGATCGGTTATATCCGATATAGCCGGGTTATCGGATCAAGTGTTGATTCGATAAGTTGTTACTAAAGATACCAGTCGGTTTTGTGCGACATGACCGGATCATTGAATCAAGTGTTGATTTAATGATTTAATGCATAATTATATATTTGATATATTACTTTGCATTAACTAGTATGGGTTCACTTTAAATTGGATTTTCTCACTCGGGTGTGCGCATTGCATATGCGATATGATTTTGTGCACTTGCTTGTATCATGTTTGATGATGCATGCTTTTTGGTTAAGTGTAAAGTGTTAAACCTTGGTTAATGATATGGTTAGGGTTTACTATTTGTTATTCATTTATCTTATTTTGTTATCCTTTTATTTTTGATAAATGAATAAAAGAAAGAGAATAGAATGGTGGCTTCATTTGTTGTTTAGCTAAAGCTTCATGAAGCTTTGACTTGGTCCACAATTCTTATCTCATCCTTAACCCTAACCATACCACTCAACCATGATTAATTCTCTACACTAAACCATGGTTCTAAGATGATAAGAATGTATTATTCTTATCATTTTAGAATTATTCTTATGATAATTTTCTTCTTCTTCTTCCTTTCTTCAAGTGAAGAAAACAAAACCTCATCAATGGTGATTGATGATTAAGAATGAGAAATCCATTTCCAAAGTTTACCCACATCCTATTTCTTCATCCTCTACCTCTTGCCAAGAAGTAGAGTGTGTTTCCTTCACAAGATAGTAGGGTTTGGTGAAGGTCGAGCTTGATTTAGCGATGCCTCGACGTAGATCATCTTCGGCATGGACATCGACGACCTAGCTCGTTTTCTCTCCGACGAAGTCGACTTTAGAGCCCGGATTTCTTATGGACAGCGAGAGGACGTCGTTGCGGAGCTATGGAGGTGGAGCAAACGGATCTACAAAGGTTGTATTTCCGTATTCTCATTTGCTAAGTTGTTAGCTTGTTTTTGTTTCGCCTAGACATCTAGTTATAGATCCGTACACTAGGGTTTGTAGGCACCATATTATTTGAAATTGCCATGGTTGATGGCTTGGGAGACCTCACTAGGGTGCCTAGGAACCCTACAGTAGTTTGAGTTGGTGTCTCCTCAAAGTAGATCATCTTCGGCCTCGAAAATCATTGAACAAGCTCGTTCATTTCGACTAGTAGAGCCTACGGTGAGTCCAGATCACCACTACTTAGAGCGATGGGACTTCTACACGGAGCATTTGAAGTGAAGGACCGGTCTACAAAGGTTGTATTCCATATTCACTTAGATGTAAAAATGTTTACATATTGTATTGTCTAATTCTCAAGTTAAGATTCTAGGGTTAAGGTTAAGCAGCATGGCAAATTTTTGAAAATGACATGGACGATGCCTCCCAAAACCTTGCTGTCGTGCTAGGTAACTCTACAGTGGTATTAGAGTTACTAGGTATTAGATGTCGACTTATGGGGGTTCTCACTATGTGACAGTGTGGCGATGTATAGGCTCTTACGCCCAGGATGTCCCGAGATCGGAAGGTGTTCCGACGGGTTGTAGTCCTCGCGAGGGGGCATGCGTAAAAAGTAGTTGCTGAGGGACCTGTTGGTACCACGGCGACCCCATTGGATGGGGTGGCTGCCTGACCTACAGTGGCATCAGAGCCATTCTAGAGAATTAGACGATATTTGTTAGATTACGAAACCGAAACTACTCCGTAACTTGAAACATTGAAATCAAGTTTCTGTCGATTTTTAAATGGGCTCTAAAAATTTTTTAAGCAACTGCAGAATATTGTATGTGATATAACATGAACACTGGATAAATACGAACCAATTTGGCTAGATTTGACCCCGCGAAATTCATGGAATTTCCGATCTGGCCGGCCCTGTGTGCTCTTCTTGGTTCGTATTCGTTTGGTGTTTCAGTCTCCGGGTTTTGGTGTTTCAGGTGTTGCTTGTTTTTTCTAAAATTGCATGAGATGTTAATTTTCAATAAAGGCAATTCGGAGTATTTTGTAGTTGTAATTCTATCATTATTTCGGGTTATTCAAACGGCGTTAAAAAGTTCGAACGGATATCAATAACCCAATTTTTCCCTCGACGGAAAATTTTCCAAGAGTTGGAATTTTTCAAAGTTAAAGAACATTCAAAAATCATGCAAGTAATTCGATGGACCCTCTAGAAGAACGAAACCCTAACTCGATTCTGTGACCGTAAGAACTGCCGCTAAACCCTAGGGTTTGCGGTAGTTCAGCGGCACCATAGGTGAGGCAAGGGTTGACCCTTCTATAGTTGATCCATAGGTACTATGGCATGTACTGAGTATTTTTAAACTACGCTCAAGTGTTGAGCTCTTTGGGAAATTTTGGGTGTTTATTGATTCGATCGGAATGTTTAACATCATTTAGATTTTTCTGGAATGTGATACAATATTTGGAATTCATATTGTTAGGCATGAAATCCGAGGTATGTGATATTTCGGGTTTATGATGTCTGGGTGATTGTGGATTCCAAATGTTATAGTTTGACATTTTCTTTTCTGTGACCGTAAGTGTAATATGTGGTGTATCGCCGGTTTCGTTGCTACATATCAACGATAATTGGGATACACATATTTACTTACGTTGATGACATGTGATATTTTGTGTTGTTGTGATATGTTATATTGGATTGTCGTGTTTTGAATAGCCGGGGGTTTTATGTGAGATAAGAGTTTTTATTTTCATTCATGTAAAATTCATTGTATGTAATATTCTTTTATTGGGGCACTTCCGGGTTGAGGATGATGTCACCATTGTTATATATTATTTACTTTTCCGCATTAGGATAGACCTAAGGTAGGGAGCACAAGTAACCAGGTTCTAGAGTCCAGAGGGAAACCATCTCGAGGAGTCGAGTCCGGATCTCCTAACTCTAGAATTGGTAGGATTGCTTGCCGCTCTCGTAGGGGTCTAGGGATATGGGTTTGGCTATTCATCGCGACCGTAGAATCCGTGTTTTATACTGGCTTAATTTAAAACACGGAATTTCTAGTATATCCAATATTTCATATGTTATCTTCTGCTGCTGATATTCTGTGATGTGATCACTTTATATGTTTGAGATGAATACTTTATTATTATATATATGATATATGATAAACGTTGCTTATGTTTTGCACCCGCGCTAGTCCCGTCCCGCTATGCCGTTAGTTGAGTAACCTAACGGTGCATAACGGGACACTGTGGCGAATGTGGATGGCATAAGCATACGTTGTATTTTCGTTTCTTCTATGATGCTTAGGAACCATAAATGATGGGACACCTTTAATGAGATTAATGAAAGAAAAGAAAGCTAAAAGATGTTGTAGAATCAAATTTTCAAAAAGGGTAGCTCTAGTTTTTGCTTTGCATAGCGGTATTCCTTGTAGAATATCCAGCACCTTATTCAATAACGAAATAGCCGAGATCTCTTCACCGGGAGTGACCTCTTTAGCGAAACTAGCAGATGCTACAACGTACTCGGTTTTTTTTTGATTGCTTCTATAATTCTTGCTTTGCATAGTGGTATTTGTGAAATATCATGCACCTTATTCGATTAGGAAAGAGCCGAGATCCCTTCACCGGGAGTGACCTCTTTAGCGAAACTAGTAAAAGCCTAAAAAATACTCCTTTTCAAAATCACTTGTTTCTACAACGATATCAAGTTCATTACGCAAAAGGTTTTCTTAAAAACTTGTCGTAGCCCTCCGTCATTTCCGATAAGGACTATTCAGTATTCGTACTACGTTTGTTGACCTTGTCAAGACGTAGTGTACGGTAACTAACTTATCTGCTAAAGCATGAGATGTGATTGGATTAGGGTAGTCGTACGGCCTTGTTGACCTTGTCAAGGGTCATGTGGGTGGGTTTAATTCAATCATGAAATGTACGGGTTGAACCTGACTTGGGATTTATGGTTTGTTGACCTTGTCAAGGTCATAGATCGCTTGGGGTAAAAGTATTGTCTGGAATTTCAAGTGTTGAAATTTGCATGAGATTGCATACCTTCTATGAGATAGTTGGATCCCGATACCTACTGCGGTAAGAGTTACTCCTGGGAGAGTTTTACCCATCACAATTAGCCGATCAAGTAGGTGTCTAGAAAGGTGTTAACGGAGTTACGCCCCTGGGAAAACGAGGTTTATTTTAATTAGGTCCGTGTGAAAGCACGGGGAACCTCCCTCAAAATACTAACACTGGCCTGAATGAAAAATTGGCGAACTTGTAAGGTATAATTAATCCCGGCTAGTCTTACCTTTTAGGGTTTGAAGGAAGATTTGCTAAAATCAATGGGGGCCATCCTGATTAGATAAGATAATAACCAATCTAATCTTGCAAGAGCATACGTTAAAGCGTTTTCTTCTCTCTCTCTCTCCAGGTAGCGACCATATCAGGCCTTAATCAAGATAATAATATGGATGTATTGACTGAACTCGCTTGTTATACTGAGCAGGGGAACATTGGTTCCGTTCTTTCTTATAATTGTTATAAGACTGAGCAGGGAATAGGGACATATCCAAATTCCCACGCCGCCCAAACGAAGAATAAGCATGTTGATGCATCTTCTTCGGGTGTGTTAGTTACTGAGAATTATTTCTCAGTGCACTCTACGTCATGTTAGATACCGGATCGGGATCCCGCATATGTAATATGTTGCATGGGCTAAGGAAAGGAACAGAACTAGGAATGGGTGATCATTCCGTAAGAGTAGGGAATGGTGCAAATGTTGCAGCCAAAGCAATTGGCTGTAATACCCCAGGTGGAGTTGGGGCCGAATACCACCTACCCCGTAAGAAGTGAAATGTTATCCGGAATCGAGATAGGGATGTAACCGACACAGATGCATACGGGGACCCACCAGAACAATGGGGAGTATCGAATTCCATTCCGAAAGAGGGCACGATCTGAACTATAAATGCAATGATACCACTCTTATAACATAAAGGCGCCTTTTGGATGAATCGGAACTCTGGAGTTTGAAGAACTCCGTAGTTAAGCGTGCTTGAGCCAGAGAAATTCTGGGATGGGTGACCTGCTGGGAAGTAGCCCCGGGTTCATTCAAAGGGACAAAAACCGTGCGGTTTCGGCCAGAGCGGACAATACCATCTGTGTTTAGGGGTGGGTCGTGACAAATATAGTATCAGAGCCGGTCCCTCAAAAGTATGTCTGTGGTTCGAGAACGAACCATTGTTCTAAGTGGGGGAGAATGTAATACCCCAGGTGGAATTGGGGATGAATACCACCTAGCCCGTGAGAAGTGAGATGTTATCCGGTATCGAGATAGGGATGTAACCGATACGGATGCACACGGGGACCCACCAGAACAATGGGGAGTATTGAATTCCATTCCGAAAGAGGGCACGATCTGAACTATAAATGGAATGATATCACTCATATAAGATAGAGGCGCCTTTTGGATGAATCGGAACTCTGGAGTTTGATGAACTCCGTACATTGATTCTGAACGAATGCTATTACATCCCGACCTTGATATGCAATCTTATATCAATTAACCGTGCTTGAGCCAGAGAAATTCTTGGATGGGTGACCTACTGGGAAGTAGCCCCGGGTTCATTCAAAGGGATAAAACCGTGCAGTTTCGGCCAGGGCGGACAATACCATCTATGTTTGGGGGTGGGTCATGACATTGGCGAATATCACCTTATATTACCAAATGGTAATACATTGATTCTGAACGAATGCTATTACATACCGACCCTGATATGCAATCTTATATCAGTTTCTTTATTAAGTAAAGAAGGATATAATTTTGTAGTACAGAATAATGTTATGAACATATTTTTGAGTCAAAAGTTGTTTGGATTAGGCTTGTTAAATAATGGCATATACGTTCTAAATCAAATCACAGTTCTTAACATACAAAACACACACAAGAGGAAGAGTTCAGAAATGAATGAATATTTCTTGTGGTATTATAGACTAGGTCATATCAATACGACACGACTAGCTAAATTACATAAGGATGGATATTTGAATGATACCACTCTTATAACATAGATATAAGAGTGATATCATTCCATTTATAGGCCAGAGAAATTCTGGGATGGGTGACCTACTGGGAAGTAGCCTCGGGTTCATTCAAAGGGACAAAACAGTGCGGTTTCGGCCAGAGCGGACAATACCATCTATGTTTAGGGGTGGGTCATGACATTGGCGAATATCACCTTGTATTACCAAATGGTAATACATTGATTATGAACGATTGCTATTACATACCGACCCTGATATGCAATCTTATATCAGTTTCTTTATTAAGTAAAGAAGGATATAATTTTGTAGTACAGAATAATGTTATGAACATCTTTCTGAATCAAAAGTTGATTGGATCAGGCTCATTAAATAATGGCATATATGTTCTAAATCAAACCACAGTTCTTAACGTACAAAACACACATAAGAGGAAGAGTTCAGAAATGAACGAATCTTTCTTGTGGCATTGTAGACTAGGTCATATCAATGCGACACGACTAGCTAAGTTACATAAGGATGGATATTTGAATCCGTTCGAATTATCATCTTATGAAACTTGCCAGTCATGTCTCAAAGGCAAAATGACCAAAACTCCGTTTAGTGGATACGGAGAAAGAGTTACGAAACTCTTGGGATTGATACATAGTGATGTATGCGGTCCCATGTCTATACATGCCAGGAATGGTTCCTCGTACTTCATTACATTCACTGACGATCTCTCAAGATATGGACATGTGTTCCTGTTGAAACACAAGTCTGAAGCTTTTGAGAAATTCAAAAAATATAAGAACGAAGTTGAAAACCAAACGGGTAAAAGTATTAAAATCCTTCAATCTGATCGGGGAGGAGAATACTTGAGCAATGAATTCCTGGACTATTTAAAAGAGAATGAGATTCTCTCTCAGCTTATTCCTCCGTATACACCACAGCACAACGATGTATCGGAATAGAGGAATCGCGCCCTATTAGATATGGTGCGCTCTATGATGAGCACTGTTGAGATGCATATTTCCTTTTGGGGTTATGCGCTTGAGACAACAACATACCTATTGAATCAAGTTCCATCTAAATCTGTACCTACCACACCATATGAGATATGGAGTGGGAAGAGACCATATCTTAAACGAGTTAAGATATGGGTTTGTCCGGCCTATGTCAAAAGGCATAATCAGGATAAACTCGAGGCACGATCAGTTCTTTGCAAGTTTGTGGGATATCCAAAGAATTCATATGGATATTTTTTCTACCACAGTGAGGAACAAAAGGTGTTTGTTACTCAACATGCCACTTTTTTAGAAAAGGAATTTCTTATCAAAGAAATTAGTGGCAAAGGGGTAGAATTGGAAGAAGTTTCAGCTACACAAACGACAACTGAAGATTTAGTGGAACCAGAGAATTCGATAGTTCCCAACGAACCTCAGCCTCTCCGCCGATCTAGTAGGGTTCCTCATCCACCTGAGAGATACTACGGTTTTCTTATTGATGGTGGGAGCGAGGATTGCATCATGGAAGATGATGACCCAACTAGCTTCGAGAAGGCCATCATGAGTGGGGACTCTGTGAAATGGCTGGATGCAATGCGATCTGAGATGGAATCCATGCACACCAACAAAGTATGGACTTTGGAAGTTGCTCCTGAAGGGGTAAAACCCATTGGGAGAAAATGGATCTTTAACAAGAAACTTGGTGTAGATGGAAAAGTTGAGACTTTCAAAGCTAGACTTGTTGCAAAAGGTTTCCGTCAATGAACAGGTGTGGATTATGATGAAACATTTTCTCTAGTGGCTATGCTTAAGTCCATCCGGATCCTACTTGTCATCGCTGCATACCATGACTACGAAATCTGGCAAATGGATGTTAAAACTGCCTTTCTAAATGGTGATTTAGAAGAGTGTGTGTACATGACTCAGCCATAGGGCTTTATAGACAGTGGGAGCAGCGGAAAGGTGTGCAAGCTGCTTAAATCTATTTACGGGTTAAATCAGGTATCACGGAGTTGGAACATCTGTTTTGATATGGTATTCAAAGAGTTTGACTTCATCAAAAACGTAGATGAAGCTTGTATATACAAGAAGGTGGCAGAGAGTAAGGTTGTCTTCCTCGTATTGTATGTGGATGACATACTCTTGATAGGAAATGATGTTCCTATGCTGCACTTAGTAAAGCTCTTCTTATCACATAGATTCTCAATGAAAGATCTAGGTGATGCCTCCTAATCTTAGGGATTAAGATCTATAGAGATAGATCTAAATGGATACTGGGATTGTCCCAATCCAGGTACATTGACACCATACTAAAGAGGTTTAGTATGGAAGAATCCAAGCGTGGGAATTTGTAGGGTTCCTAGGCACGCTTATGAGGTCTCACAAGGCATCAACCAAACCAATTTCAAATTTTACAAGTGCCGAGAAACCCTAATACGGATCGTTAACTAGAATTTTAGGCGAAACATGCAACTAGTTAACAACTTAACTAAGTGAACGGAAATACAACCTTTGTAGATCCGGTCCTCCATGTCCATAGCTCCATGATGAAGTCTCCTTGCTATCCAAATCGAATCCCGGGCTCTAGCGTCGGCTTCATCGGAGAAACGGGCGGGCTTGGTCGTCGGCTTCGATGCCGAAGATGATCTACGTCGAGGCATCACAAGATCAAGCTCCCACTTCACCAAGTCATGAAACTTGTGAAGAAAACACCCTATACTACTTGGTAAGAGGTAGAGGATGAAGAAATAGGAAGTGGACTCACTTTAGAATTGGATTTCTCACTCTTTTTCTCAAGTTGCCATTGTTGGTAGCAAGCTTCTTCATCTTCAAGAAGAAGAAGAAGAAGAAGAAATATATTATCTTAAGTATATCTAAAATAAGAAAAAATATCATACTTATCACAATGGTAACCATAGTTAGGTGTAGAGAATAAATCATGGTTAGGTTGAATGGTTAGGGTTAAGTATGAGACAAAGATGGTGGACTTGTTCAAAGCTTCAAGAAGCTTCAACAAGCATACAAAGAAAACCACCATTTTTCCCTTTGCCAAAATGAATGAATAAATAAATAAATAAATAAATCAAGTGAAACCCTAACCATTGACCAACCATGGTTTAAACCAAACATACACACATGATACAATCAAGTACACAAAAGTATATCACATATACAACTTGTGTACATCAAGTGAGAAAATCCATTTAAAGTGAACCAATACTAGTTAATGCAAAGTAATATATCAAATATATAATTATACATTAAATCAACACTTTATTCAATGATCCGGTTATGTCGCATATAACCGACTAGTATCAAATTTATCGACTTATCGAATCAATCCTTGATTCGATAACTAGGTTATATCGCATACAACCATTCGATACATTCATCGCGAGAATAGAATGCGGTATCACATACACGCATTATTCTCGGTCCCGCACATATCTCATATGCGCTCCTATTTCGTTTCGCTTGAGCCAGGAAACCTCTGTGTAGGACTCTAAAGACTCGTCAATACGCCGGCAGCAGATGATGATCATATCAAACACCCAAAAGCCGTAAGCGGTTTGCTAAACGTAACGGCCACCCGGGTATTGAGCGATCTGAAGATCGACGAGCAAGCCCGCTCATACTCCTGTGAATCCAACCAGTAACACTTACCGTACAGTCCGGTCTGTTCGTCTGATATGTCGCATATCTCGCCTAGGGGTGGTAAACGTCAGACCCCAACAGCTCGATAAGTCGTGTCGATATGAGGTCTATAACAGTTCGAGAAACTACTGGTAACACTTACCAGTAAATCTCAGCAACCCTGGCCAGGGATTTCCGGTTATAGCCAATCGAACACAGCGCAACATCAACTCCCTATACCGGGAGAGACGAATCCCCTCCTATCGCTCATTGCCTCCATGTGATTCGGGACTGTATCCAAAAACCACCGTTTTGCACGCCCTCTTGGACGTGGTATGGTGGAAATCAAAGCACAGTGGGAATCACACAAGACTCTATGACGATCTCGGGTCAACAGACTACTCTGTACCAGTGTCACCAAAGAACTGCCATCTGACGTAAGGTACAATACCATCTGGGAGTTCTCGGCGAGTCCGTCCAATGTACCCAGTCTCCACTGAGCACCCGTATATCATCTCTGATGTCAAACACCAATGGATATGGGATCATCCATCGCCCATCTGTATGGGTCGAGAAGGTATACGCTAGTCTACTCTGGTATATCGATGCCCCGTCTCGATACACCCACGACTAGGGACCTTGAAGGATGTATTTATGGACTACCATGTCCCCACTAGTATGATCTACATCATAGTCCAGGTAGTCAAGTACACATCCTAAGGGCTTTACCAACATGTAATAGAGAGACAATCAATGTACACGTTAAGGTAAAGAGTAACCAGATAGCATACTATCATGTCGAGCAAGAAAGTCCTCCCTATATATGTCCGAGCATCCACTACAATATACATCCTATGTACAGTAATGGCCTCTAGGGCATACATATAACTAACAATCTCCCACTTGCACTAGGGCCATCTGATAGCAGTGGTAGAAGTATCTCATACTCAACCATCCCATAATAGTCTCTCTCTGGGAAAAGGCCTTTGTGAGTGGATCCGCCGTGTTGTCCTCTGAGTCTACTCTCCTAACCTTGATCCCATGGAGATCAACCATCTCCATGATCAGGTGACACTGCCTTAGAATATGTCTGGATCACTGATGGGACCGGCGTTCCTTGGCATAAGCCACAACTCCATTGTCTCACAATGGTTGGAACGTAGTTCATCTCATGAACCAATATACACCCAAACATCCTCTTTGGTAGCATCTTAAGTAGCGATGTATCCTGCCTTTATCATCTAATTAGCCACGGTATCTAGCTTGGAACTCTTCCAACATACCGTCCCTTTACTGAGGGTAAAGACAATGCCTGTGACAGACATTCAGTCGTCCTTATCACTCTGGAACCCTTCCAGCGATTCTTCCCAGGATCGATTGATACCATCTCACTACAACTAGTGAGAATCCTAACATCCAATTAGATCTATCTCATAGATCCAAAACCCAGGATTTAGGAGGTATCACTTTGATCCTATATGGAGAATCATTGTGATAAGCGGAGATTGACCGAGCGAAGCATAGGAAACTCCTTCCCTATCAAGAGTATGTCATCCACGTACTCTACGAGGATCATCACCATACTCCCTACTACCTTTTTGTATATACTAGGTTCATCTACCATTTTGATGAAGTCAAACTTTTTGACAACTACATCAAAACAGACGTTCCAACTC
Organism: Agapanthus africanus; assembly: GCA_030015575.1. Lineage (NCBI taxonomy): Eukaryota > Viridiplantae > Streptophyta > Magnoliopsida > Asparagales > Amaryllidaceae > Agapanthus > Agapanthus africanus. The sequence goes on from CM057337.1 coordinate 272,516,334, forward strand.
CGCGATGTCTGCTTTATCCTATAAAGCATCTTGTACACGTTTCCGCTGCTCCCACTGTCTACGAAGCCCTCTGGCTGTGTACTTATAGACGCACTCTTCTAAAACACCATCTAGAAAAGTAGTCATGGCACCCAACCGCCAGATATCATAGTCATGGTATATAGCCGTGGCAAGTAGGATCTGGATGGACTTAAGCATAGCCACTGAAAAAGGTTTCATCATTATCCACGCCTGGTTGATGACGAAAGCCTTTAACAAGTCTTGCTTTGAAAGTCTCAACTTTTCTACCTACACCAAGTAATCTTCTCAAGATATACTTGCTCCTGATGGGGATTTAACCCTTCAGATATAGCAACCAAAGTCCATACTTTGTTGGTGTACATGGATTCCATCTCAGATCGCTAAGCATCCAGCCATTCTCGTAGAGTCTTACTCCTGATGGCCAGCTCGAAACTAGTTGGGTCATCATCCCATGATGCAATCCTCGCTCCCACTGTCATAGAGAAACCGAAGTATCTCTCAGGCGGATGAGGAACCCTACTAGATCGGCGGAGAGGTTGAGGTTCGTTAGTTACTATTGAATCCTTTGGTTCTACCAAATTATCTGTTGTAGTTTGTATAGCTGGAACCTTTCCAGTTCTACATAACTGACCTTGCCTCGAGCTTGTCCGGATATTTCTTTTAGACATAGCCCGGACAACCCCAAATCTTAACTAGCTTAAGACATGGGCTCTTCCCATACCATATCTCATATGGAGTGGTAGGCTGTGATCTGATTCGAACCCTATTCAATAGGCATGCAGCTTCTCAAGCGCACAACTCCCAAAAGGAAACAGGTAACTCAGTAGTACGCATCATAGAGCGCACCATATCGAATAGGGTGCAATTGCTCCGCCCCGATATACCATCGTGCCATGGTGTATACGGAGGAGTAATGCTGAGAGAGAATCTCATTCTCCTTTAGAATAGTCCAGGAATTCTGTGCTCAAGTATTCTCCTCCCTGATCGCATCAAAGGACATAATACTTATACCCTCAATTTGGTTCTCTACTTCTAACTTATATTCCGTGAATATCTCAAAAGGTTCGGACTTGTATTTCAACAGGAACATATGTCTAAATCTTGAGAGATCATCAGAGAATGTAATGAAGTACAAAGAACCGGTCTTGGCATGTGTAGACTGGGGACCTTTATACATCAACATGTATCATCCCAAGAGTTCACTAACTCTTTCTCTGTTTCCAATAAACAGAGCAGGTGTCATTATATCTTTGTGACATGACTGGCAAGTTTCACAAGATGTAAATTCAAACTGATTTAAATATGCATCTACAAGTAACTTCAGCTAGTCGGGTCGCATTGATATGACCTAGTCTACAATGCCTCAAGAAGGATTCGTTCATTTCTGAACTCTTCCTCTTGTGTGTGTTCCGCATACTAAGAACTGTAGTTTGATTTAGAACATCAATGCTTTTAGATAACGTGCCCGAACCGATCAACTATTGATATAGGAAATGTTCAAAACATTATCCAACAATACAAAATTTTATCATTTCTTTACTGATAAAGAGACTGATATGATTTTGTATATCAGGTTCGGTATCTAATAACATTCGTTCAGAATCAATGTATTGGTAATACAGGGTGACAGTGACCAACAGACTTGGCTGCAACTCTTGCCCCGTTTTCTGCCTCATGAAACTTATCACCCGTTCTCATTTCTCTACCTTTCTGTAGCCCTATGTAACAGATTACATATCTGGGATCCTGATCTGGTATCACATACCCAGGACGTAGAGGATACAGAGAAACAGTTCTCTGTAATGAACACAACCGAAGATGATGCATCAGCATGCACTCACTTCGTTTGGGCGGTACGGGAATTCTGGTAATCCCCAATTTCCTGCTTTGTCTTATAACAATTATAAAGTGGAGCGGGACCAACGTTCCCCAGCTCAGTATAACAAGCGGGTTCGGTCAATACTTCCGTATTATTATCTTGATTAAGGCGTGATATGGTCGCTACCTGGAGAGAGAGAGAGAAGAAAACACTCAGCGTGCGCTCTTGCAAGAATAGATTGGTTATTATTTTATCTAATCAGGATGGCTCCCACTGCTTTTTATCAAATCTTCCTTCAAACCCTAAAAGGAAAGACTAGCCGGGATTAATTACACACTACAAGTTCGCCAATCTTTCAGCCAGGCCGGTGTCGGTACTTTGAGGGAGGTCCCCCGTGCTTTCGCACGAACCTAATTACAGTAAACCTCGTTTTCCCAGAGGCGTAACCCCGTTAACACCTTTCTAGACACCTACTTGATCGGCTAATTGTAATGTGTAAAACTCTCCCAGGAGTAACAATTACTCGCAGCGGGTATCGGGATCCAACTATCTCATAGAATGTATGCAATCTCATTGCAAATTTCAACACTTGAAATTCCCGATAATATTTTGCCCCGAACGATCTATGATCTTGACAAGGTCAAAAAACCATAGATCGCAAGTCAAGTTCAACCCGTCATTTCTTGATTGAATCAAACCCACCCGCACGACCCTTGACAAGGTCAACAAGGCCGCACGACTATCCTAACCCAATCTGCATCATATGCATAAGCAGATAAATACTGGTTAGCTACCGCACACTGCGCCTTGACAAGGTCAACAAACGCAGCACGAATACTAAACAGGACTTATCTGAAATGACGGAGGGCTACGACAGGTTTTTCTGAAAACCTATTGCGTAATGAACTTGATATCGTTGTAGAATCAAATGTTTTTAAAATGGAGTGTTTTTTAGGCTTTTCTAGTTTTGCTAAAGGAGTCACTCCCGGTGAAGGGATCGTCGGTCCTTTCCTCGTCGAATGAGGTGCGGGATATATCATATATATCACTGTGCAAAGCAAAAACTCTTAAAAGCAATCAAAAGACAAACCGAGTGTGTAGCATCTGCCAGTTATTGCTAAAGGAGTCACTCCCGGTGAAGGGATCTCGGTCCTTTCCTCATCGAATAAGGTGCAGGATATATCACATATACCTCTGTGCAAAGCAAGAACCGTAGCTACCTTTTTATTTTGAAATTCGATTCTACAACATCTTTAGGTTTCTTTTACTTTCATTAATCACATTAATGAAGTCCCATCATTTAAGTACCTAAACATCACAGATAAATACGACGTACACTTATGCCATCAGCATTCGCCTCGATATCCCCTCGTGCACCGTTAGGTTAGGTAACTAATGGCAGAGCGGGGCAGGGCTAGCGCGGGTGTAAAACATAAGTAACGCCTATATAATATATCATATATACTATATACTGTATCCATCACAGAACATATCACATGATCACATCACAGATATCGCAGCAGAAGAATCATATGAAATATTGGATATACTAGGACGTCCGTGTTTTAAATACGAGCTAGTATAAAACACGGATTCCACGGTCGCGATGAATAGCCAAACCCACACCCCTAGACCCCTACGAGAGCGGCAAGCAACCCAACCAATTCTAGAGTTAGGAGACCCGGACTCGACTCCTCGAGTTGGTCTCCTACTGGACTCCAGAACCCGGTTACTTGTGCCCTCCTCCTTGGGTCTATCCTAGTGCGGAAAAGTAAATAATATACAAAGGGTGACATCTTCCGCAACCTGGAAGTGCCCCAATAAAAGAATATTACATACAAGTTTTTACATGAATGAAAATGAAAAACACTCATATCACATAAAAAACCCCGGCTATTCAAACACGACGATCCAATATAACATATCCAGCAACACATAACATCACATGTCATCAACGTAAGTAAATATGCGCATCCCAATTGTTGTTGACATATAGCAACGAAACCGGCGATATCACATATTACACTTACGGTCACAGAAAAGAAAGTGTAAAACTACAATAGTTGGAATCCGCAACCTCCATAGACATCGCATGCCTAATCAAATGAATTACTTAGACATCGCATGCCTAACAATTATAAACCCCGCATTTTAGTCTCAAAATCGAAAACTCTTTTCAATATCAAGTCGGGCAATTCAACAAGATTCCCGACATCCTGATCTAATGCCCGTCGCAAACTTTAGTGGACGGCCGCACCCCCGACGCCGTCGACAAAGTGCACCAAGGCGGAACACCGCTGCCGCGAGCACCCGAACAGATGCTTTCGGCGACGGGGTTCTCCTACAGTCACTTGGTCGGGGTTATGGGATGAGGCTGTCTATTAAGTTTACCCGGCGAGTATCCGCGTACACTACGTGATTGCGACGGACTTTTGATCACATCAAAATTCCGTGGCAACCGATCAAGTGAGACTAAACCGCTAGATTTATAACATTCATTCAGTTATCTCATAACAACTTGTGAATTCCAATTATTGTATCACATTCCAGATAAATAGAAAATGTTAAACTTTCCGATCGAACATTTAAACACCCAAGTTTTCCCGAAACAGATCAAGACATGAAACAAGTTTAAAAACATTCACTTCGTGCCTCAGTACCAACGGTCCAGCCGTAGAAGGGTCAAGCCAACGCCTCACATGTGGCACGCCGTACTACCCTAAACCTTAAGGTTCAAAGGGCAGTTCAAGACGGTCACATAATCGAGTTAAGGTTTGTTGTCTTCTAGAGGGTCCATTGCGTTACTTGCACTACTTAGAACGTCTTTAAACCTCAGAAAAATCCAACACTTGGAAATTTTCCGGCAGGGAAAAAATTGGGTATTTATATCCGGTCGAACTTTTTAACATATTCTAAAATTATCCGGAAAAACACACTGACAAAATTAGACAATCCAATCGATACACCGAGTCCCCAATACAACCCAGAAAATTCAACTCTTGAATAAATATTAAAAAATTCCCAGGAAAACCAGTACTGCAAAATAAGAATTACTGTACAAAATTCAATGCATAATAAGACAAAACGACCGCGGATCCGCCGCACGAGCCATGCTCGTGCCGCGGAACCGCGGCGGTTTGATGGAATTAGGGAATCGAATTTCATAGTAACTCTTAGATATTCCTGCTGATTTTTCTGCATATTTTTAATTCTCAAAAAACCACAAAATTCAAAAAAGTACAGAGAGCATTTTTGGGTTAGGGTTTTGGTTCGATCGGACTTCTAACTCCGTCAACACATCGCCTAAGGCTCTAGCTAGGCTCTGATACCACTGTAGGGTTCCTAGGCACGCTAATGAGGTCTCACAAGGCATCAACCATGCCAATTTCAAATTTTACAAGTGCCGAGAAAACCTAATACGGATCGTTAACTAGAATTTTAGGCGAAACATGCAACTAGTTAACAACTTAACTAAGTGAACGGAAATACAACCTTTGTAGATCCGGTCCACCACCTCCATAGCTTCATGACGAAGTCTCCTTGCTATCCAAATCGAATCCCGGGCTCTAGCGTCGGCTTCATCAGAGAAATGGGCGGGCTTGGTCGTCGGCTTCGATGCCGAAGATGATCTACGTCGAGGCATCACAAGATCAAGCTCCTACTTCACCAAGTCATGAAACTTGTGAAGAAAACACCCTATACTACTTGGCAAGAGGTAGAGGATGAAGAAATAGGAAGTGGGCTCACTTTAGAATTGGATTTCTCACTCTTTTTCTCAAGTTTCCATTGTTGGTAGCAAGCTTCTTCATCTTCAAGAAGAAGAAGAAGAAGAAGAAATATATTATCTTAAGTATATCTAAAATAAGAAATAATATCATACTTATCACAATGGTAACCATAGTTAGGTGTAGAGAATAAACCATGGTTAGGTTGAATGGTTAGGGTTAAGCATGAGACAAAGATGGTGGACTTGTTCAAAGCTTCAAGAAGCTTCAACAAGCATACAAAGAAAGCCACCATTTTTCCCTTTGCCAAAATGAATGAATAAATAAATAAATAAATAAATCAAGTGAAACCCTAACCATTGACCAACCATGGTTTAAACCAAACATACACCCAAACTAACATGTATCATGAAACATGATACAATCAAGTGCACAAAAGTATATCACATATACAACTTGTATACATCAAGTGAGAAAATCCATTTAAAGTGAACCAATACTAGTTAATGCAAAGTAATATATCAAATATATAATTATACATTAAATCATTAAATCAACACTTGATTCAATGATCCGGTTATGTCGCATATAACCGACTAGTATCAAATGTATCGACTTATCGAATCAATCCTTGATTCGATAACTAGGTTATATCGCATACAACCATTCGATACATTCATCGCGAGAATAGAATGCGGTATCACATACACGCATTATTCTCGGTCCCGCACATATCTCATATGCGCTCCTATTTCGTTTCGCTTGATCCAGGAAACCTCTGTGTAGGACTCTAAAGACTCGTCAATACGCCGGCAGCAGATGATGATCATATCAAACACCCACAAGCCGCAAGCGGTCTGCTAAACGTAACGGCCACCCGGGTATTGAGCGATCAGAAGATCGACGAGCAAGCCCGCTCATACTCCTGTGAATCCAACCAGTAACACTTACCGTACAGTCTGGTCTGTTCGTCTGATATGTCGCATATCTCGCCTAGGGGTGGTAAACGTCAGACCCCAACAGCTCGATAAGTCGTGTCGATATGAGGTCTATAACAGTTCAAGAAACTACTGGTAACACTTACCAGTAAATCTCAGCAACCCTGGCCAGGGATTTCCGGTTATAGCCAATCGAACACAGCGCAACATCAACTCCCTATACCGGGAGAGACGAATCCCCTCCTATCGCTCATTGCCTCCATGTGATTCGGGACTGTACCCAAAAACCACCGTTTTGCACGCCCTCTTGGACGTGGTAAGGTGGAAATCAAAGCACAGTGGGAATCACACAAGACTCTATGACGATCCCGGGTCAACAGACTACTCTGTACCAGTGTCACCAAAGAACTGCCATCTGACGTAAGGTACAATACCATCTGGGAGTTCTCGGCGAGTCCGTCCAGTGTACCCAGTCTCCACTGAGCACCCGTATATCATCTCTGATGTCAAACACCAATGGATATAGGATCATCCATCGCCCATCTGTATGGGTCGAGAAGGTATACGCTAGTCTACTCTGGTATATCGATGCCCCGTCTCGATACACCCACGACTAGGGACCTTGAAGGATGTACTTATGGACTACCATGTCCCCACTAGTATGATCTGCATCATAGTCCAGGTAGTCAAGTACACATCCTAAGGGCTTTACCAACATGTAACAGAGAGACAATCAATGTACACGTTAAGGTAAAGAGTAACCAGATAGCATACTATCATGTCGAGCAAGAAAGTCCTCCCTATATATGTCCAAGCATCCACTACAATATACATCCTATGTACAGTAATGGCCTCTAGGGCATACATATAACTAACAGAATTTACCCATGATTACAGGACTCGCTCTCTCCAAAGAGATGTCTCTCAAGACTGAGTTGGAGAGAGCTCGCATGCAAAGGATACCATATGCTTCAGTAGTAGGCTCTATCATGTATACGATGCTATGTACCAGACCCGATGTAGCATAATCACTAAGTGTAGTGAGTAGGTATCAAGCAGATCCAGGAGAAAGTCACTGGACAGCTGTGAAGAACATTCTCAAGTACTTGAGAAGGACTAAAGAGATGTTCTTGGTGTATGGTAATTGTGAACTCCAAATGGAGTCCATTACCGATTTGAGCTTCCAGAGTGATAAGGACGACTCTAAGTCGGTCTCCGGATTTATCTTTACCCTTAATGGAGGGGTGGTTTGTTGGAAGAGTTCCAAACAGGAAACCGTGGTAGACTCGACCATAGAGGCTGAATACATCGTTGCCAACGATGCTGCTAAAGAGGATATCTGGATGAAGAAGTTCATAAACGAACTTGGTGTGGTTCCGTCCATCGAGCATCCAATACCTTTGTATTGTGATAACAATGGAGCTGTGGCTTTAACCAAAGAACCCAGGTCCTATCAGCGATCCAGGAATATTCTGAAGCGGTATCACTTGATCCGGGAGATAGTTGATCGCCGGGAGATCGAGCTCAGGAGAGTTGACTCGAAGAACAACAAAGCGGATCCACTCACGAAAGCCATAGCCCAGATACAATTTGAGAGACTCTTCGGGATATTGGGTATGAGATACTACAACAACTGGCCTTAGTGCAAGTGGGGGATTGTTAGTTATGTATATGCCCTAGAGTCCATTATTGTATATATGATGTATATTATAGTGGATGCTTGGATATATATTGAGAGGACTTTCTTTCTCGACATGATAGTATGCTATCTGGTTGCTCTTTGTCTTAACATGTAGATTTGTATTGTGATACTGTCTTACTCTCACATGTTGATAAAACCCTTAGGATGTGTAATTGACTACTAGGACTATGATGGAGATCATACTAGTGGGGCCAGGGTAGTCCACAAGTACATCCTTTAATTGTTCCTAGTCGAGGGTGTATCGAGACAGGGCATCGATATTCCAGAGTAGACTAGCGTATACGCTTCTTGACCCATATGATAGGCGATGGATGATCCCACATCCATTGGTATTTAACATCAAAGATGGTATACGGGTGCTCAGTGGAGACTGGGTACACTGAACAGACTCGCCGAGAACTCCTAGTTGGTATTATACTTATCGTCAGATAGCAGTTCTCTGATGACACTGGTACAGGTTAGTTTGTAGACCCGAGATCATCATAGAGTCTTGTGTGATTCCCACTGTGTTTTGATTTCCACCTTACCACGTTTAAGAGAACGTGGAAAAACGGTGGCTTTTGGGTACAGTCCCGAATCACATGGAGCCAATGAGCAATAGAAGGGGTTTCGTCTCTCCCAGTATTGGGGGTTGATGTTGCACTGTACTCGATTGGCTATAACAGGAAGTCCCTGGCCAGGGCTGATATGGAGATCTACTGGTAAGTGTTATCAGTAGTTTCTCGACCTGTTATGAGCCTCACATCGGCATGACTTATTAGTTACTGGGGTCTGACGATTACCACCCTCTAGACTGGATATGCGATATATCAGACGGAGAGACCGGACTATACGGTAATGTTACTGACAGGCTTTACAGAAGTATGAGAAGGCTCGCTTGTTGATCTTCTGATCGCTCAATAACCGGGTAGCCGTTACGTCCAGCTAGTACCTTGTGGGTGACTGATATGATCATCACCTACTGCCGGCGTATTGACGAGTTTTTAGAGTCCTACACAGAGGTTTACTGGCTTAGGCAAAACGAAGTAGGAGCACATATGTGATATGCGCGGGACCGAGAATAATACGAGTATGTGATACCGTATTATATTCTCACGATATGTGATATCGGTCGGTTATATGTGATATAGCCGGGTTATCGAATCAAGTTTTGATTCGATAAGATGATACATATTATATTAGTCGGTTATATGTGATATGGCCGGATTATTAAATCAAATGTTGATTTGATAATTTAATGTTTAATTGTATATTTGATATGCTAATTTGCATTAACTAATATTTGCTCACTTATACTTTTCTTTTCTCACATGTGCACACTTAATATATATGTGATATATATTATTTGTGTTTTCTTTTTTGTGTCATGCTTGATGATACACACTATATTGGTGTATGAGACTTATACCATGCCATTAGATTATTAGGGTTTTATTTATTTAATGCAAATTTAAATTGGTGGGAATTAAGCATGGTTGCAAGCTTTGGAAGCTTGTGGAAACCTAATTGATCATTCTTCGTGTGTATTTGTAGGGTTCCTAGGCACGCTAATGAGGTCTCACAAGGCATCAACCATGCCAATTTCAAATTTTACAAGTGCCGAGAAACCCTAATACGGATCGTTAACTAGATATATAGGCGAACACATGCAACTAGTTAACAATTTAACTAAAAGAACGGAAATACAACCTTTGTAGATCCGGTCCTCCACCTCCATAGCTCCGCAATGAAGTCTCCTCGCTGTCCAAATGGAAACCCGGGCTCTAGCGTCGGCTTCATCGGAGAAATAGGCGGGCAAGGTCGTCGGCTTCGTGCCGAAGATGATCTACGTCGAGGCATCGCAAGATCAAGCTCCTACTTCACCAAGTCATAAAACTTGTGAAGAAAACACCCTTTACTACTTGGCAAGAGGTAGAGGATGAAGAAATAGGAGGTGGGTTCACTTTAGAATTGGATTTCTCACTCAATTGCTCAAGTTGCCATTGATGAAGCAAGCTTTCTTCATCTTTTTTAAGAAGAAGAAGATGAAGATGATTTGTCATAAGTCTTATTAAAAATAGAAAATAATGTGAATACTTATCATATGGAAACCATGGTCAAGTGTAGAGAATAAACTAAGGTTAGTTAAAGGGTTAGGGTTAAGCATGAAGACAAAATGGTCACTTAGTCAAAGATGCTTTGAAGCTTCAAGAAGCTTCAAGCAAAGAACAAAGAAAGCCACCATTTTCTCTTTATCATTTCCAAAATAAAATAAATGAATAAGAAAATGAAAACCCTAACCAATATAGAACCATGGTTTAATCTTTACACAAACCCTAGTGAGCATGTATCATCAAACATGATACAAACTTGTGTACAAAAGTATATCTCATATACAATGTGCACAAACAAGTGAGAAAAATCATTTAAAGTGAACCAATACTAGTTAATGCAAAGTAATATATCAAATATATAATTATACATTAAATCATTAAATCAACACTTGATTTAACGATCCGGTCATATTGCATATAACCGACTAGTATCTTATGTATCGGCTTACCGAATCAATCCTTGATTCGATAACTAGGTTATATCACATACAACCATATCGATACATTCATCACGAGAATAGAATACGGTATCACATACACGCATTATTCTCAGTCCCGCACATATCTCATATGCGCTCCTATTTCGTTTTGCTTGAGCCAGGAAACCTCTGTGTAGGACTCTAAAGACTCGTCAATACGCCGGCAGCAGGTGATGATCATATCAAACACCCACAAGCCGCAAGCGGTCTGCTAAATGTAACGGCCACCCGGGTATTGAGCGATCAGAAGATCGACGAGCAAGCCCGCTCATACTCCTGTGAATCCAACCAGTAACACTTACCGTACAGTCCGGTCTGTTCGTCTGATATGTCGCATATCTCACCTAGGGGTGGTAAACGTCAGACCCCAATAGCTCGATAAGTCGTGTCGATATAAGGCCTATAACAGTTCGAGAAACTACAGGTAACACTTACCAGTAAATCTCAGCAACCCTGGCCAGGGATTTTCGGTTATAGCCAATCGAACACAGCGCAACATCAACTCCCTATACCGGGAGAGACGAATCCCCTCCTATCGCTCATTGCCTCCATTGGATTCGGGACTGTACCCAAAAGCCACCGTTTTGCATGCCCTCTTGGACGTCGTAAGGTGGAAATCAAAGCACAGTGGGAATCACACAAGACTCTATGACGATCTCGGGTCAACAGACTACTCTGTACCAGTGTTACCAGAGAACTGCCATCTGACGTAAGGTATAATACCATCTGGGAGTTCTCGGCGAGTCCGTCCTGTGTACCCAGTCTCCACTGAGCACCCGTATATCATCTCTGATGTCAAACACCAATGGATATGGGATCATCCATCGCCCATCTGTATGGGTCGAGAAGGTATACGCTAGTCTACTCTGGTATATCGATGCCCCATCTCGATACACCCACGACTAGGGACTTTGAAGGATGTACTTATGGACTACCATGTCCCCACTAATATGATCCGCATCATAGTCCAGGTAGTCAAGTACACATCCTAAGGGCTTTACCAACATGTAACAGAGAGACAATCAGTGTACACGTTAAAGTAAAGATCAACCAGATAGCATACTATCATGTCGAGCAAGAAAGTCCTCCCTATATATGTCCAAGCATCCACTACAATATACATCCTATGTATAGTAATGGCCTCTAGGGCATACATATAACTAACAATCTCCCACTTGCACTAGGGCCATCTGATAGCAGTGGTTGTAGTATCTCATACTCAATCATCCCATAATAGTCTCTCTCTGGGAAAAGGCCTTTGTGAGTGGATCCGCCGTGTTGTCCTCTGAGTCTGCTCTCCTAACCTCGATCACACTGGAGATCAACCATCTCCTTGATCAGGTGACACTGCCTTAGAATATGTCTGGATCACTGATGGGACGGGTTTTTCTTGGCATAAGCCACAACTCCATTGTCACACAATGGGAGGAACTAAGTTCATCTCATGAACTAATATACACCCAGACTGCCTCTTTGGTAGCATCTTAAGTAGCGATGTATCCAGCCTTTATCGTCTAGTATGCCACGGTATCTAGCTTGGAACTCTTCCAACATACCGTCCCTTTACTGAGGGTAAAGACAATGCCTGTGACTGACTTTTAGTCGTCCTTATTACCCTGGAACCCTTCCAGTGATTCTCCCCAGGATCGATTGATACCATCTCACTACAACTAGTGAGAATCCTAACATCCAATTAGATCTATCTCATAGATCCAAAACCCAGGATTTAGGAGGTATCACTTTGATCCTATATGGAGAATCATTGTGATAAGCGGAGATTGACCGAGCGTAGCATAGGAAACTCCTTTCTTATCAAGAGTATGTCATCCACGTACTCTACGAGGATCATTACCATACTCCCTACTACCTTTTTGTTTATACAAGGTTCATCTACCATTTTGATGATATCAAACTCTTTGACTAACACATCAAAACAGATGTTCCAACTCCGCGATACCTGCTTTATCCTATAAAGCATCTTGTACACGTTTCCGCTGCTCCCACTGTCTACGAAGCCCTCTGGCTGTGTACTTATATACGTTCTCTTCTAAAACATCATTTAGAAAAGCAGTCATGACACCCAACCGCCAGATATCGTAGTCATGGTATGTAGCCGTGGTAAGTAGGATCTGGATGGACTTAAGCATAGCCACTTGAAAAGGTTTCATCATAATCCACGCCTGGTCGATGACGAAAACCTTTAACAAGTCAAGCTTTGAAAGTCTCAACTTTTCCATCTACACCAAGTAATCTTCTCAAGATATACTTGCTCCTGATGGGGATTTAACCCTTCAGATATAGCAGCCAAAGTCCATACTTTGTTGGTGTACATGGATTCCATCTCAGATCGCTAAGCATCCAGCCATTCTTACAGAGTCCCACTCCTGATGGCCAGCTCGAAACTAGTTGGGTCATCATCTCATGATGCAATCCTCGCTCCCACTGTCATAGAGAAACCGAAATATCTCTCAGGAGGGTGAGGAACCTTACTAGATCGGCGGAGAGGCTGAGGTTCGTTGGTAACTATTGAATCCTTTGGTTCTTTAAAATCATCAGCTGCAGTTTGTATAGCTGGAACATTTCCAGTTCTACATAACTGACCTTGCCTCGAGCTTGTCCGGATTTTGCTTTTAGACATAGCCCGGACAACCCCAAATCATAACCAACTTATGATATGGGCTCTTCCCTTATCATATCAAATATGAAGTGGTAGGCAACTGATTTGATTTGAACCCTATTCAATAGGTATGCAGCTTCTCAAGTGCATAACTCCCAAAAAGGAAATAGGTAACTCAGTAGTACTCATCATAGAGCACACCTTATCATATAGGGTGTGATTGCTCCATCCCGATATACCATCGTGCTATGGTGTATACGTAGGAGTAATGCTGAGAGAGAATCTCATTCTCCTTTAGAAAAGTCCAGGAATTCCGTGCTCAAGTATTCTCCTCCTTGATCACATCAAAGGACATAATACTTATACCCATTTTGGTTCTCTACTTCTAACTTATATTCTGTGAATATCTCAAAAGGTTCTGACTTGTGTTTCAACAGGAACATATGTCTGAATCAAAAGAGATGATCAGAGAATTTAATGAAGTATAAAGAACCGGTCTTGGCATGCGTAGACAGGGGACCTTACATACATCAACATGTATCATCCCAAGAGCTCACTAACTCTTTCTCTGTTTCCGATAAACAGAGCTACGGTCATCTTATCTTTGTGACATGACTGGCAAGATTCACAAGATGTAAATTCAAACAGTTTTAAATATGCATCTATATGCAACTTAGCTAGTCGGGTCGCATTGATATGACCTAGTCTACAATACCTCAAGAAGGATTCGTTCATTTCTGAACTCTTCCTCTTTTGTGTGTTCCGTATACTAAGAACTGTAGTTTGATTTAGAACTTCAATGCTTTTAGATAACGTGCCTGAACCGATCAACTTTTGATATAGGAAATGTTCAAAACATAATCCAACAATACAAAATTATATCCTTTCTTCACTAATAAAGAGACTGATATGATTTTGTAAATCAGGTTCGGTATCTAATAACATTCGTTCAGAATCAATGTATGTGGAATACAGGGTGACAGTGACCAACAGACTTGGCTGCAACACTTGCCCCGTTTTCTGCCTCATGAAACTTATCACCCGTTCTCAGTTCTCTACCTTTCTGTAGCCCCTATGTAACAGATTACATACCTGGGATCCTGATCCGGTATCACATACTCAAGACGTAAAGGATACTGAGAAACAGTTCTCTGTAATGAACACACCCGAAGATGATGCATCAGCATGCACTCTCTTCGTTTGGGCGGCACGGGAATTCTGGTAATCCCCAATTTCCTGCTCTGTCTTATAACAATTATAAGTTGGAGCGGGACCAACGTTCCCCAGCTCAGTATAACAAGCGGGTTCGGTCAAATATCCGTATTATTATCTTGATTAAGGCGTGATATGGTCGCTACCTGGAGAGAGAGAGAAGAAAACACTCAGCGTGCGCTCTTGCAAGAATAGATTGGTTATAATTTTATCTAATCAGGATGGCTCCCACTGTTTTTTATCAAATCTTCCTTCAAACCCTAAAAGGAAAGACTAGCCCGGATTAATTACACACTACAAGTTCGCCAATCTTTCAGCCAGGCCAGTGTCGGTAGTTTGAGGGAGGTCTCCCGTGCTTTCGCACGAACCTAATTACAGTAAACCTCGTTTTCCCAGAGGCGTAACATCGTTAACACCTTTCTAGACACCTTCTTGATCGGCTAATTGTAATGTGTAAAACTCTCCCAGGAGTAACTCTTACTCGCAGCGGGTATCGGGATCCAACTATCTCATAGAAGGTATGCAATCTCATTGCAAATTTCAACACTTGAAATTCCCGATAATATTTTGCCCCTAGCATCCTATGACCTTGACAGAGGTCAACAAACCATAGGCTGCTAGTCAAGTTCAACCCGTCATTTCCTGATTGAAGTAAACCCACCCGCACGACCCTTGACAGAGGTCAACAAGGTCGCACGACTACCCTAAATCAATCACATCATCTACTTATACAGATAAGCACTAATCAGCTACCGCACACTACGCCTTGACAGAGGTCAACAAACGTAGCACGAATACTAACCAGTACATATCTGAAATGACGGAGGGCTACGACAGATTTTTAAGAAAACCTATTGCGTAATGAACTTGATATCGTTTTAGAATCAAATGATTTTAAAATGGAGTGCTTTTGAGGCTTTTCTAGTTTTGCTAAAGGAGTCACTCCCGGTGAAAGGATCGTCGGTCCTTTCCTCGTCGAATGAGGTGCGGGATATATCATATATATCACTGTGCAAAGCAAAAACTCTTAAAAGCAATCAAAAGACAAACCGAGTGTGTAGCATCTGCCAGTTATTGCTAAAGGAGTCACTCCCAGTGAAGGGATCTCGGTCCTTTCCTCATCGAATAAGGTGCAGGATATATCACATATACCGCTGTGCAAAGCAAGAACTGTAGCTACCTTTTTATTTTTGAAATTCGATTCTACAACATCTTAGGTTTCTTTTATTTCATTAATCATATTAATGAAGTCCCATCATTTAAGTACCTAAACATCACAGATAAATACGACGTACACTTATGCCATCCGCATTCGCCTCGATGTCCCCTCGTGCACCGTTAGGTTAGGTAACTAACGGCAGAGCGGGGTAGGGCTAGCACGGGTGTAAAACATAAGTAAAGTCTATATAATATATCATATATACTATATACAGTATCTATCACAGAACATCACATGATCACATCACAGATATCGCAGCAGAAGAAACATATGAAATATTGGATATACTAGGACGTCCGTGTTTTCAATACGAGCCAGTATAAAACACGGATTCCACGGTCGTGATGAATAGCCAAACCCACACCCCTAGATCCCTTCGAGAGCGGCAAGCAACCCTACCAATTCTAGAGTTAGGAGACCCGGACTCGACTCCTCGAGTTGGTCTCCCACTGGACTCCAGAACCCGGTTACTTGTGCTCCCCTCCTTGGGTCTATCCTAGTGCGGAAAAGTAAATAATATACAAAAGGTGACATCTTCCGCAACCTGGAAGTGCCCCAATAAAAGAATATTACATACAAGTTTTTACATGAATGAAAATGAAAAACACTCATCTCACATGATAACCCCCGGCTATTCAAACACGACGATCCAATATAACATATCCAGCAACACATAACATCACATGTCATCAACGTAAGTAAATATGCGCATCCCAATTGTCGTTGACATATAGCAACGAAACCGGCGATATCACATATTACACTTACGGTCACAGAAAAGAAAGTGTAAAACTACAACAGTTGGAATCCGCAACCTACATAGACATCGCATGCCTAATCAAATGAATTCCTTAGACATCGCATGCCTAACCATTATAAACCCCGCATTTTAGTCTCATTATCGAAAACTCTTTTCAATATCAAGTCGGGCAATTCAACAAGATTCCCGACATACTGATCGAATGCTCGTCGCAAACTTCAGTAGGCGGCCGCACCCCCGACGCTGTCGACGAAGTGCACCAAGGCGGAACACCGCTACCGCTAGCATCCAAACGGATGCTTTCGGCGACGGGGTCTCCTACAGTCACTTGGTCGGGGCTATGGAGTGAGGCTGTCTATTAAGTTTACCCGGCGAGTATCCGCGTACGCTACGTGATTGCGACGGACTTTTGATCACATCAAAATTCTGTGGCAACCGATCAAGTGAGACTAAAGTGCTTTGTTTATAACATTCATTCAGTTATCTCATAATTTCTTGTGAATTCCAATTATTGTATCCCATTCCAGATAAGTAGAAAATGTTAAATTTTCCGATCGAACATTCGAACACCCAAGTTTTCCCGAAACAGATCAACACATGAAATAAGTTCAAAACCATTCACTTCATGCCTCAGTACCAATGGTCCAGCCGTAGAAGGGTCAAGCCAACGCCTCACATGTGGCACGCCGTACTGCCCCAAACCCGAAGGTTCAAAGGGCAGTTCAAGACGGTCACATAATCGAGTTAAGGTTTGTTGTCTTCTAGAGGGACCATCGCGTTACTTGCACTACTTAGAACGTCTTTAAACCACAGAAAAATCCAACACTTGGATATTTTTCCGGCAGGGGAAAGATTGGGTATTTACATCCGGTCGAACTTTTTAACATATTCCAAAATATCCGGAAAAACACATAGACGAAATTAGAAAAATCCGATCGAATCATCGAAGCCCCAAAGCAACCCAGAAAATTCAACTCTTGAATAAATATTAAAAATTCCCAGAAAATACAGCACCTGAAAAGATGAATTACTGTGCAAACATTACAGGCAACACTCATCATTTGGCCGCGGAACCGCCGCAGAAGCCATGCTTCTGCCGTGGTTCCGCCGCACTATTAACATATCATGAGTCAAATTTTGCACCGTAATTCTTATAATTCCCTGCTGAATTTTTTAGCAATTTTTAATCTGGAAAAATCCCAGTTTTTGAAAAAAGTCCAGAGAGCAAGAAATTTTAGGGTTTCGGGTTCGTTCGGGTTTCAAACTTCGTTTACGCATCGCCTAACGCTCTAGCTAGGCTCTGATACCACTGTAGAGTTCCTAGGCACGCTAATGAGGTCTCACAAGACATCAACCATGCCAATTTCAAATTTTACAAGTGCCGAGAAACCCTAATACGGATCCTTAACTAAATATATAGGCGAACACATGCAACTAGTTAACAATTTAACTAAAAGAACGGAAATACAACCTTTGTAGATCCGGTCCTCCACCTCCATAGCTCCGCAATGAAGTCTCCTCGCTGTCCAAATGGAAACCCGGGCTCTAGCGTCGGCTTCATCGGAGAAATGGGCGGGCAAGGTCGTCGGCTTCGTGCCGAAGATGATCTACGTCGAGGCATCGCAAGATCAAGCTCCCACTTCACCAAGTCATGAAACTTGTGAAGAAAACACCCTTTACTACTTGGCAAGAGGTAGAGGATGAAGAAATAGGAGGTGGGTTCACTTTAGAATTGGATTTCTCACTCAATTGCTCAAGTTGCTATTGATGAAGCAAGCTTTCTTCATCTTTTTTAAGAAGAAGAAGATGAAGATGATTTGTCATAAGTCTTATTAAAAATAGAAAATAATGTGAATACTTATCATATGGCAACCATGGTCAAGTGTAGAGAATAAACTAAGGTTAGTTAAAGGGTTAGGGTTAAGCATGAAGACAAAATGGTCACTTAGTCAAAGATGCTTTGAAGCTTCAAGAAGCTTCAAGAAAAGAAGAAAGAAAGCCACCATTTTCTCTTTATCATTTCCAAAATAAAATAAATGAATAAGAAAATGAAAACCCTAACCAATATAGAACCATGGTTTAATCTTTACACAAACCCTAGTGAGCATGTATCATCAAACATGATACAAACTTGTGTACAAAAGTATATCTCATATACAATGTGCACAAACAAGTGAGAAAAACCATTTAAAGTGAACCAATACTAGTTAATGCAAAGTAATATATCAAATATATAATTATACATTAAATCATTAAATCAACACTTGATTTAACGATCCGGTCATATCGCATATAACCGACTAGTATCTTATGTATCGGCTTACCGAATCAATCCTTGATTCGATAACTAGGTTATATCGCATACAACCATATCGATACATTCATCGCGAGAATAGAATACGGTATCACATACATGCATTATTCTCGGTCCCGCACATATCTCATATGCGCTCCTATTTCGTTTTGCTTGAGCCAGGAAACCTCTGTGTAGGACTCTAAAGACTCGTCAATACGCCGGCAGCAGGTGATGATCATATCAAACACCCACAAGCCGCAAGCGGTCTGCTAAACGTAACGGCCACCCGGGTATTGAGCGATCAGAAGATCGACGAGCAAGCCCGCTCATACTCCTGTGAATCCAACCAGTAACACTTACTGTACAGTCCGGTCTGTTCGTCTGATATGTCGCATATCTCACCTAGGGGTGGTAAACGTCAGACCCCAATAGCTCGATAAGTCGTGTCGATATGAGGCCTATAACAGTTCGAGAAACTACAGGTAACACTTACCAGTAAATCTCAGCAACTCTGGCCAGGGATTTCCGGTTATAGCCAATCGAATACAGCGCAACATCAACTCCCTATACCGGGAGAGACGAATCCCCTCCTATCGCTCATTGCCTCCATGTGATTCGGGACTGTACCCAAAAGCCACCGTTTTGCACGCCCTCTTGGACGTGGTAAGGTGGAAATCAAAGCACAGTGGGAATCACACAAGACTCTATGACGATCTCGGGTCAACAGACTACTCTGTACCAGTGTTACCAGAGAACTGCCATCTGACGTAAGGTATAATACCATCTGGGAGTTCTCGGCGAGTACGTCCAGTGTACCCAGTCTCCACTGAGCACCCGTATATCATCTCTGATGTCAAACACCAATGGATATGGGATCATCCATCGCCCATCTGTATGGGTCGAGAAGGTATACGCTAGTCTACTCTGGTATATCGATGCCCCATCTCGATACACCCACGACTAGGGACTTTGAAGGATGTACTTATGGACTACCATGTCCCCACTAGTATGATCCGCATCATAGTCCATGTAGTCAAGTACACATCCTAAGGGCTTTACCAACATGTAACAGAGAGACAATCAGTGTACACGTTAAAGTAAAGATCAACCAGATAGCATACTATCATGTCGAGCAAGAAAGTCCTCCCTATATATGTCCAAGCATCCACTACAATATACATCATATGTATAGTAATGGCCTCTAGGGCATACATATAACTAACAGTATTTGGAAAAATTTTAATCACAACCAAAGAAATTTATACCGCAATCAATTAACGGTGTCGATGTAGGGCGTTAATGAATACGGATCGTCCACTGAGATGTGTGTTTTGATCGATTTTGTTTTAGATGAATTGAAATGAAAATAGTAATGAAAATGATTCAAGATTTGTGAGATTTCATTTCAAGAAACAAAAAGAAAATAGATCAAGAATCAAGAATCAAGAAGATGTCCAAATTAATTTAGTGATCAAGATTTTTAAAGTAGCTTGTAGGAATCGATCAAATTGATAGTGATGATGAATATTAATGATTACAAATTCTTATCTATTGAGAATTTGTTGCTTGATCGATGACGATCAACGAGGTTTAGGGATCTATTGAAGAAACTAGGGTTTTTCTTTTACCATCGCTTGTCCTTTCATTGATTATCATTCAAATTCTAGTCTCTAGCAAATTAAATCACTGATCGTTGATCTCTAATTTTGAGTGAAAACATTCAAGAAAGTGATCTTGCTCAAATTAGGTCTTCGATGATTCAATTTCCTAAAGTTTACAAAACTCATAAGACTTAAGAATCGTTCAAGAATTTCATCATCATCATCTACCTATTCTCTCGGTTCCGCTACAAGCGGAGATTTCACTCAAACATCATGAAAAAGGAAAGAATCAAGAATCAGTAACTTTTCATAATGCAAGAATGTAAGGAAAAGCAAGATTTATAATTTTCACCTTTATTAATCGACGATTAGGTACAATTCACTCAAAGATTACAAGATTTGAGGAGGTAACTAGCTCCGCCGAAATTAGCTTCCCATCGATCTTCTTGAGTCGCGGATCGTCGTGGATCTCTTGCTCGGATGAAGACCGGCGTTGCTTCAAAGGATCGTTGATGGCTTGCTTGAGATGCTTCTCGATGAATCTTGATTTGGCTTTGGATTTGGATTGGGTTAGGATTTTGGATCACAAGTTGTGTCACTCAACTTGTACAAATTTGGCTCAATATTCAACAACTCAACTAATGAACAACAACCTTTTCAATGATGCCCTAGGTCTCCTTTTATAGTTCTCCCCATCTTCCACTAGAAGCTAGGTTTATCTTCTACTAGAAGCTAGGTTGTTATGAAGCTTGCATGAGAAGCTTGGTAGGTATCAAACTTGTTAGTTGTATGTATGCCCTAGAGGCCAGTATTGTACAGATGATGTATTTTATATTGGATGTTTGGACATATATAGAGATGACTTTCTTGCTCGATATGATAGTATGCTATCTGGTTGCTCTTTATCTTAACATGTACACTAGTCTCTTTAAACTGTCTTATAGTTACATGTTGGTAAAGCACTTAGGATGTGTACTTGACTACCTGGACTATGATGCAGATCATACTAGTGGGGACATGGTAGTCCATAGGTACATCCTTCAAGGTCCCTAGTCGTGGGTGTATCGAGACGGGGCATCGATATACCAGTGTAGACTAGCGTATATGCTTCTCGACCCATGAGATGGGCGATGGATGATCCCATATCCATTGGTGTTTGACATCAGAGATGGTATACGGGTGCTCAGTGGAGACTGGGTACACTGGACGGACTCGCCGAGAACTCCCAGATGGTATTATACCTCACGTCAGATGGCAGTTCTCAGGTGACACTTGTGCAGGTTAGTCTGTAGACCCGAGATCGTCATGGAGTCTTGTGTGATTCCCACTGTGCTTTGATCTCCACCTTACCACGTCCATGAGGGCGTGCAAAACGGTGGTTTTTGGGTACAGTCCCGAGTCACATGGAGGCAATGAGCGATAGGAGGGGTTTCGTCTCTCCCGGTATTGGGGGTTGATGTTGCGCTGTGCTCGATTGGCCGTAACAGGGAAGTCCCTGGCCAGGGCTGATCAGAGATTTGCTGGTAAGTGTTACCAGTAATTTCTCGACCCGTTATGAGCCTCACATCGGCACGACTTATCGGTTATTGGGGTCTGACGTTTACCACCCCTAGACTTGATATGCGACATATCAGACGAACAGACCGGACTGCACGGTAAGTGTTACTGGTTGGATTCACAGGAGTGTGAGCGGGCTTGCTCGTCGATCTTCTGATCGCTCAATACCCGGGTGGCCGTTACGTTTAGCAGACCGCTTGCGGCTTGTGGGTGCTTGATATAATCATCATCTGCTGCCGGCGTATTGACGAGTCTTTAGAGTCCTACACAGAGGTTTCCTGGCTCAAGCGAAACGAAATAGGAGCGCATATGAGATATGTGCGGGACCGAGAATAATGCGTGTATATGATACCGTATTTCATTCTCGCGATGAATGTTTCGATTGGTTGTATGCAATATAACCTAGTTATCGAATCATTGATTCGATAAATCGATACATTGAATACTAGTCGGTTATGTGCGACATGACCGGATCATTGAATCAAGTGTTGATTTAATGATTTAATGTATAATTATATATTTGATATATTACTTTGCATTAACTAGTATTGGTTCATTTTTAAAAGGATTTTCTCACTTAATGTGCACATTGTATATGTGATATATTTTTGTGTGCACTTGATTGTATCATGTTTGATGATACATGTTAACTTGAGTTTGTGTAAAGATTAAACCATGGTTATATGAATGGTTAGGGTTTTTTTACTTATTCATTTACTTATATTGATTATTTATTTTGGAAAAGAAAAGGGAAATGGTGGCTTTCCTTGGTTCTTTCATGAAGCTTCATGATGAGTTGAAAAGGTTGACCATTTTGTTTTCTTCTCTTAACCTAACCATTCACCTAACCCTAGTTTGCTCTCTACACTTGACCATAGTTAGGATATGATAAGTATTCATATTATTTTCATTTTTAATCTAATACTTATCATATTCTATCTTCTTCTTCTTCCTCTTGATCAAGAAGAAAGCTTGACTCCATTAATGGCATCTTGAGTAAAAGAGTGAGAAATACAATTCTAAAGTGAACCCACCTCCTATTTCTTCACCCTCTACCTCTTGCCAAGTAGTATAGGGTGTTTTCTTCACAAGTTTCACGACTTGGCGAAGTTAGAGCTTGATCTTGTGCTGCCTCGACGTAGATCTTCTTCGGCATCGAAGCCGACGACCTAGCCCGCCCATTTCTCCGATGAAACCGATGCTAGAGTCTGGGATCCGACATGGACAGCGAGAGGACGTCTACGTGGAGCTAAGGAAGTGGAGAACCGGATCTACAAAGGTTGTAGCCTCTTTCTTTTAGTTAAAATGTTAACTAGTTTCGCTTTTCGCCTAAACTCTAGTCAACGAATCCGTATTAGGGTTTCTCGGTACTTGTAAAATTTCAAATTGGCATGGTTGATGCCTTGTGAGATCTCATTAGAGTGCCTAGGAACCCTACAAAACTTGCACAAGAAGCTTGGCTGTTAGAAGGGAAGCTTCCGAAGAAATCTATATAATTCGAAGCGTCTTGGAGAAGCTAGGAAGTTATAAGGAGGCCTCTGGAAAAAGTGCCGACCGCCGATGATTCAGATCGGCCGCGGATCCACGGCGGATCGGCCTGACTCGGCCATGGATCCGCGGCCATATAGTGGACTCGGTGGCTGAAATCTTCAGGGGTAATTTGTGTTATCTTTTGGGTACTTTTCTGATGCCTGGAATATTATACTTCTTTCTTGATTGCTGCCAGATCTCAAGTAATTGACTTGCTGTATTTTATCGGCACTTTTGTGATTCCGGCTATTTAACCTGGAGAATTCCCTGCACACAATCTCGAGACAAGTGTTTAAATATACAAAGATCATGTGTGTAGTAATAAACACACAATTTCCCTCACAATGCCGGTTATAATGTATAACACATGTTATTTGATATTTCGCAGACGAATTGCTAATATGTGCTATATTTATACCAAACACCCTTAGATGTTTAGAAAAACTAGGGAAATTGATGTGTTAAAAATGCAATATTTTCGACTGATCAAAACCTTTGACTTAGTCCACTAAATTTGTATTGCATTAGATATTTATTAACCTAACCTTAATCTTTAGCCATGGTTATGTCTCTACAAGGGTTATATGACATATTTCTCACCCATGGTTGCCATTCACTCTCTCATCCATTATTCTCTTCATCTTCATCTTCAACAAGAGAAAGCTCTCTAGGTTTTGGCGAGGTAAAGAAATAGAGTGAGAAAATTAATTCTAAAGTGAGCAAAATTCCTACTTCATCATCCTCTACTAGATTAGTCATTTAGTTTAGGGTGTTAGCTTCACTAATTCCTAATTAGTGAAGAGGTAGCTTGAGTTGGTGTCTCCTCAAAGTAGATCATCTTCGGCCTCGATGATCATTGAGCAAGCTCGTTCATTTCGACTAGTGGAGCCTACGGAGAGTCCGGATCACCACTACTTGGAGCGAAGGGACTTCTACACGGAGCATTTGAAGTGAAGGACCGGTCTACAAAGGTTGTATTCCATATTCACTTAGATATAAAGATGTTTACATATTGTATTGTCTAATTCTCAAGTTAAGATTCTAGGGTTAGGGTTAAGTAGCATGGCAAATTTTTGAAAATGGCATGGACGATACCTCCCGAAACCTTGTCGTGCTAGGTAACCCTATATTTATTGCTTGTTTAATCACATTTTTGTGCCTATAAAAGCAGATCAGTGAGCATGGGATGAGAATAATATATACACATATATTTGGACACAACTCTTTTTTCTCTTTTTCATTTCGTTCTTGTACATAGCTAGTTGCCTTGAGTTCCTTGCCTTCTCTTGATCTTTCAACCTCTTCATTGTGCTTGCAAGTTTAAGTTTTGGTTATTGAACTCATGGTTGTATCTTCACTTGGAATCAATAAAGCTTTCATTTTGTCTTCATTTCATCTTGAGTTCTCTGCCTTCTCTTGATCTTGCAACCTATTGAGCTTGCATGTTTAAGTTTAGGTTATTGAACCCATGGCTTGTATTGTCACGTTAATGAAGCTTTCATTTTGTGCTCTTGGTTTTTAGTATTTTATTTCTTGCTTTACGTACTTGCTCTTTTATTTCCATTCCATTTGCTTACTTGCAATTTATTACCTTACATTTACTTGTAATGTTGCTGTTTTCTTTCCCCCCTTTTCTGGCACCGCCAGCCCTAAAATCTCCTTTTGCTCCCAAATTGTTCTCTGTGATCCAGTGTTCTAATTTTGTCCTAATTTTATTGCTTGATTTTTTTAATTTTTGGTGTGCAGGTGTTTGGGCATTTATATCGCTTTTTCGCACTAATAATCCGTTTTCCGACATTTGTAGATTTGACGGATTTGTGAACTGCGATTGTGTGGAGCAAAGTGTACATTCAAAGTTAAGGTGATTGCGAAGTACAGTGCCAAAGATCCGGGTAGTTTGACCCGCGCAAGCGAACTTTTCAAGCTAACCGGATTCACTTCATTGAGGGATTTTTAACCCAAAAACTTATCAGTACGTATTTTCCTAACACCTTCTTCTCAAATCCGACGCATCCAATATAATACCTTTGCAAGATTCTTTGCAAGTTCGCTGTCAAACGCCAAAAGTGACTAACCCGTATTTGTTGCAGTGCCGTGTTTAAACAAAAAAAATCGATTTTTTTAGGTTTTTAACAACCTTTTCATTAATTGCGTATTGCATCCATTAATATGAACTTAAGGGCAAACGAACCCCACAACATACGGTAAACGATTTCATCACCTTTTCCATGACCCACAAATTACGAAATTGAGCATAACGTTTACCCGCACAAATTTTTAAAAGAAACTAGACTTTAAGCCTTTAAGGACTTCGCGCTCATTAGGAGAAATTAACTGTGTTTAGAACACCGCTTAACGGTATATCGTTCACGGGGTGTCTAGGAAAGTGTTCACGGTGAAACCGCCAAAAGAGAAAGGATTATCTAATTAAGAACCTTCCCGAAAGTATTGGAAAACCTCCCCTTATCTCTGCACTTACCTGACCTCGTGATCAGCATATCTTGAGGTCGTTTCTCGACACAGTTTTACTTCGATAATCAAGTTCTTGAGCAGGTCTAGTTGACCAGGTGAACCCTAGACCGATTAGGTGTGTGGTATTTTGTGTCGTGATTATTTTTTTGTGTGTATATTTCATTCTTCTGTTAATAACTAACAAATAAAAAAATATATAAAAAAAAACCACATTCTTTTTCCTCTCCTCTTCTTCTTCTTCTCTTCATATCATGGGTACCCCACCTCGAAAAACTCTTGCCGAACTTCGGTACCCACAACCAGACATTACTTCTTACAGTTCTTGCTTTGGTCGAACGTCAAACGATCTCTCCATGCCCAAAATCTCTTTGAAAGATCGGATAGACGCATCTAGGACGAACAACTGGACTCCGCAATCCACTTTGTATCAACCATTTCAACCTCCCCCACCTTCTTACGTTGATACCCCTTTTGAGAGTCCTATTGTAAGTCCAAGGCCTATATCTATTTCTGAAAGTATTGAACAATCTCGTAGCCGATCTTTCACTTCTTTCACCACTGCAAATTCTTTTGATCAACAATTCCAATCACCTTCTTATCTGAATGTTGATCCTACTCCTGTCCAACCATTCAATTCTTATCCATCCTACCCGACTTTAACACATTCCCTAAACATTGCTTCTGAACGGCCATTTAGGAGTTTCCAGTATCCAAACAATTTTGAATCTTTTACTGAAACCCCTTCACAACCCATGTCTAGTCTGGAACAGTCGTTAGAAGACTTTCGGGTAGCGTCATACCAACAGATGATGGATTTGAATGCGTCCATGGCCACCCTCATACAACCTAGTGACCTGGTAGCTAGTTTCCAACTAGCTCCAAATTTTCCAATGTATGATGAGACGATAGGACAGATTGAGAATTTGAGTAGTGAGAGTGAGCGGTACACCCTTCCAAATCAAACCTACCCATTGCAAATTGAATCTAACAACTCCGGTTTTAAATGTCTATCAAGTGTCCCAAATGATTTACCAATTGAAGATAGAATGTTTAATGAGTTGTGCGATTTTGTAGTGTTTGATTTATCCGATTGTGAAGGGACCCTGTCAAGTGAAACCACACGCAATCCTTTTGACCTCTACACCTCTATTCTAGAACCACAATTGATTAAAATCTATGCTTTTGATGAGGTGTCTGAGAAATTTAATTTTCACTTGATTAAGGATATCGACGCTGGGAATATTTTGGATGATGAACTCGCAATTTCGGATGAGTTTCTCTCACCAATTCATCATGTCCTTTCACTTCCATGTAGATATCATCTCGAGTCATTAACTGTTTTTTCTGAACTTCATATGCGTCTAGATATTGATGAAAATGCATGGATGTGCGAATTTTTGAGGAGAATTTTGAGGATAGTATTAGAGATGAACCAGTTTTACTTGATGAGTCGGATTTTCCAATTCATCCTGTCCCTTTCATTGCCTGTGTACACCCTCCTGAATGTTTAACCGATATCATTTCTCGATCACCCCCCTCCATCCTTCCCATCGTTTCGACATTGCAAGACACCGTATCATTTTCATTTCTTATGTCTGGTTCACCAAGTTCGGTCTACCCATGTTTTCTCACTAATCTTAAGGGATTTGACCCCATTTCTAGACGGGTTAACAGATTAGTACAATCACTTTTTATACATCGGTCATTACAAATTGTACTAATTTATTCACTCCATTTTCACCCTCAAGTTCGTACTCCACTTCTTTCTCCCTTCCGCCATTCTTCTCCTCCACCGAGACTGTATCCCGCTTCTATCCCCATACGGTCTCACGTATTCACCATTTCCTTCCTTGCCGCGTCCTTTCACCAACCGCTGCTTTATCACGATAAAATTTTTGAATGATTGGTGTTAACCTTTGGCCTGTGTAAGGCCTTGTATAGATTAATACTGTTCTCTCCCCCCTAACTCTGAACTTTAACGCTTAAACAGTGGCAACACTGCTTCACTTAAGTTTGGGGGGACCTTTTTGTGTATATATATTTTTGGTTTGCCTTTTGTTTTGTATAAAATAAAAAATAATAAAAATAATAAAAATAGGGGAGCGCCGACAATTTTGACCCTCTTGGTGTAGCCTGACAGTGAGGGCACTGTCAAGTTTATGTTTGGGGGTGTGCTTAGTGAGCTTTCTATCTTCGCATTCATATGTATATTTTGCATTTGCATACTTATTTAAAAACCCATAAAAATCGAAAAATTTTACAAAAATATAAAAATGTTGTCGTCAAGTTAGCTAATAGGGTAACTTAAATTTTATTCCGAAAGTTTAGTTGATACGTTAGAAATAACTAAATCCTAGGCTTAGGAATTAAAAACCCTAAAAATAACCCTCTTTCTGTTTAACCTTGGTAATTATGTGTCCTTGCAGTTTTTCTTATAGAAGTAGGTAATCTTGAATTCAGTTCTTAAGTTAAGTTGAGATGAAGGGAAAGTATTGAAAGCTTTACTGAAGAATAAGTCTGAAAAATAGTTTCTATTCTTGAGTCTAAATTTAGAAAGTATATACCCTATAAAATGCACATACACGCACCTTGAAACTTGGGATAGTAGAGAATACCTAGAAATACTCTTGCCTAGAAACTTAGTATGAAAGAAAAAACGGTATTTAAAACTAACCACCAAAAGAGCATCATTGAAAAATATATCCGGCCTTTAAAATGAAAAAAATAAAAAACAAAAAAGAAGAAAAATAAATAAAGCCAAGACCTGGAAACTGCTATTTACGCTTTAAGTTCACACACTCAGTAATCGGCTGTTAGTGCCTCAAGAAGTATTAATAGTCGCATGAAAGGTGGGTGAGCAAAACCGTACATCATTAATGAAAAGAAGTAGTATTAGGCATTAGGGCAAGGGTACTATAGCTTGAATTGAATTCTTAAGTGTAAGGGTGAAATTTTATACACATGTAGGGGTATAGGATCGATATTTGGAAGAAAGATAGGAATAAAGAATAAGACTTATGTTTTCCGTAAAGATGATAAAAATCCCTGATTGGAGACCGCACTTTAGAAAGAAAACTCAAGAGAAACCGAGATCTTTCTAAACTGTAAAAATGTATAGGATCTGAGGTAGAATATATAGGAGGCGTGAAACATAAGGGTTGGATTTTTCTAATTTAGGATGATAGAATTTCTAACCTAGATACTAAACTGTAGTAGTAGAATCAATATTAACTTATGAAACTAGTTTGACGGGATTTTGTGGGTGCAATCCGCTGAAAACCTTCAGGAGACAACACTCCTACTAGGGACACCTAGAGGTTTAATGGCTTGTTACACGAGCTCAGCGCAATCGCATTTCCTGCGAAAGTGAGGTTAGGATTTTGTTTTTCTCGGGACGAGCAAAAGATAAGTTTGGGGGTATTTGTTCTTCTCATAAAACTGCATTTTAATACCACTCATTCATTATCTATTTTTTGTATATATCGGTACTATTAACCAGTGTCTGCTCAGTAAATACAGATTGCAGGTATCCGTGACACAATACTGAAAACACACTCAAAATCATGGATATAATGTTTGTAAGCCGACACTGCAACCGGAACTGCAAACCGATCGATATTTCAAGAGTTTCTTTTTGCAACATGCATGTGTACACACTTTTTATCTAAATGGTCCAACACATACAAGTGTGTACACTAACTTGTTGGTACATAGACCTAGAGAGGGGGCTGCCTTGGTGCAAGTAAGCACAAGTGAAGTGATGTGTAATAAATACTAAAAGATGTGATGTGAGTTGAAAAACATCAAATTTCCCTCCAATCTACTAAATACAACACATGCTTCTACAAAGAAATCAATTAATACCGGTAGGATTGTGGAGACAACACTAGACCACCACACCAACACGAGCCCACTTACCTCTGCTTGTCCCGGCGACATGTCCCAAATTGCCGACCCCACCGGTTTTCCTATGTCCAAAATGCTCCAATTTTGTTCTGCCTATCCCTGCTGTCACATCATCCATATTTTATTGCTTGTTTAATCTCATTTTTGTGCCTATAAAAGCAGATCAGTGAGCAAGGGATGAGGGGAATATATACACATATACTTGGACACAACCCTTTTTCTCTTTTTCATTTTGTTCTTGTACATAGCTAGTTGCCTTGAGTTCCTTGCCTTCTCTTGATCTTTCAACCTCTTCATTAAGCTTGCAAGTTTAAGTTTTGGTTATTGAACTCATGGTTGTATCTTCACTTGGAATCAATAAAGCTTTCATTTTGTCTTCATTTCACCTTGAGTTCTTTGCCTTCTCTTGATCTTGCAACCTCTTCATTGAGCTTGCAAGTTTAAGTTTAGCTTATTGAACCCATGGCTTGTATTGTCACGTTGAGTTAATGAAGCTTTCATTTTGTGTTCTTGGTTCTTAGTATTTTATTTCATGCTTTACTTACTTGCTCTTTTATTTCCATGTCATTTACTTACTTGCAATTTATTACCTTGCATTTACTTAATTGTAATGTTGCTCTTTTCTTTTCTTTTATCTTTTCATTTGCTCTCTCTTTTTATAGTTTTAATGTTTGTGAATATGGTGTTGTTAGGAAAAAGATTGGTTGTGTAAGTTAAGGTTTTCGTTTCTCATTTCCTTTGCCCGATATTTTCTAAGTGAACTCCGCCTAAACCATACGCAAGCACTCCGTTAGGCACCCTACCCTACCAAGATAACGGTGATCCCTAACCGTGACTGGTTGCATTTGGTTTGGCCGAAAGGTAAAGCCAAGCGACAAGAATGGACGGACAAGGGTCAATAAGCCGGATTTCATTAATATCGTACTTAAATACCCAAATCCACGTTGTTGACGATTGCTCTAGCTTCAATAGTCAAGTTCGGCACAAAGGATTGAGTACGAAAATCCATAACTTACATTAACCTATCTAATCCTAACAACTTATACTTTGCATATATACACATAGGTTAGAATCACACCATTCCGACCCGTGCATTAACTCGTGATAAAAAGAACGTAGAACGCTCCGTCTCCCTGCGGACGACTCGTACTCATCGCGGCTAGCTACCAAGCGAAACCGTCCTGATTGTGGTAACTAAAACTCTTTTCAATCACATGCACTATAGGATATATAAACATATCTGCATGTGCCGTAGTGGCCTCTGCCTCTGATGTGGACCCACCACCAACGGCTAAAAAATTAAACATTGACTATATAAGTAATTTTGAAATAAATATGCATGTATATCTATAATATTACATTCAAAATGAATATGCATGCAATATATCTGGAGATATGGCAAAGTCCACATGGAAGGAGTCATCCGAATGGGATATTGATCGGGGTGCAAGACCGGACCTATGAATCTCCTTACTCAGCTCTCCGAGCGGTAGAACCACTCTGCCTCTGCTTCTGCCGCTGCCGCGACTGGTTCTCTTGCCGCCCCTTGCTGCTCCGGCCATCGTCATCAAACCTTGATAAGAGTACAATCATTACATATACATGCAATATATGTATAGATCGTAGAATTGTGAAGTAATAATATAACATTACTGATAAAAATTTTCGTTTCGTGGACACATTAGACATATCTACTTAGATTTCATCATCGATATCATTTCTAACCCACGTAACTTCACGATCAGCCGAAGACAACCCGTCTTTTGAAATAGACGGTCGAAGCACTCTAAGTCTTCTCTCTTCTTCATCCTCATCGCTGTCCTCTATACGATCCTCGAATTCTGGGACATCATAAACATCTCTGGGTTTCCAACGGCATACGACACTCCATCCCGGATGCTTCAAGCACTGTGAGTAAGTATACTTGGAACGCTTGGTTCGGAAAGATAAATGGATCGTCCTGACCGTAAAATCGAAGTGTATTCACACTAGTCAATCCATATTCATCTTTCCAAGTCTCGAGATTATTTCTCCACTTATCCGTATCGGTTCGTGTATCGTACCAAGTACATTGAAATATATAAAATGGTTCTGATCGTCGTCCGGGATATTGGATGCTAAGTATGCAATTTAAGTATCCATAATAAATCACACCATCCGATCCAACTGTCGCAATCGCACTATTCTGAGTGGTTCGACATGTTTCTATGTCCTTAACTTCAAATTTGTATCCAAGGACACCGAATTCTTTATAATATGCAACCTCCATACTAGGAAACTAAGCTAAATATCTTGAATATCTCTCTAATGATGCAAACAGGTTCGGATCATGGATTTGACAAAATAAATTTTACGATAAATACATAAAGATATAAGTTTAGATTAAGACTAGTAGCAATAACATGTATTCGAACAATTTACATGATCTGCAACCCAATCGTAAAAATTATCCTGATGATATTTTTCCAATCGTTCACCATTCCAATCAGAATGCCCCTTACGTACCTCATTAAAATGAATTCTGGTATCAACAATAAATTATGACATTAATATTATATCATTTCATACACACACAAATATAAATATAACAATTAATCCAAAAAAAATTACTCTCTAATTTCTTCAAAACATACGGTATTGAGGAGGATAAACCGATATATCTTGTTAATAAATATAGTGTCTACTCTTTTATAATCTGCTTTACCATATGGCCCGTCCTGAATTCTCTAAGGCCGGTTAAGTTTCGTTTCAATGTTCTCGTCCAGATAGCAGGAACAAAATGTGGTTATTTCATCTAGAAGATAACCTTATATGATAGAACCCTCTGGTCGATTTCTATTGCGTATATACTTTTTTAGAGTTTAGAGATACCTAAAGAAAAATATGTTAAATAAATAAATACGGGCATATATGACAACAATAATTTTACAACTTGCATGAAACGAAAAATTCTACGTACCTTTCGACGGGATATATTCATCGATATTGTACTGGTCCGGCTAATTTATCCTCAGTTGCAAGATGAACCGTCAGGTGTATTATGATATCAAAGAATAATGTTGTGAAAATACGATCAAGCTTGCAAAGTATCAATGAAATAGAATTTTCTAGATTCTCCAGTATCACAACATGCAGGATTTTAGCGCACAATTCTCTAAAAAACCAACGAAGGTCATTGATTACTAGACCAACCGATTCGAGAAGGGAAGTTTTGAGGACTAATAGGAGAAGGTACTTCATAATAACATGGTGATCATGACTTTTCAGCCCAGCGATCTTAGCTTTCACAATTTTTATTTTCTTCCTAAATGATCCTGAGAAACCTGTGGGAACTTTCAAATCATGCAACACGTGCAGAAACCTTTTCTTCTCCGGTTGTGATATATGATACGCGGTATTTGGAAGTGTAAACTTGCCTGGTTTACCCGCTATCGGTTTAAAATGCAATTCACTTCTAATTTTTCAGTTCTGAAGATCCATCCGAGTACGAAGGTAGTCTTTCGATTTTCCGTCTTTACAAACAAACAAGTTGAGTACGTGCTCGGATACTCCCTTCTCTATGTGCATGACGTCCAAACAATGACGCACTAAATTTGTTGACTAGTATGGAAGCTCGTAGAAAATGATTAACTTGTTCCATTATGGTGGTTTGACCTGTTTTGCCGGATCTATCCCTAAGGTCACATTATTGTAACCATCTCTGAGCAGTCACGTCCTCTCCGGACAATGAGGTTGGAGGCCCAAGAATCTCCTAATGACCATTAAAGTGAGCATCGTCTAACCTATAGTGATGGTCTAGTGGCAGGAAACGCTGATGACCGCAATAACAAACCTTCCTGCTAAAATTCAAGAATTTCGATGTTGTATATTAATGGCAATAAGGGCATGCTTTGTAACCATGTACGGACCAACCTGATAGCATTCCATACGCAGAAAAGTCATTAATTGTCCATATTAAATCCGCACGCAGTGTGAAGGTTGTATCTTTGTTTGCATCGTAAGTCTCTACACCATCAATGAATAAACATTTTAACTCATCGATCAGAGGTCGGAGATAGACGTCGATATTGTTTTCCGGTGAGTTTAGTCCATCAATAAGAAAAGGCGTTATAAAGTAGGATTGATCCATAACTAACCAAGACGACATATTATAAACTATCATTACAACAGACCATGTGTTGTGGCTTCCATCCATATAGTTGAATGGGAAAAAACCATCACTAGCGAGTCCGAGCCTGACATTGCGAGGATTGCTATTGAATATTTCATGCCTCCTATCGAAATCCTTCCATGCCGATGAATCTCTTGGATGATTCATTTTTCCATCTTCTCTTGAAGCAGCACGGTGATACCAAATCATTGCCTCGGCTGTTTTCTTGCACCTGTATAGCCTCTGCAACCTCTATATTATGGAAAAATATCATGCTATCTTGATAGGTATATCAGGTTTCTTATCAGATTCTTTCGGCTTATATCTGACCTCTCCGCATGTTGGACGCTCTTTCAAATCTGAATTCTCTTTCTGGTACAACACGCAATCTTTAGGACATGCATGAATCTTCTCACACTTCAGACCCAAATCAGACATCATCTTCTAGGTTTCGTACCAGCTGTCGGGCACGTTATTTCCCGGGGGCATAAAATCTTTCAGGAACTTCAGAAATATCGTGAATAACTTGTTGCTCTATCCATTTAGGCACTTAATCTGGAAAAGTTGGACGAACCATGATAAGGTGGAATACTTTGTATTCTCATAAATTGGTCTTCTAGCATCATCCATAAACTTTTCATATTTATCCGCACACGGTCCTTGACCGGAAGGAATGTCATCTTCGGTAGAAATACTATCACCTAGGGCAGCCTCTACCATATCCTCCATTTCTTCTCCTGGAAAGAAATTATCGTCTTCTTCTTCTTCTGCCGCATTACCGTCTTCTTTTTGTCCTTCCCCGTGATATGGCCACGTTGTATAAAGTCTAGTAAAACCATGTTTAGTGATGTGAAACTCTACGATTTCTACTTTCTG
Source organism: Agapanthus africanus (assembly GCA_030015575.1). NCBI lineage: Eukaryota > Viridiplantae > Streptophyta > Magnoliopsida > Asparagales > Amaryllidaceae > Agapanthus > Agapanthus africanus. The sequence goes on from CM057337.1 coordinate 272,551,307, forward strand.
CCAGAACTTATTCCCACATCTATCGCACGGGAAGAGAATCTTCTCTAACACGATCTTACTATGTGCGCGTGCAAATTCAATGAAAGAAACAACTCCTGTGATAAACATAGATTGTATGCGTTGTTGCCAATCCACATGCATCCAGTCCTTAACTCTGATGAACTCATGGGCAGTGTTACACTACTACAATAAGGGGTTGCCCCTACGGCTACAAGAATTCGTAGGGGCAACTTTTTATTGCCCCTACGGATTAATCCGTAGGTCCCCATGGTTACCCCTACGGTGCCCTACGGATTAATTTAAAAATATTAAAACGTAATTTGTTATTTAGCCCTACGGAGCCGCAAAAGAAGGCCCTACGGATTATTCTGTAGGGGCATATATGGGTTATTTATAAAAAAAAATAAAGCCCAGAAATTTCCTAGTTCCCAAAATTTCCTCGCTCTCACTCGTCTCCCGCGTCCGCCTTGTCACTATCGCACTCCCACGCGTGCCTCGTCGCCACCGCACTCCCGTGCACGCCTTATCGTCGCCGACATCATCGTCGACTTCCTCGTCGACGGTAGGAACTCTCTCGTCGTCGATCTCCCCCTTGCGTCGTTGGGACAGTAGAATCGCCGGGTTAAGGTTAGTAAATTTCATTTTTTAACTTCTAATTATTCATTTATTTATGTTATTGTTGATTATTGGGTTGCTACTAGGGCTTAGAGTTAAGGTTTGGACTAGGGTTTGGGTTAATTAGTTAGAGTTAGGGTTAGGGTTAGGGTTCAGTGTAGGGTTAGCGTTCAGTTCAGGAGTAGGGCTAGGGTTAGGGTTAGGGTTAGGGTTCAGTTTAGGGTTAGGTTTGGGTTCGGTTCAGTTCAGGTTAGGGTTAGGGTTAATTAGTTAGGATTAGGGTTCAGTTTAGGGTTAGGGTTCGGTTCAGGGTTAGGGTTAGAGGCTAGGGTTAATTTGGGTTAATTAGGTAAAATAGAGTGTATTTGTATTAAGGTGTTGATTAGGGTTAATTGGGTTAATTAGTGATAATTTGAAGGGTTAGGGTGTTGATTAGGGTTAATTTGGGTTAATTAGGTTAATTAGGGTTAATTTGATTAAGTTTGGGTTAATTAGGGATAATTTGTGTTAGGGTGACGATTAAGGTTAATTGGGGTTAATTAGGTTAATTAGGATTAGGATTTAGGATGCACCAGTTTCTTCAGTAGGATACTCGATGATAACGTAAACGTACAATTTTACTGTAAACGCAAGAAAAATTTACCCTAAACTTTAAACTTCGAACCCTTAATAACGAAACGTAAACATAAAAACTATTCATGTTAAATGTTCAAGTTAAAACCAATATATGATACTCGATGATAATATGAAACTTTCATATTCTCATCGATACTCATATGTGAAAATCAAAGCGCAACTTAGCCACAGTCTATCAGTTAACATACGTTCGATATTCGTCGTGACATAGAACTATATGAAGGTTGTTAAATATCGGATGGTATAGTTCGGTACTAACAACCGTCATGTAGTCTATGTGATGAGAAAATTCAATTGTATGATAACCGATAGATTTGTCCAGTATGGACAAGTAAAGAATGTATAAAGCAAACACCTGCATTCACTTGTGTTTTCATTCATTTCGAGTTACTTCGTCAGTACTTTTCTGTTGGTTATCCATGTACAAAGATAGATTAGATGTTCATTTCAACGTTGTTTCACAGTTTTGAAATGGTTATCTATTCTATTACAGTGTACTCGGAGAATAGCGGGAAGGTGCTGCCGAAATTTACTCGAAACGGTTGGAAGCACAAGCGAATGGGTGTCTGCTCTATGCATTCTTAATGGGATAGAAGCCTTACCCCGACAGCCGAAATATACATGCAACACGAATACACAACAAACGCACACACAGCACATACACACTAACAACTCTACACTTAAGCGAAATCATAAATTGAAACATACATATACAGAATACAACTCATACTTGGGTATCCTCAAATCTAACTTTGTTTATCGATAATTTATTCTTTTCAACGACAAACGCACACACAAAGCACATACACGGATTTTATCCTTTGTCGGTAACCATCCCGTTCTAAGATTTCTCAATATAGTCATCATAACCTGCAATTTATATGTTATACTGTCTAACATACCCCATGAGTACATCAGAGTTAAGGTTTGGATGTATGTGGATTAGCAACAACGTATGCAACCTAAGTTTGTCGCAGAAGTTGCTGCTTTCATTGAATTTGCACGCGCACATAATAAGATCATGTTAGAGAAAATTCTCTGCCCATGCGATAGATGTGGGAATAAGTGAAGGTAGAATTCGTAGAGCTTCATATCGTTAAACATGGTTTTACTAGACTTTATACAACTTGGCTATATCACGGGAAAGGAGAAGAAGATAGTAATGCGGCAGAAAAAGAAGACAGTAACTTCTTTCCAGGAGAAAAAATGGAGAATATGGTAGAGCCTGCCTTAGGTGAATCTATTCGTACCAAAAATGACATTCCTTCCGGTCAAGGACCGCGTGCGGATAAGTATAAAAAGTTCATAAATGATGCTAGGAAACCAATTTATGAGAATGCAAAGTATTCCACACTCTCATGATTCGTCCAACTTTTCCAGATTAAGTGCCTAAATGGATGGAGCAACAAGTCATTCACAATACTTCTGAAGTTCTTGAAAGATTCTATACCTCCGGGAAATAACGTGCCCGACAGCTGGTACGGAGCCCAGAAAATGATGTCTGATTTGGGTTTGAAGTGTGAGAAGATTCAAGCATGTCCAAAAAATTGCGTGTTGTACCGGAAAGAGAATTCAGATTTGAAAAATTGTCCAACATGCGGAGAGGCCAGGTATAAGCCGAAAGATTCTGATAAGAAGCCTGATATATCTGTCAAGATAGCACGATATTTTCCCATAACACAGAGCCTGCAGAGGCTATTCATGTGCAAGAAAAGAGCCGACGCAATGATTTGGCATCACCTTGCACCTCCAAGTGAAGATGGAAAAATGAGTCATCCAAGATATTCACCGGCATGGAAGGATTTCGATAGGAGGCATGAAATATTCAGTAGCGATTCTCGCAATGTGAGGCTCGGACTCGCTAGTGATGGCGTCTGCCCATTCAACTATATGGCTGGAAGCCACATCATATGGCCCGTTGTAATGATAGTTTATAATCTGTCGTCTTGGTTGGTTATGGATCAATCCTACTTTATGATGTCTCTTCTTATCGACGGACCAAACTTACCGGGAAACAATATCAACGTCTATCTCTGATCTCTGATCGATGAGTTAAAATCTTTATTCATTGATGGTGTAGAGACTTACGATGCAAACACAAATACAATCTTTATACTGCATGCGACTTTAATATGAACAATTAATGACTTTCCTGCATATGGAATGCTATCAGGTTGGTCTGTACATGGTCACAAAGCATGTCTTTATTGCCATCAACATACAACATCGAAATTCTTGAATTTTAGCAGGAAGGTTTGTTATTGCGTCCATCGACGTTTCCTGCCTCTAGACTATCCCTACAGGTTAGACGCTGTTCACTTAGATGGTCATCAGGAGCTTCTTGGACCTCCATGCCTAATGTCCGGAGAGAACGTGACTGCTCAGTGGGATGGTTACAATAATGTGACCTTCGGGATAGATCCAACAAAACATGTCAAACCACCATTCTGAAACAAGTTAAGCATTTTCTTCGAGCTTCCATACTGGTCAAAAAATTTAGTGCGTCATTGTCTGGATGTCATGCATAGAAAGAAAGGAGTATCCAAGCACGTACTCAACTTGTTTCTTTATAAAGACGGAAAATCGAAAAACAACCTCCATACTTGGATGGATCTTCAGGACTGGAGAATTAGAAGTAAATTGCATCCTAAACCGATAGCGGGTAAATCAGGCAAGTTTGTACTTCCCAATTCCGCGTATCATATGTCACAACCGGAGAAGAAAAAATTCCTACATGTGTTGCATGATTTGAAAGTTCACATAGGTTTCTCAGGATCATTTAGCAAGAAGATAAAAATTGTGAAAGGCAAGATCGATGGATTGAAAAGTCATGATCACCATATTATTATGGAGCACCTTCTCCCATTAGCCCTCTGGACTTTCTTTCCTCAATCGGTTGTTCTAGTAATCAATGACCTATGTTGCTTTTTTAGAGAATTATGCGCTAAAACCCTGGATGTTGTGATGCTGGAGAAACTAGAAAATTCTATTTCGTTGATACTTTGCAAGTTTGAGCGTATTTTACCACCGTCATTCTTCAAAATCATAATACACCTGATGGTTCATCTTGCAACTGAAGCTAAGTTAGCCGGACCGGTACAATATCGATAGATGTATCCGGTCGAAAGGTACGTGGAATTTTTCATTTCGCGCAATTTGTAAAATTATTGTTGTCCTATATGCCCGTATTTATTTATTTAACATATTTTTCTTTAGGTGTCTCTACACTCTAAAACAGTATATACACAATAGAAATTGATCAGAGGGTTCTATCATGCAAGGTTATCTTCTAGATGAACCAACCACATTTTGTTCCCGCTATCTGGATAATAACATTGAGACGAAACTTAACCGGTCTCGAAGAATTCAGGACGGGACATATGGTAAAGCTGATTATAAGAGAGTAGACACTATATTTATCAACAAGATATATCGGTTTATCCTTCTCAATAGCGGATTTCTTGAAGAAATTAGAGTGTAAGTTTTTATGGATTAATTGTTATATTTGTGTTTGTGTGTGTATGAAATGATATAATATTAATGTCATAATTTATTGTTGAGAACAGAATTCATTTTAATGAGGTACGTAAGGGGCATCCTGATTGGAATGATGAACGATTGGAAAAATATCATCAGGATAATTTTTGCAATTGGGTTGCAGATCATGTAAGTTATTCGAATAACATGTTATTGCTACCAGTCTTGATCTAAACTTATATCGTTATGTATTTGTAGTAAAATTTGTTTTGTCAGATCCACGATCCGAACTTGTCTGCATCATTAGAGAGTGATTCAAGATGTTTAGCTCAGTTTCCTGGTATGGAGGTTGCATATTATAAAGGATTCGGTGTTCTTGGATACAAATTCGAAATTAAGGACATAGAAACATCTCGAACTACTTAGAATAGTGGGATTGCGACGGTAGGATCGGATGGTGTAATTTATTATGGATACTTAAATTGCATACTTGGCATCCAATATCTCGGACGATCAGAACCATTTTATATATTTCAGTGTACTTGGTACGATACACGAACCGATACGAATAAGTGGAGAAACAATCTCGGTACTTAGAAAGATGAATATGGATTGACCAGTGTGAACACGCTTCGATTTTACGGTCAGGACGATCTGTTTATCTTTCTGAACCAAGCATTCCAAGTATACTACTCACAGTGTTTGAAGCATCCGGGATGGAGTGTCGTATGCCTTTGGAAACCCAGGGATGTTTACGAAGTCTCAGAATTCGAGGACAACAATGAGGATGAAGAAGAGAGAAGACTTAGAGTTCTCCGACCGTCTGTTTCAAAATATGGATTGTCTTCGGCTAATCATGAAGTTATGTGGGTTAGAAATGATATCGATGATGAAATCCAAGTAGATATGTCTAATGCGTCCATGAAACGAAAAAAGTTATTAGTAATATTATATTATTACTTCATATTTTACGATCTATACATATATAGCATGCATATGTAATGATTGTACTCTTGTCTAGATTTGATGACGATGACGGGAACAGTGAGGGGCGGCAGGAGCACTAGCCGCGGCACCGGCAGAGGCAGAGGCAGTGCAGTTCTGCCGCCCAGAAAGCTGCTTAGGTAGCTTCAGAGGGCTGGTCTTGCACCCCAATCGGAGACCCCTTCGGATGCCTCCTTCCATATGGACTTTGCCACACCTCCAGGTATATTGCACGTATATTCATTTTGAATGTAATATTATAGATATATATCCATATTTATGTCAAAATTACTTATATAGTCAATGTTTGATTGTATAGCTGTTGGTGGTGCGTCCACATCAGAGGTAGAGGCCACTCCCGCACCTCCAGGTATGTTTATATATCCTATAGTGCATGCATATTGATTTAGAATGATATATCATAAATATACATACATTCTTTTTTCTCGTACGTACTTAGATAATCATTTTTTAATTGTATAGCTATATGTGGTGCCTCCACATCTCGGGCAGAGGCCACCACTGTATGTTTATATATCCTATAGTGTATGCATGTTGATTTAGAATGTTATATTATTGATATACACATTCTTTTTGCAATTACTTATATAATCAATATTTGATTGTCTAATTATAAATGGTGCGTCCATGTCTGGTGCAGGGGCCACTCTCGCCACTTCCGTACCCAACGCTCAATCTACAAGTTAGTATGAATAAATATAAAATATTTTTTCATTTTACATATCCTTTAAGAATAAACATGAACTTCATGTAATTTTGTCGATATTTATTTTCTAGTTGGAGGGGATGCGTCCATGTCCGGGTCACCGGCTGTTCCTCACCGGAGGAACTATCGTCCCGCTCGTGCTGCTGCCCGGGCCCAGGCTCATGCTTCTGTCGCCGGAGGTATATATCACACTTCAATTTTTGTTAGACCTTGATTTCTTAATACCACTTTGTCTTAATATTGATTATCTTAATATTTCTTGTAGATGCAGGGCAGCCCCATCCCAAGAGGGGGACTCGAGGCCCGAATCAGTCCCACAGGCTGAGGCCCGACAGAGCTAGGGGGCAGCATTCCCCCTCTTCTTTACCCCCGATTATCGCTATACCGGCGATTATGCCGAGAGCTTCGACCATTATATGGGGGATGAGAGCCGCCTCGTGAAGAAATATCCACTTTACGTTGAGTGGGGCGATCAGCACCGGCGCTCATTTTCCCTCTTCTGGGATCAGGCTCGGGTATTAATATATATTTTCATTTGACTTATCCAATATATTTATTATTATTTAACACTTGCAATTTAATAACATTGTTTTTTTGTATTTGCAGTTGGATTACGACTTTCAGCCTGTACCCGACCCTGATCGCCCTGAGAGAGTGCTCGATCTTCACGCTCTGTACCATGGTCTGATGAAGAACATGCAATCAAAGGTCCGATACAATAGGAATGAGCTGAAGATCGACTGCTATTCCCTGTGGATGGTGACCCCCGAGGCAGAGAGAGCGGCTTTCCTACATACTCCGGTCTTTGCGAGAGTCGACGTAGATACATGGCCTCTCTTGTGTCAATATTTCGACTCTCAGTGCAAACATGTTTGTAATTTAAATGCAATTCATTGTTTAGTATATAATTTATTTTTTTGTGTTGCTTAATTAGAAAACTAAATCTGAATGTGTTGTGCAGAGACAGGCCGATCAAAATAAAGAGAATAAGAAGTCGGCGAAGAGGGGTCGCCCCACTTATACAGGTGGCTCGAGGAATATTACTTGTGCTATGGAGGCATCGGTAAATTATAATAGATCAACTCTGATATAATGTAATATTAAGAGTTATTTTATAATATATGTAAATTTTTTGCGAATTGCAGAGAGCTCAGACCCTGGCATAAGGTGGTACACCGAGCGTGCTGACCGCGTATCTTGTCGTCCATGGCACCTCGACAGATCCTGCCATGGGCGAGCTTCAATTCCCGGACACCGCTACCCAGAAGTATTGCGTAAGTGTTAATATTTATTCTAATAGGTTTGAAATTTTTGTTTTGAAAAGTTCAAATTTAAATGATATACTTATATTTTAATGGTTAATATGGGTGTAAGAGCGGGTGGTGGAGCAGGCAGAGGTATCAGGGATCGATTTTACTGGACAGAACGATCTGATGCTGTTGACCCCAGTTCTAGACGCCGCACACGGAAGGCACCATGGAGGTTGGGAGAGAGGCCGGGGACTGGGTCCTAGCAGGGCCCATATGAGATTGGACTCCACTCTAGCGGTTACTTCCCCTACCCCCCATGAGCGACGTCTACAACATGATGTTGCCGCCTTGAAGACCAATGTCGAAGAGTTGAAAGAGATGCTGGTACGTATACTACTTAATAATAAAATATTATATCACATTATAGATAGTAACATATGCAATATTAGTAGCCTGAGCTTATTTGGTTGTAGACTTAGTTTTGATTAATCATACTTACATAAAACTGTCTAATTAAAATAAACTACGGTTTTCCAAACTAGATATTCAAACGAGGCATAAGTCCCTAAGTATTCTTAGATTGGGGTTTCGCAATAACCTGATAATGATACGAATTCGACTAAAATCTAATATACAGTTCTTACTCATTTATTACACACAAAATTGAACAGATACGACAGGCTGCTTCGGCTGTAGCTCCACATGCATCTCCTTTGGCTGTGGCTCCGCAAGCTACTACCTCGGCTACGGTTGCGCAGACCGTTCCTGCAACTCCACAGCCCGCTCAGACTCCCGCATGGTCCGCTCCTTCATTGGTCGAGTTTTTGACGACTCAGGGATGCACCGAAGAGCATATGCGTCAGATTACGGCGTTTATCAAAGGTGAAGGAGCTGGACCGAGCTAGGGTAGCTTTTTTTTATATTTTAAGCATGTATGTACTTATATGATACATATTGTATATATTTTGGACGATATTGGTGTTGTTTGCGTGTTCACGATGATTTAGATTGATATTGTATTTTGTTTGTTTATTTCTTTTATATATTATGCGTGAGATGTTGATTATAAATACTACGGTATTTGGTTATATGATGTATATATTATTGTGCACAGGGCGGGTAAAAAACAGGAAGCCCGTTTTTAAAAAAAAACCTTGATATTTTGTCCCTACGGATTAATCCGTAGGGCCAACTGTTGCTCCTACGGATTAATTCATAGGTCCAACGTTTGCCCCTATACAGTTAGCCGTAGGGGAAAAATATCAGGATACCTGATAATTTGCCCCTATGGACTCTATAACAGGCGTTAAAGTTGCCCCTACGCATGTACCCGTAGGGGCTTCTATCTGGACCTACGAAGAACTCCGTAGGGGCATGTTCAGGCCCTACGAAGTCGTCCGTAGGGGCAAGTATTTTATTTTATAAACCAATAAATTAAATAAATATTTTGTCCATATGGATCTACGAATAAATCCGTAGGGGCTTCTATCTGGACCTACGAAGAACTCCGTAGGGGTATATTAAGGCCCTACGAAGTTATCCGTAGGGACAAGTATTTTATTTTATAAACTAATAAATTAAATAAATATTTTGTCCTTACGGTGTAAGCCGTAGAGAAATATGTCCCTACGGAGGAAAGCGTGGGGGCAATTATTTCTCCGTAGGGGCATATTCAGGGCGAAAACTTGCACCTGCGGCCTTTGTACCTACAGTGTATTTTTGTGCCTCTATGAATATATCAGTAGGGGCAGTTCTTTGCCCTTACAGATAAAGCCGTAGGAGCAATCCCTTATTCTAGTAGTGTTAGACTGTATAACATATAAATTGTAGGTTATGCTGACTATATTGAGAAATCTAAGAACGGGACGGTTACTGACAAAGAAGAAAATCCGTACAGGCAAGTTTGTCGTTGAAAAGAATAAATTATCGATAAACAAAGTTAGATTTGAAAATACCCAAGTATGAGTTGTATTTTGTGTATGTGTGTTTCAATTTATGATTTCGCTTAAGTGTAGAGTTGTTAGTGTGTATGTGCTTTGTATGTGCGTTTGTTGTGTATTCGTGTTGTATGTGTGTGTTTCGGCTATCGGGGGTAAGGCTTCTATCCCATTAAGAATGTATAGAGCAGACACCCATTCACTTGTGCTTTCATCCGTTTCGAGTAAATTTCGGCAGCACCTCCCCGCTGTTCTCCGAGTACACTGTAATAGAATAGATAATCATTTCAATGCTGTGAAATAACGTTGAAATGAACATCTAATCTATCTTTGTACACGGACCAGGGGAGAAGTACTGATGAAATAACTCAAAACGAATGAAAACACAAGTGAATGCAGGTATTTTCTTTTTACATTCCTAACTTGTTCATACTGGACAAATTTATCGGTTATCATACGATTGAATCTTCTCGTCACTCTACACGACGATTGTTAGTACCGAACTATATCATCCGATATTTAACAACTTTCGTATAGTTCTATGTCACGACAAACATCGAACGTATATTAACCGATAGACGAGAACTAAGTCGTGCTTTGATTTTTACATATGAGTATCGATGAGAATATGAAAGTTTCATATTATCATCGAGTATCATATATTGGTTTTAATTTGAACATTTAATTTGAATAGGTTTTACGTTTACGTTTCGTTATTAAGGGTTCGAAGTTTTTAGTTTAGGATAAATTTTTCTTGCGTTTACGGTAAAATTGTACGTTTACGTTATCATCGAGTATCCTACTGAAGGAACTAGTGCACCCTAAACCCTAACCCTAATTAACTTAAATTAACCTAATTAACCCAAATTAACCCTAATCATCACCCTAACTCAAATTATCCCTAATTAATCCAAAATTAACCCAAATTAACCCAAATTAACCCTAATCATCATCTTAACTCAAATTATCCCTAATTAACCCAATTAACTGTCATGACCCAAAATTTAGGCCCGTAACCGGCACTTAAACTACGTAACGTCAACAGGCGTACGCAACATAAGTAAGTCGAAAACCCAGAAATCTAAACCACCCAAAACTAGATAAGCGGAGAAAAACATAGTGTAAAACATTCAGAAAATCTCAAGTAAAATCTTTAACTTTATTTTTCTTTCTTAAAAATTTTGGCAGCACCTCCTTTATAAAAACTAACCCTGAAAACTGGTACAACATAGAATATAAATAAAGCATCCCAAACGGAAGCAAATCACGCCCAACGGCCATCTCAAGTATATATATGATGCCGTAGCGAAGAAATATAAATGAAAACAGCATAAGAAGGTAAAACTTTACAACAAGACCGGCTCCCACGAGCACGGCACCTAAAGTCACCCAAAATAATAATACAACACCGATCCTCACAACTCGTCTCTAAGTCAAATACATGAAGTGGTAGATGGAGAGTACTAGATCCAACAAAAGATATACAATGTACAAAACGGATAACCGCGAACCCACCTAATAGCAAAGGCCTCACAGCCAACCGTAGCGGTATCTGCAAAAGTAGAGATAACAAGAAGTCCTGCCGCGACTACTCTGAGGGTAAGTCCTATAAAGCACTGTGGTACAACGGGGGTGAGTTGCCAACTCATGAATAGTAAATAAGATCATACTGTAATCGCAAGTATACATGAACAACGATAAATCTATCACTTGTAATCTGATAGCATAAGTATGGTAGTATGAATATGCAACAATCATGTAAAGGTACATCATCATCGTACTACAACTACATGAAGCAATGCATATCAAAATAATCCTGAGTGTGGGATGATATAATAAAACCTCATGCAAAATCATCAGTATGGAAAAATCCCAGTGTCCCTTACTGACACATCAAATCCTAAAATCCTCAGGCGCATCACCAAAACCGGCCATCATATCTGTACATCTCATGGACCCTGCGTGTCTAACATCGACACCTGAAACATCATGAAATACTCATGTCCAGCATCGACACGTAAATCCTCGTATAATAGGCTCCGTCTGCGGAATCGGCCCGCGGGCTCCGGCAGAACGGGTCGGCCTAAATCCATCTCACGACTCCGGTCGGTATCCTCCAGATAACCGCCGAGTCCAAATACTGTCACCGGTAGGCAGTGCACATCCCCTTCCAGGCTCATCGGCTAATCCATCGACATACCTTTCTTGCCCCGGGGTACCATACCGGGTCCACCATGAACCCGCAACACGGCCTCATCCACTCCTCGCATCGGGTTTCTAACACAAGTCTTAGAACCGAGAAAACTCATGGTGGACACATTGAAATATCATATCATGAGAAACCGGGTTTTCAAATAATACATAAAATTTCTTGAAACACCCCCACGGTTCTCAAATCCATAAATCACATGAAATCCATATCTCAATGTGTAAATCCATGAAAACTGATATATGCAATATAAAACAGCAATATGAGCATATTAAGGAAAAACCGCTCTTTAAATGAATCCAGCTTTAGAAATATATCATGCGGTTTCCAAATTCTCCGAAATCAAGCGCAGCATCATATGAGGTGTACATGTAACTGTAGCAAGATATAAGTGTCTACATGTAAGCAAGTATGTATGATGCATTTCATAAGCGCAATAACACAATAATCAATGTCTCAATAACACATGTAAATACAATACCACTTAGGGGTATATGCAGCTATAGCAAGATATGTGGGTGTACATGTCGGTATGTATGCATGATGTACATGTAGTTATAACAAGGTATACGTGAAATGGAATAAGAGTCACTACCTCAATCATCCCTATCCAATTCAATATCACGTATGTATATGTGTCAGTTGTGTCTCATATACACAATGGGATAAGAGCCACTATCTCAATTATCTCTATCCATTACAATATCACGTATGTGTATGGGTAGTGCGTGTCATGGCAATTACCGACGGTGTGTGTATAGCATACAAATTTGTGCTCGTGCAACATGAACCATCAGTAATGGTGTTGTGTCCAAAAGGTACAAGTCAAGACACAACAGGTAATAATATGCAATGACGCTCATGCGCAATCAACTCATATGCGAATAACATATAGCTATCATATCATATCTAGCCCTGACGCATAACGCCATACAGGCGATTTCCCCGTAGATGTTAAATCTACCCACCGATGATCTCGAGCTACGAAAATCTGACCACCTGCTTCTCTTCCTTCGCAGCGTCTGAAGTCCCCACTTGCGATCCTAAAATTTCACAAACACATCACATAAGGCTAAACATCCTACGCCGATAAAAAGATAACGAAACGTAAGGATAACGCCCAGAAAAATACACTGTGCACCTAGTGTGCAAAACGTGCACGACATCAGTACAACCCTAGTTAGGATCGCTAAACTACGCAACCACCAAGTCTAGACCCCGATCGTACCGATCGCGCATTCACAACATAATAACTCGCGATGAAGATAATATATATAACATCACAACGACCAATAGGACCTACGTCCAACTTTTACCAAAACCTAGTATGCAACTTTCTCGCAATTTAGCACAAGTCTAAAACTAACACAATTCTAGCGATCACAAATATCGCAAAGTAGCTTAACTAAGTTATCCTAACCATTACCACAATTTTAATCTCACCCAAATATGTTTTGTTAAAACTTAGTTTGCTAAAAACCTCAATTAGACAAATTTGGAACTTAACAACAACTTTCATCCACTGGATTAAGTGTTCCAAATCTATACTTATCAATTAACCATACCATCAATTTAAACCATAACTTGATCTTCACAAAAATTATCACGATTCAACTAAACATGAAATTAAAGCTGTATTTAAACATTTAAATAGCTAGCTTAATGATTTTAACACAACAATTAAAGATTAGGGTTAGAATTTATATCTCCTCAAGAACACAATTTAGCAACTAGACTCATCATTTTAGCCTCCAAAATGTCTTTCTTGAAGATCTATGCAGGCTTAGTGATGAAGAATGATGGGTTGTGATTTGTTTATGAGTTTGTGGGATTATTTAAGGATTTGTGATGATTTTTGTGAGCTTGGAGATGATGAAAATGAGCAAGAGAAAAGAGGGGGCAGCATGGGGAAAAGGCTCGGCTATGCAAAGAGAAGGGGGTTTGTGAAAATGGTGTAGAAATTTCTAGCTAAAAAATGCAATAAATGCTCATTGATACACTAAATATCTTATGCCACCTCTTTATTTTCTTTTAAACAAATTTCTTTTAATCACAAATATCTAGATATTTTGGATGGATGGAAATTAAGCCTAATCTAGTGATTAGATTAGTATAGATTCATATTAGAAGTAATTAATCCAAACTAAAAATGTAATTACCACTAATTAAGTGCATAATTAACAACTTAAAATAATATTTTGATTAGGGAAAAATATCTATGTGAACCAAAATTTTCAAGTGACACCCAAAGCCCGCAAACTAGCACTATTCTAGTTAAACTATGTGTAGTCAAGTCTGTACTGAAATTGATCATTTCCGGGCTAAAACAGGAAACACTGACTATTTTACCCTAAAACGGAAAAATTCGCATAACGATTTCTAAAACGTTACATTAACCCAAATTAATCCTAATCAACACCCTAACGCAAATACACTCTCTTTTACCTAATTAACCCAAATTAATCCTAGTCCAAACCCTAACCCTGATCATCACCCAAACCCCAACCCAAATTAACTCTAACCCAAACTAAAATTAACCCTAATTAATCTAATTAACCCTAACCCTGATCATCACCAACCCTATTTTACCTAATTAACCCAAACTAACCCTAACCCTAACCCTAACCCTACCTAATTAACTGTTCAGTCGAAAATATTGCAATTCTTAACATAACAATTTCCTCACTTTTCTAATCATCTAAGGGCGTTCATTATAAATATAACACATATTACAAGATCATCTGGTAAATACCAATTACCATGTGTTATACATTATAATCAACACTTTTGAAGGAAATTATATGTTTATTATTTCACGCATGATATTGTATATCTCAACATTCTTTATTGAGATTTTGTGCAGAAAATTATCTCAGGACAGATATTGGAATCGCAAATTCGCCGACAAAATACAGGAAATCAAAGAGTTAAAATCTGGCAGAGATTCAGAAGAGATAAAAATATTCCAGATATCAAATATAAACCCTGAAACCAACATAAGAAGACCACAGAAAAATGAAGCTGCGATCTCACCAATAGGCCGCGGATTCGCGGTCAAGTCAGGCCGATCCGCCGCAGATCCGCAGCCGAGTTAAGGAGTCGGGTGACAAGTTCTCTCCAGAAGCTTCCCTACAACTACCTAGCTTGCTTAGGACACTCCGTTGTAACAACCATATTCTGGAAACTTCTTTATAACAACCTAGTTTGTTGAGGAAGCTTGATAACTACCTACCTTATTCTAGAAGCTTCTCTAAAACTACCTAATTTTTTGGGGAAGATTGGCCTAGCTTCTTGAGGAAGATTGGTGAGAGGCTATATAAAGGACCCTAGTCTTCATTTTGATGGTTACACAATTTGGTTAAACAATTTAGGGCAAGTTTTGATCCAAAACCAAATCAAGATCCAATTCCAAATCAAGATCCAAAATCAAGAATCATGAGAAATTCATCGAGTGAGATCATTCAAGATCCTTTACGCGAAACTGATCGTCATCAAGAGCACGTGATCCTCGATAGATCCAAGATTCACGGTGATCCAGTGAAGTAAAGATCGACGGAGAAATTACCTCTTCAAGGGAGTGATCGAGAGCGAATTTTCTTGTAATCTCGGATTAAAGAAGTTTTAATTTGAAGTTGAATAATAAAGGTGATCATTACTTTTAATATCGCTTTCTTTAATTCTTCGCATTATGAAATCTCTATTTGTTGATTCGTCTATTTTCATTATGTGTGAGTAAAATCTCCGCTTGCTAAGAATTCAAAGGAATTTGGTAGATCTAATAGTGAAAGAATATTCATCTTAAATCTTATGTAGATTATAAAGTATAGCAAAAAGAATTATTAATGTCCAAATTGTGAGTGGGATCAATCTATTAAGAATTTCATCACAATTTGGGAATTAGATTGATGATCTTTCTTGCTAAAGGCTAGATAAGATTGGCAATTAATGAAAGGATAAGGGACAATGAAGGAGAAAATCTAGTTTCTTCAAAGGATACCTAATTCTTATTATTAGCCATCGATCTAGTTTTAATTCTACCAATTGATAAGATGAATCATCTTGAATATCACCATTGGCTACTAATTCCATTCGAATGCTACAAACCTTCTATAATTTTCTTGATAACTAAATCTTGAACATTATCTTGAATTCTCTTTCTTGAAAACGATTTCTTAAACTTCTTGAAAATATGAATTCAACTCAATTTTGAACTACTTCTTGAATTTTCTTTATTATTTCTTTCGACTCGACTAAAGTAAGAATTAACGAGTTCTACGAATCGCAGAGGACGACCCGTACTCACTAACGCTTGCTACACGCGACACCGTTATTAATTGCGGTTACTAAACTACAAAACATTTCATCACTTCTTTACTACTACATCTTTGCTTTAAAATCATAGAGGTGAGAATCTTTGAATAAGAATCAATTAAATGGCGCCGATGCCGGGGATGCGTGCGTAATTTGTTCGTTCTTGCTATTTTAGTTGAAATATTATTATTCCATTAAAATTTGAATCAAAATCGCATCGTGTGCTTAACGATTAGTGTATGAATTTTGCAAGGAAATCTGGAATCGCTGTAGCAGAAGGAAAAGTATTCAGATCATTTCATCGAGACCAGAGGAGCAAGGGGAGATTCAGTACAAAATATTGTTCAAAGAACCGTTCAACAGACCGTGGAACCGCAGCAGTTTGCAGGTATTGACGGCGGAACCGCGGCGTTCTTGACGAGTTAGGCTTCTAGTTTTCTCTGGTATATTCTCTATTATCTTATCTCTCCTGATCTTATCCAATAACAACTTTTCTGCATGATTCTTTGCAAAAAAAATTCGTCACTTAAAAAAAATTTTTTGTTGCGTGTTTTGATATTGATTGTTTTGCATATTTTAATACGGAAATTAAGGGGCAAATACCAAATTCAGATTAGGTGGGGATTTCATTACCCTTCCTAAGCCCCAAAAATCGCAAAACTAGCATCCGCATCACCCTTCATTAACTAAAAAATATCTAGATAAGACTCTAAAGACCGTCACGCTCAATTAGGACAGAAGAAGGTCGTGGGTAATCTACTGCTTATCTGCATTTCTTTTGTGGTATCTAAAGCAAGTGTGTCTAAGGCAAGTGGTTACTTAATTAGGCCCGCTACTTACGTAGCAGATACCTCCCACTTACCAGGCACTTACCTGGCCACAGGAGAGATAAAGAGATAGTAGAGGATTTATCCTGCGATTTGTCTTCTGGAAGTCTAGGAGCGGTCTAGTGACTTGACCTAGGTGATCTTAGATCTAGGGTTGATTGTACATTTATTGTGTGATTTTTCTAAATCCGTCTTTTTTAAAAACAAGCCAAACCATTTTCTTTTAATTATCACATACGCTGCCACTTGCGCTAAACCCACTTAGTGCATGCTCGGCTGGACATGCGATTCTAGTGCCCATTTTGTCCACGTTTCTTCTATCGACTCTGAAGTCGGTATTTCTTCATCTTCTTTTACCTCACCACACACCACATCCACCGAGATGGACGGTTCTCTATCAAATACCACTTTGCCACCACCCGCAGGTGCGCAGAATCTACCGTGTATATCTCTCCAAGAGAGATACTTCCCTATACGTGGTCCTCTTTCTACTTGTCTTTCCATTCTACCAGCCAATGGGGATAATTTCGAAATCAAACCACACTATATCAATGTTTTACCTAAATTTCACGGTCTAGAGTCTGAAGACGCATATGTTTTTAACACCAAATTCGAAAACGTATGCGCTATGATGGGCGCTTCACAACTTTCTGTGAATGCTATGCGTTTACGCCTTCTCCTGTTTACTTTGTGTGATTTAGCCGAAAAGTACCTTTATAACACACTCGCACACTCTATTTTCAATTGGGATGAATTCATTATAGCATTCCTTAAGAAATTTTATCCCAATCATAAGACCGCCCGTGTTAGGAGTGAAATCAACCAATTTTCCCAGCTTCCCAATGAACCATTTTGGAAATGTTTTGAACATTTCAAGGATCTGCTTTTCCAATGTCCACATCACGGAATCTATAGATGGGATTTGTGCCA
This sequence comes from Agapanthus africanus, assembly GCA_030015575.1. Classification (NCBI taxonomy): domain Eukaryota; kingdom Viridiplantae; phylum Streptophyta; class Magnoliopsida; order Asparagales; family Amaryllidaceae; genus Agapanthus; species Agapanthus africanus. The sequence continues at coordinate 272,569,210 of CM057337.1, forward strand.
AATTATATAAGAAGGCATTAATCCAACGGCAAAACAGATGCTTGAAACCATGTGTCAAGGAAATTTCATGTCTAAAGATGATGGTGAAGCCTGGAAATTCTTGAAAAATTTCGCTGAAAACACTTTACAATAGGAAAGCGTCAGTCCATCATCTAGGGGTGGTATCCATCGACTTGATATTTCCATAACTGTAAAAGCCGAAATGGCAGCAATGCAAAAGAAACTTGAAGTTATGGAAAACAAATTTTTATTAGCCTCCTTAAATCAGATGACACTCCCTAAAACCGTGTGTGGATACTATTCAGATCCATCACATCTGATGGAAGAATATCCTTTGAATTCTTCGTTTTAAGATCAAGAACACACTAATGTTGTTTTTAGCAAAGACCTAGAAACGATCCTTATTCTTCCACGTATAATCAAGGTTGGAGGAATCACCCAAATTTTGCTTGGAACCAACACCAAACTCAAAATACGGTTCCAAACCAAAATAACTTTCAAAGGGTTCCTCAACAGCCATAGCAACCACCACAGATCCAGCACCCCTTTCAACCACCAACTTTTCAAAATCCAGCCAACAATTCTGCACCGTATAATAATTCTTTCTAAACGGCCGGTACTGAAAACTCCTCTTCACTCGAGCGAACATTAGATTTGTTTATAAAACATACCATGCAAATATCAACTGATATAAGGTCTTCTATTGATACCATAAAGAAGGACTCCGCCTCACACGGTTAGAATATTAAATCATTAGAAGCACAAATTGCACAATTAAATGCCGCAATGAGTGCTAGAGAGAAAGGAAAACTTCCAGTTCAACCCCTACCAAATCCTGGCTATTCGCATCACAATGTGAGTGCTATTACCACATTGAGATCTAGAAGAGTGCTAAACAACCATGTCAGTGAAGAGATTGATAATGAGGAATCAATCAATGATACCACGGCTTCCACTTCCATTTCTTACCCTATTTCGTCTACTCCATCTTCTTGTGAGCATGTTCTCTGTTTTCGCTAAGACTCGAACCCTCAGCCCACTCCTTCTAGTCCACCTATAACGATCACCACTCGAATTCTGGGATCTGTTCCACCCCCTCAATCTTCTCCAAGGTTGGACCCAGCTCTTATTGCTAAAACTCCTTATCCAAATAGGTTAAGGGAAAACAGACCTAGTCCACAAATGGAGAAGATTATGGAAATTTTTAAACATGTTAACATCAATATCCCTCTCCTAGATGCTATACAACAAGTTCCGTCCTATACGAAAATTCTAAAGGACTTATGCACTAGAAAGAGGAAGACTCAAGTGCCAAAAAAGGTGTTCATGTCGAGTAATGTAAATACAGCTTTTATCCAACAATTACCTAAGAAACGTAAGGACCCCGGCTGTCCTACAATTTCTATTTTTATTGGAGGTAAAAATATCAACCGTGCTCTACTCGATCTTGGCGCTAGTGTTAACCTGCTTCCTTACTCTGTCTATGAGTAATTAGGTATTGAAGAGTTAAAACTGTCGCACTGCACTCTCCAGATGGCTGATCGATCTATCACCCAACCTATGGGAGAGCTTGAGGATGTGTTGATAAAAATCGGAGAATTTATATTCCCTGTGAACTTTATTGTTCTAGATACACAACTGGTAGTGAACCCACGGAACCAAATTCCGGTGATTCTCGGTCGACCCTTTTTTGCCACTTCCAACGTTATAATCAACTGTCATAATGGCTCTATGAACCTATCCTTCGGAAAGATTTCAATTGAGCTTAACATTTACAAGTTGGGAAGTGAACCCTCCGAATCTTTTGCTCAAGTATGTTCTGTAGAATTAATGGATATCGACAGCAGCGAATTTGAACCGCTTCACGATACTGATCTAAACTCTCTCAATACGTTATTGTTTGACCCAGCTATGTATTGTACACATACGGACTCATCTATCGAGCTGTCCGGGTCAACATCTAACACTAATTGTGAACCTTTTATGGAGTCTGAGTATCATCCCGTTCTTTCCGATGAGATTATTCTTTAGGGTATCGATGAAAGCTTTGAAGAAATTTTCGCTGATGAACTCGCATTTTTAGAAAACATGGGAGTTGTGATGAATAAACTTCAAAACAAAGAAGTTGAACCAACACCCCTTCTTCTTGAAAATAACAAGAATGCGAGTAATCCATCATTATCATTGCGTCGTCTCTCCAAATTGAGACGCAAATTCTTTTCATGCCACCACTTATCTCTTCCCCACTTCTTCTTGGCTATATATAATATGTTCTTCCACCAACCGGTGCGTTACATCGATAAAATATTTGAATGGTTGGTGTTGACTTTCGGTCTTTGTAAAGCTTTACATTGACCAATAACTTTACCCCCCTCTTATGATTTTAAAAGCTTAATATTGTTTAAATCAAGTTTGGGGGTATATTTTTGGCTCTTTGAAAATAAAATTTGTACACAAAATTGTGAGCCGAAAATAAGTTTAGGGGAGATTTTCACTTTCATTTATTCTTACCCCCGTTAATAGATTTTCCTCCCAAGTCTAAAGGTTTTTTGAGATTTAAAAGATGAAAACAGTGAGGACACTGCTGTAAATAGGTTTGGGAGGGTTTGTGCTTATTTACGTATTAGTTTGCATAAACTTTGCATAAGCACAAAATTTTCAAAATTTTATTTTATAATGAAAGATTAGAAAGTGAAAAATTACATTTAAAAGATTAGAAGAATTTAAGAAAACTGAGAAAATTAGATGTTTTCTTAAACGAAAGTAGTAATAAGTAGTTATGTGCCGTTGTCCCAAGGGTTAGTAAGATGAAGGAAGTCACTAATCTGAGAATAAAAATAAGTCTGAAAAATAGTTGCTATTCTGAAAGCCAAACATTTGAACATTGATACCCTACTATACGCACTTACACACGTCTTGAAACTCGGAATGGTAGAGGATATCTTGAAATCATCTTGTCTGAAAGCCAAAGTATGAAGAAAATAATAAATAAAGCATAAAAGTATAAAATGATGAAGAAAAATGAACACTGGTTTTGTAATCACCAAGGCAGCATAAAAAAAATATAGCGAGGGTGCTTCATCACCTAGTGTCTTAGACCAACTGGTTTGGGAGTCACTGCTAAGCCTTAGGTGTTGCAAGACCAGGAAATTGCTAATTACGCCTAATATGTGAGCACATTTAGTAATCGGTCGGTTAGTACCTCAAGAAATATTAACGATCGCATGAAGAATGTGTGAGCAATTTCATCTAAAATATTCATCGACTAAAAAGTACTGAGGTAGATGGACAAGAGTATGATAGCTAGAATTGAATTCTCCGAGTGTAGGGATGTCTTTTACATACACGTAGGGGTATATGATCGGTGTTTGGAAGAAAGGTAGGGATGAAGAATAAAAGCGAGGTTTTATTGAGAGATGATGTGATTTCTAATATCTTTTCATGACTATTAAGATAGGGCTCATGATAACCGAAAAGCTAGTGTAGTTGAAAACACTGATTTTCAAGTAATTTCTTTTACAGTTCTGATCTTTATATGTAACTTTCATAGTCTTTCTTTTATTATAAGATTTTATGGGTGCAATCCGCTGAAAACCCTCAGGAAACAACACTCCTCCTACCAGGGACGTCTAGAGATTTAAAAGCTTGTTGCATTAACCCTTACCCTAACCTTAACCTTAATTAACCCCCAATTAACCCGGAAATAGCTATAACCCTAACCCTAACCTTAAAATCAACAATAACACAAAAAAGCATAATTATAAGTTCAAAATGGAAATTAACTCACCTCAGTAGTAGTTTTGTCGGCAGCAAAGAGCTTGACGAGTTGGAGGAGGCCAAGGATTCTACTATCGATGAGACATAGTCGACGACGAGCTCGCGAGAGACTATGGTGCGGCCAACGACGACGAGAAAGTCGACGATGGGTGTACCGACGATGAGGAAGTCGACGACGGGTGTGGTAGCGAGGAGGCGTGTGCAGGAGATCGGTCGCGAGAATTGGGAAATTTTGGGGACGATGGGAAAATTACTGAGCTTTATTTTTTTTATAAATAATTCTTTGTTGTCCCCGTATGGCTTTCTTTTGCGGTTCCGTAGGACCAACTAAAAGATTAATTTTAATATTTTTAATTAATCTGTAAGGTACCGTATGGACAAATCGATGGCCCTACGGATTAATCCATAGGGGCAATAAAATGTTTCCTTTACGGATTCCTATATTCGTAGGGGCAACTCCTTATTGTAGTAGTGTCTATGGAATTTACCGGATTGGTACATAGATAATAATAATAATAATAATAATAATAATAAACCATAATTATACAAGAATAATCGGTTCTAAAATAATCATCTTTTTCCCTTTAATTTATAATCATGATCTAACATCTCAAAATAAAATGACATGAAAAAGGAAAAACAAAGAAATCCAAGAAAATCTTGAAAAACCTATGCAATGCCTGAGCAGGGAAAAAAGATTCTCCAAATCATAGAAGTTTGAGATGGAAAGATCACTACACTATCGAGCTACTTTCTTCGAAGTCATGACTATCTATATATTTGTTCCAGTACTATGACCATAGCCATGGTGAGCGGCAAATCCAAACCCGGTTGCACAACAAGACGGAACACGTCGCCCCCAAGAGTGATACCAGCAGCACACTCTTTACGTCGGATCTCTCCTACCATACGGCATAAGTTGTCGTATACTGTACACGTACGGTGTGCGTACGAGCCTTTGATAGTATAAGAGTGGGGGCTACGTACACCCTGCGGGGTCACATGAGCAAGCCCCTCGGAGCTGAGGAACGTTACGTGCTTCTTGATTGAGTAGAGAGGGTTGACCAATTCGTCTCCGTTGTAGATTAGCCAAGTTTCAACGAGGCTCAGTCTCTGCAGGGTGTAGTTGAGTTAACGAGTCAAAATAGTGTAAACTCATTCGTAGATAAGGATGATATGGACAATTACTACGGTCTTTCTAAGTAATTTCTGCTCCACAACAATAAGAAAATTAATGAAATCGACAAAAAAAATCCTAATCCCTTGTTCATTTGCCCACAAAATCCATATTATTCATATGAATAATTATGCAATTACCCTTGGAAAATGGAAACCTCATAATTTTATTAATAACATATACTTCTCTATTCATACAAATAAATAGGACATACAAAAAATAGGAAATATAATATATTAGATATAAGAAAAACAGTATATCAGAAGATCTCTCTCTAAGATAGAAGCTAATTAGGCATAACTAAATAGCGTAATATTCCATGATTTTGATGCCTTTTAACAATTACTTGTTTATTTCACAGATTTAAAAATATAAAGTTGATTTACATCTGTAAGGGATTTGAAATATTGGCCTTAGATTTCAACGAAAACGGTGAAGCTTGTATTATTATACTTTTGTGCCTAGCTAATTTCAACTGTGAAGGGGCCTTATTTTTACTGAACTTATTCAATTTAACTAGTTTTTACTTACTATATATATAACCATTTGAATCCTGAAATGTCCTTCAAAAATAAATAAGGACCGTTAATTATAAAAAAATTATTTTGGAAATTTAATTCCGAACTTAATTTACAAAACACAAGTCACTATAGATGAAATTTTAAGTAACTAGAATCAAATGTAAATGAGAAAGAGAATACTAGTTCAGAAAATGAAATAAATAAAATATAAATTAAACTAAAAATATACCTTTTTCCTGATAGTAAGCAGGGATTTGCCGGTAGCATCCATAAGCACAATCTCTCCTTTACGCCCCTCCGAATAATTATCCACACGATAACGGAGGTCCCCTTTTCCGTCAAACACCGTGAACCCCTCGCAGTTAAACAACAGTGATTTTCTCCACACCGTCATCACCTCCTCTTTCCCAACGTCCTTAACGGACGTTAAGTCTGGTAGCGATGGCGATGGCGATGGCGATGGCGATGGCGTGGCGTTGGGGTGAACCTTGGCCTTCGGCATCCCCGAATAAAATATCGAAGAGCTCGGACGAATTTTTCTGGCAGGTTAATTGTGGGGGATCGCGTTGAGGGTACGTATTTATATGATTTTGTGGACGAAAATGCCCTTGGATTGGTGGGAAGGGCACGTGGCGGTTGTGACGGCGACAGGGCGGGTTAGAAAATGGCGACGACGAGGAGTCGGTTTGTTTGGGCGGCTTGGATTTGTTGATGTCGTTGAGAGTTAGCGAGATGCTCATGATTTATTTATTTATATATTTACGTTTACAATTTATTATATTTATTCAAGGATATTTGCACCTGATTTGCATGGGTTACGCATGAGAGGGGAAAACGTTAGAATTGGCTATTTGTAGGATTTTTATTAAGCCAAGATTTACACTAAAATACCTTGAGAATTTTCACAGTAGTAAAATTATACCTTAAGTGATGCTTTTGAGAGTATTTTAGTAAAAAAATCCGTTAAAAATCATAGTTCAAGATATTTTACTTTAATAAAATGGCTTAATTTCAACATGACAGCATGAACTTTGGTCACTTTTCTTTAAGACTATCAAGAGCTTTTTATTAAAATGATGCAGTGTTACCATGAACTTTACTTGACCAGAAAACTAACCAACCAGATTAACGCAACATTGAGTAAAAACATAAAATGGCTTAAATTAAGTTTGGGGTTGCTTTATATGAGGCCAAAATAGTTTTTTGAGCAGTTATATGTTGGGTATTTGGGCCATTTATCTTCTTCTTAATCCCATGTTAAACCCTATTATTGGGAGTTTTCTTTTGTGGTAGTTTTGCATCATTTTAAAAGTTTGTGGTACTTTTTGAGAAAAATGATCAAAGTTGATGGTATCAACTTGAAATTTACCATAATAAAAAACTTTAAGGTATTTTAATAAAAATTACTGATAGGTGCCGGTATTTTCGTGTAATTTACTCTTTCTTATAATGGAGAGCGCATTGAAATGTCAATAACTTAAAAATCTTATGTCTAATTGCTCAAATATTGTTTGGTATAAATTTGTAAGAATATATATACTTATTTACCTACTAAATATGTTGATAGAGATCTCAATTTTTTTAATGATGTCTAATATATATCTGCACGCATCACTAGTGAATTTCTAGTAGTTTTTATTGCTTAAATTTTTAATATGCTAACAGAGGTATTCTTGTATATTAATTAAAATTTCTTGCTTGTCCTCCGTAGGGACAATTAACTAGTGCCCCTACGGATTACTCCGTAGGGACATATATAAATAAAAGTTTGTTAAAATTTAACTTATGCAGTTGCCCTACAGTGCCACAAAATACCCTACAGATATATCCGTAGGGGCAAATTTTAAGATTAAAAAAAATTAAAAACCAAAGGAATTATCCTCCCATGTTACCACATTACTCTAATTCCCAATTCCTCCCAAAATTTTCCCGCGCGCGCTCGTCGCCTCCGATCTCCTCGTCGCTTCCTCCGACCGCATCGCCTCCTCTCTCGTCGTCTTCTTCGACCTTCTACGATCTCCAACACCGCCTCTATCACCTCCGGCGCCGTCCTCTTCATCAAAGTCGAGCTCCTTCCCAGCTTTCTTGTCACCGTCAAAATTGTCAACCGGTTAGTTAATTTATTGATCAATTTAAATTTTTATTTTTGTAAATTTAATTTGGCTGGTAGGGCTTCAATTTAGGAATTTTGAATTGTGTTGGTGGGTGGCGGCTATGGTTTAAGAATGTGGATGGCAGTGGTGGCGGCTGTGGCGGCTGCGCTTCATTTTGGGGTTGTTTGGGGATGTAAGGGTTAGGGTTAATTAGGTCTAGGATTAGGGTTAAAATAATTAGGGTTAGAGTTAAGGGTAAAGATTATGGTCAGGGTATTTTAGTGTTAGTGTATGTTTGTGTGTGCGTGTGTGCGTGTGTGAGAGAGATATATGATGATACGTGTGTGTATGTGTGTGTTTGTGATATATATGATGATGCGTGTGTGTGTGTGTGCGTGTGTGTGTGTTTGTGATAATGTTGATGATGATATGTGTGTGTGTGTGTGTGCGCGCGCGCGCGCGTGTGAAAGAGAGATAGTGTTGATGATGATATGTGTGTGTTTGTATGTGTGTGTATGTGTTTGTAATAATGACATTGTTGATCTCTCATATTAAATAAGGTCAAATCCTAATTTTAAACTTAACTCTTGAATTAAATCAAAAATCTTAAACTTAACACCAGAACCAAATCCAAAATCTTAAACTTGATTAAGAAAACCCTTAACTTTAAAAAATATTACCCTAAACTAAAAACTTCAAACTCTTGAAATTGAAATATAAACGTAAAACCAATTCAAGTTAAATCTTATAATAAGTGTATATATGATAATCGATGATAATATGAAATTTTCATATGCTCATCGATAGTCATATATGAAAATCAAAGCGTCTTAGTCCCCGTCTATCGGTTAACATACGTTCGATATTCGTCGCGACATAAAACTATACGAAAGTTGTTAAATATCGGACGGTATCGTTCGGTACTAACAACCATCGTGTAGTCTATATGACGAGAAGATTCAATCGTATGATAACCGATAGATTTGTCCAGTTTGGACAAGTTCGGAATGTATAAAGCAAACACCTGCATTCACTTGTGTTTTCATTCGTTTCGAGTTATTTCGTCGGTACTTTTTCGTTGGTTCTCTGTGTACAAAGATAGATCAGATGTCCATTTCAATGTTGTTTCACAGTATTGAAATGATTATCTATTCTATTATAGTGTACTCAGAGAACAGCGGGGAGGTGCTGCCGAAATTTACTCGAAATAGATGAAAACCAAGTGCTCTAATAGGATAGAAGCCTTACCCCCGACAGCCGAAACACACACATACAACATGAATACACAACACGCGCACATACAAAGCACATACACAGTAACAACCATACACCTAAGCGAAATCATAAATTGAAATATACATACACGGAATACAACTCATACTTGGGTATCTTCAAACCTAATTTTGTTAATTGATAATTTATTCTTTTTAATGACAAACTTGTCCCTGCGGATTTTCTTCTTTGTCTAACCATCTCGTTCTTAAATTTCTCAATATAGTCATCATAAAAAACCAACTTACATAACTTACAATTTATATGTTATACAGTCTAATATGGCCCATGGGTAGATCAGAGTTCAGGACTGGATGTAAGTGGATTAGAAACAACGCATGCAATCTAAATTTGTCGCAAGAGTTGTTGCTTTCATTGAATTTGCACGCACACATAATAAGATCGTATTAGAGAAGATTCTCTGTCCGTGCGATAGATTTGGGAATAAGTTCTGGCAGAAGGTAGAAATCGTAGAGTTTCAAATCGTTAAATATGGTTTTACTAGATTTTATACAACTTGGCTATATCACGAAAAAGGATAAGAAGAAGACAGTAATGCGGCGAAAGAAGAAAAAGAAGACGGAAATGCGGCGGAAGGAGAAGAAGACGATAACTTCTTTCCAACAGAAGAAATGAAGAATATGGTAGAGGCTGCTCTCGGTGATAGTAATCCTACCGAAGAGGATATTCCTTCCGGTCAAAGACTCCGTACGGATAAGTATGAAAAGTTCATGAATGATGCTAGAAGACCAATTTATGAGAATGCAGAGTTTTCCATCCTATCATGCTTCATCCAAATTTTCTAGATTAAGTGCCTAAATGGATAGAGAAACAAGTCATTCGTGATATTTCTGAAGTTCCTGAAAGATTCTATGCCCCCAAGAAATAACGTGCCCGAAAGCTGGTACGAAGCCCAGAAGATGATGTTTGATTTGGGTTTGAACTATGAGAAGATTCATGCATATCCCAAAAATTATGTGTTGTACCAAAAAAGAATTCAGATTTGAAAGAGTGTCCAACATACGAAGAGGCCAGGTATAAGCCAAAAAAATCTGATAAGAAGCTCGATATACCTATCAAGATACAACAATACTCTTCCATAACACAGAGGCTGCAGAGCCCATTCAGGTGCAAGAAAACAGCCGAGACAATAATTTGGCATCACCGTGCTGTTTAAAGAGAAGATGGAAAAATAAGTCATCCAAGAGATTCACCGGCATGGAAGGATTTTGACAGGAGGCACCAAACATTTAGTAGTGATTCTCGTAATGTCAGGTGATTGCACGCCAAAAGCGTGTCGAGTTTTAAAGTTCTAAAGTTAACTGCAATCAGGACGGTATCGCTTAGTACGGGTTGTCCGCAGGGAGACGGGGCGTTTAAGGTTCTTGTTTTCACGAGTTAAAGCGAGGGCGGAAGTGTTTGATTCTAACCTACGTGTATATATGCAAGTATAAATTTGTTGGGAATAGATAGGTTAGTGAAAGTTAAGAAAATCAGTACTCAATCCTTTGAGCCGAGCTTGACCACTAAAGCTAGAGCGATCGGCAACAACGTAGATTAGGGTTTTTAAGCACGGTATTAGTGAAATCCGGCTTATTGACCCTTGTCCATTCGTTCTTGTCGCTTGCTTTCGCCTTCGGCCAATCCGAACGCAATCGGTCACGGTTAAGAATCACCGATACCTTGGTAGGGTAGGGTGCCTAACGGAGCACTTGCGTAAGGTTTGGGCAGAGTTTAATGGAAAATATCGGGAAAAGAAAATGAGAAAGGAAATCTTAACTTATAATAACGTTTTCTTTCCTAACAACAACAATATTCACAACCAACAAAACAACAAAAAGAAAGAGCAAATGAAAAAGAAAGAAAGGAAAAGAACAAGCATTGCAAGTATGTAAATGGCATGGTAATAAAATGCAAGTACGTAAAGCAAGAATTAAATTGCAAGTAACTAAAGAAAGTAAGAAATACTAAGAACCCAAGAACACAAACAAACCATGGGTTCAATAACCTAAACTTAATCTTGAAAGCTCAATAAAGAGCTTGCAAGATCAAGAGAAGGAAAAGAGCTCAAGCGAAACTAGTTATGTACAAGAACAAAAAAGAAAAAAGAAACAAGTGTGAAGAATATTGGACAATTTAGAGTCCCCCTCTCCCTTGCTCACTGATCTGCTTTTATAGGCACAAAAAAAGAATAAACAAGCAATACAAATAAGTTGATGTGACTGCAAGGGAGGGACAGAAGAAAGATGGGGACCATTGGGGCTAAGGGGACCAGCGAGCTCGGTTTTTATGGGCATGTGGCCGGCCAAAATCCGAGCATCTTGGTTCGTGTTGATGTGGTGGTCTTGTGTTCTCTCGACAAGTCTACTGGTGCTGCTTGATTTCTCTATAGAGTTCTGGATTGTACTCAGTGGCTTGGAGGGAACTTGATACTTTTTAAATCACATCACATCTTTTTGCATTAAACACACATCACTTCTCATGTGCCCACTTGCACCAAGTCATCATTTGTGTGTGCCATGAGCAGCCCCCCTCTCTAGGTCCATGCCAAAGAGTTAGTGCACACTTGCTATGTGTTGGACCAAAATTGTGTACATTTTATTTGTTGCAAAATAACTCTTTGGATATCGAGCGCTTTCCAGTTCTGGTTGCAGTGTCGGCTCACAAACATTATATCCATGATTTTGAGTGTATTTTCAGTATTTTTTCACTGATACCTGTATTCTGTAATTACTGAGCAGACACTGTTAATAGTACCGATATATAAAAAAAATAGATAATGAACGAGTTGTATTAAAATGCAGTTTTCTGAGATGAACAAATACCCCCAAACTTATCTTTTGCTCGTCCCAAGTAAAACAAAAAATTCTAACCTCACTTTCACAGGGAACGCGATTGCACTGAGCTCGTGCAACAAGCCGTTAATCCTCTAGGTGTCTCTAGTAGGAGGAGTGTTGTCTCCTGAGGGTTTTCAGCGGATTACACCCACAAAATCCCGTCAATCTAATTTCACAAGTTAACGTCGATTTTACTCCTACAGTTTAGTATTTAGGTTAGAAATTCCATTATTCTAGATTAGAAATTCTATTATCATAAGTTAGAAATATTCAACCCTTATATTTCACGCCTCATATTTATTTAACCTCAGATCCAAAAAATACGCTTTTACAGTTCAGAATGATCTTGGTATCTCCTGAGTTTTCCTTCTAAAGTGCGGTCTCAAATCAGGGATTTTTATCAGTTTTACGGAAAACATAAGTCTTATTCTTTACTCCTATCTCTCCTCGAAACATCGATTGTATACCTCTATGTGTGTGTAAAATATCACTCCTAAGCTTAAGAATTCAATTCAAGCTATAGTACTCTTGCCTTAATACCTAATACTAATTCTTTTCGTTAATGATGGACGGTTTTGCTCACACACTTTCGTGCGACTATTAATACTTCTTGAGGCACTAACGGCCGATTACTGAATGTGTGAGCTTAAAGGGTAAATAGCAGTTTTCAGGTTTTGACTTTATTTATTTATTTTATTTTTCTTTTTCAAGACCGGAAATATTTTTTTATGATGCCCTTTAGATGGTTAGCTTTAAATACCGTTTTTTTCTTTCATACTAGGTTTTCAGGCAAAAGTATTTCTAGGTATCCTCTACTATCCCAAGTTTCAAGATGCATGTATGTGTAGTTTGTAGGGTATATACTTTCTAAGTTCGGACTCAAGAATAGAAACTATTTTTCAGACTTATCTTTCAGTAAAGATTCTATACATTCCCTTCATCTCGACTTAACTCAAGAACTGAACTCAAAATTACCTACTTCTATAAAAAAAAACTGTAAGAACGTATAATTATCAAGTTTAAACAGAAGGAGCGTTATTTTTAGGGTTTTCAATTCCTAAGCTTAGAATTTACTTATTTCTAACGTATCAACTAAATTTTCGGAATAAAAATCTAAGTTACCCTATTAGCTAACTTGACGACAAAGTTTTTATATTTTTGTAAATTTTTTCTGATTTTTATGGGTTTTCGAATATGTATGCAAATGCAGAATATACAAATGAATGTGAAGGAAGAAAGCTTACCGAGCACACCCCCAAACTTAAACTTGACAGTGCCCTCACTGTCAGGCTACACCAAGAGGGTCAAAATTGTCGGTGCTCCCTTAAAAAAATTATATACAAAACAAAAAAGAAAACCAAAAGTATATACATCAAAATATCCCCCCAAACTTAAGTAAAACAGTGTTGCCATTGTTAAGCGTTGAAGTTCAGAGTTAGCAGAGAGAGAACAATATCAATCTATACAAGTCCGTACATAGGCCAAAAATAAACACCAACCATTCAAAAAATTTATCACTATAATGCAGCGGTTGGTGAAAGAATGCGGAGAGGAAAGAAATGAAGAATACGCGAGACTGTATGGGGATAGAAGTGGAATACAGTCTCGGTGGAGGAGAAGAATGGCGGAGGGGAGAAAAAAGTGGAATATGAACTTGAGGGTGAAAATGGAGTGAATAAATTAGTACAATTTGTAATGACCGATGTGTAAAAATCGATTTTACTAATTCATTAACCCGTCGAGAAATGGGGTTAAATCCTTCAAGATTCGTGAGAATACATGGGTACACCTGTCACGACCTGAAAGTACGGAGCGTGACTGACACTTAAATTACGAAACGTCTCGAGGCGTAAGTAATCTAAGTAAGCTAAAGCCCAGAAATCAAAACCAAATAAAGAAGTAGAGTGAAGGAAAACCAACATAAAGAAAGCGATTTTAACAAAATAATTCGCATCAATCCTTTAAAGCAACATCACATTTTCCCGAAAATTTCGGCAGAGTCTCTTTTGTAAATACTGGCCCCAAACGGGTACAAAACAAGAATATATGTACATCATGAAATAAGGCATCCCCAAGCGGGAGCTAGCTCTTCGCCAAAGACGGACTTACCATCACACGCAATATATATCATCACCGTGCAAAATAAGTATATAAAGGCACAAAAGTAATAAAGTATCATATCAGCTCAAGTGAGCTCGACCCCAGAGAAATAAAATATATGTATACAAATCTCACTGTCTCATCTCTAGGTCACAAATATAACAGTACAAGTTGTAGATACGGTAGATGGAGTACACTAGATGCAATAGTAAAACAAGGTGGAGAAAAAATATCCTCAGAACCCACCTATGAGCGATGCCGCGAGTCTAAGCAAAACAAGCAAAATAAGGTAGTGCGCCCGCTGCTACTGTGCTGGAAGGTCGGACCTACAAAATACTGTGGCACAACTGGGGTGAGTTGCCAACTCGTGAGTAATAAGTAACATCTAATAAGGCTATCGTAAGTATGCACGCGAATGCGTCACAACCTACATATATAAATGTGATGCGATACGCTAATATGTATGCAGCATGAATGCATAATCAACACGAGATCTGAATATATTTAGTACGAGAAAATATGTATTCTTATTTTAGTAAAACCTCTGTAATTCAACTGTAATATCATCAATGAAATCGATAGAAATCCGTGTCAAGTATCGACACAACATATGAATATCTCAATATCTCGGGTTTCGGCAATCCGGAATGGCCCATGGGGTCCGCATGGTCAGGATTGACCCATATTCATCTCTCTCATAACCCCGAACGACATCCTCCGGATATCCATCGAGTTTCCATACAATCACCGGTTAGTATTGCTCTCCTGACGGGCTCAACGCTATCATCAGCGATCTTCTTGCCCCGGAGTACCGCACCGGGTCCACCATGCATCCGCAGACGGTCCCTCCCCCTATCTCGAATCAGATGTATGATACCGCTCAAGAACCGAGAAAACGCATAGTGGACACCACACATATCATATCACGAGAAAACTGCAACTTACATTTTTAAAATGGAAATACGTTCTTAAATACTTGCGGTTTCTCCAAATCCATAAATCTCATAAATACTGAAGTCCTCCAGGAGAATCACAATACATGAACATGTAGAAATTGATGAATGTCTGCGATATCAACAATATGAAATGCGATTTATGAGTAGAAAACATGTATGAATGAAAATGAAATAAAGTACGTATATACGACTAGCAATCCTTCATATCAATCTTGGTGGAATGACAAATACAGCTACCAGTTTGAGTATCATGTATGATGCAAATGTCTTTGGTACCGATCTTAGCAAGTTCTAATGTGTTTGTGGCATAACAATTACCAAGGTGTGTGTGTCCACATGAATAGTGCCCGTGCAGCATAAACCAATGGTAATGGTGTAAGTGTCCTATGAACGGTATCACATATATATATGAATGATGATGCGATGCAATGAGATGAAAAATAGGAACTACGCATATGATGCAAATACTAATAGGAATTCTAACTATCGGGCGCTTTGTGCCATCCAAACGATTCCCCCGTAGATGTGTACATTTACTCACTGGAACGCCTCAGCTAGTCTGGTCCAATCATTGCTTTTCCTTTCCGTGCCGCGTCCGAAGCCTCCGCAACCGATCCTGGAATTTGCACAAACGCAAAATATCAAGCTAGAACTCTGAGAAGGTACAAGGACAACGATACGAAGAATAAACGTCCTCAAACTATACTTAAGTGCACAAAATGTGTAAGACATTGCCACTACCTCAACTAGGATTGCTATACGAAACAACCACCAAACCTAGAACCCGATCTTACCGTTCGCATGTTACAACACATTCAATAACATAGAAAATGGAATGTATACTACCAAAATCCCCAAACTAAATTGAAAACCATTAGTTCTAAAATCCTAGTAAGCGACCAAATTGGGAATTTGGTGCAAACACCATGGATTAGCGATCTAGTGGCCACAATCACAAGCAAACATCCAAACTAAACCAATTGATAGCAAACTACACTACGTTAACCTAGTAGAGATGGTTAAAACCCTAGCTCTAACTCAAACCTTCATCTTTAAAAACCCAAACTTGCAACTAGTACTAATTTAACACTTAAACAATTTAGATTAAGGTAATTAACCACAAAGTAACTATTGTGTCATGATTTATACTTCAAGATTATATAATTTAACTTGCAATTTGGCCTCCCCAAAATGGTCTCTTGCTCCAAGATTTAAGCTAGATTTAGCTAAGGAGAATGGATGAAGAATTGGCTTTGAATTTGTGAGGTTTTAATTGGATTTTTGATGGATTTTGGGGATTTTTGGAGATGGAAAAGAGATAGAAAAAAAGATGGGGGAGGGCTGCAGATTTTCGGCCAGCAAGGGGATGAGGAGGGAGTGTACGGGTGTTGTAGATGTTTCCAAATCAAAACCCCTCCCATACCTCATTAATACACCACACTTCAATTATTCTATTTTATTCTTCTCACTTTATTTCTTTTTCTTCTCTTGAGATGACAATGAAGTGGGGGGAAAATGGGGATGGCTGCAAATTTATTCGGCCAGCAGGGAAATAGGTGGGTTGTGTGGAGTTGTGTAGAAATTTCCATGATAAAAACACCCCTCAAGTTTCATAAATGCAAGTTGCATCACAACATAGTTTTAATTTATTTTTCCTTTGACCCTAGGAACAACTAGAACTTGTAATAACTTGATAAAAAAAATATGTTACAAACTAGATTTTAGTTTGTCATGGTTCTTAAGTATGTAATTAGCCCATTCAAATTTGTATTTATCACTAATTTAATGTATATTTTAAAAGTTTAAAATAATATTTAAAATAATTAATTAAGGAATAATATTTAAATAACTAGAAATTTATAAATGACTAATTAATTGCCAAATACTAGCCATTACATATCTAAATTAGGTATAATTAGGCTTATATTGAAAAATAATTATAATTACATTTTACGAAAAATACCAGTTATTTACCGATTATCGGGAAATTACCTAAATGATTTTTTTTAAAACGTTACAATCTTCCCCCTTAAAGAAATTCGGTCCCTGAATTTAAAATTTAACTACGCGTATCTTCGAAAAGATGGGGATATTTCTTCCTCATCTCGTCCTCGGTCTCCCAGGTGACCTCTTCACTGTTCGGGCCGTACCAAAGAACCTTTACGGACGGTATGACTCTTGACCTCAATTTCTTCACCTGTCGATCCAGAATGACTTCCGGCTGCTCGACGAAAGAAAGGTCACGCTCCAACTGGATCGTCTGGTGCTGAATCGCATGAGAAGGGTCATAAAGGTACTTGCGGAGTATCATTACATGGAATACGGGGTGAACATCTGGGAAGCTGGGCGTAATATCTAACCGATAAGCAACTGTGCCAACACGCTCGAGGATCTCGAAGGGACCCACATATCTGGGACTCAGCTTCCCATTTCTTCCAAATCTCATCACGCCCTTTATTGGAGAGACCCTTAAGAAAACATGATCCCTAACGGCGAACTCGAGTCTGTGACGACGTCTGTCATTATAAGATTTCTGCCTGCTCTGGGCCGTTCTCATCCTATCTCTAATTAGCTGAATCTTTTCGGTCATCTCCTGTACAATCTGCGGCCCCAAAATACTGCTCTCACTGAGCTCTGTCTAACATACAGGCGATCGACATCTCCTCCCATATAACGCCTCGAAGGGTGCCATATGAATCGTCTCCTGGAAGCTATTATTGTAGAAGAACTCTATCAAGGGAAAATGATGATCCCAGCTGCCACCAAAATCTAGAACACAAGCTCGGAGCATGTCCTCAAGGGTCTGAATAGTCCGCTCTGACTGACCGTCGGTCTATGGATGAAAAGTTGTGCTGAAATTCAATCGGGTGCCCAAAGCCTCCTGAAGTTTCTACCATAGTCGGCTGGTGAAATGGGTGTCTCGGTCGGACACAATACAAGTCAGGACGCCATGTAGTCGCACAATCTCATCAATATAAATCTGGGCATACTGAGCAAATCCAAAAGTGGTCTTCACTGGCTGAAAGTGAGCCGCTTTCGTCAATCGGTCGACAATCACCCAAATAGAGTCATACCCTCGACCGGTCCTTGGTAGACCCATAATGAAGTCCATAGAAATCTTCTCCCACTTCCACTCCCGAATGGGCAATGGCTGTAACTCGCCGGCTGGCCTCTGGTGCTCGGCCTTGACTTGCTGACAAGTCAGGCATCTCGAAACGAAGTCCATGACATCTTTCTTCATCCCTTCCCACCAGTAAACATCTCTCAAATCATGGTACATCTTGGTGGAACTCGGATGAACACTATATACCGATCGATGTGCATCCTCAAGAATCTCACGCCTCAGTCCCTCAGAATCTGGTATGCACAATCGAGTCCCAAACTGTAGTATCCCCTGGTCATCGATCACGAACTCCGAATCTCTGCCCTCTCGAACCTGCTCTATGATCTCTGACAAACGGTCATCGCTGGACTGTGCCTCATGGATACGGTCATGTAACTATGGACGTGCACGGATATGCGCAAGCTGTCCCCCGGTCGGAGTAAACTCGAACTGCACTCAGCTGTAGCATAGAATCTGCCAATCTGCCGTCGACTGCCTCTGAACTACGCTCAAACAAGATAAGCTACCTCCGAGCCTCCGACTCAGAGCATCTGCCACAACATTCGCCTTGCCCGGATGATAAAGAATCTCACAGTCATAGTATTTCACTAGCTCCATCCAACGACGCTGTCTCAGATTTAGATCTCGCTGCTGAAAGATATACTTCAATCTCTTATGGTCCGTGAATATCTGGCACGACTCGCCGTATAGGTAATGTCTCCAGATCTTGAGTGCAAAAACCACCGCAGCCATCTCTAAGTCATGAGTGGGATAGTTCTGCTCGTGCTTCTTCAGCTGCTAAGAAGCATAAGCGACGACCCTACAAATTGTTAGTTATGTATATGCCCAAGAGGTCATTATTATACATTTGATGTATATTATAGTGGATGCTTGGATATATATAGAGAGGACTTTCTTGCTCGATATGATAGTATGCTATCTGGTTTTACTTTGTCTTAACATGTTGACTTATATTGTGTTACTGTCTTACTTTCACATGTTGATAAAGCCCTTAGGATATATACTTAACTACTAGGACTATGATGCAGATCATACTACTGGGGCCAGGGTAGTCCACAATTACATCCTATAATTGTTCTTAGTCGAGGGTGTATCAAGACAGGGCATCGATACTCCAGAGTAGACTAGCGTATACGCATCTTGACCCATATGATGGGCGATGGATGATCCTACATCCATTGGTGTTTGACATCAAAGATGTATACGGGTGCTCAGTGGAGACTGGGTACACTGAACGGACTCGCCGAGAACTCCTAGATGGTATTATACCTATCGTCAGATAGCAGTTCTCTGGTGACACTGGTATAGGTTAGTCTGTAGACCCGAGATCGTCATAGAGTCTTGTATGATTCCCACTGTGCTTTGATTTCCACCTTACCACGTTCATGAGAATGTGCAAACCGGTGGCTTTTGGGTACAGTCCCGATTCACATGAAGGCAATGAGTGATAGGAGGGGTTTCGTCTCTCCCAATATTGGGGGTTGATGTCGCGCTGTGTTCGATTGGCTATAACTGGAAGTCCCTGGTCAGGGCTAATATGGAGATCTACTGGTAAGTGTTATCAGTAGTTTCTCGACCTGTTATGAGCCTCAAATCGACACGACTTATCGGTTACTGGGGTCTGACGTTTTAGTTATATGTATGCCCTAGAGGCCATTACTGTACATACGATGTATATTGTAATGGATGCTTGGACATATATAGGGAGGACTTTCTTGCTCGACATGATAGTATGCTATCTGGTTGTACTTTATCTTAACATGTACTCTGATTGTCTCTATGTTACATGTTGATAAAGCCCTTAGGATATGTACTCGACTACTGGGACTATGATGAGATCATACTAGTGGGGCCACGGTAGTCGACGAGTACATCCTATAACTGTTCCTAGTCGAGGGTGTATCGAGACAGGGCATCGATACACCAGAGTAGACTAGCGTATACGTATCTTGACCCAAATGCTGGGCGATGGATGATCCCATATCCATCAGTGTTTGACATCAAAGATGGTGTACGGGTGCTCAGTAGAGACTGGGTACACTGGACGGACTCGCTGAGAACTCCCAGATTGTATTATACCTCACGTCAGATGGCAGTTCTCCGGTGACACTGGTAAAGAGTAGTCTGTTGACCCGAGATCGTTATAGAGTCTTGTATGATTCCCACTGTGCTTTGATTTCCATCATACCACGTCCAAGAGGGCGTGCAAAAAGATGGCTTTTGGGTACAGTCCCGAATCACATGGAGGCAATGAGCTATAGGAGGGGATTCGTCTCTCCCGGTATAGGGAGTTGATGTTGCGCTGTGTTCGATTGGCTATAACTGGAAATCCCTGGCCAGGGTTACTGAGATTTACTGGTAAGTGTTATCAGTAGTTTCTCGAACTGTTATAGATCTCATATCGACATGACTTATCAAGCTACTGGGGTCTGACGTTTACCACCCCTAGGCGAGATATGCAACATATCAGATGACGAGACCGGACTGTACATGAGTGTTACTGATTGGATTCGCGGGAGAATGTACAGGCTTGCTTGTTGATCTTCTGATCGCTCAATACCTGGGTGGCTGTTACGTTTAGCTGACCGCTTGCAGCTTGTGGGTGTTTGATATGATCATCACCTACTGCCGGCGTATTGACGATTCTTTAGAGTCCTACACAGAGATTTCTTGACTCAGGAAAAACGGAGTACGAGCACATATGTGATATGTGCAGGACCGAGGATAATGCGATATGAGATACCGTATTATATTTTCGCGATATTTGATATCAGCCGGGTCATCGGATCAAGTGTTGATTCGATGAATCGGTAAATGAATATTAGTCGGTTATATGCGATATAGCCGGATTGTCGGATCAAGTGTTGATTCAATAATTTAATGTATAATAATATATATGATATATTAAATTACATTAAATAAAATTTAGCTCACTAAAAGATTCTTTTTCTCACTCGGATAATACATTGATATATATGCGATATATGTTAATTGTATTATTTTATTTTGTTACAATAAATATTATATATGTGATATATAATATTGTAACATGATATGAAAACTAATGCAACTTGTTTAGTGGAGATTAAAGAAGGTTAGGGTTTGATTTGGGTTAGTGCATTCATGAACCTTCTAGAAGGTTTCCTTTTGTTTTTGCTAAGATATTTTCAAATGACTCATGCTTTAACTCAACCCAAACCCTAGCCCTAGTTAAATCTCTACAAAGGTTTAGTCAACCATGGTTGCATTATTGATCATTATTATCCTTTCATTATTCATCACAAAAGACTTCTAATGATTATTCATCTTCTTCTTCTTCTTTCTTTCATGGAAATAACTTTCTAGCTTTTTCTAAGTGATGATTATGTATGAGAAAAAGATTATAAATGAGAGCAAAAATCCTACTTCATCATCCTCATCTATCCTTGCCCTTTAGATGAGGGTGTTCACTTCATTTAGTGAGTGAGAGCTTGTGTTAATGAAACTTCAAGGTAGATCATCTTTGTTATCGAAGATCGGAAGCAAGCTTGCACCTTTCTCTTCGTGGAGCCTCTCGAGAGTCCGGAACACGATGATCGCAGCGAAGGGACTTCAATACGGAGCTTTAGACGTGAAGGACCGGATTTACAAAGGTTGTAATCCCTCTCACTTAGTGTTAAAATGTTTAACATGCTTGTTTTCGCCTAATCTCTAGTTTAAAGATCCGGCTTTGGGTTATTCGGCATGGCTAAATTTTAAATCGGGCATGGTTGATAACTCGTAGACCCTTGTGCGTGTGCCTAGCAAGCCTACAGTGGTATCAAAGCCAAGCTAGAGCTTTAGGCAAAGTCTAGGCGAAGTTTAAAGTCCGATCGAACCCCGAAACCCCAAAACATACCCTTCTCTGGAAATTTTGTAAAACTGGCGATTTTTTCATATTAAAAATACTCAAAAAAATTAGCAGGGTATTTTAGAAATTACTGTGAAAAACGACATCTTAATTCCACTAAAGGGCCGCGGAACCGCGGCAATACCTTTCTTGCGCGGCGGTTCCGCGGCGGAATAGTAGAATTAGGGTTAGGGTTTTGTACAGTAACTTCAGTACCAACTTCCTGATTCTTCTGGGAATTTTTAATTATACTCAAGTGTTGAGTTTTCTGGGTTGTATTGGGGACTCGTTGATTCGATCGGATAATATAACTTCGTTTAAGTATTTTCCGGATAATTTTAGAAACTGTTAAAAAGTTCGAACGGATATCAATAACTCACTTTTTCCCCTGTCGGAAAATTTTGCAAAAGTTGGATTTTTCCGTAGTTTAAGAACTTTCGAAAAGTCGTGCAAGTAACGCGGTGGGCCCTCTAGAAAACAACAAACCTTAACTGATTATGTGACCGTCTTGAACTGCCTCTAAACCTTAGGGTTTATGGCAGTACGGCGTTACCACATGTGAGGCGTTGGCTTGACCCTTCTACGGCTGGACCATTGGTACTGTGACATGTAATAGATGCTTTTAAACTCCGCTCAAGTGTTGAGCTATTTGGGAAAACTTGGGTGTTTGATTATTCGATCGGAAAGTTTAACATTGTCTATTTATCTGGAATGTGATACAATATTTGGAATCTACAGGTAGTTATGAGATAACTAATTTGAATGTTATAAATCTAGCAGTTTAATCTCAATCGATCGGTTGCCACGGGATTTTGATGTGATCAAAAGTCCGTCACAATCACGTAGCGTACGCGGATACTCGCCGAGTAAACTTAATAGACAGCCACGCCCCATAGCCCCGACCAAGTGACTATAGAAGAACTCCGTTGCCAAAAGCATCCGTTCGGGTGCTCGCGGCAGCGGGGTTCCGCCTTAGTGCACTTCGTCGATGGCATCCGGGGGTGCGGCCGTCTACCAAAGTTTGCGATGAGCATTCGATCAGGTTGTCAGGAATCTTGTAGAATTGCCCGACTTGATATTGAAAAGAGTTTTCGATAATGAGATAAAATGCGGGGTTTATAATTGTTAGGCATGCGATGTCTAAGGAATTCATTTGGTTAGGCATGCGATGTCTAAGGAGGTTGCGGATTTCAACTGTTGTAGTTTTACACTTTCTTTTCTGTGACCGTAAGCGTAGTATTTGGTGTATTGCCGGCTTCGTTGCTATACATCAATGACAATCGGGATACGCATACTTGCTTACGTTGATGATATAAGATATTATGTGTTGCTGTGATATGTTATATTGGATCGTCGTGTTCTGAATAGCCGGGGTTTTTATGTGAGATGAGAGTTTTTCTTTTTCATTCATGTAAAATTCATTTGTATGTAATATTCTTTTATTGGGGCACTTCCGGGCTGAGGATGATGTCACCATTGTATATTATTTACTTTTCCGCATTAGGTAGACCCAAGGTGGGGAGCATAAGTAACCGGGTTCTAGGGTCCAGTAGGAGACCATCTTGAGGAGTCGAGACCGGGTCTCCTAACCCTAGAATTGGCAGTGTTGCTTGCCGCTCTCATAGGGGTCTAGGGATGTGGGTTTGGCTATTCATCGCGACCGTGGAATCCGTGTTTTATACAGGCTTGTATTGAAAACACGGATATCCTAGTATATCCAATATTTCATATATGTTCTTCTGCTGCAATGTTCTGTGATGAGATCATATTACTGCCTGAGACGAATGTTTATATTATATATATAAGATATATGTTATATTGCAGATTTCGTTTCAAATGTGATGCTTGTGAAGCATAATAAAATGGGACTTCATTAATGAAATTAATGAAATAAAAGAAACCTAAGATGTTGTAGAAACTTGTTTAAAAACTGGTAGCTCTAGTTCTTGCTTTGCATAGCGGTGTTCCTTATAGAACATCCAGCACCTTATTCGATAAGGAAAGAGCCGAGATCCCTTCACCGGGAGTGACCTCTTTAGTGAAACTAGCAGATGCTACAAACTCGGTTTGTCTTTTGATTGCTTCTATAGTTCTTGCTTTGCATAGTGGTATTTATGAAATATCCTGCACCTTATTCGATGAGGAAAGAGCCGACGATCCCTTCACCGGGAGTGACCTCTTTAGCAAAACTAGAAAAGGCCTAAAAAACATTCCATTTAAAATCACTCGATTCTAAAACGATATCAAGTTCATTATGCAAAGGGTTTTCTTTAAAACCTGTCGTAGCCCTCCGTCATTTCAGATAAGTAATAGTTAGTATTCGTGCTGCGTTTGTTGACCTTGTCAAGGCGTAGTGTGCGGTAGCTGATTACTGCTTATCTGTATAAGCATATGATGCGATTGGATTAGGGTAGTCGTGCGACTTTGTTGACCTTGTCAAGGGTCGTGCGGGTGGGTTTAATTCATATCAGGAAATGACGGGTTGAACTTGACTTGCGGTCTATGGTTTGTTGACCTTGTCAAGGTCATAGATCGCTAGGGGCAAAATATTATTGGGAATTTCAAGTGTTGAAATTTGCAATGAGATTGCATACTTTCTATGATGTAGTTGGATCCCGATACCCGCTGCGAGTAAGAGTTACTCCTGGGAGAGTTTTACACATTACAATTAGCCGATCAAGTAGATGTCTAGAAATGTGTCAACAGGGTTGCGCCCCTGGGAAAACGAGGTTTATTTTAATTAGGTCCATGCGAAAGCACGGGGAACCTCCCTCAAAGTACCGGCACTGGCCTGGCTGAAAGATTGGCGAACTTGTAGCGTGTAATTAATCTCGGCTAGTCTTTCCTTTTAGGGTTTGAAGAAAGATTTGACTAAAACAGTGGAAGACATCCCGATTAGATAAATTGATAACCAATCTAATCTTGTAAAAGCGCACGCTGAGTGTTTTCTTCTCTCTCTCCTAGTTACGACCATGCTACGCCTTAATCAAGATAATAATACAGATGTATTGACCAAACCCGCTTTTTATACTGCGCTAGGGAACGTTGGTCCCGCTCCAACTTATAATTGCTATAAAACAGAGCAGGAAATAGGGGATAACCAGAATTCCCGTGCCGCCCAAACGAAGAAAGTGCATGCTGATGCATCTTCTTCGGGTGTGTTCATTACAAAGAACTGTTTCTCAGTAACCTTTACGTCCTGGGTATTTGATACCGGATCAGGATCCCACATATGTAATTTGTTACATGGGCTACAGATAGGTAGAGAACTGAGAATGGGTGATAAGTTTCATGAGATAGAAACGGTGAAAGTGTTGCAGCCAAGTCTGTTGGTCACTATCACCCTATATTATCAGAATACATTGATTCTGAACGGATGTTATTAGATACCGAACCTGATATACAACATCATATCAGTCTCTTTATCAGTAAAGAAAGGATATAATTTTGTATTGTTGGATAATGTTTTGAACATTTCCTATATCAAGAGTTGATCGGTTCAGGCACGTTATCTAAAAGCATTGACGTTCTAAATCAAACTACAGTTCTTAGTATATAGAACACACACAAGAGGAAGAGTTCAGAAATGAACGAATCCTTCTTGAGGTATTGTAGACTAGGTCATATCAATGCGACCCGACTAGCCAAGTTACATTTAGATGCATATTTAAATTAGTTTGAATTTACATCTTATGAAACTTGCCGGTCATGTCACAAAGATAAGATGACCATAGCTCTGTTTATTGAAAACAGAGAAAGAGTTAGTGAACTCTTGGGATTGATACATGCTGATGTATGAAGGTCTCCTGTCTACACATGCCAAGATCGGTTCTTTGTACTTCATTACATTCTCTGATGATCTCTCAAGATTCAGACATATGTTCCTGTTGAAACACAAGTCCGAAGCTTTTGAGATATTCAAAGAATATAAGTTAGAAGTAGAGAACCATAAACGGGTATAAGTATTATGTCCTTTGATGAGATCAGGGAGGAGAATACTTGAGCATGGAATTCTTGGACTATTCTAAAAGAGAATGAGATTCTCTCTCAGCATTACTCCTCCGAATACACCACAGCACCTCGGTGTATCGGGGCGGAGCAATAGCACCCTATGTGATATGGTGTGCTCTATGATGAGTACTACTGAGTTTCCTATTTCCTTTTGGGAGTTATGCACTTGAGAAGCTGCATACCTATTGAATATGGATTCAATAGTTTCCAACAAACCTCAGCCTCTCTGCCGATCTAGTACGGTTCCTCACCCACCTGAGAGATACTTCGGTTTCTCTATGACAGTGGGAGCGAGGATTGCATCATGAGATGATGACCCAACTAGTTTCGAGCTGGCCATCAGGAGTGGGACTCTGTAAGAATGGCTGGATGCTTAGCGATCTGAGATGGAATCCTTATACACCAACAAAGTATGGACTTTGGCTGCTTTACCTGAAGGGTTAAATCCCCATCAGGAGCAAGTATATCTTGAGAAGATTACTTGGTGTACATGGAAAAGTTGAGACTTTCAAAGCTATGCTTAAGTCCATCCAGATCCTACTTGCCACGGCTATATACCATGACTACGATATCTGGCGGTTGGGTGTCATGATTGCTTTTCTAAATGATGTTTTAGAAGAGAGAGTCTATAAGTACACAGCCAGAGGGCTTCGTAGACAGTGAGAGCAGCGGAAACGTATGCAAGATGCTTTATATGATAAAGCGGGCATCGCGGAGTTGGAACATCTGTTTTGATGTGGTAGTTAAAGAGTTTGACTTCATCAAAATGGTAGATGAACCTTGTACATACAAAAAGGTAGTAGAGAGTATGGTGGTGATCCTCGTAGAGTACGTGGATGATATACTCTTGATAGGGAAGGAGTTTCTTATGCTACGCTCGGTCAATCTCCGCTTATCATAAGGATTCTCCATAAAGGATCGAAGTTGATACCTACTAAATCCTGGGTTTTGGATCTATAAGATAGATAGTGAGATGGTATCAATCGATCCCTGGAAGAATCATTGGAAAGGTTCCAGGGTGATAAGGACGACTGAATGTCAGTCGCAGGCATTGTTTTTACCCTCAGCGGAGGGACGGTATGTTGGAAGAGTTTCAAGCTAGATACCGTGACTTACTAGACGAATAAAGGCAAGATATATCGTTACCAACGATGCTACCAAAGAGGCAGTCTGGATATATATAAGTTCATGAGATGAACTTCGTTCCTACCATTGTGTGACAATGGAGTTGTGGCTTTAGCCAAGGAACTACCGTCCCATCAGAAATCCAGATACAAATGTTAGGCAGTATCACCTGATCATGGAGATGGTTGATCTCCAGGGAGATCGAGGTTAGGAGAGTAGACACAGAGGACAACAGCGCGGATCCACTCACAAAGGCCTTTTTCCCAGTAGAGACTTTTATGGGATGGTTGAGTATGAGATACTTCAACCACAGCTAATTGTTGGGTATGTAATACCATAACAGATGGCCCTAGGGCAAGTGGGAGATTGTTAGTTATATGTATGCCCTAGAGGCCATTATTGTACATACGATGTATATTGTAATGGATGCTTGGACATATATAGAGAGGACTTTCTTGCTCGACATGATAGTATGCTATCTGGTTGTACTTTATCTTAACATGTACTCTGATTGTCTCTATGTTACATATTGATAAAGCCCTTAGGATATGTACTCGACTACTGGGACTATGATGAGATCATACTAGTGGGGCCACGGTAGTCGACGAGTACATCCTATAACTGTTCCTAGTCGAGGGTGTATCGAGACAGGGCATCGATATACCAGAGTAGACTAGCATATACGCATCTTGACCCATATGATGGACGATGGATGATCCCATATCCATCGGTGTTTGATATCAAGGATGGTGTACGGGTGCTCAGTAGAGACTGGGTACACTGGACGGACTCGCCGAGAACTCCCAGATGGTATTATACCTCACGTCAGATGGCGGTTCTCCGGTGACACTGGTACAGAGTAGTCTGTTGACCCGAGATCGTCATAGAGTCTTGTGTGATTCCCACTGTGCTTTGATTTCCATCATACAACGTCCAAGAGGGCATGCAAAAAGGTGGCTTTTGGGTACAGTCCCAAATCACATGGAGGCAATGAGCGATAGGAGGGGATTCGTCTCTCTCGGTATAGGGAGTTGATGTTGCGCTGTGTTTGATTGGCTATAACTGGAAATCCCTGGCCAGGGTTGCTGAGATTTACTGGTAAGTGTTATCAGTAGTTTCTCAAACTGTTATAGAGCTCATATTGACACTACTTATCAAGCTACTGGGGTCTGACGTTTACCACCCTAGGCGAGATATGCGACATATCAGACGACGAGACCGGACTGTACGGGAGTGTTACTGATTGGATTCGCAGGAGAATGTACAGGCTTGCTTGTTGATCTTCTGATCGCTCAATACCTGGGTGGCTGTTACATTTAGCTGACCGCTTGCAGCTTGTGGGTGTTTGATATGATCATTACCTACTGCCGGCGTATTGACGATTCTTTAGAGTCCTACACAGAGGTTTCTTGACTCAGGCAAAACGGAGTAGGAGCACATATGTGATATGTGCAGGACCGAGGATAATGCGATATGAGATACCGTATTATATTCTCGCGATATTTTATATCAGCCGGGTCATCGGATCAAGTGTTGATTCGATGAATCGGTAAATGAAATATTAGTTGGTTATATGCGATATAGCCGGATTGTCGGATCAAGTGTTGATTCGATAATTTAATGTATAATAATATATATGATATATTAAATTACATTAAATAATATTAGCTCACTAAAAGATTCTTTTTCTCACTCGGGTAATACATTGATATATATGCGATATATGTTAATTGTATTATTTTATTTTGTTACAATAAATATTATATATGTGATATATAATATTGTAACATGATATGATAACTAATGCAACTTGTTTAGTGGAGATTAAACAAGGTTAGGGTTTGATTTGGGTTAGTGCATTCATGAACCTTCTAGAAGTTTTCTTTTTGTTTTTGCTAAGATATTTTCAAATGACTCATGCTTTAACCTAACCAAAACCCTAGCCCTACTTAAATCTCTACAAAGGTTTAGTCAACCATGGTTGCATTATTGATCATTATTATCCTTTCATTATTCATCACAAAAGACTTCTAATGATTATTCATCTTCTTCTTCTTCTTTCTTTCATGGAAAAAGCTTTCTAGCTTTTTCTAAGTGATGATTATGTGTGAGAAAAATATTATAAATGAGAGAAAAAATCCTACTTCATCATCCTCATCTATCCTTGCCCTTTAGATGAGGGTGTTCACTTCATTTAGTGAGTGAGAGCTTGTGTTAATGAAACTTCAAGGTAGATCATCTTTGTTATCGAAGATCGAAAGCAAGCTTACACCTTTCTCTTCGTGGAGCCTCTCGAGAGTCCGGAACACAATGATCGCAGCGAAGGGACTTCAATACGGAGCTTTAGAAGTGAAGGACCGGATCTACAAAGATTGTAATCCCTCTCACTTAGTGTTAAAATGTTTAACATGCTTGTTTTCGCCTAATCTCTAGTTTAAAGATTCGGCTTTGGGTTGTTCAGCACGGCTAAATTTTAAATCGGGCATGGTTGATGCCTCGTAGACCCTTGTGCGTGTGCCTAGCAAGCCTACATGATGGTTACCACCTCTAGACTGGATATGCGACATATCAGACGAAGAGACCGGACTGTACGGTAGTGTTACTGATTGGATTCACAGGAGTGTGAGCAGGCTTACTTGTTGATCTTCTGATCGCTCAATACCCGGGTGGCCGTTACATTTAGCTGACCGCTTGCGGCTTGTGGGTGTTTGATATGATCATCACCTACTGCCGGCGTATTGACGAGTCTTTAAAGTCTTACATAGAGGTTTCCGAGCTTAGGCGAAATGGAGTAGAAGCACATATGTGATATGTGCGGGACCGAGATTGATATGAGTATGTGATACCGTATTGTATTCTCACGATTTGTGATATCGACCGGTTATATGTGATATAGCCGGGTCATCAGATCAAGTGTTGATTCGATGAGATGATATATTTTATATTAGTCGGTTATATGTAATATAACCGGATTATCGGATCAAGTGTTGATTCGATAATTTAATGTATAATTATATATTTGATATATTAAATTACATTAACTAATATATGCTCACTTAAGTATTTCATTTTCTCACTTTGGATACATTTAATATATATGTGATATATGTTTATTGTATTCTTTTCTTTGTTACGTTAAATATTATATATGTGATATATAATATTGTAACATGCTAGGTCATAAATGCAACTAGGGTTTATGAGATTAATACCATGGCAAGGTTTATGGTTAGGTTTTTAATTATCTTAGTAAATTCTAATTGAGTGGATTAATCTTGAGATATTTTCTTGTGTTGACTTAGTCCACCCTTCTTGATATTTCTAAGATATTTATTAACCTAACCTTTAACCCTAACCCATAGTTTATTCTCTACATGAGTTAGCCATGACACATTTAACCCATGGTTGCATTTATAACCTCATCACAATTCATTCTCACTTGAGCTTGAGCTTCTTCTTCCTCCTCATTTTGATATTCTTGCTCTCTTGATTTCTTCATGTGATGGAAAAATAGTGAGAAATAAAATACTAAAGTGAGCAAAATTCCTACTTCATCATTCTCATCTATTCTAGCCACTTAGATTAGGGTGTTTGCTTCACTAATACCTCATTAGTGAAGTGAAAGCTTGGGTTTGTATTGCGTCGACGTAGATCATCTTGGATTGTGAAGACTACAAGCAAGCATGCCTCATTCACCTCATGGAGCCTCTCTAGAGTCCGGGAGCATGATGATCGCAGCGAAGGGACTTCAACTCGGAGCTTTAGAAGTGAAGGAGAGGACTACAATGGTTGTAATCCCTAATCACTTAGATGTTAAGTTGTTAACATGTAGTTTAGTTTGATTCTCTAGTTAAAGATTCATGGTTAGGGTTATCTAGAACGACAAAAATTTAAACTTGGCATGGATGATGCTACGTGAAACCTTGCAGCCATCCTAGGTATCCCAACACCTATCGTGCTGCATCAACACACAGCCTAGCCCCACTCGAGAAGCATCACAATAAACCACAAAACCGTCCGATCCCGAAGGCAATGATAACACTGGTGCAATATTCAAACGAGTCTTCAACTGCTGGAAGCTATGCTCGCATGCCTCGGTCTAAACAAAAGGAACTCCTTTCCGGATCAACCCGGTCAACGGTGCAACGATACGGGAGAAATCCTGAACAAAACGTCAATAGTAGCCGGCCAGACCTAGAAAGCTGCGAATCTCTGTAACTGATGCCGGTCTGGTACAATGCTGAATGGCCTCAATCTTCTTTGGGTCCACACGCATACCATCTCTCGTAACCACGTGACCTAAGAAATCAACACTGTTAAGCCAGAATTCACACTTGGAGAATTTCGCGAACAGCTGGTGCTCTCTCAAAGTCTACAATGTGATCCGCAAGTATTGCTCATGCTCCTCTCGGCTCCAGGGATATACTAAGATGTCATCAATGAATACGATGATGAACTTATCAAGATACGACCTGAAAATGAGGTTCATCAAGTCCATAAACGCTGCTGGGGCATTGGTGAGCCCGAACGACATCACCAAGAACTCGTAATGCCCATAATGTGTGCGAAAAGCAGTCCTCGGAATATCATCCTGTCGAACCCGCAACTGATGGTATCCCGATCGAAAGTCAATCTTCGAGAAATCTCCCGCACCCTGGAGCTGGTCGAACAAATCATCAATACGAGGTAAGGGATATCTGTTCCGCACTGTAACTCGGTTCAGCTGACGATAATCACTGTATAAACACAAAATTCCGCCCTTCTTCTTGACGAACAGAACAGGAGCACCCCAAAGTGACTGTAACGCCTTAGATTTTGGTTAGTGTTCATTTAGACGTTAATGCGGGTTTACTGTAAAAAGTTTACCAATTCGGGTTACTCACATTTTATAACATTTAATTAATAATTTATTATTATTTGTTATAAGAATGCACACACGTGTGCACGTAAATGTGAGTTTTGTTTGTGCTAATTTAGTTTTAGCAACCATGACACTTAACCTAATCCTTGTTTAAATCCATCCTTTTTCTTTAATCCTTGATACTTCCTTTATGAGTGAGAGAGAGAGGGAGAGATATTTGTTTTGTGATGAGTAGTATGAAAGCATTAAATGTGAGGCATGGTGCATTAATGACTTTGATACACTCACCCTCATCTCCCACCCTACACTCACCTCCCTCTCTCATTTCCTCACACCCTCTCTCTTTTTCTCTATCTCTTTCTCTTTTCTCTATCTCCCTCAACAAATTCTGAACACTCTTTCATTTCCCACACCAAATCCATCACAAATTCACAATTTCATCACAAAAATCGTACCTTTTCTTGGATTTTTGGCTCATGGATGCCTTGGATCATACAAAGCTTGGATCTTTGTGTTCTTTTGATCAGGTAATGTTTCCTTGCTGTTGTTTAAGTCATTTTTGTGTAGCTTAGCTTTAAAGTTGCTGTTTTTATCGCGTATCGTATCGTTTCGGATAAATATCGTATTTTAGTGTCGATTTGGGGTCTCGGATGATCTGCTGTTAAACCTGGTATTTGTTGCAAAAATTGACTTCACAGTAACCTAGTATAGAGACCTAGAACCTACCCTTGAAATACGAGCCCACTTCGTCCAACTCCGGCCGCAGATTTAATGGTTCTGGCCTCAATTTGCGGCCAGAGTAGGGACCTGGGTGTTGATTTTTAGTGTAGGGGTCTCTGGGGTGATTTGTAGTCTTATGGTACTTGCAATTTTTACAAATTGTTAGCATAGAAAAATCTAGGATCACTTTGCATATTTCTAGTGTTTCGTTTCGTACGATACGTTATTCGATACGATGCGTGTTCTGTGTTGCTGTTGCGCTGAGTTGGTTTCGTAGTGTCGCTATACGAGTTAGCTACAATACGAACCCTTTAGAGTACGTATGTGTGTCGTGTTGGTCCGTGTAGATTGTAAGTATTTTATGTTTATTATTAATATATATTTGCTTATTTGTTTTAATGTTGCAGGTTCGCAGGCGGGGACTACGGACACTGCTATAAAGGGAAAACAGGTGGTAGGATTCACCTAGCTTGGAGCGTTGGCGAGTAGATTTAACATCTATAGGGGAATCGCCCGCATGGCGTTATGCGTCTGGGCTAGAGATGTTAATACTTGTCTCATATTCTATGTCATATTTAGAATTGCGCATTTACCCTATTACTTAGATGTTGTTGTGCTTGGACTAGTAGCCTTAGGACACTGCACATATTATTGACGATTCATGTTGCACGAGCACTGATTGTATGCTACACACACCGTCAATAATTGCCATGTCACACACAAACCACTTATAGTTAGGATATTACTTGGTTAGGGACATTGTGACATTGATTCATATTTCTTATCGCATATGACATATAGCATACCTGTATACTCTGTTGGAGATAGTGCCCTCAGAGTCAATTATTAGGTCACAGGTACGTGATTGCAATGATTGATGGAGGACCTATCCCGGTAGGACAGTCTTACTCGAGATGATAGTATGCTATCTGGTTTACCTTTATCATCGTGTACTGTTTTAGGTGACCTGACAAGTTGCTATTACACGTTGATAGAGCCTCTAGGATTCTTGCTTGACCACCAGCAGTATGAGGGCGATCATATAAGTGGGAGCTGGGGTCTATAAGCATATCCTTAAATGGTCCCTAGTCGTGTGAGTTTCGAGACAGGGCATCGATACTCCAGAGTAGACTAGTGTATACAGTCGAGACCCCGGCGAGGGGCGGTGGCCGGTCTCACAAGCCACTGGTGTCAGTTGGATCACCTAAGATATATACAGGTGCTCATTGGGTTATGAGTACACCGGACTGGACTCGCCGGGAACATGCTAGTTGGTCATATACCAGACGTCAGATGGCAGTTCCCTGGTGACATGTGTGCAGGTTAGTTCATCGACCTGGGGATCGTCATTTGTCTCGTGTGAGTTCCCACTGTACTTTGATTACTACCCTACCACGGCTCAAAGGAGTCGTGCAAACAGGTTTTAGTTGGGTACAGTCCCGAGCCACATGGAGGCAGTGAGCGTATCTTCAGGGGTTCGTCTCTCCCGGTATTGGGGGTGAGGTCGTGCTGTGTCTAGGAGAGCCATTACACGAAGCCCTCGGCCGAGGCAAGGAGATTTACTGGTAGGTATTCCAGTAGTATCTCAGGGTGTTCTGGGCTACACTCCGACACGACTTGTACCGCTTTTGGGGGTCTGACTTTTACCAACCCCCTAGGCCCGCCATGCGATGCTCATAGACGAACGGACCGGACTGTACGGATATTGTCACTGACAGGCTCAGTAGGGAGTCAGGCTGAGTTCGCTCACAGACGTCCCTTTTAGTCAATACCTGGTAGCCCGTTACGTATTGGTTTATACCTCTGACGTGCTAGTGGTTAAATCCACAACCAAGGTGTTGACGAGTCTTTAGAGTCCCCCACATTCAGTTACTCAGCTTTCGGGCGAAAGGTTGTAGAGGCCGTATGGAGATATGGCAAGGTCCGGTCAGATACGTGCGGTATTACACGGATCAGGATCGGACAGTTTGTACTATAGGCCGTATGGTTATATGGCAGGGTTCGATCAGATACGTGCGGTATTGCACGGATCAGGATCGAACAGATATTACTAGCCGGCTTTGGTTTAAGCCGGATCCTAGTATAGTACAGTGTAGATTTTGTCTCATTGCATTTGTATTTCGGTCGAAATACAAATGCGGGTGTGTATGCACAGTATCGGGGTTTTCCTATAATTTATTACGGGACCAGTTTTCTGGAGTTGCCAGTTTGCTTTCCGTTTCGGCCAATTTCCTTTGTATCGTTCATTGGCCGAAGATTGGTGGAGGAGGGTTTATTTGCATTGTTGCAAATAGGCATTTGTGGAGGGGGTTCTTTGCATCTTGTTGCATCATGATGGCTTTCATGATGTGCACCATCATTGACTTGTTTTGACTCCATCATGACTTGACTTTTAAAGTCATGATTGTTGATGATGATGAGGGGTGAGGTTGGTTGTGTGTGGTTTTTGTTTTGGTGACCATGTTCTTTCATGATAACCATTCCTCTCTCTCTCTCTTGCATAATATGGGTATGGCTCCCATTATTTTTGTGACTCTCTCCATTCTCACTCTCCTCTCTCTTGTGGTGGCCGGCCATGCTCCTAGAGGGGCTGTCCCATTTTTGGCAAGAGGGATTTTCACTCATTTGGCTTGGCAAAAATCATATTAGCTCCTCCTCCAAAAGCTTGTATCAACACCTCCACCAAATGGCAATTCCACAACCCCAAAGTGAGACTTGAGGACTACATATTCTACAGCGAATCTTGGGCACGTCGACTAGCCAGCTTCGTGCCCGAGTTGCCTCGGCATTGAGGTGGGAGCCCGTAAACGATGTAGGCGATGTGGTGCACTTCCGGCGACGAGGAGGAGACGGGACATTCCGCATGAGATCGGGACGACGACGAGAAGACCGGAGGACTCGGATCTGTCGGTATACTTCTCTTCCCTATCTTGTAGTTAGCTAGGACTAGTTAATGGTTCGATCAGGGTTTTAGTGCGCGGCGGTTTGCCAGTTCAGTAAAAATTAAAGTTTATCACCGCTTCCGCATTTGGCCGTCGGATTGACGGCCGGGGCGCCGCCGTGCACTTACAGTGGTATCAGAGCCTCGCCATTAACTTAGTCTAGCTTGGTTTAATGTGTTTTGCATTTCCGATCGACCAAAATTCCAAAATCTACATTTTTGCTAGCGACAGTTTTCTGTTGAAATTTTTTGGTCTCCAAAAATTTTTCAGGTTGTATAAAATTGATGTACTAGAAAATATAAGAGTTCTGTGAAAATTCGATGAAGTGTCTCCACAGTAGGAGCGCGGAACCGCGGCCAAACACCCCTTTGGGCCGCGGTTCCGCCGCACACTATTTGGTTCACTGCACCAAATTTTTACAGAGGCTTTCTGGGGTTAAAATTGGGGTTTTGGAATATTAAAATTGGGCCCAGAATTTCTGTGAGTGCTACAGTATTGCTTGGGGGCCCACTTGTTAATTTTTGATCGATCGGATATTTTAAACACATTATTTCACAGTATTTACATTATATCTGCGACCGTGAATGCCACTCGATCGGTAAATCCGGTCTAACTGCTATAGCCCGGTTAGACGGATTTGCGAACGTGACTTTCACGTTGATGTTCTGTTTTTGCTGTGATGTTGCGGATCGGTCGTGGGGGATAGCCTGGATGCAATGCTAGTACAGTTGTGGTTGTATTATGTACATTTGATATTGCGGGGCGAGCGTCCGACGTGTGGACTGCCGTCACTGCCTGTTTGTATTATTATTTTGGGGCACGACCAGGTTGCGGTCGATGTTCCCGTTGTATGTATATTTTACTTTCTGTACTAGGTTTACCCCACGGTGGGGTGCACGGATAGCCGGGTTCTAGAGGGCAACAAGCCCGCATCTCATGGCATTGAGACGGAGGGGGCTTCACTCTAGGATTGGCGGGCTATTCGCCGCACTCGTAGGGGGTACAGGTTGACCCAGGAGGGGTGCCCAAGTTACCGGATTCCGTGAAGTGCTGGGTGGTCCATTCACGTTGCTGAAGGGGGCTGCCTCGCTTCAGGTTTTGGCGGGTAACTTGCCGCGCCCGTAGGGGTCTAGGATTTCATTGCACAGGCTATCCACACGACCAGGGGAACATCGGGTTTCAGTAGTGGCTCTGTGAAACCCGGGGATCCCAGATATCTGTATTGTTTCTGTGATGCTGTTCATTCTCTGTGATGTTGCATTTTTTATTCACGCCTTGAGCGAATATAATATATTGGTATATATATTAGTAGATGTTGTATATGTTTTACATCCGCGCTAGTCCAGTCCCTGCTCTGTCATTAGTTAGCTAACCTAACGAGTAATGACGGGACCCAGTGGCGAATGCGGATGGCATATACGTACATCAGTATATTTTCGTTCTTTTTGGTGTGATCAATTGATGGGACTGCGTTGATTCGGATCAATGAAAGTTAAAAACAAACCTAATCTGATGTTGTTGGAACACTTTTCAAAAAGCTGTTATTGCAAGGACGTTCTCTTTTGTTTTGCATCGTGATATTCAGTTGGAATATCCTGCTCCTCAGTCGACGAGGCAAGGGCCGAGATCCCTTCACCGGGAGTGACCCCTTGGACAGAAGTTTGCGTCAGGGCATTAACTTCACTATAGCCGATTACTTTTGCTTTGCATCGCGGTATTCATTTGGAATATCCTGTACCCCATTCTACGGGGAAAGAGCCGAGATCCCTTCACCGGGAGTGACCTCTTTAGCAACGGTCTTCGTCACTATATTTTCAAAAAGCTATCCATTCCTTCAACGATATCAAGTTCATTACGTTAAAGGTTTTCGCCAGAAACCATTCGTAGCCCTCCATCATTTCAGTTAAATATTCAGTAGTATTC
This sequence comes from Agapanthus africanus, assembly GCA_030015575.1. Lineage (NCBI taxonomy): Eukaryota > Viridiplantae > Streptophyta > Magnoliopsida > Asparagales > Amaryllidaceae > Agapanthus > Agapanthus africanus. The sequence goes on from CM057337.1 coordinate 272,606,517, forward strand.
AAGCTATGTATTTTGACCTCACGCCAAGGCATAGTGTTTGGTAGCTGCCGGGTATTTATCTGTTGCATAGATAGATGCGTTGGTTTGGGACAGTCGTACTACTATTTTGGCCTACGTCAAGGGTATGTACGGGTGGATTCAAATTAACCTGGATAATGATGGGTAGAACTTGACATGTGACTTATGATATTTTGACCTCACGCCAAGGTCATAAGAGCATGGGGCAGAAATCACATCGGGAGTTTCAAAAGAACTGAAACTTGCCAGATATGTGCATACCATCTGGAGTATGATGATGTGAGCGGATTCCGTCACGTTATCATGCGATGATAGTTGGATCCCGATTCCCACTGATGAGTTAGTTTACTCCTCGGGTGTTCCCGACTAATTCTTCTTTTAGGTTTGGAGGAGAATTTGAGGTACAGTGAGAGGTTTCCAGATTAGATAAATTGGTAACCATTCTGATCTAGGTTAGAATGCACGCTGAGTGTTTCTTTTCTCTCTCTCTTTGGCAGCGACCATTGACCCGACTCTAGACTATGACTCAGTGACCAAGTTGACCGAACCTTCTTAAACACTGGCTTTTGGATTGTCAGAGTTGCAAACCTCATTGCCACTCCTACTTTTACCCTTTTCTCCAGGACAACCCGTATTACTACGAACGTCCACTTCCATTGGACAAAACCATCGTATGGTTATATACGAACTCGAAGGGATTTATTCGAGGATGGTTTCCGGTTCTGGAGAAAACGGATAGAACTATTCAGTTGTCTTTTCCTTTTACCTTCTCTCAGGTTGCGAGTACTCCTTGGTTTAGGAGATAGTACACCTATTACGCAAATTGGATAGTCTTCTTCCAAACCTTAGGCTGGTGCTGACCGGTAGGGAATGAAGAAAACCAATTAGCCTAACGATGGTGTACAGAAGGTATTAAGTTCAGACAAAGCAAGGGATTAGTAAGAGGGCAAAGTAAATTGCAACAGATTTTCACGATCAAACCAAATATTCCTTCGCCAATCCTAAAATCACCTTTGTATTTCTCCAGGACACTCCGTATCACTACGAAGATCCACAGTTTATTGGATACTCCATCGTATGGTTATATACGAACTCGAAAGGAATTTATTCCAGTTCGGGGATGGACTCTGGTCCAGGAGAAATAGGAATAAGGTTTATTCGGTTGTCTTTTATCTTCACCCTCTCTCATTGCGAGTGTTCCTAGGATTGGGACAGTACACCCATTATGCTTATTGGATAGTCTTCTTCCAAACCATAGGCTGGTGCCGAACGGTAGGGAAGGAAGAAAACCATTTGGCCTAAAGGGGTGTGCAGAAGGTAAAGACTAAAGACATATGAAGGGATTTGGAGAGGTGGCAAAGAATTATACGGTTACAATCGTGAATCTGGAAGAGGCATTACTAGGAATACCGGGATACCCCATCGAAACATTTCAATGTTTCAGTCTCACTGTGTACTGTTAAAGGAAAACTGATTTCCCGATTAGACACTTGCTCCAGGGTATGTATTTACCAGGTATGATTCTCACATCTGTATGGTTTTACAGATGATGAGTGGGAGTAGGTTATTGGGAATTGGGTGATCATCCTCATTATATCGGGATTCGTTGTAATCGGTGATATTTGAGGAAATCACCTGGGCTGTTTGCCGGTCGGCAAATATTTGGTTTTGAATATCCGCAGTTATGCACCAATTTCAAATTGATATATCTGTACGTCTATTTTCATAGAGTGAGATATACCTTTTTGAAATTATGTCGATGACATTTACCTACATCAGTGGATGGTTAGGTAAGGAGTATTAAACAGCGGTGTAATTCTTCTTAACCATAGGTACAGTTTTCAACCTACGACACACAGTGAATGAGTTAATAGACTCAAGGGACATGTACAGAGTATTGTATGATGTCCAGGGTCCATCAGGACAGAGGAGTTGGTCCTCGTACTATATTCGGTTTACTTATGACTTCTCTAGTTTTTAGACAGGTGTTTCGTGGAAACACAGGGTCCGAATTTTGAGAAGTTATAGGTATTTGAATAGAGTAGAGAACCAGGTATAGCAAGTATCGGGATTCTTCAAAGTGATCGAAGATGTAGATACTTGTGTATGGTATTCAGTTGATAGTAATGATAAAGAGAAATTGCTTCTCTTTCAGGTTACTCATAATTGGAAGCATTCCTAAGTTGAGTAACGCTGATCGGCCTCCTTCCATTAAGTTGACATGCACTGGAGACAGCTGCATGATTTGAATCTGGTTCAATTAAATCAGTGCCTCTGTTTCTATATTGGATATAGAACAGTTCATATCTTAACGTTGTTAAGGTACGGGGAGTTGTCCGGTTTATGATTAAAACCAGACACTGGACAACTCAAGGCACGTTTCTGTAATGGCTGTTTGTGGGTTGACCCAGGCTATGACGAGGGTTGACTTTCTACCATCTGGATGAACAATAGCAATATTGTTCTAGACTCGCCACAGTTTTATTAAAAATGGATTTTTCAGAAAACAGTAGTGGGAGTATGGTAGAACTGGAAGTGATTCCAGAACCATAAACGATTACTGAAGATTTGATAAGGAACCTAAAGATTTAATCTGGATTGACATTCCATTGGCCACTCCGCAGATAAGGTGGGTAACTTCAGGCACCCGAGAGGTACTACGGTAGCCTCAAGGACGGTGACAGGGAAGTTCTTGTTTACCCACAATTACCATTGCTGTTGTTCCAGGCTGCGAGACCCGGCGGGAGGATGAGTATAGCGTCGTTCTAAACTAGTTTTAGAAGTGGACGTCTATATGACTCTGCCAGAGGGTTGTCGTAGTCAGTGGGAGCAGCGGAAGCATTGGTGGACAGGAAGCTTATGTCTATTTATAGACTAAAGCAGATATAGCGGAGATAGATCATCTATTTCTGATGTGACAGTCATAGGTTTGACTTCACCAGAATAGGGGATGGATCTGTTGAGAAGGTAGTAGGGTGTGATATCCTGGTATTTGGATGACATACACAGAGTAGGAAAGGAAACTCCTATACTACAATCGGTTATACTTTGGTCGTCACACAGTGGTTTCTCCACAAAGGAAATGGATTTTGTATCAGACATACTGGTCACTAGATCTATGGTTTTAGATCTAGATTTGGGTGGTTTCCCAATCTGGGTACTTAGACAGCATTCTAAGAGTATTTAGAATGGACGACTCCTGGCACGGTAGTGTACCTGCAGAAGATGGAGTCACCCTCTCTAAAGGTGTCTTATAGACTAAAGGAGAGAGGGATGTGCATGATTGACAGATCACTTGCTTAGGCAATTGAGTCAATCGTGAGATGTCAAGTACCACACCAGACATTGTTCTTGCACTAGATGCAATAAGCTGACATTAATCCAATCCTGGAGAAACGGTCGGAAGCAGTTTTAGAACATAAGTGGATGTTCTAGGGATATGATAACGACAGCCTCATTCGGGAAACAGTTATCATTCCAGGCTTCCAAGGTGACATGGACGACAAGGAGGTTGTCAGAGCTATAGTTTCTCCTTCTGACGAAGGACAGTATTTTGGACAGGTGGTCCAAGGCAATACTGAGGGTGGCATGGCGCAGGATACTGATTAAGTTCAGTTGATGATACAGTCTAAGAAGTTTGGATTTGGAGTTCATTTATGAGCTATGTCCCATCAGACATCCAGACACATTCTAAGACAGGTATTGCTCATTTCGGGAGATGGCTTTCTCCGCGAACTTGAGATATAGAGAGACATAGAAAGATACAACAAAGCGGATCTACTCACTAAGGCTATTCCTCGAACGCAATAGTTTCGCAAACGAGCTTTGTGAGACTGACTAGTAGAGGAGTTGGGTGTTCGGTATCACACGGGCTGTGAGTATGCGACATCGCAATAATTAGCCTTGAGTGCAAGTGGGAGATTGTTGGAGATAGTGCCCTCAGAGTCAATTATTAGGTCACAGGTACGTGATTGCAATGATTGATGGAGGACCTATCCCGGTAGGACAGTCTTACTCGAGATGATAGTATGCTATCTGGTTTACCTTTATCATCGTGTACTGTTTTAGGTGACCTGACAAGTTGCTATTACACGTTGATAGAGCCCCTAGGATTCTTGCTTGACCACCAGCAGTATGAGGGCGATCATATAAGTGGGAGCTGGGGTCTATAAGCATATCCTTAAATGGTCCCTAGTCGTGTGAGTTTCAAGACAGGGCATCGATACACCAGAGTAGACTAGTGTATACAGTCGAGACCCCGACGAGGGGCGGTGGCCGGTCTCACAAGCCACTGGTGTCAGTTGGATCACCTAAGATGTATACAGGTGCTCATTAGGTTATGAGTACACCGGACTGGACTCGCCGGGAACATGCTAGTTGGTCATATACCAGACGTCAGATGGCAGTTCCCTGGTGACATGTGTGCAGGTTAGTTCATCGACCTGGGGATCGTCATTTGTCTCGTGTGAGTTCCCACTGTACTTTGATTACTACCTTACCACGGCTCAAAGGAGTCGTGCAAACAGGTTTTAGTTGGGTACAGTCCCGAGCCACATGGAGGCAGTGAGCGTATTTTCAGGGGTTCGTCTCTCCCGGTATTGGGGGTGAGGTCGTGCTGTGTCTAGGAGAGCCATTACACGAAGCCCTCGGCCGAGGCAAGGAGATTTACTGGTAAGTATTCCAGTAGTATCTCAGGGTGTTCTGGGCTACACTCCGACACGACTTGTACCGCTTTTGGGGGTCTGACTTTTACCAACCCCCTAGGCTCGCCATGCGATACTCATAGACGAACGGACCGGACTGTACGGATATTGTCACTGACAGGCTCAGTAGGGAGTCAGGCTGAGTTCGCTCACAGACGTCCCTTTTAGTCAATACCTGGTAGCCCGTTACGTATTGGCTTATACCTCTGACGTGCTAGTGGTTAAATCCACAACCAAGGTGTTGACGAGTCTTTAGAGTCCCCCACATTCAGTTACTCAGCTTTCGGGCGAAAGGTTGTAGAGGCCGTATGGAGATATGGCAAGGTCCGGTCAGATACGTGCGGTATTGCACGGATCAGGATCGGACAGTTTGTACTATAGGCCGTATGGTTATATGGCAGGGTTTGATCAGATACGTGCGGTATTGCACGGATCAGGATCGAACAGATATTACTAGCCGGCTTTGGTTTAAGCCGGATCCTAGTATAGTACAGTGTAGATTTTGTCTCATTGCATTTGTATTTCGGTCGAAATACAAATGCGGGTGTGTATGCACAGTATCGGGGTTTTCCTGTAATTTATTACGGGACCAGTTTTCTGGAGTTGCCAGTTTGCTTTCCGTTTCGGCCAATTTCCTTTGTATCGTTCATTGGCCGAAGATTGGTGGAGGAGGGTTTATTTGCATTGTTGCAAATAGGCATTTGTGGAGGGGGTTCTTTGCATCTTGTTGCATCATGATGGCTTTCATGATGTGCACCATCATTGACTTGTTTTGACTCCATCATGACTTGACTTTTAAAGTCATGATTGTTGATGATGATGAGGGGTGAGGTTGGTTGTGTGTGGTTTTTGTTTTGGTGACCATGTTCTTTCATGATAACCATTCCTCTCTCTCTCTCTTGCATGATATGGGTATGGCTCCCATTATTTTTGTGACTCTCTCCATTCTCACTCTCCTCTCTCTTGTGGTGGCCGGCCACGCTCCTAGAGGGGCTGTCCCATTTTTGGCAAGAGGGATTTTCACTCATTTGGCTTGGCAAAAATCATATTAGCTCCTCCTCCAAAAGCTTGTATCAACACCTCCACCAAATGGCAATTCCACAACCCCAAAGTGAGACTTGAGGACTACATATTCTACAGCGAATCTTGGGCACGTCGACTAGCCAGCTTCGTGCCCGAGTTGCCTCGGCATTGAGGTGGGAGCCCGTAAACGATGTAGGAGATGTGGTGCACTTCCGGCGACGAGGAGGAGACGGGACATTCCGCATGAGATCGGGACGACGACGAGAAGACCGGAGGACTCGGATCTGTCGGTATACTTTTCTTCCCTATCTTGTAGTTAGCTAGGACTAGTTAATGGTTCGATCCGGGTTTTAGTGCGCGGCGGTTTGCCAGTTCAGTAAAAATTAAAGTTTATCACCGCTTCCGCATTTCGCCGTCGGATTGACTGCCGGGGCGCCGCCGTGCACTTACATACTCACATGCTTACACATATGCCTTCATATACTTATATGCTAGGTACCTGTATACCTATAGAGTATTGTACTATTAGCGATAGGTACATACACATTTTATGACATAGCTACAGGTATACCTTGCACATACTGCTCTTATACCCACGGGGTATATTACATCTTTTACTTATAGGTAGATACATATACCTTGCTATACCTTTGTGTTTACACATACAACAGTTATAGCTACATATTTACCTTTACTTAATGTTATTTAGAATTGGATAAAATAGGAACCGCATGATATTTTATATTAACTTGTTGCAGTTAATTAGCGGCTTTTCCTTTATATGCTTACATTTCAGTTTATGTTGCATATATCATATTCATGGATTTTAGCATTGTTATATGGATTTTTCATGATGTTTTCTGGATTTGGGGACCGTGGAAGTTCATGAAATTATGCATTATTTGAAAAACCCGGTTTCCCTTGATATGATATTTCAGCATCCACCATGTGTTTTATCGGTTCTGATATACACACACACACACACACACACACATACCCCTACAAGGAGGCGTCGAGGCCGTATGAGGGTACATGGTGGGGCCCGGAGGTACCCCGGGGCAAGAAAAGGATGTCGATGTACCACGCCGATGAGCCCGGCAGGGGAACCATACCATCCGGTGACATTACCCATGACTCGGCGGTTATCATGGGGATACCGACGGGAGTCATGCGTGTATGGATACGTCGAAAGGTGAGGGTCAGAGCCAGGCACTCGTGCTTTCGGTATAGCGTATGATACGTACCTATCAGGATGCCAGTCTTGGTGACAGCACCTGATAGATCAGCATTTCTGTGTCGATACTTGACACATTGGTTTCATGATATTTCTTTTACTCCTTTGTATATATAACAGGGGATTAGGCCGCTGTTATATATGCCCTTACACCAATATTAGTGGAATGGGACGCTAATATATATGTATTGACATTAATTTATATATACATCATCATATTAATTCATGCAAATATATTTAGGGTGTTTGACTTTTACTTGAGATTTGATTTGGGATATTGGTGATTTATTTGAGATTTGATACATGATATATATATGAGATTGCTGATTTGTATATTCAGGATATAGGAGATTTATTCGAAAGTGTACATTCAGGATTTGTGAGACTTATATGATATGAGAACCAATTTGGGGGCTGATTTGAGGAATTGGGATTTGGATTGTGTTGATGGATTGTGATCCTACCACGATGTCATGATTCCGTGGAAACGACATATTTCATTCCATACTCCACATTTATTGTTTATGCACTGTTTCATGTATTAGTAGTACCTGTTAGTGTACTTTCCATGATTGTTGCATATACACATTTTCATATCATTATTGCATGATTGTTGCATACTGATTGTCATATTATTATTGCTTCATGTATTAGTTATACCTGCTAGTGTACTTTTCATGATTATTGCATTCATATGACCTGTTATTGCTATTAATTGCCTATGTTAGATTCACGTTGTACGTGCATACTTGCGATTACCTGCATATGTTATTTACTATTCACGAGTTAGCAACTCCCCCCCGTTGTGCCACAGTTGTTTTGCAGGGTGCTCCCCAGAGTAGTCGAGGCAGGCTATTCATTTATCTGATCATCTTTTGCTACGGATACCGCTTCAGCTCATAGTGTGCAGTTTTGCTTAGGTGGGTTTTGTGGTTATCCGTATTGTTGTATTGTATATTCGTTGTATACTTGTACTCTCCATCTACTATTATTTTGTTGACTTAGAGACTTGGTGAGGACGATATTGTATATTATTTATGACTTGTTTGTCTTTTATACAGCTTTCTTTCTATCGTCTTTTATTTCTTCGCTACGGCGTCGCATATTTTGTTGTGGAGGTTGTTTTTCGCTTTTGGGCGTGTATTTGCTTCCGTTTGGGGATGCTTCATTTATATTTATGTTGTACCCATTTTTGGGCTAGTTTTTACAAAGGAGGTGCTGCCAAAATTTTAAAGAAAGAAAAGTTGGGCTTTGATTAATCCAAAAATTTAAGTTTACCGTAATCAGAAACGGCGTCGCTTTGCAGCTAGCCGGTGAATACGGGTCGATCCGCAGAGATGTGTAAATTTCTGTTTTTGTGTTTTCATGAGTTGATTCTGTTAGTTATATGTATGCCCTAGAGGCCATTACTGTACATAGGATGTATATAGTAGTGGATGCTGGGACATATATAGGGAGGACTTTCTTGCTCGACATGATAGTATGCTATCTGGTTACAATTTACCTTAACGTGTATGCTGATTGTCTCTCTGTTACATGTTGGTAAAGCCCTTAGGATCTGTACTTGACTACCTGGACTATGATGCGGATCATACTAGTGGGGACATGGTAGTCCATAAGTACATCCTTCAAAGTCCCTAGTCGTGGGTGTATCGAGACGGGGCATCGATATACCAGAGTAGACTAGCGTATACCTTCTCGACCCATACAGATGGGCGATGGATGATCCCATATCCATCGGTGTTTGAAATCAGAGATGATATACGGGTGCTCAGTAGAGACTGGGTACACTGGACGGACTCGCCGAGAACTCCCAGATGGTATAATACCTCACGTCAGATGGCAGTTCTCTGGTGACACTGGTACAGAGTAGTCTGTTGACCCGAGATCGTCATAGAGTCTTGTGTGGTTCCCACTGTGCTTTGATTTCCATATTACCACGTCCAAGAGGGCGTGCAAAACGGTGGTTTTTGGGTACAGTCCCAAGTCACATGGAGGCAATGAGCGATAGGAGGGGATTCGTCTCTCCCGGTATAGGGGGTTGATGTTGCGCTGTGTTCGATTGGCTATAACAGGAAATCCCTGGCCAGGGTTGCTGAGATTTACTGGTAAGTGTTACCAGTAGTTTCTCGAACAGTTATAGACCTCATATCGACACGACTTATTGAGCTATTGGGGTCTGACGTTTACCACCCCTAGGCAAGATATGCGACATATCAGACGATCAGACCGGACTGTACGGTAGTGTTACTGGTCGGATTCACTGGAGTGTGAGCGGGCTTGCTCGTCGATCTTCAGATCGCTCAATACCCGGGTGGCCGTTACGTTTAGCAGACCGCTTGCGGCTTGTGGATGCTTGATATGATCATCATCTGCTGCCGGCGTATTGACGAGTCTTTAGAGTCCTACACAGAGGTTTCCTGGCTCAAGCGAAACGAAATAGGAGCGCATATGAGATATGTGCGGGACCGAGAATAATGCGTGTATGTGATACCGTATTCTATTCTCGCGATAAATATATATCGAATGGTTGTATGCGATATAACCTAGTTATCGATTCAAGCGTTGATTCGATAAGCCGATATATTGTATACTAGTCGGTTGTGTGCGACATAACCGGGTCATTGAATCAAGTGTTGATTTAATGATTTAATGCATATTTATATATTTGATATATTACTTTGCATCAACTAGTATCGGTTTACTTAAGATGGATTTTCTCACTCGGATGGGCGCATTGTATATGCGATATACTTTTGTGCACTTGATTGTATCATGTTTGATGATACAAGTCATGCTAGGGTTCAAGTGTAAAGATTAAACCTTGGTTAATGAAATGGTTAGGGTTTATTATTTATTATTCATTTATCTTATTTAATTATCCTTTTATTTTTGATAAATGAATGAAAGAAAAGAGAAAAGAATGGTGGCAAATTTTGGAGTTTAGTTGAAGCTTCATGAAACATTGATCTAGTCAACCATTCTTATCTCATCCTTAACCCTAACCATTCCCACTAACCATGATTCATTCTCTACACTTAACTCTAGTTAACATTATGATAAGTATTTGTTTTTCTATTATTTTTAAATAACTTATCATAACTATTTCCTTCTTCTTCTTCCTTGAACTTGAAGAAGAAAGCTTACCTCATCAATGGTGATTGATGAATTAGAGTGAGAAATCCAATTCTAAAGTTAACCCAACTCCTATTTCTTCATCCTCTACCTCTTGCCAAGTAGTAGAGTGTGTTTACTTCACAAGTTTCATGACTTGGTGAAGTTGTGAGCTTGATCTAGCGATGCCTCGACGTAGATCATCTTCGGCATGGACATCGACGACCTAGCTTGCCCATTCTCCGACGAAGCCGACTCTAGATCCCGGATTTGATTTGGACAGCGGAGAGGACCTCGTTGCGGAGCCGTGGAGGTGGAGCACCGGATCTACAAAGGTTGTATTTCCGATATCCCATTAGTTAAGTTGTTAACTAGTTCGTTTTTCGCCTAGACATCTAGCCGACGATCCGTAGTTTAGGGTTTGTAGGCACCGTAAAATTTTAATATGGTATGTTCGATGCCTTGTGAGACCTCCTTGGGGTGCCTAGGAACCCTACAGTGGTATCAGAGCCTAGCTAGAGCCTTAGGCGAAGTCTAGACGCAGTTTGAAGTCCGAACGAACACGAAACCCAAATACTTTAGAGCTCTCTGGACATTTTCATAAATCTGGGAATTTTTGATATTAAAAATGTCTAAAAAATTCAGCATAGAATTCTAAGCATTACTGTGTAAAACGTTTCCCTGAACTGTTCATTGTGCCGCGGAAGCGCGGCAGAAGCATGCCTTCTGCCGCTCTTCCGCGGCCACATGGTGACATCATCCCACTATTTTTGCACAGTAATACCTGATAAATTCTGGTGAGTTTTCTGGGTATTTTTAAATTTATTTAAGGGTTGAGTGCTCTGGAGTTATATTGGGAATCGATGAATTCGATCGGAATATCAAACTTTGTCTAAGTGTTTTTCCAGATAACTGTAGAATATGTTAAAGAGTTCGACCGGATACAAATACCCAGGTTTTCCCCTGCCGGAATAATTCCAAGTGTTGGATTTTTCTGTGGTTAAAAGACGTTCTGAGTAGTGCAAGTAACGCGATGGTCCCTCTAGAAGACACAAACCTTAACTCGATTATATGACCGTCTTGAACTGCCCTTTGAACCTTCGGGTTTGGGGCAGTACGGCGTGCCACATATGAGGCGTTGGCTTGACCCTTCTACGGCTGGACCGTTGGTACTGAGGCATGAAGTGAATGTCTTTGAACCTATTTCATGTGTTGATCGGTGTCGGGAAAACTTGGGTGTTCGAATGTTCGATCGGAAAGTTTAATATATTCTATTTATCCGGAATTGGATACAATAATTGGAATTCACAAACAGTTATGAGATAACTGGATGAATGTTATAGATCTAGCAGTTTAGTTTCACAAGATATCGAAAAGAGTTTTCGATGATGGGACTAAAATGCGGGGTTTATAACTGTTAGGCATGTGATGTCTAAAGAGGTTGCGGATTCCAATTGTTGTAGTTTTACACTTTCTTTTCTGTGACCGTAAGTGTAGTATGTTCATATCGCCGGTTTCGTTGCTATACGTCAACGACAATTGGGGTATGCATACTTACTTACGTTGATGACATGTGATGTTATATGTTGCTGGATATGTTATATTGGATCGTCGTGTTTGAATAGCCGGGGTTTTTTATGTGAGATGAGTGTTTTTCATTTTCATTCATGTAAAAACTTGTATGTAATATTCTTTCATTTGGGGCGCTTCCAGGTAGCGGAAGTTGTCACCCTTTGTATATTATTTACTTTTCCGCATTAGGATAGACCCAAGGAGGGGAGCACAAGTAACCGGGTTCTGGGGTCCAGTGGGAGACCAACTCGAGGAGTCGAGCCCGGGTCTCCTAACCCTAGAATTGGCAGGGTTGCTTGCCGCTCTAGTAGGGGTCTAGGGGTGTGGGATTGGCTATTCATCACGACCGTGGAATCCGTGTTTTATACTGGCTCGTATTGAAAACACGGACGTCCTAGTATATCCAATATTTCATATGTTTATTCTGCTGCGATATCTGTGATGTGATTCTGTGATGGATATAGTATATAGTATATATGATATATTATATAGACGTTACTTATGTTTTACACCCGCGCTAGCCCTGCCCTGCTCTGTCGTTAGTTACCTAACCTAACGGTGCACGAGGGGACATCAAGGCGAATGCGGATGGCATAAGTGTACGTCATATCTATCTGTGATGTTTAGGTATTTAAATGATGGGACTTCATTAATGTGATTAATGAAAGATAAGAAACCTAAGATGTTGTAGAATCGAATTTTAAAATAAAACAGGTAGCTACAGTTCTTGCTTTGCACAGCGGTATATATGATATACCCCGCACCTTATTCGATGAGGAAAGGACCGAGATCCCTTCACCGGGAGTGACTCCTTTAGCAATAACTGGCAGATGCTACGCACTCGGTTTGCTTTTTGACTGCTTTTGGGTTTTTGCTTTGCACAGCGATATATATGATATATCCCGCACCTCATTCGACGAGGAAAGGACCGAGATCCCTTCGCCGGGAGTGACTCCTTTAGCAAAACTAGAAAAGCCTCAAAATCACTCCATTTCAAAACTTCATTTGATTCTACAACGATATCAAGTTCATTACGCTCATGGTTTTTATGAAAAACCTGCGTAGCCCTCCGTCATTTCAGATAAAGACTGTTTAGTATTCGTGCTGCGTTTGTTGGCCTTTGTCAAGGCGTAGTGTGCGGTAGCTGAATAGTGCTTATCTGTTTATGCATATGATGCAGATTGTTTCAGGGTAGTCGTACGACCTTGTTGGCCTTTGTCAAGGGTCGTGCGGGTGGGTTTGATTCAATCAAGAAATGACGGGTTGAACTTGACTAGCATCCTGTGATTTGTTGGCCTTTGTCAAGGTCATAGGACACTAGGGGCAAAATATTATCGGGAATTTCAAGTGTTGAAATTTGCAATGAGATTGCATACCTTCTATGAGATAGTTGGATCCCGATACCCGCTGCGAGTAAGAGTTACTCCTGGGAGAGTTTTACACATTACAATTAGCCGATCAAGTAGGTGTCTAGAAAGGTGTCAACGGGGTTATGCCTCTGGGAAAACAAGGTTTACATTAATTAGGTTCGTGCGAAAGCACGGGGGACCTCTCTCAAAGTACCGACACTGGCCTGGCTGAAAGATTGGCGAACTTGTAGTGTGTAATTAATCCCGGCTAGTCTTTCCTTTTAGGGTTTGAAGGAAGATTTGATAAAAAGCAGTGGGAGCCATCCTGATTAGATAAAATAATAACCAATCTATTCTTGCAAGAGCGCACGCTGAGTGTTTTCTTCTCTCTCTCTCCAGGTAGCGACCATATCACGCCTTAATCAAGATAATAAAACGGATTATTGACCGAACCCGCTTGTTGTACTGAGCTGGGGAACGTTGGTCCCGCTCCAACTTATAATTGTTATAAGACAGAGCAGGAAATTGGGGAATACCAGAATTCCCGTGCCGCCCAAACGAAGAGAGTGCATGCTGATGCATCATCTTCGGGTGTGTTCGTTACAAAGAACTGTTTCTCTGTATCCTCTACGTCCTGGGTATGTGATACCAGATCAGGATCCCAGATATGTAATCTGTTACATAGGGCTACAGACAGGTAGAGAACTGAGAACGGGTGATAAGTTTCATGAGGCAGAAAACGGGGCAAGTGTTGCAGCCAAGTCTGTTGGTCACTGTCACCCTGTATTACCAATACATTGATTCTGAACGAATGTTATTAGATATCGAACCTGATATACCAAATCATATCACTCTCTTTGTTAGAAAAGAAAGGATATAATTTTGTATTGATGGATAATGTTTTGAACATTTCCTATATCAAAGGTTGATCGGTTCAGGCACGTTATCTAAAAGCATTGATGTCCTAAATCAAACTACAGTTCTTAGTATACGGATCACACACAAGAGGAAGAGTTCAGAATTGAACGAATCCTTCTTGAGGTATTGTAGACTAGGTCAGATCAATGGGACCCGACTGGCTAGAGTTACATAAAGATGCATATTTAAATTAGTTTGAATTTACATCTTGTGAAACTCGCCAGTCATGTCACAAAGATAAGATGACCATAGCTCCGTTTACTGGAAACAGAGAAAGAGTTAGTGAACTCTTGGGATGATACATGTTGATGTATGTAGGTCCCCTGTCTACACATGCCAAGACAGGTTCTTTGTACTTCATTACATTCTCTGATAATCTCTCGAGATTCAGACATATGTTCCTGTTGAAACATAAGTCCGAACCTTTTGAGATATTCACAGAATATAAGTTAGAAGTAGAGAACCAATAAGGGTATAAGTATTATGTCCTTTGATGTGATCAAGAAGGAGAATACTTGAGCACGGAATTCCTGGACCATTCTAAAGGGGAATGAGATTCTCTCTCAGCATTACTCCTTCGTATACACCATAGCACGATGGTATATCGGGGCGGAGCAAATACACCCTATTTGATATGGTGTGCTCTATGATGAGTACTGCTGAGTTACCTTTTTCCTTTTGGGAGTTATGCGCTTGAGAAGCTGCATACCTATTGAATAGGGTTCGAATCAAATCAGTTGCCTACCACTTCATATATGATATGGTATGGGAAGAGCCCATGTCTTAAGTCAGTTAAGATTTGGGGTTGTCCGGCCTATGTCTGAAAGCAAAATCCGGACAAGCTCGAGGCAAGGTCTGTAATGTAGAACTGGAAGAGTTCCAGCTATACAAACTGCAGCTGATGATTTGAAAGAACCAAAGGATTCAGTAGATTCCAACGAACCTCAGCCTCTCCGCCGATCTAGTAGGGTTCCTTACCCACCTGAGAGATACTTCGGTTTCTCTGTGACAGTGGGAGCGAGGATTGCATCATGAGATGATGACCCAACTAGCTTCGAGCTGGCCATCAGGAGTAAGACTCTGTAAGAATGGCTGGATGCTTAGCAATCTGAGATGGAATCCTTATATACCAACAAAGTATGGACTTTGGTTGCTATATCTGAAGGGTTAAATCCCCATCAGGAGCAAGTATATCTTGAGAAGATTACTTGGTATAGATGGAAAAGTTGAGACTTTCAAAGCTAGACTTGTTAAAAGTTTGCATCATTGACCAGGCATGGATAATGATGAAACCTTTTCAAGTGGCTATGCTTAAGTCCATCCAGATCCTACTTACCACGGCTACATACCATGACTACGATATCTGGTTGTTGGGTGCCATGACTGCTTTTCTAAATGATGATTTAGAAGAGTGCGTCTGTAAGTACACAGCCAGAGGGCTTCGTAGACAGTGGGAGCAGCGGAAACGTGTGCAAGATGCTTTATAGGATAAAGCAGGCATCGCGGAGTTGGAACGTCTGTTTTGATGAAGCAGTCAAAGAGTTTGACATCATCAAAATGGTAGATGAACCTTGTATAAACAAAAAGGTAGTAGGGAGTATGGTGGTGATCCTCGTAGAGTACGTGGATGTCATGCTCATGATAGGGAAGGAGTTTCCTATGCTACGCTCGATCAATCTCCGATTATCACAATGATTCTCCATATAGGATCAAAGTGATACCTCCTAAATCCTGGGTTTTTGGATCTATGAGATAGATCTAAATGGATGTTAGGATACTCACTAGATGTAGTGAGATGGTGTCAATCGATCCTGAGGAGAATCACTGGAAGTGTTCCAGGGTGATAAAGACGACTGAGTGTCAGTCGCAGGCATTGTCTTTACCCTCAGTAAAGGGACGGTATGTTAGAAGAGTTCCAAGCTAGATACCGTGACATACTAGACGATAAAGGCTGGATACATCGCTACTTAAGATGCTACCAAAGAGGCTGTTTGGGTGTATATTGGTTCATGAGATGAACTATGTTCCTCCCATTGTGTGATAATGGAGTTGTGGCTTATGCCAAGGAACGTCCGTCCCATCAGTGATCCAGACATATTCTAAGGCAGTATCACTTGATCATGGAGATGGTTGATCTCCAGGGAGATCGAGGTTAGGAGAGTAGACTCAGAGGACAACACAGCGGATCCACTCACAATGGCCTGTTCCCAGAGAGAGACTTTTATGGGATGGTTGAGTATGAGATACTGCAACCACTGCTAAAGATGGCCCTAGTGCAAGTGGGAGATTGTTAGTTATATGTATGCCCTAGAGGCCATTACTGTACATAGGATGTATATAGTAGTGGATGCTGGGACATATATAGGGAGGACTTTCTTGCTCGACATGATAGTATGCTATCTGGTTACAATTTACCTTAACGTGTATGCTGATTGTCTCTCTGTTACATGTTGGTAAAGCCCTTAGGATCTGTACTTGACTACCTGGACTATGATGCGGATCATACTAGTGGGGACATGGTAGTCCATAAGTACATCCTTCAAAGTCCCTAGTCGTGGGTGTATCGAGACGGGGCATCGATATACCAGAGTAGACTAGCGTATACCTTCTCGACCCATACAGATGGGCGATGGATGATCCCATATCCATCGGTGTTTGACATCAGAGATGATATACGGGTGCTCAGTAGAGACTGGGTACACTGGACGGACTCGCCGAGAACTCCCAGATGGTATAATACCTCACGTCAGATGGCAGTTCTCTGGTGACACTGGTACAGAGTAGTCTGTTGACCCGAGATCGTCATAGAGTCTTGTGTGGTTCCCACTGTACTTTGATTTCCATATTACCACGTCCAAGAGGGCGTGCAAAACGGTGGTTTTTGGGTACATTCCCGAGTCACATGGAGGCAATGAGCGATAGGAGGGGATTCGTCTCTCCCGGTATAGGGGGTTGATGTTGCGCTGTGTTCGATTGGCTATAACAGGAAATCCCTGGCCAGGGTTGCTGAGATTTACTGGTAAGTGTTACCAGTAGTTTCTCGAACAGTTATAGACCTCATATCGACACGACTTATTGAGCTATTGGGGTCTGACGTTTACCACCCCTAGGCAAGATATGCGACATATCAGACGATCAGACCGGACTGTACGGTAGTGTTACTGGTCGGATTCACTGGAGTGTGAGCGGGCTTGCTCGTCGATCTTCAGATCGCTCAATACCCGGGTGGCCGTTACGTTTAGCAGACCGCTTGCGGCTTGTGGATGCTTGATATGATCATCATCTGCTGCCGGTGTATTGACGAGTCTTTAGAGTCCTACACAGAGGTTTCCTGGCTCAAGCGAAACGAAATAGGAGCGCATATGAGATATGTGCGGGACCGAGAATAATGCGTGTATGTGATACCGTATTCTATTCTCGCGATAAATATATATCGAATGGTTGTATGCGATATAACCTAGTTATCGATTCAAGCGTTGATTCGATAAGCCGATATATTGTATACTAGTCGGTTGTGTGCGACATAACCGGGTCATTGAATCAAGTGTTGATTTAATGATTTAATGCATATTTATATATTTGATATATTACTTTGCATCAACTAGTATCGGTTTACTTAAGATGGATTTTCTCACTCGGATGGGCGCATTGTATATGCGATATACTTTTGTGCACTTGATTGTATCATGTTTGATGATACAAGTCATGCTAGGGTTCAAGTGTAAAGATTAAACCTTGGTTAATGAAATGGTTAGGGTTTATTATTTATTATTCATTTATCTTATTTAATTATCCTTTTATTTTTGATAAATGAATGAAAGAAAAGAGAAAAGAATGGTGGCAAATTTTGGAGTTTAGTTGAAGCTTCATGAAACATTGATCTAGTCAACCATTCTTATCTCATCCTTAACCCTAACCATTCCCACTAACCATGATTCATTCTCTACACTTAACTCTAGTTAACATTATGATAAGTATTTGTTTTTCTATTATTTTTAAATAACTTATCATAACTATTTCCTTCTTCTTCTTCCTTGAACTTGAAGAAGAAAGCTTACCTCATCAATGGTGATTGATGAATTAGAGTGAGAAATCCAATTCTAAAGTTAAACCCAACTCCTATTTCTTCATCCTCTACCTCTTTCCAAGTAGTAGAGTGTGTTTACTTCACAAGTTTCATGACTTGGTGAAGTTGTGAGCTTGATCTAGCGATGCCTCGACGTAGATCATCTTCGGCATGGACATCGACGACCTAGCTTGCCCATTCTCCGACGAAGCCGACTCTAGAGCCCGGATTTGATTTGGACAGCGGAGAGGACCTCGTTGCGGAGCCGTGGAGGTGGAGCACCGGATCTACAAAGGTTGTATTTCCGATATCCCATTAGTTAAGTTGTTAACTAGTTCGTTTTTCGCCTAGACATCTAGCCGACGATCCGTAGTTTAGGGTTTGTAGGCACCGTAAAATTTTAATATGGCATGTTCGATGCCTTGTGAGACCTCCTTGGGGTGCCTAGGAACCCTACAGATTCCGTTGGTTGTTTGGTTTTTGTCGATTGATTTAAAAACTAATTTATATGATATGAAAGAACTCGTTAGGGTTAGGTCTAAGGTAGGGTTGATGAGATCAATATTGTCACCTCTTTCAATGCCGTTTGATTAAAGCTTTTTAGAAAATCACGACAATTATTAGCAAAGGGGATTAGGATGATCGGGAAGAAACGAAGTTTCTTCCTCTAGATCCTTGTCCGTCCTTTTCTATTAATTGCTGCAATCTTCATGGACTTCATGTATGTCCGGCCTTTTATACTATGGTTCACCGTTACCTCGTAGGTAGGGTGCCGTAGGGGGCGGATCATACATGAGTGTATGAAGTTCTTGTTTTGAAAATATGTTGGCATTGAAGGAGGTGAGAGATATCCATCTCTCACTCCCTCCCTTATTCCTAACCCTAACGAGCGAGGATTTTACTCGCTCATTAGGGAATTATCTAAAAACGACATTTTGTTGTTTAAGTTTTAAAGTGTTTGTTCAGATCTTGTGTTATAACTTACTGTAGATTAAAAATAGCTAAACTAGTTAACTAGGGCAAGTAATAAAATTAGAACTAAGGCAGGAATAAAAAGAATTAAAACTTACAAGAAAGTGATGCTCTAGATCTCCCAACAAATCTGATCTTTATTGATTGAAAAGAGGCATGATATTTTACAGATTTTGAGTATAATTTATAAGCAACCAGTGAACCTAGGGTTACAGACTCTCGTAGACATGCAATTACAGATTTTCCCCCTAAAAATCCCAACATCTGCACCGACGCACCGACAGGAAAAATTTCCACCGACACGGGCATAATATGGCCGCGGAACCGCGGCAATGGAGCGCTTGGGCCGCGGTTCCGCGGCCCTTTGGTGGGCTTGGCTCACCATCTTTCTGGGCTTGGTTTTGCTTTTCTTGGGCTTCCTATTTTTATACTTCTTTTCTCTGTTGGGCTTCTTAGTCTTCTCCAGATCCTCAGTGAAAACTTGTAAGGATCTTTTGACTGTTTCACTTTCGTCATTTGGATCTTGCATTGTTCTTCGTCTCGGCTTGAGTAAGATCCGTCTGCTTGTTGGTCAAAAGTCTCTTTTCTGTAGCATCTTTCGTCTTTTTCACTGTATTTGCTCCAAGAGCCTGTATCCTGTAACATGCAACAAACGAGCGTCAAAAGTACCTGTTTACTTATAAAATGCATAAAAGTGGGGCGTATGAATTGCAATATTATGATATGAACAGGCTTTTAAAGAATTTGGGTTGTGATTTCAAATGTTTCAAAACTTCTATTATCTTTTCTTGTCTTTTTAATGGTTTAGATTTCTGGGTTTTGGCTTTCTTTTACTGCGTTACTGCTGGATATAGTGCCCTCAAGGCAATTATCATAGTCGCGGACTGATGATTGTGATGATTGAGGTAGGACCTACACCGATAAAACAGTCTTACTCAAAATGATAGTATGCTATCTGGTTCGTCTTTATCATCATGTACGTGTTGATAGAGCCCTTAGGATTCTTGCTTGACTGCCAGCAGTATGATGGCGATCATATATGTGGGAGCTGGAGTCTATAAGCACATCCTTAAATGTCCCTAGTCGTAGGAGTATCGAGACCGGGCATCGATACTCCAGTGTAGACTAGTGTATACTGATCGAGACCCCGACGAGGGGCGGTGGTCAGGTCTCACAAGCCATTGGTGTTAGTTTGTTCACCTAAGATAGTGTGCAGGTGTTCATTGGGTTATGAGTACACTGGACGGACTCGCCGGGAACCTGCTAGTTGGTATTATACCTATTGTCAGATAGCAGTTCCCAGGTGACATGTGTGCAGGTTAGTCTGTCGACCTGAGATCGTCATTTGTCTCGTGTGAGTTCCCACTGTACTTTGATTACTACCCTACTACGGCTCAAAGGAGTCGTGCAAACAGGTTTTAGTTGGGTACAGTCCCGAGCCACATGGAGGCAGTGATCGGATCGTCGGGGATTCGTCTCTCCCGGTATTGGGGGTTGATGTCACGTTGTGTACGGGTGGCCATCACCATAAATCCATGGCCATGGTAGACGAGAATTACCGATCCAGGATCGATAGTTTCTCAGGAGGTGATGGGTATCATGCCGACAATAAATATCGCGTTGTTAGGGGTATGACTTTATCTAACCCCTTAGACTCGATATGCGATACTCGTAGACGAACAGACCGGATTGTACGGATATTGTCACTGACAGGCTCAGTAGGGGTTCAGGATGAGTTTGCTCGTCGGCCTCCCTTTCGCTCAATACCTGGGCAGCCATTACGTACAGCTAGTGCCGCTAACGTGCTTGTGGTTAAACCCATTACCAGTGTATTGACGAGTCTTTAGAGTCCCACACAGAGGGTTTTCACTGTTCAGGCGATATGGTGTACATGTTGTATGTTGATACATACGGGTGTCCGATTAAATATGTGCACCTGCTGCGCAAACTTTAATCGGACGGTTGATAATACTAGCGGCTTAGGATTAAGCCGGATTATTAAATCGGATTTTGATTTAATAATTTATATATGTATTTGTATATACGTATTCTAGTATTATTGTTCACTATACGTTTTCTCTCTCGGCTATTCGTATTTTGGTACGAATACGCGTATATGTATTTC
Source organism: Agapanthus africanus (assembly GCA_030015575.1). Taxonomy (NCBI): domain Eukaryota; kingdom Viridiplantae; phylum Streptophyta; class Magnoliopsida; order Asparagales; family Amaryllidaceae; genus Agapanthus; species Agapanthus africanus. Next base: position 272,627,611 of record CM057337.1, read on the forward strand.
GGTACATGTACCGAGAAGTATTCCGTATTTGTACGGAATAGCTTCTAGAAGAAGTTTCCACCTCATTTATATGATTTACCTTTTTGGAAAATCATTTGTTTTATAAATGAGGTGGAAGGGATGATGTGGCATAAGTATGGTGCAAAGTATGGTGCACATTTGTTTAATGTTATGCATTGTTTAATGTAATTAAACAAATGACATTTTTTTATGTGGAGGAGGGAATTGGGGGGCCGGCTATTATTCCATGGGCATGGGGCTCATTTCATTTTGGATCACACTTGCATAACTCTCCACTCTCTCATTCACACAAGAAAAGACTTAGCCATTTTTCTTTGCTTATGCCAAAAACTTCATCATCTCCATTTATCTTCTTGAGTTGCACCATGGAGCACATGGTTGAGAGAAAATCATAGTGACACACTAGTACACCCCCACTCTCCATCGCTAACGATGTCGGAGCATCGGTTACCTCGTTCGATGAGGTTGGAGCTTGCGCCGTTTCCCTCGGGTGGATCATCGGAGACGAAGGAAGACCGGTAACCAAACATCGTCAAAGGATCACTAGGAGCTTGGAATGAAGACCGAAGGACACTGATCAATTTGGTATAATGATTCTAACTCTTAGTTAGTTTGCTAGAATAGGGTTTAAGGTCGATCCGTAAATCGGGTAGCGGTAGCGCCAGTTCAGAAATTTTTGTTCCGAATTTTGGCTGAGTTTCGACGGCCGGGGCGCTGCCGGGACCCTACAGGGTATCAGAGCCATCCTTTAAACCCTACTGGCTTGTTTAAACATGCTTAATAGATCGATCGACGGAATTTACGAAATCACGATTCCATTTTTCCACAGTTTCTGTCGATTTTTAAATGTGGTCAAAAAATTATTTCACACATCTTAAAAATCCGTGCAGGCAATTTTAAGGTTACTTAAAAAAATTGGGCTCGTGATTCCACAAAAGCGCCGCGGATCTGCCGCACTAAGCCCCTATTGGCGGCGGTTCCGCGGCGGTTTAGTGGCAACGGGCGACCAAAGTTTTTCTGTAGCCTACATACATGGAAATGTGATTTTTGTGATATTCTGTTTTGGCCCAGATTTCAGTGAAGTGTTGATTTGCTATTGAGGCCAATTTGGAACTTAATCGATCGATATTTTAAGCGTGTGTTTGACAGTACATACATTTCTATCTGCGACCATGAATGTCATTTGATCGGTAAACTCGTCTAATTGCTATATGTCTTTTAGACGGGTTTGCGAATGTGACATTCACGTTGATGTTCTGTGTTGTGCTGTGATGTTGGCTGGATTGTCGTGGTGGATAGCAATGGTGTAATGATAGTACAGTTTTATTTCATTTGTACATTTGATATTGTGGGGCGAGCGTCCAATATGTGGACTGCCGTCACTGCCAGTTTGTATATTATTCTTTTGGGGCACGACCGTGCTGAGGTCGATGTCACCCTTGTATATTATTTTCTTTTCTGTACTAGGATTACCCCGCGGTGGGGTGCACGAATAGCCAGGTTCTAGAGGGCAACTGGTCCACATCTCATGGCGTTGGGACGGAGGGGACCTTACTCTAGAATTGGCGGGCTATTCGCCGCACTCGTAGGGGGTATAGGTGACCCAGGAGGGGTGCTCAAGTTACCGGATTCCGTGAAGTGCTGGGTGGTCCATTCACGTTGCTGAAGGGGGCTGCCTCACTTCTGGTTTTGGCGGATAACTTGCCGTGCTCGTAGGGGTCTAGGTTTCATTGCACATGCTATCCACACGACAGGGAACGTCGGGTCTCACTTGCGGCTTAAGTGAAACTCGGGGCTCCAGATTATCCACCATTCTGTATTGCTTCTGTGATGTTTTCTGTGATGTTGCTTTATATCATGCCTAGGACGAATGTTATACACACACACACACACACCAGTAGATGTTGTATATGTTTTGCACCCGCGCTAGCCCAGTTCCCGCTCTGTCGTTAGTTAAGTAACCTAACGGGTGATGACGGGACCCAGTGGCGAATGCGGATGGCATATACGTACATTTTGTTTTCGTTCTTTTCTGGTGTGATTAATTGATGGGACTGCAAAGATTCTTATCAATGCAAGGATAAAACAAACCTATATATGATGTTATTGGAACCAAGTTTTTAAAAACTGACATTACAGACGTTCTCTTTTGCTTTGCACAGTGGTATTCGGTTATGAATATCCAGCACCTCATTCGACGAGGCAAGGGCCGAGATCCCTTCATCGGGAGTGACCCCTTAGGTAAAAGTTTGCGTCAACGTAATAACTTTACTATAGTCGATTATTTTTTGCTTTGCATCGTGGTATTCAGTTTGGGATATCCTGCACCCCATTCGATGGGGAAAGAGCCGAGATCCCTTCACCGGGAGTGACCTCTTTAGCAAAAGATTTCGCTACTATATATATTTATAAAACCACTTGGATTCCTTCAACGATATCAAGTTCATTGCGTTAAAGGTTTTTCACCAAAAACCAGCCGTAGCCCTCCGTCATTTCGGATAAATAGTGCATAGTATTCGTGCGGTGTTTGTTGGCCAAAGTCAAGGCATTGTGTGCGGTAGCTGTGTATTACTTGTCCATTGCATGGATATGCATTGGTTTAGGACAGTCGTACCACTTTGTTGGCCAAAGTCAAGGGTGTGTACGGGTGGGTCTAAATCAATTAGGACAATGACGGGTAGAACTTGACTTGCGGGTTATGATTTGTTGGCCAAAGTCAAGGTCATAAACCGCTTGGGGTAAAAATCATATCGGGAGTTTCAAACATACAGGAAACTTGCCAGGCTTGCGCATACCTTCTAGAGTGTGGTGACTTGAGTGGCTTCCATCAAGTTATCATGCGATGATAGTTGGATCCCGATTCCTGATGAGTAGGATTACTCCTCGGGTGATTCCGACTAATTCTCCTTTTAGGTTTGGAGGAGAATTCGAGGAAACAGTGGGAGCCATCCAGATTAGATAAAAGTGATTGACTATTCTGATCTAGGTTAGAGTGCACGCTGAGTGTTTCTTCTCTCTCTCTCTTTCTCTGGCTGCGACTATGACCCGACCTTTGACTAAAACTCATGAACCAAGTTGACCGAACCTTCTTAAAACACATTGGCTTTTGGAATGTCACGGTGTCGCATATACTGTTGCCACTTCTATATCACCTTTTGCATTTCTCCAGAACACCCCGTATTATTACGAACATCCACTTCCATTGGATAAATCCATCGTATGGTTATATACGAACTCGAAGGAACTTTTTCGAGGATGGATTCTGGTTCTGGAGAGTTTGAATAGGATTATTCGGTTGTCTTTTCCCTTTACCTTCTCTCAAGTTATGAGGGCTCCTAGGATTAGGAGAGAGTACACCTATTGAGCTTATTGGATAGTCTTCTTCCAAACCATAGGCAGGTGCCGAACGGTAGGGACGGATTAAAACCAATTAAGCTTAAGTGTGGTGTACAGAAGGTAATAAGTAAAGACATATAAAGGGATTAGAATAATGGCAAAGGAAATTGCGACCACCATCATTCACGACAAAAACCGTGTATACCCCTGCCACTCCTACATCCACTTTGCTTTTCTCTAGGACACTCCAAATTACTACGGATATCCACTTCCATTGGATAAATCCATCGTATAGTTACATACGAACTCGAAGGAATTTTTTCGAGGATGGATTCTGGTTCAGGAGAAAAAGAATAGGATTATTCAGATGTCTTTTCTCTTTACCTTCTCTCAGATTGCGAGGGCTCCTAGGATTAGGAGAGTACACCTATTACGCTTATTGGATAGTCTTCTTCCAAACCTTAGGCTGGTGCCGAAGGGTAGGGAAGGAAGAAAACCAATTAGCCTAAAGAAGGTGTACAAGAGGTAATAAGTAAAGACATAATAAAGGGATTGGAATGAGGGCAGGTAAGTATATGGTTACTGTCGTGAATCAGGATAGTGGAAGAGGCGTTACTAGGAATACCGGTTATCCCCTTTTGGAACATTTTCATGTTTCAGTTTTACTGTGCGATGTTAATTGATAACTGTTTTCCCAATAGGAATCTAACTCCAGGATATATATTTACCAGATCAGTTTCTCACATCTGTATGTTATTACAGATGGTGAGTGGGAGTAAGATATTGGGAATTGGATGATTAAATCCTCATTATATCGGAATTCGTTGTAATTGGTGATATTTGAGGAAATCATCTGGATTTTGCCGGATGACAAATATTTGGTTTTGAATATCCGTTGTTATGCACCAATTTCAAACTGATATATCTGTACGCTTATTTTTATAAAGTGAGATATATCTTTTTGATATTGTGTCTGTGACATTTACCTATATCGGTTAGTGATTAGGTAAGGTGCATTCAACAGCGGTGTAACTCTTCTTAACCAAAGTACAGTTTTTCAACCTACGACGCACAGAGTTTGAGTTATTGGACTCAGGAGACTTATACAAAGTATTGTATGTTGTCCAGTGTCCATTAGGACAAAGGGGTTAGTACTCGTACTATATTCTATTTACTTATGACTTCTTCAGTTCTGGACATGTATTTCGTTGAAATGCAAGGTCCTGATATTCATAAGTTATAGGTATAAGAATAAAGTAGAGAACCATTTGTTGGAAGTATCAGGATTCTTCGATGAAGTCGAAGATGTAGATACTTGTGTTTGGTATTCCATTGATAGTAATGGTTTTGAGAACTTGTTTCTCTTTCAGGTCACTCATATATGGATGCACTCCTAGATGAGTAATGCTGATTGGCCTTTTTCCATCTGGTTGATATGCACTGGAGACAGCTGCATGATTTTGAATCCGGTTCAAATTAAATTAGTGCTTTTGTTTCTATATTAGATATATATAGAATCAATTTATATCTTAACGATGTTAAGGTATAGGGAGTTGTCCGACTGATGCTTAAAACCAGAATCCGGATAAACTCAAGGCACGCTTCAGTAATGGCTGTTTGTGGGTTATCCCGGGCTTTGACGAGGGTTAACTTTCTATCATCAGGAAGATCAATATTTATATTGTTCTTGACTCACCACAGTTTTAATAAAATGGACTTTTTCAGAAAACACAAGTGGGAGTATGGTAGAACTGGAAGTTATTCCAGAACCACAAACGATTACTGGAAATTTAAAAGAACCTAAGGATTCAATTGGATTTGATGTTCCATTAGCCACTCGCAGTTTTGGTGGGTAACCTCAGGCACCCGAGAGGTACTTCGGTCTTCTCAGAGACGGTGACAAGGAGGTTCTTGTTTAACCAGACTTGCCATTGCTGTTGTTCTAGACTATAGGACCCGGCAGGAGGATGAGTATACATCGTTCTAAACTAGTTTTAGAAGTGCACGTATATATGACTCTGCCAGAGGGTTGTTGTAGTCAGTGGGAGCAGCGGAAGCATAGTAGGAAAGTAACTTATGACTATTTACAGACTAAAGCAGGTATAGCGGATATAGATCATCTATTTTTGATGTAACAGTCATAGGCTTTGACTTCATCAGAATAGGAGATGGATCTGCTAAGAAGGTAGTAGAGAGTGATGTCCAGGTATTGGGATGACATGCACTTGATAGGAAGGGATATTCCTATACTACTATCGGTTATAATTTGGTTGTCACACAGTTGTTTTCTCCACATAGGATATATAGAAATAATATCAAGTTTTCTGGTTACTAGATCTATGGTTTTAGATCAAGATTTAGGAAGTATCCTAATCTGGGTACTTTGACATTAAATGGACGACTCCTGGCATGGTGGTGTACCTGCAGGTGATGGAGTCACCCTCTCTAAAGGTGTCTTACAGACTAATGGGGGGAGGGATCTGAATGATTAGCATATCACTTGCTTAGGCAATTGAGTTAATCATGAAATGTCAAGTACCACACCAGATATTGCTTTTGCACTAGATGCAATAAGCAGATATATTAATCCAATCCTGGAGAAACATTGGGAAGCAGTTTATGAACATGAATGGATGTTCTAGGGAAATGATTACAGCAGCCTCATTCAGGAGACAGTTATCATTTCAGGCTTCCAAGGTGACCTGGATGACAGAGTGACTGTCAGAGTTATAATTTTCTCTCTTTTAAGGGACAGTATGTTGGACGGGTGGTCTAAGCGAATACTGAGGAAAGGCATGGCGCAGGATACTGATTAAATTCAGTAGATGATACAGTCTAAGTAGTTTGCTGGATTTGGAGTTCATTTGAGAACTGGGTCCCATCAGATATCCAGACAAATTCTAAGACAGTTAATTACTCATTTTGGAAGATAGTCTTCTCCGCGAAGTTAAGATATGGAGAGATACAGAAAGAAACATTGGAGCGGATCCACTCACTGAAGCTATTTCTCGAACGCAATCATTTTCGCAAACGGGCTTTGCGAAACTGATTAGTAGAGAAGTTGGGTATTCGGTATCACACAGGCTGTGAGTATGCGACATCGCAATAATTGGCCTTAAGTACAAGTGGGAGATTGTTGGATATAGTGCCCTCAAGGCAATTATCATAGTCGCGGTCTGATGATTGTGATGATTGAGGTAGGACCTGTTGGAGATAGTGCCCTCAGAGTCAATTATTGGATCACAGGCACGTGATTGCAATGATTGAGGGAGGACCTATCCCGGTAGGACAGTCTTACTCGAGATGATAGTATGCTATCTGGTTTACCTTTATCATCGTGTACTGCTTTAGGTGACCTGACAGGTCGCTATTGCACGTTGATAGAGCCCCTAAGATTCTTGCTTGACCACCAGCAGTATGAGGGCGATCATATAAGTGGGAGCTGGGGTCTATAAGCACATCCTTAAAAGGTCCCTAGTCGTGGGAGATTCGAGACAGGGCATCGATTCTCAAGAGTAGACTAGTGTATACAGTTGAGACCCCGACGAGGGGCGGTGGCCGGTCTCACAAGCCACTGGTGTCAGTTGGTTCACCTAAGATGTATACAGATGCTCATTGGGTTATGAGTACACCGGACAGGACTCGCCGGGAACATGCTAGTTGGTCTTATACCTGACGTCAGATAGCAGTTCCCTGGTGACATGTGTACAGGTTAGTTCATCGACTTGGGGATCGTCATTTGTCTCGTGTGAGTTCCCACTGTACTTTGATTACTACCCTACCACGGCTCAAAGGAGTCGTGCAAACAGGTTTTAGTTGGGTACAGTCCCGAGCCACATGGAGGCAGTGAGCGGATCTTCAGGGGTTCGTCTCTCCCGGTATTGGGGGTGAGGTCGCGCTGTGTCTAGGAGAGCCATTACACGAAGACCTTGGCCAAGGCAGGAGATTTACTGGTAGGTATTCCAGTAGTATCTCAGGGTGTTCTGGGCTACACTCCGACACGACTTGTACCGCTTTTGGGGGTCTGACTTTTACCAACCCCCTAGGCCCGACATGCGATGCTCGTAGACGAACGGACCGGACTGCACGGATATTGTCACTGACAGGCTCAGTAGGGTGTCAGGATGAGTTCACTCATCGACGTCCCTTTTAGTCAATAGCTGGTGGCCTGTTACGTATTGGCTTATACCTCTGATGTGCTAGTGGTTAAATCCACAGCCATAGTATTGACGAGTCTTTAGAGTCCACCACACTTTCAGTTACTCAAGCTTTCGGGCGAAACGCTGTAGAGGCCGTATGGAGATATGGCAGGGTCCGATCAGATACGTGCGGTATTGCACGGATCAGGATCGGACGGTTTGTACTAGAGGCCGTATAGATATATGGCAGGGTTCGATCAGATACGTGCGGTATTGCACGGATCAGGATCGGACGAACATTACTTGCCGGCTTTGGTTTAAGCCGGATCCTAGTTTAGTACAGTGTAGATTTTGTCTCTTTGCATTTGTATCCGGACGGAATACAGATGCGGGTGTGTATGCACAGTATCGGGGTTTTCCTGTAATTTATTACGGGACCAGTTTTCTGGAGTTGCCAGTTTGCATTCCGTTCCGGCCGGTTTTCGTTTGTTCTTTCCCGGCCGGACTTTTCCGATGGAGGGGGTTATTTGCAATTGTGCAAATAACATTTGTGGAGGGGGTTTCTTGCAATTGTTTTGATTATGATAGCATCATATCTTTTCCACCATCATTTTGATTCTCTTGCATTAATTGTGATTAATGAGAGGGTATGGGTTTAATAGTGTGAAGCATGGTTGATGTTTCTTTGTCTTTTGATGTGGTCACCTTTTCTTCTCTCCTACACTCACCTCCCTTCATGCTACATATCCATTCACTCCACCATTTCCAAAAGGAGGAGGGGGCCGGCCACAATTTCTTGAGGGAGAGAATGAGATAGTTTCATTTGGTGTAGGAAAATTAATCATTCATATCATTTTCCATTGCCACAAAAATCCCCAAGTTTATATCATCTTGATTCCTCCATCAAGGCAACATAACCCTAAAGAGACAAGCATCATCTACACTACATTCTACAGCACATCTTGGGCATGTCGACTTGCCAGCTTCATGCCCGAGTTGCCTCGGTATTGAGGTGGGAGCCCGTAAAAGAAACAGGCGATGTGGTGCCCTTCCGGCGAGGAGGCGACGACCGGAGTTTCCGTGAGGAGATCGGAGTGGAGATGAAGACCGGAGGACTCGGATCACTCGGTATATCTCTTCTCTATCTTGTTACTTTGCTAGAACTAGTTTAATGGCCCGATCCGGGGTTTAGTGCGCGGTGGTGCCGGTTTGCAAAGTTCGCAAAATTAAAGTTTATCACCGTTTCCGCATTTGGCCGTCGGATTGACGGCCGAGGCGCCGCCGTGCACTTACAGTGGTATCAGAGCCTCGCCATTAACTTCGTCTAGCTTCGTTAGATGTGATTTGCATTTCCGATCGACCAAAATTCCAAAAACCGTATTTTTCCTTCACATCAGTTTCTGTTGAAATTTTTTGAAGTCTAAAATTTTTTCAGGTGGTCTCAGAATGATGTGCAGGGAGTTCTAAGAACTCTGGGAAAATTCGACACAGTGATCTCTCACTAAGAGCGCGGAACCGCGGCCTCACCTCTCTATTGGGCCGCGGATCCGCCGCAGTGTAGAGAGGTCAGTGCGCCATCTTTTTCCAGTGGGCTTTAGGGTAGTAATTAGGGGTTTTGGAATATTAAAATTGGGCCAATTATTTCTGTGAGTGCTACAGTATTGTTTGGGGGCCCACTTGTTAATTTTTTGGTCAATCGGAAAATTTTAAACACATTTTTCACAGTATTTACATTATATCTGCGACCGTGAATGTCACTCGATCGGTAAATCCTGTCTAGCTGCTATAGCCCGGTTAGACGGATTTGTGAACGTGATTTTCACGTTAATGTTCTATGTTTATGCTGTGATGTTGCGGATCGGTCGTGGGGGATAGCCTGGATGCAATGCTAGTACAGTGTTGTTGTATTGTGTACATTTGATATTGCGGGGCGAGCGTCCGACATGTGGACTGCCGTCACTGCCTGTTTGTATTATTCTTTTGGGGCACGACCTGGTTGCGGTCGATGTACCCGGTGTATGTATATTTTACTTTCTGTACTAGGATTACCCCGCGGTGGGGTGCACGGATAGCCGGGTTCTGGAGGGCAACAAGCCCGCATCTCATGGCATTGAGACAGAGGGGGCTTCACTCTGGGATTGGCGGGCTATTCGCCGCACTCGTAGGGGGTACAGGTTGACCCAGGAGGGATGCCCAAGTTGCCGGATTCCGTGGAGTGCTGGGTGGTCTATTCACGGAGCTGAAGGGGGCTGCCTCGCTTCAGGTTTTGGCGGGTGACTTGCCGCGCCCGTAGGGGTCTAGGATTTCATTGCACAGGCTATCCACACGACCAGGGGAACGTCGGGTTTCAGTAGTGGCTCTGTGAAACCCGGGGATCCCAGATATCTGTATTGTTCTGTGATGCTGTACATTTCTGTGATGTTGCATTTCTTTTCACGCCTTGAGCGAAATATAATATATTGGTATATATATTAGTAGATGTTGTATATGTTTTACATCCGCGCTAGTCCAGTCCCCGCTCTGCCGTTAGTTAGCTAACCTAACGGGTGATGACGGGACCCAGTGGCGAATGCGGATGGCATATACGTACGTCAGTATATTTTCGTTCTTTGTGGTGTGATTAATTGATGGGACTGCGTTGATTCGGATCAATGCAAGTTAAACAAACCTATTTTGATGTTGTTGGAACACTTTTCAAAAAGCTGTTATTGCAAGGACGTTCACTTTTGTTTTGCATCGTGGTATTCATTTGGAATATCCTGCTCCTCAGTCGACGAGGCAAGGGCCGAGATCCCTTCACCGGGAGTGACCCCTTGGACAGAAGTTTGCGTCAGGGCATTAACTTCACTATAGCCGATTACTTTTGCTTTGCACCGTGGTATTCATTTGGAATATCCTGCACCCCATTCTACGGGGAAAGAGCCGAGATCCCTTCACCGGAAGTGACCTCTTTAATAAAGGTTTTCGTCACTATATTTTCTAAAAAGCTATCCGTTCCTTCAACGATATCAAGTTCATTACGTTAAAGGTTTTCGCCAGAAACCATTCGTAGCCCTCCGTCGTTTCATATGGATAGTCAATAGTATTCAAGCTGTGTATGTTGGCCAAAGTCAAGGCACAGTGTTTGGTAGCTATTGGGTATTCATATGCAGCATAGATAGATGCGTTGGTTTGGGACAGTCGTACTGCCATTTTGGCCAAAGTCAAGGGTATGTACGGGTGGGTTCAAATTAACCTGGAGAATGACGGGTAGAACTTGACATGTGACTTATGATATGTTGGCCAAAGTCAAGGTCATAAGAGCATGGGGTAAAAATCACATCGGGAGTTTCAAAAGAACTGAAACTTGCCAGATATGCGCATACCTTCTGGAGTGTGATACCGTGAGCGGATTCCGTCACGTTATCATGCGATGAGAGTTGGATCCCGATTCCCACTGATGAGTTGGTTTACTCCTCGGGTGACCCCGACTAATTCTTCTTTCAGGTTTGGAGGAGAATTTGAGGTACAGTGGGAGGTTTCCTGATTAGAAAAAGTGATAACCATTCTGATCTAGGATAGAGTGCACGCTGAGTGTTTCTTTTCTCTCTCTCTCTGGCAGCGACCATTGACCCGACCCTAGACTATGACTCAGTAACCAAGTTGACCGAACCTACTTAACACTGGCTTTTGGATTGTCAGAGTTGCGAACCTCATTGCCACTCCTACTTTTACCCTTTTCTCCAGGACACCCCGTATTACTGCGAACGTCCACTTCCATTGGACAAAGCCATCGTATGGTCATATACGAACTCGAAGGAATTCGAGGATGGTTTCCGGTTCTGGAGAAAACGAATAGGACTATTCAGTTGTCTTTTCCTTCTACCTTCTCTCAGCTTGCGAGTACTTCTTGGTTTAGGGGTAGTACACCTATTATGCAAATTGGATAGTCTTCTTTCAAACCATAGGCAGGTGCCGACCGGTAGGGAATGAAGAAAACCAATTAGCGTAACGATGGTGTGCAGAAGGTATTAAGTTCAGACATAGAAAGGGATTAGAAGGAGGGCAATGTAAATTGCGACTGCTGTTCACGACCAAACCAAGTATTCCTTCGCCAATCCTAAATCACCTTTGTATTTCTTCAGGACACTCCGTATCACTACGAAGATCCACAGTTTATTTGGATACTCCATCGTATGGTTATATACGAACTCGAAAGGAACTTGTTCCAGTTCGGGGATGGATTCTGGTCCAGGAGAAATAGGAATAAGGTTTATTCGGTTGTCTTTTATCTTCACCTTCTCTCGCATTGCGAGTGCTCCTAGGACTAGGACAGTACACCCATTATGCTTACTGGATAGTCTTCTTCCAAACCATAGGCTGGTGCCGAACGGTAGGGAAGGAAGAAAACCATTTGGCCTAAGGGGTGTGCAGAAGGTAACGACTAAAGACATATAAAGGGATTTGGAGAGGTGGCAAAGAATTATGCGGTTATAGTTGTGAATCTGGATAATGGTAGAGGCATTACTAGGAATACCAGAATACCCCATCGAAACATTTCAATACTTCAGTTCAACTGTGTAATGTTAAAAGAAAACTGATTTTCTGATTAGACACTTGCTCCAGGGTATGTATTTACCAGGTTTGATTCTCACATCTGTATGGCTTTACAGATGATGAGTGGGAGTAAGTTATTGGGAATTGGGTGATCATCCTCATTATATCGGGATTCGTTGTAATCGGTGATATTTGAGGAGATCACCTGGGCTGTTTGCCGGTCGGCAAATTTTTGGTTTTGAATATCCGCTGTTGTGCACCAATTTCAAATTGATATATCTGTACGTCTATTTTCATAGAGTGAGATATACCTTTTGATATTATGTCGATAACATTTACCTATATCAGTGGGTGGTTAGGTAAGGAGCATTAAACAGCGGTGTAATTCTTCTTAACCATAAGTACAGTTTTCAACCTACGACACACAGTGAAAGAGTTGTTAGACTCGGCGGACTTATACAGAGTATTGTATGTTGTCCAGTGTCCATTAAGACAGAGGGGTTGGTCCTCATACTATGTTCTGTTTACTTTTAACTTCTCTAGTTCTTAGACATGTGTTTCGTAGAAACACAGGGTCTAAGTTTTGAGGAGTTATAGGTATTTGAATAGAGTAGAGAACCAGGTGTAGCAAGTATCGGGATTCTTCAAGGTGATCGAAGATGTAGATACTTGTGTATGGTATTCGGTTGATAGTAATGATAAAGAGAAATTGCTTCTCTTTCAGGTTACTCATAATTGGGAGCATTCCTAAGTTAAGTAACGCTGATCGGCCTCTCTCCATTTAGTTGACATGCACTGGAGACAGCTGCATGATTTGAATCTGGTTCAATTAAATCAGTGCCTCTGGTTCTATATTGGATATAGAACAGTTCATACCTTAACGATGTTAAGGTACGGGGAGTTGTCCGGCTTATGATTAAAACCAGACTCTGGATAACTCAAGGCACGTTTTCTGTAATGGCTGTTTGTGGGTTGACCCAGGCTATGACGAGGGTTGACTTTCTACCATAAGAAAGATCAATAGTAATATTGTTCTAGACTCGCCACAGTTTTATTAAAAATAGATTTTTTCAAAAACAGTAGTGGGAGTATGGTAGAACTGGAAGTAATTCCAGAACCGCAAACGATTACTGAAGATTTGATAAAGAACCTAAAGATTCAATATGATTTGACATTCCATTGGCCACTCCGCAGATAAGGTGGGTAACTTCAGGCACCCGAGAGGTACTCCGGTAGCCTCAAGGACGGTGACAGGGAAGTTCTTGTTTACCCACACTTGCCATTGCTGTTGTTCCAGGCTGCGAGACCCGGTGGGAGGATGAGTATAGCGTCGTTCTAAACTAGCTTTAGAAGTGCACGTCTATATGACTCTGCCAGAGGGTTGTCGTAGTCAGTGGGAGCAGCGGAAGCATTGGTGGACATCAGGCTTATGTCTATTTATAGACTAAAGCAGATGTAGCGGAGATAGATCATCTATTTCTGATATGACAGTCATAGGTTTGACGTCATCAGAATAGGGGATGGATCTGTTGAGAAGGTAGTAGGGTGTGATATCCGGGTTTTGGATGACATACACAAAGTAGGAAGTGACATTCCTATACTACGATCGGTTATACTTTGGTCGTCACACAGTGGTTTCTCCACATGGGACTTGGACATTATATCAGACATACTGGTTACTAGATCTATGGTTTTAGATCTAGATTTGGGTGGTTTCCCAATCAGGGTACTTGACACCATTCTAAGAGTATTTAGAATGGACGACTCCTGGCATGTTAGTGTAGCTGCAGGTAATGGAGTCACCCTCTCCAAAGGTGTCTTACAGACTAAAGGGGAGAGGGATGTGCATGATTGGCAGATCACTTGCTTAGGAAATTGAGTCAATCATGAGATGTCAAGTACCACACCAGATGTTGTTCTTGCACTAGATGCAATAAGTTGATATTGATCCAATCCTGGAGGAACAGTCGGAAGCAGTTCTAGAACATAAGTGGCTGTTCTAGGGATATGATAACGAAAGCCCCATTCGGGAAACAGTTATCATTCCAGGCTTCCAAGGTGACCTGGACGACAAGGAGGTCGTCAGAGTTATAAGTTTTCCTTCTGACGAGGGGCAGTATTTTGGACAGGTGGTCCAAGGCAATACTGAGGGAGGCATGGCGCAGGATACTGACTAGATTCAGTTGACGATATAGTCTAAGAAGTTTGGATTTGGAGTTCACTTATAAGCTAGGTCCCATCAGACGTCCAGACATTCTAAGACAGGTATTGCTCATTTCGGGAGATGGCTTTCTCCGCGAACTTGAGATATAGAGAGAGACATAGAAAGAAACATCAGAGCGGATCCACTCGCTGAGGCTATTCCTCGAACGCAATAGTCTCGCAAACGAGCTTTGTGAGACTGACTAGTAGAGGAGTTGGGTTTTCGGTATCACACGGGCTGTGAGTATGCGACATCGCAATAATTAGCCTTGAGTGCAAGTGGGAGATTGTTGGAGATAGTGCCCTCAGAGTCAATTATTGGATCACAGGCACGTGATTGCAATGATTGAGGGAGGACCTATCCCGGTAGGACAGTCTTACTCGAGATGATAGTATGCTATCTGGTTTACCTTTATCATCGTGTACTGCTTTAGGTGACCTGACAGGTCGCTATTGCACGTTGATAGAGCCCCTAGGATTCTTGCTTGACCACCAGCAGTATGAGGGCGATCATATAAGTGGGAGCTGGGGTCTATAAGCACATCTTTAAAAGGTCCCTAGTCGTGGGAGATTCGAGACAGGGCATCGATTCTCCAGAGTAGACTAGTGTATACAGTTGAGACCCCGACGAGGGGCGGTGGCCGGTCTCACAAGCCACTGGTGTCAGTTGGTTCACCTAAGATGTATACAGATGCTCATTGGGTTATGAGTACACCGGACATGACTCGCCGGGAACATGCTAGTTGGTCTTATACCTGACGTCAGATAGCAGTTCCCTGGTGACATGCGTACAGGTTAGTTCATCGACTTGGGGATCGTCATTTGTCTCGTGTGAGTTCCCACTGTACTTTGATTACTACCCTACCACGGCTCAAAGGAGTCGTGCAAACAGGTTTTAGTTGGGTACAGTCCCGAGCCACATGGAGGCAGTGAGCGGATCTTCAGGGGTTCGTCTCTCCCGGTATTAGGGGTGAGGTCGCGCTGTGTCTAGGAGAGCCATTACACGAAGACTTTGGCCAAGGCAGGAGATTTACTGGTAGGTATTCCAGTAGTATCTCAGGGTGTTCTGGGCTACACTCCGACACGACTTGTACCGCTTTTGGGGGTCTGACTTTTACCAACCCCCTAGGCCCGACATGCGATGCTCGTAGACGAACGGACCGGACTGCACGGATATTGTCACTGACAGGCTCAGTAGGGTGTCAGGATGAGTTCACTCATCGACGTCCCTTTTAGTCAATAGCTGGTGGCCCGTTACGTATTGGCTTATACCTCTGACGTGCTAGTGGTTAAATCCACAGCCATAGTATTGACGAGTCTTTAGAGTCCACCACACTTTCAGTTACTCAAGCTTTCGGGCGAAACGCTGTAGAGGCCGTATGGAGATATGGCAGGGTCCGATCAGATACGTGCGGTATTGCACGGATCAGGATCGGACGGTTTGTACTAGAGGCCGTATAGATATATGGCAGGGTTCGATCAGATATGTGCGGTATTGCACGGATCAGGATCGGACGAACATTACTTGCCGGCTTTGGTTTAAGCCGGATCCTAGTTTAGTACAGTGTAGATTTTGTCTCTTTGCATTTGTATCCGGACGGAATACAGATGCGGGTGTGTATGCACAGTATCGGGGTTTTCCTGTAATTTATTACGGGACCAGTTTTCTGGAGTTGCCAGTTTGCATTCCGTTCCGGCCGGTTTTCGTTTGTTCTTTCCCGGCCGGACTTTTCCGATGGAGGGGGTTATTTGCAATTGTGCAAATAACATTTGTGGAGGGGGTTTCTTGCAATTGTTTTGATTATGATAGCATCATATCTTTTCCACCATCATTTTGATTCTCTTGCATTAATTGTGATTAATGAGAGGGTATGGGTTTAATAGTGTGAAGCATGGTTGATGTTTCTTTGTCTTTTGATGTGGTCACCTTTTCTTCTCTCCTACACTCACCTCCCTTCATGCTACATATCCATTCACTCCACCATTTCCAAAAGGAGGAGGGGGCCGGCCACAATTTCTTGAGGGAGAGAATGAGAGAGTTTCATTTGGTGTGGGAAAATTAATCATTCATATCATTTTCCATTGCCACAAAAATCCCCAAGTTTATATCATCTTGATTCCTCCATCAAGGCAACATAACCCCAAAGAGACAAGCATCATCTACACTACATTCTACAGCACATCTTGGGCATGTCGACTTGCCAGCTTCATGCCCGAGTTGCCTCGGTATTGAGGTGGGAGCCCGTAAAAGAAACAGGCGATGTGGTGCCCTTCCGGCGAGGAGGCGACGACCGGAGTTTCCGCGAGGAGATCGGAGTGGAGATGAAGACCGGAGGACTCGGATCACTCGGTATATCTCTTCCCTATCTTGTTACTTTGCTAGAACTAGTTTAATGGCCCGATCCGGGGTTTAGTGCGCGGTGGTGCCGGTTTGCAAAGTTCGCAAAATTAAAGTTTATCACCGTTTCCGCATTTGGCCGTCGGATTGACGGCCGAGGCTCCGCCGTGCACTTACAGGACCTACACCGATAAAACAGTCTTACTCAAGATGATAGTATGCTATCTGGTTCGTTTTTATCATCATGTATGTGTTGATAGAGCCCTTATGATTCTTTCTTGACTACCAGCAGTATGATGGCGATCATATATGTGGGAGCTGGAGTTTATAAGCACATCCTTAAATATCCCTAGTCGTAGGAGTATCGAGACCGGGCATCGATACTCCAGTGTAGATTAGTGTATACTGATCGAGACCCCGACGAGGGGCGGTGGCCAGGTCTCACAAGCCATTGGTATTAGTTTGTTCACCTAATATAGTATGCAGGTGCTCATTGGGTTATGAGTACACTGGACGGACTCGCCGGGAACCTGCTAGTTGGTATTATACCTATTGTCAGATAGCAGTTCCCAGGTGACATGCGTACAGGTTAGTCTGTCGACCTGAGATCGTCATTTGTCTCGTGTGAGTTCCCACTGTACTTTGATTACTACCCTACCACGGCTCAAAGGAGTCGTGAAAACAGGTTTTAGTTGGGTACAGTCCCGAGCCACATGGAGGCAGTGATCGGATCGTCGTGGATTCGTCTCTCCCGGTATTGAGGGTTGATGTCGCGTTGTGTATGGGTGATCATCACCACAAATCCATGGCCATGGTAGACGAGGAATACCGATCCAGGATCGATAGTTTCTCAGGAGGTGATGGGTATCATGCCGATACTAAATATCGTGTTGTTAGGGGTCTGACTTTATCCAACCCCTTAGACTCGATATGCGATACTCGTAGACGAACAGACCGGACTGTACAGATATTGTCACTGACAGGCTCAGTAGGGGTTCAGGATGAGTTTGCTCGTCGGCCTCCCTTTCGCTCAATACCTGGGTAGCCATTACGTACAGCTAGTGCCGCTGACGTGCTTGTGGTTAAACCCACTGCCAGCATATTGACGAGTCTTTAGAGTCCCACACAGAGGGTTTTCACGGTTCAGGCGATATAGTGTACATGTTGTATGTTGATACATACGGGTGTTCGATTAAATATGTGCACTTGCTGCGCAGACTTTAATCGGACGGTTGATAATACTAGCGGCTTAGGAATGAAGACCGAAGGACACGGATCAACTCCGTATAACGATTCTAACTCTTAGTTAGTTTGATAGAATAGGGTTTAAGGTCGATCCGTAACCTCCTTCTTGAGTTTGGGGCATAACTGCATCTCCAGAGCTCGGGTAGCGGTAGCGCCAGTTCAGAAATTTTTGTTCTGCATTTTGGCCGCGTTTCGATGGCCGGGGTGCTGCCGGGACCCTATAGTTACGTCTGTAGGCGTTGCTTAGTATTAGGGCCGTCACGTGCCAATTTCGGGTCGTGACAAAGTTGGTATCAGAGCGCTAGGTTTTACCTTTCGGAGTGTAGGATGACCTTGGTATGTTGGAGTAGGTAGCTTAAGCAGAGTAACGTAGTGTGTGTATATCTGCAGTATACTCACGATACGGTACTTCGCCTAAAGTGAGCTAAGTACAATTGTTTGAAATTCCTTCCTTGATGATTCATATCCTTGTGATTCGATTTCCGTGTTCTTATCGAATCTTATTCTATTTATTGCCTTGCCGCTGATGACTATAGGGACTCAGAGTGATGCAGCGAGGGCCGAGGTCAGAGTTGACTCGGGTGGGTCAAGGACTGACCAGGATGGCACGCTCGTTGCACAGGAGCTGACGGATCCGCCTTCGACAAACAGTATCGCTAGGCTTGTGGCAGAGATGCAGGACATGCGCCAGACGATGAGTTCATTGGTTGAGGCCGTTCGAGCACAGCGACAGGAGGTTTTCACCCCTGATACTCAGTTGTTCCTTGCGATCAGCATGCAGCAGTCCGTCACCTACATAGCACCAGTGGATGCAGCCCCAGTTTACGAGACACGTCTTCCAGAGACTTTGAGAGTTCCAGAACAGTGGAGGACTCGTACCCGTGTACCAGCCCAGAGACAGAGACTTAGTCATCGAGGTAGATTTCATGACCGTCACGGGAGTAGCAGAGGCTTAGGACGAGGACAGTCGTTCAGCTCTCATACCCAGGAGGGTCAGCAGTCATCGCGTGGATGTTTTCGATGCGGAAGCCTTCAACACTTCGTCAGACATTGTTCCTTAGCACCATGTCAGGGTCATATTCTGAGACGTCATGGACGCGGAGGGTTCGCTCAGAGGGGTCAGTCTAGCAGAGAAAGAGTTCAGCCAGTTGCGGGTAGGGGGTAGACACGAGAGTTTGCTTCTACTCATCGGGACGCGCGGGCGTCCAATGTGGAATTTTCAGGTATCCTTAATTCACATGTTCTTTTGATGTACTTGTTAGTTTTTCATACTTGTGCCGTGGTTGGGACAAGATTCATGTTAGGTAGATCATCCGTTTGTTGTGTTAATTTCTGTCAGCGATTCTTTTGTTGCGCAACACGTATTTCGGTCGTATGCCAATCGGATAGGAGATAGAGCTTCGTCCGTCGTTTTGATCCTTTTAGAGATGTTGGGTTTGACGTTCTCCTGGGCACGGACTGGTTAGCTACGTGCTAGGCGTCTGTGGACTACCGTGAGGAAACAGTCAGGTTTTGTTTTCCCCGGCGAGTCAGTTCTTGTTGTGCAGGTGGATAGTTATGTCGCCTCCCACAGCTTGAATTCAGCCTTTTTGCTAGTCGGCTTTTGAGGAGATGTCATGGATTCTTGGCGTTCATTGGTGATACCGGAGCCACAGTTGGTTTGTTGGACCGGGTTTCTATCGTGCGAGAGTTTTTCGACGTTGTTCCAGATGAGCCGGCGAAGCTTAGGGAGCTTAAGGGTCAGCTGCAGAGTTGTTTGTTGGGGGGATTGTGCGTCTGAGTGTTTCTCTTTTGGGAGCTCCTTTTTCTGCTCGTCAAGAAGAAAGACGACAGATTGAGGTTGTGTATTGATGGATCGTTAATTGAACCGGCTTATGGTGCGGATAGGTATCCTTTACTTCGCATTGACGATTTCTTCGATCAGCTCCAGAGTGCGAGACATTTTCTAAGTTTGTTTGGGATCAGGTCATCATTGTTGCGGGTTCGGAGTGATGACATTCCGAAGTCTGCCTTATGCGTGCTATGGGTTTTGTGTGTTTTGGTGGTGTCTTTGGACTCACTAATGCCCTAGCAGCATTCATATATATGATGAACCAGATTTCTTCAGGCCGTTCCTCGACCAGTCATTGTTGTGTTATTGACGACATTCTGGTCTATTTCAATGTGTTTTGAGGAATAGGAGCAGCACTTGAGGATTTTTTTTGCAGATACTGGAAGAGCCCCAGCGGTTCGCTAGATTCTCGGAGTGTTCCTTCAGGCTTGTTGTGTTGACTTCTAAGTCTTGTAGTTACGGGGGACGGTTTTGTATGGTTCCGAGGAAGATCGAGGCCGTACAGCTTAGGCCTGGAGTTGTGTGCAGGACGGAGGTTCGCAGATTTTTGGGCTTAGCAGGTTTTTACCGCCGTTTCGTGCAGGATTGCTAGAGTAGTGCAACACCGTTAACTAAATTGACCAGAATGGATGTTTCTTTTCTTTGGACTGAGGCATGTGTGCGGAGTTTTCGGCAGTTGAAGATTCGGTTAACAACTGCATTAGTTCTTTCTTTTGCTTCTGGTTCGGGCAACTTGTTGTTTAACTGTAATGTTTCACGAGTGGGGATCGATTGTGTACTGAGGCGACACTATAGAGTTATCGCTTTTGCTTCCCTACTGGAGGAAGTACGAGATGGATATTCCACTCATGATCTGGAGATGGCCACGGTGGTCTTGCGTTGGAGATTTGGAGACACTACTTGTTGGAGAGTCGTGTCAGATTTTCATGGACCGCCAGAGCGTAATGTATATCTTCCTGCAGCGGATTTTGATTGTTGTGATAGTCTTCTGCAGATTTACAGTTCTTGTGCGATCGTTGAGTACAGCTTAAGTTCGTCTCTACTGAGAGGACAGCTTGCTCATGTCCACGCCCGACCATTCTTCTTTAATCGTTTTCGCGAGGCACTGCCCGCCGATACTCGTTCGTCAGTGATACTTGAGCCTACTCGGCTGGGTAATGATTCGGAGTCCTTGATTTGTGACAAAGGTGTTCTACACTTAGGGTGCGTTTGTGTACCTGATATTATTGGGTAAGGACGTGAAATCCTAGAGCAGGCACATCAGTCACCTATCTGTACTCATTCAAGTTCCACCAACATTTGACATGACTTGTGAGATAGTTACGGGTGGGCAGGGATGTAAAGAGAAGTTTTGGATTTCGTTTCAAGGTGTTTATTTTGTTGTGTGTTTTGGTTGAGTATCTGAGACCGGCTGGAGAGTTGCAACCTTTAACCGTTCCGAAGTGGGAGTGGGAACAGATCTCCACGAATTTCGTTATAGTGTCTACCCAGGTTTAGTCAGGGCGTGACTCCATTCGGATGCTTGTTGTCCGGTTTTGATCAGTTTGCTCAGTTGTCCTTTATTAAGTTTGTGCGTACGTATTAATTATTTTCGGCAGTTGGGATCGTCACTTACCATCGTTAGGATACTTCTTTGATAGCAGTTATCAGAGAGCGTTCCAATTGGCAACCTTTAGGTTTAGGGGTTAGGTCGTGTCGATCACCAGTCTGTTGTTTTTTTGACTCTGCGTAAGTAGGATTTTTGGACCCCAGCTAGTCTAGAGACTTCGGAGATGATCCAGTTGTTTTAGGTCAGGATGAGAATTGTCCATTTCAGACAGAGGTCATATGCCGACCGTGATGGTCGCAAACCTGAGTTCGCAGTGGGAGATCATGTATTCCTACGGACTTTTCCGATGAATGATTTGTTGAGTTTTGGGAAGCTTATCCCAGAATTGTAGGTCATTTTGAAATCCTTAAAACGAGTTAGTTTCGTTGCCTTTAATTTGGCACTTCCGCCCAGATTATTGAGTATTCACCCCGTAATTCCTTGTGTCGATACTTTGCAATTACCTTCATGACCTTTCTCACATGATTCAGCATTAGCTTGGACGCGATCTTTCATTCACCAGCAGCCAATTGAGTTAATGGCTCGGCAGGTGGAGAAACGTCGGTCAAGAGTCTTGCAATCTGTGAAGGGTTTTTCTTGGACGTAGTCGTACAGTGAGGTAATCACTTGGGAGGCTGCGAGCGAGATATGAGAGTTTGTAATCTTCTCTTTGAAGGCATGCTTGGTAAAAATTTTAAATTCGGGGATGAATTTTTTTAAGGGGGGAGATTGTAACGCCTTAGATTTCGGTTAGTGTTCGTTTAGACGTTAATGCGGGTTTACTGTAAAAAGTTTACCAATTCGGGTTACTCACATTTTATAACATTTAATTAATAATTTATTATTATTTGTTATAAGCATGCACGCACGTGTGCACGTAAATATGAGTTTTGTTTGTGCTAATCTAGTTTTAGCAACCATGACACTTAACCTAATCCTTGTTTAAATCCACCATTTTTCTTTAATCCTTGATATTTCCTTTGTGAGTGAGAGAGAGAGATATTTGTTTTGTGATGAGTAGTATGAAAGCATTAAATGTGAGGCATGGTGCATTAATGGCTTTGATATACTCACCCTCATCTCTCACCCTACACTCACCTCCCTCTCTCATTTCCTCACACCCTCTCTCTTTTTCTCTATCTCTTTCTCTTTTCTCTATCTCCCTCAACAAATTCTGAAAACTCTTTCATTTCCCACACCAAATCCATCACAAATTCATAATTTCATCACAAAAATCATACCTTTTCTTGGATTTTTGCCTCATGGATGCCTTGGATCATACAAAGCTTGGATCTTTGTGTTCTTTTGATTAAGTAATATTTCCTTGCTGTTGTTTAAATCATTTTTGTGTAGCTTAGCTTTAAAGTTGCCGTTTTTATCG
This sequence comes from Agapanthus africanus, assembly GCA_030015575.1. Taxonomy (NCBI): domain Eukaryota; kingdom Viridiplantae; phylum Streptophyta; class Magnoliopsida; order Asparagales; family Amaryllidaceae; genus Agapanthus; species Agapanthus africanus. The sequence goes on from CM057337.1 coordinate 272,650,228, forward strand.
CGTATCGTATCGTTTCGGATAAATATCGTATTTTTAGTGTCGATTTGGGGTCTCGGATGATCTGCTGCTAAACCTGGTATTTGTTGCAAAAATTGACTTGACAGTAACCTAGTATAGAGACCTAGAACCTACCCTTGAAATACGAGACCACTTCCTCCAACTCCGGCCACAGATTTAATGGTTCTGGCCGCAATTTGCGGCCAGAGTAGGGACCTGGGTGTTGATTTTTGGTGTAGGGGTCTCTGGGGTGATTTGTAGTCTTATGGTACTTGCAATTTTTACAAATCGTTAGCACAGAAAAATATGGGATCACTTTGCATATTTCTAGTGTTTCGTTTCGTGCAATACGTTATTCGATACGATGCGTGTTCTATGTTGCTGTTGCACTGAGTTGGTTTCGTAGTGTCGCTATACGAGTTAGCTACAATACGAACCCTTTAGAGTACGTATGTGTATCGTGTTGGTCCGTGTAGATTGTAAGTATTTTAGGTTTATTATTAATATATATTTTCTTGTTTGTTTTAATGTTGCAGGTTCGCAGGCGGGGACTACGGACACTGCTATAAAGGGAAAACAGGTGGTAGGATTCACCTAGCTTGGAGCGTTGGCGAGTAGATTTAACATCTATAGGGGAATCGCCCGCATGGCGTTATGCGTCTGGGTTAGAGATGTTAATACTTGTCTCATATTCTATGTCATATTTAGAATTGCGCATTTATCCTATTACTTAGATGTTGTTGTGCTTGGACTAGTAGCCTTAGGACACTGCACATATTATTGACGATTCATGTTGCACGAGCACTGATTGTATGCTACACACACCGTCAATAATTGCCATGTCACACACAAACCACTTATAGTTAGGATATTGCTTGGTTAGGGACATTGTGACATTGATTCATATTTCTTATCGCATATGACATATAGCATACCTGTATACTCACATGCTTACACATATGCCTTCATATACTTATATGCTAGGTACCTGTATACCTATAGAGCATTGTACTATTAGCGATAGGTACATACACATTTTATGATATAGCTATAGGTATACCTTGAACATACTGCTCTTATACCCAAGGGGTATATTACATCTTTTACTTATAGGTAGATACATATACCTTGCTATATCTTTGTGTTTACACATACAACAGTTATAGCTACATATTTACCTTTACTTGATATTATTTAGAATTGGATAAAATATGAACCGCATGATATTTTATATTAACTTGTTGCAGTTAATTAGCGGCTTTTCCTTTATATGCTTACATTTCAGTTTATGTTGCATATATCATATTCATGGATTTTAGCATTGTTATATGGATTTTTCATGATGTTTTCTGGATTTGGGGACCGTGGGAGTTCATGAAATTATGCATTATTTGAAAAACCCGGTTTCCCTTGATATGATATTTCAGCATCCACCATGTGTTTTATCGGTTCTGATATATATATATATACACACACACACACACAGACCCTACAAGGAGGCGTCGAGCTGTATGAGGGTACATGGTGGGGCCCGGAGGTACCCGGGGCAAGAAAAGGATGTCGATGTACCACGCCGATGAGCCCGGCAAGGGAACCATACCATCCGGTGACATTACCCATGACTCGGCGGTTATCATGGGGATACCGACGGGAGTCATGTGCGTATGGATACGTCGAAAGGCGAGGGTTAGAGCTAGGCACTCGTGCTTTCGGTATAGCGTATGATACGTACCTATCAGGGTGCCAGTCTTGGTGACAGCACCTGATAGATCAGCATTTCTGTGTCGATGCTTGACACATTGGTTTCATGATATTTCTTTTACTCCTTTGTATATATAACAGGGGATTAGGCCGCTGTTATATATGCCCTTACACCAATATTAGTGGAATGGGATGCTAATATATGTGTTTTGACATTAATTTATATACATCATCATATTAATTCATGCAAATATATTTAGGGTGTTAGACTTTTACTTGAGATTTAGTTTGGGATATAGGTGATTTATTTGAGATTTGATACATGATATATATATGAGATTGCTGATTTGTATATTCAGAATTTAGGAGATTTATTCGAAAGTGTACATTCAGGATTTGTGAGACTTATATGATATGAGAGCCAATTTGGAGGCTGATTTGAGGAATTGGGATTTGGATTGTCTTGATGGATTGTGATCCTACCACGATGTCAGGATTCCGTGGAAACGACATATTTCATTCCATACTCCACATTTATTGTTTATGCACTGTTTCATGTATTAGTAGTACTTGTTACTGTACTTTCCATGATTGTTGCATATACACATTTTCGTATCATTATTGCATGATTATTGAATACTGATTGTCATATTATTATCGCTTCATGTATTAGTTGTACCTGCTAGTGTATTTTTCATGATTATTGCATTCATATGACCTGTTATTGCTATTAATTGCCTATGTTAGATTCACGTTGTACGTGCATACTTGCGATTACCTGCATATGTTATTTACTATTCACGAGTTGGCAACTCACCCCCGTTGTGCCACAGTTGTTTTGCAGGGTGCTCCCCAGAGTAGTCGAGGCAGGCTATTCATTTATCTGATCATCTTTTGCTACGGATACCGCTTCAGCTCACAGTGTGCAGTTTTTCTTAGGTGGGTTTTGTAGTTATTCGTATTGTTGTATTGTATATTCGTTGTACACTTGTACTCTCCATCTACTATTATTTTGTTGACTTAGAGACTTGGTGAGGACGATATTATATATTATTTGTGACATGTTTGTCTTTTATACAGCTTTCTTTCTATCGTCTTTTATTTCTTCGCTACGGCGTCGTATATTTTGTTGTGGTGGTTGTTTTCCGCCTTTGGGCTTGTATTTTCTCCCGTTTAGGGATGCTTCATTTATATTTATGTTGTACCCATTTTTGGGGCTTGTTTTTACAAAGGTGGTGCTGCCAAAATTTTAAAGAAAGAAAAGTTGGGCTTTTAAAGAATTTGGGTTGTGATTTCAAATGTTTCAAAACTTCTATTATCTTTTCTTGTCTTTTTAATGGTTTAGATTCATGGGTTTTGGCTTTCTTTTACTGCGTTACGTCTGTAGGCGTTGCATAGTATTAGGACCGTCACGTGCCAATTTCGGGTCTTGACAGTGACACACTCGGTCGAATAAGCCCTTTATCTAGCAAATCCTGCAACTGATCCTTCAGCTCTCTATGCTCCACCGGGCCCATCCGATAAGGCGGTATAGAAATAGTCCCCGTACTGGGGATCAGGTCAATGCAGAACTCAATGTCACGCTCAGGCGGTAACCCAGGCAGCTCGTCAGGAAAGACATCAGGAAACTCTCTCGCAATCGGGACCAGGTGCAGCGGAACCTCTGCAGCTCTAGTATCACAAACATACGCTAAGAATCCCTGACATCCTTTCCTCAAGAGCTGACCCACGCGAAGAGAAGAAATCAAGCCGGGAAGGGTGACACTACGGTCTCCCTGAATAACAAGAACCGGCTCACCTGGAAAACTAAATCTGACTGCCTTCTCACGGCAGTCCACAGATGCATAACAAGTGGCTACCAATATATGCCCAGAAGAATGTCAAAGTCTAACATATCGAGGAGAATTAAATCGACCGAAGAATCCCTCTCCCCAATATGAGTAGAACATGATCGAAACACAAATCGAGCGACAAACGACTTGCCTACCGGAGTAATAACAGTAAGCGGTTGATCTAACGACGATGACTCTCGGCCCAACCTCGGTGCAAAGTGTGTAGATACATACGAATATGTGGAACCTGGGTCGAATAATACCTGTGCGTTGAAAGAACATACTGGCAAGGTACCTGTAACAACGGCATTGGATGCCTGCGTATCCTGCGGAGTCAAAGCGAACACTCGGGCCTCTCCCCCCACTAATAGCTGTCTGTCTTCTGCCTCGGCCTCTGCCTCCTCGTCCTCTCTGAATAGGACCGCCACGCCCACGACCTTTGGGAACGTCTGCCTGGCATGGAGCACCACCAGGGGTAGAAAGTAGAGCTCTCTAAGCAGGAGTGAGGGTAGAAAGGTCATATAAGGAACTGCCGTCTCACCCTGGTGCCTCGTGATACAATTCCTGACCAGGTGATCTGGACTCCTACACCCATAACATCCTGGCAATGGCCGCTGACCTGGGGAATAGGAGCTGAACAACTGGCCTCGCATCATGCCTCGACCACCACCACGGCCTAGAAAGAATCCGCCATGACCTCTGCCTGCCATGCCTCTGCCACACTGCACTGGAGCTGGTATATTTTTATGAATCCTCTTCGGTCCTGAAATGACCGAAGTCTCCGAAATGCGCTCCTCCAAAAGTAAGGTTGCATCCACTGTGGCTGCATAGGTGTCGAAGTGCTGGGCGCCAATAGCAAGAAACAACTGCGTGTCTAGCCCTCGTACGAACCTCTCTATGCGTTTCTCTTCGGTGTCCACTAGGTAAGGAGCATATCGGGACAACTGAGTAAACTGGATTTCAAACATCGATATCTCGGGCTCCGGCAATCCAGACTGGCCCATGGGCTCCGCATGGTCAGGATCGACCCATATCCATCTCTCTCATAACTCCGAGCGGTATCCTCCAGATATCCGTCGAGTTTCCATACAATCACCGGTCGGTAGTGCTCCCCTGCTAGGCTCAACGCCATCATCTGCGATCCTCTTGTCCCGAGGTACCGCACCGGGTCCACCATGCACGCGCAGATGGTCCTTCCCCCTACCTCGAATCGGGTGTATGATACCGCTCAAGAACCGAGAAAACCCATGGTGGACACCACACATATCATATCACGAGAAAACCGCAACATACATTTTTGAAATGGAAATACGTTCTTAAATACTTGTGGTTTCTCCAAATCCATAAATCTCATAAATACTGAAGTCCTCCAGGAGAATCACAATACATGAACATGTAGAAATTGATGAATGTCTGTGATATCAACAATATGAAATGCGATTTATGAGTAGAAAACATGTATGCATGAAAATGAAATAAAGTACGTATATACGACTAGCAATCCTTCATATCAATCTTGGTGGAATGACAAATACAGCTACCAGTTCAAGTATCATGTATGATGCAAATGTCTTTGGTACTGATCTTAGCAAGTTCTAAATTGTTCATGGCATAACAATTACCAAGGCGTGTGTGTCTACATGAATATTGCCTGTGCAGCATAAACCAATAGTAATGGTGCAAGTGTCCTATGTACGGTATCTCATATATATATGAAAGATGATGGGATGCAACGAGATGAAAACTAGGAACTATGCATATGATGCAAATACTAATAGGAATTCTAACTATCGGGTGCCTTGCGCCATCCAAACGATTCCCCCGTAGATGTGTACATCTACTCACTGGAACGCCTCAGCTAGTCTGGTCCAATCACCACTTTTCCTTTCCGTGCCACTTCCGAAACCTCCGCAACCGATCTTGGAATTTGCACAAACGCAAAACATCAAGCTAAAACTCTGAGAGGCTATGAGGACAACGATACGAAGAATAAATGTCCTAAAGCTATACTTATGCGCACAAAATGTGTACGACATCGCCACAACCTCAAGTAGGATGCTATACGAAACAACCACCAAATCTAGAACCCGATCGTACCGTTTGCGCATCACAACACATTCAATAACATAGAAAATGGATTGTATACTACCAAAATCTCCAAACTAAATTGAAAACCATTAGTTCTAAAAACCTAGTAAGCGACCAAATTGGGAATTTGGTGCAAACACCGTGGATTATCCATCTAGTGGCCATAATCACAAGCAAACATCCAAACTAAACCAATTGATAGCAAACTACACTAAGTTAACCTAGTAGAGATGGTTAAAACCCTAGCTCTAACTCAAACCTTCATCTTTAAAAACCCAAACTTGCAACTAGCACCAATTTAACACTTAAACAATTTAGATTAAGGTAATTAACCATAAAGTAACTATTGTGTCAAGATTTATACCTCAAGATTATAGAATTTAACTTGCAATTTAGCCTCCCCAAAATGGTCTCTTGCTCCAAGATTTAAGCTAGATTTGTCTAAGGAGAATGGATGAAGAATTGGCTTTGAATTTGTGAGGTTTTAATTGGATTTTTGATGGATTTTTGGGATTTTTGGAGATGGAAAAGGGATGGAAAAAAAGATAGGGGAAGGCTGCATATTTTCGGCCAGCAGGGGGATGAGGAGGGAGTGTGTGGGTGTTGTAGATATTTCCAAGTCAAAATCCCTCCCATACCTCATTAATACACCACACTTCAATTATTCTATTTTATTCTTCTCACTTTATTTCTTTTTCTTCTCTTGAGATGACAATGAAGTGGGGGGGAGAATGGGGATGGCTGCAAATTTATTCGGCCAGCAGGGAAATAAGTGGGTTGTGTGGAGTTGTGTAGAAATTTCCATGATAAAAACACCCCTCAAGTTTCATAAATGCAAGTTGCATCACAACCTAGTTTTAATTTATTTTATTTTATTTTTCCTTTGACCCTATAAACAACTAGAACTTGGAATAACTTGATAAAAAAAATATGTTACAAACTAGGTTTTAGTTTGTCATGATTCTTATGTATGTAATTAGCCCATTCAAATTTGTATTTATCACTAATTTAATGTATATTTTAAAAGCTTAAAAAAATATTTAAAATAATTAATTAAGGAAAAATATTTAAATAACTAGAAATTTATAAGTGACTAAATAATTACCAATTACTAGCAATTACATATCTAAATTAGGTATAATTATGCCTATATTGAAAAATAATTATAATTACATTTTATGGAAAATACCAATTATTTACTGATTATCGGGATATTACCTAAACGATTTTTTTAAAACATTACAACACCGAACTTGGTAAACCAGACATAAGAAAAGAAGGTAATACGTGTAAGTGCACGGCGGCGCCCCGGCCGTCGATCCGACGCCGGAATGCGGAAGCGGTGAAAACTTAAATTTTGCGGACTTAGCAAACCGGCACCACCGCGCACTAAACACCCGGATCGAAACCATTAACAAGTCTAAGCTAACTAGAAGATGGGTTAGAGATATACCGAATGATCCGAGTCCTCCGGTCTTCTCGTCGTCGTCCCGATCTCCTGCGGAAACTCCGGTCGTTGCCTCCTCGCCGGAAGGGCACCACATTGCCTGTATCTTTTACGGGCTCCCGCCTCTATACCGAGGCAACTCGGGCGCGAAGTTGGCAAGCCGACGCGCCCAAGATTTGCTGTAGAATAGTGTAGAATACTTGTCTCTTTGGGGTTTAAGATGGTTGCCATAATGGAGGGATTTTGCACAAGGATTTTTCATGAACACTTGATGAAAAATGGAGCTTGCTAAGGAAATGAAATGGAGCATCCTTGAAGCAAAGAGCTCGGCCACAGAAGCTATTTGGTTCTCACTGGAAAAGAATGATGTGAGCTCAAATTAATTAATCACATTTTTCACAGTATTTACATTATATCTGCGACCGTGAATGTCACTTGATCGGTAAATCCGGTCTAACTGCTATAGCCCGGTTAGACGGATTTGCGAACGTGACTTTCACGTTGATGTTTTGTTTTTGCTGTGATGTTGCGGATCGGTCGTGGGGATAGCCTGGATGCAATGCTAGTACAGTTTTGTTGTATTTTGTACATTTGATATTGCGGGGCGAGCGTCCGACATGTGGACTGCCGTCACTGCCTGTTTGTATTATTATTTTGGGGCACGACCTGGTTGCGGTCGATGTACCCGGTGTATGTATATTTTACTTTCTGTACTAGGATTGCCCCGCGGAGGGGTGCACGGATAGCCGGGTTCTGGAGGGCAACAAGCCCGCATCTCATGGCATTGAGACGGAGGGGGCTTCACTCTAGGATTGGCGGGCTATTCGCCGCACTCGTAGGGGGTACAGGTTGACCCAGGAGGGGTGCCCAAGTTACCGGATTCCGTGAAGTGCTGGGTGGTCCATTCACGGCGCTGAAGGGGACTGCCTCGCTTCAGGTTTTGGCGGGTGACTTGCCGCGCCCGTAGGGGTCTAGGATTTCATTGCACAGGCTATCCACACGACCAGGGGAACGTCGGGTTTCAGCAGTGGCTCTGTGAAACCCGGGGATCCCAGATATCTGTATTGTTTCTGTGATGCTGTTCATTCTCTGTGATGTTGCATTTCTTTCACGCCTTGAGCGAATATAATATATTGGTATATATATTAGTAGATGTTGTATATGTTTTGCATCCGCGCTAGTCCAGTCCCCGCTCTGTCGTTAGTTAGCTAACCTAACGGGTAATGACGGGACCCAGTGGCGAATGCGGATGGCATATACGTACATCAGTATATTTTCGTTCTTTTTGGTGTGATCAATTGATGGGACTGCATTGATTCGGATCAATGCAAGTTAAAAACAAACCTAATCTGATGTTGTTGGAACACTTTTTCAAAAAGCTGTTATTGCAAGGACGTTCACTTTTGTTTTGCATCGCGGTATTCATTTAGAATATCCTGCTCCTCAGTCGACGAGGCAAGGGCCGAGATCCCTTCACCGGGAGTGACCCCTTGGACAAAAGTTTGCGTCAGGGAAATAACTTCACTATAGCCGATTACTTTTGCTTTGCATCGTGGTATTCATTTGGAATATCCTGCACCCCATTCTACGGGGAAAGAGCCGAGATCCCTTCACCGGGAGTGACCTCTTTAGCAACGGTTTTCGTCACTATATTTTCAAAAAGCTATCCGTTCCTTCGACGATATCAAGTTCATTACGTTAAAGGTTTTCGCCAGAAACCATTCGTAGCCCTCCGTCATTTCATATGGGTAGTCAATAGTATTCAAGCTGTGTATGTTGGCCAAAGTCAAGGCACAGTGTTTGGTAGCTATTGGTTATTCATATGCAGCATAGATAGATGCGTTGGTTTGGAACAGTCGTACCGCCATGTTGGCCAAAGTCAAGGGTATGTACGGGTGGATTCAAATTAACCTGGAGAATGACGGGTAGAACTTGACATGTGACTTATGATATGTTGGCCAAAGTCAAGGTCATAAGAGCATGGGGCAGAAATCACATCGGGAGTTTCAAAAGTACTGAAACTTGCCAGATATGCGCATACCTTCTGGAGTGTGATACCGTGAGCGGATTCCGTCACGTTGTCATGCGATGAGAGTTGGATCCCGATTCCCACTGATGAGTTGGTATACTCCTCGGGTGACCCCGACTAATTCTTCTTTAGGTTTGGAGGAGAATTTGAGATACAGTGGGAGGATTCCAGATTAGATAAATTGGTAACCATTCTGATCTAGGTTAGAGTGCACGCTGAGTGTTTCTTTTCTCTCTCTCTCTGGCAGCGACCATTGACCCGACCCTAAGACTATGACTCAGTGACCAAATTAACCGAACCTTCTTGACACCGGCTTTTGGATTGTCAGAGTTGCAAACCTCATTGCCACTCCTACTTTTACCCTTTTCTCCAGGACACCCCGTTTTACTACGAACGTCCACTTCCATTGGACAAAACCATCGTATGGTTAGATACGAACTCGAAAGAATTTATTCGAGGATGGTTTCCGGTTCTGGAGAAAACGGATAGGATTATTCAGTTGTCTTTTCCTTTTACCCTCTCTCAGGTTACGAGTACTCCTTGGTTTAGGGGTAGTACACCTGTTACGCAAATTGGATTGTCTTCTTCCAAACCTTAGGCTGGTGCCGACCGGTGGGGAATGAAGAAAACCAATTAGCATAACGATGGTGTGCAGAAGGTATTAAGTTAAGACAAAGCAAGGGATTAGTAAGAGGGCAAAGTAAATTGCAACAGATATTCACGACCAAACTAGGTATTTCGTTACCACTCCCACATCACCTTTGTATTTCTCCAGGACACTCCGTATCACTACGAAGATCCACAGTTTATTTGGATACTCCATCGTATGGTTATATACGAACTCGAATGGGACTGGTTCCAGTTCGGGGATGGATTCTGGTTCAGGAGAAATAGGAATAAGGTTTATTCGGTTGTCTTTTATCCTCACCTTCTCTCGCATTGCGAGTGTTCCTAGGATTGGGACAGTACACCCATTATGCTTATTGGATAGTCTTCTTCCAAACCATAGGCTGGTGCCGAACGGTAGGGAATGAAGAAAACCATTTGGCCTAAAGGGGTGTACAGAAGGTAAAGACTAAAGACATATGAAGGGATTTGGAGAGGTGGCAAAGAATTATACGGTTACAATCGTGAATCTGGAAGAGGCATTACTAGGAATACCAGGATACCCCATCGAAACATTTCAATGTTTCAGTTTCACTGTGTACTGTTAATAGAAAACTGATTTCCCGATTAGATACTTACTCCAGGGTATGTATTTACCAGATACGATTCTCACATCTGTATGGTTTTACAGATGATGAGTGGGAGTAAGTTATTGGGAATTGGGTGATTATCCTCATTATATCGGGATTCGTTGTAATCGGTGATATTTGAGGAAATCACCTGGGCTGTTTGCCGGTCGGCAAATATTTGGTTTTGAATATCCGCTGTTATGCACCAATTTCAAATTGATATATCTGTACGTCTATTTTCATAGAGTGAGATATACCTTTCTGAAATTAAGTCTACGACATTTACCTATATCAGTGGATGGTTAGGTAAGGAGCATTAAACAGCGGTGTAATTCTTCTTAATCATAAGTACAGTTTTCAACCTACGACACACAGTGAATGAGTTATCAGACTCAAGGGACTTATACAAAGGATTGTATGTTGTCCAGGGTCCATCAGGACAGAGGGCTTGGTCCTCGTACTATATTCGGTTTACTTATGACTTCTCTAGTTTTTAGACAGGTGTTTCGCGGAAACACAGGGTCCAAATTTTGAGAAGTTATAGGTATTTGAATAGAGTAGAGAACCAGGTATAGCAAGTATCGGGATTCTTCAAAGAGATCGAAGATGTAGATACTTGTCTATGGTATTCAGTTGATAGTAATGATAAAGAGATCTTGCTTCTCTTTCAGGTTACTCATAATTGGAAGTATTCCTAAGTTGAGTAACGCTGATCGGCCTCCTTCCATTTAGTTGACATGCACTGGAGACAGCTGCATGATTTGAATCTGGTTCAACTAAATTAGTGCCTCTGTTTCTATATTGGATATAGAACAGTTCATATCTTAACGATGTTAAGGTACGGGGAGTTGTCCGGTTTATGCTTAAAACCAGACACTGGACAACTCAAGGCACGTTTCTGTAATGGCTGTTTGTGGGTTGACCCAGGCTATGACGCGGGTTGATTTTCTACCATCTGGATGAACAATAGCAATATTGTTCTAGACTCGCCACAGTTTTAATAAAAATGGATTTTTTTCAGGAAAACAGTAGTGGGAGTATGGTAGAACTGGAAGTGATTCCAGAACCACAAACGATTACTGAAGATTTGATAAGGAACCTAAAGATTCAATCTGGATTGACATTCCATTGGCCACTCCGCAGATAAGGTGGGTAACTTCAGGCACCCGAGAGGCACTACTGTAGCCTCAAGGACGGTGACAGGGAAGTTCTTGTTTACCCACAATTGCCATTGCTGTTGTTCCAGGTTACGAGACCCGGCGGGAGGATGAGTATAGTGTCGTTCTAAACCAGTTTTAGAAGTGTACGTCTATATGACTCTGCCAGAGGGTTGTCGTAGTCAGTGGGAGCAGCGGAAGCATTGGTGGACAGGTTGCTTATGTCTATTTATAGACTAGAGCAGATGTAGCGGAGATAGATCATCTATTTCTGACGTGACAGTCATGGGTTTGACTTCATCAGAATAGGGGATGGATCTGTTGAGAAGGTAGTAGGGTGTGATATCCTGGTATTTGGATGATATACACAGAGTAGGAAAAGAAACTCCTACACTACGATCGGTTATACTTTGGTCGTCACACAGTAGTTTCTCCACAAAGGAAATGGATTTTATATCAGACATACTGGTTACTAGATCTATGGTCTTAGATCTAGATTTGGGTGGTTTCCCAATCAGGGTACTTGACAGCGTTCTAAGAGTATTTAGGATGGACGACTCCTGGCACGGTAGTGTACCTGCAGGTAATGGAGTCACCCTCTCCAAAGGTGTCTTACAGACTAAAGGGGAGAGGGACGTGCATGATTGGCAGATCACTTGCTCAGGAAATTGAGTCAATCATGAGATGTCAAGTACCACACCAGATGTTGTTCCTGCACTAGATGCAATAAGTTGACATTAATCCAATCCTGGAGAAACAGTCGGAAGCAGTTTTAGAACATAAGTGGATGTTCTAGGGATATGATAACGACAGCCTCATTCAGGAGACAGTTATCATTCCAGGCTTCCAAGGTGACATGGACGACAAGGAGGTTGTCAGAGTTATAGTTTTCCTTCTGATGAGGGGCAGTATTTTGGACAGGTGGTCCAAGGCAATACTGAGGGAGGCATGGCTCGCAGGATACTGATTAAGTTCAGTTGACGATACAGTCTAAGAAGTTTGGATTTGGAGTTCATTTATGAGCTAGGTCCCATCAGACATCCAGACATATTCTGAGACAGGTATTGCTCTTTTCGGGAGATGGCTTTCTCCGCGAACTTGAGATATAGAGAGACATAGAAAGGAACAACTGAGCGGATCCACTCACTGAGGCTATTCCTCGAACGCAATAGTTCCGCAAACGAGCTTTGTGAGACTGACTAGTAGAGGAGTTGGATGTTCGGTATCACACGGGCTGTGAGTATGCGACATCGCAATAATTAGCCTTGAGTGCAAGTGGGAGATTGTTGGAGATAGTGCCCTCAGAGTCAATTATTAGGTCACAGGTACGTGATTGTAATGATTGAGGGAGGACCTATCCCGGTAGGACAGTCTTACTCGAGATGATAGTATGCTATCTGGTTTACCTTTATCATCGTGTACTGCTTTAGGTGACCTGACACGTCGCTATTACACGTTGATAGAGCCCCTAGGATTCTTGCTTGACCACCAGCAGTATGAGGGCGATCATATAAGTGGGAGCTGGGGGTCTACAAGCATATCCTTAAAAGGTCCCTAGTCGTGGGAGTTTCGAGACTGGGCATCGATACTCCATTAGTAGACTAGTGTATACAGTCGAGACCCCGACGAGGGGCGGTGGCCGGTCTCACAAGCCACTGGTGTCAGTTGGATCACCTAAGATGTATACAGGTGCTCATTGGGTTATGAGTACACCGGACAGGACTCGCCGGGAACATGCTAGTTGGTCATATACCAGACGTCAGATGGCAGTTCCCTGGTGACATGTGTGCAGGTTAGTTCATCGACCTGGGGGTCGTCATTTGTCTCGTGTGAGTTCCCACTGTACTTTGATTACTACCCTACCACGGCTCAAAGGAGTCGTGCAAACAGGTTTTAGTTGGGTACAGTCCCGAGCCACATGGAGGCAGTGAGCGTATCTTCAGGGGTTCGTCTCTCCCGGTATTGGGGGTGAGGTCGTGCTGTGTCTAGGAGAGCCATTACACAAAGTCCTTGGCCAAGGCAAGGAGATTTACTGGTAGGTATTCCAGTAGTATCTCAGGGTGTTCTGGGCTACACTCCGACACGACTTGTACCGCTTTTGGGGGTCTGACTTTTACCAACCCCCTAGGCCCGCCATGCGATACTCATAGACGAACGGACCGGACTGCACGGATATTGTCACTGACAGGCTCAGTAGGGTGTCAGGATGAGTTCGCTCATCGACGTCCCTTTTAGTCAATTGCTGGTGGCCCGTTACGTATTGGCTTATTCCTCTGACGGGCTAGTGGTTAAATCCACAGCCATTGTATTGACGAGTCTTTAGAGTCCCCCACACTTTCAGTTACTCAGCTTTCGGGCGAAACGCTGTAGAGGCCGTATGGAGATATGGCAGGGTTCGATCAGATACGTGCGGTATTGCACAGATCGTGATCGGACAGTTTTTACTAGCCGGCTTTGGCTTAAGCCGGATCTTAGTATTTGATAGTGTAGTTTTGTCTCTTTGCATTTGTATCCGGACGGAATACAGATGCGGGTGTGTATGCACAGTTTCGGGGTTTTCCTGTAATTTATTACGGGACCAGTTTTCTGGGGTTGCCAGTTTGCATTCCGTTCCGGCCGTTTTTCCTTTGTTCTTTCCCGGCCGGACTTTTCCGATGGAGGGGGTAATTTGCAGTTTTGCAAATTACTTTTGAGGAGGGGGTTTCTTGCATATGTAGGTTTTTGATTTGACCATCACCATTCTTTTTGCCATCACTTGCATTAATTTGACTTGATAGAGTATGGGGTTTGGTTTTGGCCGACCACTGTTGCATTGATGGAATGAAAAAGGATGTGGTATTAATTTATTAATATGCTACATTATGCATTTGAGTGTGCTGGATTGTTTTAATGGATAAATTAATATTTTATATGATTGCTTTGTGATATAAAAGGAGTGTGCTGGAGTGAAACTTTGGAGAGATAAGGATTAATTAATTTGAGCTCACATCATTCTTTTCCAGTGAGAACCAAATAGCTTCTGTGGCCGAGCTCTTTGCTTCAAGGATGCTCCATTTCATTTCCTTATCTCTCCAAAGTTTCACTCCAGCACACTCCTTTTATATCACAAAGCAATCATATAAAATATTAATTTATCCATTAAAACAATCCAGCACACTCAAATGCATAATGTAGCATATTAATAAATTAATACCACATCCTTTTTCATTCCATCAATGCAACAGTGGTCGGCCAAAACCAAACCCCATACTCTATCAAGTCAAATTAATGCAAGTGATGGCAAAAAGAATGGTGATGGTCAAATCAAAAACCTACATATGCAAGAAACCCCCTCCTCAAAAGTAATTTGCAAAACTGCAAATTACCCCCTCCATCGGAAAAGTCCGGCCGGGAAAGAACAAAGGAAAACCGGCCGGAACGGAATGCAAACTGGCAACCCCAGAAAACTGGTCCCGTAATAAATTACAGGAAAACCCCGAAACTGTGCATACACACCCGCATCTGTATTCCGTCCGGATACAAATGCAAAGAGACAAAACTACACTATCAAATACTAAGATCCGGCTTAAGCCAAAGCCGGCTAGTAAAAACTGTCCGATCACGATCTGTGCAATACCGCACGTATCTGATCGAACCCTGCCATATCTCCATACGGCCTCTACAGCGTTTCGCCCGAAAGCTGAGTAACTGAAAGTGTGGGGGACTCTAAAGACTCGTCAATACAATGGCTGTGGATTTAACCACTAGCCCGTCAGAGGAATAAGCCAATACGTAACGGGCCACCAGCAATTGACTAAAAGGGACGTCGATGAGCGAACTCATCCTGACACCCTACTGAGCCTGTCAGTGACAATATCCGTGCAGTCCGGTCCGTTCGTCTATGAGTATCGCATGGCGGGCCTAGGGGGTTGGTAAAAGTCAGACCCCCAAAAGCGGTACAAGTCGTGTCGGAGTGTAGCCCAGAACACCCTGAGATACTACTGGAATACCTACCAGTAAATCTCCTTTCCTTGGCCAAGGACTTTGTGTAATGGCTCTCCTAGACACAGCACGACCTCACCCCCAATACCGGGAGAGACGAACCCCTGAAGATACGCTCACTGCCTCCATGTGGCTCGGAACTGTACCCAACTAAAACCTGTTTGCACGACTCCTTTGAGCCGTGGTAGGGTAGTAATCAAAGTACAGTGGGAACTCACACGAGACAAATGACGACCCCCAGGTCGATGAACTAACCTGCACACATGTCACCAGGGAACTGCCATCTGACGTCTGGTATATGACCAACTAGCATGTTCCCGGCGAGTCCTGTCCGGTGTACTCATAACCCAATGAGCACCTGTATACATCTTAGGTGATCCAACTGACACCAGTGGCTTGTGAGACCGGCCACCGCCCCTCGTCGGGGTCTCGACTGTATACACTAGTCTACTAATGGAGTATCGATGCCCAGTCTCGAAACTCCCACGACTAGGGACCTTTTAAGGATATGCTTGTAGACCCCCAGCTCCCACTTATATGATCGTCCTCATACTGCTGGTGGTCAAGCAAGAATCCTAGGGGCTCTATCAACGTGTAATAGCGACGTGTCAGGTCACCTAAAGCAGTACACGATGATAAAGGTAAACCAGATAGCATACTATCATCTCGAGTAAGACTGTCCTACCGGGATAGGTCCTCCCTCAATCATTACAATCACGTACCTGTGACCTAATAATTGACTCTGAGGGCACTATCTCCAACAATACGGTGTCTTGTATGGTCGGAACGATAGAAAAGATGGAGGGAAGTGATTGAGGAAGGGTATCAGTTAAAGGTTCAGGAGGGTGTACACAGTCAGTGAAAGGGACATGATGAATTGGAAAATCCGACTCATCAAGTAAAACTAGTTCATCCTCAAAACTATACTCAAAATTCTCCTCAAAAATTAGCTCATCCATGTATTTATCATCAATATCTAGACGCATATGAAGTTCGGGAAAAACAGTTAATGACTCGGGATGATGAATTGGAGAGAAAAACTCATCCAAAACTGCGGGTTCATCATCCAAAATATTCCCAGCGTCAATATCCTCGATCAAGTGAAAATTAAATTTCACAGACACCTCATCAAAAGCCTGGATTTCAATCAATTGTAGTTTTAAGATGGAGGTGTAGAGGTTTAAGGGATTTGGTGTGGTTTCACTCGACAGGGTCCCTTCATAATCTGGTAAATCAAATACTACAAAGTCGCACAACTCATTAATCATTCTATCTTCAATTGATAAATCATTTGGGACACTCGATAGACTTTCAAAACCGGAGTTGTGGAATTCAATTTGCAATGGGTAGGTTTGAGTTGGAAGGGTGAAATGCTCACTCTTACTACTCAAATTCTCAAACTGTCCAATCGCCTCATCATACATTGGAAAATTTGGAGCTAGTTGAAAACTAGCTACCGGGTCACTAGGTTGTATGAGGGCGGCCATAGACGCATTCAAATCCATCATCTGTTAGCATGACGCTACTCGAAATTCTTCCAATGACTGTTCCAGACTAGACATGGGTTATGAAGGGGTTTCAGTAAAAGATCTAAAGTTGTTTGGATACTGGAAACTCCCAAATGGCTGTTCAGAAGCAATGTCTAGGGAAGGTGTAAAAGTCGGGTAGGATTGATAGGAATTGAATGGTTGGACAGGATGAAGATCAACATTATGATAAGAAGGCGGTTGGAATTGTTGATCAAAAGAATTTGAAGTGGTGAAAAGAGTGAAAGATCGGCTATAGGATTGTTCAATACGTTCAGCGATGGACAATGGGCGACTCGCAAAAGGGGTATCAACCTAAGACGGTCGGGAAGGTTGAAATGGTTGATACGAAGTGGATTGCGGATTCCAATTGTCTGTCCTATACATGTCTATCCGATCTTTCAAAGATATTATGGGCATGGAGGGGTCGTTCGAAATTCGACCAAAGCAAGAACCGTAAGAAGTTATGTCTAGTTGTGGGTACCAAAGTTCGGCAAGAGTTTTTCGAGATGGGGTACCCATCATATGAAGAGAGAAAGGAGAGGAAAAAGAATGTGATTTTTTATTTTATTTTTATATTTAAGTTAGTTATCAATAAAAGAATGAAATACACACACAAAAAGAATCTGGACAAAAAAAAAACAATCACGACACAAATACCACACACCTAATCGGTCTAGAGTTTACCTAGATCAACTAGACCTGCTCAAGAACTTGATTGTCGAAGTAAAACTGTGTCAAGAAACGGGCTCAAGATATACTGATCACGAGGCCAGGTAAGTGCAGAAATAATGGGAAGTTTTCCAATGCTTTCGCGAAGGTCGCGGTTTCGCCGTGAACACTTTCCTAGACATCCCGTGAACGATATACCGTTAAGCGGTGTTCTAAACACAGTTAACTTCTCCTAATGAGCGCGAAATCCTTAAAGGCTTAAAGTCTAGTTTCTTTTAAAATTTGTGCGGGTAACCGTTATGCTCAATTTCGTGATTTTTGGGCCACGGAAAAGGGGATGAAATCCTTTACCGTATGTTGTGGGGTTCGCTTGCCCTTAAGTCTGTATTGATGGATGCAATGCACAATTCAATAAAAAATTATTCAAAGAATCAAACAATCGATTTTTATGTTAAGCACGGCATTGCAACAAATACAGGTTAGTCAATTTTGGCGTTTGAAAGCGAATTTGCAAAGAATCCTGCAAAGATAGAATATTGGATGCGTCGGATTTGAGAAGAAGGTGTTAGTAAAGTATGTATCGATAAGTTTGCGGGTTAAGAAATCCCCGTTGATGTGAATCCGAATAGCTTGGAAAGTTCTCTTGCGCGGGTCAAACTACCCGGATCTTTGGCACTGTACTTCACAATCACCTAAACTTTGAATGTACACTTTGCTTCCTACGATTGCAATTCGTAAATCCGCAAAAATCTAAAAATGTCGGAAAAATGGATTATCAGTGCGAAAAAGCGATATGAATGCCTAAATACCTGCACACTAAAAATTATAAAAATCAAGCAATAAAATTGGGACAAAATTAGAACACTAGAGCACAGAACCAAATTTTGGAGCAAATGGAGGCGAAATATCCGGCAGCGCCGGGTTTAAGGGTGTTCTCGCTGGTTTTTTATGTGAATTGGGGCTCCAAACTTTTTCTGGTGTCTAAGTATTTTATTAGTGTCTCAATGTTATTGTTTAACTTTTCTGTTTAGTCCCAGAGTGCTTGCAGGTCAAAAATCCAGAGAACAAAATTGTTAGAATGGTTAATTTTTGTTTTGGTTTTGAAGTTTTTTGATTTTTAGTTTGTTTTGAAAATAGGGTTAGTTTTATAAACGAGATATACAGAGATTAACTCCAAATAACAAGAATTAAAACATTATCGTCTCCCCGGCAACGGCGCCATTTGATTGCACGCCAAAAGCGTGTCGAGTTTTAAAGTTCTAAAGTTAACCGCAATCAGGACGGTAACGCTTTGTAGCTAACCGCGGTGAGTACGGGTCGTCCGCAGGGAGACAGAGCATTTAAGGTTCTTGTTTTCACGAGTTAAAGCGAGGGCAGAAGTGTTTGATTCTAACCTACGTGTATATATGCAAGTATAAATTTGTTAGGAATAGATAGGTTAGTGTAAGTTAAGGAAATCCGTACTCAATCCTTTGAGCCGAGCTTGACCACTAAAGCTAGAGCAATCGGCAACAACGCGGATTAGGGTTTTTAAGCACGGTATTAGTGAAATTCGGCTTATTGACCCTTGTATGTCCGTTCTTGTCGCTTGCTTTCGCCTCCGGCCAATCCGAACTCAACCAGTCACGGTTAAGAATCACTGATACCTTGGTAGGGTAGGATGCCTAACGGAGCGCTTGCGTAAGGTTTGGACGGAGTTTAATGGAAAATATCGGGAAAAGGAAATGTGAAAGGAAATCTTAACTTACAATAACGTTTTCTTTCCTAACAACAACAATATTCACAACCAACAAAACAACAAAAAGAAAGAGCAAATGAAAAAGAAAGGAAAAGAACAAGCATTGCAAGTAAGTAAATGGCATGGTAATAAAATGCAAGTAAGTAAAGCAAGAATTAAATTGCAAGTAAGTAAAGGAAGTAAGAAATACTAAGAACCAAAGAACAAAACAAACCATGGGTTTAATAACCTAAACTTAAACTTGCAAACTCAATGAAAATGTTGCAAGATCAAGAGAAGGCAAAGAGCTCAAGGGAAACTAGCTATGTACAAGAACAAAAGAGAAAAGAGAAACAAGTGTGAAGAATATTGGATAAACTAGAGACCCCTTCTCCCTTGCTCACTGATATGCTTTTATAGGCATAAAAGAAGAATAAACAATTAATAAAATTAAGTTGATGTGACTGCAAAGGAGAGACTGAAGAAAGATGGGGACCATTGGGGCTAGGGGACCGGCGAGCTCGGTTTTTATGGGCATGTGGCCGGCCAAAATCCAAGCATCTTGGCTCGTGTTGATGTGGTGGTCTTGTGTTCTCTCGACAAGTGCACTGGTGCTGCTTGATTTCTCTATAAAGTCCTAGGTTGTACTCAGTAGCTTGGAGGGAACTTGATACTTTTTAAATCACATCACATCTTTTTGCATTAAACACACATCACTTCTCATGTGCCCACTTGCACTAAGTCATCATTTGTGTATGCTGTAACAACCCTAAACTTTTTGTACAATTTTTTTCAAAAATACAGAAAGGGGTACTTGAGTCTGAGCACAAATTATAAGTTTGTTTTGATTTTGAACAGCAAGAAGGAGCTTGTAGCTCATTGGTAAGACCTTGCACTGCTGAACCAAAGCACCAGAGTTCAAATCCCATCAACCACACATTTTTTTAATTAAATTCTTTTAATCTTTTAGAAGCCCAAGAGTCTACACGTGCACTACACGTAATAGGGTAAGTTACAGAATAAATAAACGGGTCCACAAGTTAAGATGAAGCGACGGGGACACGTGGCAAGGAGATGCGGCCCGACTCGGCTAACTCGGGCCAGCGACTCGCACGACTCGGTCGGCGCTGCCAGTCCGACTCAGCCCAAACCCTAACTTCTTTTTACCTATGAGACCCTTGACCTCCCCCCATAACCCCTATATTATTTAATTTCTGTCACGACCCGAAGGTACGGAACGTGATCGGCACTTAAATTACGAAACGTCTAGAAGCGTAACGTAATCTAAGCAAGCCGAAGCCCAGAAATCTAAACCTTTTAAGAGAAGAAGTGAAAAAAACATATTTAAAAGCAACATCAAATTTTCTAAAAAATTTCAGCAGAGTCTCATTTGTAAAAACTGGCCCCAAATGGGTACAAACAAGAATATATATACAAACAATAATAAAGGCATCCCCAAGCTGGAGCTAGCTCTACGCTAAAAGGCGGAAACAACCACACAATGCACTATAATAAACAACGCAAAAGGGCGAGGCTCAAAACTCAAAAGAAAACCATCAAAACCACCAGAAAACCATAATACTACAAGTGTGACTCCAAGTACAAATAAAAACAACTGGTCTTCTAAATCTATCAAATAATACAAGTCTGGTTGATGGAGCTTACTAGATACAAATAAAATAATAAAAGTACAACGGCGGTCCTGATACAAATGAACCAACCTACCAAGCAAATCACCCTGAATGAAATGATGTGCCAGCAAGCTGCCAAGGAAACCTGTACATCGAAACCTGTAAGAAAATTTGGCACAACGGGGGTGAGTTGCCAACTCGTGAGTAGAAGACATCTGCGAGTAGAAATCGCATGCACGCGATCTCCTAGGTCGTAATCTATATATATATATATATATATATATATATATATAACACTAGACATCTAGTAGTGACAGGGTAATAATCTATGCATAAGTGCAATACTCAGTGCATCGTGTCAGTGTCACCAAACAGAAATGAGCCACATATCTGATGTATGAATGCATCATGAATGAGAAAATCAAGCACGAAATCTGAATAATCTGATATAAGAAAAACATCAATGAATCTTGTATAATAAGACTGAAACCTCATCAGTGAAATCAACATAAATCCGTGTCAAGTATCGACACAAAATAGGTATATCTCAAAATCTCATATCTCTGTATCTCAAATCTTAATATCTCTGTATCTCGGGCTCCGGCAGTCCGGATCGGCCCATATCATCAAATCTCACGACAACGGTCAGTATCCTCCGGATATCTGCCGCGCCAGACATCACCGGTAGATAGTCCGTGCCCCTACCAGGCTCAACGCCATCATCTGCGATCTTCTTGCCCCGGGGTACCTACCGGACCCACCATGTACCCGAGACGGTTCATCCACTCCTTGAATCGGGTCTCGAAATCCAACAGAAAACACGAAATCTCATGGTGGACGACACATACATCATGAGAAAACCGCAACTTGTATTTTCAAAAAAGACGATACTAAGCTTTTATTAAATTCTTGCGGTTTTCCCCCAAAATCCAGAAATCTCATAGGAATTCAAAATCCCAAAATCATGAGTAAGTAAATAATGAGTGTCGGCATAAGCCCCATAATACTGCATGATAATATGAATATGTGAATGCATGAAGTGTCTAAATAATAAATGCAATGTCTAAACTAGCACATGAGAGTAATCATACAATATTATATTAGACTAGCATTTAGCTGATTATATCAATAAAAAATAATATGTTCTAAAGTGTACGTGACATGGCAATTACCGATGATGATGCGTGTAAGCCGGCAAATAAGTGTACGTGGAACATGCGCATCATCGGTAATGGTGCTGGTGTCCTAACAGGCAGAGTTTCATATTAGCTAAAGAAACATATGTATGAACATGCAATGCGATGAATACAACATGAATATAACGGTGAATGTGTAGTAAACGCACAACTAGAGAATACATACTAATTACGAGTCATACAGTTTGTTGTTTGAAAAAGCATAAATCATGGTTTTTAAAAATTAGGGGCTACGGGGTTTTTAAGAAAAGATATGTCCTTTGAAAAATCCGTAGTATCCCTCAGGCTGTCTTTAGAAATGCGCACGATTTGTTAGTTTTGAAAATAAGTTTTGAAAATAAGTATGACTCGAGCCTAAACTATAATCTACCTAACCAACTAAGGAACTAACTAAAGATACTAGTCGAAAGGTAAGAAAAATCCTCCTAAAGTCTGAGTCGATATCTCTAGTAGTCGGCGATCCAGCCTCAATAGCGTCACGTATGCAGTACGACTTCCTCGAGTCAAGAGTGTGGATCAATCATCACATTTATGTCTCATACGGTAAAATCCATCGTACGACATCCCAAAATCGGGGTGCGGGTCAACTATCACATATATACATTATCGTTCGTATAGTATCATCATCAAACAATATCATGATCAAGGATACTGTACTATAATCGCATACATCCCAAAATTATCAAACATATATCATCGTCTGTGTAAATATACATTGTTAAATAATCCACTAAAATATCATGTCATATATCATATCGTGATTAAGTCACATATTACAATCCGGGTTCTATTCTAGAGTCTCGTACATTTCAATGTCATCATCACTTATTATCATTTATGTATAAATGTACATTTTCTCATTTCCAAAAGATTCGCTAATATCATAATATATCTCATATCATAACTCGATCGTATATCCAATATTTCACGACATCATGCCCAGTCATACCGACTCATCCCCAGATATTATATAACATCCACATATCACGTGTGTGTGTGTGTGTGTGTGTGTATAGACACACACACACACACATATAGAAACCTACCCACATTCATATATATATATATACATACATATACACCAAGTCAAGTGTATGTGTGTGTCGACATGAAACCTACGAATTCCCTCCAGGGCAATCATCCTCTGATTAAGTCTTTCTAAATCAATCTAATCCAACTTAAAGTCTTCAATAGTACCCTACTCATCAAGAATCTAAGGTCGCATCCGACTTCCTAATAATAGTACATAATATCCTTATTCTACGTTTGCGGGGGTGCTATACGCCATCCACCCGTCTTCCCCCGTAGATATACATCTACTCACCTGGTCCCAGTCTGCCGAAGTCGATGCTGCCATCCTCTTTTTCAATGTCCGAAGTCCACGTGAGGGGTACTTATACGCAAACATATATAATATAGTAAACCGAACTCGCGGACAAAACTAAAACGGCGGACAAAACGCGCATAGGTTAAAACCTATGACCCGCTCATGGAAAAGAACCAAATAACCCTCGACATCGGCGTACAAACGCCGATTGATCGAGATAAAACACAAACGTACAAATCGTAGTTCCAAAACTCAATAATTAAAATATAAATAGGGTTTAAATCATCAAAACCTTAAAATGAATCAAATCGATTTACTTCACAAAAACTTAGAAAGCACTTAATTACCGTTTTAATTCGAAACTTGATATTTTAACAAAATTAATGGCCATAATATTCACTAAATATCATAACTAGGTCATATAAACCATTTCTATAATTTAATCTCATCAATTTGTATTAAATCCAAAATTCTAGTTTGCAAAAATATCCAATTTAAACACTTTTTAAAGCAAAATTCACAATTCAACAACTAAGCCTGGTTTTGCATGAACTAAAATATTAAACTACAAATTATAATGTTAATAATGTCATGAAAACCCTAATTAGATTTTAATCTCAATTATTTTATCAATTTCCAAAAACCTAGTTTGCAAAATAGCATAATTATCAAAATTTTAAGGTAAAAATTAGCAAAGTAGTAACTAGATTAGGTTTTACATTCCATTAACATGTTAATCTACTCACTAAAACCATAATCTAATGATAAAAACCCTCACTAGAATTTTATCTCACACACACACACACACACACACATATATATATTTTACAAAAACCTAGTTTGCAAAAATTCTAATTAGGATAATTATAATACAACAATTTATAAATTAGCAACTAGATTAAGTTTTCTATGTCTTAGCATATTTAATTACACCATGTAATCATGAACACTTTATAAAAACCCTAACTTGATTTAGAAACCCTTTCTTTAATTTCACAAATTAGAAATAAAACCCAATTTATTTCCTGAAAAGCTTAAATTAAAATAGTTAAACAACTAATTAGCCGTTAGGTTAGGATTTATACCTTACTAACATGAGATCAAACATGAAAATCATAGCCTTCAAAGTGCTAACTTTGCTCCAAGATCCATGCTAGATAGGCCAAAGAATAATGGGTAGAGATTGGATTGTGAATTTGAGCTTTTATTTTGGATTTTTTCGTGAATTTTGATAATTTTTTTGAAGTGAGAAGGACTTGGAGAAATGAGGTGCTTCCATGGGGAGAATTTTGGCCATGAGGGTGGGAGTGAGGGGAGTGAGAGAAAGAGTGCAGAAATGTGTTGAAAAATTCCTTAATTAATGACTCTTTTAAGTCTTTTCAAAGTTATTTAATTTTATTTATTTTCTTACTTCAATTTATCCTAGAAAACTTTAGAATTATGGATACAACTAAAGAAGAGAAAAACATGTTACAAACTAAATTCTAATATGTCATGGCTCATTTTATAAAATTAACCCATTTCTAAGTTGTAATTTGCACGAATTTAATGTATAATTAAAAGCTTATATTAATATTTGAATTAATTAATTAAGTAAAAATATTTAAGTAAACTAATAATTTATAAGTGACCAAAAAATATCAATTACTAGCAATTACTTAGTTAAAATAGGTGTATTTAAATCAATATTGAAAAATAATTGTAGTCGAGTTTTACGGAAAATACGGTTTATTTTACCGATTATCAGAAAATTCACCTACAGGGTTTTATTTATTTAATTATTTATTTATTTAATTTTTTTAAAATGTTACAATCTTCCCCCCTTAAAGAAATTCGGTTCCCGAATTTAAATCAAAACTCCCCCAAATACTAAAACATTTCGCAAAACATTCAAATTGTCGGGGCTCCGAAATCATCAATACATAAAACACATTTTAGCGCCCTGCATGCGCATGAAAAACAAATGCATAACTAAAAATCAAACTCCGTCAAGCATACCACAATCATCGGAGTTATGGTGAAAATACAATTTCAAAGTCCAATACGAAAACCAACATGATATACATTAAAACTATAAGTTGTATATAGTGCGCATCGTAATAAATTGTCCAAATATCTGAATAGAGAAGCATGCAAAAACACCTAGGTACTGGTCTCAGGACAGTCCTGCTCGATTATTAAACCAAATAGTAAATATCATAAAAACGTACTGCTCAAAATGAAATCAATCTCAAATACAGTATACGAGAAACCACGTGCGTCCGGTGCGCACGAAAATCGAAATCAAATACAGATGCCACGAATACGCACGGAAACAAAACTGAGTGCAACGGGTGTGCACCAAAAACATCTGTCAAGTGTAACGGGCGTGCACGACAAAAATATCAGGTGCATCTAATCTGCACAAAACCCCGATTTAGTGCATCTGGTGTGCACAAATCGCATCAAGTGTGCCAAATGTGTGCAAGAATCTTAATCAAGTGCACATGGTGCACGAAAAAATAAATCGAATATCCAAAATCAAGTGCAACTCATATACACGAAATCAAATCAGTATCTCAAAATGTATAAAATCAAAATTAAGTGCAATGGGTATGCATAAAACGAACATCAATACATCTGATATATGGAACATGAATCGAGTGAAAAGAATGAGTACATAGGAAAACCAATCATAAAACGAAATCCTCAAAATACCGAAATCCAAACAACGGAAATGTGATACTCGAATCACCAGATCGCAAATTGTAACACCGACGTCAATGTGCTCCTCTTTCCTCTGGTGTCGACTGATTCGAACTCGTCTCTTCGTAGCTGTATGAACGGCGTTACAAACGGCTATACTCATATTTAGAGTCTCCTAAATAATGTATCCCATCACATGATATCCGGACTATGTTAAACTTTTCGATCGATTCATCAAAGTCCCATAATACCCGAGAGCTCAACACTCAAGTACAGTTTAAAAATATCCAGTACATGCCACAGCACCTGTGGACCAGCCGTAGAAGGGCAAACCCAAGCCTCACTAATGGAACCGTAGAACTGCCGCAAACCCTAACGTTCAAAGGCGTTCTCATGGTCATTATGTCGAGTTAGGGTTTCATTCTTCTAGAGGGTCCATAGAAATACCTGCATGTTCTTCCGAATACCTTAAATTTAGGAAATTGGGTTTCTGACAGTTGTTCGAACCTTTTAACGTCGTCGGGACGACATGTGAATGTCTTTCGTCCGCAAGCTAAACAATGCCTCGATCCTCAGGAATAGACGATACCCTAACGGTCATCGCATTCTAGCCGCAGCTCACTCTGCCCGTGCGACCGTGATAACAGAAACCACCATCTGATATCGACGAAGATAGATTAAAGGAACGAATAGAATACGGTGCAAAGAAATGTACATCCTAAGGATTCTTAAGAAGAGTAGCGTATCGTACGTATGTCGCAGATCATACCCACAGTACGTCACTCTACCTAAGTCACCTACTCCATCAAGCAAGGTTAAACCAGACTCGGACAAAGGTTAAACCTAGCGCTCTGATACCAACTTTGTCACGACCCGAAGGTACGGAACGTGACCGGCACTTAAATTACGAAACGTCTAGAGGCGTAACGTAATCTAAGCAAGACGAAGCCCAGAAATCTAAATCTTTTAAGAGAAGAAGTGAAGGAAAACATGTTTAAAAGCAACATCAAATTTTCTCAAAAATTTCGGCAGAGTCTCCTTTGTAAAAACTGGCCCCAAACGGGTACAAACAAGAATATATATACAAACAATAATAAAGGCATCCCCAAGCGGGAGCTAGCTCTACGCCAAAAGGTAGAAACAACCACACAATGCACTATAATAAACAACGCCGAAGGGCGAGGCTCAAAACTCAAAAGAAAACCATCAAAACCACCAGAAAACCATAATAGTACAAGCGCGACTCTAAGGTCGAAATAAAAACAACTGGTCTTCTAAATCTATCAAATAATACAAGTCTGGTTGATGGAGCTTACTAGATACAAATAAAATAATAAAAGTACAACGGCGGTCCTGATACAAGTGAACCAACCTATCAAGCAAATCACCCTGAATGAAATGATGTGGCAGCAAGCTGCCAAGGAAACCTGTACATCGAAACGTGTAAGAAAATTTGGCACAACGGGGGTGAGTTGTCAACTCGTGAATAGAAGACATCTGCGAGTAGAAATCGCATGCACGACGATCTCCTAGGTCATAATATATATATATATATAACACTAGCCATTTAGTAGTGACAGGGTAATAATTTATGCATAAGTGCAATACTCAGTGCATCATGTCAGTGTCACCAAATAGCAATGAGCCACATATCTGATGTATGAATGCATCATAAATGAGAAAATCAAGCACGAAATCTGAATAATTTGATATAAGAAAAACATCAATGAATCTTGTATAATAAGACTGAAACCTCATCAGTGAAATCAACAGAAATCCATGTCAAGCATCGACACAAAATAGGTATATCTCAAAATCTCAATATCTCATATCTCTGTATCCCAAATCTCAATATCTCTGTATCTCGGGCTCCGGCAGTCCGGATCGGCCCATATCATCAAATCTCACGAAAACGGTCGGTATCCTCCAGATATCCGCCGTGCCAGACATCACCGGTAGATAGTCCGTGCCCCTGCCAGGTTCAACTCCATCATCTGCGATCTTCTTGCCCCGGGATACCTACCGGGCCAACCATATACCCGAGACGGTTCATCCACTCCTCGAATCGGGTCTCGAAATCCAATAGAAAACACGAAATCTCATGGTGGACGACACATACATCATGAGAAAACCGCAACTTGTATTTTTAAAAATGATGATACTAAGCTTTTATTAAATTCTTGCGGTTTTCCCCTAAAATCCAGAAATCTCATAGGAATCCAAAATCCCAAAATTATGAGTAAGTAAATAATGAGTGTCGGCATAAGTCCCACAATACTGCATGATAATATGAATATGTGAATGCATGAAGTGTCTAAGTAATAAATGCAATGTCTAAACTAGAATATGAGAGTAATCACACAATATTATATTAGACTAGCATTTAGCTGATTATATCAATAAAAGATAATATGTTCTAAAGTGTATGTGACATGGCAATTACCGATGATGATGTGTGTGAGCCGGCAAATAAGTGTACGTGGAACATGCGCATCATCGGTAATGGTGCTGGTGTCCTAACAGACAGAGTTTCATATTAGCTAAAGAAACATATGTATGAACATGCAATGTGATGAATACAACATGAATATAACGGTGAATGTGTAGTAAACGCACAACTAGAGAATACATACTAATTACGAGTCATACAGTTTGTTGTTTGAAAAAGCACAAATCGTGGTTTTTAGAAAATTAGGGGCTACGGGGTTTTTAAGAAAAGATATGTCCTTTGAAAAATCCGTAGTATCCCTCAGGCTGTCTTTAGAAATGCGCACGATTCGTTAGTTTTGAAAATAAGTATGACTCGAGCCTAAATTAAGATCTAGCTAACCAACTAAGGAACTAACTAAAGACACTAGTCGAAAGGTAAGAAGAATCCTCATAAACTCTGAGTCGATATCTCTAGTAGTCGGTGATCCAGTCTCAATAGCGTCACATACGCAGTACGACTTCCTTGAGTCAAGAGTGTGGATCAATCATCACATCTATGCCTCGTACGGTAAAATCCATCGTACGGCATCCCAAAATCGGGGTACAGGTCAACTATCACATATATACATCATCGTTCGTATAGTATCATCATCAAACAATATCATGATCAAGGGTACTGTACTATAATCGCAAACATCCCAAAATAATAAAACATATATCATCGTCTGTGTAAATATACATCATCAAATAATCCACTAAAATATCATGT
Organism: Agapanthus africanus; assembly: GCA_030015575.1. Lineage (NCBI taxonomy): Eukaryota > Viridiplantae > Streptophyta > Magnoliopsida > Asparagales > Amaryllidaceae > Agapanthus > Agapanthus africanus. Next base: position 272,679,648 of record CM057337.1, read on the forward strand.
CATATATCATATCGTGATTAAGTCACATATTAAAATCCGGGTTCTATTCTAGAGTCTCGTACATTTCAATGTCATCATCACCTATTATCGTTTATGTATAAATGTACATTTTCTCATTTCCCAACGATCCGCTAATATCATAATAGATCTCATATCATAACTCGATCGTACATCCAATATCTCACGGCATCATGCCCAGTCATACCGACTCATCCCCAGATATCATATAACATCCTCATATCATGTGTATATGTTATATATATATATACATATAGAAACCTACCTACATTCATATATATATACACACACACACACACACACACATACATATACACATATACACCAAGTCAAGTGTATGTGTGTGTGCATGTGTGTGTGTCTACATGAAACCTACGAATTCCCTCCAGGGCAATCATCCTCTGATTAAGTCTTTCTAAATCAATCTAATCCATCTTAACGTCTTCAATAGTACCCTACTCATCAAGAATCTAAGGTCACATCCAAATTCCTAATAACAGTACATAATATCCTTATTCTATGTTTGCGGGGGTGCTATACGCCATCCACCCGACTTCCCCCGTAGATATACATCTACTCACCTGGTCCCAGTCTGCCGAAGTCGATGCCGCCATCCTCTTCTTTATCGTCCGAAGTCCACGTGAGGGGTACCATACTCAAACATATATAATATTGTAAACCGAAATCATGGACAAAACTAAAACGGTGCACAAAACGCGCATATGTTAAAACCTATGACCCGCTCATGCAAAAGAACCAAATAACTGTCGACATCGGGTACAAACGCCGATTGATCGAGATAAAACACAAACGTACAAATTGTAGTTCCAAAACTCACTAATTATAATATAAATAGGGTTTAAATCATCAAAACCTTAAAATGAATCAAATCGATTTACTTCACAAAAACCTAGAAAGCACTTAATTACCGTTTTAATTCGAAACTTGATGTTTTAACAAAACTAATAGCCATAATATTCACTAAATATCATAACTAGGTCATATAAACCATTTCTATAATTTAATCACATCAATTTGTATTAAATCCAAAATTTTAGTTTGCAAAAATATCCAATTTAAACTCTTTTTAAAGAAAAATTCACAACTCAACAACTAAGCTTGGTTTTGCATGAACTAAAATATTAAACTACAATTTATAATGTTAATAATGTCATGAAAACCCTAATTAGATTTTAATCTCAATTATTTTATCAATTTCCAAAAACCTAGTTTGCAAAATAGCATAATTATCAAAATTTTAAGGTAAAAATTAGCAAACCAGTAACTAGATTAGGTTTTGCATTCCATTAACATATTAATCTACTCACTAAAACCATAATCTAATGATAAAAACCCTCATTAGAATTTTATCTCACACATATATATATTTTACAAAAACCTAGTTTGCAAAAATTCTAATTAGGATAATTATAATACAACAATTTACAAATTAGCAACTAGATTAAGTTTTCTAGGTCTTAGCATATTTAATTACACCATGTAATCATGAAAACTTTATAAAAACCCTAACTTGATTTAGAAACCCTTTCTTTAATTTCACAAATTAGAAATAAAACCCAATTTATTACATGAAAATCTTAAATTAAAATAGTTAAACAACTAATTAGCCATTAGGATAGGATTTATACCTTACTAACATAAGATCAAACATGAAAATCATAGCCTCCAAAGTGCTAACTTTGCTCCAAGATCCATGCTAGATAGGCCAAAGAATAATGGGTAGAGATTGGATTGTGAATTTGAGCTTTTATTTTGGATTTTTTTCATGAATTTTGATGAATTTTTTGAAGGGAGAAGGACTTGGAGAAATGAGGGGCTGCCATGGGGGGAATTTCGGCCATGAGGGAGGGAGTGAGGGGAGTGAGAGAAAGAGTGTAGAAATGTGTAGAAGAATTCCTTAATTAACGACTCTTTTAAGTCATTTAATTTTATTTATTTTCTTACTTCAATTTATCCTAGAAAACTCTAGAATTATGGATACAAGTCAAGAAGAGAAAAACACGTTACAAACTAAATTCTAATATGTCATGGGTCATTTTGTAAAATTAACCCATTTCTAACTTGTAATTTGCACTAATTTAATGTATAATTAAAAGCTTATATTAATATTTGAATTAATTAACTAAGTAAAAATATTTAAGTAAACTAATAATTTATAAGTGACCAAAAAATATCAATTACTAGAAATTACTTAGTTAAAATAGGCGTATTTAAATCAATATTGAAAAATAATTGTAGTTGAGTTTTACGGAAAATACGGTTTATTTTACCTATTATCAGAAAATTCACCTAAAATATTTTATTTATTTAATTATTTAATTTTTTTAAAATGTTACAATTTCCCTGCACATTTACAGAGCAAATTAATACAAACATTTAATCCATTTTAATACAAAATTTTAATACGCCCTTTCATTACCCTAAACCCTAATTTTCCTATAAATACCACACCTAAAATCGCTCCTCCTCACTCACAAATCTCTGCCCAAACTCTTAAGAAAATTCCAAAGACTTTTTGTGCGCAAGTGGAGTTAGCAAAGGGCGAAACTCCGACGACGATCCGAGGAGATTCCGATGACGAAATGACGTACCGGCACCTCCTACCTCTTTCTCCTTCTCTCTTCTAGTCTAATAACCTATAAGTCCTTAATTCTTCTTCTTTTCTCCATTCTTAAAATATTCAAAACTAAAATCCAATAGAAGCGGAGTTAATCCGACTTTTGATTCTGTTTTCCTTAAAAAATTATATTTTTCTTAAACACAATAATACCAAACTCTTATGCCATGACCATTAAACATTAAAAAAGGCAAAAGAACAAATTCGACATCAAAACAATAATCGTAGCAAGTTTTATTTCTCTTTACATTAAAATAACTTCATGTTTCATTTCGACATACTTGAACTTTTTAAACTATATTACCTTAGAAAAATCACGAGGTAATGACCTTCCTCCTCACAACACTCATATGTAATATAGCACGATGAAATTTGGGAACATAGATTTGGTAAAAAATACGATTTTACACATAACTACCTCCGACTTATAAAAACCTTTTTCTACAAGATGTGTATTTTAACAAATCTTTACAAATGCGCCTCTATAACCTATTTTGGGGAACCCGTTCAGGATGGTACGGATTATCATACATCCTCAGGCTTAGTAGAACGAGATGCAGACCTCTGCAAGGAGCATACGATCTCGAAAGATTTAAAATACAATTTTCTTTAGAAAATGTGATTTCTATTATGAATAAAACTTATATTTTTAATAAATAAATATATATGTAATTAATATCAAAATATCTATTTTTAATATTTATGATATTCAACATTTCCAAAATTCAAGAAAAAACATTCCATTTACAAGAAAATACCATACAATTCCAATATTACAAATAAATACCATATATTATGAAATTAGGTTTTATTCACTAGAAATATCACATTGATAAAATATATATCCATGAAAACTCTAAATACAATAATAAAATACTTGAGATGCATTTTGAAAATTATACAAAATTATTTTTACATAAAACCCCCTCATGTTATACTAAATTACAATAAGGACCCTAGTAAACATAGGTTTAAGTGGAACCGGTCTCTTGAGCCTCACGGAGCCGGAGATATGGGTGCTTGCCTATTTAAGGTAGACAACTTATCAAACGGTGTTATCAACACAGTAATTGTCTTTGAAAAAGACACAAATCCTGCCGTCCATGTGCAGCAGTTACCGATAGCACCAAAATATAATTCAGGATTCAATTTCTTTTCAAATTGTCTGACTCAGACTGAGTCTCGATATAATCAATCTGACTTGAATATGATTCAAGTATCAAACTACAATACAACATGGATCTATGAATCTGTCCTTTCAATCTATATCAATCTACATTGACCGAATCGAACCATGGATATATTCTATCTACACGATCATCCATTATATCCGTTCCATTACTGATATCATGGTTTCGGCAAGTCATCCATCTATATAATTCAATTTACAAGACAATACAATACAAACAAGAAATCGCGGGGTTTATAAAGGGATAGACTGGTACGGAACATGTTAAAGGTGGCACGAGGTGGTCACCTAAGACGTAATTACATCCATACTGTTGTTCCGTGGTATTATCGACGGAGCCTTGTACTCCTGATACCTTAGTCTCCGAGAAAAGTAAGACTCCGCTCCTATACACTGGCATCTTCTGTACCAAACTACAAAAAATAGCATTAACAATATAATACAACCTTAAAAGCTATATTCTCTCTCAGTCTATTCTACTTCTCCTTTATCTTTGGGACTTACCGAGCGATTTGTTCGCTGACGACATTCTCTTTCTTCTTCTTTGGAATGTCGTCAGGTGATTCGGACCTTCAGGAGATCGAGCCCACCTTCGAGGACTTGGATCAGCTAGCCTTCGACTCGGAGCTCTAGTTACTTGTACACATTTACATTCTGCATTTTCCATTTCTGTTATGCCACTGTTTAGGTATAGATTTCCATTCCATGTATTTACTTTTCAGATGTAAGAATGTTAATAAATAAAGTTGCTGTTCATTTACATCCTGTCTCTTGTGCATTTTAGTTATATTTTTTAGATACGCTTAGCGTGTTTACTTTTGAGTAAATACGTAGCGGCCTCGTTGCGGCCTCTGCCCGTATACCAGGAAGCGGGGCGTGACATGTGACATGTGCAGCCCCTCTCTCTAGGTCCATGCCAAAGAGTTAGTGCACACTTGCTATGTGTTGGACCAAAATTGTGTACACTTTATTTATTGCAAAATAACTCTTTGGATATCGGTCGGTTTCCAGTTCTGATTGCAGTGTCGGCTCACAAACGTTATATCCGTGATTTTGAGTGTATTTTCAGTATTTTGTCATGGACACCTGTATTCTGTAATTACTGAGCAGACACTGTTAATAGTACCGATATATACAAAAAATAGATAATGAATGAGTGGTATTAAAATGCAGTTTTTTGAGATGAACATCAGGCTCGGACTGGCTAATGATGGCTTCTGTCCATTCAACTAAATGGCTTGAAGCTGCAGCACATGATCCGTTGTAATGATAGTTTATAATCTGTCGCCTTGGTTGGTTATGAATCGATCCTAGTTTATAATGCCTCTTCTTATTGACGTTCCAAACTCATCCAGAAACAATATCGACGTCTATTTTCGACCACTGATCGATGAGTTAAAAATTTTATTCATTGATGGTGTAGAGACTTACGATGCAAACACAGATACAACCTTCATCATGTGTGCGACTTTAGTGTGGACAATTAATGACTTTCCTACGTATGGAACGCTATCAGGTTGGTCCGTACACGGTCACAAAGTATGCCCTTACTGCCATCAAGATACAACATCAAAATGGTTGAACTTTAGCAGGAATATTTGTTATTACAGTCATCGACGTTTCCTAACACTAGACCATCCCTACGGTTAGACAAATGTCACGCCTCACTTCCCAGTATACGGAAACAGTGACGTGGCAGACCGCAACATATTTACTATGAAATAAATACATTAAGCGTAATTAAGCAATATACAAAAAATACACAAGAATGACAAGTGATATAAAATAAATATCAATTTTTATTAACATTCATCTTTACATACAATTGTTTTGAAAAGGAAAGATACAATGAATATAAACAGTGCCTAAACAGTGGCATACAAACTGAAAGTAAGTACAAGGAAAGGTAGTAGTCCTACCGAGTGGTGAGCTGATCCAAGTCCTCCTGGCTAGGCTCGATCTCCTGAGAGTCCAGTACTCCTGACGAACATTTCAAAGAAAGATATAGAAAGGAATGTCGTCAGCGAATTAGCGCTCGGTAAGTCCCAAAATAAGAAATGGAATATAAAAAGTAATGAGAATTGAACTGGTAAGTTGTACATGTATATGATTGTTATTCTAACATGGTTGTTGTAGCTTGGTACATAAGGTATTTGTGTATACGAGAGGAGTCCATCTTACCCCGTGGACTATGGTAACATGTAGTACAAGACCCCGTCAAAACCCATGGGACAACGGCACGAGAGTTAATGTAGGTGTTTTTTAAGTGACCATCTTGTGTCACGTTAATACGTTCTGTACCAATCTGCCCTGTTATCCCCATGTAATGTATTGTATAGAGTATATTTACATGTCTTGCTTAAACCATGGATACAACTTGTTCAAGTAATCAGGTTCAGGATATAATCATGTATTCAAGTAGTCATGTCAAGTTATAACCATGGTTCGATCAAGTCAAGTCAAGTCAAGTATTAATGTTTGATAATGATGTTTGAATTCAAGTATTCAGGTTCAAGTTCATGTATTCATGTTTGACTTTGGATTCAGGATTGAATAGACTCAGACTTGAGTCAGACACTTGTAACTTGTAACATTTCAGAAAAATAAAATATTATTTTTGAGAAGTTAAATAATTAAATAATAAATATTATGAATATTTTAATGAGTGGAAATTAGTTTAATGATATGGTATAATTATATACCGATAAATTGGGTAATATTTGGAAATTTATATCAATTTTTGGATTTTAAAAGAATTTATGAAAATTAGGAATTTTACAATTTAGTATACAATGAATTGTATATAAGTTAGTATTACTAAACTCGATTAGTATTTAATCATGCATTGATTTGTTTTGTGTTTATGACATGTACCATGTCATGTTATACACTTGGTACATTTTATTCTACCATGATTTCTTCTTTTTGTGCATGGTTTCATTTTGGAGTTTTCAATTGTTTTGCAAATGAAAAGATAAAGAAAAGAAAAAGGAAAATAGAAAAGAAAAGAAAAGGGAAAAGAATAAAATAAGAAGTATGGGCAAGAGAGAGAGAGAGTGAGGGGTTCTTTTGACCCTGTTAGTGTATATGCCCTAGAGGCCATTACTGTATCATACTAGTTTGTATATTACTTAATGGAAGCTTGGGATATTCACAGTTGTATATACAATCTTGCTCAAAATAGTAGTATGCTACTTGGTTTGTTTCTGCTTTAATGTGTACATGTGTTTATTTTATCACCTATACGCATTAGTGGAGCCCTTAGGATCTTTGCTTGATTACCAGTGTTGTGATGGCAGTCACACTCGTGGGGGCTGGGTAATCCATAAGCACATCCTTATACAGGTCCCTAGTCGCAAGATTATCGAGACAGGGCATCGATACTCCGGAGTAGACTAGCGTATGCGCTTCTCATCCCAGCTGGGGAGACGGTCTGTCCCACAGCCGTCAGTACGTCGTACTTGAGATAGTATGCAGGTGCTCGTTAGGTTACGAGTACACTGGACAGGACTCGTCGGGAACTGATTGGTTGGTATTATACCTATCGTCAGTTATCAGTTCCCAGGTGACATGAGTACAGCTTAGTCCGCTGACTTGACACTGTCACCTCGCCTCGAGTGTGTTCCCACTATACTTTGATTACTACCCTACCACGGCTCAAAGGAGTCGTGAAAACGGGTAGTAGTTGGGTGCAGTCCCGAAGCACTTGGAGGCAGTGACGGTTAGACAGGATTCGTCTCTCCCGGTATTGGGGTTGACATCGCGCTGTTTCTAGGAGAGCCATTACACGAGTAGTCCCTGGCCAGGGCAAGCGAGATATACTGGTAGGCTTCCAGTGTTATCTCAGGGTGTTCTGGGCTATACTCCGATACGACTTGTACCGCTATTAGGGGACTGACGTTTACCGCCCCCTAGGCCTGCCATGCGATGTATCAGACGAACAGACCGGACTGTACGGAGATTGTCACATTCAGGCTCAGTAGGAGTTCAGATGGGTTTCACCTCGTCAGTCTTCTTGTCGGCATCTACCTCGGGACCGTTACGCACAGCTAGTGCCGCTTACGGTCTGTGGTTAAACCCACTGCCAGCGTAGTGTCGAGTCTTTAGAGTCCCACACAGAAAGCTATTCGCCTTTAGGCAAAAGAGTAGAGGTCGCATGGTTTTGCGACAGGTCGCATGGTTTTGCGACAGGGTTCGGTCACATCCGTGCACTTGTGCACGTTTGGTGTCCGGACAGTTAACACTAGTGGGCTTTGGTTTAAGCCAGATCCTAGTGTACGTTTTGGGATTGATTTTATCTCGTTTGTATTTGTGTTCCTCGGAACGCGGATGCGGGTGTGTATGCACAGTTGACAGAGAGACAGAGGCAGAGGATTCTCATTGGGGGTGTTGACCGTTGACTGTTGACCATTGACTTTTTGCTAAACCCTAATGAGAATAAGAAATATGATTAGCAATAATATTAATTAAGTATTATAGTGACATAGTTGTCGAGGGGTTGACTTTATTGACTTGTTGACTTTGTTGACCGGTTGACTAGGTTGGACTAGTTGACCATCATCATTACAATGGTTGTCATTTTCATGCAAAGACTTTTGCTTGCTTGTTGTGGTTTGCAAAATGAGTGCATGAAAATGATATTGCCTTTGATATGATATGAACCATCACATAATACTTAATTAACATTATGGCTCATGATGCTTTTGGATTATGAGAGGGTGTATGAGAAAAGTGAGGTTCATTCTTGCTTGAGCTTTCTCTCTCTTTGGAGCTCTCTCATTCTCTTGCTCTCACCCTCTTCCTCTTGCTCTCTCTACCTCAAGGCAAACCATTCTCATGTGTTGAGACTCATTGCCTTAGAGATAAAAAGACACCAAAACAATCCTCTACTCACTCTAGTTCACAAGGTTTAGCAAACCGAGTGAACTAGTTTCTTCAAAGTTCGAAGAAGAAGCCAAAGGTAGAAGCTTTCGGGTGGATCGATCTTCGGCGCAAGGAGACGACGGGATGAAGTCGATCCGTACACCATCAAGAGTTGAAGATGAAGGAGTTCAAGAAAGGTATAACCCCCTAACCGAGTAGTTAACAACTCCTAGTTAGGTTGTTAGGTAGATAGTTTAACAAAGATCCGTTTTGAGTCCATGTTACCGCCTCTAGAAAATTGTTTTTTTCCATCATTTCCACAAGCCCGTAAGTACCGGGAGAGGTAGCATGAACTTACAGTGGTATCAGAGCCTAGTTAAACTCTATCTAACATGTTAGCAAAGTAACTAGAAGATCGATCATAGAAAAAGTCGCGAAACGAACCCGAAATATCAAGTTTCTGCCGAATTTTTTCTGTTCAAAAAATGATAAATTTTGTCTTAAAAATCGGCTCAGGCTTTTTTTTAAACACCCAAGAAATTTGGACCAAAGAACCGATCAAAGCGCCGCGGAAACGCGGCGGGAGCACGCTCCTGCCGCGGTTCCACGGCCGAGTTGACTCGGCCGTGGTGCAAATTTAGTGCAGTGTGTTTCTGGGGTTGTTTTGGGATTTTTAAAATATGTTTTTTCTGCCCAGATTTTCCAGAAAGAAAATTTGTGTTTGGGGCCTAAAAATCCGTATTTTTTGATCGAACTTCTAAAGACTTAAGCTGACGGGTATATATATCTGTGATGTGATATTTGTATTGAACGTCTGCTAATCGCTATATGTCGATTAGTGGGGGTTATACAAATCTGTGATCTGTAATGTTGCTGGTATGTGTATATGAATTCATTGGATTGTCGCGGGTGAATAGCCAGGGGGTTGTGAGACGAGAGTTTTCTTTTCTTTTAATTCATGTAAATTTGTTAATTGATGTAATATTATTTGTTTGGCCGCACAACCGGGTCGGGGTTGTAGCCGTCATTGTATAATTTCTTTTTACTGTTTTTTCTCCTAGGATAGACCCATGGAGGGGGTGCACAAACTACCGGGTATCTCGAAGTGCCGAATGGCCTACTCACGGTGTTGAGGGAGGTTGCTCCGCTTCGGGTACTTGGCGGGTAGTTTGCCACACCCGTAGGGGTCTTGGATGGGATATTTGCTATTCACCGCGACCGTGTAATCTGCTTTTCGTTACAGGTTCGTACAAATTGCGGATTCCTAGTATATCCAATGTGTTCATCTGTGATCTGAAATGGCTATCATTGCAATATATATCTATATATGATATTATTTAGGCGTTGCTTATGTTTTTCAGCCGCGCTAGCCCAGCCCCCGCTCTGTCGTTAGTTAAGTAACCTAACGGGTAATGACGGGGCCCCGTGGCGAATGCGAATGGCATAAGCGTACGTCATATTTTGGTTGTTTTCTGCAATGGTAGGTTTAAATGATGGGACGCATTAAAAGAACTAATGCAAGAAAAATAAACCAAGTAAAAGTCGTTGGAACATTTTCAAAACCACTCGGTTTCTTTTCAAAAAGCAACTTTTAAACACGGAGCTTAAGCCACTCCTTTTAAAAGCTATCATGGTTCCATCGATTATATCAAGTTCACTACGTTCACGGTTTCGCCAAAACCATTCGTAGCCCTCCGTCATTTCAGTTAAATATTCAGTAGTATTCAAGCTATGTATTTTGACCTTCGCCAAGGAATAGTGATTGGTAGCTGCTGAATGTTTATCTGTAGCATAGATAGATACGTTGGTTTGGGACAGCCGTACTACCATTTTGGCCTTCGTCAAGGGTATGTACGGGTGGTTTCAAATTAACCTGGACAATGACGGGTAGAACTTGACATGTGACTTATGATATGTTGGCCTTCGTCAAGGTCATAAGAGTATGGGGCAAAAATCCACATCGGGAGTTTCTGTAAGTCCATGCTACCTCTCCCGGTACTTTCGGGCATGCGGAATTTGATAAAAAACGATTTTCTTAGAGGTGGTAACATGGACTTAAAACCCGGATCTTTGTTAAACATCTAACTAACAACCTAACTACGAGTTGCTAACAACTCGGTTAGGGGGTTATACCTTTCTTTTTCTCGAACTCCTTCGTCTTCAAGCTTCGATGGTCGTCCGAATCGGCTTCTCCCCGTCGTCTCCTTGCGCTGAAGATAGATCCACCTGAAAGCTTCAACCTTTGGCTCCTTCTTCGAACTTTGAAGAAACTAGTTCACTCGGTTTGCTAAACCTTGTGAACTAGAGTGAGTAGAGAAGAGTTTGTATGGGATTTTATCTGTGGTTCTTGGTTCTCAACTCATGAGACAAGTGAACCATAGGCTCAAGAGAGGGAGAGCAAGAGGAGGAAGATGAGAGCTCAAGAACAAGAGAGAGAATAAGCATGAAAGAATGAGAGAAGACTTTTCTCATTTGGCTCTCATAATCCAAAACAATCATAACACCTCATATCAATCAAGTATTATGTGATGGTTTAAGAAACCATAGCCACATCATTTCATGCACTCATTTTGCACAAAAGAGCAAGCAAGCAAAAGTCTTTGCCATGAAATGATAGCTATAGTTATCATGATGGTCAACTAGTCAAGCCTAGTCAACCGGTCAACAAAGTCAACAAGTCAACAAAAGTCAACAAAGTCAACAAAGTCAATCCCTCAACAACCTTGTCACCATAATACTTAATTAATATAATTATTAATCACATATCATATTCTCATTAGGGTTGAGCAAAAAGTCAATAGTCAACTGTCAACGGTCAACAACCCTAATGAGAATCCTCTGCCTCTGTCTCTCCGTCAACTGTGCATACACACCCGCATCCGCGTTCCGAGGAACACGAATGCATACTGGATAAATCCAATCCCAAAAGGTACACTAGGATCTGGCTTAAACCAAAACCCGCTAGTGTAAACTGTCCGGACACTGTACGTGCACAAGTGCACGGATGTGACCGAACCCTGTCGCAAAACCATGCGACCTCTACTCTTTTGCCTAAAGGCGAATAGCTTTCTGTGTGGGACTCTAAAGACTCGACACTACGCTGGCAGTGGGTTTAACCACAGACCGCAAGCGGCACTAGCTGTACGTAACGGTCCCCAGGTAGATGCCGACAAGAAGACTGACGAGGCGAAACCCATCTGAACTCCTACTGAGCCTGAATGTGACATTCTCCGTACAGTCCGGTCTGTTCGTCTGATACATCGCATGGCGGGCCTAGGGGGCGGTAAACGTCAGTCCCCCAATAGCGGTACAAGTCGTGTCGGAGTGAAGCCCAAAACACCCTGAGATAACACTGGAAGCCTACAAGTTTATCTCGTTTGCCCTGGCCAGGGACTACTCGTGTAATGGCTCTCCTAGACACAGCGCGATGTCAACCCCCAATACCGGGAGAGACGAATCCTGTCTAACCGTCACTGCCTCCAAGTGCTTCGGGACTGCACCCAACTACCACCTATTTGCACGACTCCTTTAAGCCGTGGTAGGGTAGTAATCAAAGTACAGTGGGAACACACTCGAGGCGAAGTGACAGTGTCAAGTCAGCGGACTAAGCTGTACTCATGTCACCTGGGAACTGATAACTGACGATAGGCATAATACCAACTAGTCAGTTCCTGACGAGTCCTGTCCAGTGTACTCGTAACCCAACGAGCACCCGCATACTATCTCAAGTACGACGTACCGACGGCTGTGGGACAGACCGTCTCCCATACTGGGATGAGAAGCGCATGCGCTAGTCTACTCCGGAGTATCGATGCCCTGTCTCGATAGTCCTGCGACCAGGGACCTGCATAAGGATGTGCTTATAGATTACCCAGCCCCACTAGTGTGACTGCCATCACAACGCTGGTAATCAAGCAAATATCCTAAGGGCTCCACTAATGTGTATAGGCGATATACTAAAATAAACACATGTACACATTGAAGTAGAAACAAACCAAGTAGCATACTACTATTTTGAGCAAGATTGTATATACAAGGTGAATATCCCAAGCTTCCATTAAGTAATATACAAACTAGTATGATACAGTAATGGCCTCTAGGGCATATACACTAACAGTTTCAAAAGAACTGAAACTTGCTAGCGCTGCATACCATTTGGAGTGTGATGATTCTGGTAGGATTCCTTCAGTTTTGTCACACGATGATATTTGGATCCCGATCTTGCTGTGAGTATATGCTACTCCTCAGGAAATTTCTCACTTAACGATCAATGCTATAAACCAAGTACGTGTCTAGAAAGGTGTTAGTGGGGCTACGCCCCCGGGGAAAAGAGGTTATTTAATTAAGGAACTTCGCGAAAGCGTTGGAAAACCTCCCTCGAAGTACCGACACTTGCCTAGCTGAACGGTTAAGCAAGTATTGTACGATGAGATTGATCCCGACTAATTCTTCCTTTATGGTTTGAGGAGGGATTCGAGAGACAGTGGGAGCCATCCTGTTTAGATAAATTAAAAACCAATCTAAACTTGCAAGAGCATCATGCTGAGTGTTTTCTTCTCTCTCTCTTAATTGCAGCGGCCCTGTGACCACACCTAGGTTACATCTAGATAATAAAATGACTGAATCTGACTGTCATAACTGGCAAAGGTCTTTCCAGATGTCCATTGCCCACGACAAGCTGGGACACCTCTTAACTAATCCAACCCTTGCCGTCTCAGGTCCAGTTTTCCCTGTCACGGATATTGATATCCGTAGGACATCGGAAAAGAAATGTGCGAAAGACAAGTGCCTCGTGTTTGCCTCAGTTGATGGTGCATACCAGGGGCAGCACGAGAAGATGGACTTAGTTTCTATCTTCCTCCATAACAAAGATTTATATGGAGAGCAATCTCGTATCGCAAGATATGAGACCTCGAACGAATTGCTTCCAGCGAGGTTGGCTATCGGGTCATCTGTAAGGGGCAACGTCCTTACAGAGACCAGCTATTTTGAGCTCACGGACCTGAAGACCACGTTGAAGAACGGGTCAGGTGTTGACTTAGTTCTACAGTCTCTACCTACTACCCTGAAGGAAACCGGGGAAGTAGAAAGAAAGGGAAAGGCAGAAGTTTCAGGACTGGATATAGTAGAAGAGGGACGTCCCTATTGTTGCGGGAATGAACATTGGCAGAAGGATTGCAGGGCTAGCAAAGCCAGTAGCCAGAATTCAAAGTATGTTGTGGCTTCGGCTTCGGGTGTGTTTGTGATAGAGAACTGTATGTTAGTTAACCCTACTTCCTGGGTATTGGATACTGGATCTGGATTTCACATTTGTAATTCGTTACAGGCTTTGAGAAACCGTAGGGTTATCAGGAAAGGTGATATGACTCTCAGGGTTGCTAACGGAATGAGCATGGATGCTGAATCCGTAGGGGAATATCACCTTGGACTGACAACTGGGCAGATATTGATTCTACGTAACTGTTTGTATGTACCAGGTGCGACTTGTAATATCATATCTGTATCCTTACTTTCTAAGGAAGGATATGATTTTACTTTTGTAAGCGATGTAGTAAACATCCACCTAAATCAAGTTCTGATTGGGTCAGGTACATTAAATAACGGTATATACATATTGAATCAAGCTCAGATATTCAGTGTCCAGAACACACTTAAAAGAAAGTCTCCAGAATTAAATCAGGCTTTCTTATGGTATTGTAGACTGGGTCACATCAATAAGACATAGTTAACAAAGTTACATAAAGAAGGATACTTGGATCCGTTCGAGTACCAGTCTTATACCACTTGTGAATCTTGTCTCATGGGAAAGATGACAAAGACTCCGTTCACTGGACACGGAGTAAGAGCGAGCGAGCTCTTAGGACTCATACACAGTGACGTGTGTGGTCCAATGTCTACACATGCGCGAAGCGGTTATTCATACTTCATTACTTTCACAGATGATTTCTCTAGGTATGGACATGTCTTCTTAATGAAGCACAAATCCGAAGCCTTTGAGAAATTTCGGGAATACAAGAATGAAGTTGAAAAACAAACAGGCAAAAGTATTAAGACACTGAGATCTGATCGAGGTAGGGAATACTTAAGCGCCGAGTTTCTGGACTACTTAAAAGAGAATGGAATTCTCTGTCAGCTTACTCCTCCATACACGCCACAACACAACGGTGTATCGGAAAGGCGGAATCGGACCCTATTGGATTTGGTCCGTTCCATGATGAGTAAGGCTGAGTTACCGCGATCTTTCTGGGTTATGCACTAGAAACAGCTGCATATCTCTTGAACAAGGCTCCAACCAAGACTGTGCCTACCACCCTATATCAGATGTGGAGTGGGCAGAAACCCTGTCTTAATTACTTAAAGACATGGGGATGTCCAGCTTTTGTTAAAAAGCAGCATGCGGACAAACTCGAGGCACGTTCAGTACTGTGTAAGTTTGTGGGATACCCAAAGAACTCCAGGGGGTATTTTTTCTATTACGCAGAGGAACAAAAGGTTTTTGTTTCTCGTCATGCCCACTTTCTGGAACATCAGTTTTTAGAAAAAGGAATAAGTGGGAGCGCAATAGAACTGGAAGAAATTCCAGAACCACAAGCTATTACTGAAAGCTTGGAAGAACCAGAAGTTTCAGGAGTACCGAACATTCCTGCGCCACTCCGCAGGAGTAGTAGGCAGTCTCATCCGCCCGAGAGATACTACGGTTTTCTCATAGACGGGGATAGAGAGGATTGCACTATGGATTATGGTGAGCCTACTAGCTTCCAGCAAGCCATTCAGAGCGGTGATTCGATAAAATGGCTGGATGCAATGCGGACCGAGATAGAGTCCATGTACACCAACAAAGTTTGGACTTTGGACTTTGCTCCAGAAGGGGTAAAACCCGTAGGCTACAAATGGATCTTCAGAAAGAAGATTGGTGTAGATGGGCAGGTTGAAACCTATAAAGCTAGGCTCGTTGCAAAGGGTTTTCATCAAAGACCTGGTTTGGACTATGACGAGACCTTTTCTCCGGTAGCTATGCTGAAATCCATTCGGATCCTTCTTGCCATTGCTGCTTCCCACGATTATGAGATCTGGCAGATGGACGTAAAGACAGCTTTTCTAAATGGAAATTTAGAAGAGTGCATCTATATGGATCAGCCAGAGGGATTCATTCAGAGTGGGAGCAGCGGTAAAGTGTGCAAGTTGCTCAAGTCCATCTATGGACTGAAGCAGGCATCGCGGAGTTGGAACATCTGCTTTGATGATACTGTCAAGGAATTCGACTTTATCAAAAATTCAGATGAACCATGCATCTACAGTAAGATTGTAGGGAGAACTGTGGTATTCCTCATCTTGTACGTGGATGAAATTCTCCTAATAGGAAATGATATTCCTATGCTACAGTCAATCAAAAGATTCTTGTCGCAGAGGTTCTCTATGAAGGACCTGAGCGATGCCAACTACATTCTGGGGATCCAGATCTATCGTGATAGATCTAAAAGGATGTTGGGACTTTCACAGTCCAGGTACATTGACACCATACTGAAAAGATTCAGTATGGAAGATTCTAAGCGCGGTAATTTACCGGCTTGTCACGGGATCACCCTCTCCAAAGAGATGTCTCCCAAGACTGATTTGGAAAGGGATCGCATGTCTATTATACCCTACGCTTCTGCGGTAGGCTCTATAATGTATGCGATGTTATTTACCAGACCAGATGTAGCATACGCATTGAGCGTTGTAAGCCGGTATCAGTCGGACCCAGGGGAGAAATACTGGATAGCGGTAAAGAACATTCTCAAGTACCTAAGAAGGACTAAGGAGATGTTCTTGGTGTATGGCT
Organism: Agapanthus africanus; assembly: GCA_030015575.1. Taxonomy (NCBI): domain Eukaryota; kingdom Viridiplantae; phylum Streptophyta; class Magnoliopsida; order Asparagales; family Amaryllidaceae; genus Agapanthus; species Agapanthus africanus. Next base: position 272,696,178 of record CM057337.1, read on the forward strand.
GAAAAGACCTCCAGATCGAGGCCTTGCTGACTCCAGCTTCCAGAGTGACAAGGATGACTCCAAGTCTATGTCGGGTTATGTCTTTACCCTCAATGGAGGGGCGGTTTGCTGGAAGAGTTCCAAGCAGGAGACCGTTGCTGACTCAACTATGGAAGCGGAGTACATAGCTGCTTGCGATGCCGCAAAGGAAGCTGTCTGGATGAAGAAGTTCCTCACGAAGCTTCAGGTAGTTCCTACCATTGTTGATCCAATACCGCTGTATTGCGACAACAACGGCGCTATAGCTTTAGCGAAGGAACCCAGGTCCCATCAGAAGTCCAGGCACATTTTGAGGCGGTTCTACCTGATCAGGGAGATCATTGATCGCCGGGAGATCGAGGTAAAGTGAGTAAAATCAGAAAATAACACTGCAGATCCACTCACGAAGGCCCTACCCCAGACTCAGTTCGAGCGGCTGATCGAGATGATAGGTCTTTGATACGTCAGTACATGGCCTTAGTGCAAGTGGGAGATTGTTAGTGTATATGCCCTAGAGGCCATTACTGTATCATACTAGTTTGTATATTACTTAATGGAAGCTTGGGATATTCACCATTGTATATACAATCTTGCTCAAAATAGTAGTATGCTACTTGGTTTGTTTCCGCATTAATGTGTGCATGTGTTTCTTATAGCATATCGCCTTTGCACATTAGTGGAGCCCTTAGGATCTTTGCTTGAAGTATGGGCAAGAGAGAGAGAGAGTGAGGGGTTCTTTTGACCCTGTTAGTGTATATGCCCTAGAGGCCATTACTGTATCATACTAGTTTGTATATTACTTAATGGAAGCTTGGGATATTCACAGTTGTATATACAATCTTGCTCAAAATAGTAGTATGCTACTTGGTTTGTTTCTGCTTTAATGTGTACATGTGTTTATTTTATCACCTATACGCATTAGTGGAGCCCTTAGGATCTTTGCTTGATTACCGGCGTTGTGATGGCAGTCACACTCGTGGGGGCTGGGTAATCCATAAGCACATCCTTATACAGGTCCCTAGTCACAGGACTATCGAGACAGGGCATCGATACTCCGGAGTAGACTAGCGTATGCGCTTCTCATCTCAGCTGGGGAGACGGTCTGTCCCATAGCCATCAGTACGTCGTACTTGAGATAGTATGCGGGTGCTCGTTAGGTTACGAGTACACTGGACAGGACTCGTCGGGAACTGATTGGTTGGTATTATACCTATCGTCAGTTATCAGTTCCCAGGTGACATGAGTACAGCTTAGTCCGCTGACTTGACACTGTCACTTCGCCTCGAGTGTGTTCCCACTGTACTTTGATTACTACCCTACCACGGCTCAAAGGAGTCGTGCAAACAGCTAGTAGTTGGGTGCAGTCCCGAAGCACTTGGAGGCAGTGACGGTTAGACAGGATTCTTCTCTCCCGGTATTGGGGTTGACATCGCGCTGTATCTAGGAGAGCCATTACACGAGTAGTCCCTGGCCAGGGCAAGCGAGATATACTGGTAGGCTTCCAGTGTTATCTCAGGGTGTTCTGGGCTATACTCCGACACGACTTGTACTGCTATTAGGGGACCGACGTTTACCGCCCCTCTAGGCCCGCCATGTGATGTATCAGACGAACAGACCGGACTGTACGGAGATTGTCACATTCAGACTCAGTAGGAGTTCAGATGGGTTTCACCTCGTCAGTCTTCTTGTCGGCATCTACCTGGGGACCGTTACGCACAGCTAGTGCCGCTTGCGGTCTGTGGTTAAACCCACTGCCAGCGTAGTGTCGAGTCTTTAGAGTCCCACACAGAAAGCTATTCACCTTTAGGTAAAAGAGTAGAGGTCGCATGGTTTTGCGACAGGTCGCATGGTTTTGCGACAGGGTTCGGTCACATCCGTGCACTTGTGCACGTTTGGTGTCCGGACAGTTAACACTAGCGGGCTTTGGTTTAAGCCAGATCCTAGTGTACGTTTTGGGATTGATTTTATCTCGTTTGTATTCGTGTTCCTCGGAACGCAGATGCGGGTGTGTATGCACAGTTGACAGAGAGACAGAGGCAGAGGATTCTCATTGGGGGTGTTGACCGTTGACTGTTGACCATTGACTTTTTACTAAACCCTAATAAGAATAAGAAATATGATTTGCAATAATATTAATTAAGTATTATAGTGACATGGTTGTCGAGGGGTTGACTTTATTGACTTGTTGACTTTGTTGACCGGTTGACTAGGTTGGACTAGTTGACCATCATCATTATAATGGTTTTCATTTTCATGCAAAGACTTTTGCTTGCTCGTTGTGGTTTGCAAAATGAGTGCATGAAAATGATATTGCCTTTGATATGATATGAACCATCACATAATCTTGATTAACATTATGGCTCATGATGCTTTTGGATTATGAGAGGGTGTATGAGAAAAGTGAGGCTCATTCTTGCTTGAGCTTTCTCTCTCTTTGGAGCTCTCTCATTCTCTTGCTCTCACCCTCTTCCTCTTGCTCTCTCTACCTCAAGGCAAACCATTCTCATGTGTTGAGACTCATTGCCCTAGAGATAAAAAGAAACCAAAACAATCCTCTACTCACTCTAGTTCACAAGGTTTAGCAAACCGAGTGAACTAGTTTCTTCAAAGTTCGAAGAAGAAGCTAAAGGTAGAAGCTTTCGGATGGATCGATCTTCGGCGCAAGGAGACAACGGGATGAAGACGATCCGTACACCATCAAGAGTTGAAGATGAAGGAGTTCAAGAAAGGTATAACCCCCTAACCGAGTAGTTAACAACTTTTAGTTAGGTTGTTAGGTAGATAGTTTAACAAAGATCTGTTTTGAGTCCATGTTACCGCCTCTAGAAAATTGTTTTTTTTCATCATTTCCGCAAGCCCGTAAGTACCGGGAGAGGTAGCATGGACTTACAGACCCTTGGCCTCATTTGTCTTCCTTCATTTCTCTTCATCATTTTCCCTTCCCCTCATCTCCATGGCTTCCCTCTTCTCCCACCTCCTCTATCTCCACTCAACACCATTAAAAACACATCAAAACCTTGCACTCTCTTCACAAAAATTATGCACAAGCTCACTACAAGCATGGGGAACCAAGAAAGTTTGGATTTTGAGCACTTGGGGCAACTCAAGAAAATTCTTGAGTTGCCAAATGAGGTAATTCTTTCACTATTAGTGTAGTATTTGATTCACTTTATCATTCATATTAGTTTAGAAGTGTTTAAGTGAGGTTTAGTGAACTTGGAAAATTTCAAGAGGAGGTTAAGGTTTTGTGTGTATTGGAAAAGTGAAATAAAGGTGTTTTAAGTGACTACAACCCTTTTATTGATAAAACCTAGACCAAACATGAGACTGAAACTCCACATCTTGAACTTAGAAACCCCGATGTCAGATTTTGTTGGTTTTGGTGATGTGTTTTGGAGATCTGCTATAACCCGGGGACCTTAAAAATTATTTAGCGATTATTTTGAGTCGTGCAGACAACCTGGAAGCTACCATAGAGACCTGAGCCCCAACTCCTTCATTTAGGCCGCAGATTTAACCCATTTGGCCGCAATTTGTGGCTTGGGTATGACCAAATTGATTCGTACTGGGTCCATGGCTTTATCTTCAGTAAATTAGATCCTCCACATGTGCAAAATTGGTTAATTCAACCAAGGATAAAATCTGGAGGTGTTTTCTTATGTTGCTGTTTCGTTTTGCGACTTCGTTTTAACTTTGGTTTTGGTATTTAGGTTTTAACTCGATGGTTTGACATTTGTACATCGATATCGAGGATTTTTTTGGCCCTTCTTGCATACGTAGTTCGTAGGTTTTAACCTATGTACTCTTCGTATGCCGTTTCAGTTTCCTCGTGTTGATTCTTGATTACGATGCGACATATTTGAATATGTAGGTACCTTCACATGGTCTTTGGATAACAAGGAGGAGCATGACGACATCGACTTCTGCAAGCAAGGATCAAGGTGAGTAGATGTATATCTACGGGTGAAGTCGGGTGGATGGCGTATAGCACCCCCACAGTTTCGTAGTGTAGTCTACGTATATGTGTATATATTTATATATGTGTACTGTGTGACGCTATTGATTAGAAAGTAGGTTTTAGGAGATCATCGGTTAGTCTTGGCGTAATTGAAAGTTAATGCTTTAGTTTGTCCTTAGTCGTGAAACCCTAAAGTATAGTTGTTACACACACACCTGCACACATGTGATATGTATGTGGTGTATATGGTTATATGTGTGTGTGTGTGTGTATATATGTGGATGCTTGGTGTGTATATATATATATATATACATATACGTATACACGGATGATGGGGATAGTATATGATACTTGGAGATAAGTCGATGTGATTGGGAATGATGCCGTGAGATCGGTGATGTGAGTTTGGTCGTGTTATGATATACGACATGATATATGAGTGGATCGTTGGGCAATGTGTTTTCATACACACGCAGATATATATGTGTATGATGGTATCAGAATGTACTAGACTTTAGATCAGTACCCCTAATTCAGGATATGATGATAATGATACCAGATAAATAATGAGATAATTGTGAGATTTGACCCGTACCCCGATTTGGGATGCCGTACGATAGATTTTACCGTACGAAGTATAAACATGATGATCGATCCGTACTCTTGACTCGAGGATGTCGTATTATATATTTTCGTACGTGACGCTATTGAGGCGGGATCACCGACTACTAGATATATCGACTTGGACTTAGGTGGATTTCCTTACCCTTTCGATTTGTCCCTTAGTTAGTCCAGTAGTTTATTTGGTAGATGTTAGACTGGGCTCGAGTCATACTTATTTCAAAACTAACGAATCGTGATTATTTTAAAGACAGACTGAGGGATACTACGGATTTTTCAAAGGATGTATCTTTTCTCAAAGACCCCGTAGCCCCCTTTTTTCTAAAAACACGTTTCGTGCGGTTTCAAACACCAAAATTGTATGACTCGTATATATAAATGTTTATTCTTATATATTGCGTTTACTATTCATTTTCCGTATATTCTTGTTGTTCGCATCGCATTGCATGTTTAAATATGTTTTCATTAGTTATTATGAACCCATGCTGTCAGGACACCAGCACCATTACTGATGATGCGTATGCTCCACGTACACTTGCTTGCCGGCTCACACACATCATCATCGGAATTTTCATGTCACGTACATATTAGAAAACACTACTTCATTGGTATAAATTGCTAGCTGGTAGTTTCTACATAGTACTAGTACGTTGCTTTCATATGCTAGTTTAGATATTGCATTTATTACTGAGATATACTTCATGCATTATACATATGCAATATTATGGGGCTTTATGCCGGTATTTCACTGTTTATTGACTCTCGATTTAGGATTTCGGATTTCCATGAGAATTCTGGATTTGGAGAAACCGCAAGAATTTTATAAACTAATTTTTATTTCAAAAGATAGAAATTTGCGGTTTTCTCGTGATATGATATTTGTGATGTCCACCATGAGTTTTCTCGATTCTCGAGTGTTATCATACACCCGATTCGAGGTAGGAGGAGGGACCGTCTGCGGGTTCATGGTGGACCCGGTGCGGTATCCCGGGATAAGAAGATCGTATAGAAAAGAGTTGAGCCCGGCAGGGGAGCACTACTGACCGGTGATTGTATGGAAACTCGACGGATATCCGGAGGATACTGTTCGGAGTTCTGAGAGAGATGGTTATGAACCGATCCTGATCATGCAGAGCTCGAGATAGTGAGATTTGATGATATGGGCCAGTCCGGATTGCCGGAGCCCGAGATATTGGATATTGGGATATATGTTTTGTGTCGATACTTGACACGGATTCTTTGTGATTTCATTGATGATACATCGGTTTTTATACAGAAATCTCACTAAGACAAGAAAACAGTTTTCTTATTCAAGATGTATTCTGTTTTCATTCTTATTGCATTCATACATCATATATGTGATATGTTGCTACCTGAGGCACTGACACGAGCACTTAGTATCATACGTATGTTAGATGATTACCTTGCCATTATTAGATGCTCCAGGTTATATTTATATTGAGGATATTATTGTATGACCTAGGATAGAGTCATACATGCGATTTCCGCTCGGTGATATTTTCTACTCACGAGTTGGCAACTCACCCCCGTTGTGCCACAGTTCTTGCAGGTTTTGTCGTACAGGTTTCGTTGCGGCTTGCTGGCACACTACTTCCTTCCGGGTGATTGCTTTCGTAGACGGGTTCACTTGCATCGTGACCACCGTTGTACTTTATTTATTTCAGTTGTATCTAGTAAACTCTATCAACCAGACTTGTATTATTTGATAGACTTAGAAAACCAGTGTATATTCTTTTGACCTTAGAGTCGTGCGCCTGTATTATTATGGTTTTTCTCTGGTTTTCTTGAGGATGTTGTTTTCTTTCTGAGTTTTGATCCTCGCCCTTCGGCGTTGTATATTATATTTCTTGTGTGGTTGTGTCCGTCAATTGACGAAGAGCTAGCTCCCGCTTGGGGATGCCTTATTTTATTACTATGTATTTCATGTGTTGTACCCGTTTGGAACAAAGGAGACTCTGCCGAATTTTTCGGGAAAATATGAGGTTGCTTTTAAATGTCTAATGCCATTTATTTTGTTAAACCACTTGCTTTAAAACAAGTTTTCCTTCACTTCTTCTTTTAAATTGTTTAGATTTCTGGGCTTTTGGCTTACTTGAATTAGGTGTGGTCCTATAGACTTCACATGATTCAAGCGCCAGTCACGTGCCATTTCGGGTCGTAACATAACTGATTTAGATTTTGAATTAGGTTTGGGAGTCATCCGTAACTGCTGCATATGGACAGTAGGATTTGTGTCTTTTTCCAAGACAATTAACATTGATAACTCCGTTAAGTTTTCTATCTTAAATAGGCAAGCACTCTTTTTCTCCGGTTCCGTTGGGCTCAAGAGAATTGATCCCGCTTAAACCTATATTTACTAAAGTCCTTAAGTATTGTTTTATATAACTCGAGGGAGTTTTATGAAAACTATTTTAATATAGTTTCAAAATAAACCTCGAGAATTTATTTATATTATTTAGGGTTTCATGGATATGAATTTTAAGGATTTGAGGTATTTTAGTGATAATTGCTTAGCTTGAAAAGTTCATGGTATTTTATTGTAAAACTTGTCTTTTATTGGTATCTTGATGGTATTTTAATGAAACTTGTAAATCTTTCATTTAAAAAAAATATAATTTTATTATATTTTGAAAATATATGGATTTGTAATTTTTATATAATTATTAAAAATTAATTTTTATTTAATTAGAAAATACGTTTTCTTAAAAACCGTATTTAAAACCTTTCGAGATCGAATTCTCCGTGAGGAGGTCTGCATCTCGCTCTACTAGCCCAAGGATGTGCGATAATCTGCACCATTCAATAGAGGGTCCTCTAAAAAGGGTTGTAGAGGTATAATCGCAAAGAAATTTAAAACACTGTTTAAAAGAAATCCGGCTTTTATAGTAAATGTTATTTTCTTGTAATAATGTCTTCGTACAAAAATTCATATAAAAGAGGTATCGTGGTATGAAACCATGTGTGTATGTGAAGGGTAGGTCTTTACCCCGTGAAGTTTTTCCTAAGGTAATGTTTAAGCAAAACTAAAAGAGATAATATTTAAAGTTCATGGCATTTAAATGAAAAACTTAAATTGAAGTTATTTTACATGAGAATTTTAGGTTAAAATTTATTCTAAACATCTAAAATTAATATTACAAGTATTGTGTAAAAACTTGGTTAATCAAAGAATGAAGGAGTAGAAGTTTATAAGGTTTAGAAAATATATATCGGTATTAACACCACTTAACGATATATGTTTTAAAATGAATTTTTAAAGAAGAGAAATGAAGATTGAAAGGGTCTAACAAGTTAAGAGGCTTAAAGAAAGGTTGAAGAAGGGGGGATGTGTTTCTTAGCGTCGCGGGAGTGCCGGAATAACTTCGATTCTTCGCCGGAAGTTGACCACTTGCTAACTCCACTTGTACTTCACTTGCACTTAGAGAATTTTGAAGAGTTTGGCTGGAAATTTCAGAATGATACTGAGCCAAAGTGTGGGGTGGTATTTATAGTGTAGAATTAGGGTTTTGGAATTAAAATGGTGAATTAAAATGCATTAAAATGATGATAAATTGTGAATTGAAGGGGTTCTGTTTGATTGCAGAGTGCAGAGGAGTTAGGGGTAGGGGAAGAGCCAAGTGTTCAAAGCCCGGGCTTCATTGGCCTCAGTTGAACCGTCGGTACCGGCTATTATAGGTTTTCCGCCTGCCGATCTAAGGTTTCGTGCCTCTGGATTCGTGCCACGTGTACAACTTAGTGTTTACTCCATTTTCCACGTTGATTTTTCTGACTTTTTATTTTTCTGTATATTGCATGTGTAAACTTTTGGGCTTCCAAAAAGTTAAAAAGAAAAATCAGAAGAAAAAATAATGTGTCTGATGGGGATCAAACACATAGGCTACGTCACAGCAATGTAAAGGCTTTACCAGTGAGCTACAAGTGGCTTCTTGCTGTTATTTAACAAAATTTACTTATAACTCAAACCCATACTGTATAACTCATTTTCTGTACATTAAACTGGAAAATTCTGTACAGTAAATTCAGAGTCGTTACATTCTACCCTCTTTATAAAAATTCATCCTCAAAATTTATATTTACATAGGGACTAATACAAATAAGTAAGGGTATCTTGCACGCATGTCTTCTTCTCGTTCCCATGTTGATTCTCCTGATGAATCTTTTTTTTACATCATTCAGACCAAGTTGACTTCCTTGTTCCGCAATGTCTTCACCTTTCAATCCAGGATCTCAACTGGTTGTTGCTCACAAATTAGGCCAGTCTGTACTGTGAGCTCAGAGTGATCAAGTATGTGGCTGGGGTCGTTCACATATCTTTGTAGCTGAGATATGTGGAACACGTTGTGCACTACTTTTAATGAGGGTGGAAATGCTAAACGGTATGCCACTTTTCCAACTCGTTCGAGCATGTCGAACAGTCCTATGTATCTGGGACCGAACTTACCCCTCTTGCCAAAATGGATCACTCCTCTGTTTGGAGAAATCTTTAAGAAAACATGGTCTCCAGGGTGGAACTCCTGATGTCGCCGCTTTGTATCAGCCTAATGTTTTTGTCGATCTTGGGCTATGTGCATTCTTTCCCTGATCGTGCGAACTACGTCCAAAGTTTCCACGATCATCTCTGGTCTAAGGATTTCACGATCTTTGATGTTGTACCAACTTAGTGGTGAACGACACTTCCGTCCGTAGAGTGCTGCAAATGGTGACATTCCAATGCTTTCCTGATAGCTATTGTTGTATGAAAACTCCACAAGGTGTAGGTGATCTTCCTACGAATCTCCGAAGTTTAACATACAAGCTCTTAGCAGGTCTTCTAGAATCTGAATTACTCGCTCAGACTGTCCGTCCATTTATGGATGATAAGCCGAGCTGAAGTTCAGACTCGTTCCCAGGTTAGCTTGCAGACTCTGCCAGAATTGTGATCAGAATCTGGTATCACGATCGGAGACGATGCAAATTGTTACTCTATGTAATCTCACGATCTCCTGCATGAGTTTATGGGTATCAATATAGTACACTTGAAGGTTTAAATCTTATTTTAGGTTTATGCTCACCTCCATGTACTTCTTTGCTAGCGTCTCGGTAGATTGGTCAACTCGAAAAAGAATAAAGTGAGCAGACTTGGTGAGTCGATCCACAATAACCCATACTGCGTCGTTACCCTTCATGCTGCGAGGAAAGGCAGTCACAAAGTCCATGGTAATGTGCTGCCATTTCCATTCTGGGATTAGTAATGGCTGAAGTAGACCAGCAGTTCTGTGATGTTCAGCTTTCACTTGCTGACACACCAAATACTTGGCTACACTTCTAGCTACTTCACGCTTCATTCCATGCCACCAGTAGTATTGCTGTAGATCCTTGTACATTTTTGTACCACCGGGGTGTACTGAGTACGGAGAGCTATGAGCTTCTTTCATCAACTCTTCTCGAACTGGGCCGTTTGGTACACATAATCAACTTCCATATCGCAAGTATCCATCTTCGTGGATGATGAAATCAGTTCGAAGTCCACTTTCTACTTGTTCTCGGATCTTTTGTAACTTGACATTATTTTCTTGAGCTGCTTTGATCTAATTGACAAGAGTGGACTAGACTTGTATGTTCATCAAATCTGAAGTATTACTTGGCATAACTACTTCAATCGTCAATCCGTGCAATTCCTGCTGTAGCTTCCACTGTGCGGTGATATTCATTGTTAATGGCTGACGGCTAAATGCATCAGGAACTAATTTCGCCTTCCTTGGATGATACTATAGGTTGATGTCGAAGTCTGCCATAAGTTCTATCCATCTTCTTTGCCGCATGTTTAACTCCTTTTGAGTAAATACATACTTCAGACTCTTGTGGTCAGTGTATATATCCCTTCGTTCTCCTAGAAGATAGTGGCGCCAAATCATAAGTGCGAAGATAACTCCTGCCAACTCCAGATCATGTGTTGGATAGTTGCACTCATGAACTTTTAGCCGCCTTGATGTAAAAACTACAACTTTTCCATGCTGGTGCAGAACACATCCTAATCCCTTACCGGACGCATCGCAATGCACGACAAATCCTCCAGATTGATCCGGTATTACGAGAATAGGAGCAGAAGTTAATCTTGATTTGAGTTCTACAAAAGCGTTTTCATATGCTTCTGACCATACGAATGCTTCATCTTTACGTGTGAGCTTGGTCAGGTGTGCTGCAATCTTCGAAAAGCCTTCGATGAATCTTTGGTAGTATCCTGCTAATCACAAGAAACTTCGTATATCCTTTACCGTCTTTGGTGCCGGCCATTCACTGATAGCTGACACTATAGCCGGATCTACCGAGATTCCTTCGCCTGAAACGATATGTCTGAGAAATTCGACTTGATCTAGCCAAAATTCACACTTGCTGTATTTTGCGTAGAGCTGATTTTGTCGCAATGTCTCCAGGACAATCTGTAAATGGTCGGCGTGTTCTTTCTGATTATTTGAATACACCAGGATGTCGTCGAGAAAGATGACAACGAACCTGTCTAAGTACTCTTGGAAAATTTGGTTCATCAGATTCATAAAGATAGTAGGTGTATTGGTCACTCCAAATGGCATTACTAGATATTCATAATGACCATAGCGAGTCCTAAATGCCATTTTCGGAATGTTGGACTCTTTGACCTTTACCTGATGATAATCTGAACGAAGATCTAGATTCGAAAATACATAAGACCCGTTTAGTTGATCGAAAAGATCATCGATACACGGTAGTGGATACTTATTCTTTATCGTCACTTTGTTCAGAGCTCGATAATCCACACACATTCTGTATGAACCTTCTTTCTTCTTCATAAGTAATACCGGAGATCTCCAACTTGAAGTACTGGGATGAATCCAACCTTTCTTCAGAAGTTCGTCCAACCGAATGCGGATCTCTTTCAATCATTCGGGACTTAGCCGGTACAGAGCTTTGATTACCGGTTGCGCACCAGGTAGTAAATCAATGTTGAATTCAAGAGCTCGATCAGGAGGCAAACCTGATATATCTTCAGGGAATACATTCTCGAACTCTTGAACTACCTCTGGCTTTTCTTCTTCCGCCGGTAGAGTAACACTTCTGCATTCTTTAGTTTAGCATGGAAGATTCCTGGCTCCAAAGTTCTATCTCCACTCTTGAAATAGAAAACTGGGTGATCTGGTATCTCAAATACTACCCTCCTTTGACGGCAGTCAATCATAGCATAAAAACTCCCAGCCTGTCCATTCCTAATACAACATCGAAATTTGGGATGTCCAGTACATTGAAATTCGTGTAAAATTCTTGTCCGCAAACTACAACTGGACACTAATAAAATCCCATAGTTGTCTTCAATACTCCATTCCCGGAACTGACATTCCAGCATGAAATGAGTGGCTTCACGGGAATTGCATGCGTTCTTATGAATCATTAGGACATGAAGCAGTATGATGCTTAAGTGTTGAAAAGTGCGAGTGCGGGAAGGGTGGCTACTAGTATAGTACCTAAGTTGCGTGAGGTTGGGTTTAGATACAAGAAAGAATATAATGATGTACAAAGATTGAAAAGATGGGAAAGTATTGGGAATTACCAGTGATTACTTGGCCAGTAGCTTCGGCTTCCTCAACTGTCATTGTGAAAGCCTGACGTCGTAGTACATTCCTCCTTGCTGGAGGCACATTCCTCTATCCTTGGGGTATATTTCTTTGCCCTTGAGGCAGGTTCCTCTATTTCTGATGGAACTGACGTTGATGCTGTGCAGGAGGTCTATGTGGATATGGAGCAGGGATAGAAAGACGAGGTGCAGGGGCCTGAATGGCTGGCCGCTGTGGAACCGTGATTGTGGGTCTTGGTGCTGGAGCTGGGTTGAGTCGATATGGAAATGCTCCTATGGCATGAGTGGATGCGCCATAAATCAAACACATGCCATTTGCACGCCTACAATCTTTCTCCAGGTGTCTCGTCCTCTTGCAATAGAAGCAAAAGTCTGGACTGGGCCGGTTAAACATTCCTCCCAGTCTCCTGGGTGCAAATGTCGTCCTAGAAGAGGCTCCTCTTGACATTTGTGCAACAGGACGTTTGATTCCAGCTGTAACGACTCTGAAACCACTGTTCAAAAATATTTCTTTTTAATGTACAGAATAGAGTATAGCAGCCTGAGTTTGAGTTATAAGTTACTTTTGCTAAATAAAGCAAAAAACAACTTGTAGCTCACTGGTAAAGCCCTTCCATTCCTGTGATGTAGCCCCTGTGATCGATTCCTATCAACCACAATTATTTTTTCTGAATTTTTCTTTTTAATTTTTGGAAGCCTAAAAGATTGAACGTGAAATACATAGAAAAATGAAAAGTCAAAAAAATCAAACATGTAGAAAATGAGTAAACAGGGTTTGGAACAAGTGGTACGAATTTCGATGCAAAAGCCTCGAGATCGACTGGCGGAAAGATGCCCACAGCGGCGCCGACGGTTGGATGGTGCCCAAATTTTTCCGGGCTTTGCACACACACCCCTTCAGCTACCTCTAACTCCCCTGCACCGTTTGATTTTTCGGCAATCAAACAGAGACACTTCATTTCACAATTTATTACAATTTTGATGCTTTTTAATCCACATTTTCAATTCCAAAATCCTAATTCTCCACTATAAATAGTACCCCATGCCCGAGCCCTTCACCATTCTGAAATTTGAAGCCAAAACTCAAAAATTTCCTAAGCACAAGTGAAGTTAGCAAGAGGTCAACTTCCGGCGAAGAATCGAAGCTATTCCGGAGCACCCGCGATGCCACGATGACAACCCTCTCTTCTTCTACCTTTCCATAACCTAACTAAATAGTAAGTCCCTCCTAAACTTCTTTTCTCTTCATTGAATTTATCTTTTTTAAAAAATCGGTAAAAGTGGAGTTAATACCGATATCACATTTTTCCAAATCCTATAACTCTAATTCCTATCATCTTTTGGTCAAACAAATTGTTATACAATATTTGTAACCTTAAACCCTAATATGTAGAATCAAAATTTCATTAAAATTCTCATGTGAAATAACAATTATAACACTTTTTCTTTTAAATACCATGAACTTTATATAACACCTCTTTTCGTATTTTTTTTGTTAAAACATACCTTTAGAAAACTTCATGGGGTAATGACCTACCGCTCACATACACACATGGTTCCATAGCACAATATCGCTTTTATGTGAATTTTTGTTATGAATACATTATTATAAGGAAATACCATTTACTATAAAAACCGAATTTCTTTAAAATTATATTTTAAATTCCTTTACGATTATGCCTCTATAATTCTTTTTAGGGGACCAGCTATTAGATGGTGAGGATTATCACACATCCTTAGGCTAGTAGAGCGGGATGTAGACCTTCTCACGGAGTATTCGATCTCGAAAGGTTTTAAATACGGTTTTTAAGAAAAAAGCATTTTTCTAATTAAATAAAATTTAATTTTTAATAATTATATAAAAATTACAAATCCATATATTTTCAAAATATAATAAACTTACATTTTTTAAAATGAAACTTTTACAAGTTTCACTCAAATACCATCAAGATACCAATTAAAGACAAGCTTTACAATAAAATACCATGAACTTTCCAAACTAAGTATTTATCACAAAAATACCCCAAATGCTTAAAATTCATATCCATGAAAACCCAAATAATATAAATACATTCTCGAGATTTATTTTGAAACTATATTAAAAATATTTTTCAAAAAACCCCCTCGAGTTATATTAAAACAACAATTAAGGATTTTAGTAATTATAGGTTTAAGCGGGATCAATTCTCTTGAGCCCCAAGGAGCCGGAGAAAGTGAGTGCTTGCCTATTTAAGGTAGAAAACTTAACGGAGTTATCAATGATAATTGTCTTGAAAAAACACATAAATCCTGCTGTCCATGTGCAGTAGTTACAGATGACCCCCGAACCTAATTCAAGATTTAAATCAGTACAAGTGTATGACTCAGTCTGAGTCTAATTCATACCTGAATCTAATTCAAATATGAACCTAAATCCAATACAAACCGGAATTGAAAGTCAAACGTGAATACTTGAACATGAATATGAACACTCGAATTTAAACCATCTATACCAAACTCAAACAGGTATGCTTGACCCTTGATCATGAATCAGAACACTTGAACTTGACTAAATCGAAACATGAATATTAGAACACTATGACTTGACTCGAACCATGAATACAATGTAACATGAATACATGAATACTCGATATCGACATGAACTCAATCTTGCCACTTGATGTATTCTGGGATTCGAGCAAGGCCTGTAAATTTATCGGTAATGTAGAATACACGGGGTGCTGGGGTAGTTCATGTGTGAATCCAACGAAATCTCAGGAGTCCCACTAAATCATGAATCTATGTCTACTAACACAATCAAGCTATCATGAGGGCCCGTGTTTCCATGCTTCCGGATTACAGCCTGTTAAGTTTGGAATACTTCAACACTAAGTTGAAGTCCCATTACTAACACTTGATTCGGGCCCATGGTTCCTTAATCCCGGATTACAGCCTGTTGGGTATGAGAACACTCTTGAGATTGGTTGACATTCACCCTTGAACATACGTTAAATTAGTGTACCCAAGTAGAGACTGTTAAGACACTTACATTCATGTTCACTATACCTACACTACACGGCCATATTATACTTGTGTGCCATGCTCATGCTATACTGTCATGCTTACCTAATTGCCATATATATTACCATACTTGTTCATATATTATAATATATATATAACTGCATGCTAAATAAACTTGCCATGTTTACATTAAACGATATGCTGACACAACATACTTCATACTTGTTTACCACCGAAAACAGAGACGGAACCGGGAAGGTTCGTCTTGCCTGAATTTGGAAGCAGATGCTATTTGGATTTATCTGTCCATCTCTCCGAAGATACCAAGTTTATTTATGGCACCGTGTATCAGAGGTTTGGACGGATGCAGCCGTTGTAGCAGACTTCGTCAGATTCCCCTTCGTTGGCGAGGGGTTGATTGTGGGGACGCTCTTCCCTGCAGGCACAAGCCCCTGCAGTTAATTACGTTATCGCATCGCAATAACCACTTTCTCCTGCTTCAGAAGTTTACTTCGTGTCATGTGTGTTGGCTTTTTTTTGGTTGCCCGTGGATTGTATACGGAGACTAATTTATATTGTCGCCCATAGGGCATAGATTACTCCAAATCCGTATATTCTTACATTTGGGTTTGGTTTGATTTAAGGATCGTTAATCTCGTCTCGTTTGAGAATAAGATCAACTTAAATGTTTGTTAAGGATATGTTAGTCCAATTTTAGACTGAGATCTACTCAACAGGGTTTTAGGATCATTCAGACCCAACAAGAGAGCATTTAGTTTAAGGAAGTTACGGTCCGTTGTTAGTTTAAGGACGTTTCGGTCCGTAGCTAGTTTAAGGATGTTGCGGTCCTTATTGAGATGTGCCCATCGGTTTGGGAGTGCACCAAAGAGTTGTTGGTTGTCGGGACCCGCCACCTCTCTAAAGACGTTGAAGAATTACAACGACATGCATCAGAGGTATGGAGAGATGTACCCTTGAACCAATTCACGTGTCTGAGGGGAGAGATCATGGTGGACCATCTAAGAATCATTAGCCATTTTTAGGAGACTAAGATTAACTTAGGAAATATGGGATGAACATGAATCATGTTTGGGACACCATGAACCCATGGGGCTAAGTTGATCAGAATTAAGGACCTAGTCAATTTGGGCTTGACCCACTTAGTTTTCTTTTTTATTTTGAAAAGAAGTGCTAAGCACTAGTTTAGGCTCAGTCCCTTTTCCTTGCAAAAAGTGTTGAGCACTTATATGGGTTTTGACACTCATACTTTACTTTACTTTACTTTTTTTTGTTTTTATGGAGCGTTAAACATTCTTTATGGCGCCCACGTGTGGAGCACGTGAGGCGCTAGGTGCTAATCGCTGGGCGCTGGGCGTTGTCTGGTGAGTACCAAGCACTTTATGTTGATTAGCGCCCACGTGAGGGACACGTGAGGTTCTTGGTGCTGAGCACCAAATATTGAGTAATAAGCACTCTTTATTAAGCAGCACCCACATGAAGGATACGTGAGGCGCTTGGCGCTGAGCGCCAACCATTGAGTGCTAATCACTTTTTATTGAACAACGCCCACGTGAGGCGTGAGTGCTAAGCACTTTTATTGAGCAGCGCCCACGTGAGGGACACGTGAGTCGCTTGGACGCTATGTTTTCTTCGTATATTCTGTTCTGAAGAGTTCAACTCTCTGTTCTTTTTTGGATCTTTGATCCCTAAGAACAAGTTCATCCCTATGAGAATTAAATTCTCATTTGTGGAAGACTTGTTTCATGGATCTCAGATCCAGGGAAAGAATGAAGTTCTTTTATAAGGGTTAAACCCTTGGATATGTAAATGAGATACTCTGATCTCTATTATTTTTATTTACCTCGAAGAGAGGTGTTCTTCTTTCTTCCCTCTTAAAGCTTTCTTCTTATTTGCTCTTTTTTTTTAAGTTTGAAGCTTATGAGGAGGTTCCTCTGTACAAGACTTGAAGTCTTGGGTCCTTTATATAGTAGAGGCAAGTTTGTTGATTTAGTTAAAGAAATCTCTCATTGAGAGATCTTTAATTGATTTGGGGATTTTATCCACCGTTGGATTTTTTATCTAAGGACTTCTGTTTTACAGAACATATCTTTCTCGTTTTTAACAAGATTAGGAAAGTATTTTTCCATATAGAATTTATTCTGCAGATAGGTAATTTTTAATCACCATTGGATTTTTAATCCAACGGTGCTCTATTTTACAGAGAGCAATCTTTCTTATTTAGAATGATTTGAGGAATATTTCCTTAGCAGAATTTAATTCTGCACTTTGATGATTTATCATCTCCGTTGGATCTTTGATCCAACGGCTCTGTCTAATAGAGAGCTTTTAGTTCTAGCGCTGGCGCCCTCGTGCGAGGCACGTGAGGCGCTGCATCAGAGTTTTTAACTTTTGGCGCTGGCGCTCTCGTGCGAGGCAAGTGAGGTGCTGCCTTAGAGTTTTAACTCTTGGCGCTGACGCCCTAGTGCAAGGCACGTGAGGCGCTGCCTCAGACTTTTTAACTCTTGGCGCTGCATTTCAAATTTTGAATAGAGCTTTGCTCTTTTATTGGGGAAACAAATTCCCCCCACCGTTGCGCTCACGTGGCTCACACGTGAGTGCAGCGGTGGCAGCTTTTCCACCGTTGGATTTTCTTGGAAGTTGAATCGACTTCCTGTGCCTATAAGTAGGGCCTTTAGCCCTTGAGATGACTGCTGTTCATCTTCTCTTGTTCTTCTTTGAGAATTTAATTCTTTTTCAGAGCTTAGATCTCTGCCCAAAGAAATCTTTTCTAAAGTTAGAACTCTGCCTAAAAATTTGGTAAGGATTATAATCGAACCCATTAACAGAGATTTGCTCTTCTTAGATCGTAGATCTTAAGATGTATTTTAGGCTTGCTTAACCCATTAATCAAAGCATTGCTCATTTTCCGTGAAGAACTCTTAGAGTTTCTAGGATTTTTCTTTTATAATCTTAAAGACCTTGCGGTTTTGCCCTGTTAAAAAGCTTTGCGTTTGAGGGTTCTGATAGATTATTCCATTGTTTTTACAGAGCATAGCTCTTAGAAATTTTTGGGGAATTTTATTCCCCTCTTAATTAAAGTTGACAGATGTGATATCTGTTTGCAGAGCACAGCTCTCACGGGAGTTTAACTCCTTAGCCCAATGAGGCTTCTCATTAAATGAGAATCCTTTTAGGATTCCATCCTCAATGAGTGACTCCCCATCAATGATGGGGCGTTACCGCTGTTTTTATTTTAGATTCTAAGAATCTTGATATTTAATTGCTAATCTTTTACTGAATTTTCTTTCTAGATACTATGGCAGCCCATCTGTATGATCTTAACGAGATTATCTCCTATGAAGATATTCACGTCCAAGGACGCTGTCAAGGCCAGGAGTTTACGGATGCCAAATGCGCTGAGATGATGCATCGCTTCGATGAATACAACGGTCTCCTACTTCCCCGTCGTTCCGCTCTTTTGAAAATTATCATGGGGGCGATTCGGGAAACACTTCTTGAATTTAACGAGGCTATGCCGCTTGAGGCACTTGATGATGCCGAAGACAAGGTGCACTCAATATATCTGATGGGCCTGATCTCGAAGAGGCAGCGAGATGAACTTGTCGATGTTTTGCATCAGGTCTTCCAACAGACGGCGATAATCTCCGCCTACCAGAGGACGGACGATATCAGCGGGGATCCTGACTCTTGCATTCATGAGAAAATGCATAAGAAAATGGTCAGAGAGGCCAGAAGCATTTTACTCGGACTTGCTTCTGAATTCCAAAATCCATGTCCAGGATTCAGTGTCTTTCTATTGTAAATATTTTGATGATATTTTTATTTTGTTGTTATCACCGATATATAAATTTTCCAAGTATGAATGGAAAAACTTCCCTTTCTTTTATACCACTGCTCATTGGGGCCTCATGTGAAGTAGTAGTTACTTATATATTTATAATGCCGGGGCCCCCGCATTATACATACGAGGCACTGCGATTGGCGCCAGCGCCTACATGTTATACGCATGAGGCGCTATCATTGGTTCTAATTCTATGAAGGATTGGCGCTAAGGCAGAAGCTTGACTTCACCGAACGGGTCACACAGGATTACAAAACTGCTAAGCAGGAAGTCACTGAGAAACTTTCTTCTTGCTTGCAATAACAGGCTCAAATAGAAGTGGAGTTGGCCACAGTAGCTGACCACGAGAAAGGATTGACAGGAGCGCACGAGCGGCTTGTCAATTTGTTGAAGACGTTTCCTCCTTAATAACTGTCAATGTACCTCTTTTCTCGTACCGACTGTAAACTTGTGATTCATGAATAACATGTATTCATTTTGATTCCTTTATGAAATGTATCTTGTATTCACTTGAATTCATGAATAAAAGACATATTTTATTTCATATTGGCATGTTGCTTTGGCAAATGTGGCCCGTAAATAGTCCATCTTGACCACATTACAGGGTAGCGATGGCTTAGGAAACAGGTTTAGATCTTCCGCCTAAGACTTTTCAACTTTATGAGTCGTGAGGGTCTCATAAAGGGTTTTCTCCCTACGAGTCGAGAGGATCCCGCAGGTGTATTTTCTCCTTAGAAGTCATGAGGATCTCCTAAGTGCATTTTCTCTTGAGAGTCGTAAGGATCTTACAAAAGAATTCCCCCCTTACAAGTCGAAAGGACTCATAAGTGGTTTTTTCCTCCTTGTCGATATTCGACTTTGGAGAATATGGACTATGGATAGTATAAAATATTCTATCTTGGACCTACTTGCAGGGCAGTGATGGCTTAGGAAACATGTTTGGATCTGCCGCTTAAGACTTTTCAATTTTATGAGCCGTGAGGGTCTCATAAAGAATTTTCTCCCTACGAGTCGAGAGGATCATGTAGGTGTATTTTCTCCTTAGGAGTCGTGAGGAATCTTAAGTGCGTTTTCTTTTGAGAGTCGTAAGGATCTTATAAGAGAATTTTCCCCCTTACAAGTCGAGAGGACTCGTAAGTGGTTTTTTCTCCTCCTTGTCGATATTCGACTTTGTAGAATATGGCCCGTGGATAGTATACAATAGTCCATCTTGGACCTACTTGCAGGGCCACGGTGCTTAGGAAACAGGTTGATATCTCCGTTGCCTAAGGCTTTCCACCTTTATGATCCGTGAGGGTCTCACGAAGATGTTTTTCCCTACGAGTCGAGACGAGTCGAGAAGTTCTCGCAGGAACATTGTTTTCCCTACGAGTCGAGACGAATTGAGAAGTTCTTGCAAGAATGTCCTAAAGTCACAGTTAACCTCTTCTCTTTACAACAGAGGCCCGTTAGGGTATGTGGTATTAGGGTTTTTGTCCGTCGTACTGTCGCGTTGGTTGATGCATTCCCCAATACACAATCTTGTTGTTTGAGTAGCCCAACGACTGTCGTGTCTCTGATCCTTTCGGAGGCTGGACATGATGTCTTCAAGTAATTTCCCAGGTCATATTACCATCGGAAGAGCAAGCGTTAGGGATTTTCCATGCCGCTTTTTACTTGAGGCCAGGCTCAATTTGGGAGCCCCGATGAGTCATAACCACTCCGCGCTGGAGTGGGAAGATCTGCGATAGTCTTTCAGGTTTTATTTGAGTTGCCGTCAAGACCCTGAAGCTAGGGATCTTCTTTTGCTTCGTTTGTTGACACTGTGTCTGCTATATTGCGACAAATGTCGAGGTTGTCTCTGGGTTGTCTGTGAACCGTCGAGACTCGGAACTAGGGACTTTGCCATGGCTCCATTTTGTTGACCCTATGATCGGTTGTTGACGTCGCATCTGCATCCTGTTAGAGTGAGAAGGAACGCCGTTATTGATTTCTAGGCTGTAGATTTCCATCGAGACCGGGAACTAGGGACTTTGCCATGGCTCCGAGGTAGTCTCTAGGTTGTTGGTGAACCGTCGAGGCTTGGAACTAGAGACTTTGCCATGGCTCCGTTGTTTTGACCCTTGGGTCGGTTGTTGACGTTGCATCTGCATCCTGCTCGAGTGAGGAAGAATGCCGTTGTTGATCTCTAGGCTGTAGATGTTGCCATCGAGACCTGGCTCTCTTTCTGATGGAGCCTAGTGGGAAAATTTGGTTCCCTTTTCTTTTGTGCCCATGGATTGTATACAAAGGTCGATGTAGAATCACATACAGGGCAGAAGTTTCATTTTTTTTGTTTCCGCAATGCTTTATCATTTCGGATTTTATATCACGAAAGTCGCGAATGCCCAATAATTTCGGCTGTTTTATCGCGGTGCCCAATCATTTCGGCTGTTTTTTTACTCGCTGCTTTTTATTGCGAGTTGCCCAAACATTTCGGCTGTTTTTATATGCACATATTTTGCTCGCTGATTTTTCTTACGAGTTTCCCCATCATTTCGGCTATTTCATATGCATTTTTGCTTGCTGATTTTTGTTGCGTGTTTTCCTATCATTTCGGCTATTTCATATGCATCTTTGCTCGCTGATTTTTGTTGCGAATATGGAACTTGAGATCTGATACCAATCGTGGCATCAACACCGCTGCGACTGGAATATTTCTAGGAGTAAATCATCATTTACCGTGAAAGGACTTAAAAATTGACACCTGTTCAGGCATAGCATCGCTACCACTGGAAGATTGCCAAGAGCGAATCATCATTTTCCTTGAGAGGACTTAGCATTTGATACCAGCTTAGGCATCAGCATTGCTACGACTGGAATATTTCCAGGAGCGAATCATCATTTGCCCTTTTCAATTTGAACAAAGGTGGCATAGCAAACAGGGTTAGGATCCTGTTGACTAAGGCTTTTTGACAACGAGACGTAAGGGTATCATAAAGGTATTTCTCCCTACGAGTCGTGACGATCTCGTGGGTGTATTTTCTCCTTAGGAATCATGGGAATCCCCAAGTGTGTGTTTTCTTATAAGTCGTAAGGATCTCATAAGCATATTTTCTCCTTATAAGTCGAGAGGACTTACAACTGTCGTTCACCATATGAGGACACTCCTCGTCATTGGCGGGACATGGTGAGGGAACGCTTATTTGTGCCTGTAGATTGTATACAAGGGTCAATATTAGACCGCTTGTAAGGCAACTTGGGGAGTGTGATGGCTTAAGAACATGTTCAGGTCCCTATATCTTAAGGCTTTTGAATCCTATGAGCCGTGAGGGTCTCGTAGGGGGAAATTCTCCTTACGAGTCGTGAGGGTCTCATAGGGGGAATTCTCCTTACGACTCGTGAGGATCTCTAAGTGTGTTGCTCTCTTGTGAGTCGTAAGGATCTCACCCAGGTGTTTTCTCCTTATAAGGTCGAGAGGACCTTACAGATGTTTTTATTTTAATGATATTGCGCCCTTTCGGGTTTTTACAAGCTTGCCGGTAGCCCTGCTATTTTTACTCACGGCGCCCTTTCGGGTTTTCATCCGTGCCCATTTCACTTGTGGACGTACCATTTTTTTTATAACAACGAGATTTTGCCCTTTGAGGTTTTCACAAGCTCGCCGGTAGCCCTGCAGTTTTTACTCACGGCGCCCTTTCGGGTTTTCATCCATGCCTATTTCGCTTGCGGAAGTACCGTTTTTTACCCATCTGTTCACCAATGGAACTTATGGGGGACTTCGCCACCGGGGCAGCTGTGCAGCCAGCGGGACTTAGGTTGCAGTCCTTGCCGCTGGGACTCATGGACTTGAATTCCACCATCACTGTGTTGGAGGCGATGCATTTAGTTTAAGGACATTATAGTCCATTGTTAGTTTAGAGACATCTCGGTCCGTTGTTAGTTTAGGGACATCTTGGTCCACTGTTAGTTTAGGGACATCTCGGTCCAAGTAGCTTCGAGGAGATGTTTTGCCGGATACTACTTATAGAGTTTGGACTCAGGAAGACAGTGAGCGGACATGAGCGTCATCATCTATTATTAACCTGAGCCGTGACTTGTCAAGCATAGTATTTCTTAAGGAACCGGCCGTTTATTGACCGGAAGGGTCTTTCGCCATGCATATCCATGAGCAAGTAGGCCCCACCTTGGTAGACCTTGTCTATGATGTATGGACCCTCGTAGTTTGGCTCGAATTTCCTCCGCTTTGCATGGTTGGGGACCATAGGTCTTTTGACAACTAGCACGAGTTCGCTTTGGTAGAATGTTCTTGGCCTAGTTATTCTTTCATATGAGCACGTCATCCTTGCTTTGTAAGCTTCCAGTTTTTGTTGCGCTATGAGACGAGTTTCATCGAGGGCATCGAGCTCCTCAAGCCGAAGATGGGCATTTTCTTCATCTGTCAGCTCATATCGAATTGCTACTCATAGAGAGGGTAGCTCTATTTCCAAGGGAAGTACCGCTTCCGTGCCAAATACCAACACGAATGGCGCTGTATTCGTAGCCGTTTTGAACGTGGTTCGATACGTTCAGAGAGCTTCATGCAGTCTCTCGTTCCAGTCCCTTTTATTTTTGGACACCGTTTTCTTTATGATCTTCATCAAGGTCTTGTTGAAAGCCTCAGCTAGCCTGTTAGCTCAGGGATTATAGACTGAAGAATATCTCCAATCTATACTATGCTACTGTACGAAGCGACTGATCTTATGGCTCCTGTAGGCCAGCCCATTATCTGAGATGATTCGTCGCGGAGTGCCGAACCGGTAGATGACGTGTGTCCTGAAGAAATGAAGGATGTTCTCCGTATTCACCTCCCTTAGCGGTACTGCTTCTGCCCATTTATAGAAGTAATCGGTTGTTGCCAATATGAACCGATGTCCCTCGGATGATGCTAGTTCGATGGGCCCAATTATATCGGTTCCCCACATTTCGAATGGCCAGCTAGCTAACGTCGGGTGCAGCGGATTTGGATGCTGGTGGATGAAGTCCTCGTGAATTTAGCACGAGTGACACTGCTTCGCATATTCGAAGCAGTCTTGAATCATCGTAGGCCAATAGTAACCCATTCTCTTGATCTTCAACTTCATCTTCGATCTGGCCTGATGAGAACCGTAGAGTCTATCGTGAGTTTCTAGGACGACCCTTTTTGCTTCTTCTGGTCACAGGCATCTCAGCCACAGACAGTCGAATGATATCTTAGAAAGAGTATCATTGAAGAAGGTGAAAGACAGGGCTCGCTTCATGAGCTGATGTCTTAACGACACGTTTTCGGGTGTTCGATAGGATTTGAAGTAGTCTATGAAGACTTCTCTCCAATCCGTAGCCTTTTCTTCGTCTTCTATTCGGCAGGCTGCTTGCTTGGTCGCTTCCTTTCCTTCAGACGGCTCCTGATATATTTCTGCTGGCGCGAGAATCCGGCGGTTTTGCACAATGATCCTTACGTCATCGAGGTTTTCGTCGGCCAATTCTTTAGCGAGCTTGGCTAATGCATCCGCCTTACTATTTTCCATACGCGGTATGCTTTCCAGAATGTAAGATGGGATTTGTGTCAGCAGTTGCCGCACTCTTTCGCCATATTTTACCAACTCCGGTTTACACGTCTGATAGTCGCCATTTACTTGGCTAACGACTAGCTGGGAGTCTCCATATATGAGAAGGTTTTCGATGCCCATGTCAACAGCAATCTCAAGACCTTCTACCAAAGCTTCATACTTATCCTTGTTGTTTGTCCTCGGCTCTGTTAAGGAAAGGGCGAAACGCATTATCCCTCCTTACGGAGTCATGAAAATAAGGCCCACCCCGGCTTTAATTATAGGGGTGTTTTGCTTTCTCTTTTTCATGAAAGATGCTCCATCGAAGTAGAGTTCCCATCGAGCATTATTTCCTTCCTCCTCCCTGTCGATTGTGTCGAACGCGTGTTCATCTGGCAATTCGCAATTTAAGGGAGAGTCAGATGGTATTGGATGTTCAGCGAGGAAGTCAGCGATGGCCTGGCCCTTCACTGCCTTGATGGGTCGATAGATTATCGAGAACTTTATCAAGAGGAGGGCCCATTTGGCAAGCCTTCTCGTTAGTATGGCTCTTGACATCAAATATTTGAGAGGATCTACCTTTGATATGAGATGGACCTCATGCGCCAAGATATAATGCCGAAGCTTCGTTATTGCGAAGATTAGTGCCAGGCAATGCTTTTCGATGGGGGAGTAGTTGTTTTCTGCCCCCAGGAGAACTCGACTGAAATAATAGAGAGATCATTCCTTTTCCTGATCGTTCTCCTGTGCCCATAGCGCGCCTAAAGAACTTTCAAGGGCTGTTGTGTACAGGATGAGGTGCTTTCCCTTGACCGGAGCGGTCAGTACCGGCGGGTTCTGCAGGTATTGCTTGATTTCGTCCAGTGCATTTTGGCATTTACGATCCCAAACAAATGGGTTCCCCTTTTTCATTAGATAGCTGTAGGGGCGGCATTTGCCAGAGAGGTTAGCTATGAACCGTCGGATATACGCGAGCTTTCCTTGGAGAGACCACAGTTGTTTGAGAGTTCTTGGCATGGGCATTTCCATAATCGCCTTGATCTTTGATAGGTCTACTTCGATGCCTCAGTGTCATACGATGAATCCTAGGAATTTGCCTGAGGAGACTCCAAACGAGCATTTCAGAGGGTTCATCTTCAGATTATATTTCCGAAGATAATGAAACACTATTTTCAAATGCTCCTAGTGCTCCTCGTACGATTTGCTTTTCACCACAAGGTCATCGATATAACATTCGACAATTTCGTGTATGAGGTCATCGAAGATCTTCATCATGGCCCTCTGGTAGGTAGCGCCAGCGTTTTTCAAGCCGAAGGGCATCACCTTATAGCAGAATATGCCTAGCGGAGTCTGGAAGGCGGTGTGCTTTTGGTCTTCAGGATGCATTTTTATTTGATTATAGCCTGAAGATCCATCCATGAAGGAGAAGACCTCGTGAGTGGACGTGTTATCGATCATCATCTCGGTAACAGGTACTGGGAACTCATCCTTCGGGCAAGCTTTGTTGAGATCCCGAAAGTCCATGCAGATACGTACTGTCCTATTTTTCTTCATCACTGGGACAATGTTGGCGATCCAGTCAGGATATTGAACTTCTTGGATGAAGCCGGAGTCGTTTAGTTTCCTTACTTCGGCATTGATGTTCATCTCGAGTTCGATCCGCATTCTTCTTGGCGCCTGTTTGACTGGCTTGGCGTTCGGTGATATCGCCAGTTTATGCACAGCTATTTCTGGATCTAGTCCCCGCATCTCAGAATAGTTCTATGCGAAGCAGTCTTTATATTGCATAAGCACGTCCTTTAGCATGGCCGCCTGCTTTTCAGACAGCAACTCACTGATGAACGTTGGCCTCGGCTCATTTTTTGTCCCCAAGTCGATTTTCCTCAGGTTGTTCGCCGTGGTGTGTATCCCATCCTCCAGCTCTTTTGGCGCTTGTGGAAATTCCGAGATCACCTTATCTTCATCCTCATTTGCGAAGCTGTGGGAGAGGTCTCCCATATTCTCGTGCTCCTCCTCCTTTGAGAATGTTATCACGTAACATGTACGATTTCATTTCCAAGATCGATGTAGATCTGGACTTTCCCTCGCAGTGTAGGTTGCTCTTGGCTCATGCTTTCGTGGTGGGGCTACCCTCCAACTGTAGGATAGAGTAAACCTGACATGCTGATACTGGTCTTCGATCCAGTCTTTGAAGGTGAAGTAGTCTTCAAGTGGATGCCCTATTGCTCGATGGTAGGAGCAATAATCTGGGTGATTGAACTCGATTACTCGTTCGAGGTGCCTAGACTCCGGTAGCATCTTCATTTGATACTTCATGACAAGGTTGAATATTTTCCTTGTCTTATCTTGAGGGAAAGAGTATTCCCAACCCATCGTCTTCATAAAAGACGGATTCCAGCTGACTTTTTCTCGATCACGTGGACTTTTAGATCCGCTTTGCTGTTTTTGAATGTTATTCCCTTTCTTCACCTTGTTGTTGCTTTTGCGTCGGGCTTTTTCCTTGCCCCGAGAGCGCACAGCGGGCTGAGGGTGAAGGGCATCGTAGTCTTCTCTTTCCGTAGAATGCTGAATGAGATGTTGCTTCCTGGCTTTCTCGTAAATAGCCATTTCACGGCTGTGGTTATACCGCACCTTTTGACCCGCTTCCTTTATTAGCTTGTCAATCTGTTCTTCGAATGACGGACTTGGTATTCATACGGCAAGATTTCGCTCTGGTTCAATATCAGCGCTTTCTGGAAGAGCATTCCCTTCTCCACCGGAATCGTTTATAACATGGCAGCCATGGAATCGCTCCCGTTTCTTAGACCGAACGTAACCAAGCCTAGTCGTCTCCATCCTCCCGTTAGGCATCTTTCGCTTAGTCCTAGGAATGTCCCAAATCTTGTTATAGAACTGAGCTTGTCGAGCAGTTTGTTTGAAAGGTACGCCTTGGCATCTTAATAGCCTCTTCAATCCCTCTGCGTGGTACCTTGGCGGCCGGATTGGTTGAAGCCTGTCGAGCGCAAGTTCAGAACCATGCCAGACTTCTCTCTCCACTTTGGTCTCCGTAGACTGATAAAAGAGGATCGACTTTTCACCTCGTCGCTTAGGAGGGACATAGAAGGTCTGCAGCTCTTGCATGCCATATATATCGAGCCATCAAGTTTCCTGTAATGCCGCTGCGGAACCATGGTAATTTGTAAACTCTGATTAGCTCCAGTGATGGTTTGTACTGACGGGTGAACGGAGAATACGACGTTGGCTTCTTCTTCAGAGTCACTGCCAAAGACCAAAATAGGAGTAGATAGTTTTGGCCTGTTGCCTTGGGGTTGCCCCGAATAGAATATTTCTTCATCTTCCTCGGTATCGCTCCCAAAGATCGGGATAGTGGCGACGACTTTTTGTTTATCCTCCGGTTTATGACATCTTTCTGTGTCTTCGAAGTCTGGCAGGAAGTACTTGGCGTCTTCATATTTGCGGACTTCATTTACGGAGAATGGATTTAGCTCCCCTGTAACTGTGTACTCGAGGCCGTCTTTAAAGTACTTTATACACCGATGTTGTGTAGAGGGGATGATGTTGTACTCATGTAACCAAGGACGGCCAAGTAAAGCATTGTAGCAAGTCTTGGCATCGATGACATGAAATTTGATGTCGGTGACGAGCATCCCAAAGCGTAATGTCAATATTACGGACCCCATCATCCGTGATGACTGTGAGTCGAAGCCGGTGATGGTAATTTTGTCCCGGGACAGGTGCCGAATGTTCATGCAAATCTCCTTCAGCACCTTCACGTTGAGAAGGTTGATGGAGGACCCATTGTCGACCAGAATCTTCCCTATCTTGATGTCGTGGCATTACCCGGTGACATATAAAGGAAAGTTATGCTCACGCGTTCTGAGGAGGAGATCTTCATTGCTGAATGTGATGTCAGCTGTATGAATCTCTGCCAGCTCGTCCTTCATCTTTTCTTCTGTAAAGAAAGCTTGGAACTGATCAGGCTCTTGCAGTACCTTGATTAGAGAATCTCGTGCCTATTTGGACAAAAGGAGAGCATCCAATATGCTCAGTTGTGAGGGTATCTTCCTCAGGTGTGCTAGGACATTATAATCCACTTTGTTTTTCTTAGGCGGGTCCTTGGCTGCGAGCTCTTCGACGACTCTATCATCGAGGGCAATTTCCATTAGGACTTTTTCCTTCCCCTTGTCTCTTTTGCTCGAACCTTTGTTTGTAGGCCCAAGGTTCTCCTCAGGAAGCGTGCGATTACGCAGCTGAATGTTCTTGCATTTCATATCCTCTTCTACTTTTCCAGAAGTGGATTCTTTGAAGAGAGGGCCAAGGGTCGTTTCTTCCTCAGAATCGTTCCCGAATGTAAGAACTTGAGATTTCGCTTTTGTCGCACTGGTATCAATCATATGACAGTTGCCAGCCGTTCCTTCACGCTCGTCTGTCATGCTTCTTTGTTTTCGACGGGTTTCGCGCTTCATCCATTTGAAGTGTTGTTGATGGGCAACGTATCCTTACCACCACTTCTTGAAGGCACTGCACTCTTTGGTGGGGTATGTGGCCTTCCGATGGTATAAGTAGTAGTTCAGATGTACATCCGTTTCGTCGAGGCACATACTCCCTGTAGTATCTCCTTTGAAAGGTGGCAGCTTCATTCCCATTGACATGGCTTTGGCGAACCGTTTCCCCTTCTTAAACCTTCTTTTGTCTGCAGTGGGTGTGCTTTGATCTGGTTAAAGTACTTTATGACTCTTCCTTGCCGCGGCTTCTTCATCCTGACGCCGACGCTTGTCCTTTTCATATATGGCTATTTCACGCTCTCAGTTAGCTTTGATCTTCTGAAGGGCTTCGTTCAGTAGCCTGTCAATCAGGTCATCTGACGGTTCCAGGGATCCTGGGACCGATCTTGCCCTCAGTTTCCTCGCGTTGCTCTTCGACGCCGAGGGAGTTTCTTTGTCTTTTAACGACGAGTGAGAAACCATGTAGAACGATGAGTGAGAAACCATGTGGCAACTCGCTACATAATCCTCGGATACTTCTGACGAGTTGTTCTGCTCATCATTTCCGCTGTCTTCGTTCTCAAGGATATGGTTGAGAAACTCTTCGAGAGTGACTGGGGTCCGCACTTTCTGGTTGTACTCCTCTAACGCGTCAATATAGTTTTGCAGGTCCATACGCTCGTTATCAGGCTGTGTGAGCTTCTTGGTCTTCTTCTTTTTCTTCGAAGATTTTAAAGGCTTGATCTGGGTGTTTTTCCCATCGTTACCAGCTTTTGCTGTTGAGCGCGGTTTAAGCATCCCCTCAATGACCTCGAGTTCTAACGGGCTTTTTCATTTGATTGCCGGACATGTTTGAAGATCTTTCAGCATTCTCTTAGTTTTAGCTGAAAGGAAAACTTCCCACGGAGCTTCTTCTACAAATGAGCATGATGCCCCTGGCGTATCCACCTTTTTAGGAGCGTGCTCCTGTGGCGGGTTTACCTTCCAGTTTTCGGACAGTGCGAACTTGCCTTGTTGGTATTGGTCCTCATCCCAGTTTTTGAAGACGTAGCAATCTTTGATTGTGTGACCCATTACTATGTGGTAGGGGCAGTAGTTGGGACTGTTGACGTCACTAGGCTGCAATAGGCATCTTGGATCTGGCAGAGTGATGAGCCTGTTGCGCACCGTCAGTTTGAACAGTCTCCTCGTTTTATCCCGGGGAAACGAGTAAGGATGTCTCAACTTCTCTTTGAGGGATCGGCGTGTGTTGCTTTGGCGAGCAACCGGTTTCGGGTCGCTCGGTTGTTGTTGAGCGTTGGCAATGAAGGTCGCTTTCCCTTTGCCCTTTTCATTCCGGAGATCCGTTTTTGAAGAAGACGGCCTATGGCCCATCTGGTTCATTTGGGCCAGCTTGTCAATCAAGGCCAAGAAGGTGGTCGGCTTGAAGAACATCATGAATTGGGATATAGTTGCCTGAGGATCAAGGGTCCCCATGAACATGCCCACGGCAGGAGCTTCTTTGATGTGTTGTTCGCATTTTAACCATAGGTTCCGCTACCGAATTGCATATTGAACCCAGGTCTCTCCTGGCTTCACCCTGTCATTGATTAATGCCGTGATTGGGGTGCGCCCTCTTGCACTTGTGAACCCGCTTTGTGAATAGCAATTCTATATCTGTTAATGTTTTGACAGAATCATTTAGGAGCTCGAAATACCATTCAAATGCCTTTTCCGACAAGCTGTCAACAAACTGGCGGAGCAACAGTTTGTCGTCACCTCCAGTATTATCGCACAGAGCTCTGAATTGAGCAATGTGCTGGTGTGGATTGCCCGTCCCCTTATACACATGGAATTTAGGGATTGTATAACCTGGCGGGTACTTGATTTGATCATACCAGCCTGGATAAGGTCGCCCAGTTCTGACGATTTGGCCTGCCGCTTCACTCGTATCTGTTGAGCTATGTAGTCATCAAGGGCAGTCTTGGAAATTGTCTCTTCTTGGGCTGCTGAGATAGCTGGAGGAGGGTTTTGTTAGTTATATATATGCCCTAGAGGCCATTACTATACATAGGATGTATATTGTAGTGGATGCTGGGACATATATAGGGAGGACTTTCTTGCTCGACATGATAGTATGCTATCTGGTTGCTCTTTACCTTAACGTGTATACTGATTGTCTCTCTGTTACATGTTGGTAAAGCCCTTAGGATGTGTACTCGACTACCTGGACTATGATGCGGATCATACTAGTGGGGACATGGTTGTCCATAAGTACATCCTTCAAAGTCCCTAGTCGTGGGTGTATCGAGACGGGGCATCGATATACCAGAGTAGACTGGCGTATACCTTCTCGATCCATACAGATGGGCGATGGATGATCCCATATCCATTGGTGTTTGACATCAGAGATGATATACGGGTGCTCAGTGGAGACTGGGTACACTGGACGGACTCGCCGAGAACTCCCAGATGGTATTATACCTTACGTCAGATGGCAGTTCTCTGGTGACACTGGTACAGAGTAGTCTGTTGACCCGAGATCGTCATAGAGTCTTGTGTGGTTCACACTGTGCTTTGATTTCCATCTTACCACGTCCAAGAGGGCGTGCAAAACGGTGGTTTTTGGGTACAGTCCCGAATCACATGGAGGCAATGAGCGATAGGAGGGGATTCGTCTCTCTCGGTATAGGGAGTTGATGTTGCGCTGTGTTCGATTGGCTATAACAGGAAATCCCTGGCCAGGGTTGCTGAGATTTACTGGTAAGTGTTACCTGTAGTTTCTCGAAGTGTTATAGACCTCATATCGACACGACTTATCGAGCTATTGGGGTCTGACGTTTACCACCCCTAGGCGAGATATACGACATATCAGACGATCAGACCGGACTGTACGGGAGTGTTACTGTTAGTTGTATGTATGCCCTAGAGGCCAGTATTGTACAGATTATGTATATTATATTGGATGCTTAGACATATATATAGATGACTTTCTTGCTCGACATGATAGTATGCTATCTGGTTGCTCTTTATCTTAACATGTACACTAGTCTCTTTATACTGTCTTATAGTTACATGTTGGTAAAGCCCTTAGGATTTGTACTTGACTACCTGGACTATGATGCAGATCATACTAGTGGGGACATGGTAGTCCATAAGTACATCCTTCAAGGTCCTTAGTCGTGGGTGTATCGAGACGGGGCATCGATATACCAGAGTAGACTAGCGTATACGCTTCTCGACCCATGTGATGGGCGATGGATGATCCCATATCCATTGGTGTTTGACATCAGAGATGGTATACGGGTGCTCAGTGGAGACTGGGTACACTGGACGGACTCGCCGAGAACTCCCAGATGGTATTATACCTCACGTCAGATGGCAGTTCTCAGGTGACACTTGTACAGGTTAGTCTGTAGACCCGAGATCGTCATAGAGTCTTGTGTGATTCCCACTGTGCTTTGATCTCCACCTTACCACGTCCATGAGGGCGTGCAAAACGGTGGTCTTTGGGTACAGTCCCGAGTCACATGGAGGCAATGAGCGATAGGAGGGGTTTCGTCTCTCCCAGTATTGGGAGTTGATGTTGCGCTGTGCTCGATTGGCCGTAACAGGGAAGTCCCTGGCCAGGGCTGATCAGAGATTTGCTGGTAAGTGTTACCAGTAGTTTCTCGACCCGTTATGAGCCTCACATCAGCACGACTTATCGGGTTATTGGGGTCTGACGTATACCACCCCTAGACTTGATATGTGACATATCAGACGAAGAGACCGGACTGTATGGTAAGTGTTACTGGTCGGATTCGCAGGAGTGTGAGCGGGCTAGCTCGTCGATCTTCTGATCGCTCAATACCCGGGTGGCCGTTACGTTTAGCAGACCGCTTGCGGCTTGTGGGTGCTTGATATGATCATCATCTGCTACCGGCGTATTGACGAGTCTTTAGAGTCCTACACAGAGGTTTCCTGGCTCAAGCGAAACGAAATAGGAGCGCATATGAGATATGTGCGGGACCGAGAATAATGCGAGTATGTGATACCGCATTTCATTCTCGCGATATATGTTTCGATTGGTTATATTCGATATGACCTAGTTATCGAATCATTGATTCGATAAATCGATACATTACATTCTAGTCGGTCATGTACGACATGACCGGATCATTGAATCAAATGTTGATTTAATGATTTAATGCATAATTATATATTTGATATATTGCATTGCATTAACTAGTATTGGTTCACTTTAAACGGATTTTTCTCACTTGATGCACATTGTATATGTGATATGCTTTAGTGCACTACTTTGTATCATGTTTGATGATACTTGATCATATAGTTAAGTTTATAAAATTAATCCATGGTTAATTTGATAATTAGGGTTTTGCATATTCATTTATTTATTTATTTGTTTATTTATTTATTTGAAATGAGTTATGATAAGAATGGTGGCTAAGTTTGTTTTATATTGAAGCTTCATGAAGCTTTGACTTTGCTAACCATCCTTATCTTCATGCTTAACCCTAACCCATCCAAGTGACCATGGTTAATTCTCTACACTTAACCCTAGTTCAAGTTATGATAAGTATTTGATTTAAATTTATTTTTATCACAAGACTTATCATATTCTTTTCTTGAGCTCATCTTCTTCTTCTTCTTCAAGCTTGCTACAACAATGGCAACTTGAGATCTAGTGAGATAAATCCAATTCTAAAGTGAACCCACCTCCTATTTCTTCACCCTCTACCTCTTGCCAAGTTGTTTTGGGTGTTTACTTCACAAGTTTCACAAGTTTGTGAAGTCGGAGCTTGAGTTTGTGCAACCTCGACGTAGATCGTCTTTGACACGAAGCCGACGACCTTTTCCGCACGTTTTCCCGATGAAGCTGACGAAGGAGTCTAGGATTCATGATGTACAGCGAGAAGACTTCGTTGCGGAGCCGTGGAGGTGGATATCCGGATCTACAAAGGTTGTAATTTCCGCATCCTAGTAGTTAAGTGTTAACTAAGTTTTCTTTTCGCCTAAACATCTAGTTTAAGATCCGTTGTCTAGGGTTTCTCGGCACCATAATTTTAAATTGGCATGTTCGATGCCTTGTGAGACCTTACTAGAGTGCCTAGGAACCTTTCACTGGTATCAGAGCCTAGCTAGAGCCTTAGGCGAAGTCTAGACGGAGTTTGAAGTCCGGACGAACCCGAAACCCCGATGCCCAAGAGCTCTCTGGACATTTCATGAAATCTGGGAATTTTTGATATTAAAAATGCTTAAAAAATTCACCAAAGAATTCTAAGAATTACTGTGTAAAACGTTTCCCATGAACAGTTCAATGAGCCGCGGAAACGCGGCAGAAGCATGGCTTCTGCCGCTGTTCCGTGGTCAGATAGTGACGTCAGCCCCACTTCTTTGCACAGTAATACCTGATAAATTCTGGTGAGTTTTCTGGGTATTTTTAAATTGATTTAAAGGTTGAGTGCTCTGGGGTTATATTGGGAATCGACGATTCGATCGGAATATCAAACTTTGTCTAAGTGTTTTTCCAGATAACTGTAGAATATGTTAAAGAGTTCGACCGGATATAAATACCCAGGTTTTCCCCTGCCGGAATAATTCCAAGTGTTGGATTTTTCTGTGGTTAAAAGACGTTCTGAGTAGTGCAAGTAACGCGATGGTCCCTCTAGAAGACAACAAACCTTAACTCGATTATGTGACCATCTTGAACTGCCCTTTGAACCTTCGGGTTTGGGGCAGTACGGCGTGCCACATGTGAGGCGTTGGCTTGACCCTTCTACGGCTGGACCGTTGGTACTGAGGTATGAAGTGAATGTCTTTGAACCTATTTCATGTGTTGATCGGTGTCGGGAAAACTTGGTGTTCGAATGTTCGATCGGAAAGTTTGATATATTCTATTTATCCGGAATTGGATACAATAATTGGAATTCACAAACAGTTATGAGATAACTGCATGAATGTTATAAATCTAGCAGTTTAGTCCCGTACGATATTGAAAAGAGTTTTCGATAATGAGACTAAAATGCGGGGTTTGTAACTGTTAGGCATGTGATGTCTAAAGAGGTTGCGGATTCCAACTGTTGTAATTTTACACTTTCTTTTCTGTGACCGTAAGTGTAGTATGTTCATATCGCCGGTTTCGTTGCTATACGTCAACGACAATTGGGGTATGCATACTTACTTACGTTGATGACATGTGATGTTATGTGTTGCTGGATATGTTATATTGGATCGTCGTATTCGAATAGCCGGGGTTTTTTTTTATGTGAGATGAGTATTTTTCTTTTTCATTCATGTAAAAACTTGTATGTAATATTCTTTTATTTGGGGCACTTCCAGGTAGCGGAAGTTGTCACCCTTTGTATATTATTTACTTTTCCGCATTAGGATAGACCCAAGGAGGGGAGCACAAGTAACCGGGTTCTGGGGTCCAGTGGGAGACCAACTCGAGGAGTCGAGTCCGGGTCTCCTAACCCTAGAATTGGCAGGGTTGCTTGCCGCTCTCGTAGGGGTCTAGGGGTGTGGGATTGGCTATTCATCACGACCGTGGAATCCGTGTTTTATACTGGCTCGTATTGAAAACACGGACGTCCTAGTATATCCAATATTTCATATGTTTATTCTGCTGCGATATCTGTGTTCTGATTCTGTGATGGATATAGTATATAGTATATATGATATATTATATAGACGTTACTTATGTTTTACACCCGCGCTAGCCCTGCCCTGCTCTGTCGTTAGTTACCTAACCTAACGGTGCACGAGGGGACATCGAGGCGAATGCGGATGGCATAAGTGTACGTCATATCTATCTGTGATGTTTAGGTATTTAAATGATGGGACTTCATTAATGTGATTAATGAAAGATAAGAAACCTAAGATGTTGTAGAATCGAATTTTAAAATAAAACAGGTAGCTACAGTTCTTGCTTTGCACAGCGGTATATATGATATACCCCGCACCTTATTCGATGAGGAAAGGACCGAGATCCCTTCACCGGGAGTGACTCCTTTAGCAATAACTGGCAGATGCTACACACTCGGTTTGCTTTTGACTGCTTTTGGGTTTTTGCTTTGCACAGCGATATATATGATATATCCCGCACCTCATTCGACGAGGAAAGGACCGAGATCCCTTCACCGGGAGTGACTCCTTTAGCAAAACTAGAAAAGCCTCAAAATCACTCCATTTCAAAACATCATTTGATTCTACAACGATATCAAGTTCATTACGCTCATGGTTTTTATGAAAAACCTGCGTAGCCCTCCGTCATTTCAGATAAAGACTGTTTAGTATTCGTGTTGCGTTTGTTGGCCTTTGTCAAGGCGTAGTGTACGGTAGCTGAATAGTGCTTATCTGTTTATGCATATGATGCAGATTGTTTCAGGGTAGTCGTACGACCTTGTTGGCCTTTGTCAAGGGTCGTGCGGGTGGGTTTGATTCAATCAAGAAATGACGGGTTGAACTTGACTAGCATCCTGTGATTTGTTGGCCTTTGTCAAGGTCATAGGACACCAGGGGCAAAATATTATCGGGAATTTCAAGTGTTGAAATTTGCAATGAGATTGCATACCTTCTATGAGATAGTTGGATCCCGATACCCGCTGCGAGTAAGAGTTACTCCTGGGAGAGTTTTACACATTGCAATTAGCCGATCAAGTAGGTGTCTAGAAAGGTGTCAACGGGGTTACGCCTCTGGGAAAACGAGGTTTACATTAATTAGGTTCGTGCGAAAGCACGGGGGACCTCCCTCAAAGTACCGACACTGGCCTGGCTGAAAGATTGGCGAACTTGTAGTGTGTAATTAATCCCGGCTAGTCTTTCCTTTTAGGGTTTGGAGGAAGATTTGATAAAAAGCAGTGGGAGCCATCTTGATTAGATAAGATAATAACCAATCTGATCTTGCACGAGCTTACGCTAAAGTGTTTTCTTCTCTCTCTCTCCAGGTAGCGACCATTTCATGCCTTAATAAAGATAATAAAATGGATGTATTGACCGAACCCGCATGTTATACTGTGCTCGGGAACGTTGGTTCCGTTCTTTCCTATAAGAGTTATAGGACTGAACAGGATATAGGGGAATACCAGGATTCCCATGCCACCCGAATGAAGAAAGTACATGATGATGCATTTTCTTCGGGTGTGTTCGTTACTGAGAACTGTTTCTCTATTTGCTCTACGTCCTGGGTATTGGATACCGGGTCAGGATCCCATATATGTAATCAGTTACATGGGCTTAGGAAAGGTAGAGAACTTGGAGAAGGTGATAAAGACATTAGAGTCGGAAATGGTGCAATTGTTGCAGCTAAGACTGTCGGGGAATATCACCTTGTATTACCAACTGGTAATACATTGGTTCTGAACGAATGCTATTACATGCCGAACCTGATATGCAACATTATATCGGTTTCTTTATTAAGTAAAGAGGGATATAATTTTGTATTACAGGATAATGTTATGAACATTTTCCATAACCAAAAGTTGGTTGGATCAGGCACGTTATGCAATGGCATTTATGTTCTAAATCAATCAACAGTTCTGAGCATAACAAACGCACACAAGAGGAAGAGTTCTGAACTCAATGAATCCTTCTTGTGGCATTGTAGACTGGGTCACATCAATGCGACACGACTAGCTAAGTTGCATAAAGATGGATATTTAAATCCGTTTGAATTTTCATCTTATGACACTTGCCAGTCATGTCTCAAAGGCAAGATGACCAAAACTCCGTTTACGGGACACGGAGAAAGAGTTACCGAACTCTTGGGACTGATACATAGTGATGTATGCGGTCCCATGTCTACACATGCCAAGGATGGTTCTTCATACTTCATTACATTCACTGACGATCTCTCTAGGTTCGGGTATGTGTTCCTGATGAAACACAAATCAGAACCTTTTGAGAAATTTAGGGAATATAAGCAAGAAGTTGAGAACCAAACCGGAAAAAGTATTAAAATCCTACGATCTGATCGAGGAGGTGAATACTTAAGTAATGAATTCCTGGACTTCCTAAAAGAGAATGGGATTCTCTCTCAGCTGACTCCTCCATATACACCACAGCACAACGGTGTATCAGAATGGAGGAACCGCACCCTATTAGATATGGTGCGCTCTATGATGAGTACAGCTGAGTTACCTATTTCCTTCTGGGGTCATGCGCTGGAGACAGCAGCATACCTATTGAATCAAGTTCCATCTAAATCTGTACCTACCACACCATATGAGATATGGAGTGGGAAGAGACCATGTCTTAAACGAGTTAAGATATGGGGTTGCCCGGCCTATGTCAAAAGACAAAATCCGGACAAACTCGAGGCACGGTCAGTTCTATGCAAGTTTGTGGGATATCCCAAACATTCACATGGATATCTTTTCTACCATACAGAGGAACAAAAAGTGTTTGTTTCTCACCATGCCACCTTTTTGGAAAAGGAATTTCTTGCAAAAGAAATTAGTGGCGATGAGGTAGAACTGGAAGAAATTCCAGCAACACAAACTATAAATGAAGATTTAGTGGAACCAGAGGATTCAGTAGCTCCCGACGAACCCCAGCCTCTCCGCTGATCTAGTAGGGTTTCTCGTCCACCTGAGAGATACTATGGTTTTCTCATTGATGGTGGTAGTGAGGATTGCATCATGGAGGATGATGACCCAACTAGCTTCGAGCAGGCCATCACGAGTGGCGACTCAGTGAAATGGCTGGATGCTATGCGGTCCGAGATGGATTCCATGTACACCAACAAAGTATGGACTTTGGAAGTTGCTCCTGAAGGGGTAAAACCCATTGGGAGCAAGTGGATCTTTAAGAAGAAACTTGGTGTAGATGGGAAAGTGGAGACTTTCAAAGCTAGACTTGTAGCAAAGGGTTTTCGTCAAAGACCAGGTGTGGACTATGACGAGACCTTTTCTCCAGTAGCTATGCTTAAATCCATCCGAATCATGCTTGCCATTGCTGCCTTTCATGACTACGAAATCTGGCAAATGGATGTTAAGACCGCCTTTCTAAATGGTGATTTAGAAGAGTGCGTGTACATGACTCAGCCAGAGGGCTTCGTAGACAGTGGGAGCAGCGGGAAGGTGTGCAAGCTGCTTAAATCCATTTATGGATTAAAGCAAGCATCGCGGAGTTGGAACATCTGCTTTGACGTCGTTATCAAAGAGTTTGATTTCGTCAAAAATCCAGATGAACCTTGTATCTACAAGAAGGTGGCAGAGAGTAAGGTTGTCTTCCTCGTATTGTACGTGGACGACATACTCTTGATAGGAAATGATATTCCTATGCTGCAATCGGTCAAGCTCTTCTTATCACAAAGATTCTCAATGAAAGATATTGGTGATGCCTCCTGCATATTGGGAATTAGGATCTATAGAGATAGATCCAAACGGATTTTGGGATTGTCCCAATCCAGGTACATTGACACCATACTAAAGAGGTTTAGTATGGAAGAGTCCAAGCGTAGGAATATGCCCACGATCTCTGGAGTCACTCTCTCCAAAGAGATGTCTCCCAAGACTGATTTGGAGAGAGCTCGCATGCAAGGGATACCCTATGCTTCGGCGGTAGGCTCTATCATGTATGCGATGCTATGTACCAGACCCGATGTAGCATACTCACTAAGTGTAGTGAGCAGGTATCAAGCTGATCCTGGAGAGAGTCACTGGACAGCTGTGAAGAGCATTCTCAAGTACTTGCGAAGGACTAGAGATATGTTCTTGGTGTATGGTAACGGAGAACTCCAAGTGGAGTCCTTTACCGATTCGAGCTTCCAGAGTGATAAGGACGACTCTAAGTCGCAGTCGGGTTTTGTCTTTACCCTTTACGGAGGGGCGGTTAGCTGGAAGAGTTCCAAGCAGGAAACCGTGGCAGACTCGACGATGGAGGCTGAATACATCGCTGCCAACGATGCTGCTAAAGAAGCTGTTTGGATCAAGAAGTTCATTACTGAACTTGGTGTGGTTCCATCCATTAAGCATCCAATACCTTTGTATTGCGATAACAATAGAGCGGTGGCTTTGGCCAAGGAACCCAGGTCCCATCAGCGGTCCAGGCATATTCTGAGGCGGTATCACCTGATCCGGGAGATAGTTGATCGCCAGGAGATCGAGGTCAGGAGAGTTGACACGAAGAACAACACGGCGGATCCACTCACGAAGGCCATTCCCCAGATACAGTTTGAGAGACTCTTCGGGATGCTCGGTATGAGATACTACAGCAGCTGGCCCTAGTGCAAGTGGGAGATTGTTAGTTGTATGTATGCCCTAGAGGCCAGTATTGTACAGATTATGTATATTATATTGGATGCTTGGACATATATAGAGATGACTTTCTTGCTCGACATGATAGTATGCTATCTGGTTGCTCTTTATCTTAACATGTACACTAGTCTCTTTATACTGTCTTATAGTTACATGTTGGTAAAGCCCTTAGGATTTGTACTTGACTACCTGGACTATGATGCAGATCATACTAGTGGGGACATGGTAGTCCATAAGTACA
Source organism: Agapanthus africanus (assembly GCA_030015575.1). Classification (NCBI taxonomy): domain Eukaryota; kingdom Viridiplantae; phylum Streptophyta; class Magnoliopsida; order Asparagales; family Amaryllidaceae; genus Agapanthus; species Agapanthus africanus. The sequence continues at coordinate 272,736,736 of CM057337.1, forward strand.
TCCTTCAAGGTCCCTAGTCGTGGGTGTATCGAGACGGGGCATCGATATACCAGAGTAGACTAGCGTATACGCTTCTCGACCCATGTGATGGGCGATGGATGATCCCATATCCATTGGTGTTTGACATCAGAGATGGTATACGGGTGCTCAGTGGAGACTGGGTACACTGGACGGACTCGCCGAGAACTCCCAGATGGTATTATACCTCACGTCAGATGGCAGTTCTCAGGTGACACTTGTACAGGTTAGTCTGTAGACCCGAGATCGTCATAGAGTCTTGTGTGATTCCCACTGTGCTTTGATCTCCACCTTACCACGTCCATGAGGGCGTGCAAAACGGTGTTCTTTGGGTACAGTCCCGAGTCACATGGAGGCAATGAGCGATAGGAGGGGTTTCGTCTCTCCCGGTATTGGGAGTTGATGTTGCGCTGTGCTCGATTGGCCGTAACAGGGAAGTCCCTGGCCAGGGCTGATCAGAGATTTGCTGGTAAGTGTTACCAGTAGTTTCTCGACCCGTTATGAGCCTCACATCAGCACGACTTATCGGGTTATTGGGGTCTGACGTATACCACCCCTAGACTTGATATGTGACATATCAGACGAAGAGACCGGACTGTATGGTAAGTGTTAATGGTCGGATTCGCAGGAGTGTGAGCGGGCTAGCTCGTCGATCTTCTGATCGCTCAATACCCGGGTGGCCGTTACGTTTAGCAGACCGCTTGCGGCTTGTGGGTGCTTGATATGATCATCATCTGCTACCGGCGTATTGACGAGTCTTTAGAGTCCTACACAGAGGTTTCCTGGCTCAAGCGAAACGAAATAGGAGCGCATATGAGATATGTGCGGGACCGAGAATAATGCGAGTATGTGATACCGCATTTCATTCTCGCGATATATGTTTCGATTGGTTATATTCGATATGACCTAGTTATCGAATCATTGATTCGATAAATCGATACATTACATTCTAGTCGGTCATGTGCGACATGACCGGATCATTGAATCAAATGTTGATTTAATGATTTAATGCATAATTATATATTTGATATATTGCATTGCATTAACTAGTATTGGTTCACTTTAAACGGATTTTTCTCACTTGATGCACATTGTATATGTGATATGCTTTAGTGCACTACTTTGTATCATGTTTGATGATACTTGATCATATAGTTAAGTTTATAAAATTAATCCATGGTTAATTTGATAATTAGGGTTTTGCATATTCATTTATTTATTTATTTGTTTATTTATTTATTTGAAATGAGTTATGATAAGAATGGTGGCTAAGTTTGTTTTATATTGAAGCTTTATGAAGCTTTGACTTTGCTAACCATCCTTATCTTCATGCTTAACCCTAACCCATCCAAGTGACCATGGTTAATTCTCTACACTTAACCCTAGTTCAAGTTATGATAAGTATTTGATTTAAATTTATTTTTATCACAAGACTTATCATATTCTTTTCTTGAGCTCATCTTCTTCTTCTTCTTCAAGCTTGCTACAACAATGGCAACTTGAGATCTAGTGAGATAAATCCAATTCTAAAGTGAACCCACCTCCTATTTCTTCACCCTCTACCTCTTGCCAAGTTGTTTTGGGTGTTTACTTCACAAGTTTCACAAGTTTGTGAAGTCGGAGCTTGAGTTTGTGCAACCTCGACGTAGATCGTCTTTGACACGAAGCCGACGACCTATTCCGCACGTTTTCCCGATGAAGCTGACGAAGGAGTCTAGGATTCATGATGTACAGCGAGAAGACTTCGTTGCGGAGCCGTGGAGGTGGATATCCGGATCTACAAAGGTTGTAATTTCCGCATCCTAGTAGTTAAGTGTTAACTAAGTTTTCTTTTCGCCTAAACATCTAGTTTAAGATCCGTTGTCTAGGGTTTCTCGGCACCATAATTTTAAATTGGCATGTTCGATGCCTTGTGAGACCTTACTAGAGTGCCTAGGAACCTTTCAGTTACTGGTTGGATTCACTGGAGTGTGAGCGGGCTTGCTCGTCGATCTTCTGATCGCTCAATACCCGGGTGGCCGTTACGTTTTGCAGACCGCTTGCGGCTTGTGGGTGTTTGATATGATCATCACCTGCTGCCGGCGTATTGACGAGTCTTTAGAGTCCTACACAGAGGTTTCCTGGCTCAAGCGAAACGAAATAGGAGCGCATATGAGATATGTGCGGGACCGAGAATAATGCGTGTATGTGATACCGTATTTCATTCTCGCGAACAATGTGTCGAATGGTTGTATGCGATATAACCTAGTTATCGAATCGAAGATTGATTCGATAAATCGATACATTGGATATTAGTCGGTTATATGCGATATGACCGGATCGTTAAATCAATTGTTGATTTAATGATTTAATGCATAATTATATACTTGATATATTACTTTGCATTAACTAGTATCGGTTCACTTTAAATGGATTTTCTCGCTCGGATGTGCGCATTATATATGTGATATGATTTTGTGCACATGCTTGTATCATGTTTGATGGTGCATGTAAAATTGGTTAAGTATAAAGAATTAAGCCTTGGTTAATAAAATGGTTAGGGTTTATTATTTGCTTATTTATTTATTCATTCATTTATCTATTTCTTTTTGGATGAAAAGAATGAGAAAAGAAAACAAATGGTTGCTTTCTTAGAAGCTTCTTCAAGCTTCATGCAACTTTGACCAAAGCAACCATTTTTGTCTTCTTATCTAACCCTAACCATTCCACCTAACTAAAGTTAATTCTCTACACTTTACCATGGTTAAAGTTATGATAAGTATAATATTTATATTCTATTTTTATTAACTTATCATAATGATCATCATCTTCTTCTTCATCTTCTTCAATGAAGAAAACCTTTCTTCATCAATTTTGATTAATGAAAATGAGTGAGAAATCCAATTCTAAAGTCTACCCACTTCCTATTTCTTCATCCTCTACCTCTTGCCAAGTAGTAGAGTGTGTTTCCTTCATAAGTTTCATTACTTGGTGAAGTTGGAGCTTGATCTAGCGATGCCTCGACGTAGATCATCTTCGGCATGGACATCGACGACCTAGCTCGTCATTTCTCCGACGAAGCCGACGCTAGAGCCCGGGAATTCACTTGGACAGCAAGGGGACTTCGTTGCGGAGCTATGGAGGTGGAGCACCGGATCTACAAAGGTTGTATTTCCGTTTAAACTTTAGTTAAGTTGTTAACTAGTTTCTTTTTCGCCTAGAAATCTAGCCAACGATCCGTTCTAGGGTTTCTCGGCACCGTTTAAATTTGAAATTGGCATGGTTGATGCCTTGTGAGACCTCATTAGGATGCCTAGGAACCCTACAGTGGTATCAGAGCCTAGCTAGAGCCTTAGGCAAAGTCTAGACGGAATTTGAAGTCCGAACGAACCGAAACCCCAAAATTTCCATGCTCTCTGGACATTTTCTAAAATCGTGGTTTTTTCCAGATTAAAAATTTTTAGAAAACACATCAGGAATATATAAGAGTTACCGTGAAATTCGGCCGCCTAATTCCACTTTTTCACCGCGGTTCCGCCGCATGAGCAAGGCTCATGCGGCGGTTCCGCGGCCGTACGGCCACAGTATGTAAATCAATTTGCACAGTAATTCTTATTTTCCTGTGGTGATTTTTCTGGGAATTTTGAATATTTTTTCAAGAGTTGAATTTTCGGAGTTGTTTTGGGGATTCGGTGTTTTGATCGGAGTATCAGATTTTGTCTAAGTGGCTTTCCGGATAATTTTTTGAATATGTTGAAAAGTTCGACCGGATATAAATACCCAATTTTTCCCCTGTCGGGAAATTTCCAAGTGTTGGATTTTTCCGTAGTTTAACGACGTTCTAAGTAGTGCAAGTAACGCGATGGACCCTCTAGAAGACAACAAACCTTAACTCGATTATGTGACCGTCTTGAACTGCCCTTTGAACCTTAGGGTTTGGGGCAGTACGGCGTGCCACATGTGAGGCGTTGGCTTGACCCTTCTACGGCTGGACCGTTGGTACTGAGGCACGAACTGAATGTTGTTAGACTTATTTCATATGTTAAGCTGTATCGGGAAAACTTGGGTGTTTGACTGTTCGATCGAAAAGTTTAACATTTTCTAATTATCTGGAATGGGATACAATAATTGGAATTCACAAAGAGTTATGAGATAACTGAATGAATGTTATAAACATAGCAGTTTAGTCTCACTTGATCGGTTGCCACGGAATTTTGATGTGATCAAAAGTCCGTCGCAATCACGTAGTGTACGCGGATACTCGCCGGGTAAACTTAATAGACAGCCTCACTCCATAGCCCCGACCAAGTGACTGTAGGAGAACCCCGTCGCCGAAAGCATCCGTTCGGGTGCTCGCGGCAGCGGTGTTCCGCCTTGGTGCACTTCGTCGACGGCGTCGGGGGTGCGGCCGCCTACTAAAGTTTGTGACGAGTATTCGATCAGAATGTCGGGAATCTTGTTGAATTACCCGACTTGATATTGAAAAGTGTTTTCGATTTTGAGACTAAAATGCGGGGTTTATAATTGTTAGGCATGCGATGTCTAAGAAATTCATTTGGTCAGGCATGCGATGTCTGAGGTGGTTGCGGATTCCAACTGTTGTAGTTTTACACTTTCTTTTCTGTGACCGTAAGTGTAATATGTGATATCGCCGGTTTCGTTGCTATATGTCAACGACAATTGGGATACGCATGTTTACTTACGTTGATGACATGTGATGTTATGTGTTGCTGGATATGTTATATTGGATCGTCGTGTTTGAATAGCCAGGGGTTTTTATGTGAGATGAGTGTTTTTCATTTTCATTCATGTAAAAACTTGTATGTAATATTCTTTTATTGGGGCACTTCCAGGTTGCGGAAGATGTCACCATTTGTATATTATTTACTTTTCCGCACTAGGATAGACCCAAGGAGGGGAGCACAAGTAACCGGGTTCTGGAGTCCAGTGGGAGACCAACTCGAGGAGTCGAGTCCGGGTCTCCTAACTCTAGAATTGGTAGGGTTGCTTGCCGCTCTCGTAGGGGTCTAGGGGTGTGGGTTTGGCTATTCATCGCGACCGTGGAATCCGTGTTTTATACTGGCTCGTATTGAAAACACGGACGTCCAAGTATATCCAATATTTCATATGTTTCTTCTGCTGCGATATCTGTGATGTGATCATGTGATATGTTTTGTGATAGATACAGTATATAGTATATATGATATATTATATAGGCGTTACTTATGTTTTACACCCGCGCTAGCCCTGCCCCGCTCTGCCGTTAGTTACCTAACCTAACGGTGCATGAGGGGACATCGAGGCGAATGCGGATGGCATAAGTGTACGTCGTATTTATCTGTGATGTTTAGGTAATTTAAATGATGGGACTTCATTAATGAGATTAATGAAAGAAAAGAAACCTAAGACGTTGTAGAATTGAATTTCAAAATAAAACAGGTAGCTACAGTTCTTGCTTTGCACAGCGGTATATGTGATATATCCTGCACCTTATTCGATAAGGAAAGGACCGAGATCCCTTCACCGGGAGTGACTCCTTTAGCAATAACTGGCAGATGCTACACACTCGGTTTGTCTTTTGATTGCTTTTAAGTGTTTTTGCTTTGCACAGTGATATATATGATATATCCCGCACCTCATTCGACGAGGAAAGGACCGACGATCCCTTCACCGGGAGTGACTCCTTTAGCAAAACTAGAAAAGCCTCAAAAGCACTCCATTTCAAAATCATTTGATTCTACAACGATATCAAGTTCATTACGCAATAGGTTTTCAGAAAAACCTGTCGTAGCCCTCCGTCATTTCAGATAAGTACTAGTTAGTATTCGTGCTGCGGTTGTTTGGCATGCGTCAAGGCGTAGTGTACGGTAGCTAACTAGTGCTTATCTGCTAGCATACGATGCGATTGGATTAGGGTATTCGTACGGCGTTGTTTGGCATGCGTCAAGGGTCGTGCGGGTGGGTTTAATTCAATCAAGAAATGTACGGGTTGAACTTGACTAGCAGACTATGGGTTGTTTGGCATGCGTCAAGGTCATAGCGAGCTAGGGGCAAAATATTATCGGGAATTTCAAGTGTTGAAATTTGCAATGAGATTGCATACCTTCTATGAGATAGTTGGATCCCGATACCCGCTGCGAGTAAGAGTTACTCCTGGGAGAGTTTTATACATTACAATTAGCCGATCAAGTAGGTGTCTAGAAAGGTGTTAACGAGGTTACGCCTCTGGGAAAACGAGGTTTACATTAATTAGGTTCGTGCGAAAGCACGGGGGACCTCCCTCAAAGTACCGACACTGGCCTGGCTGAAAGATTGGCGAACTTGTAGTGTGTAATTAATCCCGGCTAGTCTTTCCTTTTAGGGTTTGAAGGAAGATTTGATAAAAAGCAGTGGGAGCCATCCTGATTAGATAAAATAATAACCAATCTATTCTTGCAAGAGCGCACGCTGAGTGTTTTCTTCTCTCTCTCTCCTGGTAGCGACCATATCACGCCTTAATCAAGATAATAATACGGAATATTGACCGAACCCGCTTGTTATACTGAGCCGGGGAACGTTGGTCCCACTCCAACTTATAAATGTTATAAGACAGAGCAGGAAATTGGGGATTAACAGAATTCCCGTGCCGCCCAAACGAAGAGAGTGCATGTTGATGCATCATCTTCAGGTGTGTTCGTTACAAAGAACTGTTTCTCTGTATCCTCTACGTCCTGGGTATGTGATACCAGATCAGGATCCCAGATATGTAATCTGTTACATAGGGCTATAGCTAGGTAGAGAACTGAGAACGGGTGATAAGTTTCATGAGGCAGAAAACGGGGCAAGTGTTGCAGCCAAGTCTGTTGGTCACTGTCACGCTGTATTACAATACATTGATTCTGAACGAATGTTGTTAGATACCGAACCTGATATACAAAATCAGATCAGTCTCTTTATTATTAAAGAAAGGATATAATTTTGTATTGTTGGATAATGTTTTGAACATTTCCTATATCAAAAGTTGATCGGTTCAGGCACGTTATCTAAAAGCATTGATGTTCTAAATCAAACTACAGTTCTTAGTATATAGAACACACATAAGAGGAAGAGTTCAGAAATGAACGGATCCTTCTTAAGGCATTGCAGACTAGGTCATATCTATGCGACCCGACTGGCTGAAGTTATATGTAGATGCATATTTAAATCAGTTTGAATTTACATCTTGTGAAACTCGCTAGTCATGTCACAAAGATATAATGACACCAGCTCTGTTTATTGGAAACAGAGAAAGAGTTAATGAACTCTTGGGACTGATACATGATGATGTATGTAGGTCTCCTGTCTACACATGCCAGGACTGGTTCTTTATACTTCGTTACATTCTCTGATGATCTTTCGAGATTCATACCTATGTTCCTGTTGAAACACAAGTCCGAACCTTTTGAGATATTCACAGAATATAAGGCAGAAGTAGAGAACCAACACGGGTATAAGTATTATGTCCTTTGATGTGATCAAGGAGGAGAATACTTGAGCACGGAATTCCTGGACCATTCTAAAGGAGAATGAGATTCTCTCTCAGCATTACTCCTCCGTATACACCATAGCACGATGGTATATCGGGACGGAGCAATCACACCTTATATGATAAGGTGTGCTCTATGATGAGTACTACTGAGTTACCTATTTCCTTTTGGGTGTAATGCACTTGAGAAGCTGCATACCTATTGAATAGGGTTCAAATCAAATCAGTTGCCTACCACTCCATATGAGATATGATATGGAAAGAGCCCATGTCTTAAGCTAGTTAAGATTTGGGGTTGACCGGCCTATGTCTAAAAGCAAAATCCGGACAAGCTCGAGGCAAGGTCTGTAATGTAGAACTGGAAAGGTTCCAGCTATACAAACTACAGCAGATGATTTGGTACAACCAAAGGATTCAGTAAATACCAACGAACCTCAGCCTCTCCGCCGATCTAGTAGGGTTCCTCACCCACCTGAGAGATACTTCGGTTTCTCTATGACAGTGGGAGCGAGGATTGCATCATGAGATGATGACCCAACTAGTTTCGAGCTGGCCATCAGGAGTAAGACACTGTAAGAATGGCTGGATGCTTAGCGATCTAAGATGGAATCCTTATACACCAACAAAGTATGGACTTTGGTTGCGATATCTGAAGGGTTAAATCCCCATCAAGAGCAAGTATATCTTGAGAAGATTACTTGGTGTAAATGGAAAAGTTGAGACTTTCAAAGCTAGACTTGTTAAAGCTTTTCGTCATCGACCAGGCGTGGATGATGATGAAACCTTTTCAAGTGGCTATGCTTAAGTCCATCCAGATCCTACTTGCCACGGCTACATACCATGACTACGATATCTGGCGGTTGGGTGTCATGACTGCTTTTCTAAATGATGTTTTAGAAGAGTGCGTCTATAAGTACACAGCCAGAGGGCTTCGTAAACAGTGGGAGCAGCGGAAACGTGTGCAAGATTCTTTATAGGATTAAAGCAGGCATCGCGGAGTTGGAACATCTGTTTTGATGAAGTAGTCAAAGAAGTTGACATCATCAAAATGGTAGATGAACCTTGTATATACAAAAAGGTAGTAGGGAGTATGGTGGTAATCCTCGTAGAGTACGTGGATGACATACTCTTGATAGGGAAGGAGTTTCCTATGCTACGCTCGATCGATCTCCGCTTATCACAAGGATTCTCCAATAGGATCAAAATGATACCTACTAAATCCTGGGTTTTGGATCTATGAGATAGATCTAAATGGATGTTAGAATTCTCACTAGATGTAGTGAGATGGTATCAATCGATCCTGGGGAGAATCACTGGAAGGGTTCCAAGGTGATAAAGACGACTGAATGTCAGTCGCAGGCATTGTCTTTACCCTCAGTAAAGGGACGGTATGTTGGAAGAGTTCAAAGCTAGATACCGTGGCATACTAGACGATAAAGGCTGGATACATCGCTACTTACGATGCTACCAAAGAGGCAGTCTGGATGTATATTTGTTCATGAGATGAACTTAGTTCCTCCCATTGTATGACAATGGAGTTCTGGCTTATGCCAAGGAACGTCCGTCCCATCAGTGATCCAGACATATTCTAAGGCAGTGTCACCTGATCATGGAGATGGTTGATCTCTAAGGGATCAAGGTTAGGAGAGTAGACTAAGAGGACAACACGGTGGATCCACTCACAAAGGCCTGTTCCCAGAGAGAGATTTTTATGGGATGGTTGAGTATGAGATACTGCAACCACTGCTACAGATGGCCCTAGTGCAAGTGGGAGATTGTTAGTTATATGTATGCCCTAGAGGCCATTACTATACATAGGATGTATATTGTAGTGGATGCTGGGACATATATAGGGAGGACTTTCTTGCTCGACATGATAGTATGCTATCTGGTTGCTCTTTACCTTAACGTGTATACTGCTTGTCTCTCTGTTACATGTTGGTAAAGCCCTTAGGATGTGTACTCGACTACCTGGACTATGATGCGGATCATACTAGTGGGGACATGGTAGTCCATAAGTACATCCTTCAAAGTCCCTAGTCGTGGGTGTATCGATATACCAGAGTAGACTGGCGTATACCTTCTCGATCCATACAGATGGGCGATGGATGATCCAATATCCATTGGTGTTTGACATCAGAGATGATATACGGGTGCTCAGTGGAGACTGGGTACACTGGACGGACTCGCCGAGAACTCCCAGATGGTATTATACCTTACGTCAGATGACAGTTCTCTGGTGACACTGGTACAGAGTAGTCTGTTGACCCGAGATCGTCATAGAGTCTTGTGTGGTTCCCATTGTGCTTTGATTTCCATCTTACCACGTCCAAGAGGGCGTGCAAAACGGTGGTTTTTGGGTACAGTCCCGAATCACATGGAGGCAATGAGCGATAGGAGGGGGTTCGTCTCTCCCGGAATAGGGAGTTGATGTTGCGCTGTGTTCGATTGGCTATAACAGGAAATCCCTGGCCAGGGTTGCTGAGATTTACTGGTAAGTGTTACCTGTAGTTTGTCGAAGTGTTATAGACCTCATATCGACACGACTTATCGAGCTATTGGGGTCTGACGTTTACCACCCCTAGGCGAGATATGCGACATATCACACGATCAGACCGGACGGTACGGTAGTGTTACTGGTTGGATTCACTGGAGTGTGAGCGGGCTTGCTCGTCGATCTTCTGATCGCCCAATACCCGGGTGGCCGTTACGTTTAGCAGACCGCTTGCGGCTTGTGGGTGTTTGATATGATCATCACCTGCTGCCGGCGTATTGACGAGTCTTTAGAGTCCTACGCAGAGGTTTCCTGGCTCAAGCGAAATGAAATAGGAGCGCATATGAGATATGTGCGGGACCGAGAATAATGCGTGTATGTGATACCGTATTTCATTCTCGCGAACAATGTGTCGAATGGTTGTATGCGATATAACCTAGTTATCGAATCGAAGATTGATTCGATAAATCGATACATTGGATATTAGTCGGTTATATGCGATATGACCGGATCATTAAATCAAGTGTTGATTTAATGATTTAATGCATAATTATATACTTGATATATTACTTTGCATTAACTAGTATCGGTTCACTTTAAATGGATTTTCTCGCTCGGATGTGCGCATTATATATGTGATATGATTTTGTGCACATGCTTGTATCATGTTTGATGGTGCATGTAAAATTGGTTAAGTATAAAGAATTAAGCCTTGGTTAATGAAATGGTTAGGGTTTATTATTTGCTTATTTATTTATTCATTCATTTATCTATTTCTTTTTGGATGAAAAGAATGAGAAAAGAAAACAAATGGTTGCTTTCTTAGAAGCTTCTTCAAGCTTCATGCAACTTTGACCAAAGCAACCATTTTTGTCTTCTTCTCTAACCCTAACCATTCCACCTAACTAAAGTTAATTCTCTACACTTTACCATGGTTAAAGTTATGATAAGTATAATATTTCTATTCTATTTTTATTAACTTATCATAATGATCATCATCTTCTTCTTCATCTTCTTCAATGAAGAAAACCTTTCTTCATCAATGGTGATTGATGAAAATGAGTGAGAAATCCAATTCTAAAGTCTACCCACTTTCTATTTCTTCATCCTCTACCTCTTGCCAAGTAGTAGAGTGTGTTTGCTTCACAAGTTTCATCACTTGGTGAAGTTGGAGCTTGATCTAGCGATGCCTCGACGTAGATCATCTTCGGCATGGACATCGACGACCTAGCTCGCCATTTCTCCGACGAAGCCGACGCTAGAGCCCGGGAATTCACTTGGACAGCAAGGGGACTTCGTTGCGGAGCTATGGAGGTGGAGCACCGGATCTACAAAGGTTGTATTTCCGTTTAAACTTTAGTTAAGTTGTTAACTAGTTTCTTTTTCGCCTAGAAATCTAGCCAACGATCCGTTCTAGGGTTTCTCGGCACCGTTTAAATTTGAAATTAGCATGGTTGATGCCTTGTGAGACCTCATTAGGGTGCCTAGGAACCCTACAGGTTTGACGTTTCTCCTCTGTTGTCTTTGATGATTATCGGAGGGTGTTCAGCTGGATCATCACCCAACCATGTCTTGGAAAAGAAGCACCATCTGTTTTATATTAGCGGCCTGTTCTGCAGCCTCCTTATCCTCCCTTTCCAGCACCCTTCACAAGAACTTGGTGTCAGTCTCTTATTCCTGGCGCTGCTCAGACATTGATTCCAGGCTTTCTTTCTGCCTCGTGAGTGCTGACATTTTCATCAGCATTTCTTGGAGCTTTTGTTACTGCTCTTGAGCTTTTGTCAATGACCGAGTGAGTGGTCGATAACCTACGGAAGCATGGCTTTCCTCTTTCCCGGAAGCCATGTACACCGTGTGCATGATCATGCCCCCAGATTTGGGGCGTTTGGATCCATCACCCTTGGGATTTGCCGCCGGTGGTGGTAGATTCTATGTCCTTCTCTTTTTGGGAGAAGTCGAAGTCGAAGGAGCTATTGTAATAGGCTCCTGACAAGTCCCTCGCTGCACGCTAGAGGGATGACTTCTCTCTTGTCAAACCTTCATTTTCTCCGGTCGATGAGAATAGTTCTTGTTGATCACAGAATGCTGAACTTTTCGCCAAACTCTGTGGATTCGGGAGAATAGCCGCTGAGGGGGCTGCTCCGGCTTCGCTTACTTTATGCTTTCAGCCGGTGGGGGAGATTTCTTTAGCATTGCGGTTGGGGAGTTCCTCTGTACCCTGCTAAGCGGTTCAAAGTTGTTCCCAGTTGGAACAACAGCGTCAATTTCCTCCATTGGAGCTGGTGGAGTAGGAGTTGCCCTGGCTCTTTTTACCAAGAGCCAGTAGCGATGTCGAGCATGTCTTGCTGATGAGACCACCTCAGCTGTAGAAGCGGATTCGTCATGCCCCCTGCTTTGGTTAGGGGCTACTGCCGGTGCCAGCCTATTGAAGACTGATATCCGTTGAGATGGGACAGCCAATCTTTCGAAGGCTGACTTTCTGGTAGGGGGAGCATTTTTGACGACTTCACCCGTAGCAGGAGTCGGAACGACCAGTCTTGCGAAGACCGATCTATTAGTAGGAGAAGCCCCTTTGACGAATTCATTTGTCGGAACTGGAATGGCTATCCGCTTTGGGATAACCCCTTCAGGTATCATGAGCCTCTTTGCGGGCCCATTGGAGCTTTGGCTCAGTCTGTCAAAGACCGAGGTAGCAGACTTGGACGACCCATTGAGAGGGGCCATGGTGGTTGCAAGTCAATCAAAGACCGACTTCTTTGGAGCTTCCTGTGATCTCACTAGGGCACTAAAGCTCGCCGGCGGGATCATGGTCCCAAAGAACAGTCCAGTGGTGGCCTGAGTCACCTGTTCCACTGGCATTGCAAAGATGGAGGCCGCTTGGGGCCCGTAAGTCACTCCTTCGGCGGGGACAGAGTGGGAGTTGCTATTGCAGGTGCAGTTAGAAGCCATCGATTTCTCTTCTCTTCTGCACAGAAGCAAGACACCAAATCTTAGTACCTCGAATGCAGGGGCAACCATAGAAAACCACGATTTGTTCACGAACACGACACACAAAGTGTGGAGTGGAAAGAGGAAAAGGTCCTACCGGGTGTGCCAGAATCTGTTTACCGCCGAAAACAGAGACGGAACCGGGATGGTTCGTCTTGCCTGAATTCGGGGGCAGATGCTATTTGGATTTATCCGTCCACCTCTCCGAAGATGCCAAGTTGATTTAGGGCACCGTGTATTGGAGGTTTGGACGGATGCGGCCGTTGTAGCAGACTTTGTCAGATTTCCCTTCGTTGGCAAGGGGTTTTTGATTGTGGGGACGCTCTTCCCTACAGGTGCAAGCCCCTACAGTTAATTACGTTATCGCATTGCGATAACCACTTACTCCTGCTCCAGAAGTTCACTTCGTGTCGTGTGTGTTGGTTTTATTTTTGGTTGCCCGTGGATTGTATACGGAGACTAATTTATGTTGACGCCCGTAGGGCGTGGATTAGTCCAAAGCCGTATATTCTTAGATTTGGGTTTGGTTTGATTTAAGGATCGTTAATCTCGTTTGAGATTAAGATCAACTTAAATATTTGTTAAGGATATGTTAGTCCAATTTTAAACTGAGATCTACTCAACAGGGTTTTAGGATCATTCAGACCCAACAAGAGAGCATTTAGTTTAAGGACGTTTCGGCCTATAGCTAGTTTAAAGACGTTGCATTCTGTATTGGGATGTGCCCATCGGTTTAGGAGTGCACCAAAGAGTTGTTGGTTGTCGGGACCCGCCACCTCTCTAAAGACGTTGAAGAATTATAATGACATGCATCAGAGGTATGTAGATATGTACCCTTGAACTAATTCCCGTGTCTGAGGGAAGAGATCATGGTGGACCATCTAAGAATCATTAGCCATTTTTGGGGGATTAAGATTAACTTAGGAAATGTGTGATGAACATGAATCATGTTTGGGATGTCATGAACCCACGGGGCTCAGTTGATCTGAATTAGGGACCTAGCCAACTTGGGCTTGACCCACTTAGTTTTCTTTTTATTTTGAAAAGAAGTGCTAAGCACTGGTTTGGGCTCCGTCCCTTTTCCTTGCAAAAAGTGCTGAGCACTTATATAGGTTCTGACACTCATACTTTACTTTACTTTCCTTTTTTTGTTTTTATAGAGCGTTAAACACTCTTTATGGCTCCCACATGCGGAGCACGTGAGACGCTAGGTGCTAAGCACTGGGCGCTGGGCGTTGGCTTGTGAGCACCAAGCGCTTTATGTTGAATAGCGCCTACGTGTGGGGCACGTGAAGCGCTTGGCACTGAGCACCAAACATTGACTACTAAGCACTCTTTATTGAGCAGCGTCCACGTGAGGCGCTTGGCGCTGAGCGCCAACCATTGAGTACTAAGCACTTTTATTGAGCAGCACCCACGTGAGGGACACGTGAGGCGCTTGGACGCTAGGTTTTCTTCATTTATTCTGTTCTGAAGAGTTGAATTCTCTGTTCTTTTCTCGATCTTTGATCCCCAAGAACAGGTTCATCCCTATGAGAATTAAATTCTCATTTGTGGGAACTTGTCTAATGGATCTCAGATCCAGGGAAAGAACTAAATTCTTTTATAAGGGTTAAACCCTTGGATATGCAGATGAGATGCTCTGATCTCTATTATTTTTATTTACCTCGAAGAGAGGTGTTCTTCTTTCTTCCCTCTTAAAACTTTCTTCTTGTTTTCTTTTTTTTAAAGTTTGAAGCTTATAGGGGGTTCCTCTATACAAGACTTGAAGTCTTGGGTCCTTTATATAGTAGAGGCAAGTTTGTTGATTTAGTTAAAGAAATCTCTCAGAGAGATCTTTAATTGATTTGAGGATTTTATCCACCATTGGATCTTTGATCCAAGAACTTCTGTTTTACAGAAGATATCTTTCTCGTTTTTAAAAAGATTAGGGAAGTATTTTCCCATACAGAATTTATTTTGCAGATAGGTGATTTTGAATCACCATTGGATTTTTAATCCAACGGTGCTCTTTTTTACAGAGAGTAATATTTCTTGTTTAGAAAGATTTGAGGAATATTTCTTCTTCAGAATTTAATTATGTACTTTGATGATTTATCATCTCCGTTGGATCAAAGATCCAACGGCTCTGTCTAACAGAGTGCTTTTAGTTCTGGCGCTGGCGCTCTCGTGCGAGGCACGCGAGGCGCTACCTCAGAGTTTTTAACTCTTGGCGCTGGTGCCCTCATGTAAGGCACGTGAGGCGCTGCCTCAGAGTTTTTAACTCTTGGCGCTGGCGCCCTCATGCAAGGCACGTGAGGCGCTACCTTAGAGTTTTAAATTCTTGGCGCTGCCTTTCGAATTTTGAATAGAGCTTTGCTCTTTTATTAGGGAAACAATACTCCCTTGTTCATAATATACTTTTACTTTATTATTATACTTTATACTTTACTTCATTTCTTGGGGACTTACCGAGTGAAAGTTCGCTGACGGGCATTCCACCCTTCTTTGTTTTCTTGGAATGTTCGTCAGATATCGTGAAGACTGGGGAGGTGGACACTACCGAAGAAAAACACGATCAGATCGCGACCCAGGCCTAAACTCGTTATCTTTCTCTCAGTTTATGTATGCCACCTGTTTAAGCATCTCTGTACTTGTATTTTCTTTCAGTTGAAATCATGTATTGCAAATGAATCAAGTTGAATGTAAATAATGTTGTTGAATTTTAAATCTCATGTTAATTCTCTTATCATTTTTATATTGCTTATTTTACGCCTAGCGTATTTATTCCGGAAAATGACCTTCTCGAAATAAAAATGTCATGGGCCTCGTCAAGGGCCTATTTCTGTCTATTGGGAAGTTGGGCATGACAGGTTTTGTTAGTGGCCCATGCTGGGTCTATTCTGCATGAAGTCATAAGCAATATATAACAAGAAATATAAGATTCAACAACTTTACATTCATTGCAATTCAATTTCCGTTGAATCAATCCTAATCTTTTTTCTCTATCTAAGGTGATGGATTCTCCCAGCAACCCTAGCACCAACGATGGAAGTACACCACCACAACCTATCCTTACCGTTATACTACCTCCACCTACCGTAGTCGTTCCATTCACAGAAAATATGATGCTTCTGCAGGCTATCAAAAGCCTACTTGAAGGTCAGCAGGCTTAAAGCATGATTTTGCAGGAGCAGACCGCTCTCCTTCAGCAGAGTTTCATTCTCTCTGAAGCAGAAGTATCTGGAGTGAAACAATTTCGAGCGTTATATCCGAAGAACTTCTCAGGGAAGGAGAAACCACCTGAGGCCGAGGAATGGGCTCAGAGTATAGAAGATGACCTAGCCGCAGTCCAAGTTCCAGAAGTGGGTTGGGTCAGAATAACCAAACTACAGCTCACTGATTGTAACGACCCTGAATTTTCTGTACAAATTTTTTTCTTTTTAAAAGTACAGAAAGGAGTTTGCAAGTCTGAGCACAATTTAAAAGTTATTTTTGTTTAAGAACAGCAAGAAATAGCTTGTAGCTTATTGGTAAAGCCTTACACTGCTGTGATAAGCCCCTGTGTTCGAATTCCATTAGCCACATATTATTTTTCTGAAATTTTCTTTTAAATTTTTTGGAAGCTCAAAAGTTTACACGTGCACTACACATAAGAAATGAAAAGACAGAAAAACAAACATGTGCAAAATTATACAAACAGCGAGAGGGACATATGTACACAATCCACCAGCCTAACTCAACAATTTGGCCGGCGAGATCGGGCTTTAGATTGGCGGAGAAGGGTCCCCCGTAAGGAAAAGTGCCCGTGTTCTGAACACAAATCCTTTGGCCTACCCCCATTATCCCTGCACTGTTTGATTTCTCTGAATTAAAACAAAGACTTAAATTTCCCAATTAATCCAATTTTAAATGCATTTTTAATTCATTCTTTCAATTCCAAAACCTTAATTCCACACTATAAATACAACCCCATACCCTAGCCCCTCCTCATTCTTAAATCCCTAGCCAAAATTATCAAATTTTTCTAAGTACAAGTTGAGTAGAAGTGGAGTTAGCCTAATGTCAACTTCCGGCGAGGATTTACGCAAGTTCCGGCGACCCCGCAACTCCACGACCATCAATATAGTTTCTTCAACCTTTCTCTACCCTAATTAACTTGTAAGTCCCACCCCTTTCTTCCCTTTCTACATAAAAATCTATTTTTATAAAACATGTCGGAAGTGGAGTTAACACCGACATCTTCTTTAAAAACCTTATAAATTCCACTTTTCTTATATTTTCTTCATGTATATTCCTACACCATACTTGTTAATCATGAAAACTAATAATTAGAAACAACTTTCATCCTAAATCATCATGCTAAATAACTTTAAATTGAGTTTTACATTTAAATACCATGAATTTTGTTTCGATCATATTTAATAAC
This sequence comes from Agapanthus africanus, assembly GCA_030015575.1. Classification (NCBI taxonomy): domain Eukaryota; kingdom Viridiplantae; phylum Streptophyta; class Magnoliopsida; order Asparagales; family Amaryllidaceae; genus Agapanthus; species Agapanthus africanus. The sequence continues at coordinate 272,754,127 of CM057337.1, forward strand.
TTTGCTTGCTATTACTTTTAGAAAACTTCATGGGGTAATAACCTACCCTTCACAACACACATGATTCCATAGCACGATTCTCTTTGCAACATATTTTGTGGCGATTACAACTTTTCATTAAAATACCATGAACTATAAAAAACTCTGTTTTCCTTGAATTGTATTATCAAAAATTCTTTGCGATTATATCTTTACAATCCATTTTGGCGAACCCGTTACTGGATGGTGTGTATTATCTAGTAGAGCGAGATGCAGAACTCCTCACGGAGCATTCAGTCTCGAAGGATTTTTAATACGATTTTTAAGAAAAAAACGAGATTTTATAATTAATAATAAAATTAATTTTTAATATTATATAAATATTATCAAACCACATATTTCAAGTTATAATAAAATATCATGTTTTCTAGAAAATAAAAGAATGACAAGTTTCACTAAAATACCATCAAGTATCAATACAAACAAGTCTTACACTAAAATACCTTGAACTATTCAAACTATGTATATATTCACTAATATATCTTACTCTTTAAAATTCATCTCCATGAAAACCTTAAATAATATAAATAGATACTTGAGGTTTATTTTGAAAGTATATAAAATATTTTTTATAAAACCCCCTTGAGTTATATAAAATTACATTAAGGACTTTAGTAAATATAGGTTTAAGCGGGATCAATTCTCTTGAGCCTCAGAGAGCCGGAAGTGAGTTCTTGCCTATTTATGGTAGAAAAACTTTACGGAGTTATCAATGGTAATTGTCTTGGAAAAAGACACAAATCTTGCCGTCCATGTGCATCAGTTACCGATAACACCCAAACCTAATTCAGGATCCAAATCTGTTTAAAGTGTCTGACTCAAGTCTGAGTCTAAGTCAAAATCTTAATCCAATCCAAACATGAATCCAATCCAAACGTGAATCCAATACAACTTGAATCCAATATACCATACATGTATACTTGAACCTGAATCTGAAAACTAGAACAATATCAACATGCAAACATGACTTGACTTGACTGAACCATGGCTATGACTTGACTTGATTACATGACTATTTGTTTACATTCTGAACCGGACTAAAAGAAATAACTTATATCCATGATCTCGGCAAGTCTAATAACTACAAATTTATATAATATACATTACGGGGTTTAACGGGCTAGACTCATATGGAATGTATTAGAAGTGGAACGAGATGGTCACTAAAAGATACCTCCTGAACATCCATGCCGTTGTCCTGTAGGTTTTGACGAGGCCTTGTACTTTCGATTACTATAGTCTACGGAGCAAGTTGGACTCCTCTCGTATACACTGATACATTCTGTATCAAGCTACAAACAACTACGTTAGCATAACAAACATATACTTATACAAATTACCAGTTCTATTCCCTTTACTTGTACTATTCCTATCTTTCTTTTGGGACATACCGAGCGCTAGTTCGCCGACGACATTCATGTTTCTTTCTTCATTGAAATGTTCGTTAGGAGGACCCGACTCTCAGGAGACCGAGCCCAGTCAGAAGTACTTGGAGTAGATTGAGGCCCAGATAGACTTCTAGATTACTTGTACTTATTTTCTTTTCATATGACACTGTTTAGGCATCGCATTCTATCATTGTATATTTCCTTTTTAAATCAGTTGTAATGTAAAGAATGAAAGTTTATAAAAGTTGTTGTTTATATTACATCTCTTTGTTGGGGGTCAAAAATTGCACCACGGTTGACCAAGTCAAAATCAAAGTCAACCCCAAGTAAGCGGGTCTAAGCCCAGATCAAGTGGGCTCATGCCCAAGTCAAGCCCGAACATGAAGCGGCCGGTCTCCCCCCATGCCAATGTGAATGTAATAAATATGTTTGATGTAATTTTTATGAATAAATGTAAGAAAAATAGGCATCAAGTCAAATTTTTGTAAAGCCCATGGCTCATGTGCAAACGAAATGAGCACATGAGGCATGGGATGGGCAAAATGCCATTTTGTAAAGCCCAAGGGGCTATATGTAAATTTGTAAGCCTATATAAGGCAACATGATGATGAAATGAAAAAGAAAAAACTCATTTCCCCTGAAAATTTGGGGTTTCTGTGCCTTCTTCCCCTTCCTCAAGGTTCTAAACCTTCTTCCCCTTTTTGAATTAAATCAAGAGTTTAACTCTTTTTTTTCAAAAATAAAAGTTTTTCACCATCAAACCCTTGAAGGGGAACTCAGATCTTCCATCGGATCTCAAAAAGGGGAGATTTTTAAATCTCACCCCCTTTTTCTCCAAGATCCGGCCAACCGAGAGGAAGAAGAAGGAGACCTATCTCCAAAAATCCCACCTTGGAAAGATCCAAGGCCTAAAAGAAGATCCAGGGCCAAAGGTGAGAAAAAAGGGTCCCTTTTGATCATTTCCAAACATTTCTAGGAGTTTAACTCCATTCAAGATTCGTTGGAGTTTAACTCCATAAATCAAACCCTTTTTTATTGGAGTTCAACTCCATTCAACATCTGTCGGAGTTTAACTCCATAAATAAAAACCCTCTTTCGGAGTTTAACTCCTATTTCCAGGGCTAAAAGCCCCCTTCTTTCCGCTGGCGCACAACGCTCGCGTACTGGGCACATGAGGCGCTAGCGCCCAAGCGCTAAGTGCCCGTGTACCGGGCACGTAAGGCGCTAGGGCCCCAGCGCCCAGCTCTCCAGCGTCTTTAAGACGCTCCTCACCCTTCTTATTCCCACACTCCGCAACACTTTCCCCGTTAGAAAAAATTTCTAACGGGGCGCTGCCTGGCACCCCGCAAGGGGGATGCTAGCCCCTTTGACCCTCAGCCCGCTATCCGGGTAGCAGGACCCTCAAAAAACTTTGCGGGGCCCCGATATATCCAAGATCCCTTCAAAACACAACATTGTACATTGAGTTCGCATAACCTGTTTGACCCGTCAATCGAAGGTTCTCTCGCTCCAAAGGCGAGGGGTAATTAACGGTAGCTTAGTCCGCGGCTGCTGGAGATTCGGATCCCTACAATCAATAAACCCCATCCTACCCTAGGCAGGGGGATCTGTAATGTGCCTGACAAGCGACGCATATTCCCATCTCAATGTGGTGACGAAAAACACCCTACACTCTTGTTATTCTTGTGTATTCATTTATATTGTTTATTTACACTTAACGTGTTTACTTCTGAGTAAATAGGTCGCGGCCCGTGACCGGCACTTAACCACGTAACGTCTACAGGCGTAACGCGACTACGTAAGCCGAACCCAGAAATCAAAACCATTAAATTAGAGTGTTTAAAACATTTTGTAAAAACAGTTATAAATGTTTAGAAGACTTTAATTAATTTAGTAGAAACCCTTTTTAAGTTCAAGTGTTGTTTAATAATTTTGGCACATTTCCTTTATAAAAATTTATCACGAGAAGCGGGTAAAAGACGAGATGTAAGTAAAATGACATGTGGAATGAATAGAGCATCACAAAAATAATGTACGACTGAGAAAAATGAAATGGAGACAGCAAGAAATATAGAACTGCATAAGTAAAGTCGGCTCACAACGAGCTCGACACCAGAGTACAAAATAACATACGTCGCCCTCACAACTGTCTCTAAGGCAATACATAAAGGTAGATGGAGAATACTAGATACATCAATATACAAGTGAAGGTAAACAGATACCGTACAGAACCCACCTACTAGCAAAGGGCTAACATGCCTCAGCAAAGGTATCTGTGTCAAAAGATGCGGTAAACAGCCAGCCGCGACTACTCCAAAGGGCAACCTGCAAGCACTGTGGCACAACGGGGGTGAGTTGCCAACTCGTGAGTAGTAGGTAACATATAAAGGTAATCGCGAGTATGCACGTGCTGCGATACTCTAACCTATGACAACAGATAAACATCTATATGATGAACTGGATGCTCAATATCATGCAACAAGTGCGATCTAATAACATCTCTATATGATGAGCAAGATATGTGATAATCAGGCATGGCAATGCAATCTAACCATCCTATATATGATGAGCAGGGTACACAATGATATGCAAGCATGTGTACTCTATCAGGTACGCTAGCTACAGGATGAGATGTCAAGTACTAAATGCTGAGTATGGGATGAAATAATGTCTACACGGATATCCACGTGGAAAATAACTGGTGTCTATCAATACACCCTAATCCCAGTACAACTCAAGTGCCATAATCCACGTCGGCCCTCAAATCCTGTAATCTCATAAAATCTTGAGTGCCCAACATCGGCACCCAAATATCAAGAAAACTCGTGTCCAGCATCGACACGCAAAACCTCATATCTCGGGCATCCGTCAGTCCGGGTCAGCCCACGGGCTCTGTCTGCGGTATCGGCCCTCGGCCCCGGCAATACGAGTCGTCCCGTATCTATTGTAGGGTTCCTAGGCACACTAATGAGGTCTCACAAGGCATCAACCATGCCCGTTTCAAATTTTACGGGTGCCGAGAAACCCTAGACTACAGATCGTTGGCTAGAAGTTTAGGCGACAAATGCAACTAGTTAACAACTTAACTACAAGTGAACGGAAATACAACCTTTGTAGATCCGGTTCTCCACCTCCATAGCTCCGCGATGAAGTCCCCTCGTTGTAGAAATCGAATCTTGGACTCTAGTATTGGCTTCATCGGAGAATGGACGGGCTAGGTCATCGACTACACTGCCGAAGATGATCTACGTCGAGGCATCACAAGATCGAGCTCCACCTTCACCAAGCCATGAAAACTTGTGAAGGAAATACCCTATACTACTTGGCAAGAGGTAGAGGATGAAGAAATAGGAAGTGGGTTCACTTTAGAATTGGATTTCTCACTCATTTCATCAAGTCACCATTGATGAAGTCTAGGTTTTCTTCTTGAAGAAGAAGAAGAAGATGATAATGTTATGATAAGTTATTCAAAATAGAAAAAGAATTGAATACTTATCATAATCCAACCATGGTCAAGTGTAGAGAATGAACTAGGGTTAAGTGAATGGTTAGGGTTAAGCATGAAGACAAAAATGGTGACTTAGTCAAAGCTTCATGAAGCTTCAATATCCATCCAAAGAAAGCCACCATTTTTCTTTATGCTTATTATTTTCCATAAAGAATAAATAAATAAATAAATAAATAAGAAAACCAAAACCCTAACCATTTAAATAACCATGGTTCAATCTTTACACAAACTCAAGTAAACATGCATCATCAAACATGATACAATCATTTGCACAAAAAGTATATCACATATACAACTTGTACATCCAAGTGAGAAAATTCATTTAAAGTGAACCAATACTAGTTAATGCAAAGTAATATATCAAATATATAATTATGCATTAAATCATTAAATCAACACTTGATTCAATGATCCGGTCATATCGTATATAACCGACTAGTATCCTATGTATCGTCTTATCGAATCAATCCTTGATTCGATAACTAGGTTATATCACATATGTTAGTTATATGTATGCCCTAGAGGCCATTACTGTACATAGGATGTATATTGTAGTGGATGCTTGGACATATATAGGGAGGACTTTCTTGCTCGACATGATAGTATGCTATCTGGTTGATCTTTACCTTAACGTGTATACTGATTGTCTCTCTGTTACATGTTGGTAAAGCCCTTAGGATGTGTACTTGACTACCTGGACTATGATGCGGATCATACTAGTGGGGACATGGTAGTCCATAAGTACATCCTTCAAAGTCCTTAGTCGTGGGTATATCGAGACGGGGCATCGATATACCAGAGTAGACTAGCGTATACCTTCTCGACCCATACAGATGGGCGATGGATGATCCCATATCCATTGGTGTTTGACATCAGAGATGATATACGGGTGCTCAGTGGAGACTGGGTACACTGGACGGACTCGTTGAGAACTCCCAGATGGTATTATACCTTACGTCAGATGGCAGTTCTCTGGTGACACTGGTACAGAGTAGTCTGTTGACCCGAGATCGTCATAGAGTCTTGTGTGGTTCCCACTGTGCTTTGATTTCCATCTTACCACGTCCAAGAGGGCGTGCAAAACGGTGGTTTTTGGGTACAGTCCCGAGTCACATGTAGGCAATGAGCGATAGGAGGGGATTCGTCTCTCCCGGTATTGGGAGTTGATGTTGCGCTGTGTTCGATTGGCTATAACCGGAAATCCCTGGCCAGGATTGCTGAGATTTACTAGTAAGTGTTATCTGTAGTTTCTCGAACTGTTATAGACCTCATATCGACACGACTTATCGAGCTATTGGGGTCTGACGTTTACCAACCCTAGGCGAGATATACGACATATCAGACGATCAGACCGGACTGTACGGTAAGTGTTACTGGTTGGATTCACAGGAGTATGAGCGGGCTTGCTCGTCGATCTTCTGATCGCTCAATACCCGGGTGGCCGTTACGTTTAGAAGACCGCTTGCGGCTTGTGGGTGTTTGATATGATCATCACCTACTGCCGGCGTATTGACGAGTCTTTAGAGTCCTACACAGAGGTTTCCTGGCTCAAGCGAAACGAAATAGGAGCGCATATGAGATATGTGCGGGACCGAGAATAATGCGTGTATGTGATACCGTATTCTATTCTCGCGATGAATGTATCGATTGGTTGTATGCGATATAACCTAGTTATCGAATCAACGATTGATTCGATAAGCCGATACATTGAATATTAGTCGGTTATATGCGATATGACCGGGTCGTTAAATCAAGTGTTGATTTAATAATTTAATGCATAATTATATATTTGATATATTACTTTGCATTAACTAGTATTGGTTCACTTTAAATGGATTTTCTCACTTGAAGTTCACAAGTTGTATATGTGATATACTTTTGTGCACTTGATTGTATCATGTTTGATGATACATGCTTACTTGAGTTTGTGTAAAGTTTAAACCTTGGTTAAGTAAATGGTTAGGGTTTTGTTTAATTTATTTATTCATTTATTGATTTGTTTATTTCATTTTGGCAAAAGGAAAATGGTGGCTAATTTTGTTTCTTTGTTGAAGTTTCATGAAGCTTTGAAATAGTCCACCATTTTTGTTTTATGCCTAACCTAACCATTCACCTAACTATAGTTTGCTCTCTACACATAACCATGGTTGGTTTATGATAAGTATTCTATGATTTTCTTTTTTAAAGAATAACTTATCATAATTCTTATCATATCATTTTTCATCATCTTCTTCTTCTTCTTCACATGAAGAAAGCTTTCTACCAACAATGGTGAAATGTGAAAATGAGTGAGAAATCCAATTCTAAAGTGAACCCACCTCCTATTTCTTCATCCTCTACCTTTTGCCAAGTAGTATAGGGTGTTTTCTTCACAAGTTTCATGACTTGGTGAAGTGGGAGCTTGATCTAGTGATGCCTCGACGTAGATCATCTTCGGCACGAAGCCGACCACCTTGCCCGCCCATTTCTCCGATGAAGCCGACGCTAGAGCCCGGGATTTGTTATGGACAGCGAGGAGACTTCATTGCGGAGCTATGGAGGTGGAGGACCAGATCTACAAAGGTTGTATTTCCGTTCTTTTAGTTAAATTGTTAACTAGTTGCATTTGTTTCGCCTAAAATTCTAGTTAACGATCTAGTCTAGGGTTTCTCGGCACCGTAAAGTTTGAAATTGGCATGGTTGATGCCATGTGAGACCTCATCAGTGTGCCTAGGAACCCTACAGTGGTATCAGAGCCTAGCTAGAGCTTTAGGCGAAGTGTATACGAAGTTAGAAGTCCGATCGAAGCCGGAATCCCCCGATTATACCCTTCTCTGTACATTTTTACAAACTGTGGCTTTTTCCAAATTAAAAATTCTCAGAAAATTATGCAGGAAAAACTAAGAATTACGGTGAAGTTTGGACGTCTAATTCAACACTGGTTTTGCGGCGGTTCCGCGGCCAAAATTGTGACTTAGTCCCTGAAATTTCATGTAATTATTCTTAGGTCCTTTCTTGTTAATTTTTTATGTGAATTTTTTAATTCCACTCAAGTGTTGAGTTTTCTAAGGTTTTATTGGGGATTCGTTAATTTGATCGGATAATTTAACTTCGTTTATGTTTTTCCGGATATTTTAGAAACTGTTAAAAAGTTCGACTGGATATAAATACCCACTTTTTCCCCTTACGGGAAATTTCCAAGTATTGGATTTTTCCGTAGTTTAATAACGTTCTAAGTAGTGCAAGTAATGCGATGGTCCCTCTAGAAGACCACAAACCTTAACTCGATTATGTGACCGTCTTGAACTGCCCTTTGAACCTTCGGATTTGGGGCAGTACGGCATGCCACATGTGAGGCGCTGGCTTAACCCTTCTACGGCTGGACCGTTGGTACTGAGGCACGAAGTGAATGTTTTTAAACTTATTTCATGTGTTGAGCTGTTTCGGGAAAGCTTGGGTGTTCGAATGTTCGATCGGAAAGTTTAACATTTTCTATTTATCCGGAATATGATACAATAATTGGAATTCACTAGTTATGAGATAACTGAATGAATGTTATAAACATAGCACTTTAGTCTCACTTGATAGGTTGCCACGGAATTTTGATGTGATCAAAAGTCCGTCGCAATCACGTAGCGTATGCGGATACTCGCCGGGTAAACTTAATAGACAGCCTCGCCCCATAGCCCCGACCAAGTGACTGTAGGAGAACCCCGTCGCCGAAAGCATCCGTTCGGGTGCTCGCGGCAGCGGTGTTCCGCCTTGGTGCACTTCGTCGACGGCGTCGGGGGTGCGGCCGCCTACTAAAGTTTGCGACGAGCATTCGATCAGGATATCGGGAATTTTGTTGAATTTCCCGACTTGATATTGAAAAGTGTTTTCGATAATGAGACTAAAATGCGGGGTTTATAATTGTTAGGCATGTGATGTCTAAGGTATTCATTTGATTAGGCATGCGATGTCTATGCAGATTGCGAATTCCAACTGTTGTAGTTTTACACTTTCTTTTCTGTGACCGAAAGTGTAATATGTGATATCGCCGGTTTCGTTGCTATATGTCAACGACAATTGGGATGCGCATATTTACTTACGTTGATGACATATGATGTTCTGTGTTGCTGGATATGTTATATTGGATCGTCGTGTTTGAATAGCCGGGTTTTTTTTATGTAAGATGAGTTTTTTTCATTTTCATTCATGAAAAAACTTGTATGTAATATTCTTTTATTGGGGCACTTCCAGGTTGCGGAAGATGTCACCTTTTGTATATTATTTACTTTTTCGCACTAGGATAGACCCAAGGAGGGGAGCACAAGTAACCGGGTTCTGGAGTCCAGTGGGAGACCAACTCGAGGAGTCGAGTCCGGGTCTCCTAACTCTGGAATTGGTAGGGTTGCTTGCCGCTCTCGTAGGGGTCTAGGGGTGTGGGTTTGGCTATTCATCACGATCGTGGAATCCGTGTTTTATACTGGCTCGTATTGAAAACACGGACGTCCTAGTATATCCAATATTTCATATTTATCTTCTGCTGCGATATCTGTGATGTGATCATGTGATGTTCTGTGATAGATTCTGTATATAGTATATATGATATATTATATAGACGTTACTTATGTTTTACACCCGCGCTAGCCCTGCCCTGCTCTGCCGTTAGTTACCTAACCTAACGGTGCACGAGGGGACATCGAGGCGAATGCGGATGGCATAAGTGTACGTCGTATTTATCTGTGATGTTTAGGTGTTTAAATGATGGGACTTCATTAATGTGATTAATGAAATAAAAGAAACCTAAGATGTTGCAGAATCGAATTTCAAAATAAAACAGGTAGCTATAGTTCTTGCTTTGCACAGCGGTATATGTGATATATCCTGCACCTTATTCGATGAGGAAAGGACCGAGGTCCCTTCACCGGGAGTGACTCCTTTAGCAATAACTGGCAGATGCTACACACTCGGTTTGTCTTTTGATTGCTTTTAAGAGTTTTTGCTTTGCAAAGTGATATATATGATATATCCCGCACGTCACTCGACGAGGAAAGGACCGACGATCCCTTCACCGGGAGTGACTCCTTTAGCAAAACTAGAAAAGCCTCAAAAACACTCCATTTCAAAATTCATTCGATCCTACAACGATATCAAGTTCATTACGCAATAGGTTTTCAGAAAAACCTGTCGTAGCCCTCCGTCATTTCAGATAAGTCCTATTTAGTATTCGTGCTACGTTTGTTGACCTCCGTCAAGGCGTAGTGTGCGGTAGCTAACTAGTATTTATCTGTTTATGCATATGATGCAGATTGGATTAGGGTAGTCGTGCGGCCTTGTTGACCTCCGTCAAGGGTCGTGCGGGTGGGTTTAATTCGATCAAGAAATGACGGGTTGAACTTGACTAGTAGCCTATGGTTTGTTGACCTCCGTCAAGGTCATAGGGTGCTAGGGGCAAAATTATCGGGAATTTCAAGTGTTGAAATTTGCAATGAGATTGCATACCTTCTATGAGATAGTTGGATCCCGATACCCGCTGCGAGTAATTGTTACTCCCGTGAGAGTTTTACACATTACAATTAGCCAATCAAGTAAGTGTCTAGAAAGGTGTTAACGAGGTTACGCCTCTGGGAAAACGAGGTTTACATTAATTAGGTTCGTGCGAAAGCACGGGGGACCTCCCTCAAAGTACCGACACTGGCTTGGCTGAAAGATTGGCGAACTTGTAGTTTGTAATTAATCCCGGCTAGTCTTTCCTTTTAGGGTTTGAAGGAAGATTTGATAAAAAACAGTGGGAGCCATCCTGATTAGATAAAATAAAAACCAATCTATTCTTGCAAGAGCGCACGCTGAGTGTTTTCTTCTCTCTCTCTCTCCAGAAAGCGACCATATCACGCCTTAATCAAGATAATAATACGGATTATTGACCGAACCCGCTTGTTATACTGAGCTGGGGAACGTTGGTCCCGCTCCACCTTATAGTTGTTATAAGACAGAACAGGAAATTGGGGAATACCAAAATTCCTATGCCGCCCAAACGAAGAGAGTGCATGCTGATGCATCATCTTCGGGTGTGTTTATTACAGAGAACTGTTTCTCAGTATCCTTTACGTCCTGGGTATGTGATACCAGATCAGGATCCCAGATATGTAATCTGTTACATAGGGCTGCAGAAAGGTAGAGAACTGAGAACGGGTGATAAGTTTCATGAGGCAGAAAACGGGGCAAGTGTTGCAGCCAAGTCTGTTGGTCACTGTCACCCTGTATTCCAAATACATTGATTCTGAACGAATGTTATTAGATACCGAACCTGATATACAAAATCATATCTATCTCTTTATTAGTAAAGAAATGATAAAATTTTGTATTGTTGGATAATGTTTTGAACATTTCCTATATCAAAAGTTGATCGGATCAGGCACGTTATCTAAAAGCATTGATGTTCTAAATCAAACTACAGTTCTTAGTATATGGAACACACATAAGAGGAAGAGTTCAGAAATGAACGAATTCTTCTTAAGGTATTGTAGACTAGGTCATATCAATGCGACCTGACTAGCTGAAGTTACATATAGATGCATATTTAAATCAGTTTGAATTTACATCTTATGAAACTTGCCAGTCATGTCACTGAGATAAGATGACCACAGCTCTGTTTATTGGTAACAGAGAAAGAGTTAGTAAACTCTTGGGACTGATACATGATGATGTATGTAAGGTCCCCTGTCTACACATGCCAGGACTGGTTCTTTATACTTCATTACATTCTCTGATGATCTTTCGAGATTCAGACCTATGTTCCTGTTGAAACACAAGTCCGAACCTTTTGAGATATTCACAGAATATAAGGCAGAAGTAGAGAACCAACACGGGTATAAGTATTATGTCCTTTGATGTGATCAAGGAGGAGAATACTTGAGCACGGAATTCCTGGATTATTCTAAAGGAGAATGAGATTCTCTCTCAGTATTACTCCTCCGTATACACCATGGCACGATGGTATATCGGGGCGGAGCAATCACACCCTATATGATATGGTGTGCTCTATGATGAGTACTACTGAGATATCTATTTCCTTTTGGGAGTTATGCGCTTGAGAAGCTGCATACCTATTGAATCGGGTTCGAATCAAATCAGTGCCTACCACTTCATATGTGATATGGAAAGGGAAGAGCCCATTTCTTAAGTTAGTTAAGATTTGGGGTTGTCCGGCCTATGTCTAAAAGCAAAATCTGGTCAAGCTCGAGGCAAAGTCTGTAATGTAGAACTGGAAATGTTCCAGCTATACAAACTACAGCAGATGATTTGGTGAACCAAAGGATTCAGTAGATTCCAACGAACCTCAGCCTCTCCGCCGATCTAGTAGGGTTCCTTACCCACCTGAGAGATACTTCTGTTTCTCTATGACAGTGGGAGCGAGGATTGCATCATGAGATGATGACCCAACTATTTTCGAGCTGGCCATCAGGAGTGTGACTCTGTAAGAATGGCTGGATGCTTAGCGATCTGAGATGGAATCCTTATACACCAACAAAGTATGGACTTTGGTTGCTATATCTGAAGGGTTAAATTCCCATCAGGAGCAAGTATATCTTGAGAAGATTACTTGGTGTACTTGGAAAGGTTGAGACTTTCAAAGCTGGACTTGTTAAAGGTTTTCGTCATCGACCAGGCGTGGATAATGATGAAACCTTTTCCAGTACCTATGCTTAAGTCCATCCAGATACTACTTGCCACGGCTACATACCATGACTACGATATCTGACGGTTGGGTGTCATGACTGCTTTTCTAAATGATATTTTAGAAGAGTGCGTCTATAAGTACACAGCCAGAGGGCCTCGTAGACAGTGGGAGCAGCGGAAACGTGTGCAAGATGCTTTATAGGATAAAGCAGGCATCGCGGAGTTGGAACATATATTTTGATGGATTAGTCAAAGAAGTTGACATCATCAAAATGGTAGATGAACCTTGTATAAACAAAAAGGTAGTAGGGAGTATGGTGACGATCCTCTTAGAGTACGTGGATGACATACTCTTGATAGGGAAGGAGTTTCCTATGCAACGCTCGATCAATCTCCGCTTATCACAATGATTCTCCATATAGGATGAAAGTGATACCTCCTAAATCCTGGGTTTTGGGTCTATGAGATAGATCTAATTGGATGTTAGGATTCTCACTAGTTGTAGCGAGATGGTATCAATCGATCCTGGGGAGAATCACTGGAAGGGTTCCAGGGTGATAATGACGACTGAATTTCAGTCGCAGGCATTGTCTTTACCCTCAGTAAAGGGACGGTATGTTGGAAGAGTTCCAAGCTAGATACCGTGGCAAACTAGACGATAAAGGCAGGATACATCGCTACTTAACATACTACCAAAGAGGATGTTTGGGTGTATATTGGTTCATGAGATGAACTACGTTCCAACCATTGTGAGATAATGGAGTTGTGGCTTATGCCAAGGAACGCCGGTCCCATCCGTGATCCAGACATATTCTGAGGCAGCATCACCTGATCATGGAGATAGTTGATCTCCAGGGTGATCGAGGTTAGGAGAGTAGACTCAGAGGACAACACGGCGGATCCACTCACAAAGGCCTTTTCCCAGAGAGAGACTTTTATGGGATGGTTGAGTATGAGATACTGCAACCACTGCTATCAGATGGCCCTAGTGCAAGTGGGAGATTGTTAGTTATATGTATGCCCTAGAGGCCATTACTGTACATAGGATGTATATTGTAGTCGATGCTTGGACATATATAGGGAGGACTTTCTTGCTCGACATGATAGTATGCTATCTGGTTGATCTTTACCTTAACGTGTACACTGATTGTCTCTCTGTTACATGTTGGTAAAGCCCTTAGGATGTGTACTTGACTACCTGGACTATGATGCGGATCATACTAGTGGGGACATGGTAGTCCATAAGTACATCCTTCAAAGTCCCTAGTCGTGGGTATATCGAGACGGGGCATCGATATACCAGAGTAGACTAGCGTATACCTTCTCGACCCATACAGATGGGCGATGGATGATCCCATATCCATTGGTGTTTGACATCAGAGATGATATACGGGTGCTCAGTGGAGACTGGGTACACTGGACGGACTCGCCGAGAACTCCCAGATGGTATTATACCTTACGTCAGATGGCAGTTCTCTGGTGACACTGGTACAGAGTAGTCTGTTGACCCGAGATCGTCATAGAGTCTTGTGTGGTTCCCACTGTGCTTTGATTTCCATCTTACCACATCCAAGAGGGCGTGCAAAACGGTGGTTTTTGGGTACAGTCCCGAGTCACATGGAGGCAATGAGCGATAGGAGGGGATTCGTCTCTCCCGGTATAGGGAGTTGATGTTGCGCTGTGTTCGTTTGGCTATAACCGGAAATCCCTGGCCAGGGTTGCTGAGATTTACTAGTAAGTGTTACCTGTAGTTTCTCGAACTGTTATAGACCTCATATCGACATGACTTATCGAGCTATTGGGGTCTGACGTTTACCACCCCTAGGCCAGATATGCGACATATCAGACGATCAGACCGGACTGTACGGTAAGTGTTACTGGTTGGATTCACAGGAGTATGAGCGGGCTTGCTCGTCGATCTTCTGATCGCTCAATACCCGGGTGGCCGTTACGTTTAGCAGACCGCTTGCGGCTTGTGGGTGTTTGATATGATCATCACCTACTGCCGGCGTATTGACGAGTCTTTAGAGTCCTACACTGAGGTTTCCTGGCTCAAGCGAAACGAAATAGGAGCGCATATGAGATATGTGCGGGACCAAGAATAATGCGTGTATGTGATACCGTATTCTATTCTCGCGATGAATGTATCGATTGGTTGTATGCAATATAACCTAGTTATCGAATCAACGATTGATTCGATAAGCCGATACATTGAATATTAGTCGGTTATATGCGATATGACCGGGTCGTTAAATCAAGTGTTGATTTAATGATTTAATGCATAATTATATATTTGATATATTACTTTGCATTAACTAGTATTGGTTCACTTTAAATGGATTTTCTCATTTGAAGTTCACAAGTTGTATATGTGATATACTTTTGTGCACTTGATTGTATCATGTTTGATGATACATGCTTACTTGAGTTTGTGTAAAGTTTAAACCTTGGTTAAGTAAATGGTTAGGGTTTTGTTTAATTTATTTATTCATTTATTGATTTTTTTATTTCATTTTGGCAAAAGGAAAATGGTGGCTAATTTTGTTTCTTTGTTGAAGTTTCATGAAGCTTTGAAATAGTCCACCATTTTTGTTTTATGCCTAACCTAACCATTCACCTAACTATAGTTTGCTCTCTACACATAACCATGGTTGGTTTATGATAAGTATTCTATGATTTTCTTTTTTAAAGAATAACTTATCATAATTCTTATCATATCATTTTTCATCATCTTCTTCTTCTTCTTCACATGAAGAAAGCTTTCTACCAACAATGGTGTAATGTGAAAATGAGTGAGAAATCTAATTCTAAAGTGAACCCACCTCCTATTTCTTCATCCTCTACCTTTTGCCAAGTAGTATAGGGTGTTTTCTTCACAAGTTTCATGACTTGGTGAAGTGGGAGCTTGATCTAGTGATGCCTCGACGTAGATCATCTTCGGCACGAAGCCGACGACCTTGCCCGCCCATTTCTCCGATGAAGCCGACGCTAGAGCCCGGGATTTGTTATGGACAGCGAGGAGACTTCATTGCGGAGCTATGGAGGTGGAGGACCGGATCTACAAAGGTTGTATTTCCGTTCTTTTAGTTAAATTGTTAACTAGTTGCATTTGTTTCGCCTAAAATTCTAGTTAACGATCTAGTCTAGGGTTTCTCGGCACCGTAAAGTTTGAAATTGGCATGGTTGATGCCATGTGAGACCTCATCAGCGTGCCTAGGAACCCTACACATATAACCATTCGATACATTCATCGCGAGAATGGAATACGGTATCACATACACGCATTATTCTCGGTCCCGCACATATCTCATATGCGCTCCTATTTCGTTTCGCTTGAGCCAGGAAACCTCTGTGTAGGACTCTAAAGACTCGTCAATACGCCAGCAGCAGGTGATGATCATATCAAACACCCACAAGCCGCAAGCGGTCTGCTAAACGTAACGGCCACCCGGGTATTGAGCGATCAGAAGATCGACGAGCAAGCCCGCTCATACTCCTGTGAATCCAACCAGTAACACTTACCGTACAGTCCGGTCTGATCGTCTGATATGTCGCATATCTTGCCTAGGGGTGGTAAACGTCAGACCCCAATAGCTCGATAAGTCGTGTCGATATGAGGCCTATAACAGTTCGAGAAACTACTGGTAACACTTACCAGTAAATCTCAACAATCCTGGCCAGGGATTTCCGGTTATAGCCAATCGAACACAGCGCAACATCAACCCCCTATACCGGGAGAGACGAATCCCCTCCTATCGCTCATTGCCTCCATGTGACTCGGGACTGTACCCAAAAACTACCGTTTTGCACGCCCTCTTGGACGTGGTAAGATGGAAATCAAAGCACAGTGGGAACCACACAAGACTCTATGACGATCTCGGGTCAACAGACTACTCTGTACCAGTGTCACCAGAGAACTGCCATCTGACGTAAGGTATAATACCATCTGGGAGTTCTCGGCGAGTCCGTCCAGTGTACCCAGTCTCCACTGAGCACCCGTATATCATCTCCGATGTCAAACACCAATAGATATGGGATCATCCATCGCCCATCTGTATGGGTCGAGAAGGTATACGCTAGTCTACTCTGGTATATCGATGCCCTGTCTCGATACACCCACGACTAGGGACTTTGAAGGATATACTTATGGACTACCATGTCCCCACTAGTATGATCCGCATCATAGTCCAGGTAGTCAAGTACGCATCCTAAGGGCTTTACCAACATGTAACAGAGAGACAATTAGTGTACACTTTAAGGTAAAGATCAACCAGATAGCATACTATCATGTCGAGCAAGAAAGTCCTCCCTATATACGTCCTAGCATCCACTACAATATACATCATATGTACAGTAATGGCCTCTAGGGCATACATATAACTAACAATCTCCCACTTGCACTAGGGCCATCTGATAGCAGTGGTTGCGGTATCTCATACTCAACCATCCCATAAAAGTCTCTCTCTGGGAAAAGGCCTTTGTGAGTGGATCCGCCGTGTTGTCCTCTGAGTCTACTCTCCTAACCTTGATCACCCTGGAGATCAACTATCTCCATGATCAGGTGATGCTGCCTCAGAATATGTCTGGATCACTGATGGGACCGGCGTTCCTTGGCATAAGCCACAACTCCATTGTCTCACAATGGTTGGAACGTAGTTCATCTCATGAACCAATATACACCCAAACATCCTCTTTGGTAGCATCTTAAGTAGCGATGTATCCTGCCTTTATCGTCTAGTATGTCACGGTATCTAGCTTGGAACTCTTCCAACATACCGTCCCTCGATTGAGGGTAAAGACAATGCCTGTGACTGACACTCAGTCGTCTTTATCACCCTGGAACCTTTCCAGTGATTCTCCCCAGGATCGATTGATACCAACTCACTAAAGCTAGTGAGTATTCTAACATCCATTTAGATCTATCTCATAGATCCAAAACCCAGGATTTAGTAGGTATCACTTTGATCCTATATGGAGAATCATTGTGATAAGCGGAGATTGATCGAGCGTAGCATAGGAAACTCTTTCCCTATCAAGAGTATGTCATCCACGTACTCTACGAGGATCACCACCATACTCCCTACTACCTTTTTGTATATACAAGGTTCATCTACCATTTTGATGATGTCAAACTCTTTGACTACTTCATCAATACAGACGTTCCAACTCCGCGATGCCTGCTTTATCTTATAAAGCATCTTGTACACATTTCCGCTGCTCCCACTGTTTACGAAGCCCTCTGGCTGTGTACTTATAGACGTTCTCTTCCAAAACATCATTTTAGAAAAGCAGTCATGACACCCAACCACCAGATATCGTAGTCATGGTATGTAGCCGTGGCAAGTAGGATCTGGATGGACTTAAGCATAGCCACTTGAAAAGGTTTCATCATTATCCACGCCTGGTCGATGACGAAAAGCTTTAACAAGTCTAGCTTTGAAAGTCTCAACTTTTCCATGTACACCAAGTAATCTTCTCAAGATTTACTTGCTCCTGATGGGGATTTAACCCTTCAGATATAGCAACCAAAGTCCATACTTTGTTGGTGTATAAGGATTCCATCTCAGATCGCTAAGCATCCAGCCATTCTTACAGAGTCCCACTCCTGATGGCCAGCTCGAAACTAGTTGGGTCATCATCTCATGATACAATCCTCCCTCCCACTGTCATAGAGAAACAGAAGTATCTCTCAGGTGGGTGAGAAAATCCTACTAGATCGGCGGAGAGGCTGAGGTTCGTTGGTTTCTACTGAATCCTTTGGTTCTACCAAATCATCTGCTGTTGTTTTGTATAGCTGGAACCTTTCCAGTTGTACATAACAGACCTTGCCTCGAGCCTGTCCGGATTTTGCTTTTAAACATAGCCCGGACAACCCCAAATCTTAACTAACTTAAGATATGGGCTCTACCCTTTCCATATCACATATGAAGCGGTAGGCATAGATTTGATTCGAATCCAATTCAATAGGTATGCAGCTTCTCAAGTGCATAACTTCCAAAAGGAAACAGGTAACTCAGTAGTACTCATCATAGAGCACACCTTATCACATAGGGTGCTATTGCTCCGCCCCGATATACCATCGTGCTATGGTGTTTACGGAGGAGTAATGCTGAGAGAGAATCTTATTCTCCTTTAGAATGATCCAGGATTTCCATGCTCAAGTATTCTCCTCCTCGATCTCATCAAAGGACATAATACTTATACCCGTGTTTTGGTTTTCTACTTCTAAATCATATTCTGTGAATATCTCAAAAGGTTCGGACTTGTGTTTCAACAGGAACATATATCTGAATCATGAGAGATTATCAGAGAATGTAACGAAGTACAAAGAACCAGTCCTGGCATATGTAGACAGGGGACCTTACATACATCAACATGTATCATCCTAAGAGTTTACTAACTCTTTCTCTGTTTCCAGTAAACAGAGCTATGGTCATCGTATCTTTGTGACATGACTGGCAAGTTTCATAAGATGTAAATTCAAACAGATTTAAATATGCATCTAAATGTAACTTCAGCTAGTCGGGTCGCATTGATATGACCTAATCTACAATACCTCAAGAAGGATTCGATCATTTCTGAACTCTTCCTCTTGTGTGTGTTCCATATACTAAGAACTGTAGTTTGATTTAGAACGTTAATGCTTTTAGATAACGTGCCTGATCCGATCAACTTTTGATATAGGAAATGTTCAAAACATTATCCAACAATACAAAATTTTATCATTTCTTTACTAATAAAGAGAATGATATGATTTTGTATATCAGGTTCGGTATCTAATAACATTCGTTCAGAATCAATGTATTGGTAATACAGGGTGACAGTGACCAACAGACTTGGCTGCAACACTTGCCCCGTTTTCTGTCTCATGAAACTTATCACCTGTTCTCAGTTTTTCTACCTTTTTGTAGCCCTATGTAACAGATTACATATCTGGGATCCAGATCCGGTATCATATACCCAGGATGCGGAGGATACTGAGAAACAGTTCTGTATAATGAACACACCCGAAGATGATGCATCATCATGCACTCTCTTCGTTTGGGCGGCACGGGAATTCTGGTAATCCCCAATTTCCTGCTCTGTTTTATAACAATTATAAGTAGGAGCGGGACCAACGTTCCCCAGCTCAGTATAACAAGCGGGTTCGGTCAATAATCCATATTATTATCTTGATTAAGGCGTGATATGGTCGCTACCTGGAGAGAGAGAGAAGAAAACACTCAGCGTGCGCTCTAGCAAGAATAGATTGGTTTTTATTTTATCTAATCAGGATGGCTCCCACTGCTTTTTATCAAATCTTCCTTCAAACCCTAAAAGGAAAGACTAGCCGGGATTAATTACATACTACAAGTTCGCCAATCTTTCAGCCAGGCCAGTGTCGGTACTTTGAGGGAGGTCCCCCGTGCTTTCGCACGAACCTAATTAAAGTAAACCTCGTTTTCCCAGAGGCGTAACCCCGTTGACACCTTTCTAGACACCTACTTGATCGGCTAATTGTAATGTGTAAAACTCTCCCAGGAGTAACAATTACTCGCAGCGGGTATCGGGATCCAACTATCTCATAGAAGGTATGCAATCTCATTGCAAATTTCAACACTTGAAATTCCCGATAATTTTGCCCCTAGCACCCTATGACCTTGATGGAGGTCAACAAACCATAGGCTACTAGTCAAGTTCAACCCGTCATTTCTTGATCGAATTAAACCCATCCGCACGACCCTTGACGGAGGTCAACAAGGCCGCACGACTACCCTAATCCAATCTGCATCATATGCATAAGCAGATAAATACTAGTTAGCTACCGCACACTACGCCTTGACGGAGGTCAACAAACGTAGCACGAATACTAAATAGGACTTATCTGAAATGACGGAGGGCTATGACAGGTTTTTCTGAAAACCTATTGCGTAATGAACTTGATATCGTTGTAGAATCAAATGATTTTAAAATAGAGTGTTTTTGAGGCTTTTCTAGTTTTGCTAAAGGAGTCACTCCCGGTGAAGGGATCATCGGTCCTTTCCTCGTCAAATGAGGTGCGGGATATATCATATATATCACTGTGCAAAGAAAGAACTCTTAAAAGCAATCAAAAGACAAACCGAGCGTGTAGCATCTGCCAGTTATTGCTAAAGGAGTCACTCCCGGTGAAGGGATCTCGGTCCTTTCCTCATCGAATAAGGTGCAGGATATATCACATATACCTCTGTGCAAAGCAAGAACTGTAGCTACCTGTTTTATTTTGAAATTCGATTCTACAACATCTTTAGATTTCTTTTATTTCATTAATCACATTAATGAAGTCCCATCATTTAAGTACCTAAACATTACAGATAAATACGACGTACACTTATGCCATCCGCATTCGCCTCGATGTCCCCTCGTGCACCGTTAGGTTAGGTAACTAACGGCAGAGCAGGGCAGGGCTAGCGCGGGTGTAAAACATAAGTAACGCCTATATAATATATCATATATACTATATACTGTATCTATCATAGAACATATCACATGATCACATCACAGATATCGCAGCAGAATAATCATATGAAATATTGGATATACTAGGACGTCCGTGTTTTCAATACGAGCCATTATAAAACACGGATTCCACGGTCGTGATGAATAGCCAAACCCACACCCCTAGACCCCTACGAGAGCGGCAAGCAACCCTACCAATTCTAGAGTTAGGAGACCCGGACTCGACTCCTCGAGTTGGTCTCCCACTGGACTCCAGAACCCGGTTACTTGTGCTCTCCTCCTTGGGTCTATCCTAGTGCGGAAAAGTAAATAATATACAAAGGGTGACATCTTCCGCAACCTGGAAGTGCCCCAACAAAAGAATATTACATACAAGTTTTTACATGAATGAAAATGAAAAACACTCATCTCACATAAAAACCCCCCCGGCTATTCAAACACGACGATCCAATATAACATATCCAGCAATACATAACATCACATGTCATCAACGTAAGTAAATATGCGCATCCCAATTGTCGTTGACATATAGCAACGAAACCGGCGATATCACATATTACACTTACGGTCACAGAAAAGAAAGTGTAAAACTACAACAGTTGGAATTCGCAACCTCCACAGACATCGCATGCCTTATCAAATGAATTCCTTAGACATCGCATGCCTAACAATTATAAACCCCGCATTTTAGTCTCATTATCGAAAACTCTTTTCAATATCAAGTCGGGCAATTCAACAAGATTCCCGACATCCTGATCGAATGCTCGTCGCAAACTTCAGTAGACGGCCGCACCCCCGATACCGTCGATGAAGTGTACCAAGGCGGAACACCGCTACTGCGAGCACCCGGACGGATGCTTTCGGCGACGGGGTTCTCCTATAGTCACTTGGTCGGGGCTATGGAGTGAGGCTGTCTATTAAGTTTACCCGGCGAGTATCCGCGTACGCTACGTGATTGCGACGGACTTTTGATCACATCAAAATTCCATGGCAACCGATCAAGTGAGACTAAACTGCTATATTTATAACATTCATTCAGTTATCTCATAACTACTTGTGAATTCCAATTATTGTATCACATTCCGGATAAATAAAAAATGTTAAACTTTTCGATCAAACAGTCGAACACCCAAGTTTTCCCGATATAGATCAACACATGAAATAAGTCTAACAACATTCAGTTCGTGCCTCAGTACCAACGGTCCAGCCGTAGAAGGGTCAAGCCAACGCCTCACATGTGGCACGCCGTACTGCCCCAAACCCGAAGGTTCAAAGGGCAGTTCAAGACGGTCACATAATCGAGTTAAGGTTTGTCGTCTTCTAGAGGGACCATCGCGTTACTTACACTACTTAGAACGTCTTTAAACCACAGAAAAATCCAACACTTGGAAATTTCCCGACAGGGGAAAAAGTGGGTATTTATATCTGGTCGAACATTTTAACATATTCAAAAATTATCCGGAATCCACATAGACAAAATCTGATAATCCGATCGAATCTTTGAATCCCCAATACAACCCCAGAACACTCAACTCTTGAGTCAAATTAAAAATTCCCAGAAAATTCAGCATAATAAAATAGTAATTACAGTGCAAAATAGGAGTGATGATGTCATCATATTGCCGCGGAACCGCCGCAGAAGCCACGCTTCTGCCGCGGTTCCGCCGCACTCTTTACTGTTCATGGGATAAATTTTGCATCGTAATTCCTATATTTCCCTGCTGAATTTTTTAAGCATTTTTAATATGGAAAAATCCCAGATTTTAGAAAAAGTCCAGAGAGCACTTGGGTTTTAGGGTTTCGGGTTCGTTCGGGTTTCAAACGTCGTCTAGACTTCGCCTAAGGCTCTAGCTAACCTCTGATACCAATGTAGGGTTCCTAGGCACACTAATGAGGTCTCACAAGGCATCAACCATGCCCGTTTCAAATTTTACGGGTGCCGAGAAACCCTAGACTACGGATCGTTGGCTAGAAGTTTAGGCGACAAATGCAACTAGTTAACAACTTAACTACAAGTGAACGGAAATACAACCTTTGTAGATCCGGTTCTCCACCTCCATAGCTCCGCGATGAAGTCCCCTCGCTGTAGAAATCGAATCTTGGACTCTAGTATTGGCTTCATCGTGTAGGGTTCCTAGGCACCCTAATGAGGTCACACAAGGCATCAACCATGCCAATTTCTAATTTTAACGGTGCCGAGAAACCCGACTACGGATCGTTGGCTAGATTTCTAGGCGAACAAAGTAACTAGTTAACACTTAACTATAAGAATCGGAAATACAACCTTTGTAGATCCGGTGCTCCACCTCCATAGCTCCGCAACGAAGTATCCTCGCTGTCCAAATCGAAATCCGGGCTCTTGCGTCGGCTTCATCGGAGAAGAAGCGGGCTAGGTCATCAACGACGTGCCGAAGATGATCTACCTCGAAGCATCGCTAGATCAAGCTCCACCTTCACCAAGCCATGAAAACTTGTGAAGGAAACACACTCTACTACTTGGCAAGAGGTAGAGGATGAAGAAATAGGAAGTGGGTTCACTTTAGAATTGGATTTCTCACTCATTTTCACATTCCACCATTGTTGGTAGAAAGCTTTCTTCAAGGTTGAAGATGAAGAAGAAGAAGATAATGATATGATAAGTTATTTAGAAAATAGAAAATAAAAGAATACTTATCATAATCAACCATGGTCAAGTGTAGAGAATTAACTAAGGTTAGATTAATGGTTAGGGTTAAAGATGAAGACAAAGTGGTCACTTTGGTCAAAGCTTCATGAAGCTTCAAAAAGCTTCATGAAAGAAAATAAAATAAAGAAACCATTTTGCTTTTCTTTTATGCTTTTATTAATATCCAAAATGAATAAACAAAGGATTAAATGAAAAATCAAAACCCTAATCATTAAGTTAACCAGGGTTTAATTCTATACACTTAACCAAATAAGCATGTATCATCAAACATGATACAAGCATGTGCACAAAATCATATCGCATATGCAATGCGCACATCCGAGTGAGAAAATCCATCTTAAGTGAACCGATACTAGTTAATGCAAAGTAATATATCAAATATATAATTATGCATTAAATCATTAAATCAACACTTGATTTAACGATCCGGTCATATCGCATATAACCGACTAGTATCCTATGCATCGGCTTATCGAATCGATCTTCGATTCGATAACTAGGTTATATCGCATACAACCAATCGATACATTCATCGCGAGAATGGAATACGGTATCACATACACGTATTATTCTCGGTCCCGCACATATCTCATATGCGCTCCTATTTCGTTTCGCTTGAGCCAGGAAACCTCTGTGTAGGACTCTAAAGACTCGTCAATACGCCGGCAGCAGATGATGATCATATCAAACACCCACAAGCTGCAAGCGGTCTGCTAAACGTAACGGCCACCCGGGTATTGAGCGATCTGAAGATCGACGAGCAAGCCCGCTCACACTCCAGTGAATCCAACCAGTAACACTACCATACAGTCCGGTCTGATCGTCTGATATGTCGCATATCTCGCCTAGGGGTGGTAAACGTCAGACCCCAATAGCTCAATAAGTCGTGTCGATATGAGGTCTATAACTGTTCGAGAAACTACTGGTAACACTTACCAGTAAATCTCAGCAACCCTGGCCAGGGATTTCCTGTTATAGCCAATCGAACACAGCGCAACATCAACCCCCTATACCGGGAGAGACGAATCCCCTCCTATCACTCATTGCCTCTACGTGACTCGGGACTGTACCCAAAAACCACCGTTTTGCACGCCCTCTTGGACGTGGTAAGATGGAAATCAAAGCACAGTGGGAACCACACAAGACTCTATGACGATCTCGGGTCAACAGACTACTCTGTACCAGTGTCACCAGAGAACTGCCATCTGACGTGAGGTATAATACCATCTGGGAGTTCTCGGCGAGTCCTTCCAGTGTACCCAGTCTCTACTGAGCACCCGTATATCTCCTCTGATGTCAAACACCAATGGATATGGGATCATCCATCGCCCATCTGAATGGGTCGAGAAGGTACACACTAGTCTACTCTGGTATATCGATGCCCCGTCTCGATACACCCTCGACTAGGGACTTTGAAGGATGTACTTATGGACTACCATGTCCCCACTAGTATGATCCGCATCATAGTCCAGGTAGTCAAGTACAGATCCTAAGGGCTTTACCAACATGTAACAGAGAGACAATCAGCATACACGTTAAGGTGAAGTGTAACCAGATAGCATACTATCATGTCGAGCAAGAAAGTCCTCCCTATATATGTCCCAGCATCCACTACAATATACATCCAATGTACAGTAATGGCCTCTAGGGCATACATATAACTAACAATCTCCCACTTGCACTAGGGCCATCTGTAGCAGTGGTTGTAGTATCTCATACTCAACCATCCCATAAAAGTCTCTCTCTGGGAACAGGCCTTTGTGAGTGGATTCGCCGTGTTGTCCTCTGAGTCTACTCTCCTAACCTCGATCTCCCTGGAGATCAACCATCTCCATGATCAGGTGACACTGCCTTAGAATATGTCTGGATCACTGATGGGACGGACGTTCCTTGGCATAAGCCACAACTCCATTGTCTCACAATGGTTGGAACGTAGTTCATCTCATGAACCAATATACACCCAAACATCCTCCTTGGTAGCATCTTAAGTAGCGATGTATCCTGCCTTTATCGTCTAGTATGTCACGGTATCTAGCTTGGAACTCTTCCAACATACCGTCCCTTTACTTAGGGTAAAGACAATGCCTGTGACTGACACTCAGTCGTCATTATCACCCTGGAACACTTCCAGTGATTCTCCTCAGGATCGATTGATACCATCTCGCTACAACTAGTGAGAATCCTAACAACCAATTAGATCTATCTCATAGATCCAAAACCCAGGATTTAGGAGGTATCACTTTGATCCTATATGGAGAATCTTTGTGATAATCGGAGATTGATCGAGCATAGCATAGGAAACTACTTCCCTATCAAGAGTATGTCATCCACGTACTCTACGAGGATCGTCACCATACTCCCTACTACCTTTTTGTTTATACAAGGTTCATCTACCATTTTGATGATGTCAAACTCTTTGACTACTCCATCAAAACAGACATTCCAACTCCGCGATGCCTGCTTTATCCTATAAAGCATCTTGCACACGTTTCCGCTGCTCCCACTGTCTACGAAGCCCTCTGGCTGTGTACTTATAGACGCTCTCTTCCAAATCATCATTTAGAAAAGCAGTCAAGACACCCAACCACCAGATATCGTAGTCATGGCATGTAGCCGTGGCAAGTAGGATCTGGATAGACTTAAGCATAGATCCTTAGAAAAGGTTTCAACATAATCCACGCCTGGTTGATGACGAAAACCTTTAACAAGTCTAGCTTTGAAAGTCTCAACTTTTCCATCTACACCAAGTAATCTTCTCAAGATATACTTGCTCCTGATGGGGATTTAACCCTTCAGATATAGCAACCAAAGTCCATACTTTGTTGGTGTATAAGGATTCCATCTCAGATCGATAAACATCCAGCCATTCTTACAGAGTCTTACTCTCGATGGCCAGCTCGAAACTAGTTGGGTCATCATCTCATGATGCAATCCTCGCTCCCACTGTCATAGAGGAACCGAAGTATCTCTCAGGTGGGTGAGGAACCCTACTAGATCGGCGGAGAGGCTGAGGTTCGTTGGAATCTACTGAATCCTTTGGTTCTACCAAATCATCTGCTGTAGTTCGTATAGCTGGAACATTTCCAGTTCTACATAACAGATCTTGCCTCGAGCTTTTCCGGATTTTGCCTTTAGACATAGGCCAGACAACCCCAAATCTTAACCAACTTAAGATATGGGCTCTTCCCTTTCCATATCACATATGAAGCGGTAGGCAACTGATTTGATTGGAACCCTTATTCAATAGGTATGCAGCTTCTCAAGTGCATAACCCCCAAAAAGGAAATAGGTAACTCAGTAGTACTCATCATAGAGCACACCTTATCATATAGGGTTGCTCCGCCCCGGTATACCATCGTGCTATGGTGTATACAGAGGAGTAATGCTGAGAGAGAATCTCATTCTCCTTTAGAATAGTCCAGGAATTCCGTGCTCAAGTATTCTCATCCTTGATCTCATCATAGGACATAATACTTATACCCTTATTGGTTCTCTACTTCTCGCTTATATTCTGTGAATATCTCAAAAGGTTCGGACTTGTGTTTCAACAAGAACATAGATCTGAATCTCGAGAGATTATCAGAGAATGTAATGAAGTACAAAGAACCGGTCTTGGCATGTGTAGACTGGGGACCTACATACATCAACATGTATCATCCCAAGAGTTTACTAACACTTTCTCTGTTTCCAGTAAACGGAGCTATGGTCATCTTATCTTTGTGTCATGACTGGCGAGTTTCACAAGATGTAGATTCAAACTGATTTAAATATGCATCTACATGTAACTTCATCTAGTCGGGTCACATTGATCTGACCTAGTCTACAATACCTTAAGAAGGATCCGTTCATTTCTGAACTCTTCCTCTTGTGTGTGTTCCATATACTAAGAACTGTAGTTTGATTTAGAACATCAATGCTTTTAGATAACGTGCCTGAACCGATCAACTTTTGATATAGGAAATGTTCAAAACATTATCCAACAATACAAAATTTTATCATTTCTTTACTAATAAAGAGAGTGATATGATTTTGTATATCAGGTTCTGTATCTAATAACATTCGTTCAGAATCAATGTATTGTAATACAGGGTGACAGTGACCAACAGACTTGGCTGCAACTCTTGCCCCGTTTTCTGCCTCATGAAACTTATCACCCGTTCTCAGTTCTCTACCTATCTGTAGCCCAATGTAACAGATTACATATCTGGGATCCTGATCCGGTATCATATACCCAGGACGTAAAGGATACTGAGAAACAGTTCTGTATAATGAACAAACCCGAAGATGATGCATCAGCATGCACTCTCTTCATTTGGGCGGCACGGGAATTCTGATAATCCCTAATTTCCTGCTCTGTCTTATAACAATTATAAGTTGGAGCGGGACCAACGTTCCCCAGCTCAGTATAACAAGCGGGTTCGGTCAATAATCCGTATTATTATCTTGATTAAGGCGTGATATGGTCGCTACCTGGAGAGAGAGAGAAGAAAACACTCAGCGTGCGCTCTGTCAAGAATAGATTGGTTATTATTTTATCTAATCAGGATGGCTCCCACTGCTTTTTATCAAATCTTCCTTCAAACCCTAAAAGGAAAGACTAGCCGGGATTAATTACACACTACAAGTTCGCCAATCTTTCAGCCAGGCCAGTGTCGGTACTTTGAGGGAGGTCCCCCGTGCTTTCGCACGAACCTAATTAATGTAAACCTCATTTTCCCAGAGGCGTAACCCCGTTGACACCTCTCTAGACACCTACTTGATCGGCTAATTGTAATGTATAAAACTCTCCCAGGAGTAACAATTACTCGCAGCGGGTATCGGGATCCAACTATCTCATAGAAGGTATGCAATCTCATTGCAAATTTCAACACTTGAAATTCCCTATAATATTTTGTCCCGAACGATCTATGACCTTGACAAGGTCAACAAACCATAGACCGCAAGTCAAGTTCAACCCGTCATTTCTTGATTGAATCAAACCCACCCGCACGACCCTTAACAAGGTCAACAAGGCCGCACGACTACCCTAACCCAATCTGCATCATATGCATAAGCAGATAAATACTGGTTAGCTACCGCACACTGCGCCTTGACAAGGTCAACAAACGCAGCACGAATACTAAACAGGATTTATCTGAAATGACGGAGGGCTACGACAGGTTTTTCTGAAAACCTATTGCGTAATGAACTTGATATCGTTGTAGGATCGAATGATTTTAAAATGGAGTGATTTTGAGGCTTTTCTAGTTTTGCTAAAGGAGCCACTCCCGGTGAAGGGATCGTCGGTCCTTTCCTCGTCGAATGAGGTGCGGGATATATCATATATATCACTGTACAAAGCAGAACTCTTAAAAGCAATCAAAAAACAAACCGAGTGTATAGCATCTGCCAGTTATTGCTAAAGGAGTCACTCCCGGTGAAGGGATCTCGGTCCTTTCCTCATCGAATAAGGTGCAGGATATATCACATATACCGCTGTGCAAAGCAAGAACTGTAGCTACCTGTTTTATTTTGAAATTCGATTCTACAACATCTTAGGTTTCTTTTATTTTCATTAATCACATTAATGAAGTCCCATCATTTAAGTACCTAAACATCACAGATAAATACGACGTAAACTTATGCCATCTGCATTCGCCTCGATGTCCCCTCGTGCACCGTTAGGTTAGGTAACTAACGACAGAGCGGGGCAGGGCTAGCGCGGGTGTAAAACATAAGTAACGCCTATATAATATATCATATATACTATATACAGTATCTATCAAAGAACATCACATGATCACATCACAGATATCGCAGCAGAAGAAACATATGAAATATTGGATATACTAGGACGTCCGTGTTTTCAATACGAGCCAGTATAAAACACGGATTCCACGGTCGTGATGAATAGCCAAACCCACACCCCTAGACCCCTACGAGAGCGGCAAGCAACCCTACCAATTCTGGAGTTAGGAGACCCGGACTCGACTCCTCGAGTTGGTCTCCCACTGGACTCCAGAACCCGGTTACTTGTGCTCCCCCCTTGGGTCTATCCTAGTGCGGAAAAGTAAATAATATACAAAGGGTGACATCTTCCGCAACCTGGAAGTGCCCCAATAAAAGAATATTACATACAAGTTTTTACATGAATGAAAATGAATAACACTCATCTCACATAAAAAAACCCCGGCTATTCAAACACGACGATCCAATACAACATATCCAGCAACACATAACATCACATGTCATCAACATAAGTAAATATGCGCATCCCAATTGTCGTTGACATATAGCAACGAAACCGGCGACATCACATATTACACTTACGGTCACAGAAAAGAAAGTGTAAAACTACAACAGTTGGAATCCGCAACCTGCATAGACATCGCATGCCTAATCAAATGAATTCCTTAGACATCGCATGCCTAACAATTATAAACCCCGCATTTTAGTCTCATTATCGAAAACTCTTTTCAATATCAAGTCGGGGAATTCAACAGGATTCCCGACAATTTTGATCGAATGCTCGTCGCAAACTTTAGTAGGCGGCCGCACCCCCAACGCCGTCGACGAAGTGCACCAAGGCGGAACACCGCTGCCGCGAGCACCCGAACGGATGCTTTCGGCGACGGGGTTCTCCTACAGTCACTTGGTCGGGGCTATGGGGCGTGGCTGTCTATTAAGTTTACCCGGCGAGTATCCGCGTACGCTACGTGACTGCGACGGACTTTTGATCACATCAAAATTCCGTGGCAACCGATCAAGTGAGACTAAACTGCTATGTTTATAACATTCATTCGGTTATCTCATAACTTATTGTGAATTCCAATTATTGTATCACATTCCGGATAAGATAGAAAATGTTAAACTTTTCGATAGAACAATCGAACACCCAAGTTTTCCCGATCAACCGAATGAAATAAGTTCAAAGACATTCACTTCATGCCTCAGTACCAACGGTCCAGCCGTAGAAGGGTCAAGCCAACGCCTCACATGTGGCACGCCGTACTGCCCCAAACCCTAAGGTTCAAAGGGCAGTTCAAGACGGTCACATAATCGAGTTAAGGTTTGTTGTCTTCTAGAGGGACCATCGCGTTACTTGCACTACTCAGAACGTCCTTAAACCACGGAAAAATCCAACACTTGGAAATTTTCCGGCAGGGGAAAAAGTGGGTATTTATGTCCGGTCGAAATTTTTAACATATTCTAAAATATCCGAAAAACACATAGACAAAATTAGACAATCCGATTGAATGTACGAACTCCTAATACAACCCAAAAAACTCAACTTTTGATTTCAGATAAAAAAAAATTCCCAGGAAAACCAGCACTGCAAAATAGGAATTACTGTGCAAAATTGAATGCCTAATAAGACAAAACGGCCGCGGAACCGCCGCATTAGCATGATAATGCCGCGGTTCCGCCGCACTTTTGAGGGATCATTAGTTACTTTTTGCACCGTAATTCTTAGAATTTCCTGCTGATTTTTCTGCATATTTTTAATTCTCAAAAATCCACGAAAACAGAAAATGTCCAGAGAGCACTTTCAAGTCGGGGTTTCGGGTCGATCGGACTTCTAACTCCGTCTACGCATCGCCTAAGGCTCTAGCTAGGCTCTGATACCACTGTAGGGTTCCTAGGCACCCTAATGAGGTCACACAAGGCATCAACCATGCCAATTTCTAATTTTAACGGTGCCGAGAAACCCGACTACGGATCGTTGGCTAGATTTCTAGGCGAACAAAGTAACTAGTTAACACTTAACTATAAGAATCGGAAATACAACCTTTGTAGATCCGGTGCTCCACCTCCATAGCTCCGCAACGAAGTATCCTCGCTGTCCAAATCGAAATCCGGGCTCTTGCGTCGGCTTCATCGGAGAAGAAGCGGGCTAGGTCATCGACGACGTGCCGAAGATGATCTACGTCGAAGCATCGCTAGATCAAGCTCCACCTTCACCAAGCCATGAAAACTTGTGAAGGAAACACACTCTACTACTTGGCAAGAGGTAGAGGATGAAGAAATAGGAAGTGGGTTCACTTTAGAATTGGATTTCTCACTCATTTTCACATTCCACCATTGTTGGTAGAAAGCTTTCTTCAAGGTTGAAGATGAAGAAGAAGAAGATAATGATATGATAAGTTATTTAGAAAATAGAAAATAAAAGAATACTTATCATAATCAACCATGGTCAAGTGTAGAGAATTAACTAAGATTAGATTAATGGTTAGGGTTAAAGATGAAGACAAAGTGGTCACTTTGATCAAAGCTTCATGAAGCTTCAAAAAGCTTCATGAAAGAAAATAAAATAAAGAAACCATTTTGCTTTTCTTTTATGCTTTTATTAATATCCAAAATGAATAAACAAAGGATTAAATGAAAAAGCAAAACCCTAATCATTAAGTTAACCATGGTTTAATTCTATACACTTAACCAAATAAGCATGTATCATCAAACATGATACAAGCATGTGCACAAAATCATATCGCATATGCAATGCGCACATCCGAGTGAGAAAATCCATCTTAAGTGAACCGATACTAGTTAATGCAAAGTAATATATCAAATATATAATTATGCATTAAATCATTAAATCAACACTTGATTTAACGATCATGTCATATCGCATATAACCGACTAGTATCCTATGCATCGGCTTATCGAATCGATCTTCGATTCGATAACTAGGTTATATCGCATACAACCAATCGATACATTCATCGCGAGAATGGAATACGGCATCACATACACGTATTATTCTCGGTCCCGCTAATATCTCATATGCGCTCCTATTTCGTTTCGCTTGAGCCAGGAAACCTCTGTGTAGGACTCTAAAGACTCGTCAATACGCCGGCAGCAGATGATGATCATATCAAACACCCACAAGCCGCAAGCGGTCTGCTAAACGTAACGGCCACCCGGGTATTGAGCGATCTGAAGATCGACGAGCAAGCCCGCTCACACTCCAGTGAATCCAACCAGTAACACTACCGTACAGTCCGGTCTGATCGTCTGATATGTCGCATATCTCGCCTAGGGGTGGTAAACGTCAGACCCCAATAGCTCGATAAGTCTTGTCGATATGAGGTCTATAACAATTCGAGAAACTACTGGTAACACTTACCAGTAAATCTCAGCAACCCTGGCCAGGGATTTCCGGTTATAGCCAATCGAACACAGCGCAACATCAACCCCCTATACCGGGAGAGACGAATCCCCTCCTATCGCTCATTGCCTCCATGTGACTCGGGACTGTACCCAAAAACCACCGTTTTGCACGCCCTCTTGGACGTGGTAATATGGAAATCAAAGCACAGTGGGAACCACACAAGACTCTATGACGATCTCGGGTCAACAGACTACTCTGTACCAGTGTCACCAGAGAACTGCCATCTGACGTGAGGTATAATACCATCTGGGAGTTCTCGACGAGTCCGTCCAGTGTACCCAGTCTCTACTGAGCACCCGTATATCATCTCTGATGTCAAACACCGATGGATATGGGATCATCCATCGCCCATCTGTATGGGTCGAGAAGGTATACGCTAGTCTACTCTGGTATATCGATGCCCCATCTCGATACACCCACGACTAGGGACTTTCAAGGATGTACTTATGGACTACCATGTCCCCACTAGTATGATCCGCATCATAGTCCAGGTAGTCAAGTACACATCCTAAGGGCTTTACCAACATGTAATAGAGAGACAATCTGTGTACACGTTAAGGTAAAGAGCAACCAGATAGCATACTATCATGTCGAGCAAGAAAGTCCTCCCTATATATGTCCCAGCATCCACTACAATATACATCCAATGTACTGTAATGGCCTCTACGGCATACATATAACTAACACATCGTAGAATGGACGGGCTAGGTCATCGACTACACTGCCGAAGATGATCTACGTCGAGGCATCACAAGATCAAGCTCCACCTTCACCAAGCCATGAAAACTTGTGAAGGAAACACCCTATACTACTTGGTAAGAGGTAGAGGATGAAGAAATAGGAAGTGGGTTCACTTTAGAATTGGATTTCTCACTCATTTCATCAAGTCATCATTGATGAAGTCTAGGTTTTCTTCTTGAAGAAGAAGAAGAAGATGATAATGTTATGATAAGTTATTCAAAATAGAAAAAGAATTGAATACTTATCATAATCCAACCATGGTCAAGTGTAGAGAATGAACTAGGGTTAAGTGAATGGTTAGGGTTAAGCATGAAGACAAAAATGGTGACTTAGTCAAAGCTTCATGAAGCTTCAATATCCATCCAAAGAAAGCCACCATTTTTCTTTATGCTTATTATTTTCCATAAAGAATAAATAAATAAATAAATAAATAAGAAAACCAAAACCCTAACCATTTAAATAACCATGGTTCAATCTTTACACAAACTCAAGTAAACATGCATCTTCAAACATGATACAATCATTTGCACAAAAAGTATATCACATATACAACTTGTACATCCAAGTGAGAAAATCCATTTAAAGTGAACCAATACTAGTTAATGCAAAGTAATATATCAAATATATAATTATGCATTAAATCATTAAATCAACACTTGATTCAATGATCCGGTCATATCGCATATAACCGACTAGTATCCTATGTATCGTCTTATCGAATCAATCCTTGATTCGATAACTAGGTTATATCGCATATAACCATTCGATACATTCATCGCGAGAATGGAATACGGTATCACATACACGCATTATTCTCGGTCCCGCACATATCTCATATGCGCTCTTATTTCGTTTCGCTTGAGCCAGGAAACCTCTGTGTAGGACTCTAAAGACTCGTCAATACGCCGGCAGCAGGTGATGATCATATCAAACACCCACAAGCCACAAGCGGTCTGCTAAACGTAACGGCCACCCGGGTATTGAGCGATCAGAAGATCGACGAGCAAGCCCGCTCATACTCCTGTGAATCCAACCAGTAACACTTACCGTACAGTCCGGTCTGATCGTCTGATATGTCGCATATCTTGCCTAGGGGTAGTAAACGTCAGACCCCAATAGCTCGATAAGTCGTGTCGATATGAGGCCTATAACAGTTCGAGAAACTACTGGTAACACTTACCAGTAAATCTCAGCAACCCTGGCCAGGGATTTCCGGTTATAGCCAATCGAACACAGCGCAACATCAACCCCCTATACCGGGAGAGACGAATCCCCTCCTATCGCTCATTGCCTCCATGTGACTCGGGACTGTACCCAAAAACCACCGTTTTGCACGCCCTCTTGGACGTGGTAAGATGGAAATCAAAGCACAGTGGGAACCACACAAGACTCTATGACGATCTCGGGTCAACAGACTACTCTGTACCAGTGTCACCAGAGAACTGCCATCTGACGTAAGGTATAATACTATCTAGGAGTTCTCGGCGAGTCCGTCCAGTGTACCCAGTCTCCACTGAGCACCCGTATATCATCTCTGATGTCAAACACCAATGGATATAGGATCATCCATCGCCCATTTGTATGGGTCGAGAAGGTATACGCTAGTCTACTCTGGTATATCGATGCCCTGTCTCGATACACCCACGACTAGGGACTTTGAAGGATGTACTTATGGACTACCATGTCCCCACTAGTATGATCCACATCATAGTCCAGGTAGTCAAGTACGCATCCTTAGGGCTTTACCAACATGTAACAGAGAGACAATTAGTGTACACGTTAAGGTAAAGATCAACCAGATAGCACACGTTAAGGTAAAGATCAACCAGATAGCATACTATCATGTCGAGCAAGAAAGTCCTCCCTATATACGTCCTAGCATCCACTACAATATACATCATATGTACAGTAATGGCCTCTAGGGCATACATATAACTAACATCTATCTCTCGACTCTGGTCAGTATCCTCCGGATAACCGCCAGGTCTAACCAATCACCGGTAGGTAGTAGTCTCTCTGCCAGGCTCACCATCTACTGCACAGCGATCCGTTCTCGCCCCGGGGTACCATACCGGGTCCACCATGTACCCGCAATCGGCCTCGTCTAGCTCCTCGACTCGGGTTTACATGAATCGCTCTAGCACCGAGAAAACACATGGTGGACGCACTGAAATATCATATCAAGGGAAACCGGGTTTTTAAACAGTGCGTATTTTCTTAAAATAGTACTCCGGTTCCTAAATTCAGAAATCACATAAATCGATCTAATGTGTAAATCCATGCCATGCGTCGTATGACACCAAGAGTAAAAGAAAGGGAAAACCGCTCTTTTTAAAAGATCCAGTTTGGAAAATATCATATGCGGTCCCTTAATTTTCAAATCAAGTCAATATCAATCATGTAAGTAACATATGAATATGAGTATATGTATGGATGTGCGAAAGATAAGTATGCTAAGTGAATGTAGCAATGTACATGTGCGCTAATGTGTACATATGATGTATATGTGTCCAAGTACGAATATATGTGACGTATAGGGCACAAGTATGAACATGTGATGTACGTGTGCCCAAGTCTGAATATATGTGATGTATAGGGCACAAGGGTAAACATATCGAGATATATATATGTATATATGCACTATGGCGAATATAGGGGTGCATGTGCACAGATAGTGAGATATCAATGAAGGTGTGCACAACCGTAAGTATATAGTGTACATGGTATGAATACAACATATGCTGATATGTGGCAAGTCATGACAACGTCAGTAAAATGGAATCTATATAACATATGATTTCTAGCAATCCTATACTGTGAGTATCATGGCAATCACTAACGGTGTGAGTGTAGCATATAAATCGTGCCCGTACAGCTTGTACCGTTAGTGACAGTGCAGTGTCCTATACTACCAGTTCTATATATAACAAAAGGTATGCTACTCTAGTATGTCTACATGAACACATAGAACTAAATATCCTATTACGCCCTGACGCTTAACGCCATACGGGCGATTTCCCCGTAGATGCTAAATCTACTCACCTGATCGCGTGCTAAGTATAACCGACCACCTGCTTCCCTTTCCTGGCTGCGTCTGACGTACCCGCCTGCGAACCTAGAATTTACACAAGAATCTAAATATAATCAAAAATCTCGCAAAACGTGATATCGAAACGAAACGAGAAACTCGCGTCGCGAATTAACGCGCGTGTGCGATACGCTGAAACGTGTGTGTACGTGCCTAACACTTAACCCGACACGCCGCGATACGCTGAATCACAGAATCCACTCGCATATCGCGCAAACTAAAAACACCAGAAAACGATATACTGCCCCATATTTTACCCAGGTCAAAATATTACAAATCTATATATACCAGAGACCTACAAAATGTAGCATCCACCTACCCTAAAAACCCTGGGACCTATCTCCCTAGTCTGGCCGCAATTTGCGGCCAGAATGAATTTTCCGGCGGCCTCACTTTGGGTTGTGGGTCTCGGGCTCTTGTGGTGTGGTCAGGGCATCTCCAGTAGGCCACAGTCCACTCAATTTTATTTTGAACTCACAAAGGTAACAACAGATTTTAAAAACTAAGATTCTGCTTAAAAGTAAAATGTCAAAAACAGGTTTTAGGCTCCAGATTTTGACTCTGGTTCCAAAACAAAAAGTTGCAGATATCAACACCCTAAGCTACCCAGAACACCCCCACAAACCAAAACCCAACACCCCACCCCCTACTCTGGCCGCAATTTGCGTCCAGATGTAATAAATCTGTGGCCAAGAGTGGAAGGTGGGTCCCCGTACTTCGTGTGTGTGTTTCTGACAGGTAACTGTGCTACAGTCTTCCCAATTTTTACCTGAGTGGCTCGGGTCAAAAGCAGATCCCAGAGAGGATAAAAAGTCCATAAAAACGTTAAATTTTGCATGATTTGAAACTGGGGGTATTTTAGTGTAATCTGGGGTTTCCCTAGGTTAATTTGGCCCTAACAACACTTACTTAGGCTAGTCTACCCAACACTAACCTCCCTTAAACAAACTTCTCACAAATCACCAAAACAAGCAAAAAAATCGTATAATTACTGCTAATCGAAGCTATGTCGACACAACTAAGCAACAAGGAAGGAGTTTAGAAGTTATACCCCACTAAGAACCTCACAACAAGGAGAAGGAGAAGAAGAAGAGGGGATGGAGCTGCTGGGGTGCTGCAGTTGCTGCTTGGAACTGCTGCAGCTGTTGCCTGAACTGCTGCTGCTGCTGCTGTTATTGTTGATGCTGCTGCTTTACAACTGCTGCTGGTGTTATTGCCTGAACTGCTGCTGTTGTGGTTGTTGTTATTGTTGTTGAGGGTGTGTTGTGTGGTGTTGCTGCTGCTGCAACTTCTGTTGTTGCTTGTGCAGCTGCTGCTGGGTGTTTGAAATGAGGTTAGGGGTTGTTGTTAAAGAGAGTGCTGCTGCTGATGCAGCTGATGTTGTGATGTGTGTGTGTGTGTGAGTGAGAAGATGTGAGTGAGAGATTTTGAAAGATGGCAAAAAGCTTTGAAATGAGATGGATTGTGACTCATCCTTAAAGCCACCCATCTCTCATCTCATCATAAATGCTTGCATGTGCCCAAGCCACCATGCATACTCTCTCTCCTTCCCTCAAGTCAACCAAAAGGATTTTAAAAATTAAAATCAAAACAAAACCCTAATCACTCTTAACCCAAAACTAAGACTTTGACTAGAGCTAAATAGTTTGACAAGAAGGGGTTAGACCACCATGATTGCCTAACATGGTTCACCCTAATTTTAACCCTAGTTTACATGCACAAGTGTATGCGGTTGAGATAAAATTCTAGAAAAATCTTTATTAATTGCGATAAAATATTTGAAAGGCAATTTGGTAAACTTTTTATAAAAAAATACTTATTAAAATATAATTAATTACTAATATATTCCCAGTTGTTACATTTACTTTCTTAAAAATTTGGGCAGCACCTCCTTTGTAAAAACTAGCCACGAAAACGGGTACAACATAGAATATAAGTAAAGCATCCCCAACGGGAGCAAGTCCATGCCCAAAGGCAGAAAACAACCACCACAACAGATATACGACGCCGTAGCGAAGAAAAAGACGATATAAAGTGATGCAGCATGAAAGACCTCCAAAGTCACAAATAATATACAATATCGTCCTCACAACTCGTCTCTAAGTCAATACATGAAGTAGTAGATGGAGAGTACTAGATACAACGAATATACAAATGAGCATTATCGGATAACCGCAAAACCCACCTATAGCAAAACTGCATACAGTCAGCCGTAGCGGTATCTGCTGCAAAAGATGATACGATGCGATGAAGAAGCCCTGCTGCGACTGCCCTGAGGGAAACCTGCAAACACTGTAGCACAATAGGGGTGAGTTGCCAACTCGTGAATAGTAAATAACATATGCAGGTAATCGCAGGTATGCACGCACTGCGATAATCTATCACATGCAAGCTGATAGCAATAAAAAACACTATGTATATGCAACATTCATGAAAGGTAGTCTATTAGGTACTACTAAAACATGAACCAATGCATATCAATAAATACTGAGTATGGGATAAAACCTATCATCAACACGAAAACCTCATCGTGGAGAAGCTAGTGTCCATCAATGACACATCCAAAATCCCAATACCTCAGGCACCGCATCCTCAGATCGGCCCTCATATCCTGTAAGTCTCATAGAACCTGAGTGTCCAACATCGACACCCGAAAACATAATGAAAACATATACCTGTGTGTGCGTATATATATATGAGGATATCTATCTCGTGTGTCTATCAACGACACATCAAATCATGGAACCTGAGTGTCCAATACCGACACTCGAAACATCATGAAAACTGTGTCCAGCATCGATACGTAAATCCTTATATAATAGGCTCCGTCTGCGGGATCGGCCCGCGGGCTCCGGTAGAATGGGTTGGCCTAACCATCTCATGACTCCGGTCGGTATCTTCCAGATAACCGCCGGGTCCAAATACTGTCACCGGTAGGCAGTGCACCTCCCCTGCCAGGCTTATCGACTAATCCATCGACATACCTTTTTTGCCCCGGGGTACCATACCGGGTCCACTATGTACCCGCAAACGACCACTCCACTCCTTGCATCGGGTTTCTAACAAAAGTCTCAGAACCGAGAAAACTCATTGTGGACGCACTGAAATATCATATCAAGAGAAACCGGGTTTTCAAACAAATACATAATTTTATGAACTACTACGGTCCTCAAATCCAGCAAACATCAAGTAAAGAATAAGAATACTTGCATATATCATTATGATGATATATATTATATTATATATATGTACATATATAACAGTGTCCCATACCACTGATATATATCAGCGTCCCATACCACTGATATATACCCTCAGGAGTAAAACATCCATAAAACATCATATGAAATCCATATTTCAATCCGGAATCCATGAAATGTAATATATGCAACATAAATAGTAACATGAGCATATAAAGGAAAACCGCTATTTAAATGCAACAAGCTATTAAATATATCATGCGGTTCTTATTTTCTCCAAAATCCAACGCAACATCATATAAAAGTGAACATGTGGTAATAGCAAGGTATATGTGTGTACATGTAAGTATGTATGCAACATGTATATGTAGCTATATCTCATATGTGAATATACCTGTCAATAATGATGTATTACCCTCTAGGTATAGGTGTAGCTATGTCCAGATATGTATATATACAAGTCAATAGTGATGCAATACCCTCTAGGTATAGGTATAGCTATGTCCAGTATGTGTATATACATGTCAATAATGATACAATACCCTCCAGGTATATATGTATATATATGTCAATAAAGACGCAATACCCTCTAGGTATATGTGTAGCTGTATCAAGGTATAGCAATGCATATGTGTAAGCATGTAGGTACACAGTTATACTTTATCTCTTATGCACAATGGAAATAAGGATCATGTCTCAATGTCCCTAACCAATACAATATCACGTATGTATAGGTGTTTTTTGTGTCATGGCAATTTTCGACGGTGTGGGTGTAGCATACAATTGTGCTCGTGGAACATGAACCGTCAATAATAGTGCAGTGTCCAATGGGTATAAGTCCCAGCACAACAAGTAATAATATGAAATGAAGTTCATGCACAATCTCTATATGTGCAATACTTGTAACTAATAATCATATCATATAATCCAGCCCAGATGCATAACGCCATGCGGGCGATTCCCCTGTAGATGTTAAATCAACTCATAGATGATCTTGAGCTAAGTAAATCCGACCACCTGCTTCCCTTTCTTCGTAGCCTCCGAAGTCCCTGCTCGCGATCCTAAATTTCAAAAACACAACACATAAGGTTAAATATCCTGCGCCGATACAAAGACAACTAAAAGCAAGGATAACGTCCAAAAGATAAACACACTGTGCACTCAGTACACAAAACGCGCACGATATCGGCATAACCCTTGCTAGATGACACAACTACCAAGTCTAGACCCCGATCGTACCGATCGCGCATCCACAACACAATATATATCGTGGAATCTAATATATATAACGTCACAACGTCAAAAGAAACCCACGCCTAAATTATCCGAAAATCTAGTTAGCAACTTTTAATAAGTTTAGCCCAAATCTACAAGTTTAACCAAAACTAGTAATCACAATTATCTCATAATAGTTTGATCAAACCACTCAAACCTTTACTACAATTTTAATCTCACCCAAAAGTGATTTAGTAAAAGTTTAGTTTGCAATTAAGCTAATTAGATAATTAGAAAAAATATCATTTAACAATTTTGCACTAGGTTAAGTTTTATCCAAGTCTAAACTTCACACTTAACTATTACAATAAACAAAACCCTAACTTGATTATCAAAAACCTTTTCTAGAAATTCTAAATATG
Organism: Agapanthus africanus; assembly: GCA_030015575.1. Taxonomy (NCBI): domain Eukaryota; kingdom Viridiplantae; phylum Streptophyta; class Magnoliopsida; order Asparagales; family Amaryllidaceae; genus Agapanthus; species Agapanthus africanus. The sequence continues at coordinate 272,795,687 of CM057337.1, forward strand.
CAAATTAAAGCCATATTTAAACATCTAACATGCTAGCATAATATATTAAAGCAACAAGTAAGTTTAGGGTTAGAATTTATACCTCACACTAGAATTACAAACTTGCAACTAAAAATTCAAATTAGCCTCCAAAATGCTAACTTTCATGAAGATCCATGCAAGAATTAGGCTAAAAAATAATGGGTATTGATTTGTTTTTGAGTTTGTGGGATTATTTGATGAATTTTGATGATTTATTTGAGATTGAAATAGTGGAAATGGGGTGAAAATCAAAATGGGGTAGCCAAGGGGTGGGTCGGCCAACACATGAAGGAAAAGGAAATTGTGTGGAAATTTCTAAGTTAAAACACATTAAAGTTCAATTAATTAACTTATCTTTATGCCACCTCTTAATTCCTTTTCTTTTCTAATAAATTTTTTTCCTTTATTCAACAAATATCTAGATATTTTGGAGAGATATTTTGTAACAAAACAAAATGGTTAATTTTGTGATTAAATAAGAATGGAATCATTTTAGCATAATTAACCCAAACTAAATTGTAATTACCACTAATTAAGTGCATGATTAAAAGTTTATAATACTATTTTAATTAAGGAAAAATAATAAAATGAACTAAAATTTTCAAGTGACCACTAAAAACTGCAAACTAGCAATTTTCTAGGTAAACTACGTGCAGTGAATTCTACACGGATAAAAGATCACTACAAGGTTTTTACGGAAAAACAGCGCCTATTTTATCTATTAACGGAAAATTTGCCTAAACGATTTCTAAAACGTTACAATCTTCCCCCTTAAAGAAATTCAGTCCCCGAATTTAAAATTCTTACTCTGCGTATCTTCAAAAAGATGAGTGCAAATCATCCACATCTCGCTCGTAGCCTCCTAAATGATCTCCTCACTAGACGGCTACGCCAAAGAAAACCTCCACAGATGGCAAGACCTTTGACTGAAATTTCGCCACCTGCCGATCCACTATAACTATTGGCTGCTGGTGAACGAAAGATTGCGTCCAAATGAATGGTCTGGTGCTGAATCATGTGAGAAGGGTCATGAAGGTAATTGCGAAGTATTGACATAAGGAATTCAGGGTGAATACTCAGAAATCTAGGCGGAAGTGCCAACGATAGGCAACGGTACTAACTCGCTCGAGGATCTAAAAAGGACCTACAATTTGGGACTAAGCTTCCCAAAACTTAACACGCCATTCATCGGAAAAATCCGTAGGAATACATGATCTTCCACTACGAACTCAAGTCTGCGACAACGACGGTCAGCATAAGACTTCTGTCTGCACTGGGCTGCTCTCATCCTGTCCTGAACCAACTGGATCTTCTCCGAAGTCTCTTGACTAGCCGGGGTCCAAAAATCCTGCTCTCGCGGAGTCAGTAAAATAGACTGGCGATCGACACAATCTACCACACAAGGCCTGGAAGTTGCCGTTTGAAATGTCTCCTGATAACCGTTATCGTAGGAGAACCTTATCAATGGAAAGTGACGATCCCACAGCCAACAACACCTAGTACATACGCATAAGCATATCCTCCGGAGTCTGTATAGTCCGCTCTATCTGACCATCAGCCTACGGATGGAAAGCGGAGCTAAAGCTCAACCAGTACCCAAGGCTTCCTGAAGCTTCTGCCAACGACGGATAGCGAACTGGATGTCTTTATTGGATACAACGTATGAAGAAACTCCATGCAAACACACAAACTTATCGAAGAACAACTGAGCATACTGAGCATAACTGGACAACAATCACCCAAATGGAGTCATACCCTCGACTAGACCTGGGTAAACCCACAATGAATTTCATGGAGATCTGCCCCTATTCCCACTCCGGAACGGTTAAAAGTTGCAACTCTCTTGCCGGTCTCAATTGCTCAACCTTAGCTTGCCTACAAATCAGGCACCTCAAAATGAAATCTGACACATCACACTCCATCCCTGCCCACCGTAACTAACTCTCAAGTCACGTTACATCTTGGTGGCACTTGGGTGAACACTGAAAGCTGACTAATGTGCCTGCTCTAGGACATCGCGTCTCTACCCATCAGTATCATGTACACGCCAACGAGTCCCTAACATAGCACACCCTGGTCATCAATCAAGAACTCAGAATCTCTACCCTGCCGAACTTGCTCAAGAATATCAAATAAGCGAGCATCGGCGGGCTGTGCCTCACGAAAACGATTAAATAAAAGTGGACGGGCACGAACATGAGCAAGTTTTCCCCTCAGTCGAGGCGAACCTAAGCTGTACTCATCGGTTGCACAAGAACTGCAAATATGCAAAAGACTGTCTCTGAACTGCGCACAACTGGAACAAGCTACCCCCGGGCCTACGACTCAAAGCATCAGCTACCACAATCGCCTTGCTCTGAGAAAATAAAGGATCTCACAACACAATCCTTCACAAGCTCCATCCAACGGTGCTGTCTCAAACTCAAATCCTACTGCAGGAAGATATATATTAAGCTTTGGTGCTCTATGAAAATCTGACACGACTCTCCGTATAAGTAGTGTCTCCAAATCCTCAACGCATGACCACCGCGGCCATCTCCAGATCATGTGTGGGGTAAATCCTGCTCGTACTTCCTCCAACTGTCGGGAAGCATAAGAGATAACTCTATCATGCTACATCAGTACACAATCGAGCCCCACTCGCGAAACATCACAATAATCGACCAAGTCACCCGATCCAGAAAGCAAAGGTAGAACTTGTGCAGTCGTCAACCGAATCTTCAACTACTGAAAACTCAACTCGCATGCCTCGGTCTAAGAAAAGGAACCCCCTTCCTGGTCAGTCCAGTCAACGGTGCAGCGATACACAAGAAATCCTGCACGAAACGGCGGTAAAAATTGGCTAAGCCCAAAAAGCTGCGGACCTTTGTCACTGATACAGGTCTGGGCCAAAACTGTACGGCCTCGATCTCCCTCGGGTCCACACGAAAAACGTCTCCCGTAACCACATGACCTAGGATTCAACACTATCAAGCCAGAAGAAACACTCCGAGAATTTAGCAAACAGCTGGTGCTCTCCCAATGTCTGCAAAGCCATCCTCAAGTGTTGTTCATGTTCCTCACGACCCTTGGAATAGACCAGAATGTCATAAATAACACAACAATCAACTGGTCTAGGAACGTCTGAAGAAATCTGGTCCATCGCATCCATGAATGCTGCTAAGGCATTAGTGAGTCCAACGACACCACCAAAAACTCATAAAGCCCGTAGCGCGCACAAAAGTAGTCTTTGAAATGTCATCACTCCGAACCCGCAACTAATGATGACCTGATCCCAAATCAAACCTAGAAAAATGTCCCGCACCCTGGAGCTAATCGACCAAATCGTCAATGCGGGGTAAAGGATACCTATCCGCACCGTATCTCGGTTCAATTGATGATCAATCAATACACAACCTCAAAATGTCGTCCTTCTCCTTGTGTTGGGAATCCTCCCACGCGCGCAAACGCGTGTTGTTTTGGAAATGTGTACGTTTTGGTGGGAAACATAGTGCGCGCACGAGATCGTTCTCGTTTTACTATTTATAACCGCAAGTGCACAACGCGTTGTAGCGAGCCGGCAAGCACGGATCGATCCACAGGAAATTGAGTATTAGGTATTGTTGTTTAAGGTTAACAAATTAACGAATTGGTTGGTTTGTCACAAAATTATAAAAGAATACGAAAGCAAGAAAAGCAAGAAAACAAGTGTAAGGAAAGAATGGTTGTGGCATGGTTTGGAAGCTTGAATCGCGACATTTACCTCTACGCTCCCTTGGTTATGAGTTGTCCGGCTTTACCTTGATTCCGGCATGAAGCACGACTTGTCAACGCGGTTGCGGAGCACAAACTGTCAAAGTCCGACATTTGCCGCAAAGCACGAAACGAGTCTGTTTTGGTCACTTACCGTTTGTATGTCCGCGCTTGGGGTATCAACACTAAACATGGGGTTTTGCAAGCATACCGCAACAATGAAAACACAAAGAGATTAGTGAGAGCAAAAGATTTGGTGTTGAGTTTGCTAAGGGTTTGTGAAGGTATATAGTATATAAAACAAAGAGTTTGTCAAGCTCTTTATCACAACATACCATATCCTAGCTTAGCAACCTTAACACAAAATGGAATTTAAGCGCATGAAACATAAACAAGAGGTGGAGGAGGCAAAGCCTTTCATCTCACTTCCTCACCCACACCACAACCAAAATAAAGACTTAGCTAAGCATGGTAATGAAAAGAAAGTAAGAAAAGAGAGCAAGTAAATAAAAGAAACAACAATGTATTGATCACTTGAGAACAAGATACAAACTTTGGTGACTTGTTCCACCTCCTTAATAAAGCTCTCCAAAGAGAGCTTCAAGAGGGAAGAAAAAGAAGAAACCAAGATGAAGCACTCTCACTTTCAAGCTAAACAAAAATAAAGCGAACCAAAATTATGAAATGGTATATACATGGCCCCCCTCAAGCTTTCCCACTGATCTGTATTTATAGGCTCAAAAGAGAAATAAATAAACAATAAAAATAATCCTACTTGGCAGCAAGGGAGGCACAGAAGAAAGATGGGGCCCACAGGAGGAGGTGGGGCTGGCGTCACCGGAATACATAGGAGAGTCACCGGGTCAATTCCGAGGATAGGGGCTCGTGTTTGTAGTGTGGGTTTGTGTGTTCTCTCTAGTCACTCTGGCACAATTTGCTTGGTCTGATTTAACCTGGTTTGTATGCAGAGAAATAGAGTGAAACTTGGTCTTTACATCACATCATATCGTTATGCATTTAATGCCCATTAATGCACATCACACCATGCCATATGCACCATGATTCATGGCTGCCCCAACATGGTCCTTGCCCAGGAGTTGTGTACAACATGCATTGTGTTGGACCAAAAAGTGTGTGCACACATTTATTTTACAAAAGCTCTTGGGATATCGGTCGATTTTCTGGTCTGCTTGTAGTGTCGGCTTCCAAACGTCATATCCATGATTTTGAGTAGGTTTTCAGTGTTTGTATCATGAATACCTGTAAACTGTAATTATAGAGCAAACACTGATTAATAATACCGATATATAGCAAAACAGATAATGATTGAGTGGTGTTCAAATGCAGTTTTATATGGTGATCAAATACCCCCAAACTTATCTATTGCTCGTCCCGAGCAATACAAAAATTCCTAGCCTCACTTTCGCAGGGAACGCGATTGTACTGAGCACGTGCAACAAGCCGTTAAACCTCTAGGTGTCCCTAGTAGGAGGAGTGTTGTCTCCTGAGGGTTTTCAGCGGATTACACCCACAAAATCCAGTTAAGTTACCTAAGGAGAAACTGTGGATTCAGATCCGAAAATTAAGAATCAAAGGTAGAATTTCTATCACTCAAACAAGAAACATTAAACCCAATATTTCGCTCCTCGCAGTCTGTTAAACAAGCTAATATGCCTCTTTTCGTGATTGTGCGGTAGTGTCATCATGTTTTTTAAGAAATTTGATTAGGGTCAACATGTCAAAGTTACGGACCAAGATAGACTTCTAAAGGATCGCACGAGTTTGAAAGGAGCTAAGATTTTCTCAAGTTTTATTCGTCAGTTAGGTTTCATGTCAGAAGTTTATAGCAATTTTAACAGAGAACCCAAGTCCTAATTTTCATTCCTACCTTTCACCTGTTTTAGTTTATACACACCTTTCATTATCGTGCAAAACGTCTTAATAAATATAAAACCTTCATATCTCCGGAAAAAACTGTTTTAACATAAGAAACTCGTCATCACCAAGATTATTCTCCCACACAGAACCTTTAGGACTTTTAACTTGGAGAGAACACTTGCTTAGCATGTTTTATCTGACGATTGGAAACTTAGTGAGCTTTGGGTCAATGACTCCTAAACCAGATGGTTTAGGGCATTAGGTGTGGAGACACCCCAATAACTTAATTACCCATGTTACCAAGGCTACAAAACAAAAGACTCATTTTACTTAGAATTTTTGCATTCAGTGAAAACGGAGATATAACTAGCTTTTTCTTTTTAAATCTGAAGACGTTACACGTGATAAAGTGTGTACCTACTCCAACAAGGATCTAGATGGGTTATTTTTCGGACTTATAGCTTCTGCATAAGTTTCTATAAAGTTTCCTCATTTCTACTTCACCATATGAACAATTCTTGATACTCTGCTTAACTCGGCTAAACCTGTTTGATCCTATAGATCTTTATCAATCAAAAAGTTATAGACATGTACATTCATCATTTCCTTAAAAACATACGACACGTAAAGTGTTATAAAAGATGCATATCGGCAATAGTTGAGCAAACCGGAGGGTTATCTCTTAGGTTGTCAATCTCACATTCAGAATTTAGTTATTTCTATCTTATCAACTGAACCATCAGATTTTGAATCACAATTCCCCAGATAACCAACATAACAAAGTTTTTATAATTTTTCAAGAATTTTTCAATTTTTCTATACAATGCAGTACAAAAGCAAATATGTTATGCATCTACATGCAAAAGAAAAGAAAAATTCAAAATGTAAATGCTGAAAATGCAAGAAATATGCAAATGCAAGGTACATGCAGATACAAACTACCACCACCACCAAGCTTCAGCTCCACCCCCAAACTTGAGCCAGACGATGTCCTCATCGTCGCTTTGCTTTCCCTTCCTTTTGCTGCTGCTGCATGCGTCATCCTGGTTGGCCAATATCTGGCTGAGTTGATCCTTAATTTCCTTGTTCTGATCTTTAATTTCCCTGTTCTGCCAGATCAACGTCTTGATGCCGCGTACTTCCATTCTGTGAAGTTCGTAGGGATCCGTCGGAACATCATCTCCCAAGTATATCTCGGTTGAAGTCTGCGGGGCCGCATGATCGCTGGGGTCAGTCGGGGTCCAAATCTACTGCTCACTCCTAAGATCTGAGTACCCTGGCGAGATCATCTCTAGCTCTACTGGTATGGCAGGATACATCGATAGATAAGCAGTGAACTCATCCTCATCCATGTAATGTCGGCAAATCTACGTGATGAGGACGGGAAGCAATGATTTGTGCGCGGCCGCACTGTCCATGATCATGGCAAAGAGCATGGTCATCATGCAGAATTGATAGTCCCTGGTCATCAGACAATGGACTATGTGCCCCACAATCGCTGGAAACGAAGAAACTCGCGCAATCCCCTTGATATTTCGGTACACCCACCAGCATGCTGTATAGGCGTTCCTATAGATCTGCTGGCCATTCAACCCAGCATCACGAAGCTCACAATGGTCATCCAGAACCGTCCTATACTGAGCCAACTCTAGGGGCTTCTGATTGCCAGATCGCAATGGGATACCCAAGACGTGGGAAATGGTTTCAATCGAGAATACCCTACGTCGTCCCAAAAAATGCAATCTAACTCTATTTTGTAACACCTCCTCCTCATGAATCGCATCGTAGAATTCGTCCACCAAACGTTCGCAAGAGCATAACCCTTCCGCCCCATACAGCAAGAAAACCCAACCCAGCTGTCGGATTGCGTCGCAAAAGTAATGTCCGAAGACATCGTGTGAAAAGAGTGCGACAAAATTCCTTTCCAACACAAAAGGTGCCATATGTGGGATTTTCGCAAGAAACAAATAGTGTAAAAAGAGGGGGAAGAAGATGTCTTACAGCGAGGAGGAAGTTGATCGGAGTTTGGATGGGGGACGGCTGATCTCGCCGGAATTGATGGAAGAGTCGCCGGCCGGGAACCAAGGGAGGAGCTATGGTTTTTGTGTGGTGGCTGCGGGAAGAGATGAGGAGGCTTTTAGATTTGTTTGAAGAGATGTTAAATGAAGGCTCGGGCTGTGGGCAGTGGGATTATAAATGATTATTTACAAACCCCCCAAATGTAAATATAGTAAATGTGTACATCTCTTTAAACAAAACCCTTTAAAAAAACTGTCTCGTCCCGCCCAAAAATATCAGCACTCACCCCTAGTGGGTGAGATCATATAAAAACTAGGGAAGCAAAAATTACTATATTTACAATCTATCGACATGGTTAGAGAAGAAATAAATACTGGCCATAAAAAGATTTTGTCTATATAATGTAGAGGCTGGTAAAAGAATGTGTATGAAAAGAAGAAAAAGAAAAAGAATATGTATAAGTTAGATATTAGTGAAGGGCATGGGCGTGTAAAAGTAGGGATGAGAAGACGTTGAAGATGAAGATGGAATTTTGAGGAGGTCAAAGAATTGTTTTCTGAATGAATTGAATGTTTAATAAGCACGTGTTGAGTTTTGAAGTCAGGTTCGTGTAAGAACTGGAGTTCATCCGCAAAAAGTTCTGAAAAAGAAAGGTCCAAAGGATGATCCCAAAATGATCTTGACCTAAACTCACCAAGAATATCAAGTTCATTAGAAAAAATTTCCTCAAAACTCTGTATAAAAGAATAGTTTTCAACACCGTCTTCCTCCCTATTATTTTTCACAATCCTACTCTCATTATTTACACTCTCTCCCAAAAAGATTTCTTCCTCATCACATTCACAAATGGGTAGGTTCATATCATCTAAAAAAGTAGGTTCCCACCCTAATGTTTCTTCCGAAACAATATCACTAGGTGATACAAAAATTGTGGGTTCCTTATCATTGATCTCTTCTAATCTATCCCAACCATACCCGACAAATTCATAAGGTTCCTCCTCTAAAATTGGAAAGCAGAAATCAATCAGTTCAAGAATTTCCTCATCAAGTATTATTTCAGTTAAATCAATCTCTAAAGTGACAAGAGATTCAGTGGATACTTGAAGGCTAGTGGTGGACTGACTTATAGGGTTTTCTTGTGTGTCCTGGTAGCACTCAGTCAATTCAATCGTATCATCATCTAAGAAATCATCAAAATTTGATTTATCATTTACCTCACTTGGGTGACTCTCTAGATGACAGACATTAACATTATTGGGTTCTGATTGACTGTGCTCACTCCCTAGAATCCTCTTAGCTAAATGTTTCACTTGTTCCTCTATGTTAGCCAAAGATTGTGCCTGAGCAAGAAATAATTGCTCAGACTGCTGTATGAACAGGGCTAACGTAGAAGCTGTTTGATTTTCGACCGTAGTCATTACTTCAATACCTTTTTCTAGAGCGGTCAACCTAGCATCCATCTCACTATCATACCTTACAGAAGTTTCAATGGTTTCGGGTTGGAGGGGTTATGATGGTGGTGATGCTAGAGCCGTCATTCTGTCGACCTCTTTCTCCAGATTTGCAATCAATTGGTCAATGTTTGAAGTTGGACTTGGTTCAGGAGTGTTAGATGGGTGACCGTTATCAAGAATTTGGAACGGTTGGTCACCCCCTAGAAAAGGACAATCATCATGAATGTGGGAAGAATTTTGACAATTTGTACAAATAGTTTGGGATTGAGTATAAACAAAAGAATAGGAATCGTGAAAAATTGAATTGAATTGTGTGTCACCCATTTTAACAAGAATTCACAGAAATCACAAAAACAAAGAATATCACACCCCTAGCAGTCTACGGTATTCTAAGTCAACTAGACCTGCTCAAGAACCTGATTGATGAAGTAAAACTGTGTCGAGAAATAAGCTCAATATATACAGATCACGAAGCCAGGTAAGTGCAAGAGCGAAGAGGAGGTTTTACAACGCTTTCGCGAAGTTCCTTAATTAAATAACCCTTTCTCTTTTGGCGGTTGCGCCGTTAACACTTGCTTAGACATCCCGTGAACGATATACCGTTGAGCAAAGTTCTAAACACAATTAACCTCTCCTAATGAGCGTGAAGTGTTTAGAGTCAAAGTCTAATTGCTTTTAATTATTGAGGGTGTGTAAGAATGCAGTTTTGTGATTTGTGGGCTACGGAGAAAAGGTGATGAAATCCTTTACCGTATCTTATTTGGTCATTTAGCCCTTATTTTCCGTATTTAAGATGCAATGCGCAATCAAATCAAAGAATTCAAGAAATCATGAAATTCAAATATTTCTTTTTCGGTTAAGTTTTAAGCACTGCAACAAATACGGGTTAGTTCTCTTTACAATTGGTGGCAAAATTATGCAAAGAATCCTGCAAAAGATAGAGAATTGGATTGCGTCGGATTTGAGAGGAGGTGTTAGGAAATACGTACTAAATGGATTTGGTTTTAGAAAAACCCTTTGAATGTGATCCGATTCGTTGAATGTTTGCTTGCGCGGGTCAAACTACCCGGATCTTTAGCACTAATCTTCCCCAAAGTCTTGTATTTGCAATTGAACCTCGCTCCGCACGATCGCTTGTCGTAATTCCGTGAAAAACCTAAAATGTCGGAAAATACGATATTTAGTGTCAAAAGCGATACGAATGCCCCAATTCCTGCACACTCAAAATTACAAAACTCAAACAAGACAAAAAGAGTACCAACACAGAACTAAAGATCACACAAAAACAAAAATTCAAAAATCCCAAAACTTAGCCGAGGTCGCCAGAAAAGGAGGGTGCGTCGCTGGCCAAATTCCGAGATGATGGGGGGAATTTTTGTGTGGGTTCTTTAGGCTATATTATTGTCCCAATGGTCTTACTAGATTTTTAAATTTAATTGCAGAGTGATTGCAGGTCTTAACAACAGAGAACAATTGAAAGAAGTCACAAAAAATCGTATTTTGTTAGTTTTTGAAAAAAATGAATTAGAAGTTAGTTAAGTTAGTAGAACCAGAAATAACAATACCTAGTAACTACAAGTCCCCGACAACGGCGCCAAAAACTTATTGGGAATCCTCCCGCGCACGCAAACACGTGTTGTTTTGGAAATGTGTACGTTTTGGTGGGAAACAGAGTGCGCGCATGAGATCGTTCTCATTTTACTATTTATAACCGCAAGTGCACGGCGCGTTGTAGCAAGTGGCAAGCATGGGTCGATCCGCAGGGAATTGAGTATTAGGTATTTTTGTTTAAGGTTAACAAATTAACGAATTGGTTGGTTTGTCACAAAATTATAAAAGAATACGAAAACAAGAAAAGCAAGAAAACAAGTGTAAGGAAAGAATGGTTGTGGCATGGTTCGGAAGCTTGAATAGCGACGTTTATCTCTACGCTCCCTTGGTTATGAGTTGTCCGGCTTTACCTTGATTCTGGCATGAAGCACGACTTGTCAACGCGGTTGCGGAGCACAAACCGTTAAAGTCCGACATTCGCCGCAAAGCACGAAACGAGTCCGTTTTGGTCACTTACTATTTGTATGTCCGCGCTTGGGGTATCAACACTAAACACGAGGTTTTGTAGGCATACCGCAACAATGAAAACATAAAGAGGTTAGTGAGAGCAAAAGATATTGGTGTTGAGTTTGTTAAGGGTTTAGGAAGGTATATAGTATATGAAACAAAAAGTTTGTCAACCTCTTTATCACAACATACCATATCCTAGCTTAGCAACCTTAACACAAAATGGAATTTAAGCGCATGAAAGATAAACAAGAGGTGGAGGAGGCAAAACCTTTCATCTCACTTCCTCACCCACACCACAACCAAAATAAAGAATTAGCTAAGCATGGTAATGAAAAGAAAGTAAGAAAAGAGAGCAAGTAAATAAAAGAAACAACAATGTATTGATCACTTGAGAACAAGATACAAACTTTGGTGACTTGTTCAACCTCCATAATGAAGCTCTCCATAAAGAGATTCAAGAGGGAAGAAGAAGAAGAAACCAAGATGAAGCACTCTCACCCTCAAGCTAAACAAAAACAAAGCAAACCAAAATTATGAAATGGTATATACATGGTCCCCCTCAATCTTGCCTACTGATCTGTATTTATAGGCTCAAAAGAGAAATAAATAAACAATAAAAATAATCCTACATGGCAGCAAGGGAGGCACAGAAGAAAGATGGGGCCCACAGGAGGAGGTGGGGCCGGCGTCGCCGGAATACATAGGAGAGTCACCGGGTCAATTCCGAGGGGCTCGTGTTTGTAGTGTGGGTTTTTGTGTTCTCTCTAGTCACTCTGGCACAATTTGCTTGGTCTGATTTAACCTAGTTTGTATGCAGAGAACTAGAGCGAAACTTGGTCTTTACATCACATCATATCTTTATGCATTTAATGCCCATTAATGCACATCACACCATGCCATATGCACCATGATTCATGGCTGCCCCAACATGGTCCTTGCCCAAGAGTTGTGTGCAACATGCATTGTGTGGGACCAAAAAGTGTGTGCACACATTTATTTTACAAAAGCTCTTTGGATATCGGTCGGTTCTCTGGTCTGCTTGTAGTGTCGGCTTCCAAACGTCATATCCGTGATTTTGAGTAGGTTTTCAGTGTTTGTATCATGAATACCTGTAAACTGTAATTACAGAGCAAACACTGATTAATAATACCGATATATAGCAAAACAGATACTGATTGAGTGGTATTAAAATGCAGTTTTATGTGGTGATCACCTTGACGAACAGAATAGGAGCTCCCCAAAGTGAAACACTTGGACGAACAAGTCCCCATATCTAGCAACTCTGCAGCTGATCCTTAAGCTCCCTAAGCTCCGCCGGCTCATCTAGAACAACGTCGGAAAATCTCGCCCAATAGAAACCCGGTCCAACGAATCCACTGTGGCTCTGGTATCACGAATGAAAGCTAAGAATCCTTGACATCCTCTCCTCAAAAGCCGACTAGCGTAACAGGCTAAAATCAAGCTATGAGGGGCGGCACCACAGCCCCCTGCACAAAAAGAGCTGACTCGCCAGGAAAACAAAACCTGATTGTCTTCTCGCGGCAGTCCATAGACGCATAGCACGTAGCTAACCAGTCCATGCCCAGGAAAGCGTCAAAGTCCAACATCTCTAGAAAGATCAAATCGACGGATGAATCTCTATCTCCTATCCGATTGGTACATGACCGAAAGACGCGTCGCGCAACCAAAGGATCGCTAATAGGATTAAACACAACAACTGCTGAGATAGCATACACGACTCTCGGCGTAACCCCGGCATGAAGTGTACAGAACAAACGAGTGCATAGATACCGAATTAAACAACAAACATGCGCATAAGAAGAACATACGAATAAGATTACCTGAAAACTCTGCACTGGACGCCCGCGCGTCCCGATGAGTAGAAGCAAACACTCGTGCCTGCTCTCTACCCGTAATAGGCTGTCTTCCTCCTCTACCATCCTATACAAATTTCTAACGAGGTGATTGAAACTCCCGCACTGGAAATATCCATACGATGACTGCTGACACTCCTGGGGATAAGAGCTAAACCACTGACCTCGTCCCAAGCCTCTGCTACTCTCGCGAACCGAACAAAATCTGTCGCGGTGTCTAACCATCTGTTTCTGGGCTGATACACCTGTATAAGCCCTCTTCGGTCCTAAAACTTCCAAAGTCTCAGGAAGACGTGCCTCATCTAGTAGGGCTGCATCAACTGCTACTGTATACGTAATACAATGCTGTGTGCTGATAGCAAGGAATAACTGGGTAACAGGGGTGGCAACCTCCTGTCGCTGCACTCGACTGGCCTTAACCAATGATCTCATTATCTGGCGCAAATCCAGCATCTCTGTCTCTAGCCTAGCGATATGATCTATCGAAGGCAGATCAATCTGCTCATGTACAACGAGCGTGCCGTCCTGGTCAGTCCTCGTCCCACACGAGTCAACTCTGACCTCGGCTTTCGCTGCCTCTCTCTGAGCCCTCATAGTCATCGGTGGCATAAAGGCTAGAAATGGAAATAGGATTCGATAAGAATACAGAAATCGAATCATAAGGATATGTATCACCATGGAAGGAATTTCAAGCAATAAGTACTAAGGTCACTTTAGGCGGAGTACAGCGTCGTAAGTATACCGCGGATATACATACGCTACGTCACCCTGCTTAAGCTACCTACTCCATCATACCAAGGTCATCCTACACTCCGAAGGATAAAACCTAGCTCTCTGATACCAACTTTGTCACGACTCGAAATTTGGCACGTGACGGACCTTAAACCACGAAACGTCTACAGGCGTAACACAATTTAAGTAAGCCGAAAACCCAACATCTAAACCATCAAAGGTATTAAGTGATAGGAACATTGTTAAAAACTTTTGGGAATCTCAAGTAAAAATTCTTTAAGGCCCAAATTAACTTTCTTAAAAATTTGGGCAGCACCTCCTTTATAAAAACTAGCCCCGAAAATAGGTACAACATAGAATATAAGTAAAGCATCCCCAACGGAAGCAAATCCACCACCAAAGGTGGAAAACAACAACCACAACAAATATACGACGCCATAGCGAAGAAAAAGACGATATAAAGTGAAGCAGCATGAAAGACCTCCAAAATCACAAATAATATACAATATCGTCCCCACAACTCGTCTCTAAGTCAATACATGAAGTAGTATATGGAGAGTACTAGATACAACGAATATACAAATGAGCATCATCGGATAACCGCAAAACCCACTTATAGCAAAACTGCACACCGTCAGCCGTAGCGGTATCTGCTGAAAAAATGATACGATGCGATGAAGAAGCCCTGCTGCGACTGCCCTGAGGGACACCTGCAAACACTGTGGCACAACGGGGTGAGTTAACAACTCATGAATAGTAAATAATATATGCAGGTAATCGCAGGTATGCACGCACTGCGGTAATCTATCACATGCAAGCTGATAGCAATAAAAAACACTATGTATATGCAATAGTCATGAAAGGTACTTTATCAGGTACTACTAAAATATGAAGCAATGCATCTCAATAAATGCTGAGTATGGGATAAAACCTATCATCAACACGGAAACCTCATCATGGACAAGCTAGAGTCCATCAATGACACATCCAAAATCCCAATACCTCAGGCACCGCATCCTCAGATCGGCCCTCATATCCTGTAAGTCTCATGGAACCTGAGTGTCCAACATCGACACCCGAAAACATCATGAAAACATATACATGTGTGTGTGTATGAGGATATCTACTTCGTGTGTCTATCAATGACACATCAAATCATGGAACCTGAGTGTCCAACACCGACACTCGAAACATCATGAAAACCGTGTCCAGCATCGACACGTAAATCTTCATATAATAGGCTCCGTCTGCGGGATCGGCCCGTGAGCTTCGGCAGAATGGGTCGGCTTAACCATCTCATGATTCCGGTCGGTATCCTCCAGATAACCGCCAAGTTCAAGTACTATCACCGGTAGGCAGTGCACCTCCCCTGCCAGGCTCATCGGCTAATCCATCGACATACCTTTCTTGCCCCGGGGTACCATACCGGGTCCACCATGTACCCACAAAAGGCCACTCCACTCCTCGCATCGGGTTTCTAACACAAGTCTCAGAATCCAGAAAACTCATGGTGGACGCACTGAAATATCATATCAAGAGAAACCGGGTTTTCAAACAAATACATAATTTCATGAACTACCACGGTCCTCAAATCCAGAAAACATCAAGTAAAGAATAAGAATACTTGCATATATCATTATGATGATATATATTATATTATATATATGTACATATATAACAGCGTCCCATACCACTGATATATATATATATATATATATATATATATACATATACGTATATATCCACATCCCATACCACTGATATATACCCTCAGGAGTAAAACATCCATAAAATATCATATGAAATCCATATCTCAATGCGAAATCCATGAAATATAATATATGCAACATAAACAGTAACATGAGCATATAAAGGAAAACCGCTATGTAAATGCAACAGGTTATTAAAAATATCATGCGGTTCCTATTTTCTCTAAAATCCAACGCAATATCATATAAAAGTGAACATGTGGCTATAGCAAGGTATATGTGTGTACATGTAAGTATGTATGCAAGATTTACATATAGCTATATACCTGTCAATAATGATGTATTACCCTCTAGGTATAGGTGTAGCTATGTCCAGGTATGTGTATATACAAGTCAATAGTGATGCAATACCCTCTAGGTATAGGTATAGCTATGTCCAGTATGTGTATATACATGTCAATAATGATGCAATACCCTCTAGGTATATGTGTATATATATGTCAATAATGATGCAATACCCTCTAGGTATATATGTAGCTGTATCAAGGTATAGCAAGGCATATGTGTAAGCATGTAGGTATACATGTATGCTATATCTCATATGCACAATGGAAATAAGGATCATGTCTCAATGTCCCTAACCAATACAATATCACGTATGTATAGGTGTTGTGCGTGTCATGGCAATTTTCAACGGTGTGGGTGTAGCATACAATTGTGCTCGTGCAAACTGAACCGTCAATAATAATGTAGTGTCCAATGGGTACAAGTCCCAGCACAACAAGTAATAATATGAAATGAAGTTCATGCACAATCTCTATATGTGCAATACTTGTAACTAATAATCATGTCATATAATACAGCCCAGACGCATAACGCCATGCGGGCGATTCCCCTGTAGATTTTAAATCTACTCATAGATGATCTCGAGTTAAGTAAATCCGACCACCTGCTTCCCTTTCTTCGCAGCGTTTGAAGTCCCTGCTCGCGATCCTAAATTTCACAAACACGACACATAAGGTTAAATATCCCGCGCCGATACAAAGACTAGTAAACGCTAGGATAACGTCCACAAGATAAACACAATGTGCACTCAGTCCACAAAACGCACACGATACCGGCATAACCCTAGCTAGGATGACACAACTACCAAGCCTAGACCCCGATCATACCGATCGTGCATTCATAACACAATATATATCGTGGAATCTAATATATATAACGTCGCAACGTCAAAAGAAACCCACGCCTAAATTATCCAAAAATCTAGTAGGCAATTTTTAATCAATTTAGCCCAAATCTACAAGTTTAACTAAAACTAGTAATCACAACCATCTCATAATAGCTTGATTAAACCAATCAAAGCTTTACTACAATTTTAATCTCACCCTAAAGTGATTTAGTAAAAGTTTAGTTTGCAATTAAGCTAATTAGATAATTAGGAAAAATATCATTTAACAATCTTGCACTAGGTTAAGTTTTATCGAAGTCTAAACTTCACACTTAACCATTACAATAAACAAAACCCTAACTTGATTATCAAAAACCTTTTCTAGAAATTCTAAATATGCAAATTAAAACCATATTTAAACATCTAACAAGCTAGTATAATATATTAAAGCAACAACTAAGCTTAGGGTTAGGATTTATACCTCACACTAGAATCACAAACTTGCAACTAGAAATACAAATTAGCCTCCAAAATGCTAATTTTCATGAAGATCCATGCAAGAATTAGGCTAAAGAATAATGGGTATTTGATTTGTTTTTGAGTTTGTGGGATTATTTGATGAATTTTGATGATTTATTTGAGCTTGAAATAGTGGAAATGTGGTGAAAATCAAAATGGGGCAGCCAAGGGGAGGGTCGGCCAACACATGAAGGAAAAGGAAATTGTGTGGAAATTTCTAAGTTAAAACACATTAAAGTTCAATTAATTAACTTATCTTTATGCCACCTCTTAGTTCATTTTCTTTTCTAATTAAAATTTTCCTTTAATTCAACAAATATCTAGGTATTTTGGAGAGATATTTTATAACAAAACAAAATGGTTAATCTTGTGATTCAATTAGCATGGAATCATTTTAGCATAATTAAACCAAACCAAATTATAATTACCACTAATTAAGTGCATGATTAAAAGTTTATAATAATATTTTAATTAAGGAAAAATATTAAAATGAACTAAAATTTTCAAGTGACCACTAAAAACCGCAAACTAGCAATTTCCTAGGTAAACTAGGTGCAGTGAATTCTACACGGATAAAAGATCACTACAAGGTTTTACGGAAAAACACCGCCTATTTTACCTATTAACGGAAAATTTGCCTAAACGATTTCTAAAACGTTGCACAGCTCTATTTCCTTTACTTGTACTATTCCTTCTTAGTGATATGTATGCCCTAAAGGCCATTATTGTATGATATAGTGGATGCTTGGACATATATTTGGAGGACTTTGTTACTCGACATGATAGTATGATATCTGGTTGCGTTTATCTTAACATGTAAACTGGTATTCTTATACTGTCTCTCTCTCACATGTTGGTAATGCCCTTAGGATGTAGCTTGACTACCGGGACTATGATGGAGATCATATTGCTGGGACCAGGGTTGTTTAAAAGCACATCCTTCAATAGTTCCTAGTCGAGGGTATATCGAGACAGGGTATCAATATTCCAGAATAGACTAGTGTGTACATTTCTTGACCCTGTATGGGACGATGGTTGGTCCCACAGCCATTGGTGTTTGACTTCAAAGATTGTACACAGGTGCTCATTAGAGAATGGGTACACCGAACAGGACACGCCGAGGACTCCTAGTTGGTAGTATACCTATCGTGAGATAGCAATCCTCTAGTGATACTGGTACAGGTTAGTCTGTAGACCTGAGATCGTCATAGAGTCTTGTGTGGCTCAAACTGTGCTTTGATTTCCTCCCTACCATGCTCAAAAGAGTTATGCAAACAAGTGGATTTTGGGTATAGTCCTGAGTCACATAGAGGCAATGAGCGATAAGAGGGGTTTCGTCTCTCCCGGTATTGGGTGTTGATGTTGCGCTATGCTCGATTGGCTATAACCGGAAGTCCCTGGCCAGGGCTGCTGCTGAGATTTACTGATAAGAGTTATCAGTAGTTTCTCGAACCGTTATAGGCCAGACATCAGCATGACTTATCAATTTACCGGGGTCTAACGTTTACCACCCCTAAACTCGATATGCGATATATAAGACGAAGAGACCGAACTGTACGGTAGTGTTACTGATTGGCTTCATAGAGAGTATGGACAAGCTTACTTGTTGATCTTCATATCACTCAATACTCGGGTAGCTATTACGTCCAGCTAGGATTGCTGACGGCTTGTAGGTGACTGATGTGATCATCAGCTACTGCTGGCGTATTGACGAGTCTTTAGAGTCCCACACAGAAGTTTCCTGGTTCAAGAGAAACGAAGTAGGGCACATACGTTGATATGTGCAAGGGCCAGATTAAATACGAATATGTGATACAGTATTCTAATCTGACAGTTATCTGACATCGATTTGGTTATATGTGATATAACCGGATTATCGAATCAAGTGTTGATTTGATAATGTAATATACAGATAAATGATATTAGTCGGTCATATGTGATATAACTAGATTATTAAATCAAGTGTTGATTTAATATTTTGATATATTTTGATATTTGATATAATTATATATTAACTAATATTATTAGCTCACTAATTGCTTTATTAATAAAAATATATATATATATATAATTAAATGAAGCATGTCATGATTTTCTATTTTATGAAAATAGAAAATGAGGTGGAAATTGTGGGTATATTTGTGGAATGGTGAGGAATGGCTTGGGCAATATTTTATTTCCTCTTGACTCACTATTCAAGTATGGCTCTATTTTTCAAATTGACAAATAATAGATGCTTGAATAAGTGAGGGTTTTGATTTTGAGCCATTCTTCATTCCATTGCCTTATGCCTTAGCCATTTTCATGAGTTTTTACTCTCTCTTGCTTTCTACTTTTTTCTCACCTCAACTTCAAGCTCAAAACCCTCACATGTGATGTGAATCATTCAGCTTGTGAGAACTCTAGTGAGCCTTAAATCCGCTACTTCACCATCCCTCACTAAACTAGCACTTTGGTGTGGCGTGTTTTAATCACTAATAGAAGATTAGTGAAGAGTTAGCTTGAGCTAGTGGGCTTCGGGTGGATCGTCTTCGGCATGAATGTCATCGGAGAAAGCTCGTTCATTCCCTCAAGTAGAGCCTAGTGGAGTCGCGTAGACTACATCCCGGAGCTTTAGAAGAGAGGGACACGGTCATCAAAGGTTTTAGCCATCTTCTCTTCTTTAGTTTTTCATATCATCATAGGTTAAACCCTAATTATTCTAGTTAAGATCTTGGTTAGTCTAACTTAGCATGTAAAAATTTTAAATTTGGCAGGCTTGATACTACTAGAACCTTGTAGTGGTGCTAGGGTAGACTTTCATGGTATCAGAGCCTAACTAGAACATTAGGATAGGTCTTTATGATGTTAAAGTGTTCGATTGGTTTTCGAAACACCCGTTTTGTGTAGTTTCTGTCGAATTTTTCAAACGTTGAAATTTTCGTGACTAAAAATATCTAAAAAATCGCGCATGGTTTTTTATGGAGCCAGTAGAAATTTGAGAACCCAAGTGCAACAAACCGCCGCGGAAGCGCGGCCAAACCCCATGTTTGGCCGCGGTTCCGCGGCTGGTTAATAGCATTGTGGTTTCATCTTTCTCCTGCTGCTCCATTTTGGTATCCTGCACTCTCTGGGTATTTTTAATGTTTCTCAAGTTGTTGAGGTCTCTGGATTTTGTGGGTGTTTGATAAATCGATCAAAAAGTTTAGCATTGTATAGATCTTGGTGATATGTGATACAATTGTTAGAATCTGGAATAATTAGTTTTATGAAAACTAGTTAGTATATTGTAAATCTAGTGTTTTAGTCTCGGTCAATCGGTTGCCACGAAGTTTTGATTCGGATCAAAACTCCATCGCAATCGCGTATTGTACACGAACACTTGCCGGGTAACTCTAGTAGACAGCCATGTCCCATAGCCGCGACCAAGTGACTGTAGGTGAGCCCCATTGCAAAAAGCACCCACTAGGGGTGCTTGCGGCCACGGTGTTTCACCTTAGTGCACTTCATCGACGGTATTGGGGGTGCGACCATCTGCTAAAGTTTCCGACGAGTATTCGATAATGTAGTCGGGAATCCTATTGAATTACTCGACCAATGTAATTGAAAAGTGTTTTCAATTTGAGACAAAATACAAGGTTTATAGGTTAGGCATGAAATCCGGAAAATGAGATATTCTGGGTTTATGATATCTAAGAATATACGGATTCTAATTATTATAGTTTTTCCAATTTTTTTCTGCGACCGTAAGTGTAATATGTGGGCTATCCCGATCTCATTGCTATATGTCAACGAATTTCGGGATATGCATACTTACTTACGTTGATCACATGAGATGTTATGTGTTGCTTGTGATATATTTATTAGATCGTCGTGAATGAAAAGCCGGGGGTTTTATGTGTAGGGTTCCTAGGCACACTCAAGAGGTTCCACAAGGCATCAACCATGTCAAAATCAAATTTTTCTCGTGCCGAGAAACCCTAATGCTAGATCGTTAACTAGAAATTAGGCGAAACAGAAACAAGCAAACAACTTTGCTACTAATTGAATGGAAATACAACCTTTGTAGATCCGGTCCTTCACTTCTCTAGCTCCGTGTTGACGTCCCTCCACTGCGATCATCAGAATCCCGGACTCTAGCGTCGGTTTCATCGGAGAAATGGGCGGGCTAGGTCGTTGACTTCGATGCCGAAGATGATCTACGTCGAGGCGACTCAAACTCAAGCTCCATCTTCACTTGGTCATCAACCTTGTGAAGAAAACACCCTATACAACATAGCAAGTGGTAGAGGATGAAGAAATAGGAAGTGGGTTCACTTTGGATTTGGAATTCTCACTTGGATTCATCACTTGTAAATTTCTAGCAAATGTTTTCTTTCTTCATCAAGAAGAAGAAGAAGAAGAAGAGAATAGAAAAAGAATTAATTAATAATCATAAATCAAGTGATCTTATCATAATGAAACCATGGGTGAGGCTAACACATGTAGAGAATAAACTAGGGTTTAGGTTTAATGGTTAGGTTAAGGCAAAAAACAAAATGGCAACGACTTTCAAAGCTTCATGAAGCTTCATGAATAAAACAAACCAAGCCTCCACTTTATTCTTGCCAAAATGAATAAAGAAAATAAATAAAACAAATAAAAACCTAACCATTAACCTAAAGATGGTTTAAAGCAAACATACACCCAAGTTTGCATGTATCATCAAACATAATACAATCTAGTGCACAAAAATATATCACATATACTACTTGTGCACATCAAGTGAGAAAATCCATCTTAAGTGAACAAATACTAGTTAATGTAAATTAATATATCAAATATATAATTATACATTAAATCAGTAAATCCACACTTAATTTAATGATCCGGTCATATCGCATATAACCGACTAATATCAAGTGTATCAATGTATCAAATCAACAATTGATTCGGTAACCCGGCTATATCTTATATAACCGTCCAATGATACAAATCGCGAGAATAGAATACAGTATCACATACTAGTATTATTCTCGGCCCCGCACATATCTCATATGCGCTCCTATTTCGTTTCGCTTGAGCCATGAAACCTCTGTGTAGGACTCTAAAGACTCGTCAATACGCCGGCAGCAGGTGATGATCATATCAAACACCAACAAGCCGCAAGTGGTCTGCTAAACGTAACGGCAACCCGGGTATTGAGCGATCAGAAGATCAACGAGCAAGCCCACTCACACTCCTGTGAATCCAACTAGTAACACTAACTGTACAGTCTGGTCTGTTCGTCTGATATGTCGCATATCTCGCCTAGGGGTGGTAAACGTCAGACCCCAATAGCTCGATAAGTTGTGTCGATATGAGGTCTATAACAGTTCGAGAAACTACAGGTAACACTTACCAGTAAATCTCAGCAACCCTGGCCAGGGATTTCCGGTTATATCCAATCGAACACAGCGCAACATCAACTCCCTATACCGGGAGAGACGAATCCCCTCCTATCACTCATCGCCTCCATGTGATTCGGGACTGTACCCAAAAGCCACCGTTTTGCATGCCCTCTTGGACGTGGTAAGGTGGAAATCAAAGCACAGTGGGAATCACACAAGACTCTATGACGATCTCGGGTCTACAGACTAACCTGTACCAGTGTCACCAGAGAACTGCCATCTGACGTAAGGTATAATACCATCTGGGAGTTCTCGGCGAGTCCGTCCAGTGTACCTAGTCTCCACTGAGCACCCGTATATCATCTCTGATGTCAAACACCAATGGATATAGGATCATCCATCGCCCATCTGTATGGGTCGAGAAGGTATACGCTAGTCTACTCTGGTATATCGATGCCCCGTCTCGATACACTCACGACTAGGGATCTTGAAGGATGTACTTATGGACTACCATGTCCCCACTAGTATGATCCGCATCATAGTCCAGGTAGTCAAGTACACTTCCTAACTGCTTTACCAACATGTAACAGAGAGACAATCAGTGTACACATTAAGATAAAGAGCAACCAGATAGCATACTATCATGTCGAGCAAGAAAGTCCTCCCTATATATGTCCCAGCATCCACTACAATATACATCCTATGTACAGTAATGGCCTCTAGGGCATACATATAACAAAGAATCTCCCACTTGCACTAGGTTCATCTGTAGCAGTGGTTGTAGTATCTCATACTCAACCATCCCATAAAAGTCTCTCTCTGGAAAAAGGCCTTTGTGAGTGGATCCGCCGTATTGTCCTCTGAGTCTACTCTCCTAACCTTGATCCCCTGGAGATCAACCATCTCCATGATCAGGTGATACTGCCTTAGAATATGTCTGGATCACTGATGGGACGGACGTTCCTTGGCAAAGCCACAACTCCATTGTCACACAATGGGAGGAACTAAGTTCATCTCATGAACAAATATCCATCCAGACTGCCTCTTTGGTAGTATCATAAGTAGCGATATATCCAGCCTTTATCGTCTAGTATGCCACGGTATCTAGCTTGGAACTCATCCAACATACCGTCCCTTCACTGAGGGTAAAGACAATGCCTGTGACTGACATTCAGTCGTCCTTATCACCCTGGAACCTTTCCAGAGATTCTCCCCAGGATCGATTGATACCATCTCACTACACCTAGTGAGTATCCTAACATCCAATTAGATCTATCTCATAGATCCAAAACCCAGGATTTAGTAGGTATCACTATGATCCTATATGGAGAATCATTGTGATAAGCGGAGATTGACTGAGCGTAGCATAGGAAACTCCTTCCCTATCAAGAGTATGTCATCCACGTACTCTATGAGGATCACCACCATACTCCCCACTACCTTTTTGTATATACAAGGTTCATCTACCATTTTGATGAAGTCAAACTCTTTGACTACTACATCAAAACAGACGTTCCAACTCCGCGATGCCTGCTTTATCCTATAAAGCAACTTATGCACGTTTCCGCTGCTCCCACTGTCTACGAAGCCCTCTGGCTGTGTACTTATAGACGCCCTCTTCTAAAACATCATTTAGAAAATCTGTCATGACACCCAACCACCAGATATCGTAGTCATGGTATGTAGCAGTGGCAAGTAGGATCTGGATGGACTTAAGCATAGGCCCCAGAAAAGGTTTCATTATTAGCCACAACTGGTCTACGATGCAAACCTTTAACAAGTCTAGCTTTGAAAGTCTCAACCTTTCCATGTACACCAAGTAATCTTCTCAAGATATACTTGCTGCTGATGGGGATTTAACCCTTCAGATAAAGCAACCAAAGTCCATACTTTGTTGGTGTATAAGGATTCCATCTCAGATCACTAAGCATCCAGCCATTCTTATAGAGACTTACTCCTGATGGCCAGCTCGAAACTAGTTGGGTCATTATCTCATGATGCAATCCTCGCTCCCACTGTCATCGAGAAACCGAAGTATCTCTCAGGCGGATGAGGAACCCTACTAGATCGGCGGAGAGGCTGAGGTTCGTTGGAATCTACTGAATCCTTTGGTTCTACCAAATCATCTGCTGTAGTTTATATAGCTGGAACCTTTCCAGTTCTACATAACAGACCTTGCCTCGATCTTGTCCGGATTTTTGCTTTTAGACATAGGCCGGTCAACCCAAAATCTTAACTAGCTTAAGACATGGGCTCTTCCCATACCATATCTCATATGGAGTGGTAGGCTGTGATCTGATTCGAACCTAATTCAATAGGTATGCAGCTTCTCAAGTGCATAACCCCCAAAAGGAAATAGGTAACTCAGTAGTACTCATCATAGAGCGCACCATATCGAATAGGGTGCAATTGCTCCGCCCCGATATACCATCGTGCTATGGTGTATACGGAGGAGTAATGCTGAGAGAGAATCTCATTCTCCTTTAGAATAGTCCAGGAATTCTATGCACAAGTATTCTCCTCCTTGATCTCATCAAAGGACATAATACTTATACCCGTATTGGTTCTCTACTTCTAACTTATATTCTGTGAATATCTCAAAAGGTTCGGACTTGTGTTTCATCAGGAACATATGACTGAATCTTGAGAGATCATCAGAGAATGTAATGAAGTACAAAGAACCGGTCCTGGCATGTGTAGACGGGGGACCTTACATACACCAACATGTATCGATCCCAAGAGTTTACTAACTCTTTCTCTGTTTCCAATAAACAGAGCTGTGGTCATCTTATCTTTGTGACATGACCGGCAAGTTTCACAAGATATAAATTCAAACTAATTTAAATATGCATCTATATGTAACTTCAGCTAGTCGGGTCGTATTGATATGACCTAGTCTACAATATCTCAAGAAGGATCTGTTCATTTCTGAACTCTTCCTCTTGTGTGTGTTTTGTATAGTAAGAACTGTAGTTTGATTTAGAACATCAATGCTTTTAGATAACGTGCCCGAACCGATCAACTTTTGATATAGGAAATGTTCAAAACATTATCCAACAATACAAAATTTTATCATTTCTTTACTAATAAAGAGACTGATATGATTTTGTATATCAGGTTCGGTATCTAATAACATTTGTTCAGAATCAATGTATTTGGAATACAGGGTGACAGTGACCAACAGACATGGCTGCAACACTTGCACCGTTTTCTGTCTCATGAAACTTATCGCCCGTTCTCAGTTCTCTACCTTTCTGTAGCCCTATGTAACAGATTACATATCTGGGATTCTGATCCGGTATCAAATACCCAGGACGTAGAGGATACAGAGAAACAGATCTTTGTAATGAACACACCCGAAGGAGATGCATCATATGCACTTTCTTCGTTTGGGCGGCATAGGAATTCTGGTATTCCTTTATTTCCTGCTCTGTCTTATAACAATTATAAGTTGGAGAGGGACCAACGTTCCCCAGCTCAGTATAATAAGCGGGTTCGGTCAATACATCCGTATTATTATCTTGATTAAGGCGTGAAATGGTCGCTACCTGGAGAGAGAGAGAAGAAAACACTCAGCGTATGCTCTTGCAAGATCAGAATGGTTATTATTTTATCTAATCAGGATGGCTCCCACTGTTTTAATCAAATCTTCCTTCAAACCCTAAAAGGAAAGACTGGCCGGGATTAATTACACACTACAAGTTCGCCAATCTTTCAGCTAGGCCAGTGTCGGAACTTTGAGGGAGGTCCCCCGTGCTTTCGCACGAACCTAATTAATGTAAACCTCGTTTTTCTAGAGGCGTAACCCCGTTGACACCTTTCTAGACACCTACTTGATCGTCTAATTGTAATGTGCAAAACTCTCCCAGGAGTAACTCTTACTCGCAGCAGGTATGTTAGTTATATGTATGCCCTAGAGGCCATTACTGTACATAGGATGTATATTGTAGTGGATGCTGCGACATATATAGGGAGGACTTTCTTGCTCGACACGATAGTATGCTATCTGGTTGCTCTTTACCTTAACGTGTATACTGATTGTCTCTCTGTTACATGTTGGTAAAGCCCTTAGGATGTGTACTTGACTACCTGGACTATGATGCGGATCATACTAGTGGGGACATGGTAGTCCATAAGTACATCCTTCAAAGTCCTAGTCGTGGGTATATCGAGACGGGGCATCGATATACCAGAGTAGACTAGCGTGTACCTTCTCGACCCATACAGATGGGCGATGGATGATCCCATATCCATTGGTGTTTGACATCAGAGATGATATACGGGTGCTCAGTGGAGACTGGGTACACTGGACGGACTCGATGAGAACTCCCAGATGGTATTATACCTTACGTCAGATGGCAGTTCTCTGGTGACACTGGTACAGAGTAGTCTGTTGACCCGAGATCGTCATAGAGTCTTGTGTGATTCCCACTGTGCTTTGATTTCCACCTTACCACGTCCAAGAGGGCGAGCAAAACGGTGGTTTTTGGGTACAGTCCCGAATCACATGGAGGCAATGAGCGACAGGAGGGGATTCGTCTCGCCCGGTATAGGGAGTTGATGTTGCGCTGTGTTCGATTGGCTATAACCGGAAATCCCTGGCCAGGGTTGCTGAGATTTACTGGTAAGTGTTACCAGTAGTTTCTCGAACTGTTATAGACCTCATATCGACACGACTTATCGAGCTATTGGGGTCTGACGTTTACCACCCCTAAGCGAGATATGCGACATATCAGACGACGAGACCGGACTGTACGGTAAGTGTTACTGGTTGGATTCACAGGAGTATGAGCGGGCTTGCTCGTCGATCTTCTGATCGCTCAATACCCGGGTGGCCGTTACGTTTAGCAGACCGCTTGCGGCTTGTGGGTGCTTGATATGATCATCACCAGCTGCCGGCGTATTGACGAGTCTTTAGAGTCCTACACAGAGGTTTCCTGGCTCAAGCGAAACGAAATAGGAGCGCATATGAGATATGTGCGGGACCGAGAATAATGCGTGTATGTGATACCATATTCTATTCTCACGATGAATGTATCGATTGGTTGTATGCGATATAACCTAGTTATCGAATCGAGGATTGATTCGATAAGTCAATACATTGGATATTAGTCGGTCATATGTGATGTGACCGGATCGTTAAATCAAGTGTTGATTTAATGATTTAATGTATAATTATATATTTGATATATTACTTTACATTAACTAATATTGGTTCACTTAAGATGTTTTTTCTCACTTGTTTGTGCACATTGTATATGTGATATATTTTTGTGCACAAGATTGTATCATGTTTGATGATACAAGCAAATTTGGGTGTGTGTTTATTTTAAACCATGGTTTAGGTTAATGGTTAAGGTCTTATTTTCTTTCTTTCTTTATTTTTGACAAAACTAAATGGTGGCTTTTTGTTATTTTCGCTTGATGCTTCAAGAAGCTTCAAAGCATCTTTGAAAAAGTCATGCCATTTTGTTTTGTTCCTAAACCCTAACCATTTACTTAACCCTAGTTCATTCTCTACATGAGTTAACACTAACCCATGGTTGCATTATGATAACCATCACTTCATTTTTATTTTTGAAAATAATTCATTTTCTTCTTCTTCATCTTCTTCTTCATCTTCTTCTTCAAGTGAAGAGAAGAAAAGCTTTCTACAAAAATGTCAAGTGATGATTCCAAGTGAGAAATCAAAATCTAAAGTGAACCCACTTCCTATTTCTTCATCCTCTACCACTTGCCATGTAGTATAGGGTGTTTTCTTCACAAGTTTCTTGACTTGGTAAAGGTGGAGCTTGAGTTTGAGTTGCCTCGACGTAGATCATCTTTGGCATCGAAGTCGACGACCTAGCCCGATCATTTCTTCGACGAAACCATCGCTAGAGTCCGGGATCCGATGATCGCAGCAGAGGGACGTCAACGCAGAACTATGGAGGTGGAAGACCGGATCTACAAAGGTTGTATTTCCGTTCACTTAGCACTAAAGTAGTTTAGTAGCTTGTAGTTTCGCCTAAACCCTAGTTAACGATCCTTGCTTAGGGTTTCTCGGCATATAATTTTAGAATTTGGCATGGTTGATGCCTTGTGAAACCTCATTAGTGTGCCTAGGAACCCTACAGTGGTATCAGAGCCTAGCTAGAGCCTTAGGCGAAGTGTAGACGACGTTAGAAATCCGAACGAACCCCGAAACCCTAACTCAAACCACTCTTTGGAAATTTTCTGAAAATTTGGATTTTTGTGAATTAAAAATTGCCAAAAAATTCAGCAGGGAATTGTAAGAGTTACTGTAAAGCACGTGACTCTAACTCGACCAAAGCGCCGCGGAACCGCGGCCCCACCCTGGCTTGCGCGGCGGTTCCGCGGCCATATTGGTGAGTTAGGCCACGTGGTTTGCACAGTAATTCTTTTCCGGTAGTGCTGTATCTTCTGGGAATTTTTAAAACATACTCCACTGTTGAGTTTTCTGGGGTTGTTTTGGGGATTCGATTATTCGATCGGATTGTCTAATTTTGTCTATGTGTTTTCCGGATAATTTTTGAATATGTTAAAAAGTTCGACCGGATATAAATACTCACTTTTTTCCCTGTCGGGAAATTTCCAAGTGTTGGATCTTTCCGTGGTTTAATAACGTTCTAAGTAGTGCAAGTAACGTGATGGACCCTCTAGAAGACAACAAACCTTAACTCGATTATGTGACCGTCTTGAACTGCCCTTTGAACCTTCAGGTTTGGGGCAGTACGGCGTGCCACATATGAGGCGTTGGCTCGACCCTTCTACGGCTGGACTGTTGGTACTGAGGCATGAACTGGATGTTTTTAAACTTGTTTCATGTGTTGATCTGTTTCGGGAAAACTTGGGTGTTTGATTGTTCGATCGGAAAGTTTAACCTTTTTCTATTTATCCGGAATGTGATACAACATTTGGAATTCATAAGTAGTTATGAGATAACTGAATGAATGTTATAAATCTAGCAGTTTAGTCTCACTTGATTGGTTGCCACGGAATTTTGATGCGATCAAAAGTCCGTCGCAATCACGTAGCGTACGCGGATACTCGCCGGGTAAACTTAATAGTCAGCTACACCCCATAGCCCCGACCAAGTGACTGTAGGAGAACCCCGTCGCCGAAAGCATCCATTCGGGTGCTCACGGCAGTGGTGTTCCGCCTTGGTGCACTTCATCGACGGTATCGGGGGTGCGGCCGTCTAATAAAGTTTGCGACGAGCAATCGATCAGAATGTCGGGAATCTTGTTGAATTGCCTGACTTGATATTGAAAAGAGTTTTCGATAATGAGACTAAAATGCGGGGTTTATAATTGTTAGGCATGTGATGTCTAAGGAATTCATTTGATTAGGCATGCGATGTCTAAAGAGTTTGCGGATTCCAACTGTTGTAGTTTTACACTTTCTTTTCTGTGACCGTAAGTGTAATATGTGATATCGCCGGTTTCGTTGCTATATGTCAACGACAATTGGGATGCGCATATTTACTTACGTTGATGACATGTGATGTTATGTATTGCTGGATATGTTATATTGGATCGTCGTGTTTGAATAGCCGGGGTTTTTTTTTATGTGAGATGAGTGTTTTTCATTTTCATTCATGTAAAAACTTGTATGTAATATTCTTTTATTGGGGCACTTCCAGGTTGTGGAAGATGTCACCTTTTGTATATTATTTACTTTTCCGCACTAGGATAGACCCAAGGAGGAGGGCACAAGTAACCGGGTTCTAGAGTCCAGTGGGAGACCAACTCGAGGAGTCGAGTCCGGGTCTCCTAACTCTAGAATTGGTAGGGTTGCTTGCCGCTCTCGTAGGGTTCTAGGGGTGTGGGTTTGGCTATTCATCGCGACCGTGGAATCCGTGTTTTATACTGGCTCGTATTGAAAACACGGACGTCCTAGTATATCCAATGTTTCGTATGATTCTTCTGCTGCGATATCTGTGATGTGATCATGTGATATGTTCTGTGATAGATACTGTATATAGTATATATGATATATTATATAGGCGTTACTTATGTTTTACACCCGTGCTAGCCCTGCCCCGCTCTGCCGTTAGTTACCTAACCTAACGGTGCACGAGGGGACATCGAGACGAATGCGGATGGCATAAGTGTACGTCGTATTTATCTTTGATGTTTAGATAACTTAAATGATGGGACTTCATTAATATGATTAATGAAAGAAAAAGAAACCTAAGATGTTGTAGAATCGAATTTCAAAAATAAAACAGGTAGCTACAGTTCTTGCTTTGCACAGCGGTATATATGATATATCCTGCACCTTATTCGATGAGGAAAGGGTCGACGATCCCTTCACCGGGAGTGACCCCTTTAGCAATAACTGGCAGATGCTACAACTCTCGGTTTGTCTTTTGATTGCTTCTATAGTTTCTGCTTTGCACAGTGATATATGATATATCCCGCACCTCATTCGACGAGTAAAGGGCCGACGATCCCTTCACCGGGAGTGACCCCTTTAGCAAAACTAGAAAAGCCTAAAAAACACTCCATTTTAAAATCATTTGATTCTACAACGATATCAAGTTCATTACGCAATAAGTTTTTCAGAAAAACCTGTCGTAGCCCTCCGTCATTTCAGATAAGTACTAGTTAGTATTCGTGCTGCGGTAGTTTGGCCTCCGTCAAGGCGTAGTGTACGGTAGCTAACTAGTGCTTATCTGCTAGCATATGATGCGATTGGATTAGGGTATTCATACGGCGTTGTTTGGCCTCCGTCAAGGGTCGTGCGGGTGGGTTTAATTCAATCAGGAAATGACGGGTTGAACTTGACTAGCGGACTATGGGTAGTTTGGCCTCCGTCAAGGTCATAGGACGCTAGGGGCAAAATTATCGGAAATTTCAAGTGTTGAAATTTGCAATGAGATTGCATACCTTCTATGAGATAGTTGGATCCCGATACCCACTGCGAGTAAAAGTTACTCCTGGGAGAGTTTTACACATTACAATTTGCCAATCAAGTAGGTGTCTAGAAAGGTGTTAACGGGGTTACGCCTCTGGGAAAACGAGGTTTACATTAATTAGGTTCGTGCGAAAGCACGGGGGACCTCCTTCAAAGTACCGACACTGGCCTGACTGAAAGATTGGCGAACTTGTAGTGTGTAATTAATCCCGGCGAGTCTTTCCTTTTAGGGTTTGAAGGAAGATTTGATAAAAACAGTAGGAGCCATCCTGATTAGATAAATTAATAACCAATCTATTCTTGCAAGAGCGCACGCTGAGTGTTTTCTTCTCTCTCTTTCCAGGTAGCGACCATATCACGCCTTAATCAAGATAATAATACGGATTATTGACCGAACCCGCTTGTTATACTGAGCTGGGGAACGTTGGTCCCGCTCCAACTTATAATTGTTATAAGACAGAGCAGGAAATTGGGGATTACCAGAATTCCTATGCCGCCCAAACGAAGAAAGTACATATGATGCATCTCCTTCGGGTGTGTTCATTACACAGAACTGTTTCTCAGTATCCTCTGTGTCCTGGGTATCTGATACCGGATCAGGATCCCAGGTATGTAATCTGTTACATAGGGCTACAGATAGGTAGAGAACTGTGAACGGGTGATAAGTTTCATGAGACAGAAAACGGGGCAAGTGTTGCAGCCAAGTCTGTTGGTCACTGACACCCTGTATTATCAGTATATTGATTCTGAACAAATGCTATTAGATACCGAACCTGATATACAAAATCATATCTGTCACTTTATTAGTAAAGAAACGATAAAATTTTGTATTGTTGGATAATGTTTTGAACATTTCTTATATCAAAAGTTGATCGGTTCAGGCACGTTATCTAAAAGCATTGATGTTCTAAATCAAACTACAGTTCTTTAGTATACGGAACACACACAAGAGGAAGAGTTCAGAAATGAACGGATCCTTCTTGAGGTATTGTAGACTAGGTCATATCAATGCGACCCGACTAGCTAAGTTACATAAAGATGCATATTTAAATCAGTTTGAATTTACATCTTGTGAAACTTGCTGGTCATGTCACAGAGATAAAATGACTATAGCTCTGTTTGTTGGAAACAGAGAAAGAGTTAGTAAACTCTTGGGATTGATACATGTTGATGTATGTAAGGTCCACTGTCTACACATGCCAAGACCGGTTCTTTGTACTTCATTACATTCTTTGATGATCTCTCAAGATTCAGTCATATGTTCCTGTTGAAACACAAGTCCGAACCTTTTGAGATATTCACAGAATATAAGTTAGAAGTAGAGAACCAATAAGGGTATAAGTATTATGTCCTTTGATGAGATCAAGGAGGAGAATACTTGTGCATAAAATTCCTGGACTATTCTAAAGGAGAATGAAATTCTCTCTCAGCATTACTCCTCCGTATACACCATAGCACGATGGTATATCGGGGCGGAGCAATAACACCCTATATGATATGGTGTGCTTTATGATGAGTACTACTGAGTTACCTATTTCCTTTTGGGAGTTATGCACTTATGAAGCTGCATACCTATTGAATAGGGTTCAAATCAAATCAGTTGCCTACCACTTCATATGTGATATGGAAAAGGAAGAGCCCATATCTTAAGTTAGTTAAGATTTGGGGTTGTCCGGCCCATGTCTAAAAGCAAAATCCGGACAAGCTCGAGGCAAGGTCAGTTATGTAGAACTGGAAGTTTTTCAGCTATACAAACTACAGCAGATGATTTGGTAGAACCGAAGGATTCAATTGTAACCAACGAACCTCAGCCTCTTCGCCGATCTAGTAGGGTTGCTCACCCACCTGAGAGATACTTTGGTTTCTCTATGACAGTGGGAGCGAGGATTGTATCATAAGATGATGACCCAACTAGTTTCGAGCAGGCCATCAGGAGTAGGACTCTGTAAGAATGGCTGGATGCTTAGCGATCTGAGATGGAATCCTTATACATCAACAAAGTATTGACTTTGGCTGCTATATCTGAAGGGTTAAATCCCCATCAGGAGCAAGTATATCTTGAGAAGATTACTTGGTGTAGATGGAAAAGTTGAGACTTTCAAAGCTAGACTTGTTAAAGGTATTTGTCATCGACCAGGCGTGGATAATGATGAAACCTTTTCCAGTGGCTATGCTTAAGTCCATCCGGATCCTACTTGCCACGGCTACATACCATGACTGCGATATCTGGCGGTTGGGTGTCATGACTGCTTTTCTAAATGATGTTTTAGAAGAAAGCGTCTATAAGTACACAGTCAGAGGGCTTCGTAAACAGTGGGAGCAGCGGAAACATGTACAAGATGCTTTATAGGATAAAGCAGGCATCGCGGAGTTGGAACATCTGTTTTGATGTAGTAGTCAAATAGTTTGACTTCATCAAAATGGTAGATGAACCTTGTATATACAAAAAGGTAGTAGGGAGTATGGTGGCGATCCTCGTAGAGTACGTGGATGACATACTCTTGATAGGGACGGAGTTTCCTATGCTACGCTCGATCAATCTCCGCTTATCACAATGATTCTCCATATAGGATCATAGTGATACCTACTAAATCCTGGGTTTTGGATCTATGAGATAGATCTAATTGGATGTTAGGATACTCACTGTTGTAGTGAGATGGTATGAATTGATCCTGGGGAGAATCACTGGAAAGGTTCCAGGGTGATAAAGACGACTGAAAGTCAGTCACAGGCATTGTCTTTACCCTCAGTAAAGGGACGGTATGTTGGAAGAGTTCCAAGCTAGATACCGTGGCATACTAGACAATAAAGGCTGGATACATCGCTACTTAAGATGCTACCAAAGAGGCAGTCTGGATGTATATTTGTTCATGAGATGAACTTAGTTCCTCCCATTGTGTGACAATGGAGTTGTGGCTTATGCCTAAGAACGCCCGTCCCATCAGTGATCCAGACATATTCTAAGGCAGTATCACCTGATCATGGAGATGGTTGATCTCCAGGGTGATCGAGGTTAGGAGAGTAGACTCAGAGGACAACACGGCGGATCCACTCACATAGGCCTTTTCCCAGAGAGAGACTTTTATGGGATGGTTGAGTATGAGATACTACAACCACTGCTACAGATGGCCCTAGTGCAAGTGGGAGATTGTTAGTTATATATATGCCCTAGAGGCCATTACTGTACATAGGATGTATATTGTAGTGGATGCTGGGACATATATAGGGAGGACTTTCTTGCTCGACATGATAGTATGCTATCTGGTTGCTCTTTACCTTAACGTGTATACTGATTATCTCTCTGTTACATGTTGGTAAAGCCCTTAGGATGTGTACTTGACTACCTGGACTATGATGCGGATCATACTAGTGGGGACATGGTAGTCCATAAGTGCATCCTTCAAAGTCCCTAGTCGTGGGTATATCGAGACGGGGTATCGATATTCCAGAGTAGACTAGCGTGTACCTTCTCGACCCATACAGATGGGCGATGGATGAATTTATATCCATTGGTGTTTGCCATCAGAGATGATATACGGGTGCTCAGTGGAGACTGGGTACACTGGACGGACTCGCCGAGAACTCCCAGAAGGTATTATACCTTACGTCAGATGACAGTTCTCTGGTGACACTGGTACAGAGTAGTCTGTTGACCCGAGATCGTCATAG
This sequence comes from Agapanthus africanus, assembly GCA_030015575.1. NCBI lineage: Eukaryota > Viridiplantae > Streptophyta > Magnoliopsida > Asparagales > Amaryllidaceae > Agapanthus > Agapanthus africanus. The sequence goes on from CM057337.1 coordinate 272,830,796, forward strand.
AGTCTTGTGTGATTCCCACTGTGCTTTGATTTCCACCTTACCACGTCCAAGAGGGCATGCAAAATGGTGGTTTTTGGGTACAGTCCCGAATCACATGGAGGCAATGAGCGATAGGAGGGGATTCGTCTCTCCCGGTATAGGGAGTTGATGTTGCGCTGTGTTCGATTGGCTATAACCGGAAATCCCTGGCCAGGGTTGCTGAGATTTACTGGTAAGTGTTACCAGTAGTTTCTCGAACTGTTATAGACCTCATATCGACACGACTTATCGAGCTATTGGGGTCTGACGTTTACCACCCCTAGGCGAGATATGTGACATATCAAATGACGAGACCGGACTGTACGGTAAGTGTTACTGGTTAGATTCACAGGAGTATGAGCGGGCTTGCTCGTCGATCTTCTGATCGCTCAGTACCCGGGTGGCCGTTATGTTTAGCAGACCGCTTGCGGCTTGTGGGTGCTTGATATGATCATCACCAGCTGCCGGCGTATTGACGAGTCTTTAGAGTCCTACACAGAGGTTTCCTGGCTCAAGCGAAACGAAATAGGAGCGCATATGAGATATGTGCGGGACCGAGAATAATACGTGTATGTGATACCGTATTCTATTTTCGCGATGAATGTATCGATTGGTTGTATGCGATATAACCTAGTTATCGAATCGAGGATTGATTCGGTAAGTCGATACATTGGATATTAGTCGGTCATATGTGATGTGACCAGATCGTTAAATGAAGTGTTGATTTAATGATTTAATGTATAATTATATATTTGATATATTACTTTACATTAACTAATATTGGTTCACTTAAGATATTTTTCTCACTTGTTTGTGCACATTGTATATGTGATATAATTTTGTGCACAAGATTGTATCATGTTTGATGATACAAGCAAACTTGGGTGTGTGTTTATTTTAAACCCTAGTTTAGGTTAATGGTTAAGGTTTTATTTTCTTTCTTTCTTTATTTTTGACAAAACTAAATGGTGGCTTTTTGTTATTTTGGCTTTAAGCTTCAAGAAGCTTCAAAGCATCTTTGAAAAAGTCATGCCATTTTGTTTTGTTCCTAAACCCTAACCATTTACTTAACCCTAGTTCTTTCTCTACATGAGTTAACACTAACCCATGGTTGCATTATGATAACCATCACTTCATTTTTCTTTTTGAAAATAATTCATTTTCTTCTTCTTCATCTTCTTCTTCAAGTGAAGAGAAGAAAAGCTTTCTACAAAAATGTCAAGTGATGATTCCAAGTGAGAAATCAAAATCCAAAGTAAACCCACTTCCTATTTCTTCATCCTCTACCACTTGCCATGTAGTATAGGGTGTTTTCTTCACAAGTTTCTTGACTTGGTGAAGGTGGAGCTTGAGTTTGAGTTGCCTCGACGTAGATCATCTTCGGCATTGAAGTCGACGACCTATCCCGATCATTTCTTTGATGAAACCATCGCTAGAGTCCGGGATCCGATGATCGCCGTGAAGGGACGTCAACGCGGAGCTATGGAGGTGGAGGACCGGATCTACAAAGGTTGTATTTCCGTTCACTTAGCACTAAAGTAGTTTAGTAGCATTTCGTTTCGCCTAAACTCTAGTTAACGATCCGTATTAGGGTTTCTCGGCATCGGAATTTTTTGAATTTGGAATGGTTGATGCCTTGTGAGACTTCATTAGCGTGCCTAGGAACCCTACAGGGTATCGGGATCCAACTATCTCATAGAAGGTATGCAATCTCATTGCAAATTTCAACACTTGAAATTCCCAATAATATTTTACGCCTAGCGTTCTATGACCTTGACGAATGCCAAACAACTCATAGTCCACTAGTCAAGTTCAACCCGTACATTTCTTGATTGAATTAAACCCACCCGCACGACCCTTGACGAATGCCAAACAACGCCGTACGAATACCCTAATCCAATCTACATCATATGTATAAGCAGATAAATACTAGTTAGCTACCGTACACTATGCCTTGACGAATGCCAAACTACCGCAGCACGAATACTAAGTAGTACTTATCTGAAATGACGGAGGGCTACGACAGGTTTTTAAGAAAACCTTTTGCGTAATGAACTTGATATCGTTGTAGAATCAAATGATTTTAAAATGGAGTGTTTTTGAGGCTTTTCTAGTTTTGCTAAAGGGGTCATTCCCGGTGAAGGGATCGTCGGCCCTTTCCTCATCGAATAAGGTGCAGGATATATCATATATACCGCTGTGCAAAGCAAAAACTATAGAAGCAATCAAAATACAAACCGTGGGTTGTAGCATCTGCCAGTTATTGCTAAAGGGGTCACTCCCGGTGAAGGGATCGTCGGCCCTTTCCTCATCGAATAAAGTGCAGGATATATCATATATACCGCTGTGCAAAGCAAGAACTGTAGCTACCTGTTTTATTTTTGAAATTCGATTCCACAACATCTTTAGGTTTCTTTTCTTCCATCAATCACATTAATAAAGTCCCATCATTTAAGCACCTAAACATCACAGATAAATATAACGTACGCTTATGCCAGCCGTATTCGCCTCGATGTCCCGTCTGCACCGTTAGGTTAGGTAACTAACGCCAGAGCGAGGCAGGGCTAGCGCGGGTGTAAAACATAAGCAACATCTATATAATATATCATATATACTATATACAATATCTATCTGAACAAATCACATGATCACATCACAGATAACACAGCAGAAAATATCATATGAAACATTGGATATACTAGGACGTCCGTGTTTTCAATACGAGCCAGTATAAAACACGGATTCCACGGTCGCGATGAATAGCCAAACCCACACTCCTAGACCCCTACGAGAGCGACAAGCAACCCTACCAATTCTAGAGTTAGGAGACCCGGACTCGACTCCTCGAGTTGGTCTCCCACTGGACTCCAGAACCCGGTTACTTGTGCTCCCCTCCTTGGGTCTATCCTAGTGCGGAAAAGTAAATAATATACAAATGGTGACAACTTCCACAACCTGGAAGTGCCCCAATAAAAGAATATTACATACAAGTTTTTACATGAATGAAAATGAAAAACACTCATCTCATATAAACCCCCCCGGTTATTCAAACACGACGATCCAATATAACATATCCAGCAACACATAACATCACATGTCATCAACGTAAGTAAATATGCCCATCCCAATTGTCGTTGACATATAGCAACGAAACCGGCGATATCACATATTACACTTACGGTCGCAGAAAAGTAAGTGTAAAACTACAACAGTTGGAATCCGCAACCTCCTTAGACATCACATGCCTAATCAAATGAATTACTTAGACATCGCATGCCTAACAATTATAAAACCCGCATTTTAGTCTTATCATCGAAAACTCTTTTCAATATCTTGTCGGGCAATTCAACAAGATTCCCGACAAGTGATCGAATGCTCGTCGCAAACTTTAGTAGACGGCCGCACCCCCAATGCCATCGACGAAGTGCACCAAGGCGGAACACCGCTTCCGTGAGCACCCGAACGGATGCTTTCGGCGACGGGGTTATCCTACAGTCACTTGGTCGGGGCTATGGGGTGTAGCTGTCTATTAAGTTTACCCGACGAGTATCCGCGTACGTAACATGATTGCGACGGACTTTTGATCACATCAAAATTCCGTGGCAACCGATCAAGTGAGACTAAACTGCTATGTTTATAACATCCATTCAGTTATCTCATAACTACTTGTGAATTCCAAATGTTGTATCACATTCCAGATAAAATAGAAAATGTTAAACTTTCCGATCGAACAATCAAACACCCAAGATTTCCCGAAATAGCTCAACACATGAAATAAGTTTAAAAACATTCACTTCATGCCACAGTACCAACGGTCCAGCCATAGTAGGGTCAAGCCAACGCCTCACATGTGGCACGCCGTACTGCCCCAAACCCTAAGGTTCAAAGGGCAGTTCAAGACGGTCACATAATCGAGTTAAGGTTTGTTGTCTTCTAGATGGTCCATCACGTTACTTGCACTACTTAGAACGTTTTCAAACTATGGAAAAATCCAACACTTTGAAATTTCTCGGCAGGGGAAAAATTGGGTATTTATATCCGGTCGAACTTTTTAACATGTTCTAAAATTATCCGGAAAAACTTAATAAACAAAGTTAAATAATCTGGTCGAATTATCGAGTCCCCAATACACCCCAGAAAACTCAACTCTTGAGTGAAACATAAAAATTCCCAGAAGAATTAGCAAACACCAACTGAGGTTACTGTGCAAAAATGATTCCCTGATCTTTACATACGGCCGCGGAACCGCCGCCAATACCATGTTAAGGCCGCGGTTCCGCAGCGCTTTAGTCGTATTACAGTCACGTGCTTCACAGTAACCCTTGTAATTGCCTGCTGATATTTTTGAGAATTTTTAATTTGGAAAAATACACTGTTTTGAAAAATGTACAGAGAAGGTTTAAATCTAGGGTTTCGGGGTTCGATCGGGTTTCTAATTTCGTCTACTCATCGCCTAAAGCTCTAGCTAGGCTCTGATACCACTGTAGGGTTCCTAGGCACACTCAAGAGGTTCCACAAGGTATCAACCATGCCAAAATCAAATTTTTCTTGTGCCGAGAAACCCTAATGCTAGTTCGTTAACTAGAAATTAGGCGAAACAGAAACAAGCAAACAACTTTGCTACTAAGTGAATGGAAATACAACCTTTGTAGATCCGGTCTTCCACTTCTCTAGCTCCGTGTTGACGTCCCTCCGCTGCGATCATCGGAATCCCGGACTCTAGCGTCGGTTTCATCGGAGAAATGGGCGGGCTAGGTCGTTGACTTCGATGCCGAAGATGATCTACGTCGAGGCGACTCAAACTCAAGCTCCATCTTCACTTGGTCATCAACCTTGTGAAGAAAACACCCTATACAACATGGCAAGTGGTAGAGGATGAAGAAATAGGAAGTGGGTTCACTTTGGATTTGGATTTCTCATTTGGATTCATCACTTGTAAATTTCTAGCAAAGGTTTTCTTTCTTCATCAAGAAGAAGAAGAAGAAGAAAAGAATAGAAAAAGAATTAATTAATAATCATAAATCAAGTGATCTTATCATAATGCAACCATGGGTGAGGATAACACATGTAGAGAATACACTAGGGTTTAGGTTTAATGTTTAGGTTAAGGAAAAAAACAAAATGGCAAAGACTTTCAAAGCTTCATGAAGCTTCATGAATAAAACAAACCAAGCCTCCACTTTATTCTTGCCAAAATGAATAAAGAAAATAAATAAAACAAATAAAAACCAAACCATTAACCTAAAGATGGTTTAAAGCAAACATACACCCAAGTTTGCATGTATCATCAAACATGATACAATCTAGTGCACAAAAATATATCACATATACTACTTGTGCACATCAAGTGAGAAAATCCATCTTAAGTGAACAAATACTAGTTAATGTAAATTAATATATCAAATATATAATTATACATTAAATCATTAAATCAACACTTGATTTAATGATCCGGTCATATCGCATATAACCGACTAATATCAATTGTATCAATGTATCGAATCAACACTTGATTCGGTAACCCGGTTATATCTCATATAACCGTCCAATGATACAAATCGCGAGAATAGAATACAGTATCACATACTGGTATTATTCTCGGCCCCGCACATATCTCATATGCGCTCCTATTTCGTTTCGCTTGAGCCAGGAAACCTCTGTGTAGGACTCTAAAGACTCGTCAATACGCCGGCAGCAGGTGATGATCATATCAAACACCCACAAGCCGCAAGCGGTCTGCTAAACGTAACGACCACCCAGGTATTGAGCGATCAGAAGATCAACGAGCAAGCCCGCTCACACTTCTGTGAATTCAACCAGTAACATTAATCGTACAGTCCGGTCTATTCGTCTGATATGTCGCATATCTCGCCTAGGGGTGGTAAACGTCAGACCCCAATAGCTCGATAAGTCGTTTCGATATGAGGTCTATAAAAGTTCGAGAAACTACAGGTAACACTTACCAGTAAATCCCAGCAACCCTGGCCAGGGATTTCCGGTTATAGCCAATCGAACACAGCGCAACATCAACTCCCTATACCGGGAGAGACGAATCCCCTCCTATCGCTCATCGCCTCCATATGATTCGGGACTGTACCCAAAAGCCACCGTTTTGCACGCCCTCTTGGATGTGGTAAGGTGGAAATCAAAGCACAGTGGGAATCACACAAGACTCTATGACGATCTCGGGTCTACAGACTAACCTGTACCAGTGTCACCAGAGAACTGCCATCTGACGTAAGGTATAATACCATCTGGGAGTTCTCGGCGAGTCCGTCCAGTGTATCCAGTCTCCACTGAGCACCCGTATATCATCTCTGATGTCAAACACCAATGGATATGGGATCATCCATCACCCATCTATATGGGTCGAGAAGGTATACGCTAGTCTACTCTGGTATATCGATGCCCCGTCTCAATACACCCACGACTAGGGACCTTGAAGGATGTACTTATGGACTACCATGTCCCCACTAGTATGATCCGCATCATATTCCAGGTAGTCAAGTACACATCCTAAGGGCTTTACCAACATGTAACAGAGAGACAATCAGTGTACACGTTAAGATAAAGAGCAACCAGATAGCATACTATCATGTCGAGCAAGAAAGTCCTCCCTATATATGTCCCAGCATCCACTACAATATACATCCTATGTACAGTAATGGCCTCTAGGGCATACATATAACTAACATTATGTGAGATGAGAGTTTTCATTTTCATTCATGTAAAATCAGTATGTAATATTCTTTTATTAGGGCACTTCCAAGTTGAGGATGATGTCACCATTGATGTATATTATTTACTTTTCCACATTAGGATAGACCCAAGGCGGGGAGCATAATTAACCGGGTTCTAGAGTCCAGTGGGAGGGCATCTCGAGGAGTCGAGACCGGGTCTCCTAACTCTAGAATTGGTAGGGTTACTTGCCGCTCTCGTAGGGGTATAAGGATGTGGTTTAGCTATTCATCACGACCGTGGAATCCGTGTTTTACATACTGGCTAAATTTAAAATACGGACATCCTAGTATATCCAATATTTCAAATGTTGCTTCTGCTGCTTGGTTCTGTGATGTGACCATATAACTGCGTGAGACGAATGTTGTATTCTATATATGATATATAATAAACGCTGCTTATGTTTTGCACCTGCGCTCGGCCAGCCCCCACTCTGCCGTTAGTTAGGTAACCTAACGGTTCATGACGGGGCCCAGTGGCGAATGTGGATGGCATAAGCGTACTTTCTATTTTTGTTTCTTTTTCTGTGATGTTTAGGAAATATTAAATGATGGGACTTCATTAATGAGATTAATGAAAAGAAAAGAAACCTAAAGATGTTGTAGAATCAAAAGTTTTTAAAAAGGTAGCTCTAGTTTTTGCTTTGCACAGTGGTATTCCTTGATGAATATCTAGCACCTCATTCGATGAGGAAAGAGCCGATATCCCTTCACCGGGAGTGAACTCTTTAGCAAAACTAACAAATGTTACAACCTACTCGGTTTATCATCATAGCTTTTGTAGTTCTTGCTTTGCACAGTGGTATTCCTTGATGAGGAGGACAACAGCCTCACGACCGATTAATGGATATCCAGCACCTCATTCGATGAGGAAAGAACCGAGATCCCTTCACCGGGAGTGACCTCTTTAGTAAAAGCTAGTAAAAACTATTTGGTTTGTTTTTAAAAACTACTCGATTTTAAAAGCGAAGCTTAAACCACTCCTTTTCAAAATCACTAGATTCTACAACGATATCAAGTTCATTATGTTAATGGTTTTCTTAAAAACCATTCGTAGCCTCCGTCATTTTAGGAAGTAGAGTACTTAGAATTCGTGCTACGGTTGTTGACCATAGTTAAGTTGTAGTGTGCGGTAGCTAAGTGATGTCTTCATATAAAGCATATGATGCAATTGATTAGAACATTCGTACGGCTTTGTTGACCATAGTTAAGGGTCGTACGGGTGGGTTTAATTCAATCAAGAAATGAACGGGTTGAACTTGGCTACCGCTTATGATTTGTTGACCATAGTTAAGGTCATAAATCGCTAGGGGTAAAATAAAATATTGGGAATTTCAGGTGTTGAAATTTGCAATGAGATTGCATACCTTCTATATGATAGTTGAATCCCGATACCCACTGCGAGTAAAATTTACTTCTGGGAGAGTTTTGCACTTTACAATTAGCTAATCCAGTCGGTGACTAGAAAGGTGTAAATGGGGTTATGCCTCTAGTGAAACGAGGTTTATTTTAATTAGGTCTGTACGAAAGCACGGGGAACCTCCCTTGGAGTACCGACACTTGCCTGGCTGACCGGTTAGCAAACTTGTTGAATATAATTAATCCCGGCTAATCTTACCTTTTAGGGTTTGAAGGAAGATTTGATAAAAACAGTAGGAGCCATCCTGATTAGAAAAAATTACAACCAATCTAATCTTGCAAAGAGCGCATGCAAAGTGATTATCCTTCTCTCTCTCCTTGTAGCGACCAATGACATGCCTTAAACGAAATAATAATATGGCTGTATTGACCGAACCCTCTTATTATACTATGCTAGGTTCCACTCTATCTTATGATTGTCATAGGTCTGAGAAAGGAATAGGGGAATATCAGGATTCCCATGCCACCCAAACGAAGAATAAGCATGTTGATGCATCGTCTTCGGGTGTGTTCGTAATCGAGAACAGTTTCTCAGTTTGCTCTACGTCCTGAGTATTTGATACCGGATCAGGATCCCACATATGTAATTTGTTACATGGGCTATAAAGAGGTAGAGAACTGGGAAAGGGTGATATGTCTCTAGTAGTAGGGAACGGTGTAATTGTTGCGGCCAAAGCAGTTGGAAAATATCACCTAGTGTTACCAACTGGTAATACAGTGATTCTGAGCGACTGTTACTTCGTACCAAAAATATTATGAGCGTTTTCCTAAATCAAGTGTTGATTAGGTATGGTATATTGTATAACAATATATACGTTCTAAATCACAATACAGTTCTAAGTATACAGAACACACACAAGAGCAATAGTTCAGAAATGAACAAAGTTTTCTTGTGACATTATAGACTAGGTCATATCAATGCGACAAGACTAGCTAAAGTTGCATAAAGATGCATATTTGAATCCATTCGAATTTACATCTTATGAAACTTGTCAGTCATGTCTCAAAGGCTAGATGACCAAAACTCCGTTTACTGGACACGGAGAAAGAGCTGCTGAACTCTTGGGACAGACACATAGTGATGTATGCGGTCCTATGTCTACACATACCAGGAATGGTTCCTTGTACTTTATTACATTCACTGATGATTCTCAAGATTCATACATGTGTTCCTGTTGAAACAAAAATATGAATCTTTTAAAAAATTTAAGGAATATAAGTATGAAGTTGAGAACCAGATGGGTAAAAGTATTCAAATCCTTCGATATGATCGGGGAGGAGAATACTTGAGCACAAAATTCAAAGACTATTTAAAAGAGAATGAGATTCTCTCTTAGCTACTCCTCCGTATATACTACAGTACAACGGTATATCGAGGTGGAGAAATCGCACTCTATTAGATATGGTGTGCTCTATGATGAGTGTTGCTGGGTTGCCTATTTCTTTTTGGGGTTATGCACTTGAGATAGCTGCATTTTTATTGAATAGAGTTCCGACCAAATCCGTTGCCTACCACTCCATATGAGATATGGAATGGGAAGAGGCCATCTCTTAAACAAGTTAAGATTTGGGGTTATCCGGTTTATGTTAAAAAGCAAATTCCGGACAAGCTCAAGGCAAGGTCAGTTCTGTGCAAGTTTGTAGGATATCCCAAACATTCACGAGGGTATATCTTCTACCACACCGAGGAACAAAAGGTGTTTGTTTCTCAACATACCGTTTTTTTTAGAAAAGGAATTTCTTATGAAACAAATTAGTGGCAATGAGGTAGAACTGGAAGAAGTTCTAGCAACACAAACTAAAACTGACGATTTAGTAGAACCGGAGGATTCAATACCAATGAACCCTAGCCACTCCGCAGATCAAGTAGGGTTCCTCATCCACCTGAGAGATACTACGGTTTTCTCATAGACGGTTGGAGCGAGGATTGTATCATGAAAGATGATGACCCAACTAGTTTCGAGCAGGCTATCACGAGTGGTGACTCTGTGAAATAGCTAGATGCTATGCGATCTGAGATGGAATCCATGTACACCAAGAAAGTATAGACTTTGGATGTTTCTCCTGAAGGGGTAAAACCCATCGGGAACAAGTGGATCTTTAAGAAAGATAATTGGTGTAGATGGAAAAGTTAAGACTTTCAAAGATAGACTTGTTGCAAAAGGTTTTCGTCAACGACCAGATGCGGACTATGATGAAACATTTTCTCCGGTAGCTATGCTTAAGTCCATCAGGAACCTACTTGCCATTGCTGTATACCATGACTATGAAATCTGGCAGTTGGACGTCAATACCACTTTTCTAAATAGTGATTTAGAAGAGAGCGTGTTCATGACACAGCCAGAGGGCTTCGTAGACAGTGGGAGAAGCAGAAGCATGTGCAAGCTGCTTAAATCAATTTACGGATTAATGCAGGAACCACGGACCTGGAACATCTGTTTTGATGAAGAGATCAAAGAGTTTGATTTCATCAAAAGTGTAGATGAACCTTGTATATACAAGAAGGTTGTAGAGAGTAAGGTTGTCTTCCTCGTATTGTACGTGAATGACATACTCTTGATAGAAAAGGGTGTTCCTATGCTACACTCGGTCAAGCTCTTCTTATCACACGAGTTCTCCATGAAAGATCTTAATGATGCCTCCTACTTAATGGGGATGAAGATCTATAGAGATATATCTAAGAGGATATTGGGATTGTCCCAATCCAGGTATATAGACACCATGCTAAAAGGTTTAGTATAGAAGATTCTAAGCGCGGTAAATTACCCGCTTGTTTAGGAATCACTCTCTCCAAAAATATGTTTCCCAAGACTGATTTGGAGAGGGCTCGCATACAAGGGATACCCTATGCTTCGGCAGTCGGGTCAATCATGTATACGATATTGTATACCAGATCAGATGTAGCTTACTCACTAGGTGTAGTGAGCAGGTATCAATCAGATCCTGGGGAGAAACACTGGACGGCTGTGAAGAACATTCTTAAGTACTTGAGAAGGACTAAAGAAATGTTCTTGGTGTATGGTAACGGTGAACTCCAGGTGGAGTCCTTTACCGATTCGAGCTTCAGAGTGATAAGGACAATAGTAATTCGGTCTTGGGTTTTGTCTTTACTCTCAACGGAGGGGCGGTGTATTGGAAGAGTTCCAAGTAAGACACCATAACAGACTCGACGATGGAGGTTGAATACATCACTATCAACGATACTGCCAAAGAGACTGTTTGGATAAAGAAGTTCATAAGATGAACTTGGTTCCTACTATTGAGCATCCAATACCTGTCTATTGTGATAACCATAGAGTTGTGGCTTTGGCCTAGGAATCACGGTCCCATCAGTGATTTGGCATATTCTTAGGCAGTATCACCTGATCAGGGAGATAGTTGATCTCCGGGAGATCGAGGTTAGGAGAGTGGACACAGAGGGTAACACAGCGGATCCACTCACAGAGGGTCTCCCCCAGATGCTAATCGAAAGAATTTATGGGATGTTGGGTATGAGATACTACAACAACTAGCCTTAGTGTAAGTGAGAGATTTTTAGTGATATGTATGCCCTAGAGGCCATTATTGTATGATATAGTGGATGCTAGGACATATATATGGAGGAATTTCTTGCTCGACATGATAGTATGCTATCTGGTTGCCTTTATCTTAACATGTAGACTAGTATTCTTATATTGTCTCTTTCATATATTAGTAAAGCCCTTAGGATGTAGCTTGACTACCAGGATTATGATGGAGATCATACTGCTGGGACCAGGGTAGTCTAAAAGCACATCCTTCAATAGTTCCTAGCCGAGGGTATATCGAAACAGGGCATCGATATTCCAGAGTAGACTAGTGTTTATGTTTCTTGACCCTGTATGGGGCGATGGTTGGTCCCATAGCTATTGGTGTTTCACATCAAAGATTGTACACAGGTGCTCATTAGAGAACGGGTGCACCGATTAGGACTCGCCGAGGACTCCTAGTTGGTAGTATACCTATCGTCAGATAGCAGTCCTCTGGTGACACTGGTACAGCTTAGTCTGTAGACCCGAGATCGTCATAAAGTCCTGTATGGGTCCCACTGTGCTTTGATTTCCTCCCTACCAAGCTCAAAGAAGTCATGCAAACAGGTGGATTTTGGGTACAGTCCCGAGTCGCATGGAGGCAATGAGCGACAGGAGGGGTTTCGTCTCTCTAGGTATTAGGGGTTGGTGTTGTGATATGCTCAATTGGCTATAACTGGAAGTCCCTGACCAGGGCTGCTGCTGAGATTTACTGATAAGAGTTATCAGTAGTTTCTCGAACCGTTATAGGCCAGACATCGGCATGGCTTATCGAGTTACTCGGGTTTGAAGTTTACCACCCCTAAACTCGATATGCGACTTATCAGACGAAGAGACCGGACTGTACGGTAGTGTTATTGTTAGGCTTCATGGAGAGTATGAACAAGCTTGCTAGTTGCTTCATATCGCTCAATACCCGGGTAGCCGTTACGTCTAGCTAGTACCGTTGATGGCTTGTAGGTGACTGATGTGATCATCACCTACTGTTGGCGTATTGACGAGTCTTTAGAGTCCCACACAGAAGTTTCCTGGTTCAAGCGAAACGAAGTAGGGCACATATGCTGATATGTGCGGGGGCCGGATTAAATACGAGTATGTGATACTGTATTCTAATATGACAGTTATCTATTATCGGTTTGGTTATATGTGATATAACTGGATTATCGAATCAAGTGTTGATTTGATAATATGATATACAGATAAATGATATTAGTCGGTCATATGTGATATAACTGGATTATTAAATCAAGTATTGATTTAATAATTTGATATATTTTTATATTTGATATAATTATATGTTAACTAATATTATTAGCTCACTAATTGCTTTATTAATATATATATATATATATATTAATATATATTTAATATATAAACATATATATATATATATTATTAAATGAAGCATGGCATGATTTTCTATCTTTCTTATGGGACTTACCGAGCATTAGTTCGCTGACGACATTCCTGTTTCTTTTTTCTTTGGAATGTTCATTAGGAGGACCCGACTCTCAGGAGACCGAGCCCAGCCAGGAGTACTTGGAGCAGATTGTGGCCCATATAGACTTCTAGATTACTTGTACTTATTTTCTTTTCATATGCCACCGTTTAGGCATCGCTTTTTATCATTGTACATTTTCTTTTCAAATCAGTTGTAATGTAAAGAATGAAAGTTAATAAGAATTGTTGTTTATATTACATCTCTTGTTATTCTTGTGTATTCATTTATATTGCTTATTTACGCTTAACGTGTTTACTTCTGAATAAATATGTTGTGGCCCATCATGTTTACTTCCCTGTACACTGGGAAGCGGAATGCGACACCGACAATGCAAGAGTCTGGTGGACGGCCGAGGAAAGCCGTCTTGAGCAGCCAATCGAGTGGAAGACTTTCCGTGATCTCTTTGACGCCAAGTACTTTCCGGAAACCGCACACTTTGAGATGGAGCAGAAGTTCATTCATCTGCAACAATGATCTATATGGGATACGTCGGTGGACGAGTACGATGCCGAATTCACCATGCTCAGCAGATTCGCCGCCCATCTAATTCCTACTGCAGAAATCAGAGACAGGCGCTTCCAACAAGGATTAGAACCTGAGATTGAAGCCGTCCTAGCAATAGGTGAATACCTAACACATGAAGCAGCTTTTAAGTCAGCCCGTCGCTACGAAGCCGTCATTAAGAAGAATGGAAGGCCACAGTTGGTTGGTATGAAACGTCCTGCCAACCAGATTAATGGAGGAGCCTCTTCTAGGTCAACTCTCCCAGTTCCAGCTATGAGGCCAGGAGGATCATTTTCCAAGACTGAAACCAACTTCTATATCTACTCCAAGTGGACCTGACACCAAGTCAAGGATTGCCGTCGAGCAAATAGTATTTTCCTGATATATGGATCATCCGCACATACTATAGGAAATTTCCCACACAACCGAACTAGCCCAGCCCCTGTATCTAGACCTGCTATTCAAGCTCCATCTACCCGGTTAGCTCTTCCTGCACCACCTCCATGCGGACTATCTTTACCTCGTCAGCCATCGATGTACTAGCATGCATAAAGAAATGTGCAGAAACGTAAGGCTTTAACCTTGGCGGCCGTAGAAACCAAAGCTATGGGTCAAGGTAACATTGCCCCTCCCATCTTTTTCAACCTTTAAAATTCTTGCATCCTTTTGGTCTTTCATCTATCTAAACATTTTCATACACTTTCGGCAAAATATTAGCAGTTCTTTCACCACTGCTGTAATCAAATTTTTCTTGAATCTGTTACAACTTCCTTATATAAATTTCGAGGACGGAATTTTTATAAGGATGATAGAATGTAACGACTCTGAAATCATTGTAAATTTTTTTTCTTTTTAATGTACAGAAGAGAGTAAAGCAGCCTGAGTTTGAGTTATAAGTTACTTTTGCTAAATAAAAGCAAGAAACAATTTGTAGCTCACTGGTAAAGCTCTTGCACTACTGTGGCGTAGTTCTTGTGATTGATTCCCATCAGCCACAATTACTTTTTCTAAATTTTTCTTTTTAATTTTTGGAAGCACAAAAGATTGCACTTGCAATACACAGAAAAATGAAAAGTCGGAAAAATCAAACATGTGGAAAATGGAGTAAACAAGGTTTCGATCAAGTGGCCTGAATCTCGAAGCAAAAGCCTCGAGATTGACTGGCGAAAATCTCCCCACGGCCGGTGCCGAATGTTGGATGGTGCCCAAATGTTTTCAGGCTTTGCGCACACACCCCTTCAGCTACCCCTAACTCTACTGCACTGTTTGATTTTCCTGCAATCAAAAAGAGACTCTTCATTTAACAATTTATTACAATTTTAGTGCTTTTTAATCCACATTTTCAATTCCAAAACCCTAATTCTCCACTATAAATAGTACCCCATGCCCTAGCCCTTCACCATTCTGAAATTTCAAGCCAAAACACTCAAAAATTTCCTAAGCTCAAGTGAAGTACAAATGGAGTTAGCAAGCGGTCAACTTCCGGCGAAAAATCGAAGCTATTCCGGAGCTCCCGCAAAGCCACGACGATAACTCTCTCTTCTTCTACCTTTCCGTAACCTAACTAAATAGTAATTCCCTCCTAAACTTCTTTTCTTTTCATTGAATTTATCTTTTTATAAAAATCGGTAAAAGTGGAATAAATACCGATATCACTTTTTTTCCAAATCCTATAACTCCAATTCCTATCATCTTTTGGTCAAACGAATTGTTATACAATACTTGTAACCTTAAACCCTTATATGTAGAATCAAAATTTCATTAAAATTCTCATGTGAAATAACAATTGTAACACTTTTTCTTTTAAATACCATGAATTTTAGATAACACCTCTTTTTGTATTTTTTTGTTAAAACATACTTTTAGAAAACTTCATGGGGTAATGACCTACCCCTCATATACACGCATGGTTCCATAGCACAATACCTCTTTTGTGTGAATTTTGTTACGAATACATTATTACAAGAAAATACCATTTACTATAAAAATCGGATTTCTTTTAAATTGTATTTTAAATTTCTTTGCAATTATGCCTTTACAACCCTTTTTATGGGACCCGCTATTGGATGGTGTGGATTATCGCACATGCTTGGGCTAGTAGAGTGAGATGCAGACCTCCTCACGGAGCATTCGATCTTATAGGTTTTAAATACGGTTTTTAAGAAAAACGCATTTTTCTAATTAAATAAAATTTAATTTTTAATAATTATATAAAAATTACAAATCCATAAATTTTCAAAATATAATAAACTTATATTTTGTAAAACGAAAGTTTTACAAGTTTCACTCAAATACCATCAAGATACCATTAAAAGACAAGCTTTACAATAAAATACCATGAACTTTCCAAGCTAAGTAATTATCACAAAAATACCTCAAATTTTAAAAATTCATATCCATGAAAACCCAAATAATATAAATACATTGTCAAGGTTTATTTTGAAACTATATTAAAAATATTTTTTCATAAAACCCTCCCGAGTTATATAAAAACAACAATTAAGGACTTTAGTAAATATAGATTTAAGCAGGATCAATTCTCTTGAGCCCTAAGGAGCCCGAGAAAGTGAGTGCTTGTCTATTTAAGGTAGAAAACTTAACGGAGTTATCAATGGTAATTTTCTTGAGAAAAGACACAAATCCCGCCGTCCATGTGCAGCAGTTACCGATGACTCCCAAACCTAATTCAAGATTTAAATCAGTACAAGTGTCTGACTCAGTCTGAGTCTAATTCAAACCTGAATCTAATTCAAACTTGAACCTAAATCCAATACAAACTGGAATCGAAACAAACATGAATACTTGAACATGAATATGAACATTCGAATTCAAACTATCTATACCAAACTCAAATATGTATACTTGACCCTTGATCATGAATTAGAACATTTGAACTTGACTAAATCAAAACATGAATATTAGAACACTATAACTAGACTCGAACCATGAATACAACTTGACATGAATACATGAATACTTGATATCGACATGAACTCAATCTTTCCACTTGATATATTCAGGGATTCGAGCAAGGCCTATAAATTTATTGGTAATGTAGAATACACGGGATGCTGGGGTAGTTCATGTATAAATCCAACGAAATCTCAGGATTCCCACTAGATCATTAATCCATGTCTACTAACAAAAGCAAGCTATCATGATGTCACGACCCAAAGGTATGGAACGCGACTGGTACTTAAATTACGAAACTTTTAAAGGCGTAACATAATCTAAGTAAGCCAAAGCCTAGAAATCTAAATCATTTTTAAAAAAGCGTAAAGGAATACTTATTTAAAAGTTAACATATAAATTCACTTTGAAAGTCGTAGTAAGCATTTTAAAAAGCATCAAGTCTTTCCCAAAAATTTCGGCAAAGTTTCCTTTGTAAATACTGGCTCCAAACGGGTACAAACAGGAATATACATAAGAAATGAATAAAGGCATCCCCAAGCGGGAGCTAGCTCTTCGCCAATTGGCGGAAACAACCATGCATGCCATACAAATATACAACGCCGAAGGCGAGAATCAAGTCAGAAAGAAAACTAACATCCTTAAGAAAACCATAGAAGAATCATAATAATACAAGCATGCAACTCTAAGGTCGAAAGAATAAACAACTTGTTTTCTAAGTCTAACAAATAATACAAGTCTGGTTGATGGAGCTTACTAGATACAACTGAAATAAATAAAAATACAACGGTGGTCACGATGCAAGTGAACCCACCTACCCAAGCAGTCACCCGGAAAGAAGTGGTGTGCCAGCAAAGCCACCAAGGAAACCTGTACGGCAAAACCTGCAAGAAACCGTGGCACAACGGGGGTGAGTCGCCAACTCATGAGTAGAAGACATCACCGAGAAGAAATCGCATGTATGACTTTATCCTAGGCCATACAATAAAAATACACAATACTACAACAAGGGTGAAAACATATCATAAGTGTGATATCAAAGTACTCGTGTCCGTGTCAAGAGTAATAATATATCGATGCGTGACATGTACTAATGCACCATCCAACGTGTGTCCAGCAACGACAAACAAATCATGATAAAACACGAGTGCCAAGGATCGACACTCAAAACATCACGAAGTCCGTGTCCGACAGTGGCACAAAATACTCAAATCTTGGGCACCGTAAGTCCGGATCGGCCCATCACATCAAACCTCTCGACTATGTCGGTATCCTCCAGATATCCGTCGCGCCCAACATCACCGGTAGGTAGTCCGCCCATGCCAGGCTCATCGTCTTCCCCACAAAAACACTCTCGCCTCGGGGTACCATACCGGGTCCACTATATACCTGAGACGGTTCATCCTCCTCCTCGAATCGGGTCTCGACGACCAACAGAAATCAGGAAAACTCATGGTGGACGAAACATACATAATATCGTGAGAAAACCGCAACTTGCATTTTAAAATGATACCGAGTTTATAAAATCCCTGCGGTTTTCCCTAAATCCAGAAACCTCATGGAAAATCCGAAATCCCAAAATCAAGAGTCAATAACCAGTGAATACCGGCATAAAGCCCCACGATATTGCATAATAGAATGAATGTATAAATGCATGAAATATCTAAGTAAGAATTGCAATATCTAAACTAACATATGAAAACAAGCGTACTAGTATTATGTTGAAACTACTAGCTTGCAAATTATACCGATGAAGTAATATTTTCTAATATGTACGTGACATGGAAATTACCGATGATGATATGTGTGAGCTGGCAAGTAAGTGTACGTGGAGCATACGTATCATCGGTAATGGTGCTGGTGTCCTGACAACAGGGGTTCATAATAATTAAAGAAAGCATAGGTATAAGCATGCAATGCGATGAGAACAACATGAATATACAGAAAAAGATATAGTAACCGCAACATTGAAGAATATACATTTCCAATATATGAGTCATACAGTTTTTGTTGTTTGAAATAGCACGAATCGTGGTTTTAGAAAAATAGGGCCTACGGGGTCTTTGAGAAAAGATACGTCTTTTGAAAAATCCGTAGTATCACTCGGCCTGTCATTAAAAATACTCACGATTCGTTATTTTTGAAAATAAGTATGACTCGAGCCCAGTCTATCACCTACCTAATGAACTACATGACTAAACTAAGGGACCAGTCGAAAGGGTAAGGAAATCGACCTAAGGTCCGAGTCGATATATCTAGTAGTCGGCGATCCCGCCTCAATAGCGTCACGTACGGTAAAAATAAATAGTACGACATCCTAGAGTCAAGAGTGCGGATCAATCATCATATCTATACCTCGTATGGTAAAATCCCTCATACGGCATCCCAAAATCGGGGTATGGGTCAAATATCACATATACCTCATTATCCATATGGTATCATTATCGTAAAGTCATGAATTAGGGGTACCGTTCTAAAGTCTAGTACATTCCAATATCATCAAACATATATCCTCGTGTGTATGAAAACACACCGCCTATCGATCCACTATAATATCATGTCGTATATCATATCACGACCCTATCACATATCATAATTTCACGGCATCATGCCCGATCATATCGACTCATCTCCAAGTAACATATACTGGGCCCATCATCCGTGTATACGTAGATGTATACACACACACACACCAACGCATCCACACACACACACACACACACACACACATACATATAAACATATACACCTAAACATATCACGTGTGCGCATGTATGTGTGTGTCAACAACCTTTACTTTAGGGTTTCGCGACTAAGAAACTAAACTAAAAGCACTTTCTTGCTAAGTATTCACGTCTCTGTCATGACCCGAAATGGCACGTGCTGTCACGACCCGAAATGGCACGTGACTGGCACTTGAATCATAAGAAGTCTATAGGACCCCATCTAATTCAAGTAAGCCAAAAATCCCAGAAATCATTTTAAAGGAGCGAAGAAAACTTATTTTAAAGCAAGTGGTTTTAATAACATAAGCCGAATTATACATTTTTAAAACATCATATCTTTTCCGAAAATTTCGGCAGAGTTTCCTTTGTAAATACTGGCCCCAAAAGGGTACAACATGCATAATATGAATAAAGACATCCCCAAGCGGGAGATAGCTCTTCGTCAATTGACGGTCACAACCATGCAAGCAATATAATATACAACGCCGAAGGACGAGAATCAAAACTCAACAGGAAACTCAAATCATCAAGAAAACCATAATAATACAAGCGCGACTCTAAGCTCGAAATAATATACAACTGGTCTTCTAAGGTTATCAAATAATACAGTCTGGTTGATGGAGTTTCTAGATACAACTGAAATAAATAAAGTACAATGGTGGTCACGATGCGAGTGAACCCACCTACAAAAGCAATCTCCCGAAAATGGACAGTGTACCAGTAAAGCCGCAACGAAAATCTATATGGCAATATCTGCAAGAAACTGTGGCACAACGGGGGTGAGTCGTGAGTAGAAAACATCACAGAGTAGAAATCATATGTATGACTCAATCCTAGGTCAATACGATCAGTAATATATATCCTCAATATGATAAAATCTGAAGCATGTTAAGTTGGCAAGGGTAAACATCTATACATAAGTGTAATCCCATGTGCTCGTGTCAGTGCTTTAGGTAGCAATATATGATAAATATGATGTATGAATGCATGTATAATGAAAATAGAGTACATCATGAATGACAAAACTGATTTCTTAATTTAGTGAGATTTCTGTATATTTAAATCGAGGTATCATCAATGAAATCAATATAGAATCAGTGTCAAGTATCGACACAAAATACAAATCTAAATATCTCAATATCTCAGGCTCCGGCTATCCGGACTGGTTTGTATTATCAAATATCAATATCTAGGGCTCCGGCTATCCGGACTGGCCTAAATCCACAAATAAAAGACCATGTCGGTATCCTCCAGATATCCGGCACGTCACAATAAAATCACCGGTCAGTAGTGCTCCCCTGTCTCAGGCTCAACGCCATCATCTGCGACCTTCTCGCCCTGGGGTACCGCACCGGGTCCACCATGCACCCACAGACGGTTCGTCCTCCTCCTCGAATCGGGTGTATGATATCGCTCAAGAGCCAAGAAACTCATGGTGGACATACCCCATATCATATCATGAGAAAACCGCATTTTCTATCGTTTAAAAAGATGATAAGTTTACAAAATCTTTGCTGTTTCTCTAAATCCAGAAATCTCATGGAAATCCGAAATCATAAATCACGATATAAATAAATAATGAATACTGGGCTCCAGCAATCCGAACTGGCCTATACTATTGCATGACAAATGAATATAAAATGCATGGGTATCTAAATAAAGAATGCAATATCTAAGCTAGCACATGAAAACAATAACGTATAGGAACTATCAGCTAGCAAGCTGTGTCAACGAAATAATATTCTATAAAAAGTACGTGGCATAGAAATTACCGATGAAGATGTGTGTGAGCCGACAAGCAAGTGTACATAGAGCATACGCATCATCGGTAATGGTGCGGGTGTCCTAACAACAGGTTTCGTCATTACTCACGAAAATATATATAGGCATGCAATGCAATGCGAACAGCAAAATAAATGGAAATGAATAGTAAATGCAGCAATAATGAAATATACATTCCTATATACGAGTCATACAGTTTTTGATATCTGAAATCACACGAATCGTGGTGTTTAGAAAATAGGGCTACGGTGTTTTTATGGAAAAGTACATCCTTTGAAATATCCGTAGTATCTCTTGGCCTGTTTTTAAAATACTCACGATTCGTTAGTTTTGGAAATTAGTATGACTCGTGCTCAGTCTAACATCTACTAAGTAACTACAGGACTAAACTAACAGACTAGTCGAAAGGGTAAGGAAACCCACCTAAATCTAAGTCGATATATATATATATATAATAGTCGGTGATCTCGCCTCAATAGTATCGCGTACGATACAATATATATATCATATGACATCCTTGAGTCAAGAGTATGGATCTATCATCAATATATAGCTCGTACGGTAAGTCTATCGTACGGCATCCCAAATCGGGGTACTGGTCAAATATCACATTTATCTCATTATATATCTGGTATCCTTATCATCATATATCATGAGCTGGGTACTGATCTACGTCTAGTACATACTGATACCATCAAAAATATGTATGCGTGTGCATGGAAACACATCACCTAAAGATCCGCTATAAAATCATGTCGTGTCTCAAAATACGAACCAAATCATATCACCGATCTCATGGTATCATGCCCAATCACATCGACTCATCTCCAAGTACCATATACTATCTTCATTATCCATGTATATGTATATGTATATATATATATATATATATATATATATATATATATATATATGCGCAGTCCTATACCTGTGTGTATGTGTGTATACATATCCCCATATACGAACAAGTAATAAAATGTATGTGTGAGTGTGCGCGCGTGTATGTAAACCTTATTCTAGGGTCTACGACTAAGAAAATAACTAAGTTACTTCTAATACACTAAAACTAACTCATGAACATCTAATGTCTTACTTACTAATCATCCAAATTTCGCAACACATAATCATATATATATATATAACATATATATCGTATACTACACTACGAACTGCGGGGGTGCTATACGCCATCCACCCGACTTCCCCCATAGATATATGTCTACTCACCTTGATCTTTGTTTGCTGGAGTCCATGACGCTACGCTCTCCCTGTCGTCTCGAAATCCACATGGGGGTACCTACATGTCGTACATAGCATCGTAAATCAAAATCGCACACGAAAACAAAATTGGCACGCGTATCACACATAGGTTAAATCCTATGATCTATGCATGACCGAATAACCAAACAACTCTCGACGATCGATGTATAAACATGGATAGACCGAGATAAAACACAAATACCAAGTCCAAGTTAAAAGAATTCGCGAAAACAAAATCAGAAACGATGCAAAACACTTCCAGATTTTACCCTAGGTCAAATTAGCCAATTTTGCATACATGGAAGGTCTATTTAACTGATATAGGAGACATAGAGCAAGCACGAAGCCCATAGCCCATGCCCTGGCCGCAAATTGCAGCCAAAAGGGTTTTATTTGCGGCCTGGTATTGGAGTTAGGGTCCAGGGTTTCAATGGTAGCTTCTAGTATGCCTACTTGTATCACTGTGTTTGCTAAATATTTTTCAGGTGTCCCGGGTGATAGCAGATATCCAAATATCATCACAATTTCCCAAAATCTGCCGATGTCGGGGTTTCTAAGTTTAGGGTTTTGGGTTTAAGTCTCAGTCTTTGGTCTTTAATCAAACACTAAAGGGGTTTATAGTCTCTACTAATCCTCAATTGCACTATTACAACATATGAAATCTTCTAAACCCTAACTTGGAATTCTCAAACATTACCAAACTACACTTAAACACTTCTAATCATGTACAAGTGCTAAAAGGAAAGGATTACAACACTAATGGTAAAGAGATTACCTCATTTGGCAACTCAAGAAATTTCTTGAGTCGCCCCAAGTGCTCAAGATCCGATTTTTCTTGGTCCAAAGTGCATGTGATGAGCTTGTGCATGTTTTTAATGAAAGGGGGATGAAGTTTTGATTAGAGATTGAGGGTGTTTGTGAGGGTTGGACAGGAGGTGGAGGGAGTGGCTGCCATGGGAGAGAAAGAAGAGGAAAAATAAAGAAGAAAATAATGGAGGGAACAAATGGGAGCTTGGTCAATTGACCCCTCACCTCTCTCTCCTTTCTCTCTCTTGCCCATACCCATTATTCTAACCATTTCCTTTTTCTTTTCTTTTTTTTTTGTTTTCCTTTTCATTTTAAACACAAATGAAAACCCCAATTAAAAGCATGGTCACACAAAAGGAAAATAATATGGTTTATAACAAGAAATGGTGCATGTCATGCACAAAACCGGATTAATCCATAATTAGCAATATTTAATCGCGATTAGCATAAAAATGAATATAATTAAATATGAAATTTGTAATTTTCATAAATCACTTAAACCCCTCCAAAATCACTATTTAATTTAATTTTCCAATATATTCTGATTTATCGGTATTTAATTATACCGCACTATTAAAATATTCATAATATTTATTATTTAATTTTATAAATTCCCAGAAATAATATTTTATTTTCCTGAAATATTATTGTCTTCCCCCTTAAAGAAATTCGGTCTCCGAATTTAAATTTAAACTCCCCCAATTTCTAAAACATTTCAGTAAATGATCCAGTCGTCGGGGCTCCGAAATTATAAATACACAAACATATCGCAGCGCAATGCATGCGCATGAAAAACGAGTATATAATCCAAAATCAAAACTCCGTCAAGTATCTCGCAATCATCGGAGTTATGGCGAAGACACCAATATCAAAGCCCAATACGAAAACCAACATGACATACATCAAACTATACACGTAAACATCATTAAAACATCTGAAAGAAATGCTTGCCAAACCTTTTCAAGTCGTTGTGCGATGCACGTATCATTGCACAGTGACGGACGTTTATTGTAAGAAAATAACTATATATATATAGTTATTTTGAGACTATAGCTCCTTTTTAGAAATCTCTTCGATAACTATTAATGCATGCAAAAAAATATACTCAGGTACTGTCCTCGGACTAGTCCTGCTCAGCTACTATACTAAATAGTAAATATCATAAAAACGTACTGCTCAAGGGAAATCAATCCCAAATGTATATAAGAATGCCACGTGCGTCTGGTGTGCACGGAAATCGAAATCTATGAATATACCATACATGTGCACAGAAACAAAATCTAAGTGCAACGGGTGTGCATGAAACACCTGTCAAAGGCAACGGGTGTGCCTGACAGCAATATTAGGTGCATCTGATATGCACGAAGAATCTCAATTTAGTGTATCTGGCGTGCACTAAAATCGCATCAAGCGCCCAAGTATGCGCAAGAATCCAAATCAAGTGCATAGGGTGCACGAAAACTAATATCGAGTACCACAATCAAAATCGACGGTATACAACACATCTCAATCCAAATCCAAATCAGGTATACCGTGGTATATAATCTCACAAGCCAGTGCATCAGTGTGCACAAATCAAATCAAAATAATAAAGTGCATGAAAACTATGCCGAAAGTATAAGTCAAATCACATGCATGCCATAGGAATGAAATCAAAATCAACCTCTCAAATGATAACAAATCGAAGTCAAGTGTAACTGTGGTGCACAAAATCTCAATCATGCAAATAAATCGCTCAAAATACCGAAATCAAAGATGGCGGAAATAGTCCCGCTCTAGCACATTCTCTAATGATCTTTGGCCAACTGTCATAGTCGTTCATAACATGTCCCATAGATGATGCCGAACTCTGGTCTTCTGGGGTGCGTAATATGACCGATCCTGGGTCCAAGTCTTCTCGTATAGTATTCCAAAAAGGTTCTGTTGAAATCTCCCCCAAATCTCATTTCTGCCGAACTGCCTGGAAGTTATCACCCTTCACTAAATCTTTATTCTTTTTCCGGAACGGCTGCATACTCATCGCGACTCCTTCTGGAAGATATATCCATGTACAGCGCCTCTGCATGCGTACCACATCTCTGATGTCAGTGGAGTGGAACATCATCTCATCAAGATCTCGTACGAACCTCTTACTCCACTTTTCTCTAATATCGGCTGATTCAGACTCATCTCTTCGTGGATGCATGGACTGCACTCCAACGGCTATACTCGTATCTGGAGTCTCCCAAGCAATGTATCCCATCACATGATATTCGAATGACGTCGAACCTTTCGATCGATTCGTCAAGGTTCCATAATCTCCCAAGAGCTCAATATCTTGAATTCAGTTTAATAGTATTCCGGTACATGCCACAGTACCTATGGACCAGCCGTAGAAGGGCAAACCCAAGCCTCATTAATGGCACCGCTGAACTGCTGTAAACCCTAAGATTTCAAAGCGTTCTCATGGTCATTATATCAAGTTAGGGTTTCATTCTTCTAGAGGGTCCACGGAATTACTTGCATGTTTTTCCGAATACTTTAAACTTGGAAAATGGGTTTCTCATATTTGATCGTCTTCTATCAACTCTCAACGTAACTGTGTGAAGTCATCTCTAGCTGGAATCAATCAATCTGATGACCTCGCATTGGGATAGGCAACGAATCACATGTCCTAGTCATTCCTCCTTGGGTGACTAGTGAACTTCTATCATATCTCTAAGTACAACTCGTGCGACAATAGCTCCAAATATCTAGGGAGATATCTCGTCATTCGCAGCAGCAACTGGCTCATTCGTCCGCACGCTGAACAGTGCCTCAAACATCAAGTATAATGATGCATTGACGGTCATCACATTCTGGCTGGCCTCTAATAATGGCCCAATCCTCTGGTGCTGATCTGCACGTTCGAGAAATTTGTAAAAGCGATCCATCAAATGCTCATGGCGTGGAAACACAATAAAACGACGTATCTATGCAAATCGTATGTCCCTAGAATCATGCCCTGGTCAGTCCTCGTCCATGACGAGCTCGTGCTGACGCGACTCTAGCCGTAGCTTTCTCTCTGTCCGTGTAATCGTGGCTGCAAAAACCATAAACCGATAATGATGAGGATAGATCATAGGAATGAATATAATGCTATGCAAGGAAATGCACATCCTAAGGCTTCTTAAGCGGAGTACGTATCGTAAGTATGCTGCGGAACATACATATGGTACATCACTCTCCTGTAGTCACCTACTCAATCAACCAAGGTCAACCTGTGCGACGAAAGTTCGGATCTAATACCCCCCGACCAAGTCTAAGTTCCGTAAGGTCAAGCCTAGGTTCCGAATATATACAAACGTCCTAGGCTTCGCATAGTCAAACAAAGACTCGAACCAAGGTTAACCTAGCGCTCTGATACTAATTTTGTCACGACCCGAAATGGCACGTGACAGGCACTTGAATCATATGAAGTCTATAGGACCCCATCTAATTCAAGTAAGCCAAAAATCCCAAAAATCTAAACTATTTTAAAGAAGAAGTGAAGATAACTTATTTTAAAGCAAGTGGTTTTAATAACATAAGCCAAATTATACATTTTTAAAACATCATATCTTTTCCGAAAATTCGGCAGAGTTTCCTTTGTAAATACTGGCACCAAAGAGTACAACATGCATAATATGAATGAAGGCATCCCCAAGTGAGAGCTAGCTCTTCGTCAATTGACGGTCATAACCACGCAAGCAATATAATATACAACGCCGATGGACGAGGATCAAAGCTCAACAGGAAACTCAAATCATCAAGAAAACCATAATAATACAGGCGCGACTCTAAGGTCGAAATAATATACAACTGGTCTTCTAAGATTATCAAATAATACAGTCTGGTTGATAGAGTTTCTAGATACAACTGAAATAAATAAAGGACAATCGTGGTCACGACGCGAGTGAACCCACCTACCAAAGCAATCACCCGAAAAGGGACTGTGTGCCAGCAAAGCCGCAACGAAACCTGTACGGCAAAACCTTCAAGAAACTATGACACAACGGGGGTGAGTTACCAACTCGTGAGTAGAAAACATCACAGAGCAGAAATCGTATGTATGACTCAATCCTAGATCAATACGATCAGTAATATATATCCTTAATATGATAAAGTCTGAATCATGATAATGTGGCAAGGGTAAACATCTATACGTAAGTGTAATCCCATGTGCTCGTGTCAGTGCCTCAGGTAGCAATATATCATAAATATGTTGTATGAATGCATGTATAATGAAAACAGAATACATCATGAATGATAAAACAGTTTTCTTAATTTAGTGAGATTTCTGTATATTTAAATCGAGGTATCATCAATGAAATCAACATATAATCAGTGTCAACCATCGACACAAAATATAAATCTCAATATCTCAATATCTCAGGCTCCGGCTATCCGGACTGGCCTGTATCATCAAATATCAATATCTAGGGCTCCGGCTATCCGGACTGGCCCAAATCCTCAAATAAAAGACCACGTCGGTATCCTCCGAATATCCGGAGCATCACAATAAAATCACCGGTCAGTAGTGCTCCCCTGTCTCAGGCTCAACGCCATCATTTACGACCTTCTCACCCCGGGGTACCACATCGGGTCCACCATGCACCCATAGACGGTTCCTCCTCCTCCTCGAATCGGATGTATGATATCGCTCAAGAGCCGAGAAAACTCATGGTGGACATATCTCAGATCATATCATGAGAAGACCGCATTTTCTATCTTTTAAAAAGATGATAAGTTTATAAAATCTTTGCAGTTTCTCTAAATCCAGAAATCTCATGGAAATCTAAAATCATAAATCATGATGTAAATAAATAATAAATATTGGGCTCTGGCAATCCGGACTGGCCCATACTATTGCATGACAAATGAATATAAAATGCATGGGTATCTAAATAAATAATGCAATATCTAAACTAGCACATGAAAGCAATAACATATAGGAACTATCAGCTAGCAAGCTATGTCAATGAAATACTATTCTCTAAAGTGTATGTGACATAGCAATCACCGATGAAGAAGTGTGTGAGCAGGCTAGCAAGTGTACGTGGAGCATACGCATCATCGGTAATGGTGCGGGTGTCCTAACAAAAGCTTTTATCATTACTCACGAAAATATATATAGGCATGCAATGCAACGTGAACAGCAAAATAAATGGCAATGAATAATAAATGTAGCAATAATGAAATATACATTCCTATATACGAGTCATACAGTTTTTGATATCTAAAATCGCACGAATCGTGGTGTTCAGAAAATAGGGCTACGGTGTTTTTATGAAAAAGTACATCCTTTGAAATATCCGTAGTATCCCTTGTCCTGTCTTTAAAATACTCATGATTCATTAGTTTTAGAAATTAGTATGACTCATGCTCAGTCTAACATCTACTAAGTAACTACAGGACTAAACTAACAGACTAGTCGAAAGGGTAAGGAAATCCACCTAAATCTGAGTCGATATATATATATATATATATAATAGTCGGTGATCTCACCTCAATAGTATCGCGTACGATACAATATATATATTATATGACATCCTCGAGTCAAGAGTGCGGATCTATCATCAATATATAGCTCGTACGGTAAATCTATCGTACGGCATCCCAAATGTGGGTACTGGTCAAATATCACATTTATCTCATTATTTATCTTGTATCCTTATCATCATATATCATGAGCTGGGTACTAATCTACGTCTAGTATATACTGATACCATCAAAAATATGTATGCGTGTGTCTGGAAACACATCGCTTAAAGATCCGCTATAAAATCATGTCGTATCTCAAAATACGAACCAGATCACATCACCGATCTCATAGCATCATGCACAATCACATCGACTCATCTCCAAGTACCATATACTATCCTCATTATCCATGTATATGTATACGTATATATATACATAGTCCCATACCTATCTGTGTGTGTGTGTGTGTGTGTGTGTATACATATCCCCATATACGCACAAGTAATAAAATGTATGCATGAGTGTATGTGCGTGTATGTAAACCTTATTCTAGGGTTCGTGACTAAGAAAATAACTAAGTTATTTCTAATAAACTAAAACTAATTCATGAACATCTAAAGTCTTACTTACTAATCATCCAAGTTTCGCAACACATAATCATATATATATATATATATATATATAAGTGTGCTATACGCCATCCACCCGACTTCCCCCATAGATATATATCTACTCACCTTGATCTTTGTTTGCTGGAGTCGATGACGCTACGCTCTCCTCGTCATCTCGAAATCCACGTGGGGTACCTACATGTCGTACATAGCATCGTAAATCAAAATCGCACATGAAAACCAAATCGGCACGCGTATCACACATAGGTTAAAACCTATGATCTATGCATGCACGAATAACCAAACAACTCACGACGATTGACGTATAAACGTGAATCAACCGAGATAAAACACAAATACCAAGTCCAAGTTTACAGAATTCGCAAAATCAAAATCAGAAACGATGCAAAACACTTCCAGATTTTACCCTAGGTCAAATTAGCCAATTTTGCATACATGGAGGGTCTATTTAACTGATATAGGAGACACAGTGCAAGCACGAAGCCCATAGCCCATGCCTTGGCCGCAAATTGCGGCCAGAAAGGCTTTATTTGCGGCCTGGTAATGGAGTTGGGGTCCAGGGTTTCAATGGTAGCTTCTAGTATGCCTGCTTGTATCACTGTGTTTGCTAAATATTTTTCAGGTGTCCCGGATGATAGCAGATATCCAAATATCATCACAATTTCCCAAATTCTGCCTATGTCGGGGTTTCTAAGTTTAGGGTTTGGGTTTAAGTCTCAGATTTTGGTCTTTAATCAAACACTAAAGGGGCTTATAGTCTCTACTAATCTTCAATTGCACCATCACAACACATGAAATCTCCTAAACCCTAACTTGGAATTCTCAAACATCACCAAACTACATTTAAACACTTCTAATCATGTACAAGTGCTAAAAGGAAAGGATTACTACACTAACGGTGAAGTGATTACCTCATTTGGCAACTCAAGAAATTTCTTGAGTTGCCCCAAGTGCTCAAGATCTGATTATTCTTGGTCCAAAGTGCATGTGATGAGCTTGTGCATGTTTTTAATGAAAGGGGGATGAAGTTTTGATTAGAGATTGAGGGTGTTTGTGAGGGTTGAAGAGGAGGTGGAGGGAGTGGCTGCCATGGGAGAGAAAGAAGAAAAATGAAGAAGAAAATAATGGAGGGAACAAAAGGGAGCTTAGTCAATTGACCCCTCACCTCTCTCTCCTTTCTCTCTCTTGCCCATACTCATTATTCTAACTATTTCCTTTTTCTTTTTCTTTTTCTTTTCCTTTCTTTTGTTTTCCTTTTCATTTTAAACAAAAATGAAAACCCCTATTAAAACCATGGTCACAAAAAAGGAAAATAATAAGGTTTATAACATGAAATGGTGCATGTCATGCACAAAACAGGATTAATGCATAATTAGCAATATTTAATCGCGATTAGCATAAAAATGGAATATAATTAAATATGAAATTTGTAATTTGCATAAATCACATAAACCCCTCCAAAATCACCATTTTATTTAATTTTCCAATATATTCCGATTTATCGGTATTTAATTATACCGCACTATTAATATATTCATATTATTTATTATTTAATTTTATAAATTCCTAGAAATAATATTTTATTTTCCTGAAATATTACAGTCTCACAATAACACATATGTATATATATAATATTCGCATCCTACCCTACGAAAGTGCGGGGGTGCTATACGCCATCCATCTGACTTTCCCAGTAGATATATATCTACTTACCTTGATCCTTACTTGCCGAAGTCGATGTCGCCATGCTCTTCCTTGTTATCCGAAGTCCACATAAAGGTGCCTACATATATAAACACGTTGTATCGTAAACAGAAATCGCGTACAAAAATCAAAACGGCATACGAATCACACATAGGTTAAAACCTATGCTCTACGCATGCAAAAGAACCAAAAAACCCTGGACATCGATGTACAAACGCCAATCGATCGAGATAAAACACCCATATCAGAACTTAGTTCATGAACAATCATGAAACCGAAACAGAAACTCAGAAAAATCTCTCCATATTTTTGGTTAGGTGAATTGGGGATAAACAAACAGTACAGTGGGGTAGTATATGGGGTATGTGAGCTACATAACCAATCCTAACACCATCACCCACGATTTACCTGGCGAGATCAACATAAATTCCGGCCTGGCCGGTTTTCCGACGGTGAAACGGTTTCGTATTTTGGTGGTGGTCTCCTATGATTATATCAAGGTTAATAGTGTTGCTTGTTTTTCCTATAAAGGTCTCAGGTCACTCCAGATTTCCTGTAGCCATCACAAACTACAAAAACCGATACGGAAAGTTTCTAACTCAAGTTTCATGGCCTAGGCTCTGGTTTGATCTACGTTTTAACACCAAAGGAGGTTGTAGTCACTAATTACACCTCAATTGCACCATCACAACTCAAGAATTCCCTAATTTCATCTTGGAATTTTCCAAGATCACTAAACCTCACTTAATCAATTCTAAACTAATATAGAAGTTAAAGGAACTCAATTACTACACTAATGGTGAAAGAAATACCTTATTTGGCAACTCAAGAATTTTCTTGAGTTGCTCTAAGTGCTCAAAATCTCAACTTGTTTGGTCCACCATACTTGTAGTGAACTTGTGCACAATTTTAATGAAGGGGATACAAGGTTTTGATGTGGATTTGGGGGTGTTGTGAGGAGGTAGAGGAGGTGGAGGGAGAGGGTAGCCATGAAGAGGAGAAAGAGAAGAATAATGATGAAGATGAAGTGAAGAAACAATGAGCCATGGTCAAAAGACCCCTCACCCCCCTCTCTCTCTCTCATTGCCCATACTTCCTTGTCCCCACACTCAAAATATCTCTTTTATTCTTTTAATTTCAATCAAAAAAAACAAAAACCCAAGTAATTAAAAGAAATGAAGCATGGTTTTGATACCAAAAAAAATATGTAACAAGTATTATGCAACATATCATGTTGCATGTCATGCACATATCATATTTAAAGAAAAATCAGTAAACACTAATCGAATTTAGTAATAACCTATACACAATTAATTGTTTAATAGCTCATCAAATGCCCAAATCACATAAATATTTTCAAAACTAATAATTTATATAAATTTTCCAAACTATCGGTATATAGCTATACCCTTTCATTAAAACCAATCCTTGTACTTAATAATATTCCTGAAATTTATTATATTAATTACTTAAGTTCTAAAATAATATTTTATTTCCAGAAATATTACAATCTTCCCCCCTTAAATAAATTCGGTCCCCGAATTTAAATTTAATCCCCTCAAATACTAAAATATTTTAGCAAAACAATCAAGTCGTCGGGGCTCCGAAATAATCAATACTTAAAGCACATCTTAGCGCAATGCATGCGCATGAAAAACGAGTATAGAATTCAAAACTAAAACTCCGTCAAGCACCACGCAATCATCGGATTCATGGTGAAGATACCAATGTCAAAGTCTAATATGAAAACCAACATGATATACATCAAAACTATAACATGTACATAGTACGCATCGTTGTAAACTCGTCAAAACATCTGAAAGGAAATGCATGCCAAACCTTTTTCAAGTCGTTGTGCGATGCACGTATCACGGCACAAGTAGCGGACGTTTATTGTAAGAAAGATAACTATATATATACCCTTTGTTTAACATACACGTCCCGCCATTTTGAAATGATTTAGAAGGGTTTTCTTTGTAAAATGTTTCGTGTCATCTCTGACACATAGGAAAAATATTGAGACTGTAGCACCTTTTTGGAAATCCCCTCCGTAACAATCGATGCATATAAAAATACCTAGGTACTCTTCTCAGAACAGTCCTGCTCGGTTACTAAACCAAATAGTAAATATTATAAAAACGTACTGCTCAAAGGAAATCACACTTAATAATATATGTAATAATGCCACGTGCGTCTGATGCGCAAAGAAATCGAAATCAATTAATGTGCCATACACGTGCACAGAAATAAAATCTAAGTGCAACGGGTGTGCACGAAAACACCTGTCAAGGGCAACGGGTGTGCCTGGCAACAATATCAGGTTCATCTGATATGCATGAAGAATCCCAATTTAGTGCATCTGGTATGCACAAAAAACGCATCAAGCGCGCCGAGTATGCACAAGGATCCAAATCAAGTGCACAAAGTGCACGAAAAAAAATCGAATATCACAATCGAAATTGATGGAATACAACATACCTCAATCCAAATCAGGTATACCGTGGTATATAATCTCACAACCACGTGTATCAGCGTGCACAAAAACGAATCAAAGTACTAAAAGTGCATGAAAACTACACCGAAGGTACAAGTCAAATCACATACATACCATAAGCATGACATCAAAATCAAATATCTCGAACGACATCAAATCGAAGTCGAGTGCAACTGTGGTGCACAAAATCTCAATCATGCAAATAAATCGCCCAAAATACCGAAATCCAAAATGATGGATACGTGATATTCGAATCACCAAATCACAAATCGTAAACACTGTTGTCAATATGTCCTCCCTTCAAAGTCGAGAAGGTGTCGGTGCATCCAAAGCTAGCAGAGCAAGATATCTATTTGCCTCATATTCATGGTTTAGCGCCTTGTTCCCTTAGGCTCTCGTCTCTCACTGCGGATTGCCAGTTACATACTCCTCTGCTCAATGGCCCAATATAGAATGATGACGGAAACAGTTCTGCTCTAGCACATCCTTTAAAGATCTCTAGCCAACTATCATGGTCACTCATAACATGTCTCGTCGATAATAGCGAGCTTTGGCCTACTGGGTGTGTGTGATACGACTGATCCTGAGTCCAAATCTTCTCGTATAGTATTCCAGAAAGATTCTGTCGGGGTCTTTCCCAATCTCGTTTCTGCCGAATTGCCCGGAAGTTATCACCCTTTACTAAATCCATTTCTTGTTCCGGAACAACTGCATACTCATCACGACTTCTTCTAAAAGATATATGCATATTCAACGCCTCTGCATGCGTATCACATCTCTGATGAAAACAGAGTGGAACGTCATCTCGCCAAAATCTCGTATGAACCTCTTACTCCACTTTTCTCTAATGTGGACAGATTCAGACTCGTCTCTTCGTAGCTGTATGGACTGCGCTACAAACGGCTATACTCATATCTAGAGTCTCCCTTCCGAAACTACGAACTCGACAGCTCAATATCTTTTGGTAGATATCTGGCCAACTACACCCTCGGAAACTCTTCTAAATCATCGGGGGAATACTCTTCATTCATCCGTTTTTATCGAATCTCAACGTGCCAGTGTGAAGTCTTCTCTAGCTGAAATTAATCAATCTGATGACCTCGCATCAGGGTATGCGAACGAACCACATGTCCTAGTCATTCATCCATGGGTGACTAGCGATCTTCTATCATATCCCTAAGTATAAACTCATGTTGCAAAATCATCAAACATCTGAGGCGATATCTTGTCAGCCGCAGCAACAGCTGGCTCATTCGTCCGCACGCTAAACAATGCATCAATCCTCAAGAATATACGATACATTAACGTTCGTCACATTCTAGTGGGCCTCTAGTAATGGCCCAATCCTCTGGTGCTGATCTGAACGTTCAAAAAATCTTAGTAAAAACAATCCATCAAAACGCTCATGTCACGAAAAACACTATCAAACGACATATCTATGCAATCGTGTGTCACCAGAATTACGCCCTGGTCAGTCCTCATCCATGACGAGCTCATGCTGACCGCACCTCTAGCCGGAGCTCTCTCTGCTCATATACTCGTGGTAACAGAAACCACAATCCGACATCGATGAGGATAGATCAAAGGAACGAATAGAATACGGTGCCAAGAAATGTACATCCGCAGGCTTTCTTAAGCGGAGTATCATGTCGAATGTACGCACGAAACATACTGTCACGAACCGAAAATGGCACGTGACTGGCACTTGAATCATATGAAGTCTATAGGACCCCAATTAATTAAAGTAAGCCAAAAATCCCAAAAATCTAAACCATTTTAAGAAAGAAGTAAAGAAACTTATTTAAAGCAAGTGGTTTTAGTAAAACAAGTCGAATATGCATTTTTAAAATCTCAAGTCTTTTCTGAAAATTTCGGCAGAGTTTCCTTTGTAAATACTGGCCCCAAAAGGGTACACTATGAATAATATGAATAAAGGCATCCCCAAGCAGGAGCTAACTCTTCATCAATTGACGGTCACAACCACGCAAGCAACATAATATACAACGGCGAAGGGAGAGGATCAAAACTCAAAAGGAAACTCAAAATCATCAAGAAAACCATAATAATACAACGCGCGACTCTAAGGTCGAAAGAATATACAACTGGTCTTCTAAGGTTATAAAATATACAAGTCTGGTTGATGGAGTTTACTAGATACAACTGAAAAATAAAGTACAATGGTGGTAACGATGCAAGTGAACCCACCTACCAAAGCAATCACTCGGAAAGAAGCAGTGTGCCAGAAAAGCGGCAACGAAACCTGTATGGCAAAACCTGCAAGAAATTGTGGCACAACGGGGGTGAGTTGCCAACTCGTGAGTAGAAAATATCACCGAGCAGAAATCGTATGTATGACTCAATCCTAGGTCAATATGATCATAATATATAACCTCAAAATGATAAAGTCTGAAGCACGGTAAACATCTATACATAAGTGTAATACCATGTGCTCGTGTCAGTGCCTCAGATAGCAACATATCATAAATATGAGGTATGAATGCAACAAATGAAAACGGAATACATCAAAATGAGAAAACTGTTTTCTTTATATAGTAAGATTTCTGTATAAATTAATCAAGGTATCATCAATAAAATCAACAGGAAATCAGTGTCTAGCATCGACACAAAATATATATAAATCCCAATATCTCAATATCTCAGGCTCAGGCTATCCGGACTGGCCTGTATCCTAAAATCTCAATACCCAGGGCTCTGGCTATCCGGACTGGCCCAAATCAACAAATATCAAAATCTAGGGCTCCGGCTATCCGGACTGGACAATACTCCGATCGGTATCCTCCGGATATCCGTCGAGTCACAATACAATCACCGGTCAGTAATGCTCCTCTGTCTTAGGCTCAACGCCATCATCTGCGACATTCTCGCCCCAAGGTACCGCACCGGGTCCACCATGCACCTACAGAGGGTTCCTCCTCCTCCTCGAATCGGGTGTATGATATCGCTCAAGAGCCGAGAAAACTCATGGTGGACATATCTCATATCATATCATGAGAAAACCGCAACTTTCATTTAAAATGATAATCAGTTTATAAAATCTTTGCGGTTTCTCTAAATCCAGAAATCTCATGGAAATCTGAAATCATAAATCATGATGTAAATAAATGATGAATACTAGGCTCCGGCAATCCGGACTGGCCCAAACTATTGCATGGCAAATAAATATTTGAATAAACATGCATGAGATAACATAGTTAATAAATGCAATATCTAATCTAGCACACTAATAATATATCGGAACTATCAGCTAACAAGCGATATCAATGAATCAATATTCTCTAAAGTGTGCGTGACATGGTAATTACCGATGATGATGTGTGTGAGCCGGCAAGCAGGTGTACGTAGAGTATACGCATCATCGGTAATGGTACTGGTGTCCTGACAACATGATTTTGATAATAACTAACGAAAAACACAATATAAGCATGCAATGCGATGCGAACAGCATGAATATGCAGAACATGAATAAGAACGCAACATGTACGAATATACAGAAATGAATAAGAAATGCAACAATAAGGAATCTACATTAATACATACGGGTCATACAGTTTTGCCGTTTAAAATAACACGAATCGTGGTGTTTAGAAAATAGGGCTACGGTGTTTTTAAGAAAAGTTACATCCTTTGAAATATCCGTAGTATCCCTTGGCCTGTCTTTAAAATACTCACGATTCGTTAGTTTTGAAATAGGTATAACCCGAGTCTAGTCTAACATCTATAAGTAAACTACTGGACTAAATTAACAGACTAATCGAAAAGAGGTAAGGAACTCCACCTAAATCTGAGTCGATACACACACACACACATATAATAGTCGGTGATTCCGCCTAAATTGTATCACATACGATACAATATACATAATATGACATCCTCGAGTCAAGAGTGCGGATCTATCATCAATATATAGCTCGTACGGTAAATCCGTCGTATGGCATCCCAAATCTGGGTACGGGTCAATATCACATTTATCTCATTAATTAACTGGTATTCTTATCATCACATATCGTGAACTGGGGTACCGATCTAAGTCTAGTACAATACTGATACCATCTACATATATATATATATATATATATATATATATATATATGCATGTATATGAAACATATTGCCTAAGGACCCGCTATAATATCATGTCGTATCTCATAATATGAACAAAATCATATCACCGATCTCGTGGAACCATGCCCAATCTCATCGATTCATATCCAAATATCGTATACTATTCTCATCATCCATGTATATGTATACGTATATATATAAATAGTCGCATACCTATGTGTGTGTGTGTGTGTACATATCCTCATATACGCACAAGTAATAAAATGTATGCAAGTGTGTGTGTATGCGTGTATGAAATTCTTAACTCTAGGGTTTCGCAACTAAAACTATCTAACGACGTTATAAACTAATTACACTAAAACTGATCCAAGTTCTTCTAATAACCTTCTTGCAAATAAATAATGCTCCACAAAACACGAATTTGTATATATATACATAATATATTATATGCTACACTACGAACTGCGGGGTGTGCTATACGCCATCCACCCGACTTCCCCCGTAGATATATATCTACTCACCTCGATCCTCGCTTGCTGGAGTCGATGACGCCACGCTCATCCTCGTCGTCTTGAAATCCACATGGGGGTACCTACAATTTCCAATGCATCATATAGTATAAAGAATCGAACATGAAAACCAAAACGGCATGCGAATCACTTATAGGTTAGAACCTATAGCCTACGCCTGCAAAACCACCAAACAACCCCCGTCGCTGACGTACAAATATCAGACGATGGAACACAATATTAAATACCAAATCCCAAATTAAAACGAAGTCGCAAAACAATGCAGCAACTCAAGAAAATGGTCCGATATTTTACCCTAACTGAAATTAGGCAATTTTGCACATATGGGGAGTCTAATTTACTGGAGATAAAGCCCTGGAACAAGAACGAGCCCAAAATTCCCTGCTCTGGCAGCAATTTGCGGTCAGAATGATTAAATCAGTGGCCACATGAAGGAATTGGGGTCCTGGGTTTTGGGTATAGGTTCTAGGTTGCCTGCACATCTCTCTATGTTAACTAAATATTTTTCAGGTGTCCCGGGTAACAGCAGATACCAATATATCCTCACAGAATCCACAAAATCCAATATTGGGGATTTCTATGTTTTCTAAATGGAGTTTTAGTCTATGGTTTAGCCCAAAATACAATCATGACAGGGGTTTAAGGTCACTATAAAGCCTCAATTGCACCTTTGAATTCAAAACAAACCCTAATTCTCAACTTGGAATTTTCAAAGTTACCTAAACATTATTATAACATTTCTAATCAAGCATGGACACTAATGTAAACTAAATACTACACTAATGGTTAAAGGATTGTCTCATTTGGCAACTCAAGAAATTTCTTGAGTTGCCCCAAGTGTCCAAAATTCTTGCTTTCTTGGTCCAAAGTGTTTGTAGGAATCTTGTGCACATTTTTAATGAAGTGGGATGGACTTTTGATGAGTTTTTGATATTGTAGAGTGGAGGTAGAGGAAAGAGGGAGAGAGGGCAGCAGCCATGAAAGAGGGAGAAGGGAGAAAATGAGTGAATGAGTGAAGAGGGTATGAACCAAGACCAAGGTTGACCCCTCACCCCCCCTCTCTCTCTTGCCCATACCTCTTACTTTTACATTTTCTTTTCTTTTTTTTTCTTTTCTCTCATTTAAAACCAAACCAAAACAAAGAAAAGCCATGGAGGAAAATGTAACAAGTGTGAAAAATGACTTGGTGCATGTCACATGCACAAAACTAGCTTAATACACGATTAGCGATAT
Organism: Agapanthus africanus; assembly: GCA_030015575.1. Taxonomy (NCBI): domain Eukaryota; kingdom Viridiplantae; phylum Streptophyta; class Magnoliopsida; order Asparagales; family Amaryllidaceae; genus Agapanthus; species Agapanthus africanus. The sequence continues at coordinate 272,870,165 of CM057337.1, forward strand.
TTAATCGCGATTAGCATTAAAACTATATATATTTAATGATAAAAATTCATAATTTGCTTAAATCAAATAAAACATTCTCTCCAGTAATTCCTATAATTTTCCAAATATTTTCCACTTTATCGGTATTTAATTATACCGCATTATTAAAATATTCATAATATTTATTATTTAATTATAAAAATTCCCAAAAATAATATTTTATTTTTCTAAAATGTTACAGTCTTCCCCCTTAAAGAAATTCGGTCCGAGAATTTAAATTTAAACCTCTCAAATACTAAAACATTTCAGTAAAATGATCAAGTCGCCGGGGCTCCGAAATCATAAATACATAAAGCACATCGTAGCGCAATGTATGCCCATGAAAAACAAGTATATAAACCAATATCAAAACTCCGTCAAGCATCCCGCAATCATCGGAGTTATGGTGAAGACACCAATGTCTAAATCCAATACGAAAACCAACATGATATACATCAAAACTATACATGTAAACATCGTGGTAAATTCATCAAAACATCTGAAAGAAATGCATGCCAAATCTTTTCCAATCACTGTGCAATGCGCGTATCATGGCACAGGGGCGGACGTCTATTGTAAGAGAATAACTATATATATATATATATATATCCTTTGTTTTAACATACACGTCCCGCCGTTTTGAAAATAATTTAGAAAGGTTTCCTTTGTTAAATGTCCTGTGTCATCTCGGACACATAGGTAAATACTGAGACTATAGCTCTCTTTTTTTTGAAAATCCCTTCGATACTATCAATGCATGCAAAAATATAGTCAAGTACTGTCCTCGGACTAGTCCTGCTTAGCTACTATAGTAAATAGTAATATCATAAAACATACTGCTCATGAAAATCAGTCCCAAAACATGCATAAGAATGCCGCGTGCATCTGGTGCGCACGGAAATCGAAATTCATAAATGTGCCATACATGTGCACAGAAACAAAGTCTAAGTGCAACGGGTGTGCACGAAAATACCTATCAAGGGCAACTTGTGTGCCTGACGACAATATCAAGTGCATCTGATATGCACGAAGAATCTCGATTTAGGGCATCTGGTGTGCACCAAAATCGCATCAAGCGCATCAAATCTGCACAAAATCCAACTCAAGTGCACAAGGTGCACGGAAACAAATGTCGAGTATCACAATCGAAATCGACGGTATACAACACATCTCAATCCAACTCCAAATCAGGTATACCATGGTATATAATCTCACAACCATGTGCATCAGCGTGCACAAAATCGAATCAAAATGCTAAAAGTGCATGAAAACTATGCCGAAAGCATAAGTCAAATCACATGCATGTCATAGGTATGAAATCAAAATCAACCTCTCGAATGACATCAAATCGAACTCAAGTGCAACCGTAGTGCACAAAATCTCAATCATGCAAATAAATCGTTCAAAATACCGAAATCAAAGATAGCGGAAATAGTCCCGCTCTAGCACATCCTCTAAAGATCTTTGGGCAACTGTCATGGTCACTCATAACATGTCTCGTCGACGATGCCGAACTTTGGCCTGCTGGGTGTGCGCAATATGACCGCTCCTGGGTCCAAGTCTTCTCGTTTAGTATTCCAAAAAGGTTCTGTCGAGATCTCTCCCAAATCTCGTTTCTTCCGAGCTGCCCGAAAGTTATCATCTTTTACTAAATCTATTTCTTGTTCCGGAATGGCTACATATTCATCGCGATTCTTTCTGGAAGATATATCCATGTACAATGCCTCTGCATGCATATCACATCTCTGATGTCAGTGGAGTGGAACGTCATCTCATCAAGATCTCGTACGAACCTCTTACTCCACTTTCCTCTAATGTCGACTGATTCGGACTCGTCTCCTCATGGCTGCATGGACTGCGCTCCAACAGCTATATTTGTATCTGGAGTCTCCCAAGCAATGTATCCCATCACATAATATCCGAATGACGTCGAACCTTTCGATCGATTTGTCAAAGTTCCATAATCCCCCAAGAGCTCAACATCTTGAGTATAGTTTAATAGTATTCCAGTACATACCACAGTACCTATGGACCAGCCGTAGATGGGAAAACCCAAGCCTCATTAATGGCACAGCTGAACTGCTACAAACCCTAAGGTTTCAAAGCGTTCTCAAGGTCATTATATCGAGTTAGGGTTTCATTCTTCTAGAGGGTCCGCGGAATTACTTGCATGTTTTTCTAAATACTTTAAACTTGGAAAAATGGGTTCCTGGCATTCGATCGTCTTCTATCGACTCTCAACATACCTGTGTGAAGTCGTCTCTAACTGGAATTAATCAATCTGATGACCTTGCATCAGGGTAGGCAATGAATCACATGTCCTAGTCATCCCTCCTTGGGTGACTAGCGATCTTCTGTCATATCTCTAAGTATAACTCGTGCGGCATTAGCTTCAAACATCTGGGGCGATATCTTATTATTCGCAGCAACAACTGGCTCATTTGTCCGCACGCTGAACAGTGCCTCAATCATCAAGAATAATCGGTGCATTGACGGTCATCACATTCTGGATGGCCTCTAGCAGTGGCCCAATCCTCTGGTGCTGATCTGCACATCTGAGAAATTTGTAAAAGCAATCCATCAAACGCTCATAGCGTGAAAACACAGTAGGACGATACATCTATACAATCGTGTGTCCCTAGAATCACACCCTGGTCAGTCCTCGTCCGTGACGAGCTCTTGCTGACGCAACTCTAGCCGTAGCTCTCTCTGCACGTGTAATCGTGGCAGCAAAACCATAAACCAATATCGATGAGGATAGATCATAAGAATGAATATAATGATGTGCAAGGAAATGTACATCCTAAGGCTTCTTAAGCGGAGTAGCGTATCGTAAGTATGCCGCGGAACATACACACGGTACGTCACTCTCCTTAAGTCACCTACTCCATCAACCAAGGTCAACCTAAGCGACGAAAGCTCGGGTTTAATACCCCCTCGACTAAGTCTAAGTTCCGTAAGTTCAAGCCTAGATTCTGTATATATACAAACGCCCTAGGCTCCGCATAGTCAAACATAGACTCGAACCAAGGTTAACCTAGCGCTCTGATACCAACTTTGTCACGACCCGAAAATGGCACATGACTGGCACTTGAATCATATGAAGTATATAGGACCCCATCAAATTCAAGTAAGACAAAAACCCTAGAAATCTAAACAATTTTAAGAAAGAAGTGAAGAAACTTATTTAAAGCAAGTGGTTTTAGTAACATAAGCCAAACATGCATTTTTAAAATCTCAAGTCTTTTCTAAAAATTTCGGCAGAATTTCCCCTGTAAATATTGGCCCCAAAAGGGTACAACATGAATAATATGAATAAAGGCATCCCCAAGCAGGAGATAGCTCTTCGTCAATTGACGGTCACAACCACGTAAGCAACATAATATACAACGCCGAAGGGCGAGGATCAAACTCAAAAGGAAACTCAAAATCATCAAGAAAACCATAATAATACAACGCGTGACTCTAAGGTCGAAAAAATATACAACTGGTATTCTAAGGTTATAAAATATACAAGTCTGGTTGATGGAGTTTACTAGATACAACTGAAAAATAAATTACAATAGTGGTCACGATGCAAGTGAACCCACCTACCAAAGCAATCAGCCGGAAAGAAGCAGTGTGCCAGAAAAGCCGCAACGAAACCTGTACGGCAAAACCTGCAAGAAACTGTAGCACAACGGGGGTGAGTTGCCAACTCCTGAGTAGAAAACATCAACGAGCAGAAATCGTATGTACGACTTAATCCTAGGTCAATACGATCATAATATATAACCTCAAAATGATAAAGTCTGAAGTATGGTAAGGTGGCAAGGGTAAATATCAATACATAAGTATAATACCATGTGCTCATGTTAGTGCCTCAGATTGCAACACATCATAAATATGAGGTTGAATGCAATAAATGAAAATGGAATACATCAAAATGAGAAAAATGTTTTCTTTATATAGTGATATTTCTGTATAAATGAATCGAGGTATTATCAATAAAATCAACAGGAAATCAGTGTCTAGCATCGACACAAAATATATATAAATCCCAATATCTCAATATCTCAGGCTCCGGCTATTCGGACTGGCCTGTATCCTCAAATCTCAATATCCAGGGCTCTGGCTATCCGTACTAGACCAAATAATCAAATATCAAAATCTAGGGCTCCGGCTATCCGGATTGGCCAATACTCCGATCGGTATCCTCCAGATATCCGTCGAGTCACAATACAATCACCGGTCAGTAGTGCTCCTCTGTCTCAGGCTCAACGCCATCATCTGCGACATTCTTGCCCCAGGGTACCGCACCGGGTCCACCATACACCTACAGACGGTTCCTACTCCTCCTCGAATCGGGTGTATGATATCGCTCAAGAGCCGAGAAAACTCATGGTGGACATATCTCATATCATATCATGCGAAAACCGCAACTTTCATTTAAAATGATAATCAGTTTATAAAATCTTTGCGGTTTCTCTAAATCCAGAAATCTCATGGAAATCCGAAATCATAAATCACGATGTAAATAAATAATGAATACTGGGCTCCGGCAATCCGAACTGGCCCAAACTATCGCATGGGAAATAAATATATGAATATACATGCATGAGATAACACAGTAAATAAATGCAATATCTAATCTAGCACACTAATAATATATCGGAACTATCTGCTAACAAGCGATATAAATGAATCAATATTCTCTAAAGTGTGTGACATGGAAATTACCGATGATGATGTGTGTGAGCCGGCAAGCAGGTGTACGTGGAGCATACGCATAATCGGTAATGGTGCTGGTGTCCTGACAGCATGATTTTGATAATAACTAACGAAAAACACAATATAAGCATGCAATGCGATGCGAACAGCATGAATATGCAGAACATGAATAAGAACCAACATGTGCGAATATACAGAAATGAATAGTAAATGCAACAATAAGGAATCTATATTAATACATATGGGTCATACAGTTTTGCCATTTGAAATAACACGAATTGTGGTGTTTAGAAAATAGAGCTAAGGTGTTTTTAAGAAAAGGTACGTCCTTTGAAATATCCGTAGAATCTCTTGGCCTGTCTTTAAAATATCACGATTCGTTAGTTTTGAAATAGGTATGACTCGAGTCTACTCTAACATCTATAAGTAAACTACTGGACTAAACTAACAGACTAATCGAAAAGGTAAGGAACTCCACCTAAATCTGAGTCGATAAATATATATATATATATATATATATATAATAGTCGGTGATCCCACCTCAATAGTATCACATACGATACAATATATATAATATGACATCCTCGAGTCCAAAATGCAGATCTATCATCAATATATAGCTCGTACGGTAAATCCGTCGTACGGCATCCCAAATCTGGGTACCGGTCAATATCACATTTATCTCATTAATCAACCGGTATCCTTATCTCACATATCGTGAACTGGGGTACTGATCTAAGTCTAGTACAATACTGATACCATCTACACACACACACACACATATATATATGCGTGTGTATGAAACAAATCGCCTAAGGACCCGCTATAATAACATGTCGTATCTCATAATACGAACTAAATCATATCACCGATCTCATGGCACCATGCCCAATCTCATCGACTCATCTCCAAATATTGTATACTATCCTCATCATCCATGTTTATGTATATGTATATACACACACACACACACACACACACATATATATACATAGTCCCAAAGGTTATATATATATATAATATATATATATACATAGTCCCATACCTATGTGTGTGTGTATATATATCCCAATATACACACAAGTAATTAAATGTATGCAAGTGTGTGTGTGCGTGTATGAAATTCTTAACTCTAGGGTTTCGCAACTAAAACTAGATAACGACGCTATCATCTAATTGCACTAAAACTGATCCAAGTTCTTCTAATAACCTTCTTGCAAATAAATAATGCTCCACAAAACACAAATTTGTATGTATATACACATAATATATCATATGCTACACTACGAATTGCGGGGGGTGCTATACGCCATCCACCCGACTTCCCCCATAAATATATATCTACTCACCTCGATCCTCGCTTACTGGAGTCAATGACGCTACACCCATCCTCGTCATCTCGAAGTCCACGTGGAGGTACCTACAATTTCCAATACGTCATATAGTATCAAGAATCGAACATGAAAACCAAAACGGCATGCGAATCGCTTATAGGTTAGAACTTATAGCCTACGCCTGCAGAACCACCAAACAACCCCTATCGCTGACGTACAAACATCAGACAACGGAACACAATATTAAATACCAAATCCCAAATTAAAACCAGGTCGCAAAACAATGCAGCAACTCAAGAAAATGATCCCAGATTTTACCCTAACTGAAATTAGCCAATTTTGCACATATGCGGGGTCTAATTTACTGGAGATAAAGCCCTGGAACAAGAACGAGCACAAAATTCCCTGCTCTGGCCGCAATTTGTGGCCATAATGATTAAATCAGTGGCCACATGAAGGAATTGGGGTCCTGGGTTTTGGGTATAGGTTCTAGGTTGCCTGCACATCTCTCTGTGTTTGCTAAATATTTTTCAGGTGTCCCGGATGCCAGCAGATACCAATATATCCTCACAAAATCCACAAAATCCGATATTAGGGATTTCTAAGTTTTCTAAATGGGGTTTTAGTCTATGGTTTAGCCCAAAATACAATCATGACAGGGGTTTAAGGTCACTATAAAACCTCAATTGCACCTTCGGATTCAAAACAAACCCTAATTCTCAACTTGGAATTCTCAAAGTTTCCTAACATTATTGAAACACTTCTAATCAAGCATGGACACTATGTAAACTAAATACTACACTAATGGTTAAAGGATTATCTCATTTGGCAACTCAAGAAATTTCTTGAGTTGCCTCAAGTGTCCAAAATCCTTGCTTTCTTGGTCCAAAGTGTTTGTGCACATTTTTAATGAAGTGAGGATGGACTTTTGATGAGTTTTTGGTGTTGTAGAGTAGAGGTAGAGGAGGGGGGAAAATAGGGCAGCAGCCATGAGAGAGGGAGAAGTGAGAAAATGTGTGAATGAGGGAAGAGGGAATGAACCAAGACCAAGGTTGACCCCTCACCCTCTCTCTCTCTTGCCCATACCTCTTACTTTAATATTTTCTTTCCTTTTCTTTTCTTTTTTTTTCTTTTCTCTCATTTAAAACCAAACCAAAACAAAGAAAAGCCATGGAGGAAAATGTAACAAGTGTGAAAAATGACTTGGTGCATGTCGCATGCACAAAACTAGCTTAATGCACGATTAACGATATTTAATTGCGATTAGCATTAAATTGTATATAATTAATTATAAAAATTCATAATTTGCTTAAATCAAATAAAACATCCTCATTTCAGTAATTTCTATAATTTTCCAAATATTTTCCACTTTATCGGTATTTAATTATACCGCATTTTTAAAATATTCATAATATTTATTATTTAAATATAAAAATTCCCAAAAATAATATTTTATTTTTCTGAAATATTACACATACACACGGTACGTCACTCTACTTAAGTCACCTACTCCATCAACCACGTCAACCTACGCGACAAAAGTTCGGGTCTAATACCCTCTCGACCAAGTCTAAGTTCCATAAGGTCAAGCCTAGATTCCGAATATATATATAGATCCTAAACTCCGCATAGTCAAACCTAGACTCAAACCAAGGTTAAACCTAACGCTCTGATACCAACTTTGTTACGACCCGAAGGTACGGAACATGACTGGTACTTAAATTACGAAACATCTAGAGGCGTAACGTAATCTAAGTAAGCCAAACACCAGAAATCTGAAACATTTTAAAAAAATGATAAATGAATACTTATTTAAAAATTAACATATAAATTCACTTTGAAAGTCATAGTAAGCATTTTTAAAGGTTTCAAGTCTTTCCCAAAAATTTCGGCAGTGTTTCCTTTCTAAATAGTGGCCCCAACCGGGTACATAGAGGAATATACATAAGAAATGAATAAAGGTATCCCCAAGCGGGAGCTAGCTCTTCGCCAATTAGCGGAAACAACTATGCAAGCCATACAAATACACAACGCTGAAGGCGAGGATCAACTCAGAAAGAAAACCAACATCCTTAAGAAAACCAGAGAAGAATCATAATAATACAAGCGTGCGACTCTAAGGTCGAAAGAATAAATAACTGGTTTTCTAATTCTAACAAATAATACAAATCTGGTTGATGGAGCTTACTAGATACAACTGAAATAAATAAAAGTACAACGGTGGTCACGATGCAAGTGAACCTACATACTCGAACAATCACCCGGAAAGAAGTGGTGTGCCAGCAAAGCCGCCAAGGAAACCTGTACGGCAAAACCTGCAAGAAACCGTGGCACAACGGGGGTGAGTTGCCAACTCGTGAGTAGAAGATGTCACCGAGAAGAAATCATATGTATGACTCTCTCCTAGGTCATACAATAAAAATACACAATACTACAACAAGGGTGACAGCATATCATAAGTGTGATATCAAAGTACTCGTGTCCATGTCAAGAGTAATAATATATCGATGTGTGACATGTACTAATGCACCATCCAACGTGAGTCCAGCAACTACACACAAATCATAATAAAACCCGAGTGCCCAGCATCGACACTCAAAACATCATGAAGTCCATGCCCGACAGCGACACAAAATACTCAAATCTCGGGCTCCGTCGGTCCGGATCAGCCTATGGGCTCCGTCAATCCGGATCGGCCCATCATATCAAACCTCTCGACTACGTCGGTATCCTCCGGATATCCGCCGCCAGACATCACCGGTAGGTAGTACGCTCCTGCCAGGCTCATTGTTATCCCCACAAAAACACTCTCGCCCTGGGGTACCATACCGGGTCCACCATGTATCCGAGACGGTTCATCCTTCTTCTCGAATCGGGTCTCGACGACCAACAAAAATCAGGAAAACTCATGGTGGACGACACATACATCATATCACGAGAAAACCGCAACTTGCATTTTAAAATGATATTGAGTTTATAAAATCCAGAAACCTCATGGAAAATCTGAAATCCCAAAATCAAGAGTCAATAACCAGTGAATACCGGCATAAAGCCCCACGATATTGCATAACAGAATGAATGTATAAATGCATGAAATATCTAAGTAAGAATTGCAATATCTAAACAGCATATGAAAGCAACCGTACTAGTACTATATTGAAACTACCAGCTAGCAAATTATACCAATGAAGTAATGTTATCTAATGTGTACGTGACATAGAAATTACCGATGATGATGTATGTGAGCCGGAAAGCAAGTGTACGTGGAGCATACGCATCATCGGTAATGGTGCTGGTGTCCTGACAACAAGGGTTCATAATAATTAAAGAAAGCTCATGTATAAGCATGCAATGTGATGGGAACAACATGAATATATGGAAAAAGATGTAGTAACCGCAACATTGAAGAATATACATTTCCATTATACGAGTCATACAATTTTTGGTGTTTGAAATAGCACGAATCGTGGTTTTAGAAAAATAGGGCCTACAGGGTCTTTGAGAAAAGATACATCTTTTGAAAAATCCGTAGTATCCCTCGGCCTGTCATTAAAAATACTCACGATTCATTAGTTTTGAAAATAAGTATGACTCGAGCCCAGTCTATCATCTACCTTATCAACTACAGGACTAAACTAAGGGACCGGTCAAAAGGGTAAGGAAATCCACCTAAAATCCGAGTCGATATATCTAGTAGTCGGCGATCCCACCTCAATAGCGTCATATACGGTAAAAATACATAGTACGACATCCTCAAGTCAAGAGTGCGGATCAGTCATCATATCTATACCTTGTACAGTAAAATCTCTCGTACGGCATCCCAAAATTGGGGTACGTGTCAAATATCACATATACCTCATTATCCATATAGTATCATTATCGTAAAGTCATGAATTAGGGGTACCGTTCTAAAGTCTAGTACATTTTAATATCATCAAACATATAATATATATCCTCGTGTGTATGAAAACGCATCGCCTATCGATCCACTATAATATCATGTCGAATATCATATCACGACCCTATCACATATCACAATCTCACGATATCATCCCCGATCATATCGGCTCATCTCCAAGTAATATATACTAGGCCCATCAACTGTGTATACGTTTATATATACACACACACACACACTAACGCATCCACACACACACACACACACACATATATATATATATATACATATAAACATATACACCCAAACATATCACGTGTGTCCATGTGTGTGTGTGTCGGCCTTTACTCTAGGGTTTCGCGACTAAGAAACTAAACTAAAAGCACTTTCTTGCTAAGTATTCACATCTCACAATAACACATATGTATATATATAATATTCGCATCCTACCCTACAAAAGTGCGGGGGTGTTATACGCCATCCACCCGACTTCCCCCGTAGATATACATATACACACCTTGATCCTTGCTTGCCGAAGTCGATGTCGTCATGCTCTTCCTTGTTATCTGAAGTCCACGTGAAGGTGTCAACATATATAAACACATAGTATCGTAAACAGAAATCGCGTACGAAAACCAAAACGGCACACGAATCACACATAGGTTAAAACCTATGGTCTACGCATGCAAAAGAACCAAAAAACTCTCGACATCGATGTACAAACGCCAATCAATCGAGATAAAACACCCATATCAGAACTTAGTTCATGAACAATCATGAAACCGAAACAGAAACTCAGAAAACTTGCTCCAGATTTTTGGTTAAGTGAATTGGGGATAAACAAACAGTACAATTGGGTAGTATATAGGGTATGTGAGCTACAGAACCAATCCTAACACCATCACCCATGATTTACCCGGCGAGATCAACATAAATTCCGTCCTGGACAGTTTTCCTATGGTGAAATGGTTTCGTAGTTTGGTGGTGGTCTCCTATGATTCTATCTAGGTTAATAGTGTTGCTTGTTTTTCCTGTAAAGGTCCTGGTCACTCCAGATTTCCTGTAGGCATCACAAACCACAAAAACCGATACGGAAAGTTTATAACTCAAGTTTCATGGCCTAGGCTCCAGTTTGATCTACGTTTTAACACCAAAGGGGGTTGTAGTCACCAATTACACCTCAATTGCACCATCACAACTCAAGAATCCCCTAACTTCATCTTAGAATTTTCCATGATCACTAAACCTCACTTAATCAATTCTAAACTAAAATAGAAGCTAAAGGAACTTGATTACTACACTAATGATGAAAGAAATATCTCATTTGGCAACTCAAGAATTTTCTTGAGTTGCCCCTAGTGCTCAAAATCTCAACTTGTTTGGTCCACCATACTTGTAGTGAGCTTGTGCACAATTTTAATGAAGGGGATACAAGGTTTTGATGTGGATTTAGGGGTGTTGTGAGGAGGTAGAGGAGGTGGAGGAGGTGGAGGGAGAGGGCAGCCATGAAGAGGAGAAAGGGAAGATGAATGATGAAGATGAAGTGAAGAAACAATGAGCCATGGTCAAAATACCCCTCACCCTCTCTTTCTCTCTCTCTCATTGCCCATACTTCCTTGTCCCCACATTCAAAATATCTCTCTTATTCTTTTAATTTCAATCAAAAAACAAAAACCCAAGTAATTAAAAGAAATGAAGCATGGTTTTGATACCAAAAAAATAGGTAACAAGTATTATGCAACATATCATGTTGCATGTCATGCACATATCATACTTAAAGAAAAATTAGTAAACACTAATCGAGTTTAGTAATAACCCATACACAATTAATTGTTTAATAGCTCATCAAATGCCCAAATCACATAAATACCATCAAAACTAATAATTTATATAAATTTTCCAAACTATCGGTATATAGCTATACCCTTTCATTAAACCAATCCTTGTACTTAATAATATTCCTGAAATTTATTATTTTAATTATTTAAGTTCTAAAATAATATTTTATTTCCGGAAATGTTACAATCTTTCTCCCTTAAATAAATTCGGTCCCCGAATTTAAATTTAGTCCCCCTAAATACTAAAATATTTCAGCAAAACAATCAAGTCGTCGGGGCTCCGAAATCATCAATACTTAAAGCACATCTTAGCGCAATGCATGCGCATGAAAAATGAGTAAAGAACTCAAAATTAGAACTCCGTCAAGCACCACGCAATCATTGAAGTCATGGTGAAGATACCAATGTCAAAATCCAATACGAAAACAAACATGATATACATCAAAACTATAACATGTACATAGTACACATCTTTGTAAATTCGTCAAAACATCTGAAAAGAAATGCATGCCAAACCTTTTTCAAGTCGTTGTGCAATGCGCGTATCACGGCACAAGTAGCGGACGTTTATTGTAAGAAAGATAACTATATATATATATATATATATATATATATACACACCCTTTATTTAACATACACGTCCCGCCATTTTCAAATGATTTAGAAGAGTTTCCTTTGTAAAATGTTTCATGTCATCTCGGACACATAGGAAAAATATTGAGACTGCAGGTCCTTTTTGGAAATCCCCTCCGTAACAATCGATGCATGCAAAAACACCTAGGTACTCCTCTCAGAACAGTCCTGTTCGGTTACTAAACCAAATAGTAAATATCATAAAAACGTACTGCACAAAGGAAATCAAACTCAATAATATATGTAATTATGCCATGTGCGTCTGGTGCGCACAGAAATCAAAATCAATGAATGTGTCATACACGTGCACAGAAACAAAATCTAAGTGTAACGGGTGTGCACGAAAACACCTGTCAAGGGCAACGGGTGTGCCTGACAACAATATCAGGTGCATCTGATATGCACGAAGAATCCCAATTCAGTGCATCTGGTGTGCACCAAAATCGCATCAAGCACGCCAAGTATGCGCAAGAATTTAAATCAAGTGCATAAGGTGCACGAAAACAAATATCGAATATCACAATCGAAATTGACGGTATACAACATACCTCAATCCAAATCAGGTATACCGTGGTATATAATTTCACAACCACGTGCATCAGCGTGCACAAAAACGAATCAAAGTACTAAAAGTGCATGAAAACAAAACCGAAGGCACAAGTCAAATCACATACATACTATAGGCATGACATCAAAATCAAACATCTCAAACGATATCAAATCGAAGTCGAGTGCAACTGTGGTGCACAAAATCTTAATCATGCAAATAAATCGCCCAAAATACTGAAATCCAAAATGACGGATACATGATATTCGAATCACCAAATCGCAAATCGTAAACACTGTCGTCGATTTTTCCTTCCTTCAAAGTCGAGAAGGTGTCGGTGCATCCAAAACTAGCAGAGCAAGATATCTACTCACCTCCGGTTCATGGTCTGGAGCCTTGTGCCCCTAGGCTCTCGTCTCTCACTGCGGATTGCCAGTTACATAACTCCTCGGCTCAACGGCCCAATATAGAATGATGACGGAAACAGTTCCGCTCTGGCACATCCTCTAAAGATCTCTGGCCAACTATCATGGTCACTCATAACATGTCTCGTTGATGATGCCGAACTCTGGCTTACTGGGTGTGCATGATACGACCGATCCTGGGTCCAAATCTTCTCGTGTAGTATTCCAGAAAGATTCTGTCGGGGTCTCTCCCAATCTCGTTTCTGCCGATCTGTCCGGAAGTTATCACCCTTTACTATATCCATTTCTTATTCCGGAACAGCTGCATACTCATCACGACTTCTTCTAAAAGTTATATCCGTATTCAACGTCTCTGCATGCGTATCACATCTCTGATGACAACAGAGTGGAACGTCATCTCGTCAAAATCTCGTACGATCCTCTTACTCCACTTTTCTCTAATGTGGACAGATTCGGACTCGTCTCTTCGTAGCTGTATGGACTGCGCTACAAATGGCTATACTCATATCTAGAGTCTCCCCTCCGAAACTACGAACTCGACAGCTCAATATCTTGTGGTAGGTATCTGGCCAAATACACCCTCGGAAACTCTTCCAAATCGTCGGAGGAATACTCTTCATTCGTTCGTTTTCTATCGACTCTCAACGTGCATGCGTGAAGTCTTCTCTAGCTGAAATTAATCAATCTGATGACCTCGCATCGGGGTATGCAAACGAACCACATGTCGTAGTCATTCATCTATGGGTAACTAGCGATCTTCTATCATATCCCTAAGTATAAACTCATGTTGTAAAAACTTCAAACATCTGGGGCGAATCTTTTCAGCTGTAGCAACATCTGGCTCATTCGTCCGCACGCTAAACAATGCTTCAATCCTCAAGAATAGACGATACATTAACGGTCATCACATTCTACCCGGCCTCTAGCAGTGGCCCAATCCTTTGGTGCTGATCTGAACGTTCAAGAAATCTTAGTAAAAACAATCCATCAAAATGCTTATGTCACGAAAAACACTATAAAAAGACATATCTATGCAATCGTGTGTCACCAGAATTACTCCTTGGTCAGTCCTTCTCAAAATAAATACGTCGCAGGCCTCGTCGCATTCATGTTTTCGTCTACTGAGAAGCGGGGCGTGACACCAGCTGTCCAGGGCCTTCCCTCTTCTTCACCACTGCTTCAAAACGGTGAGCTATCTTCAGGGCAAGTTCATGGGTTAGGTAATCGTCTGTGGTTAATGCCGCCTGAATCTCCGGGTCTAAGCCCTGTTGGAATCGTCTGGCCTGAATCTCATCAGACGGGATGAGGTGTGCAGCGAACCTGTTACGACCTTGTGTAATGAGTGATATCAAGAATTTGAATTTGAGACAATATCTTACCTTCTAAGCATGGTAAACTCAGTAACGTATTCATCCATAGACTTAACCCATATCGAGCCTTGTTGTAAGTGGATGAACTGCTGCTCCATTTCAAAACGGGCAATCTCCGCGAAGTACTTCACATCAAACAAACCGCAAATTATCTTACACTCGATAGGTTGGATGAGACGGCTTTCTTCAGCCTTCCACCAGATTCTGGTATTGTCTGTCAGTTTCAGTTTCGCAACTCTCACCCAGGAAATCTCTGGCACTTGTGCTGCTGCCAGATCATCTTCTATCGATAGAGCCTATTCTTCTGCCTCTAGCAGGCTCTCTTTTCCTGATAAATGCTTTGGATGTAGTGCCCAGAATTGCTTGACTCCTGGTGCCTCGGTTTCAGGCCGGTGCATGAGGATAGAAGTCTACTGTTGCTAACCCTCCAGAAAGCTCTTGATAGCCTTGAGTAATACCGTTTACTCATTGATGGGAGATGTAATGGTAGGTGGTGGTAGTAGAGTAGGCGGTAGGGTGTTACCATTTACGTTCGTGCTGGTGTTGTTGGGAGAATCCATAACCTTGATAGAAAAAGAAGGGTTAAGATAGATTCAAGAATCAGAAATGTAAGGAATATATAGTTGCTGATTCTTATAATTCTTGTGATATATTGCTTAAGACCATGCAGAACAGACCTGTATGGGCCGCCAACAAAACTTATCACGCCCCGCTTTCCAGTATACGAAAACAGTGACGTGGCAGGCCGCAACGTATTTACTATGAAATAAATACGTTAAGCGTAATTAATCAATATACATAAATTGCACAAGAATGACAAGTGATATAAAATAAACAACAACTTTTATTAACATTCATCTTTACAAACAACTGTTTTGAAAAGGAAAGATACAATGAATATAATGTTGGGTTACTTAGCGTGGCAGCAAGTTTCGTGAGGCATCGTCCATGCCGTTTTCAAATTTTTGCCGTTCTAAAGAACCCTAACCTAGAATTTTTAATTAGAGATATAAACAAAACATCATGCAAACAACTTTGCAAGTATAGTGAATGATGAATACAACCTTTGTAGACCGGTTCTTCACTTCTAAAGTTTCGTGTAGTAGTCCCGTCGCTGCGAGTAGGATCTTTCTAACTCTAGTATGGGTTCTCTTGGAGAAATGAACAAGCATGCACGAAGTCTTCGAGGACGAAAATGATCTACGTCGAGGAGACTCAAGCTCATGATACCTCATCACTAATATGTGAATTAGTGAAGCAAACGTCCTAAACTAAATGGCTAACAGTAGAGGACGATGAAGTAGGAATTGACCTCTCTTTAGATTTCTTTTTATCACAATATTTCATCACTTAGAAAAAACTAGCATGCTTTTTCTCATGAGGAAAAAGATGAAGTGATGAGATGAAGAATGAACTCATGAGGTGAGAATGTGAACCATGGGTGAGTTAGTGTCATACACTAACTCATATAGAGAGTTTACCATGGTAAGGATAATGGTTAGGTCAATAAATATCTTTAGCAAAACAAAAAGAGTGGATTTGGTCAATGGTTATCCACAAGCTTTCTCAAAACTTCTAGCCATGACAGATTCCACCATTTTTGAATTACTTTGATAAATAAAAACCCTAGAATTATCCTAACTATAGTGTAAGTATCATACACCCATGTTTCATGTATCATCAAGCATGACACAATAAAATGTACATTAATATATATATCACATATGTACTATATGAACACAAGTGAGAAAAAGAATACTTGGTGAGCAAATATTAGTTAATGTAAGTTAATAAATCAAATATATAATTATACATTAAATTATCAAATCAACACTTGATTTAATAATCCGGCCGTATCATATACAACCGACTAATAGCATATGAATCATCTTATCGAATCAACACATGATCCGATAACCCGGCTATATCACATATAACCGACCGATATCACATATCGCGAGAATAGAATGCGGTATCACATACGCGCATTAATCTCGGTCCCGCACATATCACATATGTGCTCCTACTTCGTTTCACATGAACCAGGAACCTTCTATGTAGGATGTTCATATCAGATTTTTGCATTTTTATATCGCCCATTCTTAATCACATTGCAAATAAGTAGGTACTTTTGATCCATGTCTGCTAAATAGTTGCAGGTTACAGGTTCTCAGCTCTTTACAGTGAAATTCATGAAAAGTCGCAACAAATGTGGGACTACGATCAATAACGGATGAATACTGATCTCCGCTAACTATTCGTATGATGCCGCCTACAAGTTCAAGGGACAAAATGGCAAATCGTTGGTCACTTCAATGCACAAAGCACAAGGGCAGCACAAGATCCAAGACATCAACGCGGAGCTCAAGGCAAAAGTCCACATCATTCTGCACTGTTGGAAATCTGGAAGGAAATTGAAGAGATTCTGAGATACCAAGTGAATAAAATAGAAGATATAAGCAACATGGAGAAGCTCTGAAAAGATGGCTCCACGATTCCACCAATTGGCCATGGAACCGCGGCCAATCAGGCACTTCTGCCGTGGAACCGTGGCTGTGTTCTGCGCATGTCGTTGGCAGTGTCGGTGCTTTGACTCGGCTCTCTTGGGGTAGTTTTGTAATTTCGTGTATGGATCAGAATACAAACCTAGGGTTTTTCAATTTATAAATAGGAAAGCTCAAAGCCAAATTAGGGTGCCTCTTTTGGAGGATACCTCTTTTTATTTTAGATCTAGGATTATAATTCTGTTCTTCTTTATCTTTCTCAATTCAAAATTGTAGAGAGCTTTGAGAGGTTATCAATAAAATGAAAGTTAGTTCTTTTATTTTCTCGCATTTTTCTTATCGCATTTTATTATTTGCAATTTTTTATTTGTTAATCTAGTTGTAGAATTTATTTATTGTTTTTCTTTTGTTTTTTTTCTTTCTTCTATTTTCTTTATCATTAACAACGATGATGCCTTAGTAAGATCCTTGCCTAAGTGAGGTCTCAAATAGCTAGTTGTAATTCCTCTTAACCTAAAATTCTTTCTGCCTTCCCTTTTGTTTTATTTTTGTCTTTTTAATGGGTGAGTAATTTCTCACTTGTTAGGGCAGGAGAAGGAAGGTTTGAGAGAATGAAATCTCTCTCACTCCTTTCTTTGCCCAACACCTTAATTCGTACTCCCTTTAATTGAACCACAATCCGCTTACTACGGCACCCTATCCTACATGATAGCGGTGATTCCGTATTTAGACCGGTTGTGGTTGAATTAATTGGAGGTTAGGGCTAAGAGACAAGAACGGACGAACAAGGACCAAAAGGAAGAAACTAAGTATGGAAATCCTAGCTTATATATGCAAGTTCCTTCCTAGTCGTGCTAATTCCCATTGTTGCCGATTACCTTAACACCGATATTAAAAAGGGTATTGAAAGAGGTGAGATATTCCTAACTCGAACTAACCTAATCCTAACCCTAGCAACTCCTTTATCATCTTTTATCTCATTAGTAGATCTTAACACAAAACCCAAAATATTTGGATTTAACTCGTTAAAACATAAAGAAAAAGATTCCATCTCCCTGTGGATCGACCCGTACTCAACCAGCTAGCTACCAAGCGACACCGTCTTGATTGCGGTAATTAAAAATTAAGAATACGCAAAAACGCGAACAATCATAGGACTCTAAAGACTCGTCAATACGCCGGCAGTAGGTGATGATCATATCAAACACCTACAAGCCGCAGGCGGTCTTCTAAACGTAATGGCCACACGGGTATTGAGCGATCAGAAAATCAACAAGCAAGCCTGCTCATACTCCTGTGAATCCAATCAGTAACACTACCGTACAGTCCGGTCTCTTCGTCAGATATGTCGCATATCATAGCCTGGGGTGGTATAACGTCAGACCCCAATAGCCTGATAAGTCAGGCTGATGTAAGTCCATAACGGTTTGAGAAACTACTGATAACACTTACCAGTAAATCTCAGCAATCATGGCCAGGGATTTCCTGTTATGGCTAATCGAGCATAGCGCAACATCAACTCCCAATACCGGGAGAGATGAATCCCCTCCTATCGCTCATTGCCTCCATATGACTTGGGACTGTATCCATAAACCGCCTTTTTGTGTGATCTATTGATCGCGGTATGGTGGAAATCAAAGCACGGTGGGAATCACATAAGATTCTATGACGATCTCTGGTCGACAGACTAACCTGTACCAGTGTCACCAGAGAACTGCTATCCGACAATAGGTATAATACCATCTAGGAGTTCTCGGCGAGTTCGTTCAGTGTACCCAGTCTCCCCTGACCACCCGTATACCTTCTCTGATGTCAAACACTAATGGATATGCGATCATCCATCGCCCATCATATGGGTCAAGAAGCGCATACGCTAGTCTACTCAGGAGTATCGATGCCTGTCTCGATACTCCCATGACTAGGAACGGTTATAGGGTGTACTTGTGGACTACGCTTGGCCCCACTAGTTTGATCTCCATCATAGTCCTGGCAGTTAAGTACACATCCTAAGGGCTTCATCAATATGTGAGAGCAAGACAGCATCACTTATACAAGTCAACATGTTAAGACAAAGTGCAACCAGATAGCATACTATCATGTCGAGCAAGAAAGTTCTCCTTATATATGTCCAAGCATCCACTACAATATACATCACGTGTACAGTAATGGCCTTTAGGACATACATATAACTAACAATCTCGCACTTGCACTAAGGCCATTTATTGCAGTATCTCATACTTAACAGTTTAGCAGTGGTTGTAGTATCCCATACTCAACCATCCCAAGATCTCTCATATAGTATTTGGAGAAGCGGGCCTTGGTGAATGGATCCACTGTGTTAACCTCAAAAACTACTCTCCTTGCCTCAATCCCTTGGAGATTAACCATCTCCCTGACCAGGTGATACTGTCCTCAGAATATGTCTTGATCGATGATGGTACAGGTGTTCCTAGGCTAAATCCACAACTCCATTGTAGTCACAATAATAGTTATTGGACGCTCAATAGTAGGAACCTTGTTCATCTTATAAACAATAAATGTCCAAACAACCTCTTTGGTAGCATCGTTGGTAGCAATGTATTCAGGCTTTATCGTCTAGTATGCCACGGTATGTAGCTTGGAACTCTTCCAATCATACCATCACTCCACTGAGGGTAAAGACAATGCCTGTGACTGACTTTCAGTCGACCTTATCACTCTGGAAGCTCGAACCAAGAACATTCTTTTAGTGCTTCTCAAGTACATAAGAATGTCCTCCACAGCTGTCCAGTGATTCTCCTACGATCTGATTGATTCCTGATCACTACACCCGGTGAGTCATCTATATCTGTTCTGGTACGTAACATCGCATACTCTGATAGAGCCTACTGCCGAAGCATAGGTTATCCCTTGCACGCGAGCTCTCTCCAAATCAATCTTGGAAGATATCTTTTTGGAGAGAGTGATTCCTGAGTAAGTGGATGAACCACCACGCTTCCCTTTAGTATAGTGTTAATGTACTTGGATTTGGGAAACTCCCAACGTCCACATAGATCTATCACCATAGATCATAATCCACAAGATGTAGCAGGTATCATCCAGATCTTCTTTTGAGAATCCTTATGATAAGAGGAGCTTGACCGAGTGTAGCATAGGAAACCATTTCCTATCAAGAGTATGCCATATACGTATAATACGTGGAAGACAACCTTACTCTCTACAACCTTCTGTATATACAAGGTTCATCTACCTTTTTTATGAAGTCAAACTCTTTGACTGCCACATCAAAACAGATGTTCTAACTCCATGATGCGCGCATTGATCCTGATGGACTTAAGCATAGCTTTGAAAGTCTCAACTTTTCCATCTACAACAAGAATCTTCTAAATATCCATTTGCTCCAAATGGGTTCTACCCCTTCAGGTGCAACATGCAAAGTCATACTTTGTTGGTGTACATGGATTCCATCTTTGATCGCATATCATCCAGCCTTTTCACAGAGTCTCCACTCGTGATGGCCTGCCTGAACCTAGTTGGGCCATCATCTACCATGATGCCGCTCCCACTGTCACCGAGAAGACCGTAGCATCTCTCAAGTGGGTGAGGAACCCTACCAGATTAACGGAGAGGCTAAGGTTCGTTGGAGACTACTGAATCCTTTGGTTTCACCAAATCATCAGCTGTTAGTTTGTTTAGCTGGAACTCCTTCCAGTTCTACCTCAAGACCACAAATTTCTTCACAAGAAATTCCTTTTGTAAAAAGGTGGCATACTGAGAAACAAAACACCTTTTTCTCCTCATTGTGGTAGAAGATATTCCCTCGCAGATGTTCGGGATATCCTATCAAACTTATACAGAACGGACCTTGCCTCAAGCCTGTCCGGATTCTTCTTTTCAACATAGGCCGGACGACCCCATATCTTAACTCGTTTAGGATATGGTCTCTTCCCATACCATATCTCATATGGAGTGGTAGGCATTGATTTGGATGGAACCCCATTCAATAGGTATGCAGCTTCTCAAGTGTATAACCCCTAAAATGAAACAGGCAACTCAGCAATACTCATCATAGAGCGCGCCATATCTCATAGGGTGCGATACCTCTGTTAGTGTATATGCCCTAGATGCTATTACTGTATCATACTAGTTTGTATATTACTTAATTGAAGCTTGGGATATTCACAGTTGTATAGACAATCTTGCTCAAAATGGTAGTATGCTACTTGGTTTGTTTCTACTTAAATATGTGCATGTGTTTCTTTTAGCATATCGCTTATACATATTAGTGGAGCCCTTAGGATCTTTGCTTGATTACCAGCGTTGTAATGGCAGTCACACTAGTGGGGGCTGGGTAATCTACAAGCACATCCTTATACAGGTCCCTAATCGTAGGATTATCGAGACGGGGCATCGATACTCCAGAGTAGACTAGCGTGTACGCTTCTCATCCCAGCAGGAGAGATGGTCTGTCCAACAGCCATTAGTACGTCGTACTGGGGATAGTATGCGGGTGCTCGTTAGGTTACGAGTACACTGGACAGGACTCGTCGGAAACTGTTGGTTGCTACTATACCTATCGTCAGATAACAGTTCCCAGGTGACAGGAGTACAGCTTAGTCCGTCGACTTGACACTGCTACTTCGCCTCGAGTGTGTTCCCATTGTACTTTGATTACTAGCCTACCACAGCTCAAAGGAGTCATGCAAACAGGTAGTAGTTGGGTGCAGTCCCGAAGCACTAGTCGGCAGTAGCGGTTAGATAGGATTCGTCTCTCCCGGTATTGGGGGTTGATATCGCACTGTGTCTGGGAGAACCATTACACAAAGTCCCTGGCCAGGGCAAGCAAGAATTACTGGTAGTATTTCCAGTAGTTTCTCAGGGTGTTCTGGGCTACACTCTGGCATGACTTGTACCGCTATTAGGGGTCTGACGTTTACCGCCCCCCAAGGCCCGACATACGATACTCATAGACGAACAGACCGGACTGTACGGAGATTGCATATTCAGGCTCAGTAGGAGTTCGGGTGGGTTTACCTCATCGGCCTTCTTATCGACATCTACCTGGGGACCGTTATGTACAACTAGTGCCGCTTGCGGTTTGTGGTTAAACCCACTGCCAGAGTAGTGTCGAGTCTTTAGAGTCCCACACAGAGAGTTTCCCTACACTGGGAAAAAGGTGTAGAGGCCGTATGGTTTTACGGCAAGGCTACGATCACTTACGTGCACTTGTGCGCGTATGATGTTCGAGCAGACGATACTAGCGGGCTTTGGTTTAAGCCGGATCCTAGTATTGTATAGATGGATTGGTTTTGTCTTCTGTGCATCCGCATTCTACGGAATGCGAATGCGGGTGTGTAGGCACGGTTGTGAGGAGCGAAGAAGGAGGTGCCTCATTGGGGTTTTGACCATTGATTCGGTCAAAACCATTATGAGGTGAGGAAAATATTTACTAATCTTTTTAATGATAATTATGTTATGGCTAATTGTTTTGACCATTTGACCATACTTGACAATTTGACCTAGTTGACCATTGTTGACTTGGATATTTCTTGTAAGCTCTAGACTCTTCTTTGCTTTATCAAGACATGATAGTGGTCAAATCAAACTTAGCCATCATAATTATTATGATAAAAGATTGGTTTTTATTTTTGTATGGATCATTTATCTCATTGGCATTCTCTCTCTTCATTTTGAGCTCTCAAGCTTTGCTCTTCTTCTTCTTCCTCACTAGAATTCCCAAAAGGTCTCATGTGTTGAGAAAGTTGGGGCTCAAATAGACAAAGAAATCCATCTTCTTCCACTACATCACCTAGGACATCAAGAGTAGCAAACTTGTTGCCCTAGTTACCTCGGCTTGAGGTGGAGCTCGGACTATAGACTCTCGGGTGGATCTTCTTCGACTCAAGGCGGCCGCGGAGGTGACCAAGATCCGGATCGACCCATAGAGCCTACGGAGACGAGGAGGATAGCGGAGAAGACCCGAAAGACTAGTAGCATAAGGTATAATCTCCTTGCATAGTAGATAGAACCTCATGTAGTATGTTAGCAATAGTTTGGCAAAGATCCTCAAGTTTTAGTCTATGTTACCTTGTGTTAAAAATTTTGTTTTTTTTACCTTTTCCGCCTCCCCGTAAGTACTGGGGTGGGTAGCGTACACTTACAGTGGTATCAGAGCCTTGCTAAACCATTACTAACTTGTTAACAAAGTGTTAGAAATTCGATCGCCGGAGAAATTGCAAAAACACGTCAAAAATGCACGTTTTCTGTCGTTTTTAAAAACTGGTCCAAAATTTTTTCTACGGACCTTAAAAATACGTGCAGGATTTTTTAAGAAGACCCAAGAAAAACAAGATTGTGACTCGGTGAGACCGCCGCGGAAGCGCGGCGAAACCATAGGTTTCGCCGCGGATCCGCGGCCGAGTCGACTCCGAGTCAGCTCTTTTTTTCCTGCAGAATGTCTATCTTGGTGTTTTGTGATTTCTCTGATATTTTATTTCTGCTCAGATTTTGCTGAGTACTGTGTTGTGCTTGGGGTAGATTCAAATCTGGTAATCGATCGAAATTCTAAGTATTTTAGCTAATCGGATCTTCTGTGATGTGATATATGTACTGAACATCTACTAATCGCTATACGTCGATTAGTGGGGTTTTGCATATCTGTGATCTGTGATATTGGTTTATGTATATGAACTTGTTGGATTGTTGTGATGAACAGCCGGGGATGTGAGATGAAAGTTTTCATTTTTCATTCAATGTAAAATTTGTAATTTGATGTAATATTATTTTATGGCCGCATATCGGGGTTAAGGTTGTAGCCGCCATTGTATATTACTTCTTTTACTGTTTTTGCTCCTAGGATAGACGCAAGGAGGGGTGCACAAACTACCGGGTACTTTGAAGTGTCGAGTGGCTTACTCACGTTGTTGAGGGAGGTTGCTTCACTTCGGGTACTTGGCGGGTAGTTTGCCGTACCCGTATGAGTCTAGGGTGGGGTTTGGCTACTCATCGCGACCGTGTAATCCGTCTTTCGTTGCAAGTTCGAACGAAACGCGGATTCTTAGCATATCCAATATGTTCATCTGTGATCTGGAATGGCTATCATTGAATCTGACGAATGTATATATCTATATATG
The DNA here is from genome assembly GCA_030015575.1 of Agapanthus africanus. NCBI lineage: Eukaryota > Viridiplantae > Streptophyta > Magnoliopsida > Asparagales > Amaryllidaceae > Agapanthus > Agapanthus africanus. The sequence goes on from CM057337.1 coordinate 272,894,554, forward strand.
ATATCTAGCAGGTGTTGCTTATGTTTTGCATCCGCGCTAGTCCAGCCTCCGCTCTGTCGTTAGTTAAGCAACCTAACGGGTGATGACGGGGCCCCATGGCGAATGCGGATGGCATAAGCGTACGTCATATTTTCGTTGTTTTCTGCAATGGTAGTATTAATTGATGGGACGCATTATATTAATGCAAAGAAAATAAACCAAAGTTAAATCGTTGGAACAATTTAAAAACCACTCGGTTTTTCCCAAAAACAGAAAACTTTTAAAAACGCGGAGCTTAAACCACTCCTTTTAAAAGCTATCAAGGTTCCTTCGATTATATCAAGTTCACTACGTTCACGGTTTCGCCAAAACCATTCACAGCTCTCCGTCATTTCATATGAATATTCAATAGTATTCAAGATATGTTTGTTGACCTTCGTCAAGGCATAGTGATTGGTAGCTGTTGGGTGTTCATATGTAGCATAGATAGATGCGTTGGTTTGGGACAGTCGTATTACCTTGTTGACCTTCGTCAAAGGTATATACGAGTGGGTTCAAATTAACCTGGATAATGATGGGTAGAACTTGACATGTGACTTATAATTTGTTGACCTTCGTCAAGGTCATAAGAGCATGGGGCAAAAATCCACATCGGGAGTTTCCAAGGAAATTGAAACTTGCTAGTGCTGCATACCATTTGGAGTTTGATAATGTTGATAGGATTCCTTCAGCATTATCTCACAATGATATTTGGATACCGATCCTACTGTGAGTATCCACTACTCCTCGGGAGACTTTTTCACTTAAGGATCAATGCTATAAACCAAGAAGGTGTCTAGAAAGGTGTTAGCGGGGCTACGCCCATAGGGAAAAGAGGTTATTTAATTAAGGAACTTCACGAAAGAGTCGTAAAACCTCCCTCGAAGTACCGACAGCAGCCTGGCTGAACGGTTAAGCAAGTATTGTACGGTGAGATCAATCCCGACTAATTCTTCTTTTATGGTTTGAGGAAGGATTCGAGAAACAGTGGGAGCCATCCTGTTTAGATAAACTAAAAACCAATCTAAACTTGCAAGAGCATCATGCTAAGTGTTTTCTTCTCTCTCTCTTAATTGCAGTGACCCAGTGACCAGACATAGGTTACATCTAGATAATAAAATGAATGAATCTGACTGTTATGACTGGCAAAGGTCTGTCCAGATGTCCATTACCCATGACAAGCTGGGACACCACTTAACTAATCAAACCCCTGCTGTCTCAGGAGCAGTTTTTCCTGTCACGGATATTGGTAACAGGAAGACATCGGAAAAAGACTGTGCGAATGCCAAGTGCCTCGTGTTGGCCTCAGTTGATGGTGCATACCAAAGGCAGCACTGTTAGTTATATGTATGCCCTAGAGGCCATTACTGTACATTGGATGTATATTGTAGTGGATGCTGGGACATATATAGGGAGGACTTTCTTGCTCGACATGATAGTATGCTATCTGGTTGACCTTTATCTTAACGTGTACACTGATTGTCTCTCTGTTACATGTTGGTAAAGCCCTTAGGATGTGTACTTGACTACCTGGACTGTGATGCGGATCATACTAGTGGGGACATGGTAGTCCATAAGTACATCCTTCAAAGTCCCTAGTCGTGGGTGTATCGAGATGGGGCATCGATATACCAGAGTAGACTAGCGTGTACCTTCTCGACCCATACAGATGGGCGATGGATGATCCCATATCCATTGGTGTTTGACATCGGAGATGATATACGGGTGCTCAGTAGAGACTGGGTACACTGGACGGACTCGCCGAGAACTCCCAGATGGTATTATACCTGACGTCAGATGGCAGTTCTCTGGTGACACTGGTACATAGTAGTCTGTTGACCCGAGATCGTCATAGAGTCTTGTGTGGTTCCCGCTGTGCTTTGATTTCCATCTTACCACGTCCAAGAGGGCATGCAAAACGGTGGTTTTTGGGTACAGTCCCGAATCACATGGAGGCAATGAGCGATAGGAGGGGATTCGTCTCTCCCGGTATAGGGGGTTGATGTTGCGCTGTGTTCGATTGGCTATAACAAGAAATCCCTGGCCAGGGTTGCTGAGATTCACTGGTAAGTGTTACCAGTAGATTCTCGAATTGTTATAGACCTCATATCGACACGACTTATCGAGCTATTGCGGTCTGACGTTTACCACCCCTAGGCAAGATATGCGACATATCAGACGATCAGACCGGACTGTACGGTAGTGTTACTGGTTGGATTCACTGGAGTGTGAGCGGCCTTGCTCGTCGATCTTCAGATCGCTCAATACCCGGGTGGCCGTTACGTTTAGCAGACCGCTTGCGGCTTGTGGGTGTTTGATATGATCATCACCTGCTGCCGGCGTATTGACGAGTCTTTAGAGTCCTACACAGAGGTTTCCTGGCTTAAGCGAAACGAAATAGGAGCACGTATGAGATATGTGCGGGACCGAGAATAATGCGTGTATGTGATACCGTATTCTATTCTCGCGATGAATGTATCGATTGGTTGTATGCGATATAACCTAGTTATCGAATCGAGGATTGATTCGATAAGCCGATACATTGGATACTAGTCGGTTATATGCGATATGACCGGATCGTTAAATCAAGTGTTGATTTAATGATTTAATGTATAATTATATATTTGATATATTACTTTGCATTAACTAGTATCGGTTCACTTTGAATGGATTTTCTCACTCGGATGTGCGCATTGTATATGCGATATGATTTTGTGCACATGTTTGTATCATGTTTGATGATGCATGCTTTATTGGTTAAGTGTAAAGATTAAACCATGGTTGTGAATGGTTAGGGTTTTGTTTTCTTTTTCATTTATTTATTTATTATTTAGTTATTCATTTGGAAAAAGAAAAAGGGTGAGAAAAATGGTGGCATTCTTTTAATCTTTCATGAAGCTTCATGAACACTTTGACTATGTCACCATTTTTGTCTCATGCTTAACCCTAACCACTCCACTAACCCTTGTTCACTCTCTACTCTTTACCATGGTTACCTTTATGATAAGAATGATTATTCTTTTCTTTTCTAATTATTCTTATCATAACAATTATCATCATCTTCTTCTTCTTCTTGAAGATGAAAGCTTACTTCATCAATGGTGTTTTGAGCATAAGTGTGAGAAATCCAAATCTAAAGTGAACCCACTTTCTATTTCTTCATCCTCTACCTCTTGCCAAGTAGTAGAGTGTGTTTTCTTCACAAGTTTCATCACTTGGTGAAGTTGGAGCTTGATCTAGCGATGCCTCGACGTAGATCATCTTCGGCACGAAGCCGAAGACCTTGCCCGCTCTTTCTCCGATGAAACCGACGCTAGAGCCCGGATTTTGATTTGGACAGCGGAGATGATTTCATCATGGAGCCGTGGAGGTGGAGGACCGGATCTACAAAGGTTGTATTTCCGTATTCTTGTAGTTAAGTGTTAACTAGTTTGTTTTTCGCCTAAATATCTAGCCGACGATCCGTAGTCTAGGGTTTCTCGGCACCGTAATTTTTGAAATTGGCATGGTTGATGCCTTGTGAGACCTCATTAGGGTTCCTAGGAACCCTTCACTGGTATCAGAGCCTAGCTAGAGCCTTAGGCGAAGTCTAGACGAAGTTTGAAGTCCGAACGAAACCGAAACCCCAAAATTTCCACGCTCTCTGGACTTTTTCTGAAAACGTGGATTTTTCCAAATTAAAAATTGCTAAAAAATTCAGCAGGGAAATATATGAGTTACGGCGCAAAATTGGACCCATGATTCATCCAAAACGGCGCGAAACAGCGGCAGAAGCCCAGCTTCTGCGGCGGTTCCGCGGCTAGGTGATGACGTCACCTTTCCATTGTTGCACAGTAATTCCTATTTTAATATGCTGGGTTTTCTGGGAATTTTTAATATTTATTCAAGAGTTGAATTTTCTGGGGTTGTTTTGGGGATTCAGTGTTTCGATCGGAGTATCAAATTTTGTCTATGTGGCTTTCCGGATAAATATTAGAATATGTTAAAAAGTTCGACCGGATATAAATACCCAATTTTTCCCCTGTCGGGAAATTTCAAAGTGTTGGATCTTTCCGTAGTTTAACGACGTTCTAAGTAGTGCAAGTAACGCAATGGACCCTCTAGAAGACAACAAACCTTAACTCGATTATGTGACCGTCTTGAACTGCCCTTTGAAACTTCGGGTTTGGGGCAGTACGGCGTGCCACATGTGAGGCGTTGGCTTGACCCTTCTACGGCTGGACCGTTGGTACTGAGGCACGAACTGAATGTTTTTATACTTGTTTCATGTGTTGATCTGTATCGGGAAAACTTGGGTGTTCGATTGTTCGATCAGAAAGTTTGACATTTTCTATTTATCCGGAATGGGATACAATAATTGGAATTCACAATGAGTTATGAGATAACTGAATGAATGTTATAAACATAGCACTTTAGTCTCACTTGATCGGTTTCCACGGAATTTTGATGCGATCAAAAGTCCGTCGCAATCACGTAGCGTACGCGAATATTCGCCGGACAAACTTAATAGACAGCTACATCCCATAGCCCCGACCAAGTGACTGTAGGAGAACCCCGTCGCCGAAAGCATCCGTCCGGGTGCTCGCGGTAGCGGTGTTCCACCTTGGTGCACTTCGTCGACGGTATCTGGGGTGCGGCCGCCTACTGAAGTTTGCGACGAACATTCGATCAGGATGTCGGGAATCTTGTTGAATTGCCCGACTTGATATTGAAAAGTGTTTTCGATTTTGAGACTAAAATGCAGGGTTTATAATTGTTAGGCATGCGATGTCTAAGTAATTCATTTGGTCAGGCATGCGATGTCTGAGGTGGTTGCGGATTCCAACTGTTGTAGTTTTACACTTTCTTTTCTGTGACCGTAAGTGTGATATGTGATATCGCCGGTTTCATTGCTATATGTCAACGACAATTGGGATGCGCATGTTTACTTACGTTGATGACATGTGATGTTATGTGTTGCTGGATATGTTATATTTGTAAGTGCACGGCGGCGCCCCGGCCGTCAATCCGACGGCCAAATGCGGAAGCGGTGATAAACTTAAATTTTCTTGAACTGGCAAACCGCCGCGCACTAATACCCGGATCGAACCATTAACTAGTCCTAACTAACTACAAGATGGGGAAGAGAGATATACCGACTGATCCAAGTCCTCCGGTCTTCTCGTCGTCGTCCCGATCTCCTGCGGAAGCTCCGGTCTCCACCTCGTCGCCGGAAGTGCACCACATCGCCTACTTCTTTTACGGGCTCCCACCTCAATGCCGAGGCAACTCGGGCACGAAGCTGGCTAGTCGACGTGCCCAAGATGTGCTGTAGAATGTTGTGTAGAACTTGTGTCTCATTTTGGGGTAGTGGAGGTTGCCATTGGTGGAAGGATTGAACTTGGAGCTTTTGAGATTGATCTTGTGGGAATTTTGCAACATCAAATGAGCCAAAAACCCACACACCAAAAATGGGACAGCCCCCAAGGCATGGCCGGCCATCTATGGAAAAATGGGAGAGAGGAAAAAATCAAAGGGGGGTGACCATATGAATCATGCAAGAGAGAGAGAGAGAGGAATGGTTATCAAATGGAATAAAATGATCACAAAGAAAAGTCCTCACTCAACAACCATATCATCTCCCATCATCAACAACAATCCCAACACTCAACCAACAACCATGATTGCACCAAAACCAATACTCAACCAACAATCATCAACAACCATGATTGTTTACAAAGTCAAGCCATGATGGAAAAGAAAGAGTCAAAGGATGGGCTCCATCAAGAAACCATCATGATACAAATATATGCAAAGAACACCCTCCACAAATGCCTATTTGCAACAATGCAAATAAGCCCTCCTCCACCAACCTTCGGCCAATGAACGATACAAAGAAAATTGGCCGAAACGAAAAGCAAACTGGCAACTCCAGAAAACTGGTCCCGTAATAAATTACAGGAAAACCCCGATACTGTGCATACACACCCGCATTTGTATTCCGACCGAAATACAAATGCAATGAGACAAAATCTACACTGTACTATACTAGGATCCGGCTTAAACCAAAGCCGGCTAGTAATATCCGTTCGATCCTGATCCGTGCAATACCGCACATATCTGATCGAACTCTGCCATATAACCATACGGCCAATAGTACTAACTGTCCGATCCTGATCCGTGCAATACCGCACGTATCTGATCGGACCTTGCCATATCTCCATACGGCCTCTACAACTTTTCGCCCGAAAGCTGAGTAACTGAATGTGGGGGACTCTAAAGACTCGTCAACACCTTGGTTGTGGATTTAACCACTAGCACGTCAGAGGTATAAGCCAATACGTAACGGGCTACCAGGTATTGACTAAAAGGGATGTCTGTGAGCGAACTCAGCCTGACAACCCTACTGAGCCTGTCAGTGACAATATCCGTACAGTCCGGTCCGTTCGTCTATGAGTATCGCATGGCGGGCCTAGGGGGTTGGTAAAAGTCAGACCCCCAAAAGCGGTACAAGTCGTGTCGGAGTGTAGCCCAGAACACCCTGAGATACTACTGGAATACCTACCAGTAAATCTCCTGCCTTGGCCAAGGACTTCGTGTAATGGCTCTCCTAGACACAGCGCGACCTCACCCCCAATACCGGGAGAGACGAACCCCTGAAGATACGCTCACTGCCTCCATGTGGCTCGGGACTGTACCCAACTAAAACCTGTTTGCACGACTCCTTTGAGCCGTGGTAGGGTAGTAATCAAAGTACAGTGGGAACTCACACGAGACAAATGACGATCCCCAGGTCGATGAACTAACCTGCACACATGTCACCAGGGAACTGCCATCTGACGTCTGGTATATGACCAACTAGCATGTTCCCGGCGAGTCCTGTCCGGTGTACTCATAACCCAATGAGCACCTGTATACATCTTAGGTGATCCAACTGACACCAGTGGCTTGTGAGACCGGCCACCGCCCCTCGTCGGGGTCTCGACTGTATACACTAGTCTACTCTGGAGTATCGATGCCCTGTCTCGAAACTCACACGACTAGGGACCATTTAAGGATATGCTTATAGACCCCAGCTCCTACTTATATGATCGCCCTCATACTGCTGGTGGTCAAGCAAGAATCCTAGGGGCTCTATCAACGTGTAATAGCAACTTGTCAGGTCACCTAAAACAGTACACGATGATAAAGGTAAACCAGATAGCATACTATCATCTCGAGTAAGACTGTCCTACCGGGATAGGTCCTCCATCAATCATTGCAATCACGTACCTGTGACCTAATAATTGACTCTGAGGGCACTATCTCCAACAATCTCCCACTTGCACTCAAGGCTAATTATTGCGATGTCGCATACTCACAGCCCGTGTGATACCGAACACCCAACTCCTCTACTAGTCAGTCTCACAAAGCTCGTTTGCGAAACTATTGCGTTCGAGGAATAGCCTTAGTGAGTGGATCCGCTTTGTTGTTTCTTTCTATGTCTCTCTATATCTCAAGTTCGCGGAGAAAGCCATCTCCCGAAATGAGCAATACCTGTCTTAGAATGTGTCTGGATGTCTGATGGGACCTAGCTCATAAATGAACTCCAAATCCAAACTTCTTAAACTGTATCGTCAACTGAACTTAATCAGTATCCTGCGCCATGCCACCCTCAGTATTGCCTTGGACCACCTGTCCAAAATACCGCCCCTCATCACAAAGAAAAACTATAACTCTGACAACCTCCTTGTCATCCATGTCACCTTGGAAGCCTGGAATGATAACTGTCTCCCGAATGAGGCTGTCGTTATCATATCCCTAGAACATCCACTTATGTTCTAAAACTGCTTCCGACCGTTTCTCCAGGATTGGATTAATGTCAACTTATTGCATCTAGTGCAAGAACAACATCTGGTGTGGTACTTGACATCTCACGATTGACTCAATTGCCTGAGCAAGTGATCTGTCAATCATGCGCATCCCTCTCCGCTTTAGTCTATAAGACACCTTTAGAGAGGGTGACTCCATCTTCTGCAGGTACACTACCGTGCATGGAGTCGTCCATTCTAAATACCCTTAAAATGCTGTCTAAGTACCCAGATTGGGAGACTACCCAAATCTAGATCTAAAACCATAGATCTAGTAACCAGTATGTCTGATATAAAATCCATTTCCTTTGTGGAGAAACCACTGTGTGACGACCAAAGTATAACCGATTGTAGTATAGGAGTTTCTTTTCCTACTCTGTGTATGTCATCCAAATACCAGGATATCACACCCTACTACCTTCTCAACAGATCCATCCCCTATTCTGATGAAGTCAAACCTATGACTGTCACGTCAGAAATAGATGATCTATCTCCGCTACTGGTGCTTCAGTCTATAAATAGACATAAGCTACCTGTCCACCAATGCTTCCGCTGCTCCCACTGACTACGACAACCCTCTGGCAGAGTCATATACACGTACACTTCTAAAGCTAGTTTAGAACGACGCTATACTCATCCTCCAGCCGGGTCTCGCAACCTGGAACAACAGCAATGGCAATTGTGGGTAAACAAGAACTTCCCTGTCACCGTCCTTGAGGCTACCGTAGTACCTCTCGGGTGCCTGAAGTTACCCACCTTATCTGCGGAGTGGCCAATGGAATGTCAATCCAGATTGAATCTTTAGGTTCCTTATCAAATCTTCAGTAATCGTTTGTGGTTCTGGAATCACTTCCAGTTCTACCATACTCCCACTACTATTTTCTGAAAAAAAATCCATTTTTAATAAAACTGTGGCGAGTCTGGAACAATATTGCTATTGTTCATCCAGATGGTAGAAAGTCAACCCTCGTCATAGCCTGGGTCAACCCACAAACAGCCATTACAGAAACGTGCCTTGAGTTGTCCAGTGTCTGGTTTTAATCATAAGCCGGACAACTTCCTGTACCTTAACATCGTTAAGATACGAACTGTTCTATATCCCATATAGGACCAGAGACACTGATTTAACTGAACCAGATCCAAATCATGCAACTGTCTCCAGTGCATGTCAACTAAATGGAAGGAGGCCTGATCAGCGTTACTCAACTTAGGAATGCTTCCAATTATGAGTAACCTGAAAGAGAAGCAATTTCCCTTTATCATTACTATCAACTGAATACCATACACAAGTATCTACATCTTCGATCACTTTGAAGAATCCCGATACTTACTATACCTGGTTCTCTACTCTATTCAAATACCTATAACTTCTCAACATTCAGACCCTGTGTTTCCGCGAAACACCTGTCTAAAAACTAGAGAAGTCATAAGTAAACCGAATATAGTATGAGGACCATCCCCTCTGTCCTGATGGACCGTGGACAATATACAATACTCTGTATAAGTCCCTTGAGTCTGAAAACTCATTCACTGTGTGTCGTAGGTTGAAAACTGTACTTATGGTTAAGAAGAATTACACCGCTGTTTAATGCTCCTTACCTAACCATCCACTGATATAGGTAAATATCGTAGACATAATTTCAGAAAGGTATATCTCACTCTATGAAAATAGACATACAGATATATCAATTTGAAATTGGTGCATAACTGCGGATATTCAAAACCAAATATTTGCCGACCGGCAAACAGCCCAGGTGATTTCCTCAAATATCACCGATTACAACGAATCCCGATATAATGAGGATGATCACCTAATTCCCAATAACTTACTCCCACTCATCATCTGTAAAACCATACAGATGTGAGAATCATACCTGGTAAATACATACCCTGGAGTAAGTATCTAATCGGGAAATCAGTTTTCTTTTAACAGTATACAGTAAAACTGAAACATTGAAATGTTTCGATTTGGTATCTGGGTATTCCTAGTAATGCCTCTTCCAGATTCACGACTGTAACCGTATAAATCTTTGCCACCTCTCCGAATCCCTTCATATGTCTTTAGTCTTTACCTTCTGCACACCCCTTTAGGCCAAATGGTTTTCTTCCTTCCCTACCGTTCGGCACCCGCCTATGGTTTGGAAGAAGACTATCCAGTAAGCATAATGGGTGTACTGTCCTAATCCTAGGAGCACTCGCAATGCGAGAGAAGGTGAAGATAAAAGACACCTGAATAAACCTTATTCCTATTTCTCCTGAACCAGAATCCATCCCCGAACTGGAACAAGTTCCTTTCGAGTTCGTATATAACCATACGATGGAGTATCCAATAAACTGTGGATCTTCGTAGTGATACGGAGTGTCCTGGAGAAATACAAAGGTGATTTAGGATTGGCGAAGGAATACTTGGTTTGGTCGTGAATAGCAGTCGCAATTTACTTTGCCCTCTTACTAATCCCTTGCTTTGTCTTAACTTAATACCTTCTGCACACCATCGTTATGCTAATTGGTTTTCTTCATTCCCCACCGGTCAGCACCAGCCTAAGGTTTGGAAGAAGACTATCCAATTTGCGTAATAGGTGTACTATCCCCTAAACCAAGGAGTACTCACAACTTGAGAGAAGGTAAAAGGAAAAGACAACTGAATAATCCTATCCGTTTTCTCCAGAACCGGAAACCATCCTCGAATAAATTCTTTCGAGTTCGTATCTAACCATACGATGGTTTTGTCCAATGGAAGTGGACGTTCGTAGTAATACGGGGTGTCCTGGAGAAAAGGGTAAAAGTAGGAGTGGCAATGAGGTTCGCAACTCTGACAATCCAAAAGCCAGTGTTTAAGAAGGTTCGGTCAACTTGGTCACTGAGTCATAGTCTTAGGGTCGGGTCAATGGTCGCTGCCAAAGAGAGAGAGAAAAGAAACACTCAGCGTGCACTCTAACCTAGATCAGAATGGTTACCAATTTATCTAATCAGGAAACCTCCCACTGTACCGTCAAATTCTCCTCCAAACCTAAAAGAAGAATTAGTCGGGATCACCCGAGGAGTAAACTAACTCATCAGTGGGAATCGGGATCCAACTATCATCGCATGATAACGTGACGGAATCCGCTCACATCATCATACTCCAGATGGTATGCGCATATCTGGCAAGTTTCAGTTCTTTTGAAACTCCCGATGTGATTTCTGCCCCATGCTCTTATGACCTTAGCGAAGGTCAACAAATCATAAGTCACATGTCAAGTTCTACCCGTCATTATTCAGGTTAATTTGAATCCACCCGTACAAGCCCTTGACGAAGGCCAACAAGGCTATACGACTGTCCCAAACCAACGCATCTATCTATGCAGCAGAAAGGTAACAAGCAGCTACCATACACTATGCCTTGACGAAGGTCAACAAACACTGCATGAATACGACGTGCTACCCGTCTGAAACGACGGAGGGCTACGAATGGTTTCTGGCGAAAACCTTTAACGTAATGAACTTGATATCGTTGAAGGAACGGATAGCTTTTTGAAAATATAGTGACGAAAACTTTCGCTAAAGAGGTCACTCCCGGTGAAGGGATCTCGGCTCTTTCCCCGTAGAATAGGGTGCAGGATATTCCAAATGAATACCGCGATGCAAAGCAAAAGTAATCGGCTATAGTGAAGTCATTGCCCTGACGCAAACTTTTTGTCCAAGGGGTCACTCCCGGTGAAGGGATCTCAGCCCTTGCCTCGTCGACTGAGGAGCAGGATATTCTAAATGAATACCGCGATGCAAAACAAAAGTGAACGTCCTTGCAATAACAGCTTTTTGAAAAGTGTTCCAACAACATCAGATTAGGTTTGTTTTTAACTTGCATTGATCCGAATCAACGCAGTCCCATCAATTGATCACACCAAAAAGAACGAAAATATACTGATGTACGTATATGCCATCCTCATTCGCCACTGGGTCCCGTCATTACCCGTTAGGTTAGCTAACTAACGACAGAGCGGGGACTGGACTAGCGCGGATGCAAAACATATACAACATCTACTAATATATATACCAATATATTATATTCGCTCAAGGCGTGATAAAATGCAACATCACAGAAAATGTACAGCATCACAGAAACAATACAGATATCTGGGATCCCCGGGTTTCACAGAGCCACTACTGAAACCCGACGTTCCCCTGGTCGTGTGGATAGCCTGTGCAATGAGAACCTAGACCCCTACGGGCGCGGCAAGTCACCCGCCAAAACCTGAAGCGAGGCAGCCCCCTTCAGCGCCGTGAATGGACCACCCAGCACTTCACGGAATCCGGTAACTTGGGCACCCCCTTTGGGTCAACCTGTACCCCCTACGAGTGCGGCGAATAACCCGCCAATCCTAGAGTGATGCCCCCTCCGTCTCAATGCCATGAGATGCGGGCTCGTTGCCCTCTAGAACCCGGCTATCCGTGCACCCCTCCGCGGGGTAATCCTAGTACAGAAAGTAAAATATACATACAACGGGTACATCGACCGCAACCTGGTCGTGCCCCAAAATAATAATACAAACAGGCAGTGACGGCAGTCCACATGTCGGACGCTCGCCCCGCAACATCAAATGTACATAATACAACCACAACTGTACTAGCATTGCATCCAGGCTATCCCCACGACCGATCCGCAACATTACAGCAAAAACAGAATATCAACGTGAAAGTCACGTTCGCAAATCCGTCTAACCGGGCTATAACAGTTAGACCGGATTTACCGATCAAGTGAAATTCACGGTCGCAGATATAATGTAAATACTGTGAAATAATGTGTTTAAAATATCCGATCAATCAAATTTTAACAAGTGGGCCCCCAAGCATTACTGTAGCAGATCAAGAAATTCTGGGCCTAATATTAATATTCCAAAACCCCAATTTTAACCCCAGAAAGATACTGTAGAAATTTGGTGCAGGGATCCCCACAGTGTGCGGCGGAACAGCGGCCCAAAGGGGGTTTTGGCCGCGGATCCGCACCTCCACTGTGGATTCACCCTGTCGAATTTCTACAGTAGCCAAGTAGTCTCCAGTACATTAATTTTATACAACCTGAAAAATTTTTGGAGACCAAAAAATTTCAACAGAAAACTGTCGTGGAGGAAATACGGGTTTTGGAACATTTGATCGATCGGAACTGAAAAACACATTAAGGAAAGCTAGACTAAGTTAATGGCGAGGCTCTGATACCACTGTAAGTGCACGGCGGCGCCCCGGCCGTCAATCCGACGGCCAAATGCGGAAGCGGTGATAAACTTAAATTTTCTTGAACTGGCAAACCGCCGCGCACTAATACCCGGATCGAACCATTAACTAGTCCTAGCTAACTACAAGATGGGGAAGAGAGATATACCGACTGATCCAAGTCCTCCGGTCTTCTCGTCGTCGTCCCGATCTCCTGCGGAAGCTCCGGTCTCCACCTCGTCGCCGGAAGTGCACCACATCGCCTACTTCTTTTATGGGCTCCCACCTCAATGCCGAGGCAACTCGGGCACGAAGCTGGCTAGTCGACGTGCCCAAGATGTGCTGTAGAATGTTGTGTAGAACTTGTGTCTCATTTTGGGGTAGTGGAGGTTGCCATTGGTGGAGGGATTGAACTTGGAGCTTTTGAGATTGATCTTGTGGGAATTTTGCAACATCAAATGAGCCAAAAACCCACACACCAAAAATGGGACAGCCCCCAAGGCATGGCCGGCCATCTATGGAAAAATGGGAGAGAGGAAAAAATCAAGGGGGGAGGTGACCATATGAATCATGCAAGAGAGAGAGAGAGGAATGGTTATCAAATGGAATAAAATGATCACAAAGAAAAGTCCTCACTCAACAACCATATCATCTCCCATCATCAACAACAATCCCAACACTCAACCAACAACCATGATTGCACCAAAACCAATACTCAACCAACAATCATCAACAACCATGATTGTTTACAAAGTCAAGCCATGATGGAAAAGAAAGAGTCAAAGGATGGGCTCCATCATGAAACCATCATGATACAAATATATGCAAAGAACACCCTCCACAAATGCCTATTTGCAACAATGCAAATAAGCCCTCCTCCACCAACCTTCGGCCAATGAACGATACAAAGAAAATTGGCCGAAACGAAAAGCAAACTGGCAACTCCAGAAAACTGGTCCCGTAATAAATTACAGGAAAACCCCGATACTGTGCATACACACCCGCATTTGTATTCCGACCAAAATACAAATGCAATGAGACAAAATCTACACTGTACTATACTAGGATCCGGCTTAAACCAAAGCCGGCTAGTAATATCCGTTCGATCCTGATCCGTGCAATACCGCACATATCTGATCGAACTCTGCCATATAACCATACGGCCAATAGTACTAACTGTCCGATCCTGATCCGTGCAATACCGCATGTATCTGATCGGACCTTGTCATATCTCCATACGGCCTCTACAACTTTTCGCCCGAAAGCTAAGTAACTGAATGTGGGGGACTCTAAAGACTCGTCAACACCTTGGTTGTGGATTTAACCACTAGCACGTCAGAGGTATAAGCCAATACGTAACGGGCTACCAGGTATTGACTAAAAGGGACGTCTGTGAGCGAACTCAGCCTGACAACCCTACTGAGCCTGTCAGTGACAATATCCGTACAGTCCGGTCCGTTCGTCTATGAGTATCGCATGGCGGGCCTAGGGGGTTGGTAAAAGACAGACCCCCAAAAGCGGTACAAGTCGTGTCGGAGTGTAGCCCAGAACACCCTGAGATACTACTGGAATACCTACCAGTAAATCTCCTGCCTTGGCCAAGGACTTCGTGTAATGGCTCTCCTAGACACAGCGCGACCTCACCCCCAATACCGGGAGAGACGAACCCCTGAAGATACGCTCACTGCCTCCATGTGGCTCGGGACTGTACCCAACTAAAACCTGTTTGCACGACTCCTTTGAGCCGTGGTAGGGTAGTAATCAAAGTACAGTGGGAACTCACACGAGACAAATGACGATCCCCAGGTCGATGAACTAACCTGCACACATGTCACCAGGGAACTGCCATCTGACGTCTGGTATATGACCAACTAGCATGTTCCCGGCGAGTCCTGTCCGGTGTACTCATAACCCAATGAGCACCTGTATACATCTTAGGTGATCCAACTGACACCAGTGGCTTGTGAGACCGGCCACCGCCCCTCGTCGGGGTCTCGACTATATACACTAGTCTACTCTGGAGTATCGATGCCCTGTCTCAAAACTCACACGACTAGGGACCA
Organism: Agapanthus africanus; assembly: GCA_030015575.1. Lineage (NCBI taxonomy): Eukaryota > Viridiplantae > Streptophyta > Magnoliopsida > Asparagales > Amaryllidaceae > Agapanthus > Agapanthus africanus. Next base: position 272,909,654 of record CM057337.1, read on the forward strand.
TTTAAGGATATGCTTATAGACCCCAGCTCCTACTTATATGATCGCCCTCATACTGCTGGTGGTCAAGCAAGAATCCTAGGGGCTCTATCAACGTGTAATAGCAACTTGTCAGGTCACCTAAAACAGTACACGATGATAAAGGTAAACCAGATAGCATACTATCATCTCGAGTAAGACTGTCCTACCGGGATAGGTCCTCCATCAATCATTGCAATCACGTACCTGTGACCTAATAATTGACTCTGAGGGCACTATCTCCAACAATATTGGATCGTCGTGTTTGAATAGCCAGGGGTTTTTTATGTGAGATGAGTGTTTTTCATTTTCATTCATGTAAAAACTTGTATGTAATATTCTTTTATTGGGGCGCTTCCAGGTTGCGGAAGTAGTCACCTTTTGTATATTATTTACTTTTCCGCACTAGGATAGACCCAAGGAGGAGGGCACAAGTAACCGGGTTCTGGAGTCCAGTGGGAGACCAACTCGAGGAGTCGAGTCCGGGTCTCCTAACTCCAGAATTGGTAGGGTTGCTTGCCGCTCTCGTAGGGGTCTTGGGGTGTGGGTTTGGCTGTTCATCACGACCGTGGAATCCGTGTTTTATACTGGCTCGTATTGAAAACACGGACGTCCTAGTATATCCAATATTTCATATGTTTCTTCTGCTGCGATATCTGTGATATGATCATGTGATGTTCTGTGATAGATACAGTATATAGTATATATGATATGTTATATAGAAGTTACTTATGTTTTACACCCGCGCTAGCCCTGTCCCGCTCTGCCGTTAGTTACCTAACCTAACGGTGCACGAGGGGACATCGAGGCGAATGCGGATGGCATAAGTGTACGTCGTATTTATCTGTGATGTTTAGGTACTTAAATGATGGGACTTCATTAATGTGATTAATGAAATAAAAGAAACCTAAAGATGTTGTAGAACCGAATTTCAAAATAAAACAGGTAGCTACAGTTCTTGCTTTGCACAGCGGTATATATGATATATCCTGCACCTTATTCGATGAGGAAAGGACCGAGATCCCTTCACCGGGAGTGACTCCTTTAGCAATAACTGGCAGATATTACACACTCGGTTTGTCTTTTGATTGCTTTTAAGTGTTTTTTGCTTTGCACAGTGATATATGTGATATATCCCGCACCTCATTCGACGAGGAAAGGACCGACGATCCCTTCACCGGGAGTGACTCCTTTAGCAAAACTAGAAAAGCCTCAAAAGCACTCCATTTTAAAATCATTTGATTCTACAACGATATCAAGTTCATTACGCAATAGGTTTTCAGAAAAAACCTGTCGTAGCCCTCCGACATTTCAGATAAGTTGTATATAGTATTCGTGCTGCATTTGTTGGCTTTCGTCAAGGTGCAGTGTGCGGTAGCTATATGCTGCTTATCTGCAGCATACGATGCGATTGGATTAGGGTAGTCGTGCGGCTTTGTTGGCTTTCGTCAAGGGTCGTGCGGGTGGGTTTAATTCGATCAAGAAATGTACGGGTTGAACTTGACTAGCGGGCTATGGTTTGTTGGCTTTCGTCAAGGTCATAGCACGTTAGGGGCAAAAGATTATCGGGAATTTCAAGTGTTGAAATTTGCAATGAGATTGCATACCTTCTATGAGATAGTTGGATCCCGATACCCGCTGCGAGTAAGAGTTACTCCTGGGAGAGTTTTATACATTACAATTAGCCGATCAAGTAGGTGTCTAGAAAGGTGTCAACGGGGTTACGCCTCTGGGAAAACGAGGTTTACAGTAATTAGGTTCGTGCGAAAGCACGGGGGACCTCCCTCAAAGTACCGACACTGGCCTGGCTGAAAGATTGGCGAACTTGTAGTGTGTAATTAATCCCGGCTAGTCTTTCCTTTTAGGGTTTGAAGGAAGATTTGATAAAAAGCAGTGGAAGCCATCCTGATTAGATAAAATAAAAACCAATCTATTCTTGCAAGAGCGCACGCTGAGTGTTTTCTTCTCTCTCTCTCCAGGTAGCGACCATACCACGCCTTAATCAAGATAATAATACGGATTTTTGACCGAACCCGCTTGTTATACTGAGCTGGGGAACGTTGGTCCCGCACCAACTTATAATTGTTATAAGACAGAGCAGGAAATTGGGGAATACCAGATTTCCCGTGCCGCCCAAACAAAGAGAGTGCGTGTTGATGCATCATCTTCAGGTGTGTTCATTATACAGAACTGTTTCTCAGTATCCTCTGCATCCTTGGTATATGATGCCGGATCAGGATCCCAGATATGTAATCTGTTACATAGGGCTACAAAAGGGTAGAAAAACTGAGAACGGGTGATAAGTTTCATGAGACAGAAAACGGGGCAAGAGTTGCAGCCAAGTTTGTTGGTCACTGTCACCCTGTATTGTAATACATTGATTCTGAACGAATGTTATTAGATACCGAACCTGATATACAAAATCATATCTGTCTCTTTATTAGTAAAGAAACGATAAAATTTTGTATTGTTGGATAATGTTTTGAACATTTCCTATATCAAAAGTTGATCGGTTCAGGCACGTTATCTAAAAGCATTGACGTTCTAAATCAAACTACAGTTCTTAGTATATGGAACACACATAAGAGGAAGAGTTCAGAAATGAACGGATCCTTCTTAAGGTATTGTAGACTAGGTCATATCAATGTGACCCGACTAGCTAGAGTTACATAAAGATGCATATTTAAATTAGTTTGAATTTACATCTTGTGAAACTCGCCAGTCATGTCACAAAGATAAGATGACCACAGCTCTGTTTATTGGAAACAGAGAAAGAGTTAATGAACTCTTGGGATTGATACATGTTGATGTATGTAGGTCCCCTGTCTACACATGCCAGGACTGGTTCTTTATACTTCATTACGTTCTCTGATGATCTCTTTAGATCCAGACATATGTTCCTGTTGAAACACAAGTCCGAACCTTTTGAGATATTCACAGAATATAAGTTAGAAGTAAAGAACCAATACGGGTATAAGTATTATGTCATATGATGAGATCAAGGAGGAGAATACTTGTGCACGAAAATCCTGGACTATTCTAAAGGAGAATGAGATTCTCTCTCGGCATTACTCCTCCGAATACACCATAGCACGATGGTATATCGGGGCGGAGCAATCACACCCTATATGATATGGTGTGCTCTATGATGAGTATTACTGAGTTACCTATTTCCTTTTAGGGGTTATGCACTTGAGAAGCTGCATACCTATTGAATAGGTTCGAATCAAATCAGTTGCCTACCACTCCATATGAGATATGGAAAGGGAAGAGCCCATGTCTTAAGCTAGTTAAGATTTGGGGTTGTCCGGCCTATGTCTAAAAGCAAAATCCGGACAAGCTCGAGGCAAGGTCTGTTATGTAGAACTGGAAGTGTTCCAGCTATAGAAACTACAGCAGATGATTTGGTACAACCAGAGGATTCAGTGGAAACCAACGAACCTCAGCCTCTCCGCCGATCTAGTAGGGTTCCTCACCCACCTGAGAGATACTTCGGTTTCTCTATGACAGTGGGTGCGAGGAATGCATCATGAGATGATGACCCAACTAGTTTCGAGCTGGCCATCAAGAGTGAGACTCTGTAAGAATGGCTGGATGTTTATCGATCTGAGATGGAATCCTTATACACCAACAAAGTATGGACTTTGGTTGCTATATCTGAAGGGTTAAATCCCCATCAGGAGCAGGTATATCTTGAGAAGATTGCTTGGTGTACATGGAAAAGTTGAGACTTTCAAAGCTAGACTTGTTAAAAGTTTGCATCATTGACCAGGTGTGGATAATGATGAAACCTTTTCAAGTAGCTATGCTTAAGTCCATCCAGATCCTACTTATCACGGCTACATACCATGACTGCGATATCTGGTGGTTGGGTGTCTTGACTGCTTTTCTAAATGATGATTTAGAAGATAGCGTCTATAAGTACACAGCCAGAGGGCTTCGTAGACAGTGGGAGCAGCGGAAACGTGTGCAAGATGCTTTATAGGATTAAAGCAGGCATCGCGGAGTTGGAACATCTGTTTTGATGGATTAGTCAAAGAGTTTAACATCATCAAAATGGTAGATGAACCTTGTATAAACAAAAAGGTAGTAGGAAGTATGGTGGTGATCCTCGTAGAGTACGTGGATGACATACTCTTGATAGGGAAAGAGTTTCCTATGCTACGCTCGGTCAATCTCCGTTTATCACAATGATTCTCCATATAGGATCATAATGATACCTACTAACTCCTGGATTTTCGATCTATGAGATAGATCTAAATGGATGTTAGGATTCTCACTTGTCGAAGTGAGATGGTATCACATGATCCTGGGGAGAATCACTGGAAGGGTTCCAGGGTGATAAGGACGACTGAATGTCAGTCACAGGCATTGTTTTTACCCTCAGTGGAGGGACGGTATGTTGGAAGAGTTCCAAGCTAGATACCGTGACATACTAGACGATAAAGGCAGCATACATCGCTACTTAAGATGCTACCAAAGAGGCTGTTTGGGTGTATATTGGTTCATGAGATGAACTATGTTCCTCCCATTGTGTGACAATGGAGTTGTGGCTTATGCCAAGGAACGCCGGTCCCATCAGTGATCCAGACATATTCTAAGGCAGTATCACTTGATCATGGAGATGGTTGATCTCCAGGGAGATCGAGGTTAGGAGAGTAGACTTAGAGGACAACACAGCGGATCCACTCACAAAGGCCTGTTCCCAGAGATAGACTTTTATGGGATGGTTGAGTATGAGATACTACAACCACTGCTACAGATGGCCCTAGTGCAAGTGGGAGATTGTTAGTTATATGTATGCCCTAGAGGCCATTACTGTACATTGGATGTATATTGTAGTGGATGCTGGGACATATATAGGGAGGACTTTCTTGCTCGACATGATAGTATGCTATCTGGTTGACCTTTACCTTAACGTGTACACTGATTGTCTCTCTGTTACATGTTGGTAAAGCCCTTAGGATGTGTACTTGACTACCTGGACTGTGATGCGTATCATACTAGTGGGGACATGGTAGTCCATAAGTACATCCTTCAAAGTCCCTAGTCGTGGGTGTATCGAGATGGGGCATCGATATACCAGAGTAGACTAGCGTGTACCTTCTCGACCAATACAGATGGGCGATGGATGATCCCATATCCATTGGTGTTTGACATCGGAGATGATATACGGGTGCTCAGTAGAGACTGTGTACACTGGACGGACCCGCCGAGAACTCCCAGATGGTATTATACCTGACGTCAGATGGCAGTTCTCTGGTGACACTGGTACAGAGTAGTCTGTTGACCCGAGATCGTCATAGAGTCTTGTGTGGTTCCCACTGTGCTTTGATTTCCATCTTACCACGTCCAAGAGGGCGTGCAAAACGGTGGTTTTTGGGTACAGTCCCGAATCACATGGAGGCAATGAGCGATAGGAGGGGATTCGTCTCTCCCGGTATAGGGGGTTGATGTTGCGCTGTGTTCGATTGGCTATAACAGGAAATTCCTGGCCAGGGTTGCTGAGATTTACTGGTAAGTGTTACCAGTAGTTTCTCGAATTGTTATAGACCTCATATCGACACGACTTATCGAGCTATTGGGGTTTGACGTTTACCACCCCTAGGCAAGATATGCGACATATCAGACGATCAGACCGGACTGTACGGTAGTGTTACTGGTTGGATTCACTGGAGTGTGAGCGGCCTTGCTCGTCAATCTTCAGATCGCTCAATACCCGGGTGGCCGTTACGTTTAGCAGACCGCTTGCGGCTTGTGGGTGTTTAATATGATCATCACCTGCTGCCGGCGTATTGACGAGTCTTTAGAGTCCTACACAGAGGTTTCCTGGCTTAAGCGAAACGAAATAGGAGCACGTATGAGATATGTGCGGGACCGAGAATAATGCGTGTATGTGATACCGTATTCTATTCTCGCGATGAATGTATCGATTGGTTGTATGCGATATAACCTAGTTATCGAATCGAGGATTGATTCGATAAGCCGATACATTGGATACTAGTCGGTTATATGCGATATGACCGGATCGTTAAATCAAGTGTTGATTTAATGATTTAATGTATAATTATATATTTGATATATTACTTTGCATTAACTAGTATCGGTTCACTTTGAATGGATTTTCTCACTCGGATGTGCGCATTGTATATGCGATATGATTTTATGCACATGTTTGTATCATGTTTGATGATGCATGCTTTATTGGTTAAGTGTAAAGATTAAACCATGGTTGTGAATGGTTAGGGTTTTGTTTTCTTTTTCATTTATTTATTTATTATTTAGTTATTCATTTGGAAAAAGAAAAAGGGTGAGAAAAATGGTGGCATTCTTTTAATCTTTCATGAAGCTTCATGAACACTTTGACTATGTCACCATTTTTGTCTCATGCTTAACCCTAACCACTCCACTAACCCTTGTTCACTCTCTACACTTTACCATGGTTACCTTTATGATAAGAATGATTATTCTTTTCTTTTCTAATTATTCTTATCATAACAATTATCATCATCTTCTTCTTCTTCTTGAAGATGAAAGCTTACTTCATCAATGGTGTTTTGAGCATAAGTGTGAGAAATCCAAATCTAAAGTGAACCCATTTCCTATTTCTTCATCCTCTACCTCTTGCCAAGTAGTAGAGTGTGTTTTCTTCATAAGTTTCATCACTTGGTGAAGTTGGAGCTTGATCTAGCGATGCCTCGACGTAGATCATCTTCGGCACGAAGCCGACGACCTTGCCCGCTCTTTCTCCGATGAAACCGACGCTAGAGCCCGGATTTTGATTTGGACAGCGGAGATGAATTCATCACGGAGCCGTGGAGGTGGAGGACCGGATCTACAACGGTTGTATTTCCGTATTCTTGTAGTTAAGTGTTAACTAGTTTGTTTTTCGCCTAAATATCTAGCCAACGATCCGTAGTCTAGGGTTTCTCGGCACCGTAATTTTTGAAATTGGCATGGTTGATGCCTTGTGAGACCTCATTAGGGTGCCTAGGAACCCTTCAAGCACGAGAAGATGGACTTAGTTTCTGTCTTCCTCCATAACAAAGATTTATATGGAGAGCAATCTCGTATCGCAAGATATGAGACCTCGAACGAATTGCTTCAAGCGAGGTTGGCTTTCGGGTTATCTGTAGGGGACAACGTCCTTACAGAGACTAGCTATTTTGATGAGCTCACGGACCTGGAGACCACGTTGAAGAACGGGTCAAATACTGACTTGATTATACAGTCTCTACCCTCTACTTACACCCTAAAGGAAACCAGGGAAGAAGAAGGAAAGGGAAGGGCAAAAGATTCGGGACCAAATATAGTAAAGGAGGGACGTTCCTATTGTTACGGGAAAGGACATTGGCAGAAGGATTGCAGGGCTAGAAAAGCCAGTAGCCAGGATTCGAAGCATGTTGTGGCTTCGGCTTAGGGTGTGTTTGTAATAGAAAATTGTATGTCAATTAACTCTACTTCATGGGTACTAGATACCGGATCAGGATCTCACATCTGTAATTCATTATAGGCTTTGAGAAACCATAGAGTTATCAGGATAGATGATATAACTCTCAGGGTTGCCAACGGAATGAGCGTGGACGCTGAATCCGTAGGGGAATATCACCTTAGATTGACAAGTGGGCAGATATTGATTCTGCGTAACTGTTTGTATGTACCTAGTATGGCTTGTAATATCATATCTGTATCCTTACTTTCTAAGGAAGGATGTGATTTTACATTTGTAAGCGATGTGATCCACATCCACCTAAATCAAGTTCTGATTGGGTCAGGTACATTAGAAAACGGAATATACGTATTGAATCAAGCTCAGGTTTTCAGTATCCAGAACACACTTAAAAGAAAGTCTCCGAAAACAAATCAGGCTTTCTTATGGCATTGTAGACTGGGTGACATTAATGAGACACGGTTAACAAAGTTACATAAAGAGGGATACTTGAAGCCGTTCGAGTATCAGTCTTATGATACTTGTGAATCTTGTCTCATGGGAAAGATGACAAAGACTCCGTTCACTGGACACGGAGTAAGAGCGAGCAAGCTCTTGGAACTCATACACAGTGACGTGTATGGTCCAATGTCTACACATGCGCGAAGCGGTTATTCATACTTCATTACTTTTACGGATGATTTCTCTAGGTATGGACATGTCTTCTTGATGAAGCATAAATCCGAGGCCTTTGAGAAATTTCGGGAATACAAGAATGAAGTTGAAAAACAAACAGGCAAAAGTATCAAGACACTGAGATCTGATCGAGATGGTGAATACTTGAGTGCCGAGTTCCTGGGCTACTTAAAAGAAAATGGAATTATCTCTCAGCTTACTCCTCCATACACACCACAACACAACGGTGAATCGAAAAGGCGGAATTGAACTCTATTGGATATGGTTCGTTCCATGATGAGTAAGGCTGAGTTACCGCGATCTTTCTGGGGTTATGCACTAGAATCAGCTGCATATCTTTTGAATAAGGTTCCAACCAAGACTGTGCCTACCACTCCATATCAGATGTGGAGTGGGAAGAAACCCTATCTTAAGTATCTTAAAACATGGGGATGTCCAGCTTTTGTAAAGAGGCAGCATGCGGACAAGCTCGAGGCACGCTCAGTACTGTATAAGTTTGTGGGATACCCCAAGAACTGCAGGGGGTATCTTTTCTATTCCGCAGAGGAACAAAAGGTTTTTGTTTCTCAGCATGCCCACTTCTTAGAAACTGAATTTTTAGAAAATCAGATAAGTGGGAGCGCAATAGAACTGGAAGAAATTCCAGAACCACAAGCTATTACTGTAAGCTTGATAGAACCAGAAGTTTCAAGAGAACCGGACATCCCAGTGCCACTCCGCAGGAGTCGTAGGCAGTCTCATCCGCCCGTTAAATATTACAGTTTTCTTATAGACGGGGATCGAGAGGATTGCGTCATTGAAAATGATGAGCCAACTAGCTTCCAGCAAGCCATTAAGAGCGGTGACTTAGTAAAATGGCTGGATGCAATGCGGACCGAGATGGAGTCCATGTACACCAACAAATTTTGGACTTTGGACATTGCTCCAGAAGGGGTAAAACCCGCAGGCTGCAAATGGATCTTCAGAAAGAAGATTGGTGTAGATGGGCAGGTTGAAACCTATAAAGCTAGACTTGTTGCAAAAGGTTTTCGCCAATGACCTGGTTTGGACTATGACGAAACCTTTTCTCTAGTGGCTATGCTCAAATCCATTCAGATCCTTCTTGCCATTGCTGCCTTCCACGATTATGAGATCTGGCAGATGGACGTAAAGACGGCTTTTCTAAATGGAAATTTGGAAGAGTGCATCTATATGGATCAGCCGGTGGGTTTCATTCAGAATGGGAGCAGTGGTAAAGTATGCAAGTTGCTTAAGTCCATTTATGGACTAAAGCAGGCATCGCGGAGTTGGAACATCTGCTTTGATGATACTGTTAAAGAATTCGTCTTTATCAAAAATCCGGATGAACCATGCATTTACAGTAAGATTGTAGGGAGAACTGTGGTATTCCTCTTCTTGTACGTGGATGACATTCTCCTAAGAGGAAATGGCATTCCTATGCTTCAGTCAGTCAAAAGATTCTTGTCACAGAGGTTCTCCATGAAGGACCTGGGCGATGCCAACTACATTCTGGGGATCCAGATCTTTCGTGATAGATCTAAGAGGGTGTTGGGACTTTCGCAGTCCAGATACATCGATACCATAGTGAAATGATTCAGTATGGAAGATTCAAAGAGCGGTAATCTACCGGCCTGTCACGGAATCACCCTCTCTAAAGATATGTCTCCCAAGACTGATTTGGAAAGGGCTCGCATGTCATCTATACCCTACGTATCTGCGGTAGGCTCTATAATGTATGTGATGTTGTGTACCAGACCAGATGTAGCATACGCATTAAGCGTTGTAAGCCGGTATCAGTCGGACCCAGGAGAGAAACACTGGATAGCAGTAAAGAACATTCTCAAGTACCTGAGAAGGACTAAGGAGATGTTCTTGGTGTATAGCGGAAAAGACCTCCAGATCGAGACCTTTGCTTACTCCAGCTTCCAGAGTGACAAGGATGACTCCAAGTCCATGTCGGGTTATGTCTTTACCCTCAATGGAGGGGCGGTTTGCTGGAAGAGCTCCAAGCAGGAAACCGTTGCTGACTCAACTATGGAAGCGGAGTACATAGCTGCTTGCGATACCGCAAAGGAAGCTGTCTGGATGAAGAAGTTCCTCACGGAGCTTCAAGTGGTTCCAACCATTATTGATCCAATACCGCTGTATTGTAACAACAACGGTGCTATAGCATTAGCGAAGGTACCCAGTTCCCATCAGAAGTCGAGACACATTTTGAGGCGGTACCACCTGATCAGGGAGATCGTAGATCGCCGGGAGATCGAGGTGAAGAGAGTAGATTCGACGAATAACACTGCAGATCCATTCACGAACGCCATACCCCAGACGCAGTTCGAGCGGCAGATCGAGATGATAGGTCTTCGATACGCCAGTACATGGCCCTAGTGCAAGTGGGAGATTGTTAGTGTATATGCCCTAGAGGCCATTACTGTATCATACTAGTTTGTATATTACTTAATGGAAGCTTGGGATATTCACAGTTGTATAGACAATCTTGCTCAAAATGGTAGTATGCTACTTGGTTTGTTTCTACTTAAATATGTCCATGTGTTTCTTTTAGCATATCGCTTATACATATTAGTGGAGCCCTTAGGATCTTTTCTTGATTACCAGCGTTGTGATGGCAGTCACACTAGTGAGGGATGGGTAATCTACAAGCACATCCTTATACAGGTCCCTAGTCATAGGATTATCGAAACGGGGCATCGATACTCCAGAGTAGACTAGCGTGTACGCTTCTCATCCTAGTAGGGGAGATGGTCTGTCCCACAGCCATTAGTACGTCGTACTGGGGATAGTATACGGGTGCTCGTTAGGTTACGAGTACACTGGACAGGACTCGTCGGGAACTGTTGGTTGGTACTATACCTATCGTCAGATAACAGTTCCCAGGTGACAGGAGTACAGCTTAGTCCGTCGGCTTGACCCTACTACTTTGCCTCGAGTGTGTTCCCACTGTACTTTGATTACTACCCTACCACGGCTCAAAGGAGTCGTGCAAACAGGTAGTAGTTGGGTGCAGTCCTGAAGCACTTGGAAGCAGTAGCGGTTAGATAGGATTCGTCTCTCCCGGTATTGGGGGTTGATATCGCGCTGTGTCTAGGAGAGCCATTACACAAAGTCCCTGGCCAGGGCAAGCGAGAATTACTGGTAGTATTTCCAGTAGTTTCTTAGGGTGTTCTAGGCTACACTCCGGCACGACTTGTACCGCTATTAGTGGTCTGACGTTTACCGCCCCCCTAGGCCCGACATGCGATACTCATAGACGAACAGACCAGACTGTATGGAGATTGTCACATTCACGCTCAGTAGGAGTTCGGGTGGGTTTACCTCATCGGCCTTCTTATCGACATCTACCTGGGGACCGTTACGTACAGCTAGTGATGCTTGCGGTCTGTGGTTAATCCCACTGCCAGCGTAGTGTCGAGTCTTTAGAGTCCCATACAGAGAGTTTCCCTGCACTGGGCAAAAGGTATAGAGGCCGTATGGTTTCACGGCAAGGCTACGATCACTTACGTGCACTTGTGCGCGTATGATGTCCGGGCAGACGATACTAGTGGGCTTTGGTTTAAGCCAGATCCTAGTATTGTATAGATGGATTGGTTTCGTCTTCTGTGCATTCGCATTCTACGGAATGCTGATGCGGGTGTGTATGCACGGTTGTGAGGAGCAAAGAATGAGGTGCCTCATTGGGGTTCTGACCGTTGATTCGGTCAAAACCATTATGAGGTGAAGAAAATATTTACTAATCTTTTTAATGATAATTATGTTATGGCTAATTGCTTTGACCATTTGACCATACTTGATAATTTGACCTAGTTGACCATTGTTGACTTGGATATTTCTTGTGAGCTCTAGACTCATCTTTGCTTTATCAAGACATGATAGTGGTCAAATCAAACTTAGCCATCATAATTATTATGATAAAAGATTGGTTTTTATTTTTGTATGGATCATTTATCTCATTGGCATTCTCTCTCTTCATTTTGAGCTCTCAAGCTTTGCTCTTCTTCTTCTTCCTCACTATAATTCCCAAAAGGTCTCATGTGTTGAGCAAGTTGGGGTTCAAATAGACAAACAAATCTATCTTCTTCCTCTACATCACCTAGGACATAAAGAGTAGCAAACTTGTTGCCCTAGTTACCTCGGCTTGAGGTGGAGCTCGGACTATAGACTCTCGGGTGGATCGTCTTCGACTCAAGGCGGCCGCGGAGGTGACCAAGATCCGAATCGACCCATGGAGCCTACGGAGACGAGGAGGATAGCGGAGAAGACCCGAAGGACTAGTAGCATGAGGTATAATCTCCTTGCATAGTAGATAGAACCTCATGTAGTATGTTAGCAATGGTTTGGCAAAGATCCTCAAGTTTTAGTCTATGTTACCTTGTGTTAAAAAATTTGTTTTTTTTTTTACCTTTTCCGCCTCCCCGTAATTACCGGGGTGGGTAACGTAGACTTACAACCTCCGCCTCGATACACCGTTTTGCTTTGGTGTATACGAAGGAGTAAGCTGAGAGAGAATCACATTCTTCTTTAATTAATCCAGGAACTCCATGCCTAAGTATTCTATTCCTCGATCATATCGAAGGACTTAATATTTCTACCCATCTGGTTCTTTAACTTCAAGCTTATATTCCTTGAATTTCTCAAAAGTTTCAGACTTATGTTTCAACAGGAACATATGTCCGAATCCTGAGAGATGATCAGTGAATATAACGAAGTACGAAGAACCAACCTTGGCATCTGTAGACATAGGACTATATGCATCATCATATATCCGTCACAAGAGTTCAGTAACTCTTTCTCTGTTTCGAGTAAACGGAGTATTGGTCATTTTACCTTTGAGAAAAGACTGGCAAGTATCATAAGATGAAAATTCGAACAGATTCTCATATTCATCCTTATGTAATTTAGCTGGTCGTGTCGCATTGATATGACCTAGTCTACAATACTACAAGAAGGATTCGTTCATTTCTGAACTACCCCTCTTGTGTGTGTTCTAGATATTTTGAACTGTGGTTTGATTTAGAACGTATATGCTATTATATAACGTGCCTGATCGAATCAACTCTTGATTCAGGAAAATGTTCACAACATTATCCTCTAATACAGAATTACATCCTACTTTAACTCATTAAAGAAACCAATGTAATGTTGTATATCAGGTTCGGTATGTAATAACATTCATTCATAATCAATGTTTTAATACAAGGTGATATTTACCAACTGATTTGGCTGCAACACTTGCACCATTCTCTAACACTTAGAGATATATCACCATATCTCAGTTCTCTACCTTTCTATAGCCCATGTAACATATTACATATGCGGGATCCTGATCTGGTATCACATACCCAGGACGTAGAGGATACTAAGAAATAGTTCTTGGTAACGAACACACTCGAAGAATAAGCATCAACAAGCTCATTCCTCTATTGGGTTGCATGGAAATCCGAATATTCCCTTATTTCCTGCTCGGACTTATAACAGTTATAAGATAGAGCGGAACCATCGTTCTCTAGCTCAGTATAATAAGCAGGTTCGGTCAATGCATTTATAGTATTATCTTGATTAAGGCGTGACATGGTCGCTACCAGGAGAGAGAGAGAAGAAAACACTCTGCGTGCGCTCTTGCAAGATTAGATTGGTTATTATTTTATCTAATCAGGATGGCTCCCACTGTTTTTTTCAAATCTTCCTTCAAACACTAAAAGGAAAGACTAGCCGGGATTAATTACACCCTACAAGTTCGCCAATCTTTCAGTCAGGCCAGTGTCGGTACTTTGAGGGAGGTTTCCCGTGCTTTCGCACGGACCTAATTAAAATAAACCTCGTTTTCTCAAGGGCATAACCCCTTTAACACCTTTCTAGACACCTACTTGAACGGCTAATTATAATGTGTAAAACTCTCCCAGGAGTAACTCTTACTCCAAGTGGGTATCGGGATCTAACTATCTCATAAAAGGTATGCAATCTCATTGCAAATTTCAACACTTGAAATTCCCGATAATATTTTTCCCGTTGCGTCCTATGACCTTGACGAAAGCCAACAAACCATAGTCCGCTAGTCAAGTTCAACACATACATTTCATTATTGAATTAAACCCACCCGCACGACCCTTGACGAAAGCCAACAAAGTCGTACGACTACCCTAATCCAATCGCATCATATGCTTAAGCAGATAAACACTAATCAGCTACCGCACACTACGCCTTGACTAAAGCCAACAAACGTAGCACGAATACTAAATACTACTTATCTGAAATGACGGAGGGCTACGACATGTTTTTATGAAAACGTTTTGCGTTATGAACTTGATCTCGTTGTAGAATCGAGTGATTTTGAAAAAGAGTGTTTTTAAGGCTTTTACTAGTTCCGCTAAAGAGGCCACTCCCGGTGAATGGATCTCGGCTCTTTCCTTATCGAATAAGGTGCAGGGTATTTCATAAATACCACTATGCAAAGTAAAAACTAAAGAAGCAATCAAAAGTCAAACCGAATGGGTTGTAACATCTGCTAGTTTCGCTAAAGAGGTCACTCCCGGTGAAGGGATCTCGGCACTTTCCTTATCGAATAAGGTGATGGATATTCTACAATGAATACCGCTATGCAAAGCAAGAACTAGAGCTACCTGTTTTCGAGACAAGTTTCTACAACATCTCTTAGGTTTCTTTTCTTTCATTAATCTCATTAATAAAGTCTCATTATTTATGCTTCATAAGCATCACAGAAGAAACGAAAGCAATAATATTTATTATATATCATATATATAAAATATAAGCATTCGTCTCAACATATAAAGTGATCACATCACAGAATATCAGCAGTAGAAGAACACATATAAAATATTGGATATACTAGGAATTCCGTGTTTTAACTTAAACCTGTATAAAACACGGATTCCACGGTCGCGATGAATAGCTAAACCTACATCCTTAGGCCTCTGCGAGAGCGGCAAGTAACCCTACCAATTCTAGAGTTAGGAGACCCGGTCTCGACTCCTCGAGATGGTCTCCTACTGGACCCTAGAACCCTGTTACTTGTGCTCTCCTCCTTGGGTCTATCCTAATGCGGAAAATTAAATAATATACATCAATGGTGACATCATCCTCAACCCAGAAGTGCCCCAATAAAAGAATATTACATATAAGCTTTTACATGAATGAAAATGAAAAACTCTCATCTCACATAAAAAAAACCCGGCTATTCAGAACACGACGATCCAATATAACATATCACAGCAACACATAACATCACATGCCATCAACGTAAGTAAATATGCGTATCCCAATTGTCGTTGACATATAGCAACGAAACCGGTAACACACCACATATTATACTTATGGTCGCAGAAAAGAAAATGAAAAACTACAACAATTGGAATCCGCAACCACCATAGACATCATACACCCAATGTATCACATATTTTGGATTTCATGCCTAACCAAATGAATTCCTTAATAATCACATGCCTACCAATTATAAACCCCGCATTTTAGTCTCGATATTGAAAACACTTTCCAATAACCTGTCGGGTAATTCAACAAGATTCCCGATAACATGATCGAATGCTAGTCGGAAACTTTAGTAGACGACCGCACCCCCGATGCCGTCGACGAAGTACACTAAGGCGGAACACCGCGGCCACGAGCACCCGAACAGATGCTTTTGGCGACGAGGTTCGCCTACAGTCACTTGGTCGGGGCTATGGGGCGTGGCTATCTAGTAAGGTTACCCGGCGAGTATCCGCGTACACTACGTAATTGCGACGGACTTTTGATCCTTATCAAAATTCCGTGACGACCGATCAAATGAGACTAAACCGCTAGATTTATAAAATTCAAACTAGTTATCTCATAACTAATTATGTGGATTCCAAATATTGTATCACAATCAAAAATAGCTAGACGATGTTAAACTTTTCGATCGAATAAATAAATACCCAAACTTTCCCAAAGAGCTCAACACTTGAGCGGAGTTCAAAAAGTATCCAGAACATGCCACAGCTCCTATGAACCATCCGTAGAAGGGCCGACCCATTCCTCACTCATGTCACCACGGAACTGCAGAAAACCCTAGGGTATGACTGCGGTTCCACGATCCAAAAAGTCGAGTTTGGATATCGTTCTTCTAGAGAGTCCACAGAATCGCTTGCATGATTTTCTGAAAATTTTAAACTCGGAAAAAATCCAACTCTTGAAAATTTCCAGCGGGGAAAAATTGGGTTATTGATATTCGTTCGAATATTTTAATATCGTCTAAATAACCTGAATACATATTAGAATTACTACAACGAAACACTCCGAATTTCCTTTGCAGAAAATTAACATCACATGCAAATTTAGCAAAAACTAGCAACACCTGAAACACCAAAACCCAGAGAATGGAACAGTATGAAAATTTGAAGCCAGAACAATGCAAAGGGGCCGGCCTCCTCGGTTTTTGGGCAGATGTGCTCGGCCGAAAACCGGCCAAATGACTTCAAGTTTTCATGGTGTCCATGTTATATCTCATACAACATTCTGCAGTTGTTTAAAAAAAATTTAGACACCTTTAAAAAATCAATAGAAACTAGATTTAGTGTTTCAAGTTTCGGAGAAGTTTCGGTTTCGTAATCTAATAAACATCGTTTAAATCTCTAACTTGTCTCTGATACCACTGTTGGGTTACTTAGCACGGCAACAAGAATTCATGAAGCATCGTCCATACTGTTTTCAAATTTTCGCCGTTCTAAAGAACCCTAACCTAGAATCTTTAACTAGAGATATAAACAAACCATCATGCAAACAACTTTTCAAGTATAATGAATGAGGAATACAACCTTTGTAGACCGGTACTTCACTTCTAAAGCTCCGTGTAGAAGTCTCTTCGCTGCGAGTAGTGATCTCCCGAACTCTAGTATGTGTTCCCTTAGAGAAATGAACAAGGTTGCACGAAGTCTTCGAGGCCGAAGATGTTCTATGTCGAGGAGACTCAAGCTCATGCTACCACTTCACTAATATATGAATTAGTGAAGCAAACATCCTAAACTAAATTGCTATTAATAGAGGATGATGAAGTAGGAATTGGGCTCTCTTTAAATTTCTTTTTCTCACAATATTTCATCACTTAGAAAAAGCTAGCAAGCTTTTTCTCATGAGGAAGAAGATGAAGTGTTGAGATGATGAATAAACTCATGAGATGAGAATGTGAACCATGGATGAGTGAGTGTCATACACTAACTCATGTAGAGAGTTAACCATGGTAAGGATAATGGTTAGGTCAATAAATATGTTTAGCAAAACAAAAAGAGTGGACTTGGTCAATGGTTATCCATAAGCTTTCTCAAAGCTTCTAGCCATAACAAATTCCACCATTTTTGAATTACTTTGATAAATAAAAACCCTAGGATTATCCTAACTATAGTGTAAGTCTCATACACCCATGTTTCATGTATCATCAAGCATGACACAATAAAATGTACATTAATATGATTCACATATATACTATATACACACAAGTGAGAAAAAGAATACTTAGTGAGCAAATATTAGTTAATGTAAGTTAATATATCAAATATATAATTATACATTAAATTATCAAATCAACACTTGATTTAATAATCCGGCTATATCACATACAACCGACTAATATCATATGAATCATCTTATCGAATCAACACTTGATCCGATAACCCGGCTATATCACATATAACCGACTTATATCACATATCATGAGAATAGAATGCGGTATTACATACGCGCATTAATCTCGGTCCCGCACATATCACATATGTGCTCCTACTTCGTTTCGCTTGAACCAGGAAAGGTCTGTATAGGACTCTAAAGACTCATCATTATGCCGGCAGTAGGTGATGATCATATCAAACACCCGCAAGCCGCAAGCGGTCTTCTAAACGTAACGGCCACCCGAGTATTGAGCGATCATAAGATCAACAAGCAAGCCTACTCATACTCCTGCGAATCCAATCAGTAACACAACCGTACAGCCCGGTCTCTTCGTCGGATATGTCGCATATCATAGCCTGGAGGTGGTATAACGTCAGACCCCAATAACCTGATAAGTCATACCGATGTAAGGTCCATAACGGTTCGAGAAACTACTGATAACACTTACCAGTAAATCTCAGCAACCCTGGCCAGGGATTTCCTGTTATGGCCAATCGAGCATAGCGCAACATCAACTCCCAATACCGGGAGAGACGAATCCCCTCCTATCGCTTATTGCCTCCATGTGACTCAGGACTGTACCCAAAAACCATCTTTTTGCATGATCTATTGATCGTGGTTTGGTGGAAATCAAAGCACGGTGGGAATCACACAAGACTCTATGACGATCTCGGGTCGACAGACTAACCTGTACCAGTGTCACCAGATAACTGCTATCTGACGATAGGTATAATACCATCTAGGAGTTCTCGGCTAGTCCGTTCAGTGTACCCAGTCTTTACTGAGCACCCGTATACCTTCTCTGATGTCAAACACCAATGGATGTGGGATCTTTTATCGCCCATCATATGGGTCAAGAAGCGCATACGGTAGTCTACTCTGGTGTATCGATGCCCTGTCTCGATACTCCCACGACTAGGAACAGTTATAGGGTGTACTTGTGGACTACGCTTGGCCCTATTAGTATGATCTCCATCATAGTCCTGGTAGTCAAGTACACATCCTAAGACCTTCATCAACATGTGAGAGCAAGACAACATCACTTATACAAGTCAACATGTTAAGACAAAGTGCAACCAGATAGCATACTATCATGTCGAGCAAAAAAGTCCTCCTTATATATGTCCAAGCATCCACTACAATATACATCACATGTACAGTAATGGCCTCTAGGGCATACATATAACTAACATATAAATAGTGCCTAAACAGTGGCATACAAGCTGAAAGTAAGTATAATGAGAGCTAGTAGTCCTGCTGAGTGGTGGGCTGATCCAAGTTCTCTTAGTTCGGCTCGATCTCCTAAGTGTCCGGCGCTCCTGACGAACATTCCAAAGAAAAAAATAGACATGAATGTCTTTAGCGAACTAGCGCTCCGTAAGTCCCAAAAGAAGAAATGGAATATAACAAGTAATGAGAATTGAACTGGTAAGTTATACAGGTATATGATTGTTATTCTAACGTGGTTGTTTGTATCTTGGTACAGAAGGTATTTATATATATGAGAGGAGTCCATCTTACCCCGTGGACTATGGTAATATGTAGTATAAGGCCCCGTCAAAACCCACAGGACAACGGTACGAGAGTTCATGTAGGTGTCTTTTAAGTGACCATCTCATGCCACATTAATACGTTCCGTACCAATCTACCCCATTATCCCCGTGTAATGTATTGTATAGAGTATATTTAAAACTCTTATCGAAACCATGGATACAAGTTGTTCAAGTAATTAGGTGAAGGATATAATCATGTATTCAAATAGTCATTGTAGGTCTATGTTGCTCACCCCGCAAGCTAGCGAGGAGGCGGAACAAGTAAAAATCAAAACTTTCTTACAAAAGCAACATAGACTAAGCTAAGGATCTTTGCCAAACCATATCTAACGAACTACAAGAGGTTTAATCTACTGTGATAGAAAGATTATACCTCATGATACCGGTCCTTCGGTTCTTCTCTGCTGTCCTCCTCATCAATGTGAGTTCCGAGGATCGATCCGGATCTTGGTCACCTCTACGGCCTCCTTGAGTCGAAGACGATCCACCTAAGAGTCTATAGTCCAAGCTCCACCTCAAGCCGAGGTAACTAGGGCAATAAGTTTGCTATGCTTGATGTCCTAGGGGATGTAGAGTAAGAAGATGGTTTCATTTGTCTATCTAGATTCTATTTTTCTCAACACAAGAGAGCTATAGAATTTTCTAGTGAGGAGGAAGAAGAAGCAACCATGGGAGCTATCTTTTGATGAGAGAGAATGAGAAAGAGATAATGATCCAAGAGAAAAATAATTACCAATCTTTTATTATGAAAATTGTGATGGCAACCATTGATTTGACCATTATCATGTCATTTTAAATCCAAGCCAAGAAAATATCATTGCACATAAAATAACTAAGTTAACAATGGTTAACTAGGTCAAATGGTCAACATGGTCAAATGGTCAAACCAATTAGCCATAACACAATTATCATTAAAAAGATTAGTAAACATTTTCCTCCATCTCATAATGATTTTGACCAAGTCAATAGTCAAAACCCTAATGAGGCATCTCCTTCTTCGCTCCTCACATCCATGCATACACACCCGCATCCGCATTCCGTAGAATATGAATACTAAAAGATAAAACTGATCCATCTATACAATACTATGATCCGGCTTAAACCAAAGCCCACGAGTATTGTCCGCCCGAACATCATACGCGCACAAGTGTACGTACGTGATCGTAGCCCTGCCGTAAAACCATACGGCCTCTACACCTTTTGCCCAGTGCAGGGAAACTCTCCATGTGGGACTCTAAAAACTCGACACTACGCTGGCAGTGGGTTTAACCACAGGCCGCAAGCGGTACTAGCTGTATGTAACGGCCCCTAGGTAGACTTCGATAAGAAGGTCGATGAGGAAAACCCATCCGAACTCGTACTGAGCCTGAATGTGACAATCAGCGTATAGTCCGGTGTGTTTGTCTAAGAGTATCGCATGTCGGGCCTAGGGGGCGGTAAACGTCAGACCCCTAATAGCGGTACAAGTCGTATCGGAGTGTAGCCCAGAACACCCTGAGAAACTGGAAACACTACCAGTAAATCTCGCTTGCCCTGGGCAGGGACTTTGTGTAATGGCTCTCCTGACACAGCGTGATATCAACCCCCAATACCGGGAGAGATGAATCCTGTCTAACCGCTACTGCCTCCAAGTGCTTCGAGACTGCACCCAACTACTACCTGTTTTCACAACTCCTTTGAGACGTGGTAATATAGTAATCAAAGTACAGTGGGAACATACTCGAGGCGAAGTAGCAGTGTCAAGTCGACGGACTAAGCTGTACTCAGGTCATCTGGGAACTGCTATATGATGATAAGTATAATACCAACCAGCAGTTCCCGACGAGTCCTGTCCGGTGTACTCGTAACTTAACGAGCACCAGCATACTATCTCCAGTACGACATACTAATGGCTGTGGGACAGACTGTCTCCCCTGCTGGGATGAGAAGCGTATACACTAGTCTACTCCGGAATATCGATGCCCCGTCTCGATACTCCTACGACTAGGGACCTGTATAAGGATGTGCTTGTAGATTACCCAGCCCCCACTAGTATGACTACCATCACAACGCTGGTAATCAAGCAAAGATCCTAAGGGCTCCACTAATATGTATAAGAACTATGTTAAAAGAAACACATGTACATACTGAAGTAAAAACAAACCAAGTAGCATACTACCATTTTGAGCAAGACTGTCAATACAACTGTGAATATCCCAAGCATCCATTAAGTAATATACAAGCTAGTATGATACAGTAATGGCCTCTAGGGCATATACACTAACAATCTCCCACTTGCGCTAGGGCCTTGTACTGGTGTATCGAAGACTTATCATCTCGATCAGCCGCTCGAAATGAGTCTGGGTATGGACTTCGTGAGTGGATCTGCAGTGTTATTCTTAGAATCTACTCTCCTCACCTCGATCTCCCGGTACGATCTCCTTATCAGGTGGTACCATCTCAAGATGTGCCTGGACTTCTGATGGGACCTGGGTTCCTTTGCTAAGGCTATAGCGCCGTTGTTGTCGCAATACAGCGATATTGGATCAACAATGGTTGGAACCACCTAAAGTTCTGTGAGGAACATCTTCTTCGAGACAGCCTCTTTTGCAGCATCGCAAGCAGCTATGTATTCCGCTTCCATCGTCGAGTCAGCAACGGTGTCCTGCTTGGAGCTCTTCTAACAGACCGCCCCTCCATTGAGGGTAAAAACATAACCTGACATGGATTTAGAGTCATCCTTGTCACTCTGGAAGCTGGAGTCAGCAAAGGCCTCGATCTGGAGGTCTTTTCTGCCATACACCAAGAACATCTCCTTAGTCCTTCTCACATACTTGAGAATGTTCTTTACTGCTATCCAATATTTCTCCCCTGGGTTTGACTAATACTGGCTTACAATGCTCAATGCGTATACTACATCTGGTATTGTACACAACATCGCATACATAATAGAGCCTACCGCAGATGCGTAGGGTATAGATGACATGCGAGCCCTTTCCAAATCAGTCTTGGGAGACATCTCTTTGGAGAGGGTGATTCCTTGACAAGCCGGTAGATTACCGTGCTTTGAATTTTCTATACTGAATCTTTTCAGTTTGGTGTCGATGTACCTGGACTGTAAAAGTCCCAACATCCTCTTAGATCTATCACGATCGATCTGGATCCCTAGAATGTAGGAGGTATCACCCAGGTCCTTCATGGAGAACCTCTGTGACAAGAATCCTTTGACTGACTGTAGCATAGGAATGTCATTTCTTATTAAGGGAATGTCATCCATGTATAAGACGAGGAATACCACAGTTCTCCCTACAATCTTACTGTAAATGCATGGTTCATCTGGATTTTTGATAAAGTCGAATTCTTTGACAGTATCATCAAAGCAGATGTTCCAACTCCGCGATGCCTGCTTTAGTCCATAAATGGACTTAAGCCACTCTGAATGAAACCCTCCGGCTGATCCATATAGACGCACTCTTCCAAATTACCATTTAGAAAAGCCGTCTTTACGTCCATCTGCCAGATCTCATAATCGTGGAAGGCAGCAATAGCAAGAAGGATCCGAATGGATTTGAGCATAGCCACTGGAGAAAAGGTTTCGTCATAGTCCAAACCAGGTCTTTGACGAAAACCCTTTACAACAAGTCTAGCTTTATAGGTTTCAACCTGCCCATCTACACCAATCTTCTTTCTGAAGATCCATTTGCACCCTACGGGTTTTACCCTTTTGGAGCAATGTCCAAAGTCCATACTTTGTTGGTGTACATTTACTCTATTTCGGTCCGCATTGCATCCAGCCATATTACCGAGTCGCCGCTCTGGATGGCTTGTTGGAAGCTAGTAGGCTCATCATTGTCAATAGGAAAAACCATCTCGCGCATGTGTAGACACTGGACCACACACATCGCTGTGTATAAGTCCCAAGAGCTCATTCGCTCTTACGCCGTGTCCAGTGAACAGATTCTTTTTCATCTTTCCCATGAGATAAGATTGACAAATAGCATAAGATTGATATTCGAATGGATTCAAATATCCTTCTCTAAATCGTGTTTCATTGATGTGACCCAGTCTACAATGCCATAAGAAAGCCTGATTTGTTTCCGGAGACATTCTTTTAAGTGTGTTCTAGACACTGAAAACCTGAGCTTGATTTAGTACGTATATACCATTTTCTGATGTACCTGACCCAATCAGAACTTGATTTAGGTGGATGTGGACCACATCGCTTACAAATGTAAAATCATATCCTTCCTTAGAAAATAAGGATACGGATATGATATTACAAGCTAGACTAGGCACATACAAACAGTTACGTAGAATCAATATCTGCCCATTTGTCAATCCAAGGTGATATTCCCCTACGGATTCAGCGTCCACGCTCATTCCATTAGCAACCCTGAGAGTCATATCACCTAACCTGATAACTCTACGGTTTCTCAAAACCTGTAATGAATTACAGATATGAGATCCTGATCCGGTATCTAGTACCCAGGAAGTAGAGTTAATTGACATACAACTTTCTATTACAAACACACCCGAAGCCAAAGCCATAATATGCTTCGAATCCTGGCTACTGGCTTTGCTAGCCTTGCAATCCCTCTGCCAATGTCCTTTCCCATAACAATAGGGACTTCCCTCCTTCCTTATATCTAGCCCCGAAACTTTTGCCCTTCCCTTTCCTTCTACTTCCCTGGTTTCCTTCAGGGTGTAAGTAGAGAGAAGAGACTGTAGAATCAAGTCAGCATTTGACCCGTTCCTCAACGTAGTCTTCAGGTCCCTGAGATCATCAAAATAGATAGTCTCTGTAAGGACGTTGTCCCCTACAGATGACCCGACAGCCAATCTCGCTTGAAGCGATTCGTTCGAGACCTCATATCTTGCGATACGAGATTGCTCTCCATATAAATCTTTGTTATGGAGGAAGACAGAAACTAAGTCCATCTTCTCGTGCTGTCTCTAGTATGTACCATCAACTGAGGCCAACACGAAGCACTTGGCATTCGCACATTCCTTTTCCGATGTCTTATGGATATTAATATCCGTGACGATGGAAACTGGTCCTGAGACAGCGGGGGTTAGAGTAGTGAAGAGGTGTTCCAGCTTGTCATGGGTAATGGATATCTGGACAGACCTTTGCCAGTCATTACAGTTAGATTCAGTCATTTTATTACCATGATGTAACCTATGTCTGGTCACTGGGTCGCTGCAATTAAGAGAGAGAGAAGAAAACACTTTGCATGATGCTCCTGCAAGTTTAGATTGGTTTTTAATTTATCTAAACAGGATGGCTCCCACTGTTTCTCGAATCCTTCCTCAAACCATAAAAGAAGAATTAGTCAGGATTAATCTCACCGTACAATACTTGCTTAACCGTTCAGCCAGGCAAGTGTCGGTACTTTGAGGGAGGTTTTACGACGCTATCGCGAAGTTCCTTAATTAAATAACCTCTTTTCCCTGGAGGCGTAGCCCCGCAAACACTTTTGTAGATACCTACTTGGTTTATAGCATTGATCGTTAAGTGAAGAAATTTCCCGAGGAGTAGCGGATACTCACAGTAGGATCGGGATCCAAATATCATTGTGTGATAGTGCTGAAGGAATCCTACCAATACTATCAAACTCCAAATGGTATGCAGCACTAGCAAGTTTCAATTTCCTTAGAAACTCCCGATGTGGATTTTTGCTTCATGCTCTTATGACCTTGACTAAGGACAATAAATCATAAGTCACATGTCAAGTTCTACCCGTCATTGTCCAGGTTAATTTGAACCCACCCGTATATACCCTTGACTAAGGCCAACAAAGTAATACGATTGTCCCAAACCAACACATCTATCTATGCAACATATGAATACCCAGTAGCTACCAATCACTATGCTTTGACTAAGGCCAACAAACATAGCTTGAATACTATTGAATATTCATATGTAATGACGGAGGGCTACGAATGATTTTGGCGAAACCGTGAACGTAGTGAACTTGATATAATCGAAGGAACCTTGATAGCTTTTAAAAGGAGTGGTTTAAGCTCCGCGTTTTTAAAAGTTTTGCTGTTTTGAAAAAAACCGAGTGGTTTTGAAATTATTCCAACGATTCATCTTTGGTTTGTTTTCTTTAGATTAATATAATGTGTCCCATCAATTAATCCTACCATTACAGAAAATAACGAAAATATGACGTACGCTTTTGCCATCCGCATTCGCCACTGGGCTTCATCATCACCCGTTAGGTTATTTAACTAACGACAGAGCGGGGGCTAGACTAGCGCGGATGCAAAACATAAGCAACGCCTACTAGATATCATATATAGATATATACATTCGTTAGATGCAATGATAGGCATTCCAGATCACAGATGAACATATTGGATATACTAGGAATCCGCGTTTCGTTTGAGCCTGCAATGAAATACAGATTACACGGTCGCGATGAATAGCCAAACCCCACCCTAGACCCCTACGGGTGTGGTAAACTACCAGCCAAATACCTAAAGTGAAGCAACCTCCCTCAATAACGTGAGTAGGCCACTCGGCACTTCAAAGTACCTAAAAGTTTATGCACCTCACCTTGGGTCTATCCTAGGAGCAAAAATAGTAAAAGAAATAATATACAATGGTGGCTACAACCTCAATCTGGATGTGCGACCATAAAATAATATTACATCAATTTACAAATTTACAATGAATGAAAAATGAAAACCCTCATCTCACATCCACGGCTATTCATCACGACGATCCAACGAGTTCATATCCACAAACCAACATCACAGATCACAGATATGTACAACCCCCACTAATTGACGTATAGCGATCAGTAGACGTTCAGTATATATATCATTTCACAAACTCAGAAATATTAAATGACTTTAAAGTTACGACTTCGAAACACCCGCAGTGCCACAGTGAATATTTAACAGCAAAATCAAAATTGGCAAAAACAAACAACTCCTGAAACCCAAGATCTAAGTCAAAAAGCCACACACAAAAAACGAACAATTTCCTCCTCTGTTGGGACGAGGTCGCCGGCAATACCATGAATGTGGCCGGCCCAGACATCGAGGAAATGTTCCATTTTTGTTATGTGGTCTTTTTATTTTTCAAACAGCACTCTCTACTTGTTTAAAAAAATTTCAGAGTCCAATAAAATTTCGACAGAAACTTCAATATTGGGTTCGTTGTTTTCGGGTTGTTTCGGTTTCGTAGTTTAACTCGTCGTTTAAACTGTTAGTTATGGTTTAGCGAGTCTCTGATAGCACTGTAAGTCTATGTCGCTCACCCCGCAAGCTAGCGAGGAGGCGGAACAAGTAAAAATCAAAACTTTCTTACAAAAGCAACATAGACTAAGCTAAGGATCTTTCCCAAACCATATCTAATGAACTACAAAAGGTTTAATCTACTGTGATAGAAAGATTATACCTCATGATACCGGTCTTTCGGTTCTTCTCCACTGTCCTCCTCGTCAACGTAAGCTCCGAGGATCGATCCGGATCTTGGTCACCTCCACGGCCTCCTTGAGTCAAAGATGATCCACCCGAGAGTCTATAGTCCGAGCTCTGTAAGTGCACGGCGGCGCCCCGGCAGTCAATCCGACGCCGGAATGCGGAAACGAAAATTTTCTAACAACAAGAAACCGGCACCACCACGCACAAAAATTCCCGGATCGGGCCATTAACCTAACTCTAGCAAACTAGAATAAGAGTAGAGAAGCTATACCAAGCGATCCGTGCCCTTCGGTCTTCGCCTCCACTCCGATCTCCTCACGGAATCTCCGGTCATCGCCTCCTCGTTGAAACGGGCACCACATCGCCCGGTTCTTTTACGGGCTCCCACCTCTAGACCGAGGCAACTCGGGCAAGAAGTCGGCGAGCCGACGTGTCCAAGAAATGCTGTAGACTAGTGTAGAAACCATTGTCTCAATTGGGGTTGTAAAGTTTCCATGATGGAGGAATGAAAGAACTTTAGAAAGAGGTTGAGAATTTTGCAAGCAAGCAAATGAGATATGAATTATTCCCCTCATCAAAAATGAACCTCACCCTCTCCTCTCAAGTAGTGGCCGGCCCTCGTTCCAAATGGTGGAGATCCCAATTGCAATAATGCAAGGAAAGAATATAATAGGATAAAAAGAGGAAAAAAATGGTCACACCATTTCTAATCAAAATCCAAATCAACAATAATGCAAAGGAAGAGACTCAAAAAGAATCTCATGATTCAATATCTATCATGAAGCCACAAATGCAAGAAATCCTCTCCATAATAACTAATTTGCAAACTTGCAAATTAGCCCCTCCATCGGAAAGTCCGGCCGTGAAGGAATAAAGGAAAACTGGCCGGAACGGAATGCAAACTGGCAACTTCAGAAAACTGATCCCGTAATAAATTACAGGAAAACCCCGCGACTGTAAATACATACCCGCATTTGTATTCCCACTGAATACAAATGCAAAGAGACAAAATCTACACTGTCTAATACTAGGATCCGGCTTAAACCAAAGCCCGCTAGTAAAATCCGTCCAATCATGATCCGTGCAATACCGCGCGTATCTAATCGAACCCTGCCATATCTCCATACGGCCTCTATAGAGTTTCACCCGAAACTAGAGAAACTGGTCTGTGGGGGACTCTAAAGACTCATCAATACTTTGGTTGTGGATTTAACCGCTAACACGTCAGAGGTATTAGCCAATACGTAACGGGCTACCAGGTACTGACCAAAAGGGACGTCGATGAGCGAACTCATCCTGACACCCTACTGAGCCTGTCAGTGACAATATCCGTACAGTCCGGTCCGTTCGTCTATGAGCATCGCATGGCGGGCCTAGGGGGTTGGTAAAGTCAGACCCCTAAAAGCGGTACAAGTCGTGTCGGAGTGTAGCCCAGAACACCCTGAGATACTACTGGAATACCTACCAGTAAATCTCCTGCCTTGGCCAAGGACTTTCATGTACTGGCTCTTGTAAGTCCATGCTACCTCTCCCGGTACTTTCGGGCATGCGGAATTTGGTGAAAAACAATTTTCTAGAGGTGGTAACATGGACTCAAAACCGGATCTTTGTTAAACATCTAACTAACAACCTAACTAGGAGTTGTTAACTACTCGGTTAGGGGGTTATACCTTTCTTTCTTGAACTCCTTCGTCTTCAAGCCTCGATGGTTGTCCGGATTGGCTTCACCCCGTTGTCTCCTTGCGCCGAAGATCGATCCACCTGAAAGCTTTTACCTTTGGCTTCTTCTTCGGTCTTTGAAGAAACTAGTTCACTCGGTTTGCTAAACCTTGTGAACTAGAGTGAGTAGAGGAGAGTGTGTTGGGATTTTCTCTATGGTTCTTGGTTCTCAACACATGAGACAAGTGAACCATAGACTAAAGAGAGGGAGAGCAAGAGGAAGGAGATGAGAGCTCAAGAACACAAGAGAGAGAATGAAAATAATAGAATGAGCAAGACTTTTCTCACTTGGCTTTCATAATCCAAAACCATCATCACAAAAATAGTAATCAAGTATTGTGTAAAATGGTTTAAGTCAAAATGGCTATATCATTTCATGCACTCATATTGCACAAGAGAACAAGCAAGTAAAAAGTCTTTGCCATGAAATGATAGCCATTGTCATCATGATGGTCAACTAGTCCAACCTAGTCAACCGGTCAACAAAGTCAACAAGTCAACAAAGTCAACCCCTCAACAACCATGTCACCACAATACTTAATTAATATTATTGTTAATTACATATCATATTCTCATTAGGGTTGAGCAAAAAGTCAATAGTCAACAGTCAACGGTCAACAACCCTAATGAGAATCCTCTGCCTCTGTCTCTCCGTCAACTGTGCATACACACCCGCATTCGCGTTCCGAGGAACACGAATACAAACTGGATAAAACCAATCCCAATATGTACACTAGGATCTGGCTTAAACCAAAGCTCGCTAGTGTAAACTGTCCGGACACTAAACGTGCACAAGTGCACGGATGTGACTGAACTCTGTCGCAAAACCATGCGACCTGTCGCAAAACCATGCGACCTCTACTCTTTTGCCTAAAGGCGAATAGCTTTCTGTGTGGGACTCTAAAGACTCGACACTACGCTGGCAGTGGGTTTAACCACAGACCGCAAGCGATACTAGCTGTGCGTAACGGTCCCCAGGTAGATGTCGACAAGAAGACTGACGAGGTGAAACCCATCTGAACTCTTACTGAGCCTGAATGTGACAGTCTCCGAACAGTCCGGTCTGTTCGTCTGATACATCGCATGGCGGGCCTAGAGGGCGGTAAACGTCAGTCCCCTAATAGCGGTACAAGTCGTGTCGGAGTGAAGCCCAATACACTCTGAGATAACACTGGAAGCCTACCAGTATATCCCGCTTGCCCTGGCCAGGGACTACTCGTGTAATGGCTCTCCTAGACACAGCGCGATGTCAACCCCCAATACCGGGAGAGACGAATCCTGTCTAACCGTCACTGCCTCCAAGTGCTTCGGGACTGCACCCAACTACTACCTGTTTGCACGACTCCTTTGAGCCGTGGTAGGGTAGTAATCAAAGTACAGTGGGAACACACTCGAGGCGAAGTGATAGTGTCAAGTCAGCGGACTAAGCTGTACTCATGTCACCTGGGAACTGATAACTGACGATAGGTATAATACCAACCGGTCAGTTCCCGACGAGTCCTGTCCATTGTACTCGTAACCCAACGAGCACCCGCATACTATCTCCAGTACGACGTACTGACGGCTGTGGGACAGACCGTCTCCCACACTGGAATGAGAAGCGCATGCGCTAGTCTACTCCGGAGTATCGATGCCCTGTCTCGATAGTCCTGCGACTAGGGACCTGCATAAGGATGTGCTTATAGATTACCCAGCCCCACTAGTGTGACTGCCATCACAACGCTGGTAATCAAGCAAAGATTCTAAGAGCTCTACTAATGCGTATAGGTGATATAATAAAATAAACACATGTACACATTGAAGTAGAAACAAACCAAGTAGCATACTACTATTTTGAGCAAGATTGTATATACAAGGTGAATATCCCAAGCTTCCATTAAGTAATATACAAACTAGTATGATATAGTAATGGCCTCTAGAGCATATACACTACAGCTCTCCTAGACACAGCGTGACCTCACCCCCAATACCAGGAGAGACGAACCCCTGCAGATCCGCTCACTGCCTCCATGTAGCTCGGGACTGTACCCAACTAAAACCTGTTTGCACGTCTCCTTTGAGCGTGGTAGGGTAGTAATCAAAGCACAGTGGGAACTCACACGAGACAAATGATGATCTCAGGTCGATGAACTAACCTATACACATGTCACCAGGGAACTGCTATCTGACGTCTGGTATAATCCCAACTAGCAGATTCCCGACGAGTCCTGTCCGGTGTACTCATAACCCAATGAGCACCTTTATACATCTTAGATGAACCAACTGACACCAGTGGCTTGTGAGACCGGCCACCGCCCCTTGTCGGGGTCTCGACTATATACACTAGTCTACTCTGGAGTATCGATGCCCTGTCTCGAAACTCGCATGACTAGGGACCTTTTAAGGATGTGCTTATAGACCCCAGCTCCCATGTATATGATCACCCTCATACTGCTGGTAGTCAAGCAAGAATCCTAGGGGCTCTATCAACGTGCAATAATGACCTGTAAGGTCACCTAAAACAGTACACGATGATAAGATAAACCAGATAGTATACTATCATCTTGAGTAAGACTGTCCTACCGGCATAGGTCCTCCCTCAATCATTGTAATCACGTGCCTGTGATCCAATAATTGACTCTGAGGGCACTATATCCAACAATCTCCCACTTGCACTCAAGGCTAATTATTGCGATGTCGCATACTCACAGCCCGTGTGATACCGAACACCCAACTCCTCTACTAGTCAGTCTCACAAGCTCGTTTGCGAAACTATTGCGTTCGAGGAATAGCCTCAGTGAGTGGATCCGCTGTGATGTTTCTTTCTATATCTCTCTTATCTCAAGTTCGCGGAGAAAGCCATCTCCCGAAATGAGGAATACCTGTCTTAGAATGTGTCTGGATGTCTGATGGGACCCAGCTCATAAATGAACTCCAAATCCAACTTCTTAGACTGTATCGTCAACTGAACTTAATCAGTATCCTGCGCCATGCCTCCCTCAGTATCCGCCTGGACCACCTGTCCAAAATACTGCCCCTCTTCAGAGGGAGAACTATAACTCTGACAGTCACTCTGTCATCCAGGTCACCTTGGACGCCTGGAATGATAACCGTCACCTGAATGAGGCTGACGTTATCATATCCCTAGAACATCCACTTATGTCCTAAAACTACCTCCGAACGTTTCTACAGGATTGGATTAATATCAACTTACTGCATCTGGTGCAAAAACAACATCTGGTTTGGTACTTGACATCTCATGATTGACTCAATTGCCTAAGCAAGTGATCTGCCAATCATGCACATCCCTATCCCCTTTAGTCTGTAAGACACCTTTAGAGAGGGTGACTCCATCACCTGCAGGTACACTACCGTGCCAGGAGTCGTCCATTCTAATACCTTTAGAATACTGTCTAAGTACCAAGATTGGGACACTTCCCAATCTATATCTAAAACGAAAGATCCAGTAACCAGAATGTCTGATATTATATCCTAGTCCCATGTGGAGAAACCACTGTATGACAACCAAAGTATAACCGATCGTAGTATAGGAATATCACTTCCTACTCTGTGTATGTCATCAAATACCAGGACATCACACCCTACTACCTGTAAGTCCACGTTGCGACCCCCGGTTCTTACGGGGAGGCGGAACCGGTATACAATCAAAATTTAACGCAAGAGGCAACATGGACTAAGCTAGGTCGGGATCTTTACCTAAACTAAAACTAGCATACTAAGCTAAAGATATTAGCTACTCGGATGAAGATGGTTATACCTAAACTTGAACTCCTTCTCTTCAAGCTCCGATGGTGGTTCGATGGCTCCTTCTCGTTGTCTCGTACGCGATAGATCCACTTGAAAGCTCCAACCTTTAGCTCCTTCTTCGTTCTTTGAAGAAACTAGTTCACTTGGTTTGCTAAACCTAGTGAACTAGAATGAGATGATTTAGAATGGGATTTTATCTATGAGTTCTTGATTCTCAACTCATGAGACAAGAGAACCATAGATCAAGAGAGGGAGCAAGAGGTTGAGGGTGAGAGCAAGAGGAGAGCTCAAGAACAGAGAGAGAATGAGCAAGAAAGAATGAGCAACTCTTTGTCTTTCACCCTCTCATAATCCAAAGTGATCATAACTCATCATATCAAAAAGTCTTATTTGATGGTTAGAAGCAACCATAACCTTATCATGTCATGCACTCATTAACTCAAAATGAGCAAGCAAGAAAAGTCTTTGGCATGAAATGATAACCATGGTTATCATGATGGTCAACTAGTCAAGCCTAGTCAACCGGTCAACAAGTCAACAAAGTCAACAAGTCAACAAAGTCAACAAGTCAATGAAAGTCAACAAGTCAACAACCATATCACCATAATACTTAATTAATATAATAGTTAATCACATATCATATTCTCATTAGGGTTGAGCATAAGTCAAATAGTCAACGGTCAACTGTCAACAACCCTAATGAGAATCCGCAGCCTCTGCCTCCCTGTCAACTGTGCATACACACCCGCATCCGCGTTCCGAGGAACACGAATGCAAACTGGATAAATCCAATCCCATAAGGTACACTAGTATCTGGCTTAAACCAAAGCCCGCTAGTGTAAACTGTCCGGACACTGCACGTGCACAAGTGCACGGATGTGACCGAACCCTGTCGCAAAACCATGCGACCTGTCGCAATACCATGCGACCTCTACTCTTTTGCCTAAAGGCGAAAGCTTTCTGTGTGGGACTCTAAAGACTCGACACTACGCTGGCAGTGGGTTTAACCACAGACCGCAAGCGGCACTAGCTGTGCGTAACGGTCCCCAGGTAATGCCGACAAGAAGACCGACGAGGCGAAACCCATCTGAACTCCTACTGAGCCTGAGCGTGACATTCTCCGTACAGTCCGGTCTGTTCGTCTGATACATCGCATGGCGGGCCTAGGGGGCGGTAAATGTCATTCCCCCAATAGCGGTACAAGTCGTGCCGGAGTGAAGCCCAATACACCCTGAGATAACACTGGAAACCTACCAGTATATCTCGTTTGCCCTGGCCAGGGACTACTCGTGTAATGGCTCTCCTAGACACAGCGCGATGTCAACCCCCAATACCGGGAGAGACGAATCCTGACTAACCGTCACTGCCTCCAAGTGCTTCGGGACTGCACCCAACCACCACCTGTTTGCACGACTCCTTGAGCCGTGGTAGGGTAGTGATCAAAGTACAGTGGGAACACACTCGAGGCGGAGTGACAGTGTCAAGTCAGCGGACTAAGCTGTACTCATGTCACCTGGGAACTGATAACTGACGATAGGTATAATACCAACTAGTCAGTTCCCGACGAGTCCTGTCCAGTGTACCCGTAACCTAACGAGCACCCGCATACTATCTCAAGTACGACGTACTGACGGCTGTGGGACAGACCGTCTCCCACACTGGGATGAGAAGCGCATGCGCTGGTCTACTCCGGAGTATCGATGCCCTGTCTCGATAGTCCTGCGACCAGGGACCTGAATAAGGATGTGCTTATAGATTACCCAGCCCCCACCAGTGTGACTGCCATCACAACGCTGGTAATCAAGCAAAGATCCTAAGGGCTCCACTAATGCGTATAAGTGATATACTGAATTAAACACAAGTACACATTGAAGTAGAAACAAACCAAGTAGCATACTACTATTTTGAGCAAGATTGTATATACAAGGTGAATATCCCAAGCATCCATTAAGTAATATACAAACTAGTATGATACAGTAATGGCCTCTAGGGCATATACACTAACAATCTCCCACTTGCACTAAGGCCATGTACTGGCGTATCGAAGACCTATCATCTCGATCAGCCGCTCGAACTGAGTCTGGGGCAGGGCCTTGGTGAATGGATCAGCAGTGTTATCTTCTGAAGCGACTCTCCGAACCTCGATCTCCTGGCGATCTACGATCTCCCTGATCAGGTGATACCGCCTCAAGATGTGCCTGGATCTCTGATGGGACCTGGGTTCCTTCGCTAAAGCTATAGCCCCATTGTTGTCGCAATACAGAGATATTGGATCAACAATGGACGGAACCACCTGAAGTTCTTTCAAGAACTTCCTCATCCAGACAGCTTCTTTTGCGGCATCAGATGCAGCGATGTATTCCGCTTCCATTGTCGAGTCTGCAACGGTTTCTTGTTTGGAACTCTTCCAACACACCGCCCCTCCATTGAGGGTAAAGACAAAACCCGACATGGACTTGGAATCATCCTTGTCACTCTGGAAGCTGGAGTCAGCAAAGGCCTCGATCTGGAGGTCTTTTCCGCCATACACCAAGAACATCTCCTTAGTCCTTCTCAGGTACTTAAGAATGTTCTTTACCGCTATCCAGTGTTTCTCCCCAGGGTTGACTGATACCGGCTTACCACACTCAGTGCATAAGCTACATCCGGTCTGGTACACAACATCGCATACATTATAGAGCCTACCGCAGAAGCGTAGGGTATAATAGACATGCGATCCCTCCCAAATCAGTCTTGGGAGACATCTCTTTAGAGAGGGTGATCCCGTGACAAGCCGGTAGGTTACCGCGCTTGGAATCTTCCATACTGAATCTCTTCAGTATGGTGTCGATGTACCTGGACTGTGAAAGTCCTAATATCCTCTTGGATCTGTCACGGTAGATCCGGATACCCAGAATGTACGAGGCATCACCCAGGTCTTTCATGGAGAACCTGTGTGACAAGAACCCCTTGACAGATTGTAGCATAGGAATGTCATTTCCTATTAAGAGAATGTCATCCACGTATAAAACGAGGAATACTACAGTTCTCGCTACAAATCTACTATAGATGCATGGTTCATCTGGATTTTTGATAAAGCCAAATTCTTTGACCGTCTCATCAAAGCAGATGTTCCAACTCCGCGATGCCTGCTTAGTCCATAGATGGACTTAAGCAACTTGCACACCTTTCCGCTGCTCCCACTCTGAATGAAACCCTCTGGCTGGTCCATATAGACACACTCCTCTAAATTTCCATTTAGAAAAGCTGTCTTTACGTCCATTTGCCAGATCTCATAATCGTGGAAGGCAGCAATGGCAAGAAGGATCCGAATGGATTTCAGCATGGCTACAGGAGAAAAGGTTTCGTCGTAGTCCAAGCCAGGTCTTTGACGAAAACCCTTTGCTACCAGCCTAGCTTTATAGGTCTCAACCTGTCCATCTACACCAATCTTCCTTTGAAGATCCACTTGCATCCTACGGGTTTTACCCCGTCTGGAGCAATGTCCAACGTCCATACCTTGTTGGTGTACATGGACTCCATTTCGGTCCGCATTGCATCCAGCCATTTCACTGAGTCAACGCTCTGAACGGCCTGCTGGAAGCTAGTAGGCTCATCATAATCTATGATGCAATCCTCTCTATCCCCGTCTATGAGAAAACCGTAGTATCTCTCGGGCGGATGACTCTGCCTACTACTCCTGCGGAGTGGCGTAGGAATGTCCTGTTCTGTTGAACCCTCTGGTTCCACTAAGCTTTCAGTAACAGTCTGTGGTTCTGGAACTTCTTCCAGTTCTATTGTGTTCCCACTTATCTGGGTTTCCAAAAACTCAGTTTCCAAGAAGCGGGCATGCTGAGAAACAAAGACCTTTTGTTCCTCAGCTGAATAGAAAAGATACCCCCTAGAGTTCCTTGGGTATCCCACAAACTTACACTGTACTGAACGTGCCTCAAGCTTGTCCGCATGCTGCTTTTTTACAAAAGCTGGACATCCCCATACCTTAAGATACTTAAGACAGGGTTTCTTCCCAGTCCACATCTCATATGGGGTGGTAGGCACAGTCTTGGTGGGAGCCTTGTTCAAGAGATACGCAGCTGCTTCTAGTGCATATTGTTAGTGTATATGCCCTAGAGGCCATTACTGTATCATACTAGTTTGTATATTACTTAATGGATGCTTGGGATATTCACCTTGTATATACAATCTTGCTCAAAATAGTAGTATGCTACTTGGTTTGTTTCTACTTCAATGTGTACTTGTGTTATTTCAGTATATCACTTATACGCATTAGTGGAGCCCTTAGGATCTTTGCTTGATTACCAGCGTTGTGATGGCAGTCACACCAGTGGGGGCTGGGTAATCTATAAGCACATCCTTATTCAGGTCCCTGGTCGCAGGACTATCGAGACAGGGCATCGATACTCCGGAGTAGACCAGCGCATGCGCTTCTCATCCCAGTGTGGGAGACGGTCTGTCCCACAGCCGTCAGTACGTCATACTTGAGATAGTATGCGGGTGCTCGTTAGGTTACGGGTACACTGGACAGGACTCGTCGGGAACTGACTAGTTGGTATTATACCTATCGTCAGTTATCAGTTCCCAGGTGACATGAGTACAGCTTAGTCCGCTGACTTGACACTGTCACTTCGCCTCGGGTGTGTTCCCACTGTACTTTGATCACTACCCTACCACGGCTCAAAGGAGTCGTGCAAACAGGTGGTAGTTGGGTGCAGTCCCGAAGCACTTGGAGGCAGTGACGGTTAGACAGGATTCGTCTCTCCCGGTATTGGGGGTTGACATCGCGCTGTGTCTAGGAGAGCCATTACACGAGTAGTCCCTGGCCAGGGCAAACGAGATATACTGGTAGGTTTCCAGTGTTATCTCAGGGTGTATTGGGCTTCACTCCGGCACGACTTGTACCGCTATTGGGGGACTGACGTTTACCGCCCCCTAGGCCCGCCATGCGATGTATCAGACGAACAGACCGGACTGTACGGAGAATGTCACGCTCAGGCTCAGTAGGAGTTCAGATGGGTTTCGCCTCGTCGGTCTTCTTGTCGGCATTACCTGGGGACCGTTACGCACAGCTAGTGCCGCTTGCGGTCTGTGGTTAAACCCACTGCCAGCGTAGTGTTGAGTCTTTAGAGTCCCACACAGAAAGCTTTTCGCCTTTAGGCAAAAGAGTAGAGGTCGCATGGTATTGCGACAGGTCGCATGGTTTTGCGACAGGGTTCGGTCACATCCGTGCACTTGTGCACGTACAGTGTCCGGACAGTTTACACTAGCGGGCTTTGGTTTAAGCCAGATCCTAGTGTACCTTATGGGATTGGATTTATCCAGTTTGCATTCGTGTTCCTCGGAACGCGGATGCGGGTGTGTATGCACAGTTGACAGGGAGGCAGAGGCAGCGGATTCTCATTAGGGTTGTTGACAGTTGACCGTTGACTTTTTGACTTTATGCTCAACCCTAATGAGAATATGATTTGTGATTAACTATTATATTAATTAAGTATTATGGTGATATGGTTGTTGACTTGTTGACTTTTGTTGACTTGTTGACTTTGGTGACTTGTTGACTTTTGTTGACTTGTTGACCGGTTGACTAGGCTTGACTAGTTGACCATCATGATGACCATGGTTATCATTTCATGCCAAAGACTTTTTTCTTGCTTGCTTTTTTGAGTAAAATGAGTGCATGATATGATAACCTTATGGTTGCTTCTAACCATTACCAAAAGACTTTTTTTGATATGATGAGTTATGATCACTTGGATTATGAGAGGGTGAAAGGAAAAAGAGAGCCTCATTCTTTCTTGCTCATTCTCTCTCTTGTTCTTGAGCTCTCCTCTTGCTCTCATCCTCAACCTCTTGCTCCCTCTCTTGATCTATGGTTCTCTTGTCTCATGAGTTGAGAATCAAGAACCATAGATAAAATCCCATTCTAAATCATCTCTACTCATTCTAGTTCACTAGGTTTAGCAAACCAAGTGAACTAGTTTCTTCAAAGAACGAAGAAGGAGCTAAAGGTTGGAGCTTTCAAGTGGATCTATCTTCGGCGTACGGAGACAACGAGAAGGAGGCCATCGAACCACCATCGGAGCTTGAAGAGAAGGAGTTCAAGTTTAGGTATAACCATCTTCATCCGAGTAGCTAACTCTCTTTAGCATAGTTTGCTAGTTTTAGGTTTAGACAACGATCCCGACCATAGTTTAGTCCATGTTGCCTCTTGCGATAAAAATTCGTTTTTTATACCGTTTCCGCCTCCCCGTAAGAACCGGGGGGTCGCAATATGGACTTACAGTGGTATCAGAGCCTAACTAAACTTAAACTAGCTTAGTAGTGAAGTGTAACGAAGTTCGGAACCGGAAAAAATCACAAAACCGGATAATCACAAAAACTGAGTTTCTGTTGAAATTTTTTCTGCTCAAAATGAAAACTTTACACTTGTAAATTCGGCTCAGGGTTTTGTGTGAACACCCAAGAAAAACGATACAGTGATTCGCCTAAAGTGCCGCGCTTCCGCCGCGTGATCGTTCTTAGACGCCGCGGAACCGCCGCGACTTGGTGTCTTCTCTGCATCGTTTTTCGTGCAGTGTGTTTGTGTGTTGGTTTTGGGATTTTTAAAATATATTATATGTGCCCAGATTTTCCAGAAAAGAAATTTCCTTTTGGGGTCCTATAATTCCGTATTTTTTCCGAACTTCACTGCACTTTGACTATGATGGTTATATCTGTGATGCTTGCATGTATTGAACGTCGGCTAATCGCTATAAGTCGATTAGTCGGGGTTATACATGATCTGTAATGTGCTGGAATGTGTATATGAATGTGTTGGACTGTCGCGGGTGAATAGCCGGGGTGGATGTGAGATGAGCTTTTGTTTTTCTTTCATTCATTGTAAATGTAAATTGATGTAATAATATTATTTGTTTGGCCGCACAACCGGGTCGGGGTTGTAGCCGTCATTGTATAATTCTTTTTACTGTTTTTGCTCCTAGGATAGACCCATGGAGGGGTGCACAAACTACCGAGTACTTGGCGGGTAGTTTGCCGCACCCGTAGGGGTCTTGGGTGGGGTATTTGGCTATTCACCGCGACCGTGTTATCCGCTTTTCGTTTCAGGCTCGAAAGGATTGCGGATTGCTAGTATATCCAATGCATTCATCTGTGATCTGTAATGTCTATCATTGCTTACTATTTAGGCGTTGCTTATGTTTTACAGACGCGCTAGCCCAGCCCCCGCTCTGTCGTTAGTTAAGTAACCTAACGGGTAATGACGGGGCCCAGTGGCGAATGCGAATGGCATAAGCGTACGTCATATTTTGGTTGTTTTCTGCAATGGTAGGGTTAAATGATGGGACGCATTAAAAGTACTAATGCAAGAATATCACGCATTAAAAGAACTAATGCAAGATAATAAACCAAGTTAAAGTCGTTGGAACACTTTCGAAAAACCACTCGGTTCTTTTCAAAATAACTTTTAAATGCGGATCTTGAGCCACTCCTTCTAAAAGCTATCTCGTTCCATCGATTAAATCAAGTTCACTACGTTCACGGTTTCGCCAAAACCATTCGTAGCCCTCCGTCGTTTCATATGAATATTCAATAAGTATTCAAGCTGTGTTTGTTGACCTTCGTCAAAGCATAGTGATTGGTAGCTATTGGGTATTCATATGTAGCATAGATAGATGCGTTGGTTTGGGACATTCGCATTACCTTGTTGACCTTCGTCAAGGGTACATACGGGTGGATTCAAATTAACCTGGATAATGACGGGCAGAACTTGACATGTGACTTATGATTTGTTGACCTTCGTCAAGGTCATAAGAGCATGGGGCAAAAATCCACATCGGGAGTTTCATAAGTACTGAAACTTGCTAGATTTGCATACCATTTGGAGTGTGATGATTCTGGTAGGATTCCTTCAGTTTCGTCATGCGATGATATTTGGATCCCGATCCTACTGTGAGTATATGCTACTCCTCGGGAAATTTCTCACTTAACGATCAATGCTATAAACCTAGTAGGTGCCTAGAAAGGTGTTAGCGGGGCTACGCCCCCAGGGAAAAGAGGTTCTTTAATTAAGGAACTTCGCGAAAGCGTTGGAAAACCTCCCTCGAAGTACCGACACCGGCCTGGCTGAACGGTTAAGCAAGTATTGTACGGTGGGATTGATCCTGACTAATTCTTCCTTTATGGTTTGAGGAGGGATTCGAGAAACAGTGGGAGCCATCCTGTTTAGACAAACTAAAAACCACTCTAAACTTGCAAGAGCATCATGCTGAGTGTTTCTTCTTCTCTCTCCTAATTGCAGCGACCAATCAACATGACTGGACTTAAGTTACTCCTAGATAAAAACAAACTGACAGGGCCAAACTACAAAGATTGGCTCAGGAATGTCACGATAGCAATCACTTATGACAAGCTGGGGTATCTTCTTACCACCAAAGCTCCCCCTGTCCCTGGTCCAACTTCCAGTGTCGCGGATAAGGAAATCCGCAAGACTTGGGAGATTGATAGCGCGAAGGCCAAGTGCCTCCTGCTTGCCTCGATGGACAACGAACATCAGAGGAGGCATGAGAATATGGACATGGAGTCCATATTGCTCCATACAAAAGAACTGTATGGAGAGCAATCACGTATCGCAAGATACGAAGCGTCGAAAAAGTTATTTTCGACAAGAATGGCCGTCGGATCATCAGTAGCCGAGCATGTGCTAAAGATGATCGGCTTCATTGAGGAGCTCGCTGACCTAGGGATCACATTGGAGAGTGAGCTATATACGGATATAGTTCTCCAGTCCCTTCCTTCCACTTACGCCCAGTTTATACTGAACTTCAACCTACAAGAAAAAGAGGTTGAACTATCAGAGCTCCTCAACATGCTGAGGAGCGCAGAGGGCACCCTACAGAAAGGTAGGGAAACATCCACTTTGTTTGTAGGAGGATCATCTTCTTCTAGGTCCAAGGCGAAAGCCAAGGGAAAGAAGAAGAAGGCCCCCGCCAAACCAAGGGGCGGTGTTGGTAAAGTGGATACGAAAGGAAAAGGCAAAGCAACAAAGATAGCGGGGAAGCTTGTGGATAAGGAAGAATGCTTCTATTGTCATAAGAAAGGACACTGGAAGAATGATTGCAGGGCCTGGAAGGCCAGAACACAGGAATTGAAGCAGGTTGCAGCTTCAGCTTCAGGTGTGTATGTTATTGAAAACTGTCTTTCAATAAAC
Organism: Agapanthus africanus; assembly: GCA_030015575.1. Lineage (NCBI taxonomy): Eukaryota > Viridiplantae > Streptophyta > Magnoliopsida > Asparagales > Amaryllidaceae > Agapanthus > Agapanthus africanus. The sequence continues at coordinate 272,951,100 of CM057337.1, forward strand.
TCTACTTCCTGGGTATTGGATACCGGATCAGGATCTCATATCTGTAATTCTTTACAGGCGTTGAGAAACCGTAGTGTTTTGAAGGCAGGTGACATGACCCTCAAAGTTGCGAACGGAGCTAGCATGGATGCTAAAGCCGTGGGGGACTATCACCTGGGAATGTCAGATGGACATGTTTTGGTTTTGCGTAATTGCTTTTTTGTACCCAACGCAACTTGTAATATCATTTCTGTATCTTTAGTTTCTAAAGAAGGTTATGAATTTGCGTTTGTAAGTAATGTTGTAAACATTCACCTTAATCAAGTTTTGATTGGGTCAGGTACATTGAGTAATGGTATATACGTGTTAAACCAACCACAGATTTTCAACGTCCAGAATACACACAAAAGAAAGTCTCTGGAAATGAATCAGACTTTCTTATGGCATTGTAGATTGGGTCACATCAATGAGAGAAGGTTGACTAAGTTACATACAGAAGGATATTTGAATGCGTTCGAATATCAATCGTATGCCACTTGTCAATCTTGTCTCAAAGGAAAGATGACAAAGACTCCGTTTACTGGACAAGGAGTAAGAGCGAGCGAGCTCTTAGGACTCGTACACAGTGACGTGTGCGGTCCAATGTCTACACATGCCCGAAGCGGACATTCTTACTTCATTACTTTTACGGATGACTTCTCAAGGTACGGTTATGTCTTCTTAATGAAACATAAGTCCGAGGCCTTTGGAAAATTCCAGGAGTATAAGAATGAAGTAGAGAAACAGACCGGCAAAAGTATTAAGATTCTAAGATCGGATCGAGGTGGAGAATACTTAAGTGCCGAATTCCTGAATTACTTAAAAGAGAATGGTATTCTCTCTCAGCTTACTCCTCCATACACTCCGCAACATAACGGTGTATCGGAGAGACGGAACCGAACCCTATTGGATATGGTTCGGTCCATGATGAGTAACGCTGAGTTACCGCGATCATTCTGGGGATATGCACTAGAAGCAGCTGCGTATCTCTTGAACAAGGCTCCTACCAAGACTGTGCCCACCACCCCATATGAGATGTGGACTGGGAAGAAACCCTGTCTTAATTATCTTAAGGTATGGGGATGTCCAGCTTTTGTAAAAAAGCAGCATGCGGACAAGCTTGAGGCACGTTCAGTACAGTGTAAGTTTGTGGGATACCCAAGGAACTCCAGGGGGTATCTTTTCTATTCCGCTGAGGAACAAAAGGTTTTTGTTTCTCAGCATGCCCGCTTCTTGGAAACTGAGTTTTTGGAAACCCAGATAAGTGGGAACACAATAGAACTGGAAGAAATTCCAGAACCACAGACTGTTACTGAAAGCTTAGTGGAACCAGAGGGTTCAACAGAACAGGACATTCCTACGCCGCTCCGCAGGAGTAGTAGGCAGTCTCATCCGCCCGAGAGATACTGCGGTTTTCTCATAGACGGGGATAGAGAGGATTGCATCATAGATTATGATGAGCCTACTAGCTTCCAGCAGGCCGTTCAGAGCGTTGACTCAGTGAAATGGCTGGATGCAATGCGGACCGAAATGGAGTCCATGTACACCAACAAGGTATGGACGTTAGACATTGCTCCAGACGGGGTAAAACCCGTAGGATGCAAGTGGATCTTCAAAAGGAAGATTGGTGTAGATGGACAGGTTGAGACCTATAAAGCTAGGCTGGTAGCAAAGGGTTTTCGTCAAAGACCTGGCTTGGACTACGACGAAACCTTTTCTCCAGTAGCCATGCTGAAATCCATTCGGATCCTTCTTGCCATTGCTGCCTTCCACGATTATGAGATTTGGCAGATGGACGTAAAAACCGCTTTTCTAAATGGAAATTTAGAGGAGTGTGTCTATATGGATCAGCCAGAGGGTTTCATTCAGAGTGGGAGCAGCGGAAAGGTGTGCAAGTTGCTTAAGTCCATCTATGGACTAAAGCAGGCATCGCGGAGTTGGAACATCTGTTTTGATGAGACGGTCAAGGAATTTGGCTTTATCAAAAATCCAGATGAACCATGCATCTATAGTAGATTTGTAGCGAGAACTGTAGTATTCCTCGTTTTATACGTGGATGACATTCTCTTAATAGGAAATGATATTCCTATGCTACAATCTGTCAAGGGGTTCTTGTCACAAAGGTTCTCCATGAAAGACCTGGGTGATGCCTCATACATCCTGGGGATCCGGATCCATCGTGATAGATCCAAGAGGATATTGGGACTTTCTCAGTCCAGGTACATCGACACCGTACTGAAAAGATTCAGTATGGAAGATTCCAAGCGTGGTAACCTACCGGCTTGTCACGGGATCACCCTCTCTAAAGAGATGTCTCCCAAGACTGATTTGGAGAGGGATCGCATGTCTATTATACCCTACGCTTCTGCGGTAGGCTCTATAATGTATGCGATGTTGTGTACCAGACCGGATGTAGCTTATGCACTGAGTGTGGTAAGCCGGTATCAGTCAAACCCTGGGGAGAAACACTGGATAGCGGTAAAGAACATTCTCAAGTACCTGAGAAGGACTAAGGAGATGTTCTTGGTGTATGGCGGAAAAGACCTCCAGATCGAGGCCTTTGCTGACTCCAGCTTCCAGAGTGACAAGGATGATTCCAAGTCCATGTCGGGTTTTGTCTTTACCCTCAATGGAGGGGCGGTGTGTTGGAAGAGTTCCAAACAAGAAACCGTTGCAGACTCGACGATGGAAGAGGAATACATCGCTGCATCTGATGCCGCAAAAGAAGCGGTCTGGATGAGGAAGTTCTTGAAAGAACTTCAGGTGGTTCCGTCCATTGTTGATCCAATACCTCTGTATTGCGACAACAACGGGGCTATAGCATTAGCGAAGGAACCCAGGTCCCATCAGAGATCCAGGCACATCTTGAGGCGGTATCACCTGATCAGGGAGATCGTAGATCGCCAGGAGATCGAGGTTCGGAGAGTCGCTTCAGAAGATAACACTGCTAATCCATTCACCAAGGCCCTGCCCCAGACTCAGTTCGAGCGGCTGATCGAGATGATAGGTCTTCGATACGCCAGTACATGGCCTTAGTGCAAGTGGGAGATTGTTAGTGTATATGCCCTAGAGGCCATTACTGTATCATACTAGTTTGTATATTACTTAATGGATGCTTGGGATATTCACCTTGTATATACAATCTTGCTCAAAATAGTAGTATGCTACTTGGTTTGTTTCTACTTCAATGTGTACTTGTGTTTATTTCAGTATATCACTTATACGCATTAGTGGAGCCCTTAGGATCTTTGCTTGATTACCAGCGTTGTGATGGCAGTCACACCAGTGGGGGCTGGGTAATCTATAAGCACATCCTTATTCAGGTCCCTGGTCGCAGGACTATCGAGACAGGGCATCGATACTCCGGAGTAGACCAGCGCATGCGCTTCTCATCCCAGTGTAGGAGACGGTCTGTCCCACAGCCGTCAGTACGTCGTACTTGAGATAGTATGCGGGTGCTCGTTAGGTTACGGGTACACTGGACAGGACTCGTCGGGAACTGACTAGTTGGTATTATACCTATCGTCAGTTATCAGTTCCCAGGTGACATGAGTACAGCTTAGTCCGCTGACTTGACACTGTCACTTCGCCTCGGGTGTGTTCCCACTGTACTTTGATCACTACCCTACCACGGCTCAAAGGAGTCGTGCAAACAGGTGGTAGTTGGGTGCAGTCCCGAAGCACTTGGAGGCAGTGACGGTTAGACAGGATTCGTCTCTCCCGGTATTGGGGGTTGACATCGCGCTGTGTCTAGGAGAGCCATTACACGAGTAGTCCCTGGCCAGGGCAAACGAGATATACTGGTAGGTTTCCAGTGTTATCTCAGGGTGTATTGGGCTTCACTCCGGCACGACTTGTACCGCTATTGGGGGACTGACGTTTACCGCCCCCTAGGCCCGCCATGCGATGTATCAGACGAACAGACCGGACTGTACGGAGAATGTCACGCTCAGGCTCAGTAGGAGTTCAGATGGGTTTCGCCTCGTCGGTCTTCTTGTCGGCATTACCTGGGGACCGTTACGCACAGCTAGTGCCGCTTGCGGTCTGTGGTTAAACCCACTGCCAGCGTAGTGTTGAGTCTTTAGAGTCCCACACAGAAAGCTTTTCGCCTTTAGGCAAAAGAGTAGAGGTCGCATGGTATTGCGATAGGTCGCATGGTTTTGCGACAGGGTTCGGTCACATCCGTGCACTTGTGCACGTACAGTGTCCGGACAGTTTACACTAGCGGGCTTTGGTTTAAGCCAGATCCTAGTGTACCTTATGGGATTGGATTTATCCAGTTTGCATTCGTGTTCCTCGGAACGCGGATGCGGGTGTGTATGCACAGTTGACAGGGAGGCAGAGGCAGCGGATTCTCATTAGGGTTGTTGACAGTTGACCGTTGACTTTTTGACTTTATGCTCAACCCTAATGAGAATATGATTTGTGATTAACTATTATATTAATTAAGTATTATGGTGATATGGTTGTTGACTTGTTGACTTTTGTTGACTTGTTGACTTTGGTGACTTGTTGACTTTTGTTGACTTGTTGACCGGTTGACTAGGCTTGACTAGTTGACCATCATGATGACCATGGTTATCATTTCATGCCAAAGACTTTTTTCTTGCTTGCTTTTTTGAGTAAAATGAGTGCATGATATGATAACCTTATGGTTGCTTCTAACCATTACCAAAAGACTTTTTTTGATATGATGAGTTATGATCACTTTGGATTATGAGAGGGTGAAAGGAAAAAGAGAGCCTCATTCTTTCTTGCTCATTCTCTCTCTTGTTCTTGAGCTCTCCTCTTGCTCTCATCCTCAACCTCTTGCTCCCTCTCTTGATCTATGGTTCTCTTATCTCATGAGTTGAGAATCAAGAACCATAGATAAAATCCCATTCTAAATCATCTCTACTCATTCTAGTTCACTAGGTTTAGCAAACCAAGTGAACTAGTTTCTTCAAAGAACGAAGAAGGAGCTAAAGGTTGGAGCTTTCAAGTGGATCTATCTTCGGCGTACGGAGACAACGAGAAGGAGCCATCGAACCACCATCGGAGCTTGAAGAGAAGGAGTTCAAGTTTAGGTATAACCATCTTCATCCGAGTAGCTAACTCTCTTTAGCATAGTTTGCTAGTTTTAGTTTAGACAACGATCCCGACCATAGTTTAGTCCATGTTGCCTCTTGCGATAAAAATTCGTTTTTTATACCGTTTCCGCCTCCCCGTAAGAACCGGGGGTCGCAATATGGACTTACACATATCCCCAGAATGATCGCGGTAACTCAGCGTTACTCATCATGGACCGAACCATATCCAATAGGGTTCGGTTCCGTCTCTCCGATACACCATTATGTTGCGGAGTGTATGGAGGAGTAAGCTGAGAGAGAATACCATTCTCTTTTAAGTAATTCAGGAATTCGGCACTTAAGTATTCTCCACCTCGATCCGATCTTAGAATCTTAATACTTTTGCCGGTCTGTTTCTCTACTTCATTCTTATACTCCTGGAATTTTCCAAAGGCCTCGGACTTATGTTTCATCAAGAAGACATAACCGTACCTTGAGAAGTCATCCATAAAAGCAATGAAGTAAGAATGTCCGCTTCGGGCATGTGTAGACATTGGACCGCACACGTCACTGTGTACGAGTCCTAAGAGCTTGCTCGCTCTTGCTCCTTGTCCAGTAAACGGAGTCTTTGTCATCTTTCCTTTGAGACAAGATTGACAAGTGGCATACGATTGATATTCGAACGCATTCAAATATCCTTCTGTATGTAACTTAGTCAACCTTCTCTCATTGATGTGACCCAATCTACAATGCCATAAGAAAATCTGATTCATTTCCGGAGACTTTCTTTTGTGTGTATTCTGGACGTTGAAAATCTGTGGTTGGTTTAACACGTATATACCATTACTCAATGTACCTGACCCAATCAAAACTTGATTAAGGTGAATGTTTACAACATTACTTACAAACGCAAATTCATAACCTTCTTTAGAAACTAAAGATACAGAAATGATATTACAAGTTGCGTTGGGTACAAAAAAGCAATTACGCAAAACCAAAACATGTCCATCTGACATTCCCAGGTGATAGTCCCCCACGGCTTTAGCATCCATGCTAGCTCCGTTCGCAACTTTGAAGGTCATGTCACCTGCCTTCAAAACACTACGGTTTCTCAACGCCTGCAAAGAATTACAGATATGAGATCCTGATCCGGTATCCAATACCCAGGAAGTAGAGTTTATTGAAAGACAGTTTTCAATAACATACACACCTGAAGCTGAAGCTGCAACCTGCTTCAATTCCTGTGTTCTGGCCTTCCAGGCCCTGCAATCATTCTTCCAGTGTCCTTTCTTATGATAATAGAAGCATTCTTCCTTATCCACAAGCTTCCCCGCTATCTTTGTTGCTTTGCCTTTTCCCTTCGTATCCACTTTACCAACACCGCCCCTTGGTTTGGCGGGGGCCTTCTTCTTCTTTCCCTTGGCTTTCGCCTTGGACCTAGAAGAAGATGATCCTCCTACAAACAAAGTGGATGTTTCCCTACCTTTCTGTAGGGTGCCCTCTGCGCTCCTCAGCATGTTGAGGAGCTCTGATAGTTCAACCTCTTTTTCTTGTAGGTTGAAGTTCAGTATAAACTGGGCGTAAGTGGAAGGAAGGGACTGGAGAACTATATCCGTATATAGCTCACTCTCCAATGTGATCCCTAGGTCAGCGAGCTCCTCAATGAAGCCGATCATCTTTAGCACATGCTCGGCTACTGATGATCCGACGGCCATTCTTGTCGAAAATAACTTTTTCGACGCTTCGTATCTTGCGATACGTGATTGCTCTCCATACAGTTCTTTTGTATGGAGCAATATGGACTCCATGTCCATATTCTCATGCCTCCTCTGATGTTCGTTGTCCATCGAGGCAAGCAGGAGGCACTTGGCCTTCGCGCTATCAATCTCCCAAGTCTTGCGGATTTCCTTATCCGTGACACTGGAAGTTGGACCAGGGACAGGGGGAGCTTTGGTGGTAAGAAGATACCCCAGCTTGTCATAAGTGATTGCTATCGTGACATTCCTGAGCCAATCTTTGTAGTTTGGCCCTGTCAGTTTGTTTTTATCTAGGAGTAACTTAAGTCCAGTCATGTTGATTGGTCGCTGCAATTAGGAGAGAGAAGAAGAAACACTCAGCATGATGCTCTTGCAAGTTTAGAGTGGTTTTTAGTTTGTCTAAACAGGATGGCTCCCACTGTTTCTCGAATCCCTCCTCAAACCATAAAGGAAGAATTAGTCAGGATCAATCCCACCGTACAATACTTGCTTAACCGTTCAGCCAGGCCGGTGTCGGTACTTCGAGGGAGGTTTTCCAACGCTTTCGCGAAGTTCCTTAATTAGAGAACCTCTTTTCCCTGGGGGCGTAGCCCCGCTAACACCTTTCTAGGCACCTACTAGGTTTATAGCATTGATCGTTAAGTGAGAAATTTCCCGAGGAGTAGCATATACTCACAGTAGGATCGGGATCCAAATATCATCGCGTGACGAAACTGAAGGAATCCTACCAGAATCATCACACTCCAAATGGTATGCAAATCTAGCAAGTTTTAGTACTTATGAAACTCCCGATGTGGATTTTTGCCCCATGCTCTTATGACCTTGACGAAGGTCAACAAATCATAAGTCACATGTCAAGTTCTGCCCGTCATTATCCAGGTTAATTTGAATCCACCCGTATATACCCTTGATGAAGGTCAACAAGGTAATGCGAATGTCCCAAACCAACGCATCTATCTATGCTACATATGAATACCCAATAGCTACCAATCACTATGCCTTGACGAAGGTCAACAAACACAGCTTGAATACTATTGAATATTCATACGAAACGACGGAGGGCTACGAATGGTTTTGGCAAAACCGTGAACGTAGTGAACTTGATTTGGTCGATGGAACGAGATAGCTTTTAAAAGGAGTGGCTCAAGCTCCGCATTTTAAAAGTTGTTTTTGAAAAGAACCGAGTGGTTTTTCGAAAGTGTTCCAACGACTTTAGCTTGGTTTATTATCTTGCATTAGTTCTTTTAATGCGTGATATTCTTGCATTAGTTCTTTTAATGCGTCCCATCATTTAATCCTACCATTGCAGAAAACAACCAAAATATGACGTACGCTTATGCCATTCGCATTCGCCACGGGGCCCCGTCATTACCCGTTAGGTTACTTAACTAACGACAGAGCGGGGGCTGGGCTAGCGCGTCTGTAAAACATAAGCAACGCCTAAATAGTATCATATATAGATATACTGCAATGATAAACATTTCAGATCACAGATAAATACATTGGATATACTAGGAATCTGTAATTTGTACGAGCCTGTAACAAAAACAGATTACACGGTCGCGGTGAATAGCCAAATCCCCACCCAAGACCCCTACGGGTGCGGCAAACTACCCGCCAAGTACCCGAAGCATAGCAACCTCCCTCATCTCCATGAGTAGGCCACTCGACACTTCGGCATACCCGGTAGTTTGTGCACCCCTCCATGGGTCTATCCTAGGAGCAAAAACAGTAAAAAGAAATTATACAATGACGGCTACAACCCCGACCCGGTTGTGCGGCCATACAAATAATTATTACATCAATTTACAAATTTACATGAATTGCAAGAAAAGAAAACTCTCGTCTCACAACCCCCGGCTATTCACCCGCGACAATCCAACATATTTATATACACATTCCAGCACATTACAGATCATGTATAACCCCGACCAATCGGCTTATAGCGATTAGCCGACGTTCAATACATGCAAACATCACAGATATAACCATCAAAGTCAAAGTGCAGTGAAGTTCGGAAAAAAAATACGGAATTATAGGACCCCAAAAGGAAATTTCTTTTCTGGAAAATCTGGGCACATATAATATATTCCAAAAATCCCAAAACCAACACAGACACACACTGCACGAAAAACGATGCAGAGAAGACGACAAACCGCGGCGCTTCCGCGGCACATGCCTACCTCGTGCGGCGGAAGCGCGGCGGTTTGAACGAATTAGGGCAACGTTTTTCTTGGGTGTTCACACAAAACCCTGAGCCGAATTTACAAGTGTAACGTTTTGCATTTTGAGCCAAAAAAAATTCAACAGAAACTCAGTTTTTGTAAAAGTTTGGTTTTTGGATTTTTCCGGTTCCGAACTTCGTTACACTTCACTACCAAGCTAGTTTAAGTTTAGTTAGTCTCTGATACCACTGTAAGTCCACGTTGCGACCCCCGGTTCTTACGGGGAGGCGGAAACGGTATAAAATCAAAATTTTAACGCAAGAGGCAACATGGACTAAGCTAGGTCGGGATCTTTACCTAAACTAAAACTAGCATACTAAGCTAAAGATATTTAGCTACTCGGATGAAGATGGTTATACCTAAACTTGAACTCCTTCTCTTCAAGCTCCGATGGAGGTTCGATGGCTCCTTCTCGTTGTCTCCGTACGCCGAAGATAGATCCACTTGAAAGCTCCAACCTTTAGCTCCTTCTTCGTTCTTTGAAGAAACTAGTTCACTTGGTTTGCTAAACCTAGTGAACTAGAATGAGTAGAGATGATTTAGAATGGGATTTTATCTATGGTTCTTGATTCTCAACTCATGAGACAAGAGAACCATAGATCAAGAGAGGGAGCAAGAGGTTGAGGGTGAGAGCAAGAGGAGAGCTCAAGAACAAGAGAGAGAATGAGCAAGAAAGAATGAGCAACTCTTTTGTCTTTCACCCTCTCATAATCCAAAGTGATCATAACTCATCATATCAAAAAAGTCTTATGTGATGGTTAGAAGCAACCATAACCTTATCATGTCATGCACTCATTTTACTCAAAATGAGCAAGCAAGAAAAAGTCTTTAGCATGAAATGATAGCCATGGTTATCATGATGGTCAACTAGTCAAGCCTAGTCAACCGGTCAAGAAGTCAACAAAAGTCAACAAGTCAACAAAGTCAACAAGTCAACGAAAGTCAACAAGTCAACAACCATATCACCATAATACTTAATTAATATAATAGTTAATCACATATCATATTCTCATTAGGGTTGAGCATAAAGTCAAATAGTCAACGGTCAACTGTCAACAACCCTAATGAGAATCCGCAGCCTCTGTCTCCCTGTCAACTGTGCATACACACCCGCATCCGCGTTCCGAGGAACACGAATGCAAACTGGATAAATCCAATCCCATAAGGTACACTAGTATCTGGCTTAAACCAAAGCCCGCTAGTGTAAACTGTCCGGACACTGCACGTGCACAAGTGCACGGATATGACCGAACCCTGTCGCAAAACCATGCGACCTGTCGCAATACCATGCGACCTCTACTCTTTTGCCTAAAGGCGAAAAGCTTTCTGTGTGGGACTCTAAAGACTCGACACTACGCTGGCAGTGGGTTTAACCACAGACCGCAAGCGGCACTAGCTGTGCGTAACGGTCCCCAGGTAATGCCGACAAGAAGACCGACGAGGCGAAACCCATCTGAACTCCTACTGAGCCTGAGCGTGACATTCTCCGTACAGTCCGGTCTGTTCGTCTGATACATCGCATGGCGGGCCTAGGGGGCGGTAAACGTCAGTCCCCCAATAGCGGTACAAGTCGTGCCGGAGTGAAGCCCAATACACCCTGAGATAACACTGGAAACCTACCAGTATATCTCGTTTGCCCTGGCCAGGGACTACTCGTGTAATGGCTCTCCTAGACACAGCGCGATGTCAACCCCCAATACCGGGAGAGACGAATCCTGTCTAACCGTCACTGCCTCCAAGTGCTTCGGGACTGCACCCAACCACCACCTGTTTGCACGACTCCTTTGAGCCGTGGTAGGGTAGTGATCAAAGTACAGTGGGAACACACTCGAGGCGGAGTGACAGTGTCAAGTCAGCGGACTAAGCTGTACTCATGTCACCTGGGAACTGATAACTGACGATAGGTATAATACCAACTAGTCAGTTCCCGACGAGTCCTGTCCAGTGTACCCGTAACCTAACGAGCACCCGCATACTATCTCAAGTACGACGTACTGACGGCTGTGGGACAGACCGTCTCCCACACTGGGATGAGAAGCGCATGCGCTGGTCTACTCCGGAGTATCGATGCCCTGTCTCGATAGTCCTGCGACCAGGGACCTGAATAAGGATGTGCTTATAGATTACCCAGCCCCCACCAGTGTGACTGCCATCACAACGCTGGTAATCAAGCAAAGATCCTAAGGGCTCCACTAATGCGTATAAGTGATATACTGAAATAAACACAAGTACACATTGAAGTAGAAACAAACCAAGTAGCATACTACTATTTTGAGCAAGATTGTATATACAAGGTGAATATCCCAAGCATCCATTAAGTAATATACAAACTAGTATGATACAGTAATGGCCTCTAGGGCATATACACTAACACTACCTTCTTAACAGATCCATCCTCTAATCTGATGAAGTCAAACCTATGACTGTCACATCAGAAATAGATGATCTATCTCCGCTATATCTGCTTTAGTCTATAAATAGACATAAGCCACTTGTCCACCATACTTCCGCTGCTCCAACTGACTACGACAACCCTCTGGCAGAGTCATATACACGTACGCTTCTAAAGCTAGTTCAGAACGACGCTATACTCATCTTCCTGCCGGGTCTCACAGCCTGGAGCAACAGCAATGGCAAGTCTGGGTAAACAAGAACCTCCCTGTCACCGTCCTTGAGGCTACTGGAGTACCTCTCGGGTGCCTGAGGTTGCCCACCATATCTGCAGAGTGGCCAATGGAATGTCAAATCAGATTGAATCTTTAGGTTCTTATCAAATCTTCAGTAATCGTTTGCGGTTCTGGAATCACCTCCAGTTCTACCATACTCCCACTACTGTTTTCTGGAAAAAAATCCACTTTTGTTAAAACTGTGGCGAGTCAAGAACAATATCACTATTGATCTTCCTGATGGTAGAAAGACAACCCTCATCATAGCCCGGGTCAACCCACAAACAGCCATTACAGAAACGTGCCTTGAGTCATCCAGAGTCTGGTTTTTAGCATAAGCTGGACAACTCCCCGTACCTTAACATCGTTAAGATATGAACTGTTCTATATCAAATACAGAAACAGAGGCACTAATTTAATTGAACCAGATTCAAATCATGCAGCTGTCACCAATGCATGTCAAGTAAATGGAGAGAGGCCGATCAGCGTTACTTAACTTAGGAGTACTTCCAATTATGAGTAATCTAAAAGAGAAACGAGTTCTCTTAATCATTACTATTAACTAAATACCATACACAAGTATCTATATCTTCGATCACCTTGAAGAATCCTGATACTTCCAATACCTGGTTCTCTACTTTACTCTTATATCTATAACTTCTCAAAACTCAGAACATGCATTTCTATGAAACACATGTCTAAGAACTAGAGAAGTCACAAGTAAACAGAATATAGTACGAGTACCAACCCCTCTGTCCTAATGGACACTGGACAATATACAATACTCTGTATAAGTCCCCTAAGTCTAGTGACTCATTCACTATGTGTCGTAGGTTGAAAACTGTACTTATGGTTAAAAAGAATTACACCGCTGTTCAATGCTCCTTACCTAACCATCCACTGATATAGGTAAATATCATAGACATAATTTCAAAAAGGTATATCTCACTCTATAAAAATAGACGTACAGATATATCAATTTGAAATTGGTCCATAATAACGGATATTCAAAACCAAATATTTGCCGTCCGGCAAACTACCCAGGCGACTTCCTCAAATATCACCAATTACAACGAATTCCGATATAATGAGGATGATCACCTAATTCCCAATAACTTACTCCTACTCATCATCTGTAAAACCATACAGATGTGAGAATCATACCTGGTAAATACATACCCTAGAGCAAGTGTCTAATTGGAAAATCAGTTTTCTTTTAGCAGTACACAGTGAAACTGAAACATTGAAATGTTTCGTAGGGGTATCCTGGTATTCTTAGTAATGCCTCTTCTATTATCCAGATTCATAACTGTAACCGTATATTTCTTTGCCATCTCTCCAAATCCCTTTATATGTCTTTAGTCGTTACCTTCTGCACACCCCTTTAGGCCAAATGGTTTTCTTCCTTCTCTACCGTTCGGCACCAACCTATGGTTTGGAAGAAGACTATCCAATAAGCATAATGGGTGTGCTTCCCTAATCCTAGGAGCACTCGCAATGCGAGAGAAGGTGAAGATAAAAGACAACCGAATAAACCTTATTCCTATTTCTCCTGAACCAGAATCCATCCCCGAACTGGAACAAGTTCCTTTCGAGTTCGTATATAACCATACGATGGAGTATCTAAATAACTGTGGATCTTTGTAGTGATACGGAGTGTCCTGGAGAAATACAAAGGTGAAGTGGGAGTGGTAATGAAATACTAGGTTTGGTCATGAATAGCAGTCGCAGTTTTCTTTGCCCTCTTACTAATCCCTTTATTTGTCTTAACTTAAAACCTTCTGCACACCATCGTTATGCTAATTGGTTTTCTTCATTCCCTACCGGTCGGCACCAGCCTAAGGTTTGGAAGAAGAATATCCAATTTGCGTAATAGGTGTACCGTCCTAATCCAAGGAGCACTCGCAACCTGAGAGAAGGTAAAAAGAAAAAGACAACTGAATAGTCATATTCGTTTCCTCCAGAACCGAAAACCATCCTCGAATAAATTCCTTCGAGTTCGTATATAACCATACGATGGTTTTGTCCAATGGAATTGGACGTTCGTAGTAATACGGGGTGTCCTGGAGAAAAGGGTAAAAGTAGGAGTGGCAATGAGGTATGCAACTCCGACAATCCAAAAGCCAGTGTTAAAGAAGGTTCGGTTAATTTTGGTCACTGAGTCATAGTCTAGGGTCGGGTCATGGTCGCTACCAAAGAGAGAGAGAAAAGAAATACTCAGCGTGCACTCTAACCAAGATCAGAATGGTTATCACTTTATCTAATCTGGAAACCTCCCACTGTACCGTCAAATTCTCCTCCAAACCTAAAAGAAGAATTAGTCGGGATCAACCGAGGAGTAAACCAACTCCTCAGTAGGAATCGAGATCGCATGATAACGTGACGGAATCCGCTCACGTTATCACACTCCAGAAGGTATGCGCATATCTGGCAAGTTTCAGTTTCTTTAGAAACTCCCGATGTGATTTTTACCCCATGCTCTTATGACCTTGACTTTGGCCAACAAATCATAAGTCACATGTCAAGTTCTACCCGTCATTCTCCAGGTTGATTTGAACCCACCCGTATCTACCCTTGACTTTGGCCAACAAGGCAGTACGACTGTCCCAAACCAACGCATCTATCTATACTGCATATAAACACCCAATAGCTACCAAACACTGTGCCTTGACTATGGCCAACAAACACAGCTTGAATACTATTGACTATCCATATGAAACGACGGAGGGCTACGAATGGTTTCTGGAGAAAACGTTTAACGTAATGAACTTGATATCGTTGAAGGAACTGGATAGCTTTATAAAAATATGGTGACGAAAACCTTTGCTAAAGAGGTCACTCCCGGTGAAGGGATCTCTGCTCTTTCCCCGTAGAATGAGGTGCAGGATATTCCAACTGAACACCACGATGCAAAGCAAAAGTAATCGACTATAGTGAAGTTATTTCCCTGACGCAAACTTCTGTCCAAGGGGTCACTCCCGGTGAAGGGATCTCGGCCCTTGCCTCGTCGACTAAGGAGCTGGATATTCATAACCGAATACCATTGTGCAAAACAAAAGAGAACGCCCTTACAATAACAACTTTTTGAAAAATTGTTCCAACAACATCAGAATAGGTTTGTTTAGCTTGCATTGATCCGAATCAACGCAGTCCCATCAATTGATCACACCACAAAAGAACGAAAATAATAATGTACGTATATGCCATCCGCATTCACCACTGGGTCCCGTCATCACCCGTTAGGTTACTTAACTAACGACAGAGTGGGGACTGGACTAGCGCGGATGCAAAACATATACAACATCTACTAGTATATATATCAATATATAATATACGCTCAAGGCGTGATAAAATGCAACATCACAGAAATGTAATAAGCATCACAGAACAATACAGATATCTGGGATCCCCAGGTTTCATAGAGCCGCTACTGAAACCCGACGTTCTCCTGGTCGTGTGGATAGCCTGTGCAATGAAATCCTAGACCCCTAGGGGCGCGGCAAGTCACCCGCCAAAACCTGAAGCGAGGCAGCCCCCTTCAACAACGTGAATGGACCACCCAGCACTTCACGGAATCCGATAACTTGGGCACCCCTCCTGGGTCAACCTATACCCCTACGAGTGCGGCGAATAGCCCGCCAATTCTAGAGTAAAGCCCCCTCCATCTCAAAGCCATGAGATGCGGGCCCGTTGCCCTCTAGAACCCGGCTATCCGTGCACCCCTCCGCGGGGTAATCCTAGTACAGAAAGTAAAATATACATACAACGGGTACATCGACCTCAGCCCGGTCGTGCCCCAAAAGAATAATATACAAACAGGCAGTGACGGCAGTCCACATGTCGGACGCTCGCCCCGCAATATCAAACGTACATATAAAACGAAACTGTACTAACATTGCATCCAGGCTATCCCCTACGACCGATCCGCAACATCACAGCACAACACAGAACATCAACGTGAATGTCACGTTCGCAAATCCGTCTAAAAGGGCTATAGCAGTTAGACGGGATTTACCGATCAAATGACATTCACGGTCGCAGATATAATGTAAATACTGTGAACTAACATGTTTAAAATTTTCGATCGATCAAATTTATCGAAGTGGGCCCCAAGCACTACTATAGCTCTTACAGAAAATCTGGGCCCAAAAAGAATATCCCAAAATCCCCATTTCCTAACCAGAAGCCCACTGGAAAAATTCTGTACAGTGTTGACCATTTCCGACCGCGGAACCGCGGCCAAAAGAGGGTTTTGGCCGCGTTTCCGAGGTCATACTGTAGCAACTCCTAACAAAATTTTTGTAGTATGCTTAAAATTTCCTGCACATGTTTCTGCAATGTACTGAAAAAAATTTCGAGCCAAAACAAAATCGACAAAAAGCAGTGCACTTGAAATCGGGTTTTCAGAAAATCCGTTCGATCAAACTTTAAACACGTTAGAGCAAGCTAGACTGGGTTATTGGCGTGGCTCTGATACCAGTGTAAGTGCACGGCGGCACCCCGGCCGTCAATCCGACGCTGGAATGCGGAAACAAAAATTTTCTAACAACAAGAAACCGGCACCACCGCGCACAAAAATTCCCGGGTCGGGCCATTAACCTAACTCTAGCAAACTAGAATAAGAGTAGAGACGCTATACCAAGCGATCCGTGTCCTTTGGTCTTCGCCTCCACTCCGATCTCCTCGCGGAATCTCCGGTCGTCGCCTTCTCGTCGAAACGGGCACCACATCGCCGGGTTCTTTTACGGGCTCCCACCTTTAAACCGAGGCAACTCGGGCAAGAAGTTGATGAGCCAACGTGTCCAAGAAATGCTGTAGACTAGTGTAGAAACCATTGTCTCAATTGGGGTTGTGAAGTTGCCATGATGGAGGAATGAATGAACTTTAGAGAGAGGTTGAGAATTTTGCAAGCAAGCAAATGAGATATGAATTATTCCCCTCATCAAAAATGAACCTCACCCTCTCCTCTCAAGTAGTGGCCGGCCCCTCCCACCAAATGGTGGAGATCCCAATTGCAATAATGCAAGGAAAGAATATAATAGGAAAAAAAGAGGAAAAAAATGGTCACACCATTTCTAATCAAAATCCAAATCAACATTAATGCAAAGGAAGAGACTCAAAAAGAATCTCATGATTCAATATCTATCATGAAGCCACAAATGCAAGAAACCCCCTCCATAATAACTAATTTGCAAACTTGCAAATTAGCCCCTCCATCGGAAAGTCCGGCCATGAAGGAACAAAGGAAAACTGGCCGGAACGAAATACAAACTGGCAACTTCAGAAAACTGATCCCGTAATAAATTACAGGAAAACCCCGCGACTGTAAATACATACCCGCATTTGTATTCCCACTGAATACAAATGCAAAGAGACAAAATCTACACTGTCTAATACTAAGATCCGGCTTAAACCAAAGCCCGCTAGTAAAATCCGTCCAATCATGATCCGTGCAATACCGCGCGTATCTGATCGAACCCTGCCATATCTCCATACGGCCTCTACAGCGTTTCACCCGAAACTTGAGAAACTGGTCTGTAGGGGACTCTAAAGTCTCGTCAATACTTTGGTTGTGGATTTAACCACTAGCACGTCAGATGTATTAGCCAATACGTAACGGGCTACCAGGTACTGACCAAAAGGGACGTCGATGAGCGAACTCATCCTGACACCCTACTGAGCCTGTCAGTGACAATATCCGTACAGTCCGGTCCGTTCGTCTATGAGCATCGCATGGCTGGCCTAGGGGGTTGGTAAAGTCAGACCCCCAAAAGCGGTACAGGTCGTGTCGGAGTGTAGCCCAGAACATCCTGATATACTACTGGAATACCGACCAGTAAATCCCCTGCCTTAGCCAAGGACTTTCATGTACTGGCTCTCCTAGACACAACGCGACCTCACCCCCAATACCGGGAGAGACGAACCCCTGCAGATCCGCTCACTGCCTCCATGTGGCTCGGGACTGTACCCAACTAAAACCTGTTTGCACGTCTCCTTTGAGCGTAGTAAGGTAGTAATCAAAGCACAGTGGGAACTCACACGAGACAAATGACGATCTCAGGTCGATGAACTAACCTGTACACATGTCACCAGGGAACTGCTATCTGACGTCTGGTATAATCCCAACTAGCATGTTTGCGGCGAGTCCTGTCCGGTGTACTCATAACCCAATGAGCACCTGTATACATCTTAGGTGAACCAACTGACACCAGTGGCTTGTGAGACCGGCCACCGCCCCTCTTCGGGGTCTCGACTGTATACACTAGTCTACGCTGGAGTATCGATGCCCTGTCTCGAAACTCCCACGATTAGGGACCTTTTAAGGATGTGCTTATAGACCCCAGCTCCCACGTATATGATCGCCCTCATACTACAGGTAGTCAAGCAAGAATCCTAGGGGCTCTATCAACGTGCAATAGTGACCTGTAAGGTCACCTAAAACAGTACACGATGATAAAGATTAACCAGATAGCATACTATCATCTTGAGTAAGACTGTCCTACCGGCATAGGTCCTCCCTCAATCATTGCAATCACGTGCCTGTGATCCAATAATTGACTCTGAGGGCACTATATCCAATAAGCTCCACCTCAAGCCGAGGAAACTAGGGCAACAAGTTTGCTATGCTTGATGTTCTAGGGGATGTAGAGTAAGAAGATGGTTTCGTTTGTCTATCTAGATTCTATTTTTCTCAACACATGAGAGTTATAGAATTTTCTAGTGAGGAGGAAGAAGAAGCAACCATGCGATCTCTTTTTTGATGAGAGAGAATGAGAAAGAGATAATGATCCAAGAGAAAAATAATTACCAATCTTTTATTATAAAAATTATGATGGCAACCATTGATTTGACCATTATCATGTCATGTTAAATCCAAGCCAAGAAAATATCTAGTGCATACAAAAATATCTAAGTCAACAACGGTCAACTAGGTCAACATGGTCAACATGGTCAAATGGTCAAACCAATTAGCCATAACACAATTATCATTAAAAAGATTAGTAAACATTTTCCTCCATCTCATAATGGTTTTGACCAAGTCAATGGTCAAAACCATAATGAGGCATCTCCTTCTTCGCTCTTCACATCCGTGCATACACACCCGCATTCGCATTTCGTAGAATACGAATACTAGAAGACAAAACTGATCCATCTATACAATACTAGGATCCATCTTAAACTAAAGCCCACAAGTATTGTCCGCCCGAACATCATACGCACACAAGTGCACGGACGTGATCGTAGCCCTGCCGTAAAACCATACGGCCTCTACACCTTTTGCCAAGTGCAGGGAAAATCTCTGTATGGGACTCTAAAGACTCGACACTACGCTGGCAGTGGGTTTAACCACAGGCCGCTAGTGGTACTAGCTGTACGTAACGACCCCCAGGTAGACGTCGATAAGAAGGCCGATGAGGAAATCCCATCCGAACTCCTACTGAGCCTAAATGTGACAATCTCCGTACAGTTCGGTGTGTTCGTCTAAGAGTATCGCATGTCGGGCCTAGGGGCGGTAAACGTCAGACCCCTAATAGTGGTACAAGTCATGTCGGAGTGTAGCCCAGAACACCCTGAGAAACTACTAGAAACACTGCCAGTAAATCTCGCTTGCCCTGGCCAGGGACTTTGTGTAATGGCTCTCCTGACACAGCGCGATATCAACCCCCAATACTGGGAGAGACGAATTCTGTCTAACCGCTACTGCCTCCAAGTGTTTCGGGACTGCACCGAACTACTACCTGTTTGCACAACTCCTTTGAGACGTGGTAAGGTAGTAATCAAAGTAAAGTGGGAACACACTCGAGGTGAAGTATCAGTATCAAGTCGAAGGACTAAGCTGTACTCAGGTCACCTGCGAACTGCTATCTGACGATAGATATAGTACCAACCAGCAGTTCCCGATGAGTCCTATCCAGTGTACTCGTAACCTAACGAGCACCTGCATACTATCTCCAGTACGACATACTAATGGCTGTGGGATAGACCGTCTCCCCTGCTGGGATGAGAAGCGTATACACTAGTCTACTCCAGAATATCGATGCCCCGTCTCGATACTCCTACGACTAAGGACCTGTATAAGGATGTGCTTCTAGATTACCCAGCCCCCACTAGTGTGACTGCTATCACAACGCTGGTAATCAAGCAAAGATCCTAAGGGCTCCACTAATATGTATAAGCAATATGCTAAAAGAAACACATGCACATATTGAAGTAGAAACAAACCAAGTAGCATACTACCATTTTGAGCAAGACTGTCAATACAACTGTGAATATCCTAAGCATCCATTAAGTAATATACAAGGTAGTATGATACAGTAATGGCCTTAAGTTATCACCATGGTTTGGTCAGGTCAAGTATTCATGTTTGATACTGATGTTTGAATTCAAGTATTCCGCTTCAAGTTCATGTATTCATGTATGACTTTGGATTCAGGATTGAATAGACTCGGACTTGAGTCAGACACTTGTAACTGATTTAGATCTTGAATTAGGTTCGGGAGTTATCCGTAACTGTTGTACATAGACGGCAGGATTTATGTCCTTTTCCAAGACAATTACCATTGATAAATCCATTAAGTTTTCTAACTTAAATAGGTAAGCACTCACTTTCTCCGGTTCCCTGGAGCTCAAGAGAATTGATCCCGCTTAAACCTATATTTACTAAAGTCCTTAAGTATTGTTATATATAACTTGAGGGGCTTATCCACAAGCTTTCTCAATGCTAGCCATGGCAAATTCCACCATTTTTGAATTATTTTGATAAATAAAAACCCTAGTATTATCCTAACTATAGTGTAACTCTCATACACCCATGTTTCATGTACCATCAAGCATGACACAATAAAATGTACATTAATATATTTCACATATATACTATATGTACACAAGTGAGAAAAAGAAAACTTAGTGAGCAAATATTAGTTAATGTAAGTTAATATATCAAATATATAATTATACATTAAATTATCAAATAAACACTTGATTTAATAATCCGGCTATATCACATACAACCGACTAATATGGGTCAAGAAGCGCATACACTAGTCTACTCTGGAGTATCGATGCCCTGTCTCGATACTCCCACGACTAGAACAGTTATAGGGTGTACTTGTGGACTACGCTTGGCCCCACTAGTATGATCTCTATCATAGTCCTGGTAGTCAAGTACACATCCTAAGGGCTTCATCAACATGTGAGAGCAAAACAGTATCACTTATACAAGTCAACATAATAAGACAAAGTGCAACCAGATAGCATACTCTCATGTCGAGCAAGAAAGTCCTCCCTATATATATCCAAGCATCCACTACAATATACATCACATGTACAGTAATGGCCTCTAGGGCATACATATAACTAACATATATACAGTGGCATACAAGCTGAAAGTAAGTACAATGAGAGCTAGTAGTCCTGCTGGGTGGTGGGCTGATCTATGTTCTCCTAGCTAGGCTCGATCTCCTGAGAGTCCGGCACTCCTGACGAACATTCCAAAGAAAGAAATAGACATGAATGTGGTCAGCGAACTAGCGCTCGGTAAGTCCTAAAAGAAGAAATGGAATATAAAAAGTAATGAGAATTGAACCGGTAAGTTATACAGGTATATGATTGTTATTCTAACGTGGTTGTTTGTATCTTAGTACAGAAGGTGTTTGTGTATATTAGAAGAGTCCATCTTACCCCGTGGACTATGGTAATATGTAGTATAAGGCCCCGTCAAAACCCACAGGACAACGGCACGAGAGTTCATGTAGGTGTCTTTTAAGTGACCATCTCGTGCCACGTTAATACGTTCCCTACCAATCGGCCCCGTTATTCCCGTATAATGTATTGTATACAGTATATTTAAAACTCTTGTCGAAACCATGGATACAAGTTGTTCAAGTAATTAGGTGCAGGATATAATCATATATTTAAGTAGTCATGTCAAGTTATAACCATGGTTCTGTCAAGTCAAGTCAAGTATTCATATTTTATATTGAAGTTTGAATTCAAGTATTCAGCTTCAAGTTCATGTATTCATGTATGACTTTGGATTCAGGATTGAATAGACTCAGACTTGAGTCACACTTGTAACTGATTTAGATCTTGAATTAGGTTCAGGAGTCATCGGTAACTGTTGCATATAGACGGCAGGATTTATGTCTTTTTCCAAGACAATTACCATTGATAAATCCGTTAAGTTTTCTACCTTAAATAAGTAAGCACTCACTTTCTCCGGTTCTCTGGAGCTCAAGAGAATTGATCCTGCTTAAACCTATATTTACTAAAGTCCTTAGTATTGTTTTATATAACTTGGAGGGGTTTTATGAAAAGTATTTTAATATAGTTTCAAAATAAACCGCGAGAATTTATTTATATTATTTAGGGTTTCATGGATATGAATTTTAAGGATTTGAGGTATTTTAGCGATTATTGCTTAGCTTGAAAAGTTCATAGTATTTTATTGTAAAACTTATCTTTTATTGGTATCCTGATGGTATTGTAATGAAACTTGTAAATCTTTCATTTAAAAAAATATAATTTTATTATATTTTGAAAATATATGGATTTGTAATTTTTATATAATTAATAAAAATTAAATTTTATTTAATTAGAAAATACGTTTTTCTTAAAACCGTATTTAAAAGCTTTCGAGATCGAATACTCCATAAGGAGGTCTGCATCTCGTCTACTAGCCCAAGAATGTGCGATAATCCACACCATCCAATAGTGGGTCCCCTAAAAAGGGTTGTAGAGATATAATCGCAAAGGAATTTAAAACACCGTTTAAAAGATATAGTAAATGGCATTTTCTTGTAATAATGTCTTCGTACAAAAATTCATATAAAAGAGGTATCATGCTATGGAACCATGTGTGTATATGAGGGGTAAGTCATTACCCCGTGAAGTTTTTCCTAAGGTATTGTTTAAGCAAAACTAAAAAAAGATGATATTTAAAGTTCATGGTATTTAAATAAAAAACTTAAATTAATGTTATTTTAGATGAGAATTTTAGGTTAAAATTTATTCTAAACATCTATAATTAAGATTACAAGTATTGTGTAAAAACTTGGTTGATCAAAGAATGAAGGAGTAGAAGTTTCTAGGGTTTAGAAAATATATATCGGTTTTAACTCCACTTACTGATATACGTTTTTAAATGAATTTTTAAAGAAGAGAAATGAAGATTGGAAGGGACTTACAAGTTAGGAGGCTTCAAGAAAGGTTGAAGAAGGGGGATGAGTTTCTTAGCGTCGCGGGAGCACCGGAATAGCTTCGATTCTTCGCTGAAAGGCGGACCGCTTGCTAACATCCACTTGTACTTCACTTACACTTAGAGAATTTTGGAGTGTTTTGGCTAGAAATTTCAAAATGATGTTAGTCTATATGCCCTAGAGGCCATTACTATATCATACTAGTTTGTATATAACTTAATGGAAGCTTGGGATATTCACAGTTGTATAGACAATCTTGCTCAAAATGGTAGTATGCTACTTGGTTTGTTTCTAATTTAATATGTGCATGTGTTTCTTTTAGCATATCGATTATACATATTAGTGGAGTGTTCATACCAGAATATTGCATTTTATACCGCCCATTCTTACGCTTGTTTATTTATAGGCAGGTGCTTTTGATCAGTGTTTACTACATATTTGCAGAATACTGGTTCTCAGCTTTAAACAGTGAAATCCATGGAAAAGTACGACAAATTCCGGATTACTGCCAACAACAGATAAAACACGGTCTCCGCTCTCTATCCGTGTGTTGCCACATACCAGTTTAAGGGACAAAATGGCAAATCGATTGTCATTCTCATGCACAAAGCTCAATGTCAACACAAGATCCAAGAAATCTACGCGGAGCTCGAGGAAATCATGGCAAAAGATCCACATCACATCACTTTTTGATCTACTGAAATTCTGGAAGAATTGTGATGAGTTTCTGAGAAAAGTCATATACCACACTGAAGAAGACATCAAACCAGGGAAATCCACAAAGTTTGACCACCCAACTCCATTAAAGGGCCGCGGAACCGCGGCCAATAGGGGGTCTAGGCCGCGGTTCCGCGGCCATATAGGCTCCTCTTTCTGACGTTTTTCAGGGGCAGTTTGGGGACTTCATATTATGCCAGATTGTTGCCCTAGGTTTTCAGTTCACCTCCTATAAATACCCCAGATCTGAGCTAAGCCATGTGTCAATTCTTTGTTCCTCTTTTTGCCACTTTAGTGTAGTTTTTGTTCTTCTTCTTCTTCTTCTTCTTCATTTTTCCTCCATGGAAATGTAGTGAGAGTATTGAGTGGATGTGAATGAAGATGAGGGTTTTTGTATCATTCTTATTTGTTTAGCTTCCCCTTGAGATTTTTGCTTCCTCTTAATCTTTCAACCTCTTCATTGAGCTTGAAAGGTTAAGGGTTAGTTATTGATCTCAAGGGTTGTATTTTCTTATGGAATTAGTGCTTCATTTCACATGCGTTCTCTACCCTTCTCTTGATCTTGCAACCTCTTGATTGAGCTTGCAAGTTTAAAGGTTGGCTATTGATCCCATACTTGTCTTGAGTTCTAGTTTCTAGTTTTCTTTTTATTGCTTATTTATTACATGCTTTTTATTACCTTGCTTTACTTATTTGCAATTTAAATTCATGCACTTACTTACTTGTAATCTTTTCTTTTCTTTGTTCTTTTTGTTCTCTCTTTTTTGTTCATTTTGTGAATGGTTGTAATTGTTGTTGTTAAGAATCAATACGATATTGTAAGTTAAGATTTTCTTTGCTCATTTCCTTTTCCCGTTATTTTCCATTGAACTCCGCCCAAACGATACGCAAGCGCTCCGTTAGGCACCCTACCCTAACAAGGTAACGGTGATTCCTAACCGCGACCGATTGCGTTCGGTTTGGCCGGAGGCGAAAGCAAGAGACAAGAACGGAAGGACAAGGGTAAATAAGCCGTATTCCATGAATACCGCGCTTAAATCCCCTAATCCACGTTGTTGCCGATTGCTCTAGCTTCAATTGGTCAAGACTCGGCTCAAAGGTTTTTGAGTACGGATTTCTTTAGCTTACACTTTCGTATCTTTTCTTAACAACTTTATACTTGCAAATAATACACATAGGCTAGATTGAACAAACTCATACAAATTCTTTATTGACTCGTCTAAAACAAGAAAGGACATACAACCATCTCCCTGTGGATCGACCCGTGCTCAACCGGCTAGCTGCATAGCGACACCGTCTTGATTGCGGTTAACTTTAATTCTTTCAATCAAATGGCGCCGTTGCCGGGGAGACGGTAGCGTATTTTCTTTCTTATTATTCGGGTTAATATTCTTTTTGTATATATTTATAAAAAAAATAAAATAAAATAAAAATCTTTTTGTTATTTTTGATCATTTTTATGGGCAAGAGTGCAGATTTTTGCAGATTTGCAAACTGCGATTGTGGGGAGCAAAGTGTACGTTCAAGGCTAAGGTGATTGCAAAGTACATTGCCAAAGATCCGGGTAGTTTGACCCGTGTAAGCGAACTTTTCAAGCTTACCGGATTTGATTCAACGGGGGTTTCCTAACCCAAAATCTTAACGGTACGTACTTTACTGACACCTTCTTCTCAAATCCGACGCATCCAATATACTATTCTTTGCAGGATTCTTTGCAAGTTCGCTAGCAAACGCTAAAAATTGACTAACCCGTATTTGTTGCAGTGTCGTGCTTAAAATAAAAAACGATTGTTTGATTCTTTATAGAATTTTTATTGAATTGCGCATTGCATACATTAATACGGACTTAAGGGCAAGCGAACCCCACAACATACGGTAAAGGATTTCATCACCTTTTCCGTGGCCCACAAATCACGAACTTGAGCATAACGTTTACCCGCACAAAATTTAAAAGAAACTAGACTTTAAGCCTTAAAGACTTCGCGCTCATTAGGAGAAGTTAACCGTGTTTAGAACCTCGCTTAACAGTACATTGTTTACGGGGTGTCTAGGAAAGTGTTAACGACGAAACTGCCAAAAGAGAAAGGGTTATTTAATTAAGGAACTTCGCGAAAGCGTTGGAAAACCTCCCCTTATCTCTGCACTTACCTGGCCTCGTGATCAGTGTATCTTGAGCCCGTTTCTCGACACAGTTTTACTTCGACAATCAAGTTCTGGAGCAGGTCTAGTTGACCTAGGTGAACCCTAGAACGATTAAGTGTGAGGTATTTTTGTGTCGTGATTGTTTTTGTCCAGATTCTTTTTTGTATATTTCATTCTTTTGTTAATAACTAACTAAAAAAAATTAAAAAAAAATCAACATTCTTTTTCCCTCCTTTTCTCTTCATTTCTTTCCTTTTCTCATCATATCATGGGTACCCCACCTCGCAAAACTCTTGCCGAACTTTGGTACCCACAACCAGACATTACTTCTTACGGTTCTTGCTTTGGCCGAACATCGAACGACCCCTCCATGCCCAAAATGTCATTGAAAGATCGTATAGACGCGTCTAGGACAAACACTTGCCCTCCGCATTCCACTTTGTATCAACCTTTTCAACCTCCCGCACCCGCTTATGTTGATACCCCTTTTGCAAGTCGTCCTTTGTCCATCGCTGAATGTATTGAACGATCTCATAGCCGATCTTCCACTCCTTTCACCACTTCAAATTCTTGGGATCAACAATTCCATTCACCTTCGTATCCAAATGTTGATTCTACCCCTGTCCGGCCATTCAATTCCTACCAGTCCTACCCGACTTTTACACCTTCCCTAGTCATTGCTTCTGAACCGTCATTTGGGAGTTTCCAGTACCAAAACAACTTTGAATCTTTTACTGAAACCCCTTCACAACCAATGTCTAGTCTAGAACAGTCGTTGGAAGACTTTAGGGTAGCGTCAAGACAACAAATGATGGATTTGAATGCGTCCATGGCCGCCCTCATACAACCTAGTGACCCGGTAGCTAGTTTTCAGCTAGCTCCAAATTTTCCAATGTATGATGAGGCGGTAGGACAGGCTGAGAATTTGAGTGGAGAGAGTGAGATGTACCCCCTTCCGAATCAATCCTACCCAATTCATCTTGACTCCCACAACTCCGGTTTTGAATGTCTATCTAGTGTTCTAACCGATTCATCAATTACAGATAGAACAGATAATGAGTTGTGTGATTT
Source organism: Agapanthus africanus (assembly GCA_030015575.1). Taxonomy (NCBI): domain Eukaryota; kingdom Viridiplantae; phylum Streptophyta; class Magnoliopsida; order Asparagales; family Amaryllidaceae; genus Agapanthus; species Agapanthus africanus. Next base: position 272,977,942 of record CM057337.1, read on the forward strand.
CGTAGTGTTTGATTTACCTGATTGTGAAGGGTCCCTTCCAAGTGAAACCAATCCTAAACCTTTTGACCTCTACACCTCCATCTTAGAACCAGAATCGATTGAAATCCATGCTTTTGATGAGGTGTCTGAGAAAATTGACTTTCACTTGATTGAGGATATTGACGCCGGGAATATTTTGGATGATGAACCTGTAGATTTGGCTGAGTTTTTCTCTTCAAATCATCATCCCGAGTCATTAAAAGTTTTTCCCGAACCCCATATGCGTCTTAATTTTAATGATAAATGCATGGATGAGCTAAATTTTGAGGAGAATATTGAGGATAGCACTGAGGATGAAACAGTTTTAATTTATGAGTCGGATTTTCCAATTCATCCTATTCCTTCCACTGACTGTGTACACCCTCCGGAACCTTTAACCGATGCCCCTCCTCGATCACTTTCCATCGTTCCGACCTTGCAAGAACCCGTCTCACTTTCATTTCATATGTCCGGTTTACCAAGTTCGGCGTACCTATGGTTTCTCACGAATCTTGAGGGATTTGACCCCATTTCTCGACGGGTTAATAGATTAGCACAATCGCTTTTTACACATCGCTCATCATAAATTGTGCTAATCTATTCACTCCATTTGCACCCTCAAGTTCGTACTCCACTTCTTTTTCCCTTCCGCCATTCTTCTTCTTCTGATATACCGAGACCGTATCCCGCTTCTATCTCCATACGGTCTCACGTATTCTCCATTTCTTTTCTCTACGCCTTCTTTGACCAGCCACTGCTTTATCACGATAAAATTTTTGAATGGTTGGTGTTAACTTTTGGCCTTAGTAAGGCCTTGTATAGCTTGATACTATTCTCTTTCCCCCCTAATCCTGAACTTCAACGCTTAACAGTGGAAACACTGTTTTACTTAAGTTTGGGGGGGACTCCTTTTTTGTATATATTTTTTGTTTTCCTTTTTGTTTTGTATATAATTTGTTTCTAGGGAGCGCCGACAATTTTGACCCTATTGGTGTAGCCTGACAGTGAGGGCACTGTCAAGTTTAAGTTTGGGGGTGTACTCGGTAAGCTTTCTTCCTTCACATTCATTTGTATATTTTGCATACCTTTATTAAAAACCCACAAAAATCGAAAATTTTCCAAAAAAATATAAAAACTTTGTCGTCAAGTTAGCTAATAGGGTAACTTAGATATTTATTCCGAAAGTTTAGTTGATATGATAGATATAACTAAATTCTAGGCTTAGGAATTGAAAACCCTAAAAATAACCCTCATTCGGTCTAACTTTGGTAAGTATACGTCCTTACAGTTTTTTTTGAGAAATAGGTAATCTTGAGTTCAGTTCTTGAGTTAAGTCAAGATGAAGGGAAAGTATTGATGCTTTACTGAAGGATAAGTCTGAAAAATAGTTTCTTTTCTCGAGTTCAAATTTAGAAAATATATACCCTACAAACTGCACTTACACGCACCTTGAAACATGGGATAGTAGAGGATACCTTGAAATACTCTTGCCGGAAAGCCTAGTATGAAAGAAAAAACGGTATTTAAAGCTAAACACCAAAAGAGCATGTTGAAAAATATATCCGGTCTTGAAAAAGAAAAAGAAAAAGAAAAAAGAAAAAGAAAAAATAGAATAAAGTCAAGACCTGGAAACTGCTATTTACGCTTTAAAGTTCACACATTCAGTAATCGGTCGTTAGTGCCTCAAGAAGCATTAATAGTCGCATGAAAGATGTGTGAGCAAATTCGTCCATCCTTAATGAAAAGAAGTAGTATTAGGTATTAGGGCAAGGGTATTATAGCTTGAATTGAATTCTCAAGTGTAGGGGTGCAAAGATACACACACGTAGGGGTATACAATCGATATTTGGATAAAAAATAGAAATAAAGAATAAGACTTGTGTTTTCTGTAAAGTTGATAAAAATCCCTGATTTGAGGCCGCACTTTAGAAGGAAAACTCAGGAGAACCAACATCTTTCTAAACTTTTTTGGAACGTATAGGATCTAAAGTTAAAGCAGATAGGAGGTGTGAAACATAAGGGTTGGATATTTCTAACTTAGGATGATAGAATTTCTAACGTAAATACTAAACTGTAGGAGTAGAATCGATGTTAACTTATGACACTAGCTTGACGGGATTTTGTGGGTGTAATCCGCTGAAAACCCTCAGGAGACAACACTCCTCCTACTAGGGACACCTAAAGGTTTAACGGCTTGTTGCACGTGCTCAGTGCAATCTCGTTCCCTGCGAAAGTGCGGTTAGGATTTTATTTTTGTGAATAATTGGTTTTGCTCGGGACGAGCAAAAGTTAAGTTTGGGGGTATTTGTTCATACCAGAATATTGCATTTTATACCGCCCATTCTTACGCTCGTTTATTTATAGGCAGGTGCTTTTGATCAGTGTTTACTACATATTTGCAGAATACTGGTTCTCAGCTCTAAACAATGAAATCCATGGAAAAGTACGACAAATTCCGGATTACTGCCAACAACAGATAAAACACGGTCTCCGCTCTCTATCCGTGTGTTGCCACATACCAGTTTAAGGGACAAAATGGCAAATCCATTGTCATTCTCATGCACAAAGCTCAATGTCAACACAAGATCCAAGAAATCTACACGGAGCTCGAGGAAATCATGGCAAAAGATCCACATCACATCACCTTTTGATCTACTGAAATTCTGGAAGAATTGTGATGAGTTTCTGAGAAAAGTCATATACCACACTGAAGAAGACATCAAACCAGGGAAATCCACAAAGTTTGACCACCCAACTCCACTAAAGGGCCGCGGAACCGCAGCCAATAGGGGGTCTAAGCCGCGGTTCCGCGGCCATATAGGCTCCTCTTTCTGACGTTTTTTAGGGGCAGTTTGGGGACTTCATATTATGCCAGATTGTTGCCCTAGGTTTTCAGTTCACCTCCTATAAATACCCCAGATCTGAGCCAAGCCATGTGTCAATTCTTTGTTCCTCTTTTTGCCACTTTAGTGTAGTTTTAGTTCTTCTTCTTCTTCTTCATTTTTCCTCCATGGAAATGTAGTGAGAGCATTGAGTGGATGTGAATGAAGATGAGGGTTTTTGTATCATTCTTATTTGTTTAGCTTCCCCTTGAGATTTTTGCTTCCTCTTGATCTTTCAACCTCTTCATTGAGCTTGAAAGGTTAAGGGTTAGTTATTGATCTCAAGGGTTGTATTTTCTTATGGCATTAGTGCTTCATTTCACATGCGTTCTCTACCCTTCTCTTGATCTTGCAACCTCTTGATTGAGCTTGCAAGTTTAAGGGTTGGCTATTGATCACATGCTTGTCTTGAGTTCTAGTTTCTAGTTTTCTTTTTATTGCTTATTTATTACATGCTTTTTATTACTTTGCATTACTTATTTGCAATTTAAATTCATGCACTTACTTACTTGTAATCTTTTCTTTTCTTTGTTCTTTTTGTTCTCTCTTTTTTGTTCATTTTGTGAATGGTTGTAATTGTTGTTGTTAAGAATCAATACGGTATTGTAAGTTAAGATTTTCTTTGCTCATTTCCTTTTCCCCGTTATTTTCCATTGAACTCCGCCCAAACGATACGCAAGCGCTCCGTTAGGCACCCTACCCTAACAAGGTAACGGTGATTCCTAACCGCGACCGATTGCGTTCGGTTTGGCCGGAGGCGAAAGCAAGAGACAAGAACGGAAGGACAAGGGTAAATAAGCCGTATTCCATGAATACCGCGCTTAAATCCCCTAATCCACGTTGTTACCGATTGCTCTAGCTTCAATTGGTCAAGATTCGGCTCAAAGGTTTTGAGTACGGATTTCTTTAGCTTACACTTTCGTATCTTTTCTTAGAAAACTTTATACTTGCAAATAATACACATAGGCTAGATTGAACAAACTCATACAAATTCTTTATTGACTCGTCTAAAACAAGAAAGGACATACAACCATCTCCCTGTGGATCGACCCGTGCTCAACCGGCTAGCTGCATAGCGACACCGTCTTGATTGCGGTTAACTTTAATTATTTCTATGATGGAGCCCTTAGGATCTTTGCTTGATACCAGCATTGTGATGGCAGTCATACTAGTGAGGGCTGGGTAATCTACAAGCACATCCTTATACATGTCCCTGGTCGTAGGATTATCGAGACGGGGGCATCGATACTCCGGAGTAGACTAGCGTATGTGCTTCTCATCCCAGCAGGGGAGATGGTCTGTCCCACTGCCATTAGTATGTCGTACTGAGATAGTATGCGGGTGCTCGTTAGGTTACGAGTATACTGGACAGGACTCCGCCGAGGAACTATTGGTTGGTATTATACCTATCGTCAGTTATCACTTCCAAAGTGACATGAGTACCGCTTAGTCCGTTGACTTGACACTGTCACTTCGCCTCGAGTGTGTCCTACTGTTCTTAGATTACCACCCTACCACGGCTCAAATGAGTCGTGGAAACAGGTAGTAGTTGGGTGCAGTCCGAAGCACTTGGAGGCAGTGACGGTTAGATAGGATTCATCTCTCCCAGTATTGGGAGTTGATATCACGCTGTGTCTAGGAGAGCCATTACACAAAGTCCCTGACCAGGCAAGCGAGATTTGCTGGTAGTTTTCCAGTAGTTTCTCAGGGTGTTCTGGGCTACACTCCGACACGACTTATACCGCTATTAGTGTAGAGTTGCTAGGCACGTCGCACGAGGGTCTACGAGGCATCAAACCATGCCCCGATTAAAATTTTAGCCGTGGCCGAACAACTCTAATACGGATCTTTAAACTAGGTTTTAGGCGAAAACTTGCAATGTTAACAACTTTAACACTAAGTGAAGGGATTACAAGCTTTGTAGATCCGGTCCTCCACTTCATTAGCTCCGTGTAGACATCCCCATCACTACGATCATGAACTCTGGACTCTAGAGAAGCTCCAAGAGAAGAACGAACGTGCTTGCTACGTTGACTTCGAGGCCGAAGATGATCTACGTCGGGAGACACAAACTCAAGCTATTCCTTCACTAGGTCATAAACTTTGTGAAGAGAACACACTCTACTACATGGCAAAGTGGTAGAGGATGAAGAAGTAGGAAGTGGGCTCACTTTAGAATTGATTTTCTCACTCTTTTTCTCATGGCACCATTGGAGCTAGTAAGCTTTTGGATGAAGCTTGATGAAGAAGAAGAAGAAAGAATTATCTTATCCAAATGAAAACTTATCCAATAAATAATGGCACCATGGTTGAGTTAATCCCTCATGCTTAACTCATGTAGAGAATTAACCAAGGCATTAGGTTAAAGGTTAGGTTAAAGAATATCAAAAGAAATGACAAAAGAGTGGACTTTGTCAAAGCTTCTCCAAGCTTCTTCAAGCTTGATTACTTTGACCAAGTTAAACCCTTTTGTTAAATCTTAAGATAAAACAATAACCCTAATCTTTACCCTAATCTTGGTATGAGTCTCATACACCCAACTTTGATGTATCATCAAGCATGATACAAACATGTACACTTGCATATATCACATATAAACAATGTGCACAAACTAGTGAGAAAATAAATCTTAAGTGAGCTAATACTAGTTAATGCAATGTAATATATCAAATATATAATTATGCATTAAATTATTAAATCAACTCTTGATTTAATAACCCGGCTATAACCGACTAATATCAAAAGTAACAACTTATCGAATCAACACTTGATCCGATAACCCGGCTATATCGCATACAACCGATCAATGTCAGGAATCGCTAGAATAGAATACGGTATCTCATATCGTATTAATCTCGGTCCCGCACATATCACATATGTGCTCCTACTCCGTTTCGCTTGAGCCAGGAAACCCCTGTGTAGGACTCTAAAGACTCGTCAATATGCCGGCAGTAGGTGATGATCATATCAAACAACCACAAGCCGCAAGCGGTGTGCTAAACATAACGGCCACCCGGGTATTGAGCGATCAGAAGATCAACAAGCAAGCCCGCTAGTACTCCTGTGAATCCAATCAGTAACACTCCCGTACAGTCCGGTCTCGTCGTCTGATATGTCGCATATCTCGCCTAGGGGTGGTAAACATCAGACCCCAGTAGCTCGATAAGTCGTGTCGATATGAGGTCTATAACAGTTCGAGAAACTACTAGTAACACTTACCAGTAAATCTCAGCAACCCTGGCCAGGGATTTCCGGTTATAGCCAATCGAACACAGCGCAACATCAACTCCCTATACCGGGAGAGACGAATCCCTTCCTATCGCTCAATGCCTCCATGTGATTCGGGACTGTACCCAAAAACCACCGTTTTGCATGCCCTCTTGGACGTGGTAAGGTGGAAATCAAAGCACAGTGGGAATCACACAAGACTCTATGACGATCTCGGGTCAACAGACTGCTCTGTACCAGTGTCACTGGAGAACTGCCATCTGACTTGAGGTATAATACCATCTGGGAGTTCTCGGCGAGTCCGTCCAGTGTACCCAGTCTCCACTGAGCACCCGTACACCATCCTTGATGTCAAACACCGATGGATATGGGATCATCCATCGCCCATCATATGGGTCAAGATGCGTATATGCTAGTCTACTCTGGTGCATAGATGCCCTATTTCGATACACCCACGACTAGGGACCTTGAAGGATGTACTTATGGACTACCATGTCCCCACAAGTATGATCTGCATCATAGTCCAGGTAGTCAAGTACACATCTTACGGGCTTTACCAACATGTAAAAGAGAGACAATCAGTATACACGTTAAGGTAAAGAGTAACCAGATAGCATACTATCATGTCGAGCAAGAAAGTCCTCTCTATATATGTCCAAGCATCCACTACAATATACATCGTATGTACAGTAATGGCCTCTAGGGCAAACATATAACTAACAATCTCCCACTTGCACTGGGGCCATCTGTTGTGGTATCACATACCCAACAATTAGCTGCGGTTGAAGTATCTCATACTCAACCATCCCATAAAAGTCTCTCTCTGGGAAATGGCCTTTGTGAGTGGATCCGCCGTGTTGTCCTCTGAGTCTACTCTCCTAACCTCGATCCCCTGGAGATCAACCATTTCCATGATCAGGTGACACTGCCTTAGAATATGTCTGGATCATTGATGGGACGGGCGTTTCTTGGCATAAGCCATAACTCCATTGACACACAATGGTAGGAACGAAGTTCATCTCATAAACTTATATATATATTCAGACTGCCTCTTTGGTAGCATCCTTGGTAACGATGTATCTTGCCTTTAATCGTCTAGTAAGTCACGGTATCTACCTTGGAACTCTTCCAACATACCATCCCTCCACTGAGGGTAAAGACAATGCCTGCGACCGACATTCAGTCGTCCTTATCACCCTGGAACCTTTCCAGTGATTCTCCCCAGGATTGATTGATACCATCTCACTACAACTAGTGAGTATCCTAACATCCAATTAGATCTATCTCATAGATCCAAAACCCAGAATTTAGGAGGTATCACTTTGATCCTATATGGAGAATTCTTGTGATAAGCGGAGATTAACCGAGCGTAGCATAGGAAACTCCTTCCCTATCAAGAGTATGTTATCCACGTACTTTACGAGGATCACCACCATACTCCTTACTACCTTTTTGTATGTACAAGGTTCATCTACCATTTTGATGAAGTCAAACTCTTTGACTACCACATCAAAACAGACGTTCCAACTCCGCGATGCCTGCTTTATCACATAAAACATCTTGCATACGTTTCCGCTGCTCCCACTGTCTACGAAGCCCTCTGGCTGTGTACTTATAGACGCTCTCTTCCACATCATCATTTAAAAAAGCAGTCATGACACCCAACCACCAGATATCGTAGTCATGGTATATAGCCGTGGCAAGTAGGATCTGGATGGACTTAAGCATAGCTCCTTAGAAAAGGTTTCATCATAATCCATACCTGGTCAATGATGCAAACCTTTAACAAGTCTAGTTTTGAAAGTCTCAACTTTTTCATGTACACCAAGTAATCTTCTCAAGATACACTTGCTCCTGATGGGGATTTAAGCCTTCAGATAAAGCAACCAAAGTCCATACTTTGTTAATGTATAAGGATTCCATCTCAGATCGCTAAGCATCCAGCCATTCTTACAGAGTCGCACTCCTAATGGCCAGTTCGAAACTAGTTGGGTCATCATCTCATGATGCAATCCTCGCTCCCACTGTCATAGAGAAACCGAGGTATCTCTCAGGTGGGTGAGGAACCCTGCTAGATCGGCGGAGAGGCTGAGGTTCGTTGGTTACTATTGAATCCTTTGGTTCTATCATCTGCTGTAGTTTGTATAGTTGGATCCTTTCCAGCTCTACATAACAGACCTTGCCTCAAGCTTGTCCAGATTTTGCTTTTAGACATAGGCCGGACAACCCCAAATCTTAACCAACTTAAGATATGGGCTCTTCCCTTTCCATATCACATATGAAGTGGTAGGCAACTGATTTGATTCGAACCCTATTCAATAGGTATGCAGCTTCTCAAGTGCATAATTCAGAAAAAGAAATAGGAAACTCAGTAGTACTCATCATAGAGCACACCATATCACATAGGGTGCTATTGCTCTGCCCCGATATACCATCATGCTATGGTGTATACGAAGGAGTAATGCTGATAGAGAATCTCATTCTCCTTTAGAATAGTCCAGGAATTCCGTGCTCAAGTATTCTCCTCCTTGATCTCATCAAAGGACATAATACTTATACCCGTTTTGGTTCTCTACTTCTAACTTATATTCTGTGAATATCTCAAAAGGTTCGGACTTGTATTTCAACAGGAATATATGTCTGAATCTTGAGAGATGATCAGAGAATGTAATGAAGTACAAAGAACCGGTCTTGGCATGTGTAGACAGGGGACTTTCATACATCAGCATGTATCAATCCCAAGAGTTCACTAACTCTTTCTCTGTTTCCAATAAACAGAGCTATGTTCATCTTATCTTTGTGACATGACCGACAAGTTTCATAAGATGTAAATTCAAACAGATTTAAATATGCATCTAAATGTAACTTCAACTAGTCGTGTCGCATTGATATGACCTAGTCTACAATGCCTCAAGAAGGATTCGTTCATTTCTGAACTCTTCCTCTTATGTGTGTTCTGTATACCTAGAAGTGTAGTTTGATTTAGAACGTTAATGCTTTTAGATAACGTGCCTGAACCGATCAACTCTTGATATAGGAAATGTTCAAAATATTATCCAACAATACAAAATTATATCCTTTCTTTATTAATAAAGAAAGTGATATGATGTTGTATATCAGGTTCGGTATCTAATAACATTTGTTCAGAATCAATGTATTCTGGTAATACAGGGTGACAGTGACCAACAGACTTGGCTGCAACATTTGCACCGTTTTCTGTCTCATGAAACTTATCATCCGTTCTCAGTTCTCTACCTATCTGTAGCCCATGTAACAGATTACATATGCGGGATCCAGATCCGGTATCTCATACCGAGGACGTAAAGGATACTGAGAAACAGTTCTATGTAATGAACACACCCGAAGATGATGCATCAGCATGCACTTTCTTCGTTTGAGCGGCACGGGAAATCTGGTATTCCCCAATTTCCTGCTCTGTCTTATAACAATTATAAGTTGGAGCGGGACCAACGTTCCCCAGCTCAGTATAACAAGCGGGTTCGGTCAATACATCCGTATTATTATCTTGATTAAGGCGTGATATGGTCGCTACCTGGAGAGAGAGAGAAGAAAACACTCAGCGTATGCTCTTGCAAAATTAGATTGGTTATCTAATATATCTAATCAGGATGTCTCCCACTGTTTTAATCAAATCTTCCTTCAAAACCTAAAAGGAAAGACTAGCCGGGATTAATTACACGCTACAAGTTCGCCAATCTTTCAGCCAGGCCAGTGTCGGTACTTTGAGGGAGGTCCCCCGTGCTTTCGCACGAACCTAATTAATGTAAACCTCGTTTTCCCAGAGGCGTAACCTCGTTGACACCTTTCTAGACACCTACTTGATCGGCTAATTGTAATGTGTAAAACTCTCCCAGGAGTAACTCTTACTCGCAGCAGGTATCGGGATCCAACTGTCTCATAGAAGATATGCAATCTCATTGCAAATTTCAACACTTGAAATTCACGATAATATTTTGCCCCTAGCGTGCTATGACCTTGACGCATGCCAAACAACCCATAGTCCGCTAGTCAAGTTCAACCCGTACATTTCTTGATTGAATTAAACCTACCCGCACGACCCTTGACGCATGCCAAACAACGCCGTACGAATACCCTAATCCAATCGCATCATATGCTAGCAGATAAGCACTAGTTAGCTACCGTACACTACGCCTTGACGCATGCCAAACTACCGTAGCACGAATACTAAGTAGTACTTATCTGAAATGACGGAGGGCTACGCAGGTTTATAAGAAAACCATGAGCGTAATGAACTTGATATCGTTGTAGAATCAAATGATTTTAAAATGGAGTGTTTTTTAGGCTTTTCTAGTTTTGCTAAAGGGGTCACTCCCGGTGAAGGGATCGTCGGCCCTTTCCTCATCGAATAAGGTGCAGGACATATCATATATATCACTATGCAAAGCAAAACTCCAAAAGCAATCAAAAGACAAACCGAGTGTTGTAGCATCTGCCAGTTATTGCTAAAGGGGTCACTCCCGGTGAAGGGATCTCGGCCCTTTCCTTATCGAATAAGGTGCAGGATGTTCTACAAGGAACACCGCGATGCAAAGCAAGAACTGTAGCTACCTGTTTTTGAAAATTCAATTCCACGACATCATTAGGTTTCTTTTATTTCATTAATCTCATTAATGAAGTCCCATCATTTGAGTCACCTAAACACAACAGATAAATACGACGTACACTTATGCCATCCGCATTCGCCTCGATGTCCCCTCGTGCACCGTTAGGTTAGGTAACTAACGGCAGAGCGGGGCAGGGCTAGCGCGGGTGTAAAACATAAGTAATGTCTATATAATATATCATAAATACTATATACAGTATTTATCACAGAACATCAAATGATCACATCACAGATATCGCAGCAGAAGAAACATATATGAAATATTAGATATACTATGACGTCCGTGTTTTCAATACGAGCCTGTATAAAACACGGATTCCACGGTCGCGATGAATAGCCAAACCCACACCCCAAGACCCCTACGAGAACGGCAAGCGACCCTACCAATTCTAGAGTTAGGAGACCCAGACTCGACTCCTCGAGTTGGTCTCCCTCTGAACTCCAGAACCCGGTTACTTGTGCTCTCCTCCTTGGGTCTATCCTAGTGCGGAAAAGTAAATAATATACAAATGGTGACATCAACCTCATCCCGGAAGTGCCCCAATAAAAGAATATTACATACAAATGAATTTTACATGGATGAAAATAAAAACCCCCATCTTACATAAAACCCCCGGCTATTCAAACGCGATGATCCAATATAACATATCACAGGAACACATAATATCTTATATCATCAACGTAAGTAAATATGCGCATCCCAATTGTCGTTGACATATAGCAAAGAAACCGGCGATATCACATATTACACTTACGGTCACAAAAAAGAAAGTGTGAAACTACAACAGTTGGAATCCGCAACCACCTTAGACATCGCATGCCTAATCAAATGAATTCCTTAGACATCGCATGCCTAACAATTATAAACCCCGCATTTTAGTCTCTTCATCGAAAACTCTTTTCAATATTTAGTCGTGCAATTCAACAAGATTCCCGACAACCTGATCGAATGCTCGTCGCAAACTTTAGTAGACGGCCGCACCCCCAGATGCCGTCGACGAAGTGCACTAAGGCGGAACACCGCTGCCGCGAGCACCCGAACGGATGCTTTTGGCTACGGGGTTCTCCTACAGTCACTTGGTCGGGGCTATGGGGCATGGCTGTCTATTAAGTTTACCGGCGAGTATCCGTGTATGCTACGTGATTGCGACGGACTTTTGATCACATCAAAATTCCATGGCAACCGATCAAATGAGACTAAAGTGCTATGTTTATAACATTCAATTCAGTTATCTCATAACAATTTGTGGATTTCAATTATTGTATCACATTCCAGATAAATAGACAATGTTAAACTTTCCGATCGAATAAACAAACACCCAAGTTTTCCTGAAAAGCTCAACACATGAAATAAGTTTAAAAACATCCACTTCATGCCACAGTACCAACGGTCCAGCCGTAGAAGGGTCAAGCCAACGCCTCACATGTGGCATGCCGTACTGCCCCAAACCCTAAGGTTCAAAATACAGTTCAAGACGGTCATATAATTGAGTTAAGATTTGTTGTCTTCTAGAGGGTCCATCGCATTACTTGCACTACTTAGAACGTTCTTAAACAACGGAAAAATCCAACACTTGGAAATTTCCCGACAGGGGAAAAAGTGGGTTATTTATATCCGGTCGAACTTTTTAACAAGTTCTAAATTACCCGAAAAACACATAGACGAAGTTAAACTTTCCGATCAAATCTACGAACTCCCAATACAACCCAGAAAACTCAACTCTTGAGTATAAATTAAAATTACCCAGAAAACAGAGGAATCAATATAGGACATTACTGTGCAAAGTATGGACAAAGAAGCTACAGTGTGGCCGCGGAACCGCCGCGCGACCAAGGGTACGGCCGCTGTTCCGCTGCGTCTTGATGGAGTTGGGCCCACGTGTTGCACAGTAATTCCTAGAAAACCCTGCTGAATTTTTTGAGTATTTTTAATTTGGAAAAAACCACATTTTCCGAAATTGTACAGAGAAGGGTTTGAATTAGGGTTTCGTGGTTCGATCGGATTTCTAACATCGTCTACACTTCACTTAAAGCTCTAGCTAGGCTCTGATACCACTGTAAGGTTGCTAAGCACGCGCACAAGGGTCTACGAGGCATCAACCATGCCCGATTAAAATTTTAGCCGTGCCGAACAACTCTAATACGGATCTTTAAACTAGGTTTTAGGCGAAAACTTGCATGTTAACAATTTTAACACTAAGTGAAAGGGATTACAAGCTTTGTAGATCCGGTCTCCACTTCATTAGCTCCATGTAGACATCCCCATCACTGCGATCGTGAACTCCGGACTCTAGAGAAGCTCCACGAGAAGAACGAACGTGCTTGCTACGTTGACTTCGAGGCCGAAGATGATTTACGTCGGGGAGACACAAACTCAAGCTATTCCTTCACTAGGTCATAAACTTTGTGAAGAGAACACACTCTACTACATGGCAAGTGGTAGAGGATGAAGAAGTAGGAAGTGGGCTCACTTTAGAATTGATTTTCTCACTCTTTTTCTCATGGCACCATTGGAGCTAGTAAGCTTTTGGATGAAGCTTGATGAAGAAGAAGAAGAAAGAATTATCTCATCCAAATGAAAACTTATCCAATAAATAATGGCACCATGGTTGAGTTAATCCCTCATGCTTAACTCATGTAGAGAATTAACCAAGGCATTAGGTTAAAGGTTAGGTTAAAGAATATCAAAAGAAATGACAAAAGAGTGGACTTTGTCAAAGCTTCTCCAAGCTTCTTCAAGCTTGATTACTTTGACCAAGTTAAACCCTTTTGTTAAATCTTAAGATAAAACAATAACCCTAATCTTTACCCTAATCTTGGTATGAGTCTCATACACCCAACTTTGATGTATCATCAAGCATGATACAAACATGTACACTTGCATATATCACATATAAACAATGTGCACAAACTAGTGTGAAAATAAATCTTAAGTGAGCTAATACTAGTTAATGCAATGTAATATATCAAATATATAATTATGCATTAAATTATTAAATCAACTCTTGATTTAATAACCCGGCTATAACCGACTAATATCAAAAGTAACAACTTATCGAATCAACACTTGATCCAATAACCCGATTATATCGCATACAACCGATCAATATCACGAATCGCGAGAATAGAATACGGTATCTCATATCGTATTAATCTCGGTCTCGCACATATCGCATATGTGCTCCTACTCCGTTTCGCTAGAGCCAGGAAACCCCTGTGTAGGACTCTAAAGACTCGTCAATACGCCGGCAGTAGGTGATGATCATATCAAACACCCACAAGCCGCAAGCGGTGTGCTAAACGTAACGGCCATCCGGGTATTGAGTGATCAGAAGATCAACAAGCAAGCCCTCTAATACTCCTGTGAGTCCAATCAGTAACACTCCCGTACAGTCCGGTCTCGTCGTCTGATATGTCGCATATCTCGCCTAGGGGTGGTAAACGTCAAACCCCAGTAGCTCAATAAGTCGTGTCGATATGAGGTCTATAACAATTCAAGAAACTACTGGTAACACTTACCAGTAAATCTCAGCAACCCTGGCCAGGGATTTCCGGTTATAGCTAATCGAACACAGCGCAACATCAACTCCCTATACCGGGAGAGACGAATCCCCTCCTATCACTCATTGCCTCCATGTGGTTCGGGACTGTACCCAAAAAACACCATTTTGCACGCCCTCTTGGACGTGGTAAGGTGGAAATCAAAGCACAGTAGGAATCACACAAGACTCTATGACGATCTCGGGTCAACAGACTACTCTGTACCAGTGTCACCGGAGAACTGCCATCTGACGTGAGGTATAACACCATCTGGGAGTTCTCGACGAGTCCGTCCAGTGTACCCAGTCTCCACTGAGCACCCGTACACCATCCTTGATGTCAAACACCGATGGATATGGGATCATCCATCGCCCATCATATGGGTCAAGATGCGTATACGCTAGTCTACTCTGGTGCATCGATGCCCTGTCTCGATACACCCACGACTAGGGACCTTGAAGGATGTACTTATGGACTACCATGTCCCCACTAGTATGATCCGCATCATAGTCCAGGTAGTCAAGTACACATCCTAAGGGCTTTACCAACAGTAACAGAGAGACAATCAGTATACACGTTAAGGTAAAGAGTAACCAGATAGCATACTATCATGTCGAGCAAGAAAGTCCTCCCAATATATGTCCAAGCATCCACTCCAATATACATCGTATGTACAGTAATGGCCTCTAGGGCATACATATAACTAACAATTAGGGGACTGACATTTACCTCCCCCCTAGGCCCGACATGCGATACTCTCAGACGAACAGACCGGACTGTATGGAGATTGTCACATTCAGACTTAGTAGGAGTTCGGATGGGTTTACCTCATCGGTCTTCTTATCGGTACAATACCATCTGGGATTTCCAGTTATAGCCAATCGAACACAGCACAACATCAACTCCCCATACCGGGAGAGACGAATCCCCTCCTATCGCTCATTGCCTCCATGTGATTCGGGACTGTACCCAAAAGCCACCTTTTTGTACGCCCTCTTGGACGTGGTATGATGGAAATCAAAGCACGGTGGGAATCACACAAGACTCTATGACGATCTCGGGTCTACAGACTACTCTGTACCAGTGTCACCAGAGAACTGCCATCTGACGTGAGGTATAATACCATCTGGGAGTTCTCGGCGATTCCGTCCAGTGTACCCTGTCTCCACTGAGCACCCGTATACCTTCTCTGATGTCAAACACCAATGGATATGGGATCATCCAACGCCCATCACATGGGTCAAGAAGAGCATACGCTAGTCTACTCTGGAGTATCGATGCCCTGTCTCGGTACTCCCACGACTAGGAACATTTGAAGGATGTACTTGGCGACTACACTGTCCCAACTAGTATGATCTACATCATAGTCCTGGTAGTCAAGTATTTATCCTAAGGGCTTTATCAACATGTAACATAGAGACAATCAGAGTACATGTTAAGATAAAGAGTAACCAGATAGCATACTATCATGTTGAGCAAGAAAGTCCTCCCTATATATGTCCAAGCATCCACTACAATATACATTGCATGTACAGTAATGGCCTCTAGGGCATACATATCACTAACATGTACAAATACCAAGTTGATCTAAGGAGTCACAAAGGGGAGATCTACAAAGTTTGTATTTCTCATCTTTTAGTGTTAGACTCTCTTTTAGTATGTGATACTTTGTTTTGTTGCTCTAAATTTCTAGTTTGATCTTAGGTTAGTTTGCTTAGCACCCCAAAATTTTCTTGTAGCATGTTTGATGCAAGTCAAAAAGCATGGTATGGTGCTAGGTAAATCCAACAGTGGTATCAGAGCCAAACTAGAAACTTAAATGATGTTAAACATATTACGAAACCGAAACAACTCCGAAAATTTTCAAATCTGGAACCTTGAAATCTACTCTCTGTCGTTTTTAAAATGGTCTCGAAAAATTATTTTAGCAACTGCAGAAGATTGTATATGATAAATATAGAACATAGATGAAAAATGAGGTCATTCCACCAGATTTAACCTGAGCACCAAGCACAAAAACCGAGCTGGCAGGTCTAACCTGCTCCAAAATGCCTCATTTTTCTTCTATGCTCTGGTGTGTAGGTTTTTGGGTTTCAGGTATTGTTTGTCTACCCTAAAATTTCATGTGATGTTAATTTTGCTTAGGGGCTAATTCGGAGTATTTCGTAGTTGTATGTTTTAATATTGTATTGGTAACTTGGACGACATTTAACAGTTCGAACGAATATCACACACCATCTCATTACTCTCGCTGGAAATTTTCAACTGTTGAAATTTCCCAAGTTAAACATATTCGAAAGATTGTGCAAGTATCCCTATGGACCCTCTAGAAGAACGTAACCCTAACTAGACATTATGACCATGGATCCGCGGCCAAACCTTAGGGTTTGCCATAGTCCTGAGGCGCCATAAGTGAGACAAGGGTTAACCCTTCTACAGTTGGTCTATAGACACTGTAGCACATTTTTGGGTATTTTAACTTTGCTCAAGTGTTGAGCTCTCGGGGTAATTTATGGGTGTTTGTTGATTCGATCGAAGGGTTTAACATCGTCTACCTGTATATGATACTTATTTCTGCGACCGTAAGTGTAGTATGTGGTGTATAGCCGGTTTCGTTGCTATATGTCAATGACAATTGGGGTACGCATACTTGCTTACGTTGATGACATGTGATATTATTTGTTGCTGTCATATAATATATAGGATCGTCGTGATTGAATGGCCGGAGGTTTTATGTGAGATGAGAGTTTTCCTTTTCATTCATGTAAGATTCATTGTATGTAATATTCTTTTATTGGGGCACATCTGGGTTGAGGATGATGTTACCTTTGATATATATTATTTACTTTTCCTCATTAGGATAGACCCAAGGTGGGGAGCACAATTGACCGGGTTCTAGAGTCCAGTGGGAGGCCATCTCGAGGAGTCGAGACCGGGTCTCCCGACTCTAGAATTAGTAGGGTCACTTGCCGCTCTCGTAGGGGTCTAGGGTATGGGATTGGCTATTCATTACGACTGTGGAATCTGCATTTTCTATCGTTGGCTAAATACAAAATACGGAACACCTAGTATATCTTAAATTTTCATATATGTGCTTCTGCTGTTGATATTCTATGATGAGATCACTTTATATGATGAGACGAATGGTATTATTATATATATGATATATAATAAGTGTTGCCTATGTTTTAATCCGCTCTAGTCCCGCCCCGCTATGCCGTTAGTTAAGTAACCTAACGGTGCATAACGGGACACCGTGGCGAATGCGAATGGTATAAGCGTACGTTCTATTTTCGTTTATTTTCTGTAATGGCTTAAGGACTTAAATGATGGGACTACATTAATGTGATTAATGTAAAGGAAAATAAACCTAAAAGATGTTGTAGAATAGAATTTGAAACCCACTCGGCTTTTTACGAAAAAACTACATTTCAAAATTGCGGAGCTTAAGACACTCCTTTTGAAAACCTTTTGATTCTACAACGATATCAAGTTCAAAGAGAAAAAGGTTTTCTTAAAAACCATCCGCAACCCTCCGTTATTTTAGGAAGTAAAGTACTTAGTATTCGTGCTACGTTTGTTGACTATAGTTAAGGCGTAGTATACGGTAGATAATTGATGTCTTCCTACATAGCATATGATGCGATTAATTGGGACAATTATATGACTTTGTTGACCATAGTTAAGGGTCATATAACTGTGTCTAATTAATCAAGAAATGACAGATAGAGCTTGACTAGTGCTTGTGATTTGTTGACCATAGTTAAGGTCATGAGTACTAGGGGTAAAAACCATATCGGGAGTTTCAAGAGTTGAAATTTGCAATGAGATTGCATACTTTCCATATGATGGTTGGATCCCGATCCCACTATGAGCAAGAGTTGCTCCCAGGAGAGTTTTGCACTTTACAATTAGCTAACTCATTAGGTGTCTAGAAAGGTGTCTACGGGGCTACGCCTCTGGAAAAACGAGGTTTATTTTAATTAGGTCCGTACGAAAGCACGGGGAACCTCCCTCAAAGTACCGACCCTGGCCTGGCTAAACGGTTAGCGAAGTTGTAGAATGTAATTAATCCTGTCTAGTTTTCTTTTTATGGTTTGAAGGAAAATTTGATAAAAGCAGTGGGAGACATAGATTAGATAAGATAATAACCAATCTAATTTTTGCAAGAGCTTTCGCTGAGTGTATTATTTTCTCTCTCCTAATGGCACATACCTATGACGGAACTTAAGTTTCTATTAGAGAAAAATAAACTGAATGTGACTAATTATAAAGACTGGCTGAGGAACATTAACATTGTCCTGACTTATGATAAGGTATCATATGTCCTCACAGCCCCAGCCCCACCCGTCCCGGACCCTAAATCTTCAGTTGCGGATAGGGAGATCCGCAAAACTTGGGATATTGACTGTGCTACTGCCAAATACCTCACGCTTGCATCGATGGATAACACACATCAAAAGCAGCATGAGCAAATGGATGTACAATCCATCTTTCTCCATACAAAAGAGTTGTATGGGGAGCAATCTCGGACCCTAAGATATGAAGCATCTCGAAAGTTGTTTCAGATGCGGATGGCTCCCGGCACACCAGTAGGTGACCACGTTTTGAAGATGATAGCTCTTATTGAAGAGCTTGAGGACCTCGGAAGGACAATGGAGAATGAACAATATGTTGATATTTTTCTACAGTCTCCCCCCTGCCTTTGCTCAATTTGTAGTAAACTTCAACATGCACAACATGGAGAAGTCACTACCTGAATTTCTCAATATGTTGAGAAGTACAGAGAGCACACTCAAGGCAGTGAAGACTCCCGCGTTTATTGCTGGGACATCTTCCTCTTTTCGCCCAAAAGCCAAGGCCAAGGGAAAGATGAAGAAGAAACCCACCAAACCTAGAGGCGGAGTTAAAAAGGCTAAGGGGAAAGACAAGTCCATGGCTGGGGAATCGGGGAAAGAAGAGTGTTATTACAGCCACAAA
Organism: Agapanthus africanus; assembly: GCA_030015575.1. Lineage (NCBI taxonomy): Eukaryota > Viridiplantae > Streptophyta > Magnoliopsida > Asparagales > Amaryllidaceae > Agapanthus > Agapanthus africanus. Next base: position 272,997,235 of record CM057337.1, read on the forward strand.
TTGGGACACTGGAAGCGCAATTGTGCTGAGTACCTGGATCTCAAGAAGAAGAAGCATGGTGATACTTCCGCTTCTGGTGTATTTGTGACAGAAAACTGTTTTTCTACTTCCTGGGTATTAGATACCTATTCAGTTTCTCACATATGCAATTCCATGCCGGGGCTGAGAAATAGCATAGTTTTGAAGACAGGTTACCATACTCTCCGGGTTGGAAATGGTTCCAATGTACATACAATTTCAGTGCGAGAGTATCACCTGGGGTTGCCATTGGGATATATATTGGTTTTGAACCCATATTATTATGTACCTAGTATGATTTGTAATATAATATCCGTTTCTTTGCTGAACAATGAAGGATATAATTTTGTATTGCAGAATAATGTTATGAACATTAACCTGAATCAAATGTTGGTTGGGTATGGTACACTTAATAACTGGATATGCATCTTAAATCAACACACAGTTTTCAGTATACAACACAGTACTAAAAGAAAATTTTCAGATATAAATGAAGCTTTTCTTTGGCATTGTAGACTTGGTCATATTAAAGAAATAAAACTAAACAAGCTACATAAAGATGGATATTTAAATCCCTTTGAATATAAATCTTATGCGACTTGTCAGTCTTGTATCAAGGGTAAAATGACCAAAACTCCGTTCATAGGACACGGAGAAAGAGCTACTGAGCTCTTAGACCTTATACATAGTGATGTATGCGGGCCAATGTCTACAAAGGCTAGAGGCGGTTTTTCTTACTTCATAACTTTTACTGATGATTTCTCAAGATTCGGTCATGTGCTTTTATTAAAGCATAAGTCTGAAGCTTTCGAGAAATTCACTGAGTACAAACTTGAAGTAGAAAAACAAACCGGATTGAGCATCAAGATACTTCGATCGGATCGAGGTGGAGAGTATCTCAGTACAGAGTTTTTAGAATTTCTAAAAGAGAATAGGATTCTCTCTCAGCTCACTCCTCCTTACACACCACAGCACAACGGTGTGTCAGAACGACGGAATTGGACGCTATTAGATATGGTACGTTCTATGATGAGTGATGCTGAGTTACTTGTCTAATTTTAGGGGCATGCAATGGAGAATGCAGCGTTTCTGTTGAACAGGATTCCAACCAAAACCGTGTCTATCATACCATATGAGATATGGTATGGGAAGAGACCATCTCTTAAACGAGTTAAGATTTGGGGTTGTCCGGCCTATGTCAAAAAGAAGAATCCTGACAAACTCGAGACACGGTCAGTCATGTGTAAGTTTGTGGGATATCCAAAGAATTCTTTTTTATATCTATTCTACCACAAGGAGGAACAAAAGGTATTTGTTTCTCAGTATGCCACATTTTTAGAAAGAGATTTTTTACAAATGATACTGATGGTAATGTGGTAGATCTAGAAGTGGTTCTAGAGACACAAGTTAAAAATGACGACTTGGTTGATCCTGATGTTGCAACAGAAACTAATGAACCTCGGCCACTCCGTAGATCTAGTAGGACTTCTCACCCACCGGAGAGGTGCTACGGTTTCCTCATTGATGGTGATAGAGAAGAATGCATCATGGAGGATGATGATCCTACTAGTTTTCAGCAAGCTATCACGAGTGGTGACTCTGTGAAGTGGCTGGATGCTATGAGATGTGAAATGGAGTCTATGTAAACCAACAAAGTATGTACTTTGGACGTTGTACCCTCTGGGGTAAAACCCGTAGAGTGCAAATGGATCTTTAAAAGAAAGATTAGTGTAGATGGGCAGGTGGAGACCTATATGGCAAGACTTGTGGCGAAAGGATTTCGTCAAAGACCAGGTTTGGACTATGACGAAACTTTTTGTCCCGTAGCCATACTTAAATCCATCCAGATCCTACTTGCTATTGCTGCTCACTACGACTATGAAATCTGGCAGATGGACGTTAAAACTGCATTTCTAAATGGTGATTTAGAAGAATGCGTTTATATGGATGAGCCAGAGGGCTTCGTTGACAGTGGGAGCAACGGAAAAGCATGTAGGTTGCTTAAATCCATATATGCATTAAAGCAGGCATCACGGAGTTGGAACATCTATTTTGATGATGTCATCAAAGAGTTTGATTTCATTAAAAATCCAGATGAACCTTGTGTTTATAAGAAGATTGTAGGGAGTACTGTCATATTTCTCGTATTGTACGTGGATGACATTCTTCTGATAGGAAACGATGTTCCTATGCTACAATCGGTCAAATTGTTCTTATCACAACGGTTCTCCATGAAGGACCTAGGTGATGCCTCATACATATTAGGCATTAAGATCTATAGAGATAGATCTAAACGGTTGTTGGGATTGTCCCAAACCAGGTACATTAACACCATCCTAAAGAGGTTTAGTATAGAAGACTCTAAGCGGGGTGCCTTGCCCGCTTGTCATGGAGTCACTCTCTCCAAGGACTTTTGCCCAAAGACTGATGAAGAGAGAGCTCGCATGAGCATTATACCCTACGCTTCAGCCGTAGGATCTATAATGTATGCGATGTTATGTACATGCCCTGATGTAGCTTATGCACTGGGTGTAGTAATCAGGTATCAATCCAACCCAGGGGAGAATCACTGGACAGCTGTGAAGAACATTCTTAAGTACTTGAGAAGGACTAAAGAAATGTTCTTGGTGTATGGTAATGGAGATCTCCAAATGTAGGCCTTTTCCGATTCAAGCTTCCAGAGTGATAAGGACGACATCAAATCTATCTCTGGGTTTGTATTTACCCTCAATGGAGGGGCGGTGTGGTGGAAGAGTTCCAAACAGGATACCGTTGAAGACTCTACGATGGAAGCTGAGTATATTGCTGTAAATGATGCTGCCAAGGAAGTCGTCTGGATGAGGAAGTTCATCTCGAAGTTAGGAGTAGTTCCAACTATTATTGATCCAATACCATTGTATTGTGATAATAATGGGGCTATGGCATTGGCCAAGGAGCCCAGGTCTCATCAGCGATCCAAACACATCCTAAGGTGATATCATCTGATCCGGGAGATAGTTGATCGCCGCGAGATCAAGATTCGGAGAGTAGATACAAAGAATAACACCACGGATCCACTCAGCAAAGCCCTCCCTCAGCCGCAACATGAGCTACTTTTTGAGATGTTGGGTATGAGATACGCCAATAATTGGCCTTAGTGCAAGTAAGAGATTGTTGGATATATGTATGCCGTAGAGGCCATTATTTGATAGTGGATGTATGTTTACATGTATATATATATTCAGAGGACATTCTTACTCGACATGATAGTATGATATCTGGTTACTCTTTATCTTGACATGTTCACTTGATCATGCTTTTATTCATTTGGTACATGTTGATAAAGCCCTGATGATATTTACTTGATTACTGTGATTATGATGCCGATCATACTAGTGGGACATGTGTATTTTATAAGCATAACCTGAAATGTCCCTAGTTGTGGGTGTATCGAGATGGGGAATCGATATTCCAGAGTAGACTAGCATATACGATTCTTGACCCATTTGATGGGCGATGGATGATCCCATATCCATTGGTGTTTGACACCAAGATTGTATACGGGTGCTCAATGGAGACTGGGTACACTGGACAGACTCGCTGAGAACTCCTATATGGTATTATATCTATCGTCGGATAGCAGTTCTCAAGTGACATTGGTACAGGTTAGTCTGTAGACCCAAGATCGTCATAGAGTCTTTTGTGTTCTCCCACTGTACTATGATTTCACCCTACCACGACTCTACTGAGTCGTGCAAACAGGTGGCTTTTGGGTCCAGAGACACATGGAGGCAATGAGCTATAAGAGGGTTTTCGACACTCCGGGTATTGGGGGTTGAAGTTGCGCTATGCTCAATTGGCTATATCAGCAAGTACCTAGCCAGAGATGATGAGATTTACTGATAAGTGTTATCGGTAGTTTCTCTATCTATTATAGGCCATATATCGGCATGATTTATTGAGTTAATCGGGTCGACGATGCCATCCCTAGACTCGATATGCAGCATATCTGACGAAGAGACCGGTCTGGGAACCATTACGTACAACTTGTGCCACTGACGGTTTGTGGGTTTGTGATATGATCACTGTCTACTGCTAGCGTATTGACGAGTCTTAGAGTCCCACAAAGGGGTTACTTAGCTCAGGCGAAACGATGTGGGGTGCATATGGTGATATGCGCGGGTGCTTAATTAAATGCGTGTATCTGATACCGCATTATAATCTGGCGTTTTCTGTTGGTTGGGTCATATGTGATATGACCGGTCAATTAAATCAATTGTTGATTTAATATTAATGACCATTAGCCATTTTACTTATAACTTTTTCTTTATATGTTGTATGCATGAATGGGTGTATGTACATATATTGATATGAATGCACACATGCATGCATACATGTGTCATGGTTGATGATACATTGGAGTTGGCTATCCAAGACTCACATGGTTATATATTTATATATTTTGATTATTGATTAAAGATAATTAGGATTAAATCATGGTTGAATTTCTTCTACACTCTTCTTGAGTCAACCATGACTCAAACCATGGTTTAACCTCTAATTCATTCTTTAACTCTTTAACAAAATATCTAGATATTTTAGAACCATGGTTATGAGCGAGTGTGATGTAGGGTTAGCTTAGCACCTTAGCAAGGTTTTGGCAAGCATCAATCATGCTACTTTAAATTTTTTGGGGTGCTAAACAAACCCTAACCAAGATCTTAACAAGAGAAATAGGGTAAACATAGCAAGTAAACAACTTTACTTCTGAGAGTTGGGGATTACAACCTTTGTAGTCCATTCCTTCACTTCATAAGCTCCGTGTTGAGGTACCTTCGCCACGATCATCATGTGCCCGAACTCTAGAGAGGCTCCATGAAGAGAAAGATGCAAGCCTGCTTCCAATCTTCAACAACTAAGATGATCTACCTTGAAGAATCTCAAACCCAAGCTCATGCTTCACTAATCAAGTATTAGCAAAGCAAACACACTAATCTACGTAGCTAGAATAGATGAGGATGATGAAGTAGGAATTTAGCTCTCTTTTATTTTCTATTTCTCACTTTATTTCATCACATCACAAAATGCTAGAAAGCTTTTTTCAAGAGCAAGAAGAAGAAGAAAGTCATTTGTGATGAATAATGAATTATTGTTCTTGTTACAAATCAACCATGGGTCAATCATGAAGGCTTAACCCATATAGAGAGTAAACTAGGGTAAAGGGTTTGGGTTGGGTTAATAAATATCAACACAAAATATCTAAGCAAAAAACAAAAGGAAGCTTCATGAAGCTTCATGCAAAAGCTAACCCAAATGCTAACCCAAATCAAACCATTACTTGTTTAAACTCCACAAATCATGTTGCATTTGTAACCATAACTTGTTACAATATTATATATCACATATATAATATATTTTTGTAACAAAATAAAATAATACAATTAACATATATCACATATATATCAATGTATTATCTAAGTGAGAAAAAGAATCTTTAAATGAGCTTATATTAGTTAATATAACTTAATATATCACATATATAATTATACATTAAATTATCGAATCAATACTTGATCCGATAATCCGGCTATATCGCATATAACCGACTAATATAATATGTATCTATTCATCGAATCAACAGTTGATCCGATGACCAGGCTATATCACATATACCCGGCCGATATCATACATCGCGAGAATGGAATATGATATCTCATATCGTAATATTCTCGGTCCCGCACATATCACATATGTGCTCCTAATCCATTTTTCCTGAGTCAGGAAAGCTCTGTGTAGAACTCTAAAGAATCGTCAATACGCCGGCAGTAGCTGATGATCATATCAAACACCCACAAGCTGCAAGTGGTCAGCTAAACGTAACAGCCACCCAGGTATTGAACGATCAGAAGATCAACAAGACAGCCTGTACATTCTCCTGTGAATCCAATCAGTAACACTACCATACAGTCATGTCTCTTCATCTGATATGTCGCATATCTCGCCTAGGGGTGGTAAACGTCAGACCCCAGTAGCTTGACAAATCGTGTCGATATGAGGTCTATAACAGTTCGAGAAACTACTGATAACACTTACCAGTAAATCTCAGCAACCCTGGCAAGGAATTTCCAGTTATAGCTGTAAGTGCACGGCGGCGCCCCTGCCGTCAATCCGACGCCGGAATGCGGAAGCGGTGATTTACTTTAACTTTTCAAACCGGCACCACCGCAAACCAAAACCCGGATCGTGCCATTAAACTAGTCCTAGCTAACTACAAGATGGGGAAGAGAGATATACCGAGTGATCCGAGTCCTCCGGTCTTTTCGTCGTCGTCCCGATCTCCAGCGAAATCTTCGGTCTCCACCAAGTCGCCGAAAGGGCACCACGTCGCCTGCTTCTTTAACGGGCTCCCACCTCTATACCGAGGCAACTCGGGCACGAAGTTGGCGAGCCGAAGTGCCCAAGGTTTGCTGTAGAATGTAGTGTGGAACATGTGTCTCATTTGGGGTTGAGGTAGTTGCCATATGGTGGAGGTAATGAGATGTAAGCTCTTTGAGATGAATAATGGGATTTTGCAAGCATCAAGAGACCAAAAATGCATCACCCCAATTTTTGGACAGCCCCCTTTCACTTGGCCGGCCTTAGCCCATGGAATGGGAGAGAGGGAATAAAAAAGAGTGAGTTATTATCTCAAAAAGGGGGGGTGGAGCAATCACAAGAGAGAGAGAGAAAAGTGATCATGAAAAGTAATGATCACACAAATAAACCTCACTCCAAAACAACCATCATCAACAACCATGATTGCTCACAAAGTCAAGCAATCATGAACCATGGAAAGGTCAAGAGATGGTGCTCCATCATGAAACCATCATGAAACAAAGTCTTGCAAAAACACCCTCCACAAATGCTTATTTGCACAATTGCAAATAAGCCCTCCTCCACCAATCTTCGGCCAATGAATGATACAAAGAAATATGGCCGAAACGGAAAGCAAACTGGCAACTTCAGAAAACTGGTCCCGTAATAAATTACAGGAAAACCCCGATACTGTGTATACACACCCGCATCTGTATTCCGACCGAATACAAATGCAATGAGACAAAATCCATACTGTACTATACTAGGATCCGGCTTAAACCAAAGCCGGCTAGTATTATCCGTCCGATCCTGATCCGTGCAATACCGCACGTATCTGATCGAACCCTGCCATATCTCCATACGGCCTCTACAGCGTTTCGCCCGAAAACTTAAGCAACTGAATGTGGGGGACTCTAAAGACTCGTCAATACTATGGTTGTGGATTTAACCACTAGCACGTCAGAGCTATTAGCCATACGTGACGGGCTACCAGCTATTGACCAAAAGGGATGTCGATGAGCGAACACATCCTGACACCCTACTGAGCCTGTCAGTGACAATATCCATACAGTCCGGTCCGTTCGTCTATGAGCATCGCATGGCGGGCCTAGGGGGTTGGTAAAAGTCAGACCCCCAAAAGCGGTACAAGTCGTGTCAGAGATCAGCCCAGAACACCCTGAGATACTACTGGAATACCTACTAGTAAATCTCCTGCCTTGGCCAAGGACTTTTCATGTTCTGGCTCTCCTAGACACAGCGCGACCTCACCCCCAATACCGGGAGAGACGAACCCCCGAAGATCCGCTCACTGCCTCCATGTGGCTCGGGACTGTACCCAACTAAAACCTGTTTGCATGTTTCCTTTGAGCGTGGTAGGGTAGTAATCAAAGTACAATAGGAACTCACACGAGACAAATGACGATCCTCAGGTCGATGAACTAACCTGTACACATGTCACCAGGGAACCGCTATCTGACGTCAGGTATAAGACCAACTAGTATGTTCCCGGCGAGTCCTGTCCGGTGTACTCATAACCCAATGAGCACCTGTATACATCTTAGGTGATCCAACTGACACCAGTGGCTTGTGAGACCGGCCACCGCCTCTCGTCGGGGTCTCGAATGTATACACTAGTCTACTCTGGAGAATCGATGCCCTATCTCGAAACTCCCACGACTAGGGACCTTTTAAGGATGTGCCTATAGACTACCAGCTCTCACGTATATGATCGCCCTCATACTGCTGGCAGTCAAGCATGAATCCTAGGGGCTCTATCAACGTGTAATAGTGACCTGTCAGGTCACCTAAAGCAGTACACGATGATAAAGGTAAACCAGATAGCATACTATCATCTTGAGTAAGACTGTTCTACCGGGATAGGTCCTCCCTCAATCATTGCAATCACGTGCCTGTGATCCAATAATTGACTCTGAGGGCACTATCTCCAACAATCTCCCACTTGCACTCAAGGCTAATTATTGCGATGTCGCATACTCACAGCCCGTGTGATACTGAACACCCAACTCCTCTACTAGTCAGTCTCACAAAGCTCGTTTGCGAAACTATTGCGTTCGAGGAATAGCCTCAGTGAGTGGATCCGCTGTGATGTTTCTTTCTATGTCTCTCTATATCTCAAGTTCGCGGAGAAAGCCATCTCCCAAAATGAGCAATACCTGTCTTAGAATGTGTCTGGATGTCTGATGGGACCTAGCTCATAAATGAACTCCAAATCCAAACTTCTTAGACTGTATCGTCAACTGAACTTAATCAGTATCCTGAGCCATGCCTACCTCAGTATTGCCTTGGACCACCTGTCCAAAATACTGCCCCTCGTCAGAGGGAAAACTATAACTCTGACGACCACCCTGTCGTCCATGTCACCTTGGAAGCCTGGAATGATAACTGTCTCCCGAATCAGGCTGTCGTTATCATATCCCTAGAACATCCACTTATGTTCTAAAACTGCTTCCGACTGCTTCTCCAGGATTGGATCAATATCAACTTGTTGCATCTAGTGCAAGAACAACATCTGGTGTGGTACTTGACATATCATGATTGACTCAATTGCCTAAGCAAGTGATCTGCCAATCATGCACATCCCTCTCCCCTTTAGTTTGTAAGACACCTTTAGAGAGGGTGACTCCATCACCTGCAGGTATACCACCGTGCCAGGAGTCGTCCATTCTAAATACTCTTAGAATACTGTCTAAGTACCCTTAATTGGGAAACCACCCAAATCTAGATCTAAAACCATAGATCTAGTAACCAGTATGTCTGATATAATGTCCAAGTCCCATGTGGAGAAACCACTGTGTGACGAACAAAGTATAACCGATCGTAGTATAGGAATGTCTTTTCCTATTCTTGTATGTCATCCAAATACCATAACATCACACCCTACTACCTTCTCAACAGATCCATCCCCTATTCTGATGAAGTCAAACCTATGACTGTCACATCAGAAATAGATGATCTATCTCCGCTATATCTGCTTTAGTCTATAAATAGACATAAGCCACCTGTCCACCAATGCTTCCGTTGCTCCCACTGACTACGACAACCCTCTGGCAGAGTCATATAGACGTACACTTCAAAAGCTAGTTTAGAACGACGCTATACTCATCCTCCTGCCGGGTCTCGCAGCTTGGAACAACAGCAATGGCAAGTCTGGGTAAACAAGAACTTCCCTGTCACCGTCCTCAAGGCTACCGGAGTACCTCTCGGGTGCCTGAAGTTACCCACCTTATCTGTGGAGTGGCCAAAAGAATGTCAAACCAGATTGAATCTTTAGGTTCCTATCAAATCTTCAGTAATCGTTTGTGGTTCTGGAATCACTTCCAGTTCTACCATACTCCCACTACTGTTTTCTGAAAAAATCCATTTTATTTAAAACTGTGGTGAGTCTAGAACAATATCACTATTGATCTTCCAGATGGTAGAAAGTCAACCCTCGTCATAGCCTGGGTCAACCCACAAACAGTCATTACAGAAATATGCCTTGAGTTATCCAGAGTCTGGTTTTAAGCATAAGCAGGACAACTCCCCGTACCTTAACATCGTTAAGATACGAACTGTTCTATATCCAATATAGGACCAGAGGCACTGATTTAATTGAACCAGATTCAAATCATGCAGCTGTCTCCAGCGCATGTCAACTAAATGGAAGGAGGCCGATCAGCGTTACTCAACTTAGGAATGCTTCCAATTATGAGTAACCTGAAAGAGAAGCAAGTTCTCTTAATCATCACTATCAACTGAATACCATACACAAGTATCTACATCTTCGATCACTTTGAAGAATCCCGATACTTGCTACACCTGGTTCTCTACTCTATTCAAATACCTATAACTTCTCAAAATTCGGACCCTGTGTTTCCACGAAACACCTGTCTAAAAACTAGAGAAGTCATAAGTAAACCGAATATAGTACGAGGACCAACCCCTCTGTCCTGCTGGACCCTGGACAACATATAATACTCTGTATAAGTCCCTTGAGTCTGATAACTCATTCACTGTGTGTCGTAGGTTGAAAACTGTACTTATGGTTAAGAAGAATTACACCGCTGTTTAATGCTCCTTACCTAACCATCAACTGATATAGGTAAATGTCATAGACATAATTTTAAAAAGGTACATCTCACTCTATAAAAATAGATGTACAGATATATCAATTTGAAATTGGTGCATAACAGCGGATATTCAAAACCAAATATTTGCCGTCCGGCAAACAACCCAGGTGAATTCCTCAAATATCACCAATTACAACGAATTCCGATATAATGAGGAAGATCACCTAATTCCCAATAACTTACTCCCATTCATCATCTATAAAACCATACAGATGTGGAATCATACCTGGTAAATACATACCCTGGAGTAAGTATCTAATCGGGAAATCAGTTTTCCTTTAACAGAACACAGTGAAACTGAAACATTGAAATGTTTTGATGGGGTATCCTGGTATTCCTAGTAATGCCTCTTCCATTATCCAGATTCACAACTGTAACCGTATATCTCTTTGCCACCTCTCCAAATCCCTTTATATGTCTTTAGTCATTACCTTCTGCACACCCCTTTAGGCCAAATGGTTTTCTTCCTTCCCTACCGTTCGGCACCAGCCTATGGTTTAGAAGAAGACTATCCAATAAGCATAATGGGTGTACTGTCCCAATCCTAGGAACACTCGCAATGCGAGAGAAGGTGAAGATAAAAGACAACCGAATAAACCTTATTCCTATTTCTCCTGAACCAGAATCCATCCCCGAACTGGAACAAGTTCCTTTCGAGTTCGTATATAACCATACGATGGAGTATCCAATAAACTGTGGATCTTCGTAGTGATACGGAGTGTCCTGGAGAAATACAAAGGTGATTTAGGATTGGCGAAGAAATACTGGGCTTGGTCGTGAATAGCAGTCGCAATTTACTTTGCCCTCTTACTAATCCCTTTCTTTGTCTTTACATAATACCTTCTATACACCACCGTTATGCTAATTGGTTTTGTTCATTCCCTACCGGTCGGCACCTGCCTATGGTTTGGAAGAAGACTATCCAATTTGCGTAATAGGTGTACTATCTTCTAAACCAAGGAGTACTCGCAACCTGAGAGAAGGTAAAAGGAAAAGACAACTGAATAGTCCTATCCGTTTCCTCCAGAACCTGAAACCATCCTCGAATAAATTCTTTCGAGTTCGTATCTAACCATACGATGGTTTTGTCCAATGGAAGTGGACGTTCGTAGTAATACGGGGTGTCCTGGAGAAAAGGGTAAAAGTAGGAGTTGCAATGAGGTTTGCAACTCTGACAATCCAAAAGCCAGTGTTTATGAAGATTCGGTCAACTTGGTCACTGAGTCATAGTCTTAGAGTCGGGTCAATGGTCGCTGCCAAAGAGAGAGAGAAAAGAAACACTCAGCGTGCACTCTATCCTAGATCAGAATGGTTACCAATTTATCTAATCTGGAAACCTCCCACTGTACCGTTAAATTCTCCTCCAAACCTGAAAGAAGAATTAGTCGGGATCACCCGAGGAGTAAACCAACTCATCAGTGGGAATCGGAATCCAACTATCATCGCATGATAATGTGACGAAATCCGCTCACATCATCACACTCCAGAAGGTATGCGCATATCTGGCAAGTTTCAGTTTCTTTAGAAACTCCCGATGTGATTTTCGCCCCATGCTCTTATGACCTTGACGAAGGCCAACAAATCATAAGTCACATGTCAAGTTCTACCCGTCATTGTCCAGCTTAATTTGAACCCACCCGTACAAGCCCTTGACGAAGGCCAACAAGGCTATACGACTGTCCCAAACCAACGCATCTATCTATGCTGCATATGAATACCCAACAGCTACCAAACACTGTGCCTTGACTTTGGCCAACAAACACAGCTTGAATACTATTGACTACCCATATGAAACGACGGAAGGCTACGAATGGTTTCTGGCGAAAACCTTTAACGTAATGAACTTGATATCGTTGAAGGAACGGATAGATTTTAAAAATATAGTGACGAAAACCTTTGCTAAAGAGGTCACTCCCGGTGAAGGGATCTCGGCTCTTTCCCCGTAGAATGAGGTGCAGGATATTCTAACTGAATACCACGGTGCAAAGCAAAAGTAATCGGCTATAGTGAAGTTATTGCCCTGACACAAACTTTTGTCCAAGGGGTCACTCCCGGTGAAGGGATCTCGGCCCTTGCCTCGTCGACTGAGGAGCAGGATATTCCAACTAAATACCACTGTGCAAAACAAAAGTGAACGTCCTTGCAATAATATCTTTTTGAAAAGTGTTCCAACAACATCAGATTAGGTTTTTTTAACTTGCATTGATCCGAATCAACGCAGTCCCATCAATTGATCACACCACAAAGAACGAAAATATACTGATGTACGTATATGCCATCCGCATTCGCCACTGGGTCCCGTCATTACCCGTTAGGTTAGCTAACTAACGACAGAGCGGGGACTGGACTAGCGCGGATGCAAAACATATACAACATCTACTAATATATATATCAATATATAATATTTCGCTCAAGGCGTGATAAAATGCAACATCACAGAAATGTACAGCATCACAGAACAATACAGATATCTGGGATCCCCGGGTTTCACAGAGCCACTACTGAAACCCGACATTCCCATGGTCGTGTGGATAGCCTGTGCAATGAAATCCTAGACCCCTACGGGCGCGGCAAGTTACCCGCCAAAACCTGAAGCGAGGCAGCCCCCTTCAGCAACGTGAATGGACCACCCAGCACTTCACGGAATCCGATAACTTGGGCACCCCTCCTGGGTCAACCTGTACCCCCTACGAGTGCGGCGAATAGCCCGCCAATTCTAGAGTAAAGCCCCCTCCGTCTCAATGCCATGAGATGCGGGCTTGTTGCCCTCCAGAACCCGGCTATCCTTGCACCCCTCCACAGGGCAATCCTAGTACAGAAAGTAAAATATACATACAATGGGTACATCGACCGCAACCTGGTCATGCCCCAAAAGAATAATACAAAAAGGCAGTCACGGCAGTCCACATGTCGGACGCTCGCCCCGCAATACCAAATGTACATAATACAACAAAAACTGTACTAGCATTGCATCCAGGCTATCCCCACGACCAATCCGCAACATCACAGCACAATCACAGAACATCAACGTGAATGTCACGTTCGCAAATCCGTCTAACCGGGCTATAGCAGTTAGACAGGATTTACCGATCAAGTGACATTCACGGTCGCAGATATAATATAAATACTGTGAACTAATATGTTTAAAATATCCGATCGATAAAAAATTACCAAGTGGGCCCCAAGCACTACTATAGCACATAAAGAAGTCTGGGCCCAAAAAATAACATTCCAGAAAACCTATTTTCCACTTAGGAGAATTCTGTAAAATTTTGGGGGCATGAACAGCGAACATTGCGGCGGAACAGCGGCCCAAGCACGGGTTTGGCCGCGGTTCCGCGGTGTTATAGTAAGTTCATGCTACCAAATTTTTACAGTTTGCTTATAATGCCCTGCACATCATTCTGAAACAACGTGAAAAAATTTTGGAGTCCAAAAAATTTCGACAGAAACTGATGCTAGGAAAAATACGGTTTTTGGAAAATCCGATCGATCGAAGTTCTAAACACATTAGACAAAGCTAGACTATGTTAATGGCGAGGCTCTGATACCACTGTAAGTGCACGGCGGCACCCCGGCCGTCAATCCGACGCCGGAATGCGGAAGCGGTGATTTACTTTAACTTTTCAAACCGGCACCACCGCGCACCAAAACCCGGATCGTGCCATTAAACTAGTCCTAGCTAACTACAAGATGGGGAAGAGAGATATACTGAGTGATCCGAGTCCTCCAGTCTTTTCGTCGTCGTCCCGATCTCCCGCGGAATCTTCGGTCTCCACCAAGTCGCCGGAAGAGCACCACGTCGCCTGCTTCTTTTACGGGCTCCCACCTTTATACCGAGGCAACTCGGGCACGAAGTTGGCGAGCCGACGTGCCCAAGGTTTGCTGTAGAATGTAGTGTGGAACATGTGTCTCATTTGGGGTTGAGGTAGTTGCCATATGGTGGAGGTAATGAGATGTAAGCTCTTTAAGATGAATAATGGGATTTTGCAAGCATCAAGAGACCAAAAATGCATCACCCCAATTTTTGGACAGCCCCCTTTCACTTGGCCGGCCTTGGCCCATGGAATGGGAGAGAGGGAACAAAAAAGAGTGAGTGATTATCTCAAAAAGGGGGGGTGGAGCAATCACAAGAGAGAGAGAGAGAGAGAAAAGTGATCATGAAAAGTAATGATCACACAAATAAACCTCACTCCAAAACAACCATCATCAACAACCATGATTGCTCACAAAATTAAGCAATCATGAACCATGGAAGGTCAAGGGATGGTGCTCCATCATGAAACCATCATGAAACAAAGTCTTGCAAAAACACCCTCCACAAATGCTTATTTGCACAATTGCAAATAAGCCCTCCTCCACCAATCTTTGGCCAATGAATGATACAAAGAAATATAACCGAAACGGAAAGCAAACTGGCAACTCCAGAAAACTGGTCCCGTAACAAATTACAGGAAAACCCCGATACTGTGTATACACACCCGCATCTGTATTCCGACCGAATACAAATGTAATGAGACAAAATCCATACTGTACTATACTTGGATCCGGCTTAAACTAAAGCCGGATAGTATTATCCGTCCGATCCTGATCCGTGCAATACCGCACGTATCTGATCGAACCCTGCCATATCTCCATACGGCCTCTACAGCGTTTCGCCCGAAAACTTGAGCAACTGAATGTGGGGGACTCTAAAGACTCGTCAATACTATGGTTGTGGATTTAACCACTAGCACGTCAGAGGTATTAGCCATACGTGACGAGCTACCAGCTATTGACCAAAAGGGACGTCGATGAGCGAACTCATCCTGACACCCTACTGAGCCTGTCAGTGACAATATCCGTACAGTCTGGTCCGTTCGTCTATAAGCATCGCATGGTGGGCCTAGGGGTTGGTAAAAGTCAGACCGCCAAAAGCGGTACAAGTCGTGTCAGAGATCAGCCCAGAACACCCTGAGATACTACTGGAATACCTACCAGTAAATCTCCTGCCTTGGCCAAGGACTTTTCATGTTCTGGCTCTCCTAGACACAGCGCGACCTCACCCCCAATACCGAGAGAGACGAACCCCCGAAGATCCGCTCACTGCCTCCATGGGGCTCGGGACTGTACCCAACTAAAACCTGTTTGCACGTCTCCTTTGAGCATGGTAGGGTAGTAATCAAAGTACAGTGGGAACTCACACGAGACAAATGACGATCCTCAGGTCGATGAACTAACCTGTACACATGTCACCAGGAAACTGCTATCTGATATCAGGTATAAGACCAACAAGCATGTTCCCGGCGAGTCCTGTCCGGTGTACTCATAACCCAATGAGTACCTGTATACATCTTAGGTGATCCAACTGACACCAGTGGCTTGTGAGACCGGCCACCGCCCCTCGTCGGGGTCTCGAATGTATACACTAGTCTACTCTGGAGAATCGATGCCCTGTCTCGAAACTCCCACGACTAGGGACCTTTTAAGCATGTGCTTATAGACTACCAGCTCTCACGTATATGATCGCCCTCATACTGCTGGCAGTCAAGCATGAATCCTAGGGGCTCTATCAACGTGTAATAGTGACCTGTCAGGTCACCTAAAGCAGTACACGATGATAAAGGTAAACCAGATAGCATACTATTATCTTGAGTAAGACTGTCCTACCGGGATAGGTCCTCCCTCAATCATTGCAATCACGTGCCTGTGATCCAATAATTGCCTCTGAGGGCACTATCACCAACAATAGCCAATCGAACATAGCGCAATATCAACTCCCTATACCGGGAGAGACGAAACCCCTCCTATCGCTCATTGTCTCCATGTCATTCGGGACTGTACCCAAAAGCCACCGTTTTGCACGCCCTCTTGGACGTGGTATGATGGAAATCAAAGCACAGTGAGAATCGCATAAGACTCTACGACGATCTCGGGTCTACAGACTAACCTGTACCAGTGTCACCAGAGAACTGCCATCTGACGTGAGGTATAATACCATATGGGAGTTCTCGGCGAGTCCGTCCAGTGTACCCAGTCTCCACTGAGCACCCGTATACCTTCTCTGATGTCAAACACTAATGGATATAGGATCATCCATCGCCCTGCATACGGGTCAAGAAGCGCATACGCTAGTTTACTCTGGAGTATCGATGCCCTGTCTCGGTACACCAACGACTAGGAACATTTGAAGGATGTACTTGGAGACTACACTGTCCCTACTAGTATGATCTGCATCATAGTCCCGGTAGTCAAGTACTCATCCTAAGGGCTTTATCAACATGTGACATAGAGACAATCAGAGCACATGTTAAGATAAAGAGCAACCAGATAGCATACTATCATGTCGAGCAAGAAAGTCCTCCCTATATATGTCCAAGCATTCACTATAATATACATTGCATGTACAGTAATGGCCTCTAGGGCATACATATCACTAACAATCTCCCACTTGCACTAGGGCCATCTGTTATGGTATCGCATACCCAACAATCAGCTGTGGTTGAAGTATCTCATACTCAACCATCCCATAAAGTCTCTACTGGGAAATAGGCCTTTGTGAGTGGATCCGCACTGTTGTCCTCTGTGTCTACTCTCCTAACCTCGATCTCTCTAGAGATCAACCATCTCAATGATCAGGTGATACTGCCTAAGAATATGTCTGGATCACAGATGGGACGGGGGTTCCTAGGCCTAAGCCACAACTCCATTCTAACACAATGGTAGGAACGAAATTCATCTCATGAACTTATATATCCAGACTGCCTCTTTGGTAGCATCCTTGGTAACGATGTATCTTGCCTTTAATCGTCTAGTAAGTCACGGTATCTAGCTTGGAACTCTTCCAACATACCGTCCGTCCACTGAGGGTAAAGACAATGCCGGCGACTGACATTCAGTCATCCTTATCTCCCTGGAACCATTCCAGTGATTCTCCCCAGGATCGATTGATACCATCTCACTACAACTTGTGAGAATCCTAACATCCAGTTAGATCTATCTCATAGATTCATAACTCAGGATTTAGCAGGTATCAACTTGATCCTTTATAGAGAATCCTTGTGATAAGAGGAGATTGACCGAGCGTAGCATAGAAAACTCCTTCCCTATCAAGAGTACGTCATCCACGTACTATACGAGGATCACCTACATACTCCCTACTACCTTTTTGTATATACTTGGTTCATCTACCATTTTGATGAAGTCAAAGTCTTTGACTACTACATCAAAACAGATGTTCCAACTCCGCGATGCCTGATTTATCACATAAAACATCTTGCACACGTTTCCGCTGCTCCCACTATCTACGAAGCCCTCAGGCTGTGTTCTTATAGACGCTCTCTTCCAAATCACTATTTAGAAAAGCAGTCATGACACCCAACCGCCAGATATCGTAGTCATGGTATGTAGCAGTGGAAAGTAGGATCTGGATGGACTTAAGCATAGCTTTGAAAGTCTCAACTTTTCCATGTACACCAAGTAATCTTCTCAAGATATACTTGCTCCTGATGAGGATTTAACCCTTCAGATAAAGCAACCAAAGTCCATACTTTGTTGGTGTATAAGGATTCCATCTCAGATATCTAAGCATCCAGCCATTCTCACAGAGTCCCCACTCCTGATGGCCTGCTCGAAACTAATTAGGTCATCATCTCATGATGCAATACTCGCTCCCACTGTCATAGAGAAACCGAAGTATCTCTCAAGTGGAAGAGGAACCCTACCAGATCGGCGGAGAGGCTGAGGTTCGTTGGAAACTATTGAATCCTTCGGTTCTACAAAATTATCAGCTGCAGTTTGTTTTAGCTGGAACTACTTCCAGTTCTACCTTATGACCACTAATTTCTTCACAAGAAATTCCCTTTCCCAAAGGTGGCATGCTAAGAAAACAAAACATCTTTTGTTCCTCAGTTTGGTAGAATATATTCCCTTGCGATTGCTTAGGATATCTAACAAACTTCCACAGAACTGACCTTGCCTCGAGCTTGTCCAGATTTTGCTTTTGACATAGGCCGGACAATCCCAAATCTTAACTTCCTTAAGAGATGGGCTCTTCCCATACCATATCACATATGGAGTGGTAGACATCTGATTTGGTTGGAACCCTTTTCAATACGTATGCAACTTCTCAAGTGTATAATCCCAAAAGAAAATAGGCAACTCAGTAGTATTCATCATAGAGCACACCATATCACATAGGGTGTGATTGCTCCGCCCCTATATACCGACGTGCTGTGGTGTATACGGAGGAGTAATGCTGAGAAAGAATCTCATTCTCCTTTAGAATAGTCCAGGAATTTCGTGCTCAAGTATTCTCCTCCTTGATCACATCAAAGGACATAATACTTATACCCGTTTTTAGTTCTCTACTTCTAACTTATATTCTGTGATTATCTCAAAAGTTTCGGACTTGTGTTTCAACAGGAACATATGTATGAATCTTGAGAGATCATCAGTGAATGTAATGAAGTACAAAGAACTTGTCCTGGTATATGTAGACATGGGACTATCATACATCATCATGTATCAATCCCAAAAGTTCACTAACCCTTTCTCTGTTTCCAATAACCGGAGCTGTGGTCATTTTATCTTTGTAACATGACTAGCAAGTTTTACAAGATGTAAATCCAAACTAATTTAAATATGCATCTTTATGTAACTTCAGCTAGTCGGGTCGCATTGATATGACCTAGTCTACAATGCCTCAAGAAGGATTCGTTCATTTCTGAACTCTTTCTCTTGTGTGTGTTCTGTACGTTAAGAACTGTGGTTTGATTTATAACGTCTATGCTTTTAGATAACGTGCCTGAACCGATCAACTCTTGATATAGGAAATGTTCAAAACATTATCCAACAATACAAAATTACATCCTTCTTTATTAAATAAAGATACTGATATGATGTTGTATATCAGGTTCGGTATCTAATAACATTCGTTCAGAATCAATGTATTCTAGTAATACAGAGTGATAACTGCCAACAGACTTGGCTGCAACACTTGCATCATTTCCAACTCTTGAAACTTATCACCCATTCTCAGTTCTCTACCTATCTGTAGCCCATGTAACAGATTACATTTGCGGGATCCTGATCTGGTATCTCATACCCAAGACGTAAAGGATACTGGGAAACAGTTTTCTGTAATGAACATACCCGAAGAAGATGCATCAGCATGCACTTTGTTCGTTTGGGCAGCACGGGAATTCTGGCAATCCCCAATTTCCTGCTCTTTCTTATAACAATTATAAGTTGGAGCGGGACCAACGTTCCCTAGCGCAGTAAAACAAGCGGGTTCGGTCAATACATCCGTATTATTATCTTGATTAAGGCGTGATATGGTCGTTCCCTGGAGAGAGATATACGAAAACACTCAGCGTGTGCTCTTGCAAGATTAGATTGGTTATTAATATATCTAATCAGGATGTCTCCCGCTGTTTTAGTCAAATCTTCCTTCAAACCCTAAAAGAAAAGACTAGCCGGGATTAATTACACTCTACAAGTTCGCCAATCTTTCAGCCAGGCCAGTGCCGGTACTTTGAGGGAGGTTCCCCGCACTTTCGCACGGACCTAATTAAAATAAATCTCGTTTTCCCATAGGCATAACCCCGTTGACACCTTTCTAGACACCTACTTGATCGGCTAATTGTAATGTGTAAAACTCTCCCAGGAGTAACTCTTACTCGCAGCGGGTATCGGGATCCAACTATCTCATAGGAGGCATGCAATCTCATTGCAAATTTCAACACTTGAAATTCCCAATAATATTTTACCCCTAGCATCCTATGACCTTGATGAAAGCCAACAAACCATAGGTAACTAGTCAAGTTCAACCCGTCATTTCCTGATTGAATTAAACCCACCCGCACGACCCTTAACGAAAGCCAACAAAGTCACACGACTACCCTAACTCAATCGCATCATATGCTTATACAGATAAGCATAAATAGCTACCGCACACTACGCCTTGACGAAAGCCAACAAACGTAGCACGAATACTATGAAGTACTTATCTGAAATGACGGAGGGCTACGACAGGTTTTTAAGAAAAACACTTTGCGTAATGAACTTGATATCGTTGTAGAATCGAGTGATTTTAAATGGAATGTTTTTGAGACCTTTTCTTGTTTAGCTAAAGAGGTCACTCCCGGTGAAGGGATCTCGGCTCTTTCTTCATCGAATAAGGTGCAGGATATTTCACAAATATCACCATGCAAAGCAAAAACTATAAAAACGATCAAAAGACAAACCGAGTTTGTAGCATCTGCTAGTTTCGCTAAAGAGGTCACTCCCGATGAAGGGATCTCGGCACTTTCCTTATCGAATAAGGTGCTGGATATTCTACAAGGAATACCGCTATGCAAAGCAAGAACTAGAGCTACCAGTTTTTAAACAAGTTTCTACAACATCTTTAGGTTTCTTTTATTTTCATTAATCTCATTAATGAAGTCCCATTTTATTATACTTCACAAGCATCACATTTGAAATGAAATCAATAATATACAATATATATCTCATATATATAATATAAACATTCATCTCAGGCAGTAATATGATCTCATCACAGAACATTGCAGCAGAAGAACATATATGAAATATTGGATATACTAGGAGGTCCGTGTTTTAATACGAGCCTGTATAAAACACGGATTCCACGGTCGCGATGAATAGCCAATCCCACACCCCTAGACCCCTACGAGAGCGACAAGCAACCCTACCAATTCTTGAGTTAGGACACCCGGTCTCGACTCCTCGAGATGGTCTCCCACTGGATCCTAGAACCCGGTTACTTGTGCTCCCCGCCTTGGGTCTATCCTAATGCGGAAAAGTAAATAATATACAATGGTGACATCATCCTCAACCCGGAAGTGCCCCAATAAAAGAATATTACATACAATGAATTTTACATGAATGAAAATAAAAACCCTCATCTCACATAAAACCCCCGGCTATTCAAAACACGACGATCCAATATAACATATCACAGCAACACATAACATCACATGTCATCAACGTAAGTAAATATGCGTATCTCAATTGTTGTTAATGTATAGCAACGAAACCGGCGATACTCCACATATTACACTTACGGTCGCAGAAAAGAAAGTGTAAAACTACAACAGTTGGAATCCGCAACCTCCTTAGATATCTCATGCCTAACAAAATGAATTTCTTAGACATCGCATGCCTAACGATTATAAACCCCGCATTTTAGTCTCAATATTGAAAACTCTTTTCAATATCAAGTCGGGCAATTCAACAAGATTCCTGACATCCTGATCGAATGCTCGTCGGAAACTTTAGTAGACGGCCGCACCCCCGACACCGTCGACAAAGTGCACTAAGGTGGAACACCGCTGCCGCGAGCACCCGAACAGATGCTTTTGGCGACGGGGTTCTCCTACTGTCACTTGGTCGGGGCTATGGGGCATGGCTATCTATTAAGTTTACCCGGCGAGTATCCGCATACACTACGTGATTGCGACGAACTTTTGATCATATCAAAATCCCGTGGCAACCGATCAAATGAGACTAAACTGCTAGATTTATAACATTCAAATTAGTTATCTCATAACTACTTATGGATTCTAAATATTGTATCATAGTCCAGATAAATAGACAATGTTAAACTTTCCAATCGAATAAACAAACACCCAAAATTTCCCTTTTTTGCTCAACACTTGAACTTAGTTTAAAAGCATCCATCACATGCCACGGTACCAATGGTCCAGCCGTAGAAGGGTCAAACTAACGCCTCACATGTGGCAACGCCGTGCTGCCTCAAACCCTAAGGTTTAGAAGCAGTTCAGACGGTCACATAATCAAGTTAAGCTTTGTGTTCTTCTAGAGGGTCTACCACGTTACTTGCACAACTTTGAACGTTCTTTAACTAAAGAAAAATCCAACACTTGGAAATTTTCCGACAGAGAAAAAAGTAAGTTATTGATATCCGTTCGAACCTTTTAACACATTCTAAATTACCCGGAAGAAACTTAAACGAAGTTAAACTTTCCGATCGAATTAACGAGTTCCCAATATGTCCCAGAAAGCTCAACACTTGAGTAGAACTAAAAATTCCCAGAAGCATGAAAAAGTACCCAAGAATAAACCCCTGAAGTATGAGCCACCAACTCCCAAATTTGGCCGCGGAACCACCGCTAAACGCATGGTTTGGCCGCGGTTCCGCGGTGACTTAATGGAGTTATGGGTTCGTACTTCACAGTAATTCTTAGAATTCCCTGCATGATTTTCCGAGTATTTTTAATATGAAAAATTTCAACTTTTGAATTTTTTTCTAGAAACTAGGATTTATTGGGGTTTCGGAGTTTGATCGGACTTCAAACTTCGTCTACACAACGCCTAAAACTCTAACTTAGCTCTGATACCACTGTAGGGTTAGCTTAGCACCTTAGCAAGGTTTTGGCAAGCATCAATCATGATACTTTAAATTTTTTTGGGTGCTAAACAAACCCTAATCAAGATCTTAACTAGAGATATAGGGTAAACATAGCAAGTAAACAACTTTACTTCTAAGAGTTAGGGATTACAACCTTTGTAGTCCGTTCCTTCACTTCATAAGCTCCGTGTTGAGGTCCTTTCACCGCGGTCATCATGTGCCCGGACTCTAGATAGGCTTCATGAAGAGAAAGATGCAAGCTTGCTTCCAATCTTCAACAACTAAGATGATATACCTTGAAGAATCTCAAACCTACGCTCATGCTTCACTAATCAAGTATTAGCAAAGCAAACACCCTAATCTAAGTGGCTAGAATAGATGAGAATGATGAAGTAGGAATTTAGCTCTCTTTTATTTTCTATTTCTCATTATGTAGACGAAGTTTGAAGTCCGATCGAACTCCGAAACCCCGATAAATCCCCTACATGTGACTCTCTCATATATTCATTATTCTTTTTATTTTGTAGCATAACAATTATCTTGAGCTTTTGCTTAGCCATCTCCTCCATCTTCTTCCTCAAAGCTTACTACCTCTTCATAAGTGAGTGAATAACAAAAAAGGAAAGGTTTTAAAGTGAGATCTAAACCCATATCACCAATCTATACTAGTTTAGCCCACTAGTGTAGGTTGTTTGCTTCACTTCTACATAGTTCTTGTGAAGCTCGGAGCTTGAGCCAAGGGACTCCGTGGTGGATCGTTGTGAACAACGAAGGACTCAAGAGGACCCGTACAAATACCAAGTTTATCCAAGGAGTCACAAAGGGGAGATCTATAAAGGTTGTATTTATCATCTTTTAGTGTTAGACTCTCTTTTAGTATGTGATACTTTGTTTTGTTACTCTAAATTTCTAGTTTGATCCTAGGTTAGTTTGCTTAGAACCCCAAAAATTTTATTGTAGCATATTTGATGCAAGACAAAAGCATGGTATGGTGCTAGGTAAACCCAACAACTCCTGTCCTGTTCGTTAAGAAGAAGGACGGCAACATGAGATTGTGCATCGACTACAGGTAGCTGAATCGAGTTACGGTGCGAAATAGGTATCCATTATCTCGTATTGATGACTTATTCGATCAGCTGTAGGGGGCTGGCTATTTCTCGAAGATCGATCTGCGGTCAGGGTATCACCAATTGAGGGTTTAGAAGGATGACATTCCGTATACTGCTTTTAGCACGCGGTACGGGCATTATGAGTTTTTGGTGATGTCGTTCAGGCTCACCATTGCACCAGCAGCTTTCATGGATATGATGAACCGCATTTTCAAGTCGTTTCTTGATCAGTTCATTATCGTATTCATTAATGATATTCTTTTATACTCTCGTAGTCGAGAGGAGCATGAGCAGCACTTGCGAATTACATTGCAGATTTTGAGGGAACACCAGTTGTTCCCTAAATTCTCCAAATGTGCTTTCTGGCTGGATAATGTGGATTTCTTGGGTCACGTAGTTACGAGAGATGGTATACGTGTGGACCCAAAGAAGATCGAGGCAGTACTGCACTGGCCCAGACCTGTATTAGTTACAGATATTCGCAGCTTCTTCAGTTTGGCCGGTTACTACCGATGCTTTGTATAGTATTTTTCTCATGTCGCTGCACCGCTAACCGGGTTGACTCGAAAGGAAGTTCCATTTCTTTGGACCGAGGCATGCGAGCAGAGTTTTCAGCAGTTGAAGACTCGCATGACGACTGCACCAGTCTTATCTTTACCTTCTGGGTCAGGTGGTTTTGTTTTTTATTGCGACGCCTCTCGAGTGCGTTTATGATGTGTGTTGATGCAGCATGGCAGGGTCATCGCTTATGCTTCTCGGCAGTTGAAGAAGCACGAGCAAAATTATCCCACTCATGACTTAGAGATGGCCGCGGTGGTCTTCGCACTCAAGATTTGGAGGCATTACTTATACGGTGAGTCGTGCCAGATATTCACAGACCACAAAAGCTTAAAGTATATCTTTCAACAGCGGTATCTAAATTTGAGGCAGCATCGTTGGATGGAGCTCGTAAAGGACTATGACTGCGAGATTCTCTATCATCCGGGCAAGGCAAATGTGGTGGCAGATGCCTTGAGTCGGAGGTCTGGAGGTAGCATATCTTATTTGAGCACAGTACAGAGGTAGTATTCCGCAGATTGGCAGATTCTATGTGACAGCCGAGTACAGTTTGAGTTTACATCAACTGGAGGACAGCTTGCTCATGTCCGCACACATCCACAGTTACTTGATCACATCCGAGAGGCACAGTCCACCGATGCTCACTTGTCCGAGATCATAGAGCAGGTTAAACAGAGTAAAGATTCTGAGTTCGTGATCGATGACCATAGAGTGTTATGATTTCGGACTCGTCTTTGTGTGCCAGATTCTGAGGGACTGAGACGCGAGATCTTAGAGGAGGCGCATCAGTCAGCATATAGTATCCATACGGGTTCCACCAAGATGTATCATGACTTGAGAGATGTCTACTGGTAGGAAGGGATGAAGAGAGAGTTCATGGATTTTGTTTCGAGATGCTTGACTTTCCAGCAAGTCAAGGCCGAGCACCAGAGGCCGGCAGGAGAGTTACAACCCTTGCCCATTCCGGATTGAAAATGGGAGCAGATCTCCATGGATTTCATTGTGGGTATGCTCAGGACTAGCAGAGGGTATGATTCCATCGGGGTGATTGTGGATCGATTGACAAAGATAGCTCACTTTCTTCCGGTGAAAACGACTTATGGATATGCACGGTATGCCCAGATCTATATTGACGAGATTGTGCGATTGCATGGAGTTCTGACTTGCATTGTATCTGACAGAGGCACCCAGTTCACCAGCCAACTATGGCAGAAACTTCAAGAGGCTCTAGGCACCCGATTGAGTTTTAGTACAGCTTTTCACCCGTAGACCAACGGTCAGTCAGAGCGGACCATACAGACTCTTGAGGATATGCTCCGAGCTTGCAGTCTAGATTTTGGTGGAAGTTGGGATCGTCACTTGCCCTTGATAGAATTCTCCTACAATAACAGTTTTCAGGAGACGATTCAGATGGTCCCCTTTGAAGTATTGTATGGGAGAAAGTGTCGATCGCACATTTGTTGAACAGAACTCAGTGAGAGCAGCATTTTGGGACCGCAACTAGTGCAGGAAACTACAGAAAAGATCCGGTTGATACAGGACAGGATGAGAGCAACCCACAGCAGGCAGAAATCTTATTCTGATCGTCGTCGATGCAAACTTGAGTTCGATGTGGGAGATCATGTGTTCCTCCATGTCTCTCCGATGAAGGGTATGATGCGTTTCGGGACAAAGGGGAAGCTCAGTCCCAGATTTGTCGGACCATATAAGATTCTGGAGATGGTGGGTACTGTAGCCTATCGTTTAGCACTTCCAACAAATTTTCCCGATGTGCATCCTGTGTTCCACGTGTCTATGCTTTGCAAGTACCTTCACGATCCTTCTCATGCTATCCAACATCAGACCAAACAGTTGGAGCATGATTTATTTTACATTGAGCAGCCAGTAGCTATTCTAGACCGGCAGGTAAAGAAATTGAGATCAAGGATACTTCCATCTGTAAAGGTTCTTTGGCGAGGAACAAATAGCGAGGAAGTCACTTGGGAGGCCGAGGATGACATACATAAGAAATTCCCACACCTTTTTGAAGGTACGTGTGCTTAAATTTTGAATTCGGGGACCGAATTTTCTGAAGGGGGAGATATTGTAACGTGTCGAAATATTTTGGATAATTAATTTATTAATTAATTAATTTAATTAAAAATGTTAGTTTAAAAATTTTATTGAAACAAAAAGGATATTTTATATGTAGTGTAAGTATTTAAGTAATATGAGTATTTAGTTGTAACATTAGTTATAAGAAGGGTTTTAGTGAAAATGTTAGCTTCCTTGTGTTAATTAATATTATGTGAGGGTTATTATGTAAATGTGTTAGGCCATGGTTAAAACTAATTCAAACCTCATAGACACCACACCTTAGGGTAAACCTTATGCCTACACCTCCTACTTGCATGAGTTCATACCGTTTCTCAAGGTGACACCTCCTCCTAAATTATCAATTCATATCCTTATCTTTTCCATAATTGATTCAGTTGGCATAGAAAACTTGGAAACAAATTACTTAGTAAATATCTTCTACCTCAATTAGAATGAAAGAAGAAAAGAGAAGCTAAGTACTAGGGATCCTTATCTCAACCCTCAAGCTAGGATTATATGTTCTTGTGCATCTTTGAAAAAGACATTCAGTTGATCATTCAAATTGGTATAATTTCCAACCCTGTAGATTTTAAATTCAATATTGTTTTAGTATAGAAGTATGATATCGGTAAATATCGTATTTGGATAGATTATTGCTATGTTTTGAATCTGCTATAGTCTAGCTAATCTGTAACAAAATTAAACAGTACCTTAGCCTTGTAAATTGGACCTAGAATATACACTAGAAACACGAACCTATTCTTGAAATTTTTGACCGGTGATAATACAAAATTTCCCGATCTCGCCGGTTTTTAGTGGGAGTTGGATGTTGAGCTTTTTTTGTTAGTTATATGTATGTCCTAGAGGCCATTACTGTACATAGGATGTATATTGTAGTGGATGCTGGGACATATATAGGGAGGACTTTCTTGCTTGACATGATAGTATGCTATCTGGTTGCTCTTTACCTTAACGTGTACACTGATTGTCTCTCTGTTACATGTTGGTAAAGCCCTTAGGATCTGTACTTGACTACCTGGACTATGATGCGGATCATACTAGTGGGGACATGGTAGTCCATAAGTACATCCTTCAAAGTCCCTAGTCGTGGGTGTATCGAGACGGGGCATCGATATACCAGAGTAGACTAGCGTGTACCTTCTCGACCCATACAGATGGGCGATGGATGATCCCATATCCATTGGTGTTTGACATCAGAGATGATATACGGGTGCTCAGTAGAGACTGGGTACACTGGACGGACTCGCCGAGAACTCCCAGATGGTATTATACCTCACGTCAGATGGCAGTTCTCTGGTGACACTGGTACAGAGTAGTCTGTTGACCCGAGATCGTCATAGAGTCTTGTGTGGTTCCCACTGTGCTTTGATTTCCATCTTACCACGTCCAAGAGGGCGTGCAAAACGGTGGTTTTTGGGTACAGTCCCGAGTCACATGGAGGCAATGAGCGATAGGAGGGGATTCGTCTCTCCCGGTATAGGGAGTTGATGTTGCGCAGTGTTCGATTAGCTATAACAGGAAATCCCTGGCCAGGGTTGCTGAGATTTACTGGTAAGTGTTACCAGTAGTTTCTCGAATTGTTATAGACCTCATATCAACACGACTTATCGAGCTATTGGGGTCTGACGTTTACCACCCCTAGGCAAGATATGCGACATATCAGACGATCAGACCGGACTGTACGGTAGTGTTACTGGTTGGATTCACAGGAGTGTGAGCGGGCTTGCTCGTCGATCTTCTGATCGCTCAATACCCGGGTGGCCGTTACGTTTAGCAGACCGCTTGCGGCTTGTGGGTGTTTGATATGATCATCATCTGCTGCCGGCGTATTGACGAGTCTTTAGAGTCCTACACAGAGGTTTCCTGGCTCAAGCGAAACGAAATAGGAGCGCATATGAGATATGTGCGGGACCGAGAATAATGCGTGTATGTGATACCGTATTCCATTCTCGCGATAAATGTATCGATTGGTTGTATGCGATATAACCTAGTTATCGATTCAAGGATTGATTTGATAAGCCGATACATTGGATACTAGTCGGTTATGTGCGACATGACCGGATCATTGAATCAAGTGTTGATTTAATGATTTAATGTATAATTATATATTTGATATATTACTTTGCATTAACCAGTATTGGTTCACTTTAAATGGATTTTCTCACTTGAAGTTCACATGTTGTATATGTGATATACTTTTGTGCACTTGATTGTATCATGTTTGATGATACATGTTTACTTGAGTTTGTGTAAAAATTAAACCATGCTTATTTAAATGGTTAGGGTTTTGTTTTTCATATCTATTTATTCATTTATTTATTTATTTTCCTTTTGGAAAAAGAAATGGGAAGAATGGTGGCTTTCTTTGTTTGTATTTGAAGATTCATGAAGCTTTGACTTTGTCCACCATTCTTATCTCATGCTTAACCCTAACCATTTGATTTAACCTTAGTTTATTCTCTACACTTGACCATGGTTGTATGATGATAAGTTTGGAATTTCTTTTCTTTTTAAATAAGAACTTATCATATTCAACCTCTTCTTCTTCTTCATCTTCATGAAGAAAAACCTTCCTCCATCAATGGCAACTCTTGAAAAAGAGTGAGAAATCCAATTCTAAAGTGAACCCACTTCCTATTTCTTCATCCTCTACCTCTTGCCAAGTAGTAGAGTGTGTTTCCTTCACAAGTTTTCTTGACTTGGTGAAGTTGGAGCTCGATCTAGCGATGCCTCGACGTAGATCATCTTCGGCACGTCGTCCATGTCCTAGCCCGCTTCTTCTCCGATGAAGCCGACGCTAGAGCCCGGGATTGTATGAGGACAGCGAGGAGACTTCATTGCGGAGCTATGGAGGTGGACCACCGGATCTACAAAGGTTGTATTTCCGTTTCCTTATAGTTAAGTGTTAACTAGTTTATTGTTTCGCCTAGACATCTAGCCAACGATCCGTACACTAGGGTTTCTCGGCACCATAATTTTTGAAATTGGCATGGTTGATGCCTTGTGAGACCTCTTGAGAGTGCCTAGGAACCCTACAGTGGTATCAGAGCCTAGCTAGAGCCTTAGGCGAAGTCTAGACGGAATTTGAAGTCCGAACGAACCCGAAACCCAATTCCGATCATGCTCTCTGTACTTTTTTGAAAACAGTGAGTTTTTCTATATTAAAAATATGCAGAAAAACATGCAGGAAGATCTAAGAGTTACTGTGAAATCGTATGCCATAATTCGATCATTGAGCCGCGATTCCGCGGCACGAGCATGGCTCGTGCGGCGGTTCCGCGGCCGTACTACCTTATTATACATAGAAATTTACACAGTAATTCTTGGTTTGATATGCTGGATTTTCTGGGAATTTTTAATTTTTATTCAAGAGTTGAATTTTCAGGGATTGTTTTGGGGATTCGGTGTTTCGATCGGAGTATCAAATTTTGTCTGCGTGGCTTTCCGGATAAATTGCAGAATATGTTAAAAAGTTCGACCGGATATAAATACCCAATTTTTCCCCTGTCTGGAAATTTCCAAGTGTTGGATTTTTCCGTAGTTTAACGACGTTTTAAGTAGTGCAAGTAACTCGATGGACCCTCTAGAAGACAACAAACCTTAACTCGATTATGTGACCGTCTTGAACTGCCCTTTGAACCTTCGGGTTTGGGGCGGTACGGCGTGCCACATGTGAGGCGTTGGCTTGACCCTTCTACGGCTGGACCGTTGGTACTGAGGCACGAACTGAATGTTGTTAGACTTATTTCATGTGTTGGATTGTATCGGGAAAACTTGGGTGTTCGATTGTTCGATCGGAAAGTTTAACATTTTCTGTTTATCTGGAATGTGATACGATAATTGGAATTCACAAAAAGTTATGAGATAACTGAATGAATGTTGTAAATCTAGCAATTTAGTCTCACTTGATCGGTTGCCACGGAATTTTGATGTGATCAAAAGTCCGTCGCAATCACGTAGTGTACGCGGATACTCGCCGGGTAAACTTAATAGACAGCCTCACTCCATAGCCCCGACCAAGTGACTGTAGGAGAACCCCGTCGCCGAAAGCATCTGTTCGGGTGCTCCCGGTAGCGGTGTTCCGCCTTGGTGCACTTCGTCGACGGCATCGGGGGTGCAGCCGCCTACTGAAGTTTGCGATGAGCATTCGATCAGGATGTCGGGAATCCTGTTGAATTGCCCGACTTGATATTGAAAAGAGTTTTCGATAATGAGACTAAAATGCGGGGTTTATAATTGTTAGGCATGCGATGTCTAAGAAATTCATTTGGTCAGGCATGCGATGTCTGAGGTGGTTGCGGATTCCAACTGTTGTAGTTTTACACTTTCTTTTATGTGACCGTAAGTGTAATATGTGATATCGCCGGTTTCGTTGCTATATGTCAACGACAATTGGGATGGACATATTTACTTACGTTGATGACATGTGATGTTATGTGTTGCTGGATATGTTATATTGGATCGTCGTGTTTGAATAGCCGGGGGTTTTTTGTGAGATGAGTGTTTTTATTTTTCATTCATGTAAAAACTTGTATGTAATATTCTTTTATTGGGGCGCTTCCAGGTTGCGGAAGTTGTCACCGTTTGTATATTATTTACTTTTTTGCACTAGGATAGACCCAAGGAGGGGAGCACAAGTAACCGGGTTCTGGGGTCCAGTGGGAGACCAACTCGAGGAGTCGAGTCCGGGTCTCCTAACTCCAGAATTGGTAGGGTTGCTTGCCGCTCTTGTAGGGGTCTAGGGGTGTGGGTTTGGCTATTCATCGCGACCGTGGAATCCGTGTTTTATACTGGCTCGTATTGAAAACACGGACGTCCTAGTATATCCAATATTTCATATGTTTCTTCTGCTGCGATATCTGTGATGTGATCATGTGATGTTCTGTGATAAATACAGTATATAGTATATATGATATATTATATAGGCGTTACTTATGTTTTACACCCACGCTAGCCCTGCCCCGCTCTGCCGTTAGTTACCTAACCTAACGGTGCACGAGGGGACATAGAGGCGAATGCGGATGGCATAAGTGTACGTCGTATTTATCTGTGATGTTTAGGTAATTTAAATGATGGGACTTCATTAATGTGATTAATGAAATAAAAGAAACCTAAGATGTTGTAGAATCGAATTTCAAAATAAAACAGGTAGCTACAGTTCTTGCTTTGCACAGCGGTATATATGATATATCCTGCACCTTATTCGATAAGGAAAGGACCGAGATCCCTTCACCGGGAGTGACTCCTTTAGCAATAACTGGCAGATGCTACACACTCGGTTTGTCTTTTGATTGCTTTTAAGAGTTCTGCTTTGCACAGTGATATATATGATATATCCCGCACCTCATTCGACGAGGAAAGGACCGACGATCCCTTCACCGGGAGTGACTCCTTTAGCAAAACTGGAAAAGCCTCAAAAGCACTCCATTTTAAAATCATTTGATTCTACAACGATATCAAGTTCATTACGCAATAGGTTTTCAGAAAAACCTGTCGTAGCCCTCCGTCATTTCAGATAAGTACTAGTTAGTATTCGTGCTACGTTTGTTGACTATGTTAAGGCGTAGTGTGCGGTAGCTAATTAGTGCTTATCTGCATAAGCATATGATGCGATTGGATTAGGGTAGTCGTGCGACTTTGTTGACTATGTTAAGGGTCGTGCGGGTGGGTTTAATTCAATCGGGAAATGACGGGTTGAACTTGACTAGCACTTTTGATTTGTTGACTATGTTAAGGTCATATAGCTGCTAGGGGCAAAATATTATCGGGAATTTCAAGTGTTGAAATTTGCAATGAGATTGCATACCTTCTATGAGATAGTTGGATCCCGATACCCGCTGCGAGTAAGAGTTACTCCTGGGAGAGTTTTACACATTGCAATTAGCCGATCAAGTAGGTGTCTAGAAAGGTGTTAACGAGGTTACGCCTCTGGGAAAACGAGGTTTACATTAATTAGGTTCGTACGAAAGCACGGGGGGACCTCCCTCAAAGTACCGACACTGGCCTGGCTGAAAGATTGGCGAACTTGTAGTGTGTAATTAATCCCGGCTAGTCTTTCCTTTTAGGGTTTGAAGGAAGATTTGATAAAAAGCAGTGGGAGCCATCCTGATTAGATAAAATAATAACCAATCTATTCTTGTAAGAGCGCACGCTGAGTGTTTTCTTCTCTCTCTCTCCAGGTAGCGACCATATCACGCCTTAATCAAGATAATAAAACGGATTATTGACCGAACCCGCTTGTTATACTGAGCTGGGGAATGTTGGTCCCGCTCCAACTTATAATTGTTATAAGACAGAGCAGGAAATAGGGGATTACCAGAATTCCCGTGCCGCCCAAACGAAGAGAGTGCATGCTGATGCATCATCTTCGGGTGTGTTCATTACAGAGAACTGTTTCTCAGTATCCTTTACGTCCTGGGTATGTGATACCAGATCAGGATCCCAGGTATGTAATCTGTTACATATGGCTGCAGAAAGGTAGAGAACTGAGAACGGGTGATAAGTTTCATGAGGCAGAAAACGGGGCAAGAGTTGCAGCCAAGTCTGTTGGTCACTGTCACCCTGTATTACGAATACATTGATTCTGAACGAATGTTATTAGATACCGAACCTGATATACAAAATCATATCAGTCTCTTTATTAGTAAAGAAATGATAAAATTTTGTATTGTTGGATAATGTTTTGAACATTTCCTATATCAAAAGTTGATCGGTTCAGGCACGTTATCTAAAAGCGTTGATGTTCTAAATCAAACTACAGTTCTTAGTATATGGAACACACATAAGAGGAAGAGTTCAGAAATGAACGGATCCTTCTTAAGGTATTATAGACTAGGTCAGATCAATGTGACCCGACTAGCTCAAGTTACATGTAGATGCATATTTAAATTAGTTTAAATTTACATCTTATGAAACTTACCAGTCATGTCACAAAGATAAGATGACCATAGCTCCGTTTAATGGAAACAGAGAAAGAGTTAGTTTACTCTTGGGACTGATACATGTTGATGTATAAAGGTCCCCTGTCTACACATGCCAGGACTGGTTTTTTATACTTCATTACGTTCTCTGATAATCTCTCAAGATTCAGTCATATGTTCCTGTTGAAACACAAGTCCGAACCTTTTGAGATAATCACAGAATATAAGTTAGAAGTAGAAAACCAAAATACGGGTATAAGTATTATGTCCTATGATGAGATCAGGGAGGAGAATACTTGTGCATGGAATTCCTGGACTATTCTAAAGGAGAATGAGATTCTCTCTCAGCATTACTCCTCCGTATACACCATTGCACGATGGTATGTCGGGGCGGAGCAAATACACCCTATATGATATGGTGTGCTCTATGATGAGTACTGCTGAGTTACCTTTTTCCTTTTGGGAGTTATGCACTTGAGAAGCTGCATACCTATTGAACAGGGTTCCAATCAAATCAGTTGCCTACCACTTCATATGTGATATGGAAAGGGAAAAGCCCATGTCTTAAGATAGTTAAGATTTGGGGTTGACCGGCCTATGTCTAAAAGCAAAATCCGGACAAGCTAGAGGCAAGATCTGTTATGTAGAACTGGAAATGTTCCAGCTATACAAACTGCAGCTGATGATTTGAAAGAACCAAAGGATTCAATAGTTACCAACGAACCTCAGCCTCTCCGCCGATCTAGTAGGGTTCCTCACCCACCTGAGAGATACTTCTGTTTCTCTATGACAGTGGGAGCGAGGATTGCATCATGAGATGATGACCCAACTAGTTTCGAGCTGGCCATCTGGAGTGGGACTCTGTAAGAATGGCTGGATGCTTAGCGATTTAAGATGGAATCCATGTACACCAACAAAGTATGGACTTTGGTTGCTATATCTGAAGGGTTAAATCCCCATCAGGAGCAAGTATATCTTGAGAAGATTACTTGGTGTAGATGGAAAAGTTGAGACTTTCAAAGCTAGACTTGTTAAAGGTTTGCATCATTGACCAGGTGTGGATTATGTTGAAACCTTTTCTAAGGAGCTATGCTTAAGTCCATCCAGATCCTACTTGTCACGGCTACATACCATGACTACGATATCTGGTGGTTGGGTGTCATGACTGCTTTTCTAAATGATGTTTTAGAAGAGTGCGTCTATAAGTACACAGCCAGAGGGCTTCGTAGACAGTGGGAGCAGCGGAAACGTGTACAAGATGCTTTATAGGATTAAAGCAGGTATCGCGGAGTTGGAACATCTGTTTTGATGGATTAGTCAAAGAGTTTGATATCATCAAAATGGTAGATGAACCTTGTATAAACAAAAAGGTAGTAGGGAGTATGGTGACGATCCTCGTAGAGTACGTGGATGACATACTCTTGATAGGGAAGTAGTTTCCTATGCTACGCTCGATCAATCTCCGCTTATCACAATGATTCTCCATATAGGATCAAAGTGATACCTCCTAAATCCTGGGTTTTTGGATCTATGAGATAGATCTAATTGGATGTTAGGACTCTCACTAGTTGTAGTGAGACGGTATCAACCGATCCTGGGGAGAATCACTGGAATGGTTCCAGGGTGATAAAGACGACTGAGTGTCAGTCACAGGCATTGTCTTTACCCTGAGTAAAGGGACGGTATGTTGGAAGAGTTCCAAGCAAAATACCGTGACATACTAGACGATAAAGGCAGGATACATCGCTACTTAAGATGCTACCCTAGAGGCTGTTTGGGTGTATATTGGTTCATGAGATGAACTACGTTCCAACCATTGTGAGACAATGGAGTTATGGCTTATGCCAAGGAACGTCGGTCCCATCAGTGATCCAGACATATTCTAAGGCAGTATCACTTGATCATGGAGATGGTTGATCTCCAGGGAGATCTAGGTTAGGAGAGTAGACTCAGAGGACAACACAGCAGATCCACTCACAAAGGCCTGTTCCCAGAGAGAGACTTTTATGGGATGGTTGAGTATGACATACTACAACCACTGCTACAGATGGCCCTAGTGCAAGTGGGAGATTGTTAGTTATATGTATGCCCTAGAGGCCATTACTGTACATTGGATGTATATTGTAGTGGATGCTGGGACATATATAGGGAGGACTTTCTTGCTCGACATGATAGTATGCTATCTGGTTGCTCTTTACCTTAACGTGTACACTGATTGTCTCTCTATTACATGTTGGTAAAGCCCTTAGGATCTGTACTTGACTACCTGGACTATGATGCGGATCATACTAGTGGGGACATGGTAGTCCATAAGTACATCCTTCAAAGTCCCTAGTCGTGGGTGTATCGAGACGGGGCATCGATATACCAGAGTAGACTAGCGTGTACCTTCTCGACCCATACAGATGGGCGATGGATGATCCCATATCCATTGGTGTTTGACATCAGAGATGATATACGGGTGCTCAGTAGAGACTGGGTATACTGGACGGACTCGCCGAGAACTCCCAGATGGTATTATATCTCACGTCAGATGGCAGTTCTCTGGTGACACTGGTACAGAGTAGTCTGTTGACCCGAGATCGTCATAGAGTCTTGTGTGGTTCCCACTGTGCTTTGATTTCCATCTTACCACGTCCAAGAGGGCGTGCAAAATGGTGGTTTTTGGGTACAGTCCCGAGTCACATGGAGGCAATGAGCGATAGGAGGGGATTCGTCTCTCCCGGTATAGGGAGTTGATGTTGCGCAGTGTTCGATTGGCTATAACAAGAAATCCCTGGCCAGGGTTGCTGAGATTTACTGGTAAGTGTTACCAGTAGTTTCTCGAATTGTTATAGACCTTATATCAACACGACTTATCGAGCTATTGGGGTCTGACGTTTACCACCCCTAGGCAAGATATGCGACATATCAGACGATCAGACCGGACTGTACGGTAGTGTTACTGGTTGGATTCACAGGAGTGTGAGCGGGCTTGCTCGTCGATCTTCTGATCGCTCAATACCCAGGTGGCCGTTACGTTTAGCAGACCGCTTGCGGCTTGTGGGTGTTTGATATGATCATCATCTGCTGCCGGCGTATTGACGAGTCTTTAGAGTCCTACACAGAGGTTTCCTGGCTCAAGAGAAACGAAATAGGAGCGCATATGAGATATGTGCGGGACCGAGAATAATGCGTGTATGTGATACCGTATTCCATTCTCGCGATAAATGTATCGATTGGTTGTATGCAATATAACCTAGTTATCGATTCAAGGATTGATTTGATAAGCCGATACATTGGATACTAGTCGGTTATGTGCGACATGACCGGATCATTGAATCAAGTGTTGATTTAATGATTTAATGTATAATTATATATTTGATATATTACTTTGCATTAACTAGTATTGGTTCACTTTAAATGGATTTTCTCACTTGTAGTTCACATGTTGTATATGTGATATACTTTTGTGCACTTGATTGTATCATGTTTGATGATACATGTTTACTTGAGTTTGTGTAAAGATTAAACCATGGTTATTTAAATGGTTAGGGTTTTGTTTTTCATATCTATTTATTCATTTATTTATTTATTTTCTTTTTGGAAAAAGAAATGAGAAGAATGGTGGCTTTCTTTGTTTGTATTTGAAGATTCATGAAGCTTTGACTTTGTCCACCATTCTTATCTCATGCTTAACCCTAACCATTTGATTTAACCCTAGTTTATTCTCTACACTTGACCATGGTTGTATGATGATAAGTTTGGAATTTCTTTTCTTTTTAAATAAGAACTTATCATATTCAACCTCTTCTTCTTCTTCATCTTCATGAAGAAAAACCTTCCTCCATCAATGGCAACTCTTGAAAAAGAGTGAGAAATCCAATTCTAAAGTGAACCCACTTCCTATTTCTTCATCCTCTACCTCTTGCCAAGTAGTAGAGTGTGTTTCCTTCACAAGTTTTCTTGACTTGGTGAAGTTGGAGCTCGATCTAGCGATGCCTCGACGTAGATCATCTTCGGCACGTCGTCGATGACCTAGCCCGCTTCTTCTCCGATGAAGCCGACGCTAGAGCCCGGGATTGTATGAGGACAGCGAGGAGACTTCATTGCGGAGCTATGGAGGTGGAGCACCGGATCTACAAAGGTTGTATTTCCGTTTTCTTATAAATAAGTGTTAACTAGTTTATTGTTTCGCCTAGACATCTAGCCAACGATCCGTATACTAGGGTTTCTCGGCACCATAATTTTTGAAATTGGCATGGTTGATGCCTTGTGAGACCTCTTGAGAGTGCCTAGGAACCCTACATTTTTGGGTAGCTCTCTGTATGTATTTTATGGTATCTGGTATAGTTTGATTAGGTTATAATTTCTGTATATAAAATCTAGGAGCAAATATCTTGTTTTGGTTATAGTTCTAAATACGATACGGATATTTCGTGTCACGATTTCTGTTCTCCCAGTTACGAACAGCATAGGGTAAGCTCAGGTTAGTATAGGTTTTAGATAGTTCACAATATTCGCATATAGCACGTTTAGTATGTAAGTCTTGTAGTTTTCACATTTTCGTCGTATCGGAGTTTAGCTGTTTCTTATACGAAAGTTAATTTCGATATTAAGTTCGACCGCGGGGACTTCGGAGGCCGCAAGGAAGGGAAAGGGATTGATGATATCCGATTAGATTCGACGTGTTCCGATGAGTAGACTAAACATCTATCGGGGGATTTTGTGTGGATGGCGTAATACGCCCGTAATTAGAAGTTTGGCTAATTATTTTCCATTGCATTGTGTATATATTTAAAACTAAAAACTTCATTATACTCATTCATATCTATAATTCGCCATTGTCTAACACTTACTAGGACACTGCACTATTTATCGATGAGTTATGTTGCACTTGCACATACCTGTTAGTGGATGTTACACACCCTCATAACACTTGTGAGGAGGCGGAAGCGATAAACAATAATTTTCTTGCATGCAACACCTGCATAACCCAAGATTAGTGCTTAAACCTAAACTAGCAATCTTATTAAGAGATCTAATCTACTAAGAAAGTGTGCTATACCTAATGAACCGGTCCTTCGGGTCTTCACTTGAATGTGACTCCTAGGCTCCTTGTGGTTGCAATGAGATCGATCTCCGGCCACCTCAAGATCCAAGACGATCCACCCGAGAGCTATCGAACAAGCTACAAACTATTCACAAGAGTTCAATATAGAGATCAAGTTTGCTAGAAGTGATCACTAAGATGATGTAGAGATTAAGTATTGGATTATGATTTTTGCTCTAAGCTTTTGATTCACAACTCATGTGAGGTTAAAGCAAGGAGGAGGAAGAAGGAGAGAAAGAAGAGAGGGAATGTGAGAGAGATAATGAAAAGTTCAAGCATGGAAAAATATCTTATGGCGCAAAATGAAATAATTGAAGCATGTAATAAAAAATTGCACCATGCTTCAATAGTAACTCCAAATGAATAAAATATGGAAGACGCCATTCCTTCATCCATGATTAGACTTTCGATTTTCTACCTCATTTATTTATTTTCACAAAATAAATATCTAATAATGAGGTGTCTCCTTCTAAAAGGTATTCATGTAACAATTACAAGAATACCTCTCCAATGTATACCGTATAAGTATACCCATATCCAAATTTCGAAAAATATGAATACAAATAATCTAATAATATAATACCAGCATGCGGCTTAAACTAAAGCC
This sequence comes from Agapanthus africanus, assembly GCA_030015575.1. NCBI lineage: Eukaryota > Viridiplantae > Streptophyta > Magnoliopsida > Asparagales > Amaryllidaceae > Agapanthus > Agapanthus africanus. Next base: position 273,036,472 of record CM057337.1, read on the forward strand.
CGCCGGTACTAACCTTCCGATCATCATTCCTGTAACTATTATAGGAACATGATCGAAACCCTGCCGTAACAACATACGGCCTCTACATCTTTCGCCTGAACCAGCGAACTCTCTGTATGGGACTCTAAAGACTCGACAGTACGCTGGCAGTGGGTTTAACCACAAGCACGTCAGCAGCACTAGCTGTGCGTAACGGCTACCCAGGTACATGAAGAAAAAGAGGTGGCCGACGAGCGAACTCATCCCAACCCCAACGAGCCTATAGGAAACACTTACCGTACTGCCTGGTCTCTTCGTCTGATACGTCGCATATGTAGTTTAGGGGTGGTAAAAGTCAGACCAGGGTAACTTTATAAGTCATGCTGATTTACGGCCTATAACGGTTCGAGAAACTACTGATAACACTTATCAGTAAATCTCGAGAACCCTGGCCAGGGATTTGCTATTATGGCCAATCAAGTACAGCGCGACATCAACTCCCTATACCGGGAGAGATGAAACCCCTCCTATCGCTCACTGCCTCCATGTGATTCGGGATTGTACCCAAAATCCACCTGTTTGCACGACTCAGTAGAGCCATGGTAGGGAGGAAATCAAAGCACAGTGGGAATCACACAAGACACTATGAAGATTTCAGGTCTACAGACTAACCTGTACAAGTGTCACCAGAGAACTACTATCTGATACCATCTAAGAGTTCCCGGCGAGTCCTGCTCGGTGTACCCATTCTCCAATGAGCACCTGTGTACAATTTTTGATGTCAAACACCAATGGTTGTGGGATCAACCATCGTCCCTAGGGTCAAGAAACGTACACACTAGTCTACTCTGGTAATATCGATGACCTGTCTCGATATACCCTCGACTAGGAACAATTAAAGGATATGCTTATAGACTGCCCAGGCCCCACTAGTATGATCTAGATCATAATCCCGGTAGTCAAGCATAATCCCAAGGGGTTCATCAATATGTATATAAAGATATGAAATACAACACATCACACGTTAAGATGAAGATAAACTAGATAGTATACTATCATTTCGAGCAAAGATTGTTTGTATACATATACATGCCTAGCATCCTATACAATACAGGCCTCTAGGGCATACATATCTAACAATCTCCCACTTGCACTAAGGCCTGTAGTCGGTGCAATAAGTACCCACTGTTTATACTAGAACCAGCTGCCGGCATACCGCATGCCCAACAGCTCGAACAGTTTATCAAACTGGACTTGAGGGATGGCCTTGGTGAATAGATCTGCTGTGTTGTCTTTCGTGTCTACTCTCCATACCTCGATGGCCTGGCGATCCACTATCTCCCTGATGAGGTGATACTGCCTCAAGATATGTCTGGATTTCTGATGGGACCTTGGTTCCTTTGCCAAAGCCATGGCTTTATTGTTATCACAATACAGAGATATTGGATTAGCAATGGATGGAACCACCTGAAGTTCAGAAATGAACTTCCTCATCCAGACTGCCTCTTTTGCGGCATCATTAGCAGCAATATACTCAGCTTCCATCGTAGATTTAGCGACGGTATCTTTCTTGGAAATCTTCCAACATACCGCCCCTCCATTTAGGATAAATACAACCCCTGAGATGGGCTTACTATCATCGTTTTCGCTCTAAAAGCTGGAATCGGTAAAGCCCTCTATTTGGAGATCTCCGTTAACATACACCAAGAACATTTCTTTAGTTCTTCTGAAGTACTTCAGAATGTTCTTCACAGCAGTCCAATATTTCTCCCCTGGATTGGATTGATACCTGCTTACTACACTCTGTGCATAAGCTACATCTGGACGAGTACACAGCATTGCATACATTATAGATCCTACCGCCGAAGCATAGGGTATAATGCTCATGCAAGCCCTCTCCTCATCAGTCTTTGGAGACATCTCTTTGGAGAGGGTGATCCCGTGACAAGCGGGTAAATTACCTCATTTGGAATCTTCCATACTAAACCTCTTTAGTATGGTGTCTATGTATCTTGTTTGGGACAATCCCAAAAATTTCTTAGATCTATCTCTATAGATCTTAATACCTAGGATGCATGAGGCATCACCCAGATCCTTCATGGAGAACCTCTGCGATAAGAATAATTTGACCGATTGTAGCATAAGAACGTCATTTCCTATCAGGAGAATGTCGTCCACGTACAATACGGGGAATATGACAGTACTTCCTACAATCATTTATAAATGTATGGTTCATCTACATTTTTGATAAAACCAAACTCTTTGATTGTATCATCAAAGTAGATGTTCCAACTCCGTGATGCCTGCTTTAATCCATAGATGGATTTAAGCAGCCTGCATGCTTTTCCGCTGCTCCCACAATCAATGAAGCCTTCCGGCTGATCCATAAAAACGCTTTCTTCTAAATCACCATTTAAAAATGCCATTTTAACATCCATCTGTCAGATCTCATAGTTATAGTGATCAGCTATAGCAAGAAGGATCCGAATGGATTTGAGCATCGCAACTGGTGAAAAGGTTTCATCATAGTCAAAGCCTGGTCTTTGACGAAATCCTTTTGCGACCAGCCTAGCTTTATAGGTCTCCACCTGACCATCCACACCGATCTTTCTCTTAAAAATCCATTTGCACTGTAGGGTTACCTAGGATGGCAGCAAGGTTTCGGGAGGCATCGTCCATGCCAAATTCAAAAATTTATCATTCTAGCTAATCCTAACTTAGAATTGTTAACTAGAAATCCGACGGAATGAAAATGCAAACGATTTTGCAAGTAAAGTGAACAAGGAATACAACCTTTATAGAGTGGTCCTTCACTTCATTAGCTCCGTGTAGTAGTCCCTTCGCTACGAACATGTAGTCCCGGACTCTAGAGAGGCTCCCTTGAAGAAATGAACATGCTTGCTTCGAAGTCTTCGAGGCCAAAGATGATCTACGTCGAGGAGACACTAACCCAAGCTATCTCTTCACTAATTGTGAAATTAGTGAAGCAAACACCCTATACTAAATGGCAAGTAGTAGAGGATGATGAAGTAGGAAGAGGACTCACTTTAGATTTGATTTTCTCACTCATTTTCCTTTATCTCTATTGAAGCTAGAAAGCTTTTAGGAAGAAGAAGAAGCAAGTGATGAAGTGAATAATGAATTCATGTTGAGGTTAGAAATGCAACCAAGGGTTAAGCATGTCATGCTTAACCCTTGTAGAGAGTTAACCATAGCTATGGGTTAAAGGGTTGGGTTAATAAATATCCTAAGCTAGACAAAAGAGTGGACTTAGTCAAAAGTTCATACAACCTTCTACAAGGTTTGAACATTAAACTAATTCTCCACTAATTTGTTTTAACTTTGAATAAATTACAAACCCTAACTTAACCCTAGCATGGTATAAGTCTCATATATACATGTTGCATGTGTAACCTAGTATGAAACAAACATGTACACATGCATATATCACATATATACAATGTGCACAAATTAGTGAGAAAAGAAATCTTAAGCGAGCTAATACTAGTTAATGTAATGTAATATATCAAATATATAATTATACATTAGATTATCAAATCAACTCTTGATTTAATAATCCGGCTATATCATATATAACTGACCAATATCATATATAACAACTTATCGAATCAACACTTGATCCGATAACCCGACTATATCGCATATAACCGATCAATGTCACAAATCGCATGAATAGAATATGGTATCTCATATCGTATCAATCTCGGTCCTACACATATCACATATGTGCTCCTACTCCATTTTTCTTGAGCCAGGAAATCTGTGTGTAGGACTCTAAAGACTCGTCAATACACCGGCAGTAGCTGATGATCATATCAAACACCCACAATCCGCAACTGCTAAACGTAACGGCCACCCGGGTATTGAGCGATCAGATGATCAACAAGAAAGTCTGCTCATACTCCTGCGAATCCAATCAGTAACACTACCGTACAGTCCGGTCCTTTTGTCTGATATGTCGCATATCTCGTCTAGGGGTGGTAAACGTCAGACCCCAGTAAATCGATAAGTCATGCCGATAAGAGGCTCATAACGGGTCTAGAAACTACTGATAACATTTACCAGTATATCTCTAAAGCATCCCTGGCCAGGGACTTCCTGTTATAGCCAATCGAGCACAGCGCAACATCAACCCCCAATACCGGGAGAGACGAAACCCCTCCTATCGCTCCTTGCCTCCATGTGATTCGGGATCGTACCCAAAAGCTACCATTTTGCACGTTCTCTTGAACGTGGTAAGGTGGAAATCAAAGTACAGTAGGAATCACACAAGACTCTATGATGATCTCAGGTCTACAAACTAACTTGTACCAGTGTCACCAGAGAACTGCCGTCTGACGTGAGATATAATACCATCTGGGAGTTCTTGGCGAGTCCGTTCAGTGTATCCAGTCTCCACTGAGCACCCGTATACTGTCTCTGATGTCAAACACCAATGGATTTGGGATCATCCATCGCCTATCTACATGGGTCGAGAAGTTATACGCTAGTCTACTCTGGTATATCGATGCCCTGTCTCGATTCACCCATGAACAGGAACATTTGAAGGTTGTACTTAGCGACTACAATGTCCCCACTAGTATGATCCGCATCATAATCCTGGTAGTCAAGTACTCATCCTAAGGGCTTTATCAACATGTAACATAGAGACAATCAGTGTACATGTTAAGATAAAGTGCAACCAGATAGCATACTATCATGTCGAGCAAGAAAGTCCTCCATGTATATGTCCAAGCATCCATTACAATATACATCGTATGTACAGTAATGACTTTTAGGGCATACATATAACTAACAATCTTCCATTTGCACTAGGGCTATCTGTTATAGTATCCAATACCCAACAATCAGAAATGATTAAACTATCTCATACTCAACTATCCCATAAATGTCTCTCCTGGGAATAGGCCTTTGAGAGTGGATCCGCTGTGTTGTTCTCTGTGGCTACTCTCCTAACCTCGATCTCCCTGGACATCATCCATCTCCATGATCAGGTAATACTGCCTAAGAATATGTCTGGATCACTGATAGGACGGGGGTTCATAGGTATAAGCCACAACTCCATTGTCACACAATGGTAAGAACCAAGTTCATCTCATGAACTTTTATATATCCAGACTGCCTCTTTGGTACCATCCTTGATAGCAATATATCCAGCCTTTATCATCTAGTTTGCCATGGTATCTAGCTTGGAAGTCTTCCAACATACCGTCCCTCCACTGAGGGTTAAGACAATGCCTGTGACTGTTCAGTCGACCTTACCACCCTGGAAGCTATCCAGTGATTCTCCCCAGGATCAATTGATACCTTCTCACTACACCTGGTGAGAATCCTAACATCCACTTAGTTATATCTCATAGATCCAAAACCCAGGATTTAGGAGGTATCACCTTGATCCTATATGGAGAATCCTTGTGATAAGAGGAGATTGACCGAGTGTAGCATAGGAAACTCCTTTCCTATCAAGAATATGTTATCCACGTACAATACGAGGATCGCCACTACACTCCCTACTACCTTTTTGTATATACAAAGTTCATCTACTATTTTGATGAAGTCAAACGCTTTGACTATCATATCAAAATAGATGTTCCAACTCCGTGATGCCTGTTTTATCCCATAAAGCAACTTGCACACGTTTCCGCTACTCCCACTGTCTACGAAGCCCTCTAGCTGTGTACTTATAGACGCTCTCTTCTAAATCACTATTTAGAAATGCAGTCATGACACCCAACTGCCAGATATCGTAGTTATGGTATGTAGCTATGGCAAGTAGGATCTGAATGGACTTAAGCATAGGGACTAGAAAAGGTTTCATCATTATCCACACCTGATCGATGACGAAAACCTTTTGAAACAAGCCTTAGCTTTGAAAGTCTCAACTTTTCCATGTACACCAAGTAATCTTCTCAAGATATACTTGCTCCTGATGGGGATTTAACCCTTCAGATAAAGCAACCAAAGTTCATACTTTGTTGGTATATATGGATTCCATCTCAGATCGTTTAGCATCCAGCCATTCTTACAGAGTCGCCACTCTTAATGGCCTGCTCGAAACTAGTTGGGTCATCATCTCATGATGCAATCCTCTCTCCCACTGTCATAGAGAAAATCGAAGTATCTCTCAGGTGGGTGAGGAACCCTACCAGATCGGCGGAGAGGCTGAGATTCGTTGGGAACTATTGAATCCTCTGGTTCTACCAAATCATCAGCTGCAGTTTGTATAGCTGGAACTCTTTTCAGTTCTACCTCACAACCACTAATTTCTTCATAAGAAATATCCTTTCCCAAAGGTGGCATGCTGAGAAATAAAACACTTTTTGTTCCTCGGTGTGGTAGAACATATTCCCTTGCGAATGCTTGGGATATCCAACAAACTTCCACATAACTGACCTTGCCTCGAGCTTGTCCGAATTTTGCTTTTGACATAGGCCGGACAACCCCAAATATTAACTTTCTTAAGAGATGGGCTCTTCCCATACCATATCTCATATGGAGCGGTAGGCTCTTGATTTGGTTGGAACCATATTCAATAGGTATGCAACTTCTCGAGTGCATAACCCCCAAAAGGAAATAGGCAACTCAGTAGTACTCATCATAGAGCACACCATATTTCATATGGTGTGATTTCTCCGTCCCGATATACCAACGTACTGTGGTGTATACGGAGGAATAATTCTGAGAGAGAATCTCATTCTCCTTTAGAATAGTCCAGGAATTCCATGCTCAAGTAGTCTCCTCCCTGATCTCATCAAAGGACATAATATTTATACCCATTTTTGGTTCTCTACTTCTAACTTATATTCTTTGAATATCTCAAAAGGTTCAGACTTGTGTTTCAACAGGAACATATGTCCGAATCTTAAGAGATCATCAGTGAATGTAATGAAGTACAAAGAACCAGTCCTGGCATGTGTAGACAGGGGACCTATATACATCATCATGTATCAATCCCAAGAGTTCACTAACTCTTTCTCTGTTTCCAATAAACAGAGCTATGGTCATCTTATCTTCGTGACATGACTGGCAAGTTTCATACGATGTAAATTCAAACTGATTTAAATATGCATCTTTATGTAACTTAGCTAGTCGGGTCGCATTAATATGACCTAGTCTACAATGCCTCAAGAAGGATTCATTCATTTCTGAACTCTTCCTCTTGTGTGTGTTTTGTACGTTAAGAACTGTAGTTTGATTTAGAACGTATATGCTTTTAGATAACGTAGAACTGTAGTTTGATTTAGAACGTATATGCTTTTAGATAACGTAGAACTGTAGTTTGATTTAGAATGTATATGCTTTTAGATAACGTGCCTGAACTGATCAACTCTTGATATAGGAAATGTTCAAAACATTATCCAACAATACAAAATTATATCCTTCATTACTTAATAAAGAGACTGATATGATGTTGTATATCAGGTTCGGTATCTAATAACATTTGTTCAGAATCAATATACTTGGTAATACAGGGTGATAACTGCCAACTACTTTGGCTGCAACACTTGCACTATTTCTAACTCTTAAAACTTATCACCCGTTCTCAGTTCTCTACCTTTCTGTAGCGCATGCAACAGATTACATATATGGGATCCTGATCCGGTAACTCATACCCAGGACGTAAAGGATACTGAGAAACAGTTCTCTGTAATGAACACACCCGAAGAAGATGCATCATCATGCACTTTCTTTGTTTGGACGGCACGGGAATCATAGTAATCCTCTATTTCCTGCTCTGTCTTATAACAATTATAAGTTGGAGCGGGAACAACGTTCCCCAGCTCAATATAACAAGCGGGTACGGTCAATACATCCATATTATTATCTTGATTAAGGCGTGACATGGTCGCTACCTAGAGAGAGAGAGAGAAGAAAACACTCAGCGTAAGCTCTTGCAAGATTAGATTGGTTATTATTTTATCTAATCAGGATGGCTCCCACCGTTTTAGTCAAATTTTCCTTCAAACCCTAAAAGGAAAGACTAGCCGAGATTAAGTACACCATACAACTTTGTCAATCTTTCAGCCAGGCCAGTGTCGGTACTTTGAGGGAGGTTCCCCGTGCTTTCGCACGGACCTAATTAAAATAAATCTCATTTTTCCAGGGGTGTGACCCCGTTAACACCTTTCTAGACACCTACTTGATCGGTTAATTGTGATGTGTAAAACTCTCCCAAGAGTAACTCTTACTCGCAGTGGGTATCGGGATCCAACTATCTCATAGAAGGTATGCAATCTCATTGCAAATTTTAACACTTGAAATTCCCAATGGTATTTTACCCCTAGCGTCCTATGACCTTGACGGAGGTCAACAAACCATAGGCTGCTATTAAAGTTCAACCCGTCTTTTCTTAATTGAAATAAACCCACCGCATGACCCTTGATGGAGGTCAACAAGGTCGTACGACTACCCTAAAACAATCGCATCATATGCAACAAATAAATACTAGTCAGCTACCGCACACTACGTCTTGACGGAGGTCAACAAACGTAGCACAAATACTAAGTAGGGCTTATCTGAAATGACGGAGGACTACTATAGGTTTTTAAGAAAACCTTTTGCATAATGAACTTTCTATCGTTGTAGAATCGAGTGAATTTTAAATGGAGTGTTTTTTAGGCTTTTACTAGTTTTGCTAAAGAGGTCACTCCCAGTGAAGGGATCATGGCTCTTTCTTTATCGAATAAGGTGCAGGATATTTCACAAATACCACTATACAAAACAAAAACTATAAAAGCAATCAAAAGACAAACCGAGTTTGTAGCATCTGCTAGTTTCGCTAAAGAGGTCACTCCCGGTGAAGGTATCTCGGCTCTTTCCTTATCGAATAAGGTGCTGGATATTCTACAACGAATACCGCTATGCAAAGTAAGAACTAGATCTACCAGTTTTAAAACAAGTTTCTACAACATCTTTAGGTTCCTTTTATTTCATTAATCTCATTAATGAAGTCCCATCATCATATGCTTCCCAAGCATCACATATGAAACGAAAGCAACAATATATTAATATATATATATATAATAAGCATTCGTCTCAGAATATAATCAATGATCATATCACAGAATATCGCAGCAGAATAAAACATATGAATATTGAATATACTAGGATTTTCGTGTTTTAGATTAAGCCAGTATAAAACACGGATTCCACGGTCGTGATGAATAGCCAAACCTACATCCCTTGTCACGCCCCGCTTCCCAGAGTACGCAAGATTTGGGCACGTGACATAGCCAACCATGCTACCTGTGGGTAGGAAGTATCCATCCACAGTCACATTACGGTTGTAAAGATATCCAGAACAAGATAAAAAGCTAATCTAATACATGTCCAAATCCATAATAACAAGAATCAATAAACAATAAGTGCGGAAGCTAATGATCCAATACAATGAATAAACAGTATGTCCCATAATGCGGGCTCACATCTGGAAATGAAATGACATAAATAAACTAAACTCTAAAGAACTCACAGTTCAGCCTGCTGGCTGAAGTACTCCTGCTCGGTCGACGACAAAGGTACGGAATCTGGGCCATGCAAAACCCAGACGTCAGCGCGTCATGATATCAAGTATATAACATAAACATGGTAATAAACAATGCAAGCAATGAACATGAATAAAGCAGCAATAAGAAGTAATAAACGGGCTAATGTGCAGTAGTGACTAAACTGTCCTATCAGGTTTTCTACTCTATAGTCTTTGAAACCAATTGATGAATCGTCGATGTAACTCAATAGTATCCCGTGCGTGCCCGGGACCACGGTCATGATCCTCGGGGCTGAGTCCGAGACGTGCCGCTAAGCAGTAAAAGGTAGTAGGATAGACGAGTGATGTCAGCATCATCACTCCCGGACCGGCCAAGCCCGTAAGACTGATCAGAACAATGTATCGAACTGTTGAGTTACAAGTCGGTTTCACCTTTGATTTCCCCATACCCCCAAACTATGTATGTCAAGTCAGGTATTCAGTAGTCAAGGACTAATGCCAACGCAAGGTCAAGTAACAGTAGGTCTGTCTGGGTCGACAGCAGGAATGGTTAGGTTTGTCGGCATTAGGCATAAGATCAGGTAACAGGTCAGGTTACTTTCAACAGGTAGAGTCGATATGTACAGGGTGTTGTGGTCCGGTGTATCAGTGCATGTGTCAGGTGTATCAAGATCAGTCAATATGTAATGCAATCAGGTATATGATGATAACAGGCATACTAACAAATAATGAACAGTAGCAGGAAACAGTAAATAACAATTATCATTCTATGTGAACACAGTGATGTTTGTATTCTCTTATTAATCCGGTTCACGCACCTTTGAGGTGCAAAAGCCACAAGACGAACAATATCGATAATATACGTAATGGGGTTACATGAATTTGAACTAAGCACAATAATCGTCTCATGAGTGATTTTAACAAAGGAAGTGGGGATGATCTACTTGGTTTGAATAGTTAAGTATGAATTAATAGCAGACCGGTTAATACAAGCAATGATTTCAATGATTTAAAGTTACGGATAATCGTGACTAGCAATTCTAAGTTATAAAAGGTATCGATGTTCTACTAGTTGTGTGGTTATAACATGATGATTAAGTTGTAGCATGTTAAGCAAGTATTCGGATACTTGCCTCGGCGGTTCCGCAAACCGAAACACGGATGCGATGTCGGCAGAAACGCGATATAGAAGCACGGACCACGGATCGAGTCCCAACAGAGATCAACGGGATCACACGGACCAGGGGACTTCGCTGGAGCGTCGGGTTCGTCAGACGGCGCGGTCGGATTCCGGCAAAATGTCAAAAGTAACGGAGTTAGCGACAAAACTACGCATTCACGATACGGACCAGCGGGGGGGTGCTGTACCAAAAGGAAGGAGAAGGGAAACTTACAGGGAAGGAACAGGGTGCAAACACGATGGCTCGACGGCACTGGATCGCCGGCGAAACGACGGCGGCGGCTGCAGCAAGGGGAAAGGCCTCGGGTGTGCAGGGTGGTGTGCTGCGGCGAGTTGGAGAGGAGTGTGGTCGGCTCTGGTGGTCGTGGGAGAGAGGGAGGTGGTCGGAGGTGGCGTCGACGAGGTCGCCGGCGCGCTTCTCCGGCGAACAGGGGAGGTGCAGGCGAAGGATGAAGGCTCGGGTTCGCTATTCCGGCGAGGGGAGGAGGGAAACGACGACGAGGTCGGGTCGAGTAGGGTGAAAGGGAGTCGTGGGGTCGTCGACGACGATGGGCGACGTCGACGGTGAGGTTTGCGAGGGGATGGAGGCGTCGGGGAGATGGGTGCAGTGCGGGAAGGAGCGGGAGTCGTCGGGAGAATGGGAGGAGGAAGGCGCGGCGGTCGCGGAGGCGTTGCAGGCGGCGACGGCGAGGTCGCGGTGGCGACGGTGGGCCGCGCGAGAAGCTAGGGTTAGGGTTTGGGGTTTCGCTCGTGATGGAAGAAGATGGGTGAGGGGCGGCTGTTGCATGGGAACAGTATATATAGAGGGAGAGAAAGAGAAGATTATGATAGATGGAGAGAGAGAGTTTGATGAGGAGAGAGAGAGACTGAGGGAAAGAGAGGCGGAGAGAGAAAAGATTGAGGTGGGGCCCATGCGCAGATTCGGGCCTCGCGATTGGCTGGGGAAGGTGAGGAAAAATATTTGTGTAAAGATTTGAATGGATTTGGCCGTGGGAATTATTCGTAAAAAATATATTAGTTTAATAAATTAAATTGAAACGGGCCCTTTTTGGCGCAAAATGAAACATTTTCAAATCGCGCCCGGGTCGCGCCCAAATGTTCCAAATTCAAATTATAAGATTTTAAGCGGGTTCCAAATTTTGAAAATAGGTGTTTAATGATTAAAATGCATGCCCCCAAGTCGGACACTTGCACGCGCGCGTAGTCGTCCAAACTTGCCTGTTTAGCCAAACGGAACGGAATCTCGACACGCGGACGCTACCACGCGACTAGTGGCGACGAGTAGGCCAACATGGACATCTTAAATTTCATTTTCGGAGTTAAAATTTGTTATGTGCCAAAATGACTTAACCGGGTAAAATTTAGCAATAAACACCAGAAAATCAGGAAAATTGGAATGAGCAATATATAACCCTCAACTAGTAATATACATAGTATTATTGGGCTCGGGTGTTACATCATACCCAACTACAAAAGAATTTCGTCCTCGAAATTCCAAGAATACAAGATAGCTAACTACTGGAAAAGATGAGGGAATTTCTGCCGGATCTCGTCTTCTCGCTCCCAAGTAGATTCTCCATGCGATCGGTTACCCCAAGAAACTAGCACAAGAGGGATAACCTTGTTCTTAAGAACCTTTTCTCTTCGATCCTTGATCTCGACTGGTCGCTCCTCAAAAGTCAGGTCCTCCCGAACGGTCAACTCCGAATGATCCAAGACATGAGTCTCATCACGAACATACCTCCGTAGTTGAGACACATGAAACACATCGTGAATTCCTGCTAATGACGATGATAATGCCAACCGGCACGATACCTCTCCAACACGCTCCAATATCTCGAAGGGTCCAACGAATCGGGGACTAAGCTTTCCCCGACTTCCAAAGAGAATCACCCCTCTAGTCGGTGATATCTTCAGGAATACCAAATCGTCCACGGCGAACTCTAGAGGTCTTCTTGACGTGTCGGCCCAACTCTTCTGTCTGTCTTGAGCTGCCCTCATATGCTTCCTGATTGTATTCACCTTCTCGACTGTCTGTACCACCAAATCTGGTCCTAGTAACCTTCGTTCACCAACATCATCCCAACAAACCGGTGAACGGCACTTACGACCATACAGTGCTTCAAACGGGGCCATCTGAATAGTTGCTTGGAAGCTGTTGTTGTACGAAAACTCCACCAGGTGTAGATGATCCTCCCAAGAACCTTTGAAGTCTAACATGCAAGCCCTCAACATATATTCAAGGGTCTGGATCGTTCTCTCTGATTGTCCATCAGTCTGGGGATGATAAGCTGTGCTGAACTTCAATCGAGTCCCCAAACTTTCTTGTAAACTCCTCCAAAAGTGTGACAAGAACCGAGTGTCCCGATCGGACACGATGCTTACCGGCACTCCATGCAATCTGACAATCTCCTGCATGTACCGCTCTGCCAAAATCTCCGTCGCTTGACCAACCCGAAAAGGAATAAAGTGAGCTGCCTTGGTCAACCGATCGACAATCACCCATACAGCATTGTTGCCCTTTGGACTCCGCGGTAAAGCCGTCACGAAATCCATGGTTATATGTTCCCACTTCCATTGAGGAATCGGAAGTGGTTGCAACAAACCGGCAACCCTTTGGTGTTCAGCCTTGACTTGCTGACATACCAAGCACTTAGCCACGAAGCGAGCGATTTCCCGTTTCATACCTTCCCACCAGAAATGCTGTCGAAAATCTCGGTACATCTTTGTCCCTCCTGGATTTACAGAGTAAGCTGAACTGTGTGCCTCCTTCATAAGCTCTTCACGCACATCTCCTTTTGGCACACACACACGGCTACCATATCTCAACGAACCATCTTCATGGATCAGTAGATCGGTTCGTAGTCCGGCTCCAACCTGCTCTCGAAACTTTTGCAGTCTAGGATCCTGCGATTGCGCCGCTTTAATCTTCTCAACTAAGGACGATTGTACTTGCAACTGCATCAACTGTCCTGTAGCACGCGGTAGTACAACCTCCAAGTCAAATCTCTGAAAATCCGCAATGATCTTCCTTTGTGCGGTCAATACCTGAATGGCTAGTGACCGACTCAGCTCATCCGACACGACGTTGACTTTTCCCGGATGGTACTTAAGATCAAGGTCGTAGTCGGCCATCAGCTCCAACCATCTGCGTTGCCTCATGTTCAACTCCTTCTGAGTGAACACATATTTCAAACTCTTGTGATCCGTAAAGACTTCAACTCTCTCGCCCAGAAGGTAGTGTCTCCAAATCTTCAGGGCAAAGATCACGGCTGCAAGCTCTAAGTCATGAGTCGGATAGTTCTTCTCATGAGTCTTCAGTTGTCTCGATGCGTAAGCGACGACTTTCCCATTCTGCATCAAAACACATCCCCATCCCTTTCCAGATGCGTCGCTATGAATCACCAGTCCTCCTGAATTATCCGGTACGGTCAGGATCGGGGCGGTTATCAACTTCTGCTTCAACGTCTCGAAGGCCAATGCACATCCATCCGTCCAAACAAACGGTACCTCCTTACGCGTAAGCTTGGTTAACGGCTCAGCTAAACGAGCGAAGTTCTCCACAAATCTTCTGTAGTAACCGGCGAGTCTAAGAACACTTCTTATCTCCGCAACATCTTTGGAATAGGCCAATCTCGAACTGCTGTAATCTTCTCGGGATCAACGGCGATTCCATTGCCCGACACAACATGCCCCAGAAACTTCACTTCTTCCAGCCAGAATTCACACTTACTCATCTTCGCAAATAACTTCTCTTGTCTCAGCGTCTGCAGTGCGATCCTTAAATGCTCAGCATGCTCCTCCGGACTCTTCGAGTATACCAGAATATCGTCAATAAATACCACACTAAACTGGTCCAAGAACGGTGAAAAGATCCTGTTCATCAAATCCATGAATGTTGCCGGCGCATTAGTCACTCCGAAGGGCGTCACTAGATACTCGAAATGTCCATATCGAGTTCGAAACGCCGTCTTGCAAATGCCTTCTGCTTTCACTCGGACCTGATGATATCCCGATCGCAAATCCAATTTCGAGAACACCCTCGCGCCACTAAGCTGCTCAAAAAGCTCTCCAATGCGAGGGATCGGGTACTTGTTCTTAATAGTCACCCGGTTCAATTCTCGATAATCCATGCACATCCTTCTCGTGCCATCCTTCTTCTTTACTAAAAGAACTGGAGCTCCCCAAGGTGAGTTGCTGCTTCGAATCCATCCCTTCTCGAGTAATTCACCAACTTGTTTCTTAACTTCTTCCAATTCCACCGGTGCCATCGGATAATAGGATTTTGATACTGGCGCTGCACCAGGAATAAGGTCAATCGCGAACTCCACATCTCGCTTTGGCGGTAAGCCCGAAATATCTGCAAATACATCCATAAAGTCGCGGACAACTACCGGCTCTTCATTACTATCCACTACCATAGCCGCAAGAACATTGTTCGTCGGCCTAGCCCTAAACTCGACCGGCCCGACAGAACTGCTTCCTTACCGCAACTGCTGTCTGCATCGTTGGCCGCGAAAGGTCCAGCGAGACTACTGAGTCTCGTCCACTCCGCTGCATGCACGTCCACGGTTGCTCCATTCTGCCTTAGTCCGATAAATTTCTCCTCCATTTCCTCCCGTGCAGTCCGCGGGAAGAACTTTTCCAAGAAACTTTTAGAGAAATCCGCCCAACTGATTGGCTTGGACAAGCGGGTCTCCTCCACCAGCCACCACTCTCGGGCGTAATCCACCAGCTGAATGCGCACCACATCAACTCTCTTGTCGTCTGGGATCTGTGCCGCAATCAGTAAATTCTCCGTGTCTACTAGCCACTGCTCGGCTGGCAACGGCTCCTCCAGAAAAGTGAAAGTAGACGGATCCAAAAGTCTGAAATCTGCTACGGTCCTTACTCGGTCAACTGGTCTAGTTCCAACATCGTTTACAGACTGCTGAACGATCTGCAAACCTTCCTGAAACAAGTCCGCTTGCTGCTGGATCAGCTCGGTCTGTTTCTTTGATTTCCAGCATTTCTCTTATCACTCCAAGCATGGCGGCTTCGTTCACACGCCTCTGGTACGTCTTCAACTTCTTACCTGTCATAATCCTGAACTCAAAACACCCAACATTAGCATGATGATAGATTCTGAATGTGGATCAAGGCTAGAACTCCAAGATACTTAAATAGAGTACTGCATTGTAGCTATGCCGCGGTATCATAGCCGCAATTACTTAACTCCACCTAAGTCGCCTAAGTCCTAGAGATAACAAGAAGTTAGGTTTTCGAATTGACAATGCAAAGTAAGTTTGCATGTCGACATGATCCGGAAGAAGGATTCAAGGAGGGTAAAACGGTCAAGGTGGCTGGACATGTTTCCTAATCACGGGTATCCTGATTCGTGTATCGGGTGCAATACCCAACTACAAAGAATCAACCCAATTAACCTATGGCTCTGATACCATAAAACCATGTCACGCCCCGCTTCCCAGAGTACGCAAGATTTGGGCACGTGACATAGCCAACCATGCTACCTGTGGGTAGGAAGTATCCATCCACAGTCACATTACGGTTGTAAAGATATCCAGAACAAGATAAAAAGCTAATCTAATACATGTCCAAATCCATAATAACAAGAATCAATAAACAATAAGTGCGGAAGCTAATGATCCAATACAATGAATAAACAGTAT
This sequence comes from Agapanthus africanus, assembly GCA_030015575.1. Lineage (NCBI taxonomy): Eukaryota > Viridiplantae > Streptophyta > Magnoliopsida > Asparagales > Amaryllidaceae > Agapanthus > Agapanthus africanus. Next base: position 273,052,808 of record CM057337.1, read on the forward strand.
GTCCCATAATGCGGGCTCACATCTGGAAATGAAATGACATAAATAAACTAAACTCTAAAGAACTCACAGTTCAGCCTGCTGGCTGAAGTACTCCTGCTCGGTCGACGACAAAGGTACGGAATCTGGGCCATGCAAAACCCAGACGTCAGCGCGTCATGATATCAAGTATATAACATAAACATGGTAATAAACAATGCAAGCATGAACATGAATAAAGCAGCAATAAGAAGTAATAAACGGGCTAATGTGCAGTAGTGACTAAACTGTCCTATCAGGTTTTCTACTCTATAGTCTTTGAAACCAATTGATGAATCGTCGATGTAACTCAATAGTATCCCGTGCGTGCCCGGGACCACGGTCATGATCCTCGGGGCTGAGTCCGAGACGTGCCGCTAAGCAGTAAAAGGTAGTAGGATAGACGAGTGATGTCAGCATCATCACTCCCGGACCGGCCAAGCCCGTAAGACTGATCAGAACAATGTATCGAACTGTTGAGTTACAAGTCGGTTTCACCTTTGATTTCCCCATACCCCCAAACTATGTATGTCAAGTCAGGTATTCAGTAGTCAAGGACTAATGCCAACGCAAGGTCAAGTAACAGTAGGTCTGTCTGGGTCGACAGCAGGAATGGTTAGGTTTGTCGGCATTAGGCATAAGATCAGGTAACAGGTCAGGTTACTTTCAACAGGTAGAGTCGATATGTACAGGGTGTTGTGTCCGGTGTATCAGTGCATGTGTCAGGTGTATCAAGATCAGTCAATATGTAATGCAATCAGGTATATGATGATAACAGGCATACTAACAAATAATGAACAGTAGCAGGAAACAGTAAATAACAATTATCATTCTATGTGAACACAGTGATGTTTGTATTCTCTTATTAATCCGGTTCACGCACCTTTGAGGTGCAAAAGCCACAAGACGAACAATATCGATAATATACGTAATGGGGTTACATGAATTTGAACTAAGCACAATAATCGTCTCATGAGTGATTTTAACAAAGGAAGTGGGGATGATCTACTTGGTTTGAATAGTTAAGTATGAATTAATAGCAGACCGGTTAATACAAGCAATGATTTCAATGATTTAAAGTTACGGATAATCGTGACTAGCAATTCTAAGTTATAAAAGGTATCGATGTTCTACTAGTTGTGTGGTTATAACATGATGATTAAGTTGTAGCATGTTAAGCAAGTATTCGGATACTTGCCTCGGCGGTTCCGCAAACCGAAACACGGATGCGATGTCGGCAGAAACGCGATATAGAAGCACGGGCCACGGATCGAGTCCCAACAGAGATCAATGGGATCACACGGACCAGGGGACTTCGCTGGAGCGTCGGGTTCGTCAGACGGCGCGGTCGGATTCCGGCAAAATGTCAAAAGTAACGGAGTTAGCGACAAAACTACGCATTCACGATACGGACCAGCGGGGGGGGTGCTGTACCAAAAGGAAGGAGAAGGAAACTTACAGGGAAGGAACAGGGTGCAAACACGATGGCTCGACGGCACTGGATCGCCGGCGAAACGACGGCGGCGGCTGCAGCAAGGGGAAAGGCCTCGGGTGTGCAGGGTGGTGTGCTGCGGCGAGTTGGAGAGGAATGTGGTCGACTCTGGTGGTCGTGGGAGAGAGGGAGGTGGTCGGAGGTGGCGTCGACGAGGTCGCCGGCGCGCTTCTCCGGCGAACAGGGGAGGTGCAGGCGAAGGATGAAGGCTCGGGTTCGCTATTCCGGCGAGGGGAGGAGGGAAACGACGACGAGGTCGGGTCGAGTAGGGTGAAAGGGAGTCGTGGGGTCGTCGACGACGATGGGCGACATCGACGGTGAGGTTTGCGAGGGGATGGAGGCGTCGGGGAGATGGGTGCAGTGCGGGAAGGAGCGGGAGTCGTCGGGAGAATGGGAGGAGGAAGGCGCGGCGGTCGCGGAGGCGTTGCAGGCGGCGACGGCGAGGTCGCGGTGGCGACGGTGGGCCGCGCGAGAAGCTAGGGTTAGGGTTTGGGGTTTCGCTCGTGATGGAAGAAGATGGGTGAGGGGCGGCTGTTGCATGGGAACAGTATATATAGAGGGAGAGAAAGAGAAGATTATGATAGATGGAGAGAGAGAGTTTGATGAGGAGAGAGAGAGACTGAGGGAAAGAGAGGCGGAGAGAGAAAAGATTGAGGTGGGGCCCATGCGCAGATTCGGGCCTCGCGATTGGCTGGGGAAGGTGAGGAAAAATATTTGTGTAAAGATTTGAATGGATTTGGCCGTGGGAATTATTCGTAAAAAATATATTAGTTTAATAAATTAAATTGAAACGGGCCCTTTTTGGCGCAAAATGAAACATTTCCAAATCGCGCCCGGGTCGCGCCCAAATGTTCCAAATTCAAATTATAAGATTTTAAGAGGGTTCCAAATTTTGAAAATAGGTGTTTAATGATTAAAATGCATGCCCCCAAGTCGGACACTTGCACGCGCGCGTAGTCGTCCAAACTTGCCTGTTTAGCCAAACGGAACGGAATCTCGACACGCGGACGCTACCACGCGACTAGTGGCGACGAGTAGGCCAACATGGACATCTTAAATTTCATTTTCGGAGTTAAAATTTGTTATGTGCCAAAATGACTTAACCGGGTAAAATTTAGCAATAAACACCAGAAAATCAGGAAAATTGGAATGAGCAATATATAACTCTCAACTAGTAATATACATAGTATTATTGGGCTCGGGTGTTACATCCCTAGACCCCTACGAGAGCTGCAAGCAACCCTACCAATTCTCGGGTTAGGAAACCCGGTCTCGACTCCTCGAAATGGTCTCCTACTGGACCCTAGAACCCGGTTACTTATGCTCCACGCCTTGGGTCTATCCTAATGCGGAAAAGTAAATAATATACAATGGTGACATCATCCTCAACCCGGAAGTGCCCCAATAAAAGAATATTACATACAATAAATTTTTCATGAATGAAAATAAAAAACTCTCATCTCACATAAAACCCCCGGCTATTCAAAACACGATGATCCAATATAACATATCACAGCAACACATAACATCACATGTCATCAACGTAAGTAAATATGCGTATCCCAATTGTTGTTGGCATATAGCACCGAAACTGGCGATACACCATATATTATAGTTACGGTCGCAGAAAAGAAAGTGAAAACTACAACAGTTGGAATCCGCAACCACCTTAGACATCATAAACCCAAAATATCTCATACTTTGGATTTCATGCCTAACCAAATGAATTTCTTAGACATCTCATGCCTAACAATTATAAGCCCCGCATTTTAGTCTCGATCTCGAAAACAATTTTCAATATCTAGTCGGGCATTTCAACAAGATTATTGACATCCTGATCGAATGCTCGTCGGAAACTTTAGTAGACGGCCGCACCCCCCGATACCGTCGACGAAGTGCACTAAGGCGGAACACCGCTGCCGCGAGCACCCTAACGAATGCTTTTGGCGACGGGGTTCTCCTATAGTCACTTGGTCGGGGCTATGGGGCATGGCTATCTAATTAGGTTACCCGGCGAGTATCCGCGTACGCTACGTGATTATGATGGACTTTTGATCACATCAAAATCCCATGGCGACCGATCAAATGAGACTAGATTGCTAGATTTATAACATTCAAATTAGTTATCTCATAACTACCTTTGAGGATTCCAAATATTGTATCCCATCACTGTTGGATATATGTATGCTCTAGAGGCCATTATATGATAGTGGTTGTATATATATATATATATATATATATATATATATATATATATATATATATATATATATATATATATATACAGAGGACATTCTTGCTCGACATGATAGTAGGCTATCTGGTTACTCTTTATGTGACATGTTCACTTGATCGTGCTTTTATTCATTTGTACATGTTGATAAAGTCCTGAGGATGTTTGCTTGACTACTGTGATTATGATGCAGATCATATTAGTGGGACATGTGTAGTTTATAAGTATATCCTGAAATGTCCCTAGTCGTGGATATATCGCGACGGGGCATCGATATTCCAGAATAGACTAGCGTATATGACATTAGACCCATATGATGGGCGATGGATGTTCCCATCTCTATTGATGTTTGACATCGAGATCATATGCGGGTGCTCAGTGGAGACTGGGTATACTGGACGGACTCACCTTGAACTCCTATATGGTATTATATCTATCGTCGGATAGCAGTTCTCTGGTGACACTGGTATATGTTAGTCTGTAGATCCGAGATCGTCATAGAGTCTCATGTGTTCTCCCACAGTACTTTGATTTCCACCCTACCATGGCTCTATTGAGTCGTGCAAATAGGTGGCTTTTGGGTACAGTCCCGAGACATGTGGAGGCAATGAGTGATAGGAGGGGCTTCGTCTCTCTCGGTATTGGGAGTTGATATTGCGCTGTGCGCGATTAGCTATATCAGTAAGTCCCTGGCCAGGGTTGTTGAGATTTACTGATAAGTGTTATCAGTAGTTTCTTGATCTGTTATAGATCATTTATCGGCACGACTTATTGAGTTATTGGGGTCGACATTGCCATCCCTAGACTCGATATGCAGCATATCAGACGAAGAGATCGGACTATACGGTAAGTGTTACCGGTTGGCTCGACATGAGTTTTTGCAGGTTTGATTGTTTTTCTTCTGATCGCTCAATACCTAAGAGCCGTTACGCACTGCTGGTGTCGCTGACGGTTTGTGGGTATGTGATATGATCACTGCCCACTGCTAACGTATTGACGAGTCTTAGAGTCCTACAATGGGGTTACCTAGCTCAGGCGAAACGATGTGGGGTGCATATGGGGATATGCGCGGGTGCTTGATTAAATGCGTGTATATGATACCGCATTGTAATCTGGCGTTTTCTATTGGTCGGTTCGTATGGGATATGACCGGGTTATTAAATCAAGTGTTGGTTTAATAATGACCATTAGATTTTTTATTTAAAACCTTTTTAATTTGCATGCATGCATGAATGAGTGTATGTGCACATGTTGATGTGTATGCACACATATATGCATACATAATTGTCATGGTTATTGATATAGTGGAGATGGGTATGCAAGACTCATATGGTATAAAATATCTATGTATTTTATTATTTGAGAAAAGAAATTAGATTAATGCATAGTTGATATTTGTTTAGGCTTGACCACACTTCACCTACTAATTAACCATGGATTAATTTACATTTAGGTTTTAACTCAATGATAAATATCTAGTTATTTGTTTACCATGGTTAGATGAGAAAGAGACTCTCATATATATTATATCTTCTCATTTTCATTTATCTTTATCAAAAGAAAAGGAGCTCTAGCATTTCCATTTCCTCCTCCTCCTTCCTCAAAGCTCACTACCTTTTCTTAAGTGAGTGAAAAAGATAAAAAGGAAAGGTTTTTAAGTGATCATACAACCCACATCACCATTCTATTTTAGTATAGCCCACTAGATTAGAGTGTTATCTTCATCTTCTTCCTAGATCAAGTGAAGCTTGTGAAAAGGAGCCCCGGATGGATCATCGTGGACAAGGAAGATCTCAAGCAAGCCGGTGCAAACTCAAGACAATCCAAGGAGTCTAGCAAGGAGGTCTACAAAGGTTGTATTCACTTTCACTTAGTGTTAGACACACGATTTTGTATGTGATACTTCTTTGTTACCCTAAACTTCTAGTTTGATCCTAGGTTAAAGATTACTTAGCACCCTAAAAAAATTTATTGTGGCATGTGTGGTGCTAAGGAATCCCAACAATCACATGATACCCGAACAACGTTAAACTTTTCTATCGATTCATCAAAGTCTCACAATTCCCCGAGAGCTCGACACTTGAGCACAGTTCAATAATACCCAGAATATGCCACAGTACCTATGCATAAGCCGTAGAAGGGCAAACTCAAGCCTCACTCATATCGCCAGGGAACTGCAGCAAACCCTAGGGTAGGATCGTGGTTCCGTGATCCAAAAAATCGAGTTAGGGTTTCATTCTTCTAGAGGGTTCATAGAATTACTTGAATGTTTTTCCGGATACATTAAACTTGGAAAAATGGGTTTTCGACATTCGATCGAACTTTTTAACTTCGTCTAGACAACATGCGAATAACCCGAAACAATATTAAAACTACGAATACAAAACACTCCGAATTGCTTATAGTTTAAGATCACATCACATGCAAAATTAGCAAAAACAAACAATACCTGAAACACCAAAACCCAGAGACTGGAACACAGTGAAAATTTCAGGCAAAAACAACATTTTTGGCCGGCCACCACCTACTTGATCTCGGCCAAAATCCGAGCATACCCCCTGAAATTTTCATGGTGTTCATGATATATCTCATACATCATTCTGTACTTGTTTTAAAAAAAATTTGACAACTTTTTATAATCGACAGAAACCAGTTTTCGGCGTTGCAAGTTTCGGAGTATTTCAGTTTCGTAATCTTAACAAAATCCGTCTAATTTTCTAGCATGGTTCTAATACCACTGCAGGGTTACCTAGGATGGCAGTAAGGTTTCGGGAGGTATCGTCCATGCCAAATTTGAAAAATTTGCCATTCTAGCTAACCCTAACTTAGAATCGTTAACTAGAAATCTGACGGAATGAAAATGCAAACTACATTGCAAGTAAAGTGAACAAGGAATACAACCTTTATAGACCGGTCCTTCACTTCATTAGCTCCGCGTAGTAGACCCTTGGCTGCAATCATGTAGTCCCGGACTCTAGAGAGGCTCCCTTGAAGAAACTAACATGCTTGCTTCGAATTCTTCGAGGACGAAGATGATCTACGTCGAGAAGACACTAACCCAAGCTATCTCTTCACTAATTGTGAAATTAGTGAAGCAAACACCCTATATCAAATGGCAAGTAGTAGAGAATGATGAAGTAGGAACTGGGCTCACTTTAGATTTGATTAGATTTGATTTTCTCACTCATTTTTCTTTATCTCCATTGAAGCTAGAAAGCTTTAAGAAAGAAGAAAAATAAGAAAGTGATGAAGTGAATAATGAATTCATGTTGAGGTTAGAAATGCAACCAAAGGTTAAGCATATCATGCTTAACCCTTATAGAGAGTTAACCATGGCCATTGGTTAAAGGATTGGGTTAATAAATATCCTAAGCTAGAAAAAAGAGTGGACTTAGTCAAAGGATCATACAAGCTTCTATAGGTTTGAACATTAAACTAATTCTCCACTAATTTGTTTTAACTTTGAATAAATTACAAACCCTAGCTTAACTCTAGCATGGTATAAGTCTCATATATACATGTTGCATGTGTAACCTAGAAACAAACATGTACACTTGCATATATCACATATATACAATGTGCACAAACTGGTGAGAAAAGAAATCTTAAGTGAGCTAATACTAGTTAATGTAATGTAATGTATCAAATATATAATTATACATTAAATTATCAAATCAACTCTTGATTTAATAATCCGGCTGTATCATATATAACCGACCAATATCATATGTAACAACTTATCGAATCAACACTTGATCCGATAACCCGGCTATATCGCATCTAACTGACCAATGTCATAAATTGCAAGAATAGAATACGGTATCTCATATCGTATCAATCTCGGCCCTGCATATATCACATATGTGCTCCTACACCGTTTCGCTTAAGCTTGGAAACCACTGTATAGGACTCTAAAGACTCGTTAATACGCCGGCAGTAGGTGATGATCATATCAAACACCCACAAGCCGCAAGCGGTCTGCTAAACTTAACGGGCACCCGGGTATTAAGCGATCAGAAGATCAACAAGCAAGACTGCTCATACTCCTGCGAATCCAATCAGTAACACTACCGTACAGTCCGTTTCTTTCATCTGATATGTCGCATATCTCATCTAGGGGTGGTAAACGTCAGACCCCAGTAACTCGATATGTCGTGCCGATATGAGGCTCATAATGGGTCGAGAAACTACTGATAACACTTACCAGTATATCTCTAAAGCAGCCCTGGCCAGGGACTTTCTGTTATAGCCAATCGAGCACAGCGCAACATCAACCCCTAATTCTGAGAGTGACAAAACCCCTCCTATCGCTCATTGCCTCCATGTGATTCGGAACTGTACCCAAAAGCCACCGTTTTTCACGTTCTCTTGAACATGGTAAGGTGGAAATCAAAGCACAGTGGGAATCACACAAGACTCTATAACGATCTCGGGTCTACAGACTAACCTGTACCAGTGTCACTAGAGAACTGCCATATGACGTGAGGTATAATACCATCTGGGAGTTCTCGGCGAGCCCGTTCAGTGTACCCAGTCTCCACTAAGCACCCGTATACTGTCTCTGATGTCAAACACCAATAGATATGGGATCATCCATCGCCCATCTACATGGGTCGAGAAGCTATACGCTAGTCTACTCTGGTATATCGATGCACTGTCTCGATACACCCACGACTAGGAACATTTGAAGGATGTACTTAGCGACTACACTGTCCCCACTAGTATGATCTGCATCATAATCCAAGTAGTCAAGTACTCATCCTAAGGGTTTTATCAATATGTAACATAGAGATAATCAGTGTACATGTTAAGATAAAGTGCAACCAGATAGTATACTATCATGTCGAGCAAGAAAGCCCACCATGTATATGTCCAAGCATCCACTATAATATACATCGTATGTACAGTAATGGCCTCTAGGGCATACATATAACCTAAGCTATCTCTTCACTATAGATGGTATCAGTATTGTACTAGATGTAGATCAGTACCCCGATCATGATATTTGATAAAGAGGATACCAGATGATTAATGTGATAAATATGACATTTGACCCGTACCCAGATTTGGGAGGCTGTACGACGGATTTACCGTACGAGCTATATATTGACGATAGATCTGCACTCTTGATTCGAGAATGTCATATGATATGTTGTATCGTACATGATATTATTGAGGCGGGATCACCGACTATTATGCATGTATATATATATCGACTCAGATTTAGGTGGTTTCCATACCCCTTTCGATTGGTTGTTAGTTAGACCTATAGTTTACCTAGTAGATGTTAGACTGGACCCGAGTCATACCTATTTCCAAAACTAACGAATCGTGAGAATTTTAAAGACATACCAAGGGATACTACGGATATTTTAAAAGACGTATCTTTTCTTAAAAACACCGTAGTCCTTATTTTCAAACACCACGATTCGTACTATTTCAAATGGCAAAACAGTATAACACATGTATAGTAAGATAGATTCCTTGTTGTTACATTATTATTCATGTTCCGCATATTATTGTTGTATGTACTATTCATTTTCCTTATTATTTTGTTATCGCCTCATTGCATGTTATTGTGTACGTAATAATTATGAAACCATGCTGTTAGGACACCAGCACCATTACCGATGACGCGTATGCTCCACGTACACTCGCTTGCCGGCTCACACACATCTTCATCGGTAATTTCCATGTCACGTACACTTTAGAAAATACTATTTCAGTGACATAGCTTGCTAGCTGATAGTTGTAATATGTTATAGTTTCCATATGCAAGTTTAATTATTGCATTCATTGCATGATATCAGATGCATCCATATAGTCATTGGTTATGCAGTATTATGGAGATTTATGCCGGTATTCACTGTTTATTGGTATCATGATTTTGATAATTTCGGATTTACATGAGATTTCTGGATTTGGGGGAAAACCGCAAGAATTTAATAAAAGCTTAGTATCATCATTTTAAAATGCAAATTGCGATTTTCTCGTGATGTATGAGTGTCCACCATGATGTTTTCTCGGTTATGAGATGGTTTTCGAGACCCGATTCGAGGAGTTGGATGAACCGTCTGCGGGTACATGGTGGACCCAGTATGGTACCCCAGGGCAAGAAGTTCGAGGAGTAGACGATGAGCCTAGCAGGGGCAGACTACCTACCGATGATTTTACCTGGCACGGCGGATATCCAGAGGATATCGTTCGTGGCCGTGAGATTGATGTTATGGGCTGATCCGTTCTGCCGGAGCCCGAAGGCCGATCCTGCAGATGATACGGATGCCTGAGATATTGAAATTTGAGATTTGAGATTTAAGATTTAAGATATTGAGATTTGATATTGAGATACTGAGACTTATGTTTTGTGTCGATGCTTGACACTGATTTCTCTGTTGCGTTCATTGATGATACGTAATTGACATACATATAGAAATCTCATTGATTAAAGAAAACAGTTGTCTCACTCATGATATATTCTGTTTCCATTCGTAATGCATTCATACATCATATGTCTGATATGTTGCTATCTGAGGCACTGACACGAGCAGGTAGTATTACACTATACATAGCAGAACAAGGATTTTTATTTGAGGATATTACTTGATATAACCTAGGATAGCGTCATGCATGCGATTTCTACTCGTAGATGTTTTTTACTCACGAGTTGGCAACTCACCCCCATTGTGCCACAGTTCCTTGCAGGTTTTGTCGTACAGGTTCTTTACGGCTTTGCTGGCACACTGTTCTTTCCGGGTGATTGCTTTGGCAGGTGGGTTCTTTGAATCAGGACCACCATTATTTATTATTATTTCAGTTGTATCTAGAAACTCCATCAACCAGATTGTATATTTGAGAGAGATAGAATACCAGACATGTATTTATTTCAGACTTAGAGACTAGAGTTGCTATTATTTCGACCTTAGAGTCGCGCGTTATATTATTATGGTTTTCATGCTGATTTTTGGTTTTCTTTTGAGTTTTGATCCTCGCCCTTCGGCGTTGTATATTATATTGCTTGCGTGGTTGTGACTGTCGATTGACGAAGAGCTAGCTCCCACTTGGGGATGCCTTTTTGTTCATTTCGTATACTATTCATGTTGTATCCCGTTTGGGGCCAGTATTTACAAAGGAGACTCTGCCGAAATTTTCAGAAAATACTTGGGATTTTAAAAATACATATTTCGGCCTATGTTGATTAAAATTACTTGCTTTAAATTGGTTTTTCCTTCACTCTACTGCTTCTTTGGTTTTGATTTCTGGGTTTTGGCTTACTTAGATTACGTACGCCGCGAGACGTTTCGTAATTTAAGTGTTGGCCATGTTCCGTACTTTTCGGGTCGTGACAACTGAGCACCCGTATACCGTCTCTGATGTCAAACACCAATAGATATGGGATTATCCATCGCCCATCAACATGGGTCGAGAAGCCATACTCTAGTCTACTCTGGTATATCGATGCACTGTCTCAATACACCCATGACTAGGAACATTTGAAGGATGTACTTAGCGACTACACTGTCCCCACTAGTATGATCTGCATCATAATCCCAGTAGTCAAGTACTCATCCAAAGGGCTTTATTAACATGTAACATAGAGACAATCGGTGTACATGTTAAGATAAAGTGCAACCAGATAGTATACTATCATGTCGAGCAAGAAAGCCCTCCATGTATATGTCCAAGCATCCACTACAATATACATCATATGTACAGTAATAGCCTCTAGGGCATACATATAACTAACATGCACCCTATGGGTTTTACTCCAGAAGGTGCAACCTCCAAAGTCCATACTTTATTTGTGTGCATGGATTCCATTTCAAATCTCATGGCATCTAGCCATTTCACCGAGTCACCACTCGTGATAGCTTGCTGAAAACTAGTAGGATCATCATCATCCATAATGCAATCTTCAATATCACCATCAATTAGAAAACCGTAGTATCTATCAGGTGGACGAGAAGTCCTACTAGATCTACGGAGTGGCTGAGATTCGTCGGGTTCTATTGAAACCTCTGATTCAACCAAATCATCGGTAGTTGTATGTGTATCTGTAATTTCTTCCAGTTCTACCGCATTGCCAACAGTATCATTTGTAAAAAAATCATTTTCTAAAAATGTGGCATACTGAGAAACAAACACCCTTTGTTCCTCCTTGTGGTAGAAAAGATATACATACGAGTGTTTTGGATATCCCACAAATTTACACAAAACCGATCGTGTCTCAAGTTTGTCCGGATTCTGCTTTTTCACAAAAACCGGACAACCCCATTTCCTAACTCTTTTAAGAGATGGTCTCTTCTCATACCATATCTCATATGGAGTGGTAGACATGGTTTTGGTCGAAACCCTAACCAATAGATAAATCCCAGTATCCAATGCGTGCCCCCAGAATGATATCGGTAACGCAGCATCACTCATCATAAATCGTACCATATCTAATAGGGTACGATTCCCCCTTTCCGACACACCATTGTGCTGTGGTGTGTACAGATGAGTGAGCTAAGAGAGAATCTCATTCTCTTTTGGGAAATCTAGAAACTCTGAGCTTAGATACTCACCTCCTCTATCTGATCGAAGTTTCTTGATCTCAAGCCTATTTGTTTTTCTACTTCATATTTATAATCCTTGAATTTTTCGAAGGGTTCAGACTTATGTTTCAATAAGAACACGTACCCGAATCTCGAGAAATCATCAGTGAAAGTTATGAAGTATGAAAAACTATCTCTCGCATGTGTAGACATTGGTCCATATACATCACTATGTATGAGGCCTAAGAGTTCAGTAGCTCTCTCTCCGTGTCCAGTAAATGGAGCTTTGGTCATTTTACCTTTGATACAAGACTGGAAGGTCGCATAAGATTTTTATTCAAATGGGTTTAAATATCCATCTTTATGTAGCTTGGTTGGTCTTGTTTCGTTAATATGACCAAGTCTACAATGCCAAATGAAAGCTTCATTTATGTCTGAAACCTTTCTTTTGTTTGTGTGTTGTATATTGAAAACTGTATGCTGGTTTAGGACGTAAATCCCGTTATTTAATGTACCAGACCCAATCAACTCTTAATTAAGGGTAATGTTCATAACATTAGATTGTAATACAAAATTATATCCAGCATTATCCAACAACGATACAGATATAATATTACATAACATCGAAAGTACAAAATAACATGGGGTCAAAACCAATATACAACCCGGCGGCAAACCAAGGTGATACTCTCCCACTGCTGTAGCATGTACAGAGGAACCATTCCTAACCCGGAGAGTGTGATCATCTTTCTTCAAAAACCTGATATTTCTCAGCGCCTGCACACAATTGCAGATGTGAGATCATGACCTGGTATCTAATACCCAGAAAGCAGAGTTAATTGAAAAATAGTTTTCTGTTACAAACACACCTGAAGTGGAAGCATCCCCATACTTCTTCTTCTTGAGGCCGGCCAGGTATCCAACGCAGTTTCTCTTCCAGTGCCCAGTCTGGTGGCAGTGGAAACATTCCCCTCGTCCTGTCGCAGCAGCCTCTGTCTTGTTCTTTTCCGGTGCCTTTTTTCACTCCTCCTCTCGGCTTGATGGGTTTCTTCTTCTTCTTTCCTTTGGCATTGGCTTTCGAGACGGAAGAGGAAGATGGCCCAGCAATTGGAGCGGGAGTTTTCGCTACCTTTACTATGCTCTCTGCACTCCTCAACATATTGAGAAGTTCAGGTAATGACTTCTCCATGTTGTGCATGTTGAAGTTTACAATGAACTGAGCAAGGCAGGAGGAAGGGACTGTAGAACAATATCAACATACTATTCATTCTCCATGGTCCAACCCAGATCCACAAGTTCTTCTATAAGTCCAATCATCTTTAATCCATGGTTACCCACAGACATGCCAGCAGCCATCCGCATCTGAAACAACTTTCGAGATGCCTCGTATCGGAGAGTACGAGATTGCTCTCCATACAACTCCTTTGTATGGAGAAAGATGGATTGTACATCCATCTTTTCGTGCTTCTTCTGATGTTCATTGTTCATAGAAGCAAGCGCGAGGCACTTGGCTATTGCGTAGTCTATATCCTATGTCTTGCAGATTTCTTTATCCGCAACTGAAGAATCAGGGCCTGGGCTAGGAAGGGCTAGAGTAGTTAGGACGTATCCGACCTTATCATAGATCAGGGAAATATTTGCGTTCCATAGCCAATCTTTGTAATTCGGTCCCGTGAGTTTATTCTTGACTAATAAAAGCTTAAGTCCCGTCATAGGTATCTGCCATTAGGAGAGAGAAAAGAAGACACTCAACGATTGCTCTTGCATAATTAGATTGGTTATTAATATTATCTAAGCGATGTCTCCCACTGCTTTTTATCAAATTTTCCTTCAAACCTTAAAAAGAAAATTAGCCAGGATTAATTTCAATCTACAAGTTCGCTAACTGGTTGGCCAGGCCAGTGTCGGTACTCCGAGGGAGGTTCCCCATGCTTTCGTATGGACCTAATTAAAATAAACCTCATTTTCCTAGAGGCGTAACCCCGCTAACACCTTTCTTGACACCTACTGGATTAGCTAATTGTAAAGTGCAAAACTCTTCCGGGAGTAACTTTTACTCACAGTGGGATCGGGATCCAACTATCATATAAAAGATATGCAATCTCATTACAAATTTCAACTCTTGAAATTCCCGATATGATTTTTACCCCTAGTGACTTATGACCATAACTATGGTCAACAAATCGTAAGCACTAATCATGTTCTACCCGCCATTTCATGATTGATTTAGACCAATCCGCATGACCCTTAACTATAGTCAACAAAGTCATACGAATGTCCTAATCGATCGCATCAAATGCTTTGTAGGAAGACATCACTTAGCTACCGTACACCACGCCTTAACTATAGTCAACAAACATGGCACGAATACTAAGTACCCTGCTTCCTAAAATGGTGGAGGGTAATGGATGGTTTTTATTAAAACCCTTAACGTTTTGGACTTGATATCGTTGTAGAATCTAGTGAAAGGAGTGGTTTAAGATCCAGTTTTAAAAGTCGAATGGTTTTGTAGTATCTTTCTAATTTTTCTAAAGAGGTCACTCCCAGTGAAGGGATCTCGGCTCTTTCCTCATCGAATGAGGTGCTGGATATTCATGAATACCACGATGCAAAGCAAAAGTTAGATCAACTATAAAAACAATCGAGTGTTTTGTAACATTTGCTAGTTTCGCTAAAGGGGTCACTCCCGGTGAAGGGATCTCAGCCCTTTCCTCATCGAATGAGGTGCTGGATATTCATCAAGGAATACCACTATGCAAAGCAGAAACTAGAATTATCCATTTTAAAAAGTTTGATTCTACAACATCTTTAGGTTTCTTTTTCTTTACGTTAATCACATTAATATTGTCCCATCATTTACGTTTCCTAAACATCACAGAAAAGAAACGAAAATAAAACGTACGCTTATACCATTCGCATTCGCCACGGGGCCCCATCATGCACCGTCAGGTTACTTAACTAACGGCAGAGCGGGGGCTGGACTAGCACGGGTGCAAAACATAAGCAACGTTTATTATATATCTCTCATATAAATAGCCATTCGTCACATGCATTTATAAACGTTCCAGATCACAGATGAATATATTGGATACTAGGAATTCCGTACTTCATTTAAGCCCTTAATGAAAGATGGTTTCCACGATCGTGATGAATAGCCAAACCGCACCCTAGACCCCTACGGGTGCGGCAAACTACCCGCCAAATTACCGAAGTGAAGCAAGCTCCCTCAACAAAGTGAGTAGGCCACTCGGCACTTTGAGAACCCGGTAGTTTGTGCACCCCACCTTGGGTCTATCCTAGGAGCAAAAACAGTAAAAAAAAATATACAACGGTTGCTACAAGCTCAACCCGGATGTGCCCCGCAAAATAATATTACATTGCTTTTTACAAATTACATGAATGAAAGAAAAACACTCTTCTCACATCCCTGGCCATTCATCACGACGATCCAACATATTCATATACATATACCATCGCATGATACCAATACCGATGTGTGCAACCCCGACTAATCGACATATAGAAATTAGTCAACAATTCCATAACACACATACACATCTCTAATCTTGTAAAGTAACCGCGACATTAGAATTCCGCACGAGATTAGCAAACTAAACCATTTTCCAACTCTTGAAAAAATCCAGTGAGCAACCTTTTAAAAACCGATCTTTTGAGCCAATCCGGGAGTCGAAACGACCTCGAAATCCGCCCGAACTTCATTGAGGCGAAGAACAACATATTAACGATCGAATGGGTGGCCTAGAGGGGGTACCCCACCCTTGAGGCCACCACGAGGTGGCCAGGAGGTGAGGCAGACCCGAAACTGCCTATGGTGGGGCAGTTTCGGGTCCCCACCGCCATGACCACCTTGTGGTGGTCTTGGGGAGTGGGCCCAGCCGTTTGGTCCCCCCCGAGGTGTCCTCGGGGTGTGCGCGCTCCACCCTGCGGCTTCTCGGTTCAAACCGTGAGTCCGCGGGGTGTGCAAACATCTCAAAGCATCGATTTTCAAAACTGTTTTTCGGCAGTTTTTGCACGACGCAAAACGGCGGAATTCTAATGTTGCTACAAGCTATTTAAGGTTTAAGATAGGCTCTGATACAATGTTAGTGGATATTGCACACTCTCACAACACTTGTGAGGAGGCGGAAACGATAAACAATAATTTTCTTGCATGCAACACCTACATAACCCAAGATTAGTGCTTATAGCTTAACTAGCAAAGTTATCAAGAGATCTAATCTACTATAAAAGTGTGCTATACCAAATGAACCGGTCCTTCTAGTCTTCACTTGAATGTGACTCTTAGGCTCCTTGTGGTTGCAATAAGCTCGATCTCCGGCCACCTCAAGATCCAAGACGATCCACCCTAGAGCTATCAAACAAGCTACAAACTCTTCACAAGAGTTCAACTTAGAGATCAAGTTTGCTAGAAATGATCACTGAGATGATGTATAGATTAAGTATTGGATTATGATTTTTGCTCTAAACATTTTATTCACAACTCATGTGAGGTTAAAGCAAAGAGGATGAAGAAGGAGAGAATAACGAGAGAGAATGTGAGAGTGATAATGAAAAGTTCAAGCATGGAAAAATATCATTTGGCTCAAAATGAAATAATTGAAGCATGTAATAAAAAATTGCACCATGCTTCAATAGTAACTCCAAATGAATAAAATATGAAAAAAGCCATTCCTTCATCCATGCTTAGACTTTCCACTTTCCACCTCATTTATTTATTTTCACAAAATAAATATCTAATAATGAGGTATCTCTTTCTAAAAGGTATTCATGTAACAATTACAAGAATACCCCTCCAACGTATACCGTATAAATATACCCATATCCGAATTCTGAAAAATATGAATACAAATAATCCAATAATATAATACCGGCATGCAGCTTAAACCAAAGCCCATCGGTATTAACCTTCCGATCATCATTCCTGTAACCATTACAGGAATATGATCGAAACCCTGCCATTACAACTTACGGCCTCTACATCTTTCGCCTGAACCAGAAAACTCTCTGTGTGGGACTCTAAAGACTCGACAGTACGCTGGCAGTGGGTTTAACCACAAGCACATTAGCGGCACCAGCTGTGCATAACGGCTACCCAGGTATATGACGAAAAAGAGGTGGCTGATGAGCAAACTCATCCCAACCCTAATGAGCCTATAAGAAACACTTACCGTACAGTCCGGTATCTTCATCTGATACGTCGCATATGTAGTCTAGGGGTGGTAAAAGTCAAACCCCGGTAACTTTATAAGTCATGCTGATTTACGGCCCATAACGTTTCGAGAAACTACTGATAACACTTATCAGTAAATCTTGAGAACCCAAGCCAGGAATTTGTTGTTATGGCCGATCAAGTATAGCGCGACATCAACTCCCTATACCGAAAGAGACGAAACCCCTCTTATCGCTCACTGCCTCCATGCGATTTGGGACTGTACCTAAAATCCACCTATTTGCACGACTCGGTAGAGCCGTGGTAGGGAGGAAATCAAAGCACAGTGGGAATCACACAAGACACTATGACGATCTCGGGTCTACGACTAACCTCTACAGGTGTCACCAGAGAACTGCTATCCGACAATAGATATATATACCATCTAGGAGTTCTCGGCGAGTCATGTTCGGTGTACCCATTCTCCAATGAGCACCTGTGTACAATCTTTGATGTCAAACACCAATGGTTGTGGGATCAACCATCGCCCGTGGGGTCGAGAAACGTACACACTAGTCTACTCTGGTAATATCGATGCCCTGTCTCGATATACCCCTCGACTAAGAACAATAAAAGGATATGCTTATAGACTGCCCAGGCCCCACTAGTATGATCTACATCATAATCCCGGTAGTCAAGCATAATCCTAAGGGCTTCATTAACATGTATATAAAGATATGAAATACAACACATCACACGTTAAAATGAAGATAAACCAGATAGCATACTATCATTTACAGCAAAGATTGCTTCAATACATATACATGTCTAGAATCCTATATAATACAGACCTTTACGGCATGCATATATAACAATACCTACATGTTATACTACACCTCATCGGTAATTGACATGTCACGTACCCACTTAGAACTTGCTATGTCACATATGATTCACTTGGTACCATAAGCATCATTAGTAGTAGTTGTTTGGCATTGCTGTTATTATTGACACTTATCATGTTTCACTTTCAATTGTTATTAATTGTAGCATAAGGTGTTTTGGATTATGAAAATTTCTGGTTTTGAGTTTTATACGCCATTAAGTTATATTCAATGGTTCTTCATGATTGATGTGATATGTCCACCATGAGATATTATTTTTATGATTTGGTTTTATTCCGAACCGAGTGGGGGAGCTATATGGTTACAGATTTTTATGTCATTCGGACTGAGTAGGGGAGTATACAGTCAGATTCATGGTGGACCCGGTCGAGACCGAGAGGCAGAAAAGCCACATTTGAGGCAGGGAGCCTAGCAAGGATGCTCGATACCGAAGATAGTTGTAAAATACAGCGGATATCTGGAGGATACCGACCGATGTTACTGATTGACAGGATCGTTCGGGGAACGATGCCTGCTAAAACAGAAGATTTGTGTCGATGTTGGATACGGAAAAATGAATCTTAATTGGTAATGACCAATATTCAAAGATATTTGATGAGATTTCAGTATTGTGTTATACATTCATTTAGTACATATTCATGCATCAATGTGCTATTATACATCATGCTTACCTTGTTTGCTTTTAGCTTTATTTCGTTATGCTTACAATATCAACTGTTAGATGTTAGTTTTGCTCACTGAGTTGGCAACTCATCTCCGTTGTGCCTTAGTTCCTTGCAGGGGATGCGTGGACGCATAGCAGCAGTGCGGACACATTTTGCAGCTGTTATAGCTTTTCTTGCTAGGTGGGTTACATATATAGTAACCTCCTATTTTGGTATATGTATTTTGGATCTAGTATTGCTCCATCAGATCCTGTATGTTTGACTTACAGCTAAATATGCTTATATATGTTTTGATTCGATTGAGTGAGATCGGCTAGTTGTGTTAGTTTATGCTTTCTTTACATATGCATATATTCTTTGCTTTGAGCGTCGTATTGTTATTGCGTGGGTTATTTTTCCGCCGTTGGATGTTGATTTGCTCCCAATTAGAGATGTCACTTATTTAAACATTATATAACTTCTTTTATTTATAATAAAAAAGGGAAGTGCTGTCAAAATTTTATATGCTAAAATCAGTTGTTTAAATTTCATTTCTTAAAAATCATTCGACACGCTACCTCATTCTTTTTACTTTAAAATTGTAATTTTCTTAATTCCGCAAATAGGGTCTTGATCTTGGTTTTCTGGCTTACTCGGGTCGTGTCGGAATCTTTAGATGTCATACAATCAAAATGCCGGTCACGCACCAAATTTCGGGTCATGACAGTTCCGACCGTCTGTCTCCAAAGACGGGTTATTTTCGTCTGATCGTGAAAATACGTGGGTTAGGAATGATATCGATGATGAAATCCAAATAGATATGTCTATTGCGTCTACGAAACGAAAATGGTTATCAGTAATGTTATATTATTACCTTACATTTGTACGATCTATAAATATATTGCATGCATATGTAATAATTGAAATTTTATTTTGGTCTAATGATGACGCCAGGTGCAGCGAGGGGCGGCAAGAGCACCAGCCACGACAGCGACAAAGGTAGAGCGGTTCTACCGCCCGGAGAGCTGTGTAGGGAGCTCCAAAGGGCTGGTCTTGCACCCCGATCCGTATCCCCTTCGGATGACTCCTTCCATGTAGATTTTGCCACACGTCTAGATATATTGCACGCATATTCATTTCGAATATAATATTATAAATATACACGCATATTTATTTTAAATTACTTATATAGTCAATTTTTAATTGTCTAGCTGTATGTGGTGCGTCCACATCCGAGGCAGGGAACACCACCGCACCTGCAAGTATATTTATATATTCTACATTGCATGCATATTAATTTAGAATGTTATATTATAGATATACACACATTCTTTTTACATTTATTTATATAATCAATTTTTGATTGTCTAGCAGTAGGTGGCGCCTCCATATCCTAGGTGGAGGTCACCACCGCACCTACAGGTATATTTATATATCCTATATTGCATGTGTAATAATTTAGAATATTATATTATAGATATGCACACATTCTTTTTGCAATTACTTATATAATCAACTTTTTATTGTCTAGCAGTAGGTGGCGCCTCCACATTCCGGACAGAGGCCACCGCCATACCTGCAGGTATGTTTATATATCGTATATTACATGCATATTGATTTAGAATGTTATATTATAGATATACACACATTCTTTTTGCAATTACTTATATAATCTATTTTTGATTACCTAATTATAGATGGTGCATCCACATCTGGCGCAAAGGCCGCTTTCGTACCCTCCGTGCAGTTTGCAGATTAGTACTCTTAAATATAAATTTTTTTTCACAAAAGATATGATGACTTGGATACGGTAGTCATTCCCCCTCCTCTTTACCCCCGATTATCGCTATACCGGCAATTATGCCGAAAGGTTCGGCCGGTATATGGGGGATGAGAGACGTATCCAAAAGAAGTATCCTCTTCACGTTGAATTGGGCAATCAGCACCGACGCTCTTTTGCCCTCTTCTAGGACCAGGCTCGGATATTAATATATATTTTCATTTGATTTACCAAATAAATTTATTATTATTTAACACTTATAATTTAAATATATTATTTTCTTATATTTGCAGTTAGATTACGATTTTCAGCTTGTACCCGACCTTGATCACCCTGACAGAGTGCTTGATCTTCATGCTCTTTACTTGGGCCTCATGAAAAACATGCAATCTAAGATCCGATATAATAGGAACGAGCTGGAGATCGATTGCTACATGCTATAGTTGGCAACCTCCGTGGCGGAGAGCGGATCTCCTATATTCTCCGGCCGTTGCCAGAGTCGACGTAGATATATGGTCTCTCTTGTGCCGGTATTATGAGTCTGAGCGCAAGCAGGTTTATAATTTAAATGCAGTTCATTATTTAATATATAATTTATTTTTTTGTGTTTCTTGATTAGAAAACTAAATCTGATTGTGTTGTGCGGAAACATGCCGATCAAAATAAGGAGAATAGGAAGTCGGCGAAGAGGGGTCACCCCACTTACACAGGTGGCTCGAGAAACATTACTCGTGCCATGGAGACATTAGTAAATTACAATAAATTTATTTTGATAAAATGCAATATTAAGAGTTATTTTATAATATATGTAAATTTTGGCGAACTGCATAGAGGTCAGATCCTAAAGCAGGATGGTACACCGAGCGTGTTGACCACGTAACTTTTCGTCCACGACACCTCGACAGATCCCGCCATGAGCGAGCTTCGATTCCCCGACACTGCTACACAGGAGTATTGCGTAAGTGTTAATATTTATTCTAATTCGAATGAAATTTTTGTTTTGATAAGTTCAAATTTGAATAATATAATTATGTTTTAATGGTTAATGTAGGCGTAGGAGCTGGTGGTGGAGCAGGCGGCGGTATCGAGGATCGATTTCAGTAGACAGACCGATCCGATTATACTAACCTCAGTCGTAGACGCTGCACACGGAGCGCATCACCGATGTTGGGAGAGAGTCCAGAGACTTGGTCCTAGCAGGGCCCATGTGAAGTTAGTCTCCACTCTGGTGGTTCCTTCCCCTACCCCCCGTGAGCGACGTCTGGAGCATATTGTTGCCGCATTAAAGATCACTGTCGATGAGTTAAAGGAGATGTTGGTACGTATACTACTTATTAGTAAAATATTATATCACATTATAGATAGTAACATATGCAATATTAGTAGCCTGAGCTTATTTGGTTTTAAACTTAAGTTTGATTAATCAGACTTACATAAAACTATCTAATTAAACTGAACACTATAACCACAACTATACCACATCTTTCTTTATTTTGGAGTTTAAAAAGTTATGATTATCCAAACTCAAAACTTGAGAAGAAAATATTGCTTTGTAAATTAGATAACTTCAAAACCAAGTATCCAATCAAAACTAAACAATTAAGGAGAGACACGGGTTTACAAGTTAAAATAAGTATCATTTCTACCTCCACTTAAAATAAACTACGGTTTTCCAAATTAGATACCCAAACTAGGCCTAAGTCCCTAAATATTTTTAGATTGGGGGAAAAAGCACAGCCCTGAATGTGTGGAATTTCAACATGTATAAATTCTCATATATAACATATGAATTTCAACAGAACATATGGAATCTCAACAAAGTATATACAAATTCGTGGTTTCGCAATAATCCGATAATGATACGAATTCGACTAAAATCTAATATATCGTTCTTACTTATTTATTACAAAAACACAAAATTTTACAGATTTGACAGACTAGTTCGGCTGCGGCTCCACATGCCTCTCCTTTGGCCGCGGCTTTGCAAGCCAATATCTCGGCTGCGGATGCGCAAGCTGCTCCGATAGCTCCACAGCATACTCAGACTCCTGCACCGACCAGTCAGACTCCTTCACAGACCGCTCCTTCATTAGTCGAGTTTTTGACGACCCAAGGCTACACCAAGGAGCAGATGCGCTAGATTACGGTGTTTATTAGAGGTGGAGAAGCTGGACCGAGTTAGAATAGGTTTATTTATTTTTTTGAGGATGGATGTACTTATTTGATACATATTATATGTTTTAGACGATATCAGTGTTTGTTTGGATGTTTACGGTGATTTTAGATTGATTTCGTATTCTGTTTGATTACTTCTTTTATATATTATGCGTGAGATATTGTTTATGAATAATTCTGTATTAATTTATATATATATATATATATATATATGAGAATAATGGAGGGAATTTCCTCCTATGACGTCGAAAAGATACACCCTCCTTCATTTTTTCCGACGATTCATCGTTATCATCTAAGATGCGGGTATACCAAATTTCATGCGATTCTGCAACTTTTTCACCGTTGATGTAGTGGGCTCAAAATTAACGGTTTACCGACAACAAAACTTTTTGCATTGCAAAATCAACGGTGAAAAAGTTGTAGAATCGCATTAAATTTGGTGTACCCACATTTTAGATGATAACGATGAATATGATGAAAGCCGATCACCGGAAAAAATGAAGGAGGGCGTATTTTTTCGACATCATAGAAGGAAATTCCCTCCTATGGCCTCTTCCATCCATTAACACCTCTCTCTCTCTCTCTATATATATATATATATATACATATATATATATATACATATATACATATATATATATTATTGTGCACAGGACGGGGAAAAACAGAAAGCCCCTTCTTAAAAAAACCTGATACAATGTCTCTACGGATTAATCCGTAGAGGAAAAAAGTTGCCGCTATGGATTAATCCGTAGGGACAAATTTTGCCCCTACACATTTATCCGTAGGGACAAAATATCAGGATATCTGATATTTTGTGCTTATGGACTCAGTAATATGGGCAAAACTTGTCCCTACGGAGTAATCGGTAGGGGCATTTAGAAGGCTCTACGTATATGTCACGTCCCGAAAGTACGGAACATGACCGGCACTTAAACTACGAAACGTCTCGAGGCGTACGTAATCTAAGTAAACCGAAAACCCAGAAATCCAAACCAAGTAAAGAAGTAGAGTGAAGGAAAACCAATTTAAAACAAGTAGTTTTAATAGCATAAGTCGAGTTATGCGGTTTTTAAGAATATCAAAATTTACTGAAAATTTCGGCAGAGTCTCCTTTGTAAATACTGGCCCCCAAACGGGATACAACATGAATAGTATACGAAATCAAGAAAAAGGCATCCCCAAGAGGGAGCTAGCTCTTCGTCAATCGACGGTCACAACCACATAAGCAATATAATATACAATGCCAACGGCGAGGATCAAAACTCAAAAGGAAACTCAAAACCACCAGAAATAGAACGAGCGACTCTAAGGTCGAAAGAATAAACAACACTGGTCTCTATCACAATAAATACATGCTTGGTTGATGGAACTTCTAGATACAACAGAATAATGATATACAAGATAATATGATGGGTACGATACAAGAAAAACCCACCTACTAGCAAGTCACCCGAACGAAACTATGCCCGCAAAGCCGTAATGAAACCTGTACGGCAAACCTGCAAGAAACTGGGGCACAACGGGGGTGAGTTGCCAACTCGTGAATAGAAAAATATCTACGCACAGAAATCGCATAAATAACGCAATCCTAGGTCAATGATCATAATATATCCTCAAAAATGTATATAACATGCAGCCTATAACAATGGCTAGGGTAGTATCTAACCCGGGTGTAAACTCATGTGCCCGTGTCAGTGCCTCCGGTAGCAATATATCATATGAATGAGGTATGAATGCATGAAAACAGAATACATGTAAATGAAGAACTGTTTTCATAAATTAGTGAGATTTCCTTTGTATTTTTAAAATGAGGTATCATAATGAAATCAGCATAAAACAGTGCCTAGCATCGGCACAAAACATAATCCCAATATCTCGATATCTCTGTATCACAGTCTCTATACCTCAATATCTCGAAATCTCAATATCACAGTCTCAATATCTAGGGCGCCGTCAGTCCAGACCGGCCCCTACCATCCATCTCAAGACCACGACGGTATCCTCCGGATATCCGACACATCGGGTAAAATCACCGGTAGGTAGTGCTCCCCTGCCAGGCTCACATCGTCATCATCACGCGCTTCTTGCCCCGGGGTACCTTACCGGGTCCACCATGTACCCGAAACGGTTCATCCGTCTCCTCGAATCGGGTCTCGAAATCCATCAGCAAACTCATGGTGGACGACTCATACATCATGGGAAAACCGCACTTTTTATTTTAAAAGAGGAAAAAGGTTTATTTATGTTTTTGCGGTTTTCCTCCAAATCCAGAAAATCTCATGGAAATCCGAATCCAAAACCTCAATAACACGTAAAATGGTGAATATATGCATGAGAATCCATGAATGCGGCATAACAATGAATAACAGTGTGCATGAAGTAGCAGGTAATAACTACAATGTCTAAACTAACATATAAGGCCAGTACACTAATATCATGTCTAACTATTAGCTAACAGGCTATGTCAAGCAATAATATTTTCTAAGGTGTACGTGACATGGCAATTACCGATGAAGATGTGTGTGAGCCGGTAAATAAGTGTACGTGGTACATACGCATCATCGGTAATGGTGCTGGTGTCCTAACAGCATGATATCAATAATGGAGTATGAAACATAAAATAAGCATGTGATGCGAAGCGGACCACAAAAGAAGAGCGGGAGCTGAAAACTAGACGCAACTATAACTAATCTGCATTAATCTAATATAAGTCCTACAAATGGTGCCTTTTGAAATAACACAAATCATGGGGTTTTGAAAATAGGGGCTACGGTGTTTTTATGAAAAGATAAGTCTTTTGAAATATCCGTAGGATCCCTTGGGCTGTCTTTTAAAATACCCATGATTCGTTAGTTTTTGAAATAGGTAGGAGTCTAATCTAATCTAACAACTACACTAAACTATACGGCTGAACTAACAAGCTGAACTACAGGTAAGAAAACCGCCTATCATCTGAGTCGATACATATACCTACCTGTATATGTATAGTCGGTGATCCCGCCTCAATAATATCATATCCGATACCATATCTATAATCAGACATCCCAAGTCAATAGTGCGGATCAATCATCAATATATAGCTCGTACGTAAATCCGTCGTACGGCATCCCCAAATCTGGGTACGGGTCAATATCACATTCATCATACTATTCACCTGGTATCCTCTTTATCAAATATCATGATCGCGGTACTGATCTACGTCTAGTACCATACTGATACCGCCTACGTATGCATGGACGTGTGTGAAACACTACGTCAAGGACCCGCTACAACGTCATGTCGTATCTCAAATACGAACCCTGCTATATCACCGATCTCACGGCCTCAAATCAAATCTCATCGACTCAGCTCAATCCCAAGTATCATCCTCAAATCCGTATGTGAACACATAGTCCCATACCCATGTGAACCCATAACTATATATTCCCATATACGCACATATGAAATAAGGAATGTATGCAAGTATGTATATGTGTGTATGTGTAAGTATAGAGCACCCACTACCTAAGGTTTCGTAACCATGCACCAATCCAACACCAATATCCATATAAAATCATCAATAATAAATCCTAACAACATATCATAAATTGTTGGTGTGTATACGCATCCGTATACATCACCACGGACTGCGGGGGTGCGATACGCCATCCACCCGACTTCTCCCCGTAGATATAAATCTACTCACCTGGACCTCGCTAGCCGGTGCCGACGTCGCCACGCGCTTGCTTGTCGTCTCGAAGTTCACATGGGGTACCTACATATCATAACGCACCGTATCGCATTAAAACTAAATTCGAAATCGAAACGGCATACGAAAATCGAAACGGCATACGAAAATCATATCGGCACGCGTATCACGCGTAGGTCCAAACCTATCGCCTACGCATGCAGGAATAGTCAAACCAACCCTCGATGTCGATGTACAAACGTCAAACCATCGAGAAAAATCCAATCACACTCATTTGCACAATTACAAGCACTAATTATAATATAAAATAGGTTAAAACTCACAAAAATCCCAATTTCACTTAAAAAGTCGTTTTTCCGAAAATCTAGCAAGCACAATTCGCCGTTTTTGTACAAAACATGATGTTTAAATGAATGTAGCTGCCAATATACTTATTAAATATCTTAAATAAGTCATAGAAACAATTTCCGGAATTTAATCTCATTAAATTCCAAAAACCCTAATATTCTAGTTTACAAAATACCCTTTTTAACAATTTCATAGCAAAAATGCACAAACTACAATTTAGGTTGGATTTCCATGAACTAAAGTGTTAAACTACACTTAATAAAGTTAATAATATGATAAAAACCCTAACCATATTTTTAATCTCATATTTCGAATTAAATCAAAAAAACTAGTTTGCAACAAAAAGCTTAATTTGGACATTTTTCAAGTAACAACTTGTAATTAACAACTAGATTAGTTTTCTACAAAACTAAATATGTTAATCCACCTCACTAAACCATACACAATCAAACACAACTCATTTCCACAACAAACCCTAACTTGAAATCTTTAATCATGCAATTAAACTCACATAACCCAAATTAACATTTAATTAACTTAGCTTTAAGAAATTAAGTAACAAACTAAGCAAAAAGTTTAGAATTATACCCAAAAACATTTGAAGATCCACAAGCATCCATGGCCCTCCAAAATGCTCTCTTTTCACAAGGATCCATGCTAAACGGGCTAGGCTAAAATGGGTAGGAGTCGGATTTGGGTTTTGGGATTTTTTTTGATGGATTTGAGGCAATTTTTGATGAAGTTTGAAGAGAAAAGAGAAGGGAAATTGGGGGGGGGGGGGCTGTTGCTGCAGTAGGAGAGGAAGGGTCGGCTTAAATGGGAGTGGGAGAGGAGAGAGAGGGAGGTAGAGAAAGTGGGGGGCGAAAGTCAAGGTCAAAGCAAAGTCAAAAGTCTAACTAATTTATCCATTTTCTTTTCTTTTCTTTCATTTCATTTCCCTTGAAATTCAAGTGGGAAAAAAGATGGTGGCTGCTGAATTCAGCCATGGGGAGAAGTGAATGTGGGTGTGTGGGTGTGGGTACGGGTGTGGGGTGATGAAAAATGATAAATACAATACCCCAAACATCCAATTACGCTAAAAAAAAGCCTTTTTTCTTCAATAATTTCTAAACCGTTTTGGCAAATAATTTCGTTTCAAAAACCACATGATAAAATTTTATTTAATGTTTTATGATGCACAAAATTTGTTTCAACTCATTCCAATTTGTAATTTTCCCTAATTAAATGTATTAGTGACGGCTTAAATAATAATAAAATAATATTTTTTTTCAGAAAATTTGAAATTTCACCAGCGGCTCAATAAACACCAAATAATAGCAATTACATAGCTAGAATATGTATATTTAATTTTTATAATAAAATATTTGTATTTTGACTTTTTACAGAAAACCCCCTTATTTTACCGATTTTTCGAAATTTCACCGAAACGATTTTCAAAACGTTACAGTATAACTTCGTAGGAGCAATTAATTTATTTTATAAACAGATAACTTAAAAAAAGATTGTCCCTACGGAATAATCTGTATGGCTAAATGCCTCTACAAATTACGCCGTAGCGGCAATATTTACTCCGTAGGGGCATATTCATGGCAAAGATTTGCACATACGGCCTTTGAACTTATGGAGATATTTTATGTCCCTACGGATTAATCCGTAGGGGTTACTACTTGTCCCTACCGCTAAATCTATAGGGGCAAGTGAATATTGTAACAGTGAGATGAGAAATCAGGATTTGGGATTAGAAAATTTATTTATATATAAAAATCGAAAAATTAAAAAATTTTATTTTTGATTAGTTTAATTTGTATAGAGATAATTATTAGAAATGGATTTGGGTTTGGAAAACTGGGTTTCGGAAAACAAGAAAGATAGAGAGAGCGGCACCACACATTCCTTTGATTGAGAAGAGGTATGCAGGAAACGACGAATTATATTATAAATAATCAGGCTTGCTTGGATAACTAGAATTAAAATCCGCATGATTTCATTTGAGATTTAAATAACATTCCTTTTGAGTAAAATTCCTAGATATTTATAACTATATATGGAAAATGCCAAATAACTCAAAATATATCATGGCCGAACTAATTTATATAATGAATTGATGATTCATAATTTCGTATTGAAAGATAAGTTAAGGGTTACTTATAATCAAACTATGCCGTAAAATGTTATATGGTATCCACATTTTAATGTAATAGGTTACTTACGGTATTATATAGGGTATTATATAGGGTGACGTGTGTCTCTTGGTATTATTGGTTTTTATACCTCATTTTAAGTTGACCAACTATAGTCTATCCTAGATTTCGAAAAAATTAATACTATAGTCTATATTTTTTTTATAGAAAGAATAAAACATCAATTAATCAAGCTGCTCCGATAATGATACGAATTCGACTAAAATCTAATATATCGTTCTTACTTATTTATTACAAAAACACAAAATTTTACAGATTTGACAGACTAGTTCTGCTGCGGCTCCACATGCCTCTCCTTTGGCCGCGGCTTTGCAAGCCCATATCTCGGTTGCGGCTGCGCAAGCTGCTCCGATAGCTCCACAGCATACTCAGACTCCTGCACCGACCAGTCAGACTCCTTCACAGACCGCTCCTTCATTAGTCGAGTTTTTGAAGATCCAAGGCTACACCAAGGAGCAGATGCGCTAGATTACGGTGTTTATTAGAGGTGGAGAAATTGGACCGAGTTAGAATAGGTTTATTTTTTTTTTTGAGGATGGGTGTACTTATTTGATACATATTATATGTTTTAGACGATATCAGTGTTTGTTTGGATGTTTACGGTGATTTTAGATTGATTTCGTATTCTGTTTGATTACTTCTTTTATATATTATGCGTGAGATATTGTTTATGAATATTTCTGTATTTGTTTATATATATATACATATATATATATATATATATACATATATATATATATATGAGAATAATGGAGAAAAGATGCCATAGGAGGGAATTTCCTCTTATGACGTCGAAAAGATACACCCTCCTTCATTTTTTCCGACGGTTCATCGTTATCATCTAAGATGCGGGTATACCAAATTTCATGTGATTCTGCAACCTTTTCGCCGTTGATGTAGTGGGTTCAAAATTAACGGTTTACCGACAACAAAACTTTTTACATTGCAAAATCAACGGTGAAAAAGTTGTTGAATCACATTAAATTTGGTGTACCCACATTTTAGATGATAACGATGAATATGATGGATGCCGATCACCGGAAAAAATGAAGGAGGGCGTATTTTTTCGACGTCATAGAAGGAAATTCCCTCCTATGGCCTCTTCCATCCATCTCTCTCTCTCTCTCTCTCTCTCTATATATATATATATATATATATGCACAAGACGGGGAAAAACGGAAAGCCCCTTCTTAAAAAAATCTGATATACTGTCCCTACGGATTAATCCGTAGGGGAAGCAGTTGCCGCTATGGATTAATCCGCAGGGACAAATTTTGCCCCTACACATTTATCCGTAGGGACAAAATATCAGAATATCTGATATTTTGTACTTATGGACTCAGTAATATGGGCAAAACTTGCCCCTACAAAATAATCGGTAAGGGCATTTAGAAGGCTCTACGTATAACTCTGTAGGGGCAATTAATTTATTTTATAAACAGATAAACTAAAAAAAGATTGTCCTTACGGAATAATCCGTATGGCTAAATGCCCTTACAAATTACGCCGTAGCGGCAATATTTACTCCGTAGGGGTATATTCAGGGCAAAGATTTGCACATACAGCCTTTGAACTTATGGAGATATTTTATGTCCCTACGGATTAATCCGTAGGGGTTACTATTTGTCCCTACCGCTAAATCTATAGGGGCAAGTGAATATTGTAGCAGTGAGATGAGAAATCAGGATTTGGGATTAGAAAATTTATTTATATATAAAAATCGTAAAATTAAAATTTTTTATTTTTGATTAGTTTAATTTGTATAGAGATAATTATTAGAAATGGATTTGGGTTTGGAAAACTGGGTTTCGGAAAACAAGAAAGATGGAGAGAGCGGCACCACACATTCCTTTGATTGAGAAGAGGTATGCAAGAAACGACGAATTATATTATAAATAATCAGGCTTGCTTGGATAACTAGAATTAAAATCCGCATGATTTCATTTGAGATTTAAATAACATTCCTTTTGAGTAAAATTCCTAGATATTTATAACTATATATGGAAAATGCCAAATAACTCAAAATATATCATGGCCGAACTAATTTATATAATGAATTGATGATTCATAATTTCGTATTGAAAGATAAGTTTTTGGTTACTTATAATCAAACTATGACGTAAAATGTTATATGGTATCCACATTTTAATGTAATAGGTTACTTACGGTATTATATAGGGGGACGTGTGTCTCTTGGTATTCTTGGTTTTTATACCTCATTTTAAGTTGACCTACTATAGTCTATAGTAGATTTCGAAAAAATTAATACTATAGTCTATTTTTTTTTATAGAAAGAATAAAACATCAATTAATGAAGCTCCGGATTCAAAAATAATTAATATAACAAAGTAGATATAATGCATATACAATTTTGATTCATGTTTTAAAATTATTAAATGAAGCCTCAAAGGTCCAAGAGGATGAGAGTGAACACTGCCGTCCCAACACAACTTAGAACTTACTACCAGGGTTGTTAAAAAAGCTCAAAGCTTATTGCTTAGATCGGGATTTGGGATTTGGGGAGGGACGAAGCCAAGAATTTTCTTTTGGGAAGGCCGAACAAAACCTATCTCAAATATCGAAATATATTGATATGTTAAAAGATGCTCTTAAGATGATTTCGTGGCAAATTCGTGAGTTCCCTGGGTGCATGTGTGTTGTGTGCTTTTATGTGGTATGCGTAAGTGTGATGTGTGTTGTGTGCATAGGTTACGGCTTATGGGCTAGTGCGAAAAAAAAAGGGAAAAGAAAAAGATGCTCTTAAATGTATTTAAAAAACCATAATACATTATTAAATGATATTCTTAAATGTATTTTTAATGTCATAATACATTAATATACTAATCGTTTTTATCATTATACTCTTGTAATGTAAATTGTAAAGATTTAAATTAAAATAAGCTATTTTATTTACGTTCTTAAGAATAAAATGTTGCTTTCACACTAGCATCTAGTTATACACAAACTTGAATTTATATACTATTGTTAATAGTTTATATACTGTATTTTATATTATTTATTGTTTTTGTTTATAAAATATGATGTTTAGAGTTGAAACAATGACAATGCACCTACTAAAACAAAAATATATCTTATCAAAATTATATATCATACTAATTGAATAAAATTAGGTAGTTTTCGAAAGATGATATCAAAAGATGATAGGTTAAAAAAAATGATACAAAAAAATAAGGCTAAATCCCAATAGCAATAAATACTCTTGACTTTTTAAAACCGGTATTTCGCCCCTATCAACTTTAATTGATTCCCAAAATACTCTTTATTTAAATATTTAATTAAAATATTTATATTAAGGGATTTTTGAAATACCTCCTAAAATTCTATGCAAATTTGTTACACTCCCATTATTCTTCGATATTACGTGCATCTCAAAAAAAAATTAAGTTTTCTTTAAATACAAAATTATTATATGATGGTTAATTTTGAAAAAAATCGATTAATAAATATGTAAATATGCTACAGTAATAATATATGTTCTTGAGCATCCATTGCAACTCATGTAATATTAGTTTAGTATTAATAGTTTTATAGTTGCGCTCTTATTTATTTATAATTATTATAATATCTTTAGAAATTATATTGTTAGATCATGCACTGTGATAGGTCACTTATATGGAGATATGATCTAATTTAGTAATTCCTTAAATTGAGTACTTAAGCTACAACTAGCAAATGATAGTTAGAGTTGTGACAGATTATCATGCAGACATTGACATGTGATATATGATGGTGTGTCTCAATCACCGAAAAAGAAGATTTTCCAAGTGTATGTCATGAGAGCATATAACGATATATGTAGTACAAGACAATATTTGAATTCACTGGATATATCACCTATAGAGATGAAGAATTCAAACTGTTACATAATCCTTTTGACTTGATAATATTGTGGTTTTCGATTTTTTGACAAGTAGGTTTTGATATGATGGTAAATCTTGTCATTTAGTCAGGAATAAGAAACTTAAAATATTGGGCTGCTTGAATGCATTTAGGAAAAAATATAGATATTTAGATAAAATCCGACATTCTCATATTGATGAGAATAAGTTTACTGTTCAATCTCATGAAAGCGTCAAATCCTGATCACCTATTTTGGAAAAAAAATTTCAAAATTATATTATTATTATATTTATTTTCGAAATGAATTTATTGTGTTCATGGGTAATTGAAGATTTGGGTTTTGAGCAATTAGGTGATTTTATCCTGCTCAGTTAAAAGACATACAGAAAAGCAATTTGATTTTGGAAGGGTTGCATGTAAATTAATATTAATTATGACCTAACATTAGAAAGAACTTTTATGAACAATTGGTATGATTGGAGTTTGATTGTTAAATTAAAATTGTCAATTGATTAATTATTAATGAATTAAGATTGCCAATTGATACTCGATGTGAGACGCAATTGGTCCTACCGCAAATCCTTAATGCAGGAGAGCAAAAAAAAAAGGAGAAGAAATAATATAACACATTATGTTGTGTTATTATGTTAAGGAGTTTAGTTCTACATCGGTAAAATAGCGAAAATGTATTGTACCACAACCCTATAAAAAGATGGTTATAGTAGACCATAAATAATGATGAAAAAACGATGATGAAATAAGAGATTTCATACAAAAAAAATAATTGAGAATTATTTAAATCTTTATCTCTTAAAGAAGGGTTCTTATCACACGTATTTATTTGCCTTCTACATAATATAGTGGACTTGATGGGAGATTTCTGCAATTGTGGTAGCTACAAGAGAAACATCTTTTTCCAATATATATTCAGATCTGCAAAGGTATGTTTTTATGATTCATATTAGATGAATAATCGAAGATCATATATACCGATCCGTTGCTTTTCGCGTATTATTTCCTTCAATTGGTATCAGAGCACATGGTTGCTCTTGTTGGATTAGGGTTTTTAATTAAAAACATAGACCTCATTATAATTATAATTTTATAGATCTAAAATTATTACATCTAAATTATTTAATTAGATTAAATAGGTTAGATAGATAATATAAAAATATGTTTTTGTTAGATCTATCAAGATTATAATTATTATGTATATAATTTATAAGATCTGGACCACCATCCTATCTCGGGAACCAAAACATGCCACTGAAAGACTCTACTACTTTGGTTCCAGAGATAGCGATTCGGCTTAGTTCAATTTCGATGCGCCCCATCTCGCCAACCTTTAGGAAATTTCTTACTTATGTTTTTGAAACAAAGTTTTGATTTTTGAAAACAAAACCAAGATTGTAATTGTTATCCATAAAATCTATATTGATAGATTTTTAATTAGGTTTTTTAAAATAATTAAAACCCTAAATTTCGTAATAATTAAATTTTCATAGATATAAAATTACAAGATCTATATTATTTAATGAGATTAATTAAATATATTAGAAAAAAATATGTTTTTTTATTATATCTATGAAGATCGTAATTGCTATGCTTGAAATCTATGTTGATATATTTTTGAAACCAGGATTTTGATTTTTGAAATCAAAATTATATTTTTGTTAAAGTATTGATTTTTGAAATCAAGTTTTGATTTATGAAATCAAATCAAAATTACAATTAAGATTTTGAAATCAAAGTTTTGATTTTTGAAATAAAAACTTAATTATTAAAATTTAGTTTTTGAATTTTGAAATCAAAACTAATTTTTTTAAAGAGGATATGAAACTAGTTTATAAGATATGTTTAAAATTTTAACGGGTTTGATTTTTTTAACCCAACCCGAACCCAATATGCTTTTTCAAATTTAAAACATATTCTTATCAAGGATCATGTGATTCTACATTCAATTTTAAATTGGTGGAATCTGGAAAATTGTTTCCATGACCCTTGAAATTTAAAAAGGTGTTTCAGAACCTTTATTTAATAGGATTAAATATTTTGAAACCCCTGGATAATTATTATATTGTTTCAAGACTATGTGAATTTAGGCTTGGATAATTATCTATAAGCCCTTACAATTTTCTGAAATTATATGTTAGTCACTTTATATGATATAAATTAGATTTATATGTGGTTCTTTTATGAAAAAACTAGAACTAATATTGTGATTAGTTTCTTACGATACTTTATATGATATTGCATCGATTTCATAAAATTTATATTTCATAAATTGTGTGCATGCAATAAGTTTCAAAATTCCATAAATAGTTATGGATTATTATATGGATTGTCATGTGTTTAATTACGAATTAAAATGATGACAATATAATAATAATTAAATTGTTTTATAAATTAAGTGTTCTCTTAATTAATTTTACAATAATTGTATACAAGTGTAGATAGATTTAAGATTTATGAAATTTAGATCTAAAGGCTTTTCAATCGTAGGAATATATTTAAATCAAATATTTTAACTTATTCGAAGCCGGACAGGATAGAATTTGTTAAACTATTTGCTTTACCTATATCTTGCATATAGATGCTAGATTCGTCATATTTAATAGGTGTTGAGACTTCACACGCGCACGCCTTTGTGTTTTGAAAGAAAGGCTTTTAGAAATTCGGCGCACGCGAGTTTGGTCTTGTTTTAAAATTTATAAACCGTAAGTGCACGGCTCGTTTTTGCTAGCCGGTAAGTACGGGTCGATCCACAGAGAATTAGTGATTAAGGGTTTTTATTGCAAGTTCAAGAAGAAAAGAATGAGTTTGGTTTGGCTTGTGACAAAAATAGAAAAACAAGTATAAGGAAGAAAAGAAAGCGGTCGTGGCTCCGGATCAGATGATTGAATCATGGCGAAATTTTTGACGTTTCCTTGATCATGAGTGTTCCCTCCTTGTATTGATTCCAAAATGAAGTATGGCTTATCAAGACAGTGGCGAAGTATAAACCATCAAAATGTCGACGTTTCAATGCGAGGAAAGATATGATTCCGTATTGTTCTCACTTACAATTTTTATATCTGAGCATGTCGTATCGAAACAAGTAACCAGGACCACAAGGCATACAACATCAAGAAACATCAAATTAACACATCAGAGCAAAATGTTTAGCATTAAACTTGCTAAGTGAGAGGTGATAGTATATGATATATGCTATAGGAAGAGTGTCAAACGGCCAAATAGCAACAAACCCTATCTAAATACTTAGCAAGCTTAATACTAAATGTTGATTCCAAGCTTAACATTGCAAGATTAGATATTGAGAGAATATGGTGTAAGTCTACGGTAGCGCCCCGGCCGTCTGTCTGAGGCCAAAATGCGGAAACAAAAACTTTTTCTAAACTAGAAATCGGCACTATCGTATACTTTAAATCCGGATCGAACCATTAACCTACAACTAGCAAACTAGAGAAGGGTTGGAAAGGCTATACCGATCGATCCGTGTCCTTCGGTCTTTGGCCACCATCCCAAGTTCCTCACGGCATCTCTGGTCTCGATCTCCTCGTCGGAAAGGGCACCACATCTTCGAGTCTTTTTACGGGCTCCTGCTTCATCCGAAGCAACTCGGGCACGAAGTGTGCTAGCCGACGTGTCCAAGGTGATGTAGAGAATGTTTATGATTACTTTGTCTCTTGCATCCATTGCATGGTTGGAGGTTAGAGGTGTTGCCATTAATGGATGTTGTGAGTTAGAGGAAGAAGAAAAAGAAGAGAAGGCTTTCTTTCTTTTGTGTTTCATATGATAAAAAATGAGAGAGTGTGAGATCAAAATAATACAAGACTAACCTCTCTCATGGCAGCCCCTCTCTCTCTCTTCTTATCATATCAACACACATCCATCACAAAATGTGACATTTGCACAAGAAATGAGACCATGAGTCATCTATGAAGCACATGTCTCATTTAATGCACAAAATGATGATTTCTTACTTATAATTTCCATATGCAAACATTAATCCAAATGTTTGCAACAATAAAAAGATACGACAACATCTAAAGTAAACTCGTGACGGATCATAAGGATACCCCTCACCAGTATATACATACCTGCATCCGCATTCTGACTGAATGCGAATGCGATGAGACTAAAGTAATCCAACAAATCTAATAATAGGATCCGGCTTAAACCAAAGCCCACTAGTATGATCCGTCCGATCATGATCCGTGCACTACTGCACGTATATGATCGGACCCTGCCATATATCATACGGTCTCTACAACGTTTCGCCCGAAACTTGAGAAACTGTCTGAGGGTGACTCTAAAGACTCGTCAATACTTTGGCTGTGGATTTAACCACTAGCACGTCAGAGATACTAGCCGTACGTAACGGGCTTCTAGGTATTAATCAAAAGGGAGGTCGATGAGCGAACTCATCCTGACACCCTACTGAGCCTGTCAGTGACAATATCCGTACAGTCCGGTTCGTTCGTCTATGAGCATCGCATGGCGGGCCTAGGGGGTTGGTAAAAGTCAGACCCCCAAAAGCGGTACAAATCGTGTCGGAGTATAGCCCAAAACACCCTGAGATACTACTGGAATACCTACCAGTAAATCTCCTGCTTTGGTCAAGAACTTCGTGTAATGGCTCTCCTAGACACAGCGTGATCTCACCCCCAATATCGGGAGAGACGAAACCCCTGCCGATCCGCTCACTGCCTCCATGTGGCTCGGGACTGTACCTAACTAAAACCTGTTTGCACGACTCCTTTGAGCCATGGTAGGGTAGTAATCAAAGCACAGTGGGAACTCACATGAGACAAATGATGATCTCTGGTCGATGAACTAACCTGTACACATGTCACCAGGGAACTGCTATCTGACGTCAGGTATAATACCAACTAGCATGTTCCCGGCGAGTCCTGTCCGGTGTACTCATAACCCAATGAGTACCT
The DNA here is from genome assembly GCA_030015575.1 of Agapanthus africanus. Classification (NCBI taxonomy): domain Eukaryota; kingdom Viridiplantae; phylum Streptophyta; class Magnoliopsida; order Asparagales; family Amaryllidaceae; genus Agapanthus; species Agapanthus africanus. The sequence continues at coordinate 273,090,803 of CM057337.1, forward strand.
GTATACATCTTAGGTGAACCAACTGACACCAATGGCTTGTGAGATCGGCCACCGCCCCTCGTCGGGGTCTCGACTGTATACACTAGTTTACTCCGGAGTATCGATGCCCTGTCTTGAAAACTCCCACGACTAGGGACCTTTTAAAGATGTGCTTATAGACCTCATCTTCCACGTATATGATCGCCATCATACTGCTGGCAGTCAAGCAAGAATCCTAAGGGCTTTATCAATGTGTAATAGTGACCTGTAAGGTCACCTAAAGCAGTACACGATGATAAAGACAAACCATGGTAGCATACTATTCTCTATCAACGTGTAATAGTGAACTACAATGTCACCTAAAGCATGTACACGATGATGAAGACAAACCAGATAGTATACAAAGCTCTCGAGTAAGACTGTCCTACCGGTATAGGTCCTCCCTTAATCATTGCAATCACGTGCTTGCGATCCAATAATTGACTCTGAGGGCACTATATCCAATAATCTCCCACTTGCACTCAAGGCTAATTATTGCGATGTCGCATACTCACAGCCCGTGTGATACCGAACACCCAACTTCTCTACTAATCAGTCTCACAAAGCCCGTTTGCGAAACTATTGCGTTCGAGGAATAGCCTCAGTGAGTGGATCCGCCCTGATGTTTCTTTCTATGTCTCTCTTTATCTCAAGTTCGCGGAGAAAGCCATCTCCCGAAATGAGCAATACCTGTCTTAGAATATGTCTGGATATCTGATGGGTCCTAGCTCATAAATGAACTCCAAATCCAAACTTCTTAGACTTTATCGTTAACTGAACTTAATCAGTATTCTGCGTCATACCTCCCTCAGTGTCCGCTTGGACCACCTGCCAAAATACCGCCCCTCGTCAGAGGGAAAACTACAACTCTGACAGTCACTTTGTCATTCGGGTCACCTTGGAAGCATGGAATGATAACTGTCTCCCGAAGGAGCCTGCCGTTATTAAATCCCTAGAACATCTACTTATGTTCTAAAACTGCTTCCGAACGTTTCTCCAGGATTGGATTAATATCAACTTATTGCAACTCGTGCAAAAACAATATCTGGTGTGGTACTTGACATCTCATGATTGACTCAATTGCCTAAGCAAGTGATCTGCCAATCATGCACATCTCTCTCCCCTTTAGTCTGTAAGACACCTTCAGAAAGGGTGACTCCATCACCTGCAGGTACACTACCGTGCCAGGAGTCGTCCATTCTAATTACTTTTAGAATACTGTCAAAATACCCAGATTGGGAAACTACCTAAATCTAGATTTAAAACCATAGATCTAGTAACCAGAATGTCTGATATAATATCCATATCCTATGTGGAGAAACAACTGTGTGACAACTAAAGTATAACCGATCGTAGTATAGGAATTTCACTTCCTATTATGTGTATGTCATCCAAATACCAGGACATCACACCCTACTACCTTCTTAACTGATCCATCCCCTATTCTGATGAAATCAAAGCTATGACTGTCACATCAGAAATAGATGATCTATCTCCGCTATATCTTCTTTAGTCTATAAATAGATATAAGCTACTTGTCCACTATGCTTCCGGTGCTCCCACTGACTACGACAACCCTCTGACAGAGTCATATACACGTACGCTTCTAAAACTAGTTTAGAACGACGCTATACTCATCCTCCTGTCGGGTCTGACAGTCTGGAACAACAGCAATGGCAAGTCTGGGTAAACAAGAACCTCCCTGTCACCGTCTTTGAGCATACCGAAGTACCTTTCGAGTGCCTGAGGTTGCCCACCATATCTGCGGAGTGGCCAATGGAATGTCAATCCAGATTGAATCTTTAGGTCCTATTAAATTTTCAGTAATCGTTTGCGGTTCTGAAATCATTTCCAGTTCTACCATACTCCCACTACTGTTTTCTCAAAAAATCCATTTTACTAAAACTGTGGCGAGTCAAGAACAATATCACTATTGATCTTCCAGATGGTAGAAAGTCAACCCTCGTCATAGCCCGGGTCAACATACAAACAGCCATTACAGAAACTGTTGGAGATAGTGCCCTCAGAGTCAATTATTGGATCACAGGCACGTGATTGCAATGATTGAGGGAGGACCTATCCCGGGACGACAGTCTTACTCGAGATGATAGTTTGCTATCTGGTTTACCTTTGTCATCGTGTACTGTTTTAGGTGACATGACATGTCGCTATTGCACGTTGATAGAGCCCCTAGGATTCTTGCTTAACTACCGGCAGTATGAGGGCGATCATATACGTGGGAGCTGGTAGTCTATAAGCACATCCTTAAAAGGTCCCTAGTCGTGGGAGTTTCGAGATAGGGCATCGATACTCCAGAGTAGACTAGTGTATACAGTCGAGACCCCGACGAGGGGCGGTGGCCGGTCTCACAAGCCACTGGTGTCAGTTGGTTCACCTAAGATGTATACAGGTGCTCATTGGGTTATGAGTACACCGGACAGGACTCGCCGGGAACATGCTAGTTGGTCTTATACCTGACGTCAGATAGCAGTTCCCAGGTGACATGTGTACAGGTTAGTTCATCGACCTGGGGATCGTCATTTGTCTCGTGTGAGTTCCCACTGTACTTTGATTACTACCCTACCACGGCTCAAAGGAGTCGTGCAAACAGGTTTTAGTTGGGTACAGTCCCGAGCCACATGGAGGCAGTGAGCGGATCTTCGGGGGTTTCGTCTCTCCCGGTATTGGGGGTGAGGTCGCGCTGTGTCTAGGAGAGCCATTACACGAAGTCCTTGGCCAAGGCAGGAGATTTACTGGTAGGTATTCCAGTAGTATCTCAGGGTGTTCTGGGCTACACTCCGACACGACTTGTACCGCTTTTGGGGGTCTGACTTTTACCCACCCCCTAGGCCCGACATGCGATGCTCATAGACGAACGGACCGGACTGTATGAATATTGTCACTGACAGGCTCAGTAGGGTGTCAGGATGAGTTTACTCATCGACGTCCCTTTTAGTCAATAGCCGGTGGCCCGTTACGTATTGGCTTATACCTCTGACGTGCTAGTGGTTAAATCCACAGCCATAGTATTGACGAGTCTTTAGAGTCCACCACACCTTCAGTTACTCAAGCTTTCGGGCGAAACGCTGTAGAGGCCGTATGGAGATATGGCAGGGTCCGATCAGATACGTGCGGTATTGCACGGATCAGGATCGGACGGTTTGTACTAGTAGCCGTATAGGTATATGGCAGGGTTCGATCAGATACGTGCGATATTGCACGGATCAGGATCGAACGGATATTACTAGCCGGTTTTGGTTTAAGCCGGTCCTAGTTTAGTACAGTGTAGATTTTGTCTTTTTGCATTTGTATCCGGACGGAATACAGATGCGGGTGTGTATGCACAATATCGGGGTTTTCCTGTAATTTATTACGGGACCAGTTTTTCTGGAGTTGCCAGTTTGCATTCCGTTCCGGCCGGTTTTCCTTTGTTCTTTCCCGGCCGGACTTTTCTGATGGAGGGGGTTATTTGCAAGTTTGCAAATAACACTTTGTGGAGGGTTTTATTGCAAAAGGATTGATTATGATAGGATTGATATCTTTCATCCATGATGCATTTATTGTGATTAGATGAGGGTATGGGTTTAATAGTAACAAGCATGGTTCATGTTTGTTTGTGGTCACCCTTTCTACATCTCCTACACTCACCTCCCTTCTTACTTGATAATCTTTCCTCCACCATTTTCTAAGAGAGAAGGTTTTTCATTAGAAAAGGGAGAAGAAGAAAAGAGAAGGAGAGAGCTTCATCTTTGAGAGTGTTTTTCATTCTTGATCTCTTTTCATGCCAAGAAAAATGCAAGCACCATTTTTCTTATCTTGTTTCCTCCATCATCTACAAATGGCAACAAACCCCAAAGTGAGACATGCACTCTACACTACACTTCCTACAGCAAATCTTGGACGCGTCGATTCGCCAGCTTCGCGCCCGAGTTGCCTCGGTATTGAGGTGGGAGCCCGTAAAAGCTACAGGCGATGTGGTGCCCTTTCCGACGAGGAGGAGACGGACGGAGATCCCGCGAGGAGATCGGAGTGGAGATGAAGACCGGAGGACTCGGATCAGTCGGTACATCTCTTCCCTTTCTTGTTAGTAGCTTAGACTTGTTAATGGTTACGATCCGGAGTTTAGTGCACGGTGGTGCCGGTTTGCAAAGTCCGCAAAAATTAAAGTTTATCACCGCTTCCGCATTCCGGCGTCGGATTGACGGCCGGGGCGCCGCAGTGCACTTACAGTGGTATCAGAGACTCGCCATTAACTTCGTCTAGCTTTGTTTAATGTGTTTTACGTTTCCGATCGAACAAAGTCCCGAAAACGCGTATTTCAAGCACATCAGTTTCTGTCGAATTTTTTTTGAGTCCAAAAATTTTTCAGGTTGTCTCAGAGTGATGTGCATGGAATTAGAAGCATACTGTAAAAATTTTGTAACATGAACTCATCATTCCACCGCGGAAGGGCGGCCAAAACCCTACTTTGGCCGCGCTTCCGCCGCATGTTTTACTGTTCATGCCCCCAAAACTTTGCAGAATGTTCCTGAGTTGAAAATGTGCTTTCTGGAAGGTTAAAGTTGGGCCATTTTTTTCTGTGAGTGCTACAGTTTTCTTTGGGGCCCACTTGTTAATTGTTTGATCAATCGGAAAATTTTAAACACATTTTTCACATTATTTACATTATATCTGCGACCGTGAATGTCACTCGATCGGTAAATCCGGTCTAACTGCTATAGCCCGGTTAGACGGATTTGCGAACGTGACTTTCACGTTGATGTTCTGTGTTTTTACTGTGATGTTGCGGATCGGTCGTGGGGGATAGCCTGGATGCAATGCTAGTACAGTGTTGTTGTATTATGTACATTTGTTTTTGCGGGGCGAGCGTCCGACATGTGGACTGCCGTCACTGCCTGTTTGTATTATTCTTTTGGGGCACGACCTGGTTGCGGTCGATGTACCCGGTGTATGTATATTTTACTTTCTGTACTAGGGTTACCCCGCGGAGGGGTGCACGGATAGCCGGGTTCTAGAAGGCAACAAGCCCGCATCTCATGGCATTGGGACGGAGGGGGCTTCACTCCAGGATTGGCTGGCTATTCGCCGCACTCGTAGGGGGTATAGGTTTTCATTGCACAGGCTATCCACACGACCAGGGGAACGTCGGGTTTCAGTAGTGGCTCTGTGAAACCCGGGGATCCCAGATATCTGTATTGTTCTGTGATACTGTACATTTCTGTGATGTTGCATTTTATTCACGCCTTGAGCGAATTTAATATATTGGTATATATATTAGTAGATGTTGTATATGTTTTTCATCCGCGCTAGTCCAGTCCCCGCTCTGCCGTTAGTTAGCTAACCTAACGGGTGATGACGGGACCCAGTGGCGAATGCGGATGGCATATACGTACGTCAGTATATTTTCGTTCTTTGTGGTGTGATCAATTGATGGGACTGCATTGATTCGGATTAATGCAAGATAAACAAACCTAATCTGATGTTGTTGGAACACTTTTCAAAAAGCTGTTATTGCAAGGACGTTCATTTCTGTTTTGCATCGTGGTATTCATTTGGAATATCCTGCTCCTCAGTCGACGAGGCAAGGGCCGAGATCCCTTCACCGGGAGTGACCCCTTGGACAGAAGTTTGCGTCAGGGCATTAACTTCACTATAGCCGATTACTTTTGCTTTGCATCGTGGTATTCAGTTGGAATATCCTGCACCCCATTCTACGGGGAAAGAGCCGAGATCCCTTCACCGGGAGTGACCTCTTTAGTAAAGGTTTTCGTCACTATATTTTCTAAAAAGCTATCCGTTCGTTCAACGATATCAAGTTCATTACGTTAAAGGTTTTAGCCAGAAACCATTCGTAGCCCTCCGTCATTTCATATGGATAGTCAATAGTATTCAAGCTGTGTATGTTGGCCAAAGTCAAGGCACAGTGTTTGGTAGCTATTGGGTATTCATATGCAGCATAGATAGATGCGTTGGTTTGGGACAGTCGTACTGCCATTTTGGCCAAAGTCAAGGGTATGTACGGGTGGATTCAAATTAACCTGGAAAATGACGGGTTGAACTTGACATGTGACTTATGATATGTTGGCCAAAGTCAAGGTCATAAGAGCATGGGGTAAAAATCACATCGGGAGTTTCAAAAGAACTGAAACTTGCCAGATATGCGCATACCTTCTGGAGTGTGATAGCGTGAGCGGATTCCGTCACGTTATCATGCGATGAGAGTTGGATCCCGATTCCCACTGACGAGTTGGTTTACTCCTCGGGTGACCCCGACTAATTCTTCTTTCAGGTTTGGAGGAGAATTTGAGGTACAGTGGGAGGTTTCCAGATTAGATAAATTGGTAACCATTCTGATCTTGGTTTGAGTGCACGCTGAGTGTTTCTTTTCTCTCTCTCTCTGGCAGCGACCATTGACCCGACCCTAGACTATGACTCAGAGACCAAGTTGACCGAACCTTCTTAACACTGGCTTTTGGATTGTCAGAGTTGCAGACCTCATTGCCACTCCTACTTTTACCCTTTTCTCCAGGACACCCCGTATTACTGCGAACGTCCACTTCCATTGGACAAAGCCATCGTATGGTTAGATACGAACTCGAAGGAATTCGAGGATGGTTTCCGGTGTTGGAGATAGTGCCCTCAGAGTCAATTATTAGGTCACAGGTACGTGATTGTAATGATTGAGGGAGGACCTATCCCGGTAGGACAGTCTTACTCGAGATGATAGTATGCTATCTGGTTTACCTTTATCATCGTGTACTGCTTTAGGTGACCTGACACGTCGCTATTACACATTGATAGAGCCCCTAGGATTCTTGCTTGACCACCAGCAGTATGAGGGCGATCATATAAGTGGGAGCTGGGGTCTATAAGCTTATCCTTAAAAGGTACCTAGTCGTGGGAGTTTCGAGACTGGGCATCGATACTCCATTAGTAGACTAGTGTATACAGTCGAGACCCCGACGAGGGGCGGTGGCCGGTCTCACAAGCCACTGGTGTCAGTTGGATCACCTAAGATGTATACAGGTGCTCATTGGGTTATGAGTACACCGGACAGGACTCGCCGGGAACATGCTAGTTGGTCATATACCAGACGTCAGATGGCAGTTCCCTGGTGACATGTGTGCAGGTTAGTTCATCGACCTGGGGATCGTCATTTGTCTCGTGTGAGTTCCCACTGTACTTTGATTACTACCCTACCACGGCTCAAAGGAGTCGTGCAAACAGGTTTTAGTTGGGTACAGTCCCGAGCCACATGGAGGCAGTGAGCGTATCTTCAGGGGTTCGTCTCTCCCGGTATTGGGGGTGAGGTCGTGCTGTGTCTAGGAGAGCCATTACACAAAGTCCTTGGCCAAGGCAAGGAGATTTACTGGTAGGTATTCCAGTAGTATCTCAGGGTGTTCTGGGCTACACTCCGACACGACTTGTACCGCTTTTGGGGGTCTGACTTTTACCAACCCCCTAGGCCCGCCATGCGATACTCATAGACGAACGGACCGGACTGTACGGATATTGTCACTGACAGGCTCAGTAGGGTTGTCAGGCTGAGTTCGCTCACAGACGTCCCTTTTGGTCAATACTTGGTAGTCCGTTACGTATTGGCTTATACCTCTGACGTGCTAGTGGTTAAATCCACAACCGAGATGTTGACGAGTCTTTAGAGTCCCCCACATTCAGTTACTCAGCTTTCGGGCGAAAGGTTGTAGAGGCCGTATGGAGATATGGCAAGGTCCAATCAGATACGTGCGGTATTGCACGGATCAGGATCGGACAGTCTGTACTATAGGCCGTATGGTTATATGGCAGGGTTCGATCAGATACGTGCGGTATTGCACGGATCAGGATCGAACGGATATTACTAGCCGGCTTTGGTTTAAGCCGGATCCTAGTATAGTACAGTGTAGATTTTGTCTCATTGCATTTGTATTTCGGTCGGAATACAAATGCGGGTGTGTATGCACAGTATCGGGGTTTTCCTGTAATTTATTACGGGACCAGTTTTCTGGAGTTGCCAGTTTGCTTTCCGTTTCGGCCGATTTCCATTGTTCCGTTCATTGGCCGAAGATTGGTGGAGGAGGGCTTATTTGCATTGTTGCAAATAAGCAATTGTGGAGGGGGTCTTTGCATATTTATTTGTGTGTCATGATGGTTTTCATGATGAGCACCATTCCTTGACCTTGACCTCTTCATGATGGCTTGACTTTTTGAAGTCATCATGGTTGATGATTGTTGATGATGGGAGATGGTATGGTTGTTGAGTGAGGATCTTTTTGGTGATCATTTCCTTTTTGCATGATAGCCTTCTCTCTCTCTCCCTTTTTTTTTGGATTATGTGAATGGCTCCCTCTTTGGTTACACACTTGACTCTCTCATTCTCATTCTCTCCTCCCCCTCTAGTTATGGCCGGCCAAGCTTGGAGGAGGGGTTGCCCATTTTTGTAGTGGGGATTTTTGCTCTCTTGATGTTAGAAAAATCCCGAAGTTCCTCCACATTGTTCTTGTATCATCCCTCCACCTAAAATGGCATCTCCATGAACCCCAAAGTGAGACTTGAGGACTACATATTCTACAGCGAACCTTGGGCACGTCGAGTAGCCGACTTCGTGCCCGAGTTGCCTCGGCATTGAGGTGGGAGCCCGTAAACAAAGTAGGCGATGTGGTGCACTTCCGGCGTCGAGGTGGAGACGGGAGCTTCCGCAGGAGATCGGGACGATGACGAGAAGACCGGAGGACTTGGATCGTCGGTATATCTCTATTCCCTTTCTTGTTGATAGCTAGGACTAGTTAATGGTTCGATCCGGGTATTAGTGCGCGGCGGTTTGCCAGTTCAAGAAAATCAAAGTTATTCACCGCTTCCGCATTTGGCCGTCGGATTGACGGCCGGGGCGCCGCCGTGCACTTACAGTGGTATCAGAGCCTCGCCATTAACATAGTCTAGCTTGGTGTAATGTGTTTTTCTGTTTCGATCGATCGTATGTTCCAAAACTGCATTTTAGTTCGCATCAGTTTCTGTTGAAAATTTTTGGTGTCGAAAATTTTTTCAGGTTGTAAAATATTGATGTACTGGAAAATCTAAGAGCTCTGTAAAAATTCGACGAAGTAACTCCACAGTGGGAGCGCGGAACCGCCGCGAAAACCACCTTCCCGCCGCCCTTCCGCCGCGCACTGTGGAGATCACTTCACCAATTTTTTACAGAGGCCTTCTGGGCTTAAAATATGGGTTTTGGAATATTAAAATTGGGCCCAGGATTTCTGTGACTGCTACAGTTTTGTTTTGGGGCCCACTTGTTAATATTCGATCGGTCGGATATTTTAAACACATTTTTCACAGTATTTACATTATATCTGCGACCGTGAATGTCACTTGATCGGTAAATCCGGTCTAACTGCTATAGCCCGGTTAGACGGATTTGCGAACGTGACTTTCACGTTGATGTTTTGTTTTTGCTGTGATGTTGCGGATCGGTCGTGGGGATAGCCTGTATGCAATGCTAGTACAGTTTTGTTGTATTATGTACATTTGATTTTGCGGGGCGAGCGTCCGACATGTGGACTGCCGTCACTGCCTGATTGTATTATTCTTTTGGGGCACGACCTGGTTGCGGTCGATGTACCCGTTGTATGTATATTTTACTTTCTGTACTAGGATTGCCCCGCGGAGGGGTGCACGGATAGCCAGGTTCTGGAGGGCAACAAGCCCGCATCTCATGGCATTGAGACGGAGGGGGCTTCACTCTAGGATTGGCGGGCTATTCGCCGCACTCGTAGGGGGTACAGGTTGACCCAGGAGGGGTGCCCAAGTTGCCGGATTCCGTGAAGTGCTGGGTGGTCCATTCACGGCGCTGAAGGGGGCTGCCTCGCTTCAGGTTTTGGCGGGTGACTTGCCGCGCCCGTAGGGGTCTAGGATTTCATTGCACAGGCTATCCACACGACCAGGGGAACGTCGGGTTTCAGCGGCTCTGTGAAACCCGGGGATCCCAGATATCTGTATTGTTTCTGTGATGCTGTACATTTCTGTGATGTTGCATTTTATTCACGCCTTGAGCGAAATATAATATATTGGTATATATATATTAGTAGATGTTGTATATGTTTTACATCCGCGCTAGTCCAGTCCCCGCTCTGTCGTTAGTTAGCTAACCTAACGGGTAATGACGGGACCCAGTGGCGAATGCGGATGGCATATACGTACATCAGTATATTTTCGTTCTTTGTGGTGTGATCAATTGATGGGACTGCATTGATTCGGATCAATGCAAGTTAAAACAAACCTAATCCGATGTTGTTGGAACACTTTTCAAAAAGCTGTTATTGCAAGGACGTTTACTTTTGTTTTGCATCGTGGTATTCATTAGAATATCCTGCTCCTCAGTCGACGAGGCAAGGGCCGAGATCCCTTCACCGGGAGTGACCCCTTGGACAAAAAGTTTGCGTCAGGGCATTAACTTCACTATAGCCGATTACTTTTGCTTTGCATCGCGGTATTCATTTGGAATATCCTGCACCCCATTCTACGGGGAAAGAGCCGAGATCCCTTCACCGGGAGTGACCTCTTTAGCAAAGGTTTTCGTCACTATATTTTTAAAAAAGCTATCCGTTCCTTCAACGATATCAAGTTCATTACGTTAAAGGTTTTCGCCAGAAACCATTCGTAGCCCTCCGTCGTTTCATATGGATAGTCAGTAGTATTCAAGCTGTGTATGTTGGCCAAAGTCAAGGCACAGTGTTTGGTAGCTATTGGTTATTCATATGCAGCATAGATAGATGCGTTGGTTTGGAACAGTCGTACTGCCATGTTGGCCAAAGTCAAGGGTATGTACGGGTGGATTCAAATTAACCTGGAGAATGACGGGTAGAACTTGACATGTGACTTATGATATGTTGGCCAAAGTCAAGGTCATAAGAGCATGGGGCAGAAATCACATCGGGATTTTCAAAAGAACTGAAACTTGCCAGATATGCGCATACCTTCTGGAGTGTGATGACGTGAGCGGATTCCGTCGCGTTGTCATGCGATGAGAGTTGGATCCCGATTCCCACTGATGAGTTAGTTTACTCCTCGGGTAACCCCGACTAATTCTTCTTTCAGGTTTGGAGGAGAATTTGAGGTACAGTGGGAGGCTTCCTGATTAGATAAATTGGTGACCATTCTGATCTATTTTAGAGTGCACGCTGAGTGTTTCTTTTCTCTCTCTCTCTGGCAGCGACCATTTGACCCGACCCTAAGACTATGACTCGGTGACCAAGTTGACCGAACCTTCTTAAACACTGGCTTTTGGATTGTCAGAGTTGCAAACCTCATTGCCACTCCTACTTTTACCCTTTTCTTCAGGACACCCCGTATTACTACGAACGTCCACTTCCATTGGACAAAACCATCGTATGGTTAGATACGAACTCGAAAGAATTTATTCGAGGATGGTTTCCGGTTCTGGAGAAAACGGATAGGATTATTCAGTTGTCTTTTCCTTTTACCCTCTCTCAGGTTACGAGTACTCCTTGGTTTAGGGGTAGTACACCTGTTACGCAAATTGGATTGTCTTCTTCCAAACCTTAGGCTGGTGCCGACCGGTGGGGAATGAAGAAAACCAATTAGCATAACGATGGTGTGCAGAAGGTATTAAGTTAAGACAAAGCAAGGGATTAGTAAGAGGGCAAAGTAAATTGCAACAGATATTCACGACCAAACCAGGTATTTCGTTACCACTCCCACATCACCTTTGTATTTCTCCAGGACACTCCGTATCACTACGAAGATCCACAGTTTATTTGGATACTCCATCGTATGGTTATATACGAACTCGAAAGGAACTTGTTCCAGTTCGGGGATGGATTCTGGTTCAGGAGAAATAGGAATAAGATTTATTCAGGTGTCTTTTATCTTCACCTTCTCTCGCATTGCGAGTGTTCCTAGGATTGGGACATTACACCCATTATGCTTATTGGATAGTCTTCTTCCAAACCATAGGCTGGTGCCGAACGGTAGGGAATGAAGAAAACCATTTGGCCTAAAGGGGTGTACAGAAGGTAAAGACTAAAGACATATGAAGGGATTTGGAGAGGTGGCAAAGAATTATACGGTTACAATCGTGAATCTGGAAGAGGCATTACTAGGAATACCAGGATACCCCATCGAAACATTTCAATGTTTCAGTTTCACTGTGTACTGTTAATAGAAAACTGATTTCCCGATTAGATACTTACTCCAGGGTATGTATTTACCAGATACGATTCTCACATCTGTATGGTTTTACAGATGATGAGTGGGAGTAAGTTATTGGGAATTGGGTGATTATCCTCATTATATTGGGATTCGTTGTAATCGGTGATATTTGAGGAAATCACCTGGGCTGTTTGCCGGTTGGCAAATATTTGGTTTTGAATATCCGCAGTTATGCACCAATTTCAAATTGATATATCTGTACGTCTATTTTCATAGAGTGAGATGTACCTTTTTGAAATTATGTCTATGACATTTACCTATATCAGTGGATGGTTAGGTAAGGAGCATTGAACAACGGTGTAATTCTTCTTAACCATAAGTACAGTTTTCAACCTACGACACACAGTGAATGAGTTATCAGACTCAAGGGACTTATACAGAGTATTGTATGTTGTCCAGGGTCCATCAGGACAGAGGGGTTGGTCCTCGTACTATATTCGGTTTACTTATGACTTCTCTAGTTTTTAGACAGGTGTTTCGTGGAAACACAGGGTCCGAATTTGGAGAAGTTATAGGTATTTGAATAGAGTAGAGAACCAGGTATAGCAAGTATCGGGATTCTTCAAAAAGATCGAAGATGTAGATACTTGTCAATGATATTCAGTTGCTAGTAATGACTAAGAGAACTTGCTTCTCTTTCAGGTTACTCATAATTGGAAGCATTCCTAAGTTGAGTAACGCTGATCGGCCTCCTTCCATTTAGTTGACATGGGCTGGGGACAGCTGCATGATTTGAATCTGGTTCAATTAAATCAGTGCCTCTGTTTCTATATTGGATATAGAACAGTTCATATCTTAACGATGTTAAGGTACGGGGAGTTGTCCGGTTTATGATTAAAACCAGACACTGGACAACTCAATGCACGTTTCTGTAATGGCTGTTTGTGGGTTGACCCAGGCTATGACGCGGGTTGATTTTCTACCATCTGGATGAACAATAGCAATATTGTTCTAGACTCGCCACAGTTTTAATAAAAATGGATTTTTTCAGAAAAACAGTAGTGGGAGTATGGTAGAACTGGAAGTGATTCCAGAACCACAAACGATTACTGAAGATTTGATAAGGAACCTAAAGATTCAATCTGGATTGACATTCCATTGGCCACTCCACAGATAAGGTGGGTAACTTCAGGCACCCGAGAGGTACTACGGTAGCCTCAAGGACGGTGACAGGGAAGTTCTTGTTTACCCAAAATTGCCATTGCTGTTGTTCCAGGTTACGAGACCCGGCGGGAGGATGAGTATAGCGTCGTTCTAAACCAATTTTAGAAGTGTACGTCTATATGACTCTGCCAGAGGGTTGTCGTAGTCAGTGGGAGCAGCGGAAGCATTGGTGGACAGGTTGCTTATGTCTATTTATAGACTAGAGCAGATGTAGCGGAGATAGATCATCTATTTCTGACGTGACAGTCATGGGTTTGACTTCATCAGAATAGGGGATGGATCTGTTGAGAAGGTAGTAGGGTGTGATATCCTGGTATTTGGATGATATACACAGAGTAGGAAAAGAAACTCCTACACTACGATCGGTTATACTTTGGTCGTCACACAGTGGTTTCTCCACATGGGACTTGGATTTTACATCAGACATACTGGTTACTAGATCTATGGTTTTAGATCTAGATTTGGGTGGTTTCCCAATCAGGGTACTTGACAGCATTCTAAGAGTATTTGGGATGGACGACTCCTGGCACGGTAGTGTACCTGCAGGTAATGGAGTCACCCTCTCCAAAGGTGTCTTACAGACTAAAGGGGAGAGGGACGGGCATGATTAACAGATCACTTGCTCAGGCAATTGAGTCAATCGTGAGATGTCGAGTACCACACCAGATGTTGTTCTTGCACTAGATGCAATAAGTTGACATTAATCCAATCCTGGAGAAACAGTCGGAAGCAGTTTTAGAACATAAGTGGATGTTCTGGGGAGATGATAACGACAGCCTCATTCAGGAGACAGTTATCATTCCAGGCTTCCAAGGTGACATGGACGACAAGGAGGTTGTCAGAGTTATAGTTTTTCCTTCTGATGAGGGGCAGTATTTTGGACAGGTGGTCCAAGGCAATACTGAGGGTGGTATGGCGCAGGATACTGATTAAGTTCAGTTAACGATACAGTCTAAGAAGTTTGGATTTGGAGTTCATTTATGAGCTATGTCCCATCAGACATCCAGACACATTCTAAGACAGGTATTGCTCATTTCGGGAGATGGGTTTCTCCGCGAACTTGAGATATAGAGAGACATAGAAAGAAACAACTAAGCGGATCCACTCACTGAGGCTATTCCTCGAACGCAATAGTTCCGCAAACGAGCTTTGTGAGACTGACTAGTAGAGGAGTTGGATGTTCGGTATCACACGGGCTGTGAGTATGCGACATCGCAATAATTAGCCTTGAGTGCAAGTGGGAGATTGTTGGAGATAGTGCCCTCAGAGTCAATTATTAGGTCACAGGTACGTGATTGTAATGATTGAGGGAGGACCTATCCCGGTAGGACAGTCTTACTCGAGATGATAGTATGCTATCTGGTTTACCTTTATCATCGTGTACTGCTTTAGGTGACTTGACACGTCGCTATTACACGTTGATAGAGCCCCTAGGATTCTTGCTTGACCACCAGCAGTATGAGGGCGATCATATAAGTGGGAGCTGGGGTCTATAAGCTTATCCTTAAAAGGTCCCTAGTCGTGGGAGTTTCGAGACTGGGCATCGATACTCCATTAGTAGACTAGTGTATACAGTCGAGACCCCGACGAGGGGCGGTGGCCGGTCTCACAAGCCACTGGTGTCAGTTGGATCACCTAAGATGTATACAGGTGCTCATTGGGTTATGAGTACACCGGACAGGACTCGCCGGGAACATGCTAGTTGGTCATATACCAGACGTCAGATGGCAGTTCCCTGGTGACATGTGTGCAGGTTAGTTCATCGACCTGGGGATCGTCATTTGTCTCGTGTGAGTTCCCACTGTACTTTGATTACTACCCTACCACGGCTCAAAGGAGTCGTGCAAACAGGTTTTAGTTGGGTACAGTCCCGAGCCACATGGAGGCAGTGAGCGTATCTTCAGGGGTTCGTCTCTCCCGGTATTGGGGGTGAGGTCGTGCTGTGTCTAGGAGAGCCATTACACAAAGTCCTTGGCCAAGGCAAGGAGATTTACTGGTAGGTATTCCAGTAGTATCTCAGGGTGTTCTGGGCTACACTCCGACACGACTTGTACCGCTTTTGGGGGTCTGACTTTTACCAACCCCCTAGGCCCGCTATGCGATACTCATAGACGAACGGACCGGACTGTACGGATATTGTCACTGACAGGCTCAGTAGGGTTGTCAGGCTGAGTTCGCTCACAGACGTCCCTTTTGGTCAATACTTGGTAGTCCGTTACGTATTGGCTTATACCTCTGACGTGCTAGTGGTTAAATCCACAACCGAGGTGTTGACGAGTCTTTAGAGTCCCCCACATTCAGTTACTCAGCTTTCGGGCGAAAGGTTGTAGAGGCCGTATGGAGATATGGCAAGGTCCGATCAGATACGTGCGGTATTGCACGGATCAGGATCGGACAGTCTGTACTATAGGCCGTATGGTTATATGGCAGGGTTCGATCAGATACGTGCGGTATTGCACGGATCAGGATCGAACGGATATTACTAGCCGGCTTTGGTTTAAGCCGGATCCTAGTATAGTACAGTGTAGATTTTGTCTCATTGCATTTGTATTTCGGTCGGAATACAAATGCGGGTGTGTATGCACAGTATCGGGGTTTTCCTGTAATTTATTACGGGACCAGTTTTCTGGAGTTGCCAGTTTGCTTTCCGTTTCGGCCGATTTCCATTGTTCCGTTCATTGGCCGAAGATTGGTGGAGGAGGGCTTATTTGCATTGTTGCAAATAAGCAATTGTGGAGGGGGTCTTTGCATATTTATTTGTGTGTCATGATGGTTTTCATGATGAGCACCATTCCTTGACCTTGACCTCTTCATGATGGCTTGACTTTTTGAAGTCATCATGCTTGATGATTGTTGATGATGGGAGATGGTATGGTTGTTGAGTGAGGATCTTTTTGGTGATCATTTCCTTTTTGCATGATAGCCTTCTCTCTCTCTCCCTTTTTTTTTGGATTATGAGAATGGCTCCCTCTTTGGTTACACACTTGACTCTCTCATTCTCATTCTCTCCTCCCCATCTAGTTATGGCCGGCCAAGCTTGGAGGAAGGGTTGCCCATTTTTGTAGTGGGGATTTTTGCTCTCTTGATGTTAGAAAAATCCCCAAGTTCCTCCATATTGTTCTTGTATCATCCCTCCACCTAAAATGGCATCTCCATGAACCCCAAAGTGAGACTTGAGGACTACATATTCTACAGCGAACCTTGGGCACGTCGAGTAGCCGGCTTCGTGCCCGAGTTGCCTCGGCATTGAGGTGGGAGCCCATAAACAAAGTAGGCGATGTGGTGCACTTCCGGCGTCGAGGTGGAGACGGGAGCTTCCGCAGGAGATCGGGACGATGACGAGAAGACCGGAGGACTTGGATCGTCGGTATATCTCTATTCCCTTTCTTGTTGATAGCTAGGACTAGTTAATGGTTCGATCCGGGTATTAGTGCGCGGCGGTTTGCCAGTTCAAGAAAATTAAAGTTATTCACCGCTTCCGCATTTGGCTGTCGGATTGACGGCCGGGGCGCCGCCGTGCACTTACATCCGGTTCTGGAGAAAACGGATAGGATTATTCAGTTGTCTTTTCCCTCTTACCTTTTCTCAAGTTATGAGTACTCCTTGGTTTAGGAGATAGTACACCTATTATGCAGATTGGATAGTCTTCTTCCAAACCTTAGGCTGGTGCCGACCGGTAGGGAATGAAGAAAACCAATTAGCCTAAACGGTGTGCAGAAGGTATTAAGATTAAGACAAAGCAAGGGATTAGTAAGAGGGCAAAGTAAATTGCGACTGATATTCATGACCAAACCAAGTATTTCTTCGCCAATCCTAAATCACCTTTGTATTTCTCCAGGACACTCCGTATCACTACGAAGATCCACAGTTTATTGGATACTCCATCGTATAGTTATATACGAACTCGAAAGGAACTTGTTCCAGTTCGGGGATGGATTCTGGTCCAGGAGAAATAGGAATAAGGTTTATTCTGTTGTCTTTTATCTTCACCTTCTCTCGCATTGCGAGTGCTCCTAGGATTAGGACAATACACCCATTATGCTTATTGGATAGTCTTCTTCCAAACCATAGGCTGGTGCCGAACGGTAGGGAAGGAAGAAAACCAATTGGCCTAAAGGGGTGTGCAGAAAGTAACGACTAAAGACATATAAAGGGATTTGAAGAGGTGGCAAAGAATTATACGGTTATAGTTGTGAATCTGGATAATGGAAGAGGCATTACTAGGAATACCAGGATACCCCATCGAAACATTTCAATGTTTCAGTTCACTGTGTACTGTTAAAAGAAAACTGATTTCCCGATTAGATACTTACTCCAGGGTATGTATTTACCAGGTACGATTCTCACATCTGTATGGTTTTACAGATGATGAGTGGGAGTAAGTTATTGGGAATTGGGTGATTATCCTCATTATATCGGGATTCGTTGTAATCAGTGATATTTGAGGAAATCACCTGGGCTGTTTGCCGGTCGGCAAATATTTGGTTTTGAATATCCG